>CAXKWD010000004.1:14518228-15938689 GCA_964059195.1 Ectobius pallidus
GACAGACACACAGACACACACACAGACATGTTTCCAAAAATAGTATTTTTGGATTCAGGGGGCCTTGAAACGTGTATATATGCTAAAAACTCAACATCGAATTTTAGGGTCGAAAACAACACTTCTTCTACCTATAGTACCTATGGTACGGGCAGAGGAAGTAAAAATACATGAAAGTGAAGTAAAATAAAGTTATTTTTTTACAGGCTGTGAAGGCACTTAGAGGTCTAGGAATTTGAGACTCCCAGATTTAGACATTAGGCACATTAAGGTGGTTTTGTTGACAGCGTTACGCATGATTGCTTCTGGTACTCATTACTGTTAGAAGCTAAGTCGACTCCACGGCCAAAGTCTGTGTGTCTGTGTGTGTTTGTTTACATGAACAGACATCTCATTAGCAAAAAAATGTATAAAAACCAAATTTTACATTTGATCTACATCTCGTTAGGGGTTGTGACACGAAGATTGGGAATGACTTTCTGTTACTTTTAACATCGCTTCATGAAGAAAATTTTATATTTATTAAGTGTCAGAATGGTACTTTATGAGACTGTGTGGGGGACGTCTCTGTCCATGTGTCTGTACGCGCGATAACTCAAATAAGCTTTATCGGATTTTCATGAAACTTGGCATACACATTTATAGCATCCATGGGAAGAATCCGATTAATATTTAACCAAATCGGTTGACCGATACCGGAGTAATTCCCAATTAAATGTCTATTTTATGGTAATATATTAGAAAGAATTTATCAAATGCAAATCAGTTCTCATGACATGTTGTTTTACACAGTTCATATACGGCTTTGGAAGTTACAATACAGTTAGCTTTGACAAATTACACTACCCACATATTCCTTCACATATGCTTATCAAACTAGACCTTTGTTTTACCGTAAGCCTTGCTTAATGAATCGATCTGGAGCTTAACTCGGAAATCGATTGCAAAAATAACTTGTTTTCTGCATATTATAATTGCAATTAACTTCTTACTGAATAAACAAAAGCATTCTGGCTCTTTGTTACATCAGTTTACTGATTTTATTTATGTTACCTATGATATAGGCAGAGAAAGTACTATATATGTATGTATGTTTATATATATATATATATATATATATATAGAGAGAGAGAGAGAGAGAGAGAGAGAGAGAGAGAGAGAGAGAGAGAGAGAGAGAGAGTATTTTTCGAAATATTAAACATTTGTATACGGTATGTTCTCTTGTTAAAATGTTTAAGATTATTATTTTCATCATTATGTTCGTCCCATTTATGTGGGTTAGAAAACCCTTAATATAAGTTATACTGTCACATTCACGAATTTGATTGCTTTTTGATTGATGAGGGCAATCCATTTTGTGGATGCCATAAACATGGATTTTGTAATTAATGTACTCAATTATTTAATGCTGGACATTTGACCTTCTATTTATGTGCACGTTAAAGATGTTCGCACAAGTTCTTGTGGTCGCCGGGCGATTTGCAAATATGAAGGTTATACTTTCCCCCGAGTGACGTAGTATATTGAAATAATAATAATAACAATAATAATAATAATCATAATAATAATAATCCAGATAAGTGATGTTAGAAAGTGACAGAATGCTTTTGTTTAATGAGTGGTAATTGCAATCATAACATGCAGAAGATAAGTTATTTTTGTAGTCGATTTCCGATTTAAGCTCCTGATCGATTCATTATGCAAAGCTTAACGGAAGAAGAAAGGTCTAGTTTGATAAGCATATTTGAAGGAATACGTGGGTAGTCTTATTTGTCAAAGCAAACTGTATTGCAACTTCCAAAGCCGTATATGAACGCTAAAACATTATGTCATGATAAATTCTTTCTAATATATTACCTTAAAATTGGCACTAAATTGGGCATTACTCCGGTACCGCTCAACCGATTTGGTCAAACATCAATAGGCTTCTTCCCATGGACGATATAAATGCGTATACCAAGTTTCATGAAAATACGATAAAGCGTTCGCCCCATCACTAGGGGAAATAGGAAACCAGAGAGACGTATTATATGATACTGTACAATAAAAGTGGGAACCCGGTCACAAAATCATCAAATTAGTGTGCCTCACAATCTCTCTATATATAAAAGGCTTTGTCCTGACTGACTGAATGAATGACTGACTGACTGATTGACTGAATGACAGGAATCAACGTACAGCCTAAACTACAACAGGTAGAGACTTGGAATTTTGACAGTACCTTCGTTTCATAATGTAGGTGCTCACTAAGAAAGGATTTTGAAAAATTCTGATTCTAAATGCCAAAAATTAAATGTTTTTGAAAATACTTAATCCCTTTTTACATAGAATTATCAATTCCAAATCACAGAATATATTGTTGCCAAATGGTATCAGGTGGGCTTGGAAAAAACAATTGAAATGCACTTTTGACAAATAAGAGAAGTTATCAAAATAATTCATGTTATAAATAAATATTACAGAATGAAATCCACTAAAATAATGGAATCACATAACTTTCTCTACCCTGGACATAGAGAAAACAAAACGAGGTATGGTAATGTGTATATTATTATATTATATCGCAAGTTTTTGGAGAGAAAAGTATGAAGGCTTTATGGTAACATAAGAGTGGGAAATTTCCCGCCTCGATATTACAATTTTATGTTACAGGAATTTCTGTTTCTTCTTATTTAAACCTCTACCAGGCTTGCTGTGCACTGTACAAGCGATGGGATGCAACATTCTAGATCCTCTATGAGCCATAAAAAACTATATCAAGCGTTTTCTGAGGGAATAGTTTGAGTGTAATAAGTCGTTCTTCCTATTTCAAATTATAAATGCCTATATAAGGACCTAGAATTTAAAATTGAAAATCCTTCATAAGCTAATTTCCAATTACAAAATACAAAACCCGGGCGACGCCGGGTCTTTTAAGCTAGTGCTGTATATGACGTAAATATCTATCAGTGAAGACGACAGATAAGGGTGATCATAGGAGAGAGGTTCCACCTGGCGTCTTGAGTCGAACTGTGGCGCTCAGTTGGTAGAGAATTGGCACTAAAAGCCAAAGATTAGAATTTTTCTCCTGAAATATTCTCATATAATGCTTGAATAAAACATCATCTGAGTATTAGAGTGTACCATGTCCATCAAGTTAAGGTGTGAGAAAACTAAGGAAGAAGCTACGAATACTGACGAGACTCATATCTAGAGCCCGGATTTCCATGCAAATGCATGTTTTTATATACTTTGGTTACATTTCTCAAACTTCGTAGTTACTCATTACATGACTTATGGATTCCAAATAACCATATTTTTTCCGTGCATGTTTGCATATTTCGGCCTTTTTATGGCAAAATTCATGCATAATGCATGTATTGGATTTTGTTGGTTTAATATAGCACATTCAGACGTTCTTAATGCATATAAACCCTCATTTTCTGGTTTTAGTGCATAACATCAAGTTACCATGCATAACTTTGCATATTATGAACTAGCATGTGCCCGCGGCTTCGCCCGCGATAATTATTTCAAAAATTAAAAATTAAGAGCATAATAGTAAAATCATTATATTTAATAACACCTAAATCACGTGGACTACATACCACAATTAGATAGCATCGTCTGGTAAAAGCGACCTCAGATTCGAGTTTCTTGGCCCAGAAAACCTCTGTCTAGTGAGATTCGTCCAAATAAAACAACGTTTGACCATATTTAGGGCTTACAACATTCAAGCGATCGCGAAAGTTTTATTTTCAAGATATGACAAAAATAGCCAAAGCCAACTGTAATTGATTTGACATTGAAATGTATAACAGAAAACTTATGTTTTGAAAACTCAAAAAATGCACGTTTTTTGCCCGTTTTTCACTCATAACTCACGAACGAAAACTAAAATTAAAATTCCGGCTTCGAGGTGCATTTTCCGACCCTTCAGCCCACCTATGTTTAAAATTTCAGATCTCTGCGTTCAGTAGATTTCGCTGGACATCGAGGACAATTCCTTTTATTAATATAGATAATATGAATTATAATGATACCTTCTCTAATTTGTCAAACATCCATTTAATTTAATCCAAACCCACCTATACCATTGGTACCATATTATGTTCTGTGAATTTGTTTCGATAATTCTATGCAAAAAGGGATTAAGTATTTTCAAAAACATTTAATTTTTGGCATTTAGAATCAGAATTTTTCAAAATCCTTTCTTAGTGAGCACCTACATTATGAAACGAAGGTACTGTCAAAATTCCAAGTCTCTACCTGTTGTAGTTTAGGCTCTACGTTGATTCCTGTCAGTCAGGACAAAGCCTTTTATATATATAGAGAAGAGATGTGCCTCCCTAAAATCTCGGCTTTTCAAAGAAAGGTAAAAATGTTGTATTGTATTACTATCCATTGTTATATTTTGATTGACTTGGCAACAGAGTTTGCCACCTGCATCAATTTCAGAGTGCAAACTACTGTTTACCCTAAATAAACAGTAATATAATACACCAGGCTACAAAAGAAAATTCCGACTCGCCGACCCCCACCACCTTCCATTGAAAGAAAACTGCTAAACAGAATGTTCACTGGTTGAATTTGTCAGTCACTATGTATTGTTGAAGACGTTGAATAATTAACTTTAGAATCGTGTTGTGGAGAAATGGGTGTGACAATTAGGGAAAAACTTAAGAAGGTACTTAGTTCAAATCCTGCTCTTAAATTTCTGAAAACAGTGAAAGACGTATTGTGTGGGAAATATGTAAAATACATGGAATTCGATCTCACCTTCAGTCAAATTTCTTCCCTTAAGTATGCACCTGTTACTTCTTGTGAAGTAGAAAGATCCATTTCTGCGTTCAAGAATGTACTAACTGATAAACGCACGAGTTTAAGTGAGGAGAAAACTCGTTGTATATTGTTTTAAGAGAAATTGAAATATACTGCAGTAGGCTACATTGAGGATTTTTGATAGTTCATGTTTCGCCCTTTATTATGCATATTTGGAGATCCGATAGTGCATGAATGCATGCATGCTTTTAAGTTTGATAGTGCATGAAAATCCGGGCTTTACTCATATCATTTAATGAGATATACAGGGTGTTAATGAATAACACCAAATATTTTACCTGTGTATAGAGGGAACATAGACAGGTAGCTTTTATTAAGAGATTTTTCATCTGTGGATTAAATTTTTCCTGTTACAGCATAAAATCTCCCAGGGCATAGCGCCACTGACTTCTAACATTTAAAAAAATTCCTAACCAAAGGAACTTCATTGTTAACACTGGAGTATTGATTAAAAAAAAAGAATTCAGCGGCGGCCAGTAATGTGATTAGTCTGTTAATTTAGCAGATTATGAAAACACTAAATCATGATATAGCTGTTGATAAAATTATTAAGAATCATGTTTTTGTAGACCACTAAGAAGGCATGAAATCAGTTTAATGAAATTGTTAACCCTATTTCGCTTCATTATTGATTTAGCACAAAATTGCAATGACGTTATTGCCCTGTACCATACACATTTTTACGTCATAGAGCAAATATCTCTTAACAAAAATTTCTTGTCTATGTCCCCTTTATATACAAGTAAAATATTTCGTCGTTATTTATTAACACCCTGTATATCATTTTAATATTTAGAGGTAGTAAATTTTTTCGTAGTATTCGCATACGATTCTTACTTAAACTAAAAGTACCAAATATACGTTATCTAACTTTTAAGCAAAATGTGAATTTACACAATCTAATTCTCAGGTGACGACATATCTGCATAGAACAACATGGTTTCAGGCGAGATTCATACACAACATTAGTATAAATGACGTATTCATCCTACCTGTAGAGGGGTGGTGTATCCACTTGCAGGCTCTGCTGATGTGGGTTGGCAAGTAAGATTCTATCCTGATAGGACTTCCACACTCACACACACATACAGACAGGCAGTCCTCTTCTACTCCATAGATGCTTCTAAATTCAATTCATAATAAATGTAGGATCTTTACTATAACACTGTGAGCCTCTTCACGAGTCCATTATGTACACACAAAATTATCATTATTTTAAATTATGAATTATCAATGTACGACAAAGTGCAGAAAGTCCACAGTTTTTTTTTGCAAAATAACATATATCAACCACTTTTTATTATAGTCTTCACGAATAGAAAGTAGTCACTTCACAAAATACCCCGGTTCACAATCTTCAAAAAACATAAAAGTCACACAAGGTTCCGTTTTAGGTTCAGGCGTTTTTTTTTACAACTGCTGTTTTTCTACGTTTTTCAGACGTTTCCGTCTTTTTTATAAAGAAGCAAACGTGCTAATTTTAACATGTATTATTTTCTGCAAAGGAGTTGTTTTGCCAGTTAGTAATTTCACACCCACTTTTCTTGTTTTGTTCGAAGCTACTGATGCTGAAGGGGATGAGGTGTGAGGGAGGAAGGGAGGTAGATGAAAACAAAAGGATGACTCATTTGCAATGACACAACTTGCTTTCCATATTCTAAACAAGCAATCTTTTGTCATCACTTTCTTATTCCTGTTTCTCTTATGGTTTTTTTTTATTTCACTTTTGTACTTTCACTATCACACAGTCTTTTGTTCGCGCCTTCGTCTCATAGAAATAAGACATAGTACAGTGCTTTCATCACGTTGCTCGCTTCACTTTTTCTTTAGAGAGTGCTTTCATGTGACTAGTTTATTTGAAATGAAGGAATTTCACTGGAAAATGGAATTTTAATAAGATACTTGTTTAATCACGTAATATTATAATCTTTTCTTATGAAACCCTTTTGAGTGGAACTCTTAGTTCGAGAAGCTTTGGATACAGTGCCTTTCTTTCTCACAAATTATGACTTCTCTAATAATTTTAAAATTCAACGTTGTTTTAAAAACATCAGAATTTTTCTCAGTTTATTCACACGGAAAAGTAAAATTTTGTTACACCAAAAATTGGAATAAACACCTGTCTCAAGTAGTTTGGAAACGGATATCTAAATTGATTTTAAAAACAACTAGAAAATAAAAGAGCAGTAAAACGCGATTTAACGTTGTTTATTGTTAGGGGGTTAACAATAGAAGACACACGCACACTATTAAACAGTAGAAATGGGAAGAGCGATGTTGCGCTTGCCCTCCATGTTGCATGGCTGATGGATATTCCCCTAAAACAAAGAAATACAAAAAAAATATTATTTACAGTGCACTCTTTTTGTAAAAATTTGCTTCTTCCCAATGTAAGTTTCTCCAAGAAAAAGCAATTGAAAATCTCTTAGAGAAAAATTGAAGAGCTTTTAGCAAAAACAACCATAGTCCAAAAACCAAATTTTTCAGTAGAAGCAAAAAACTTTCTCCCTTTGGCAGTTATTACTTCATGAATTTAAAATGTATTGTATATTTAAGTAAACATATAGAGAAATATTTTGATGTAGTAATTTTCCTTTACATGTAACTTCAGTGCCCTGAAACCAGACCTGAAAGCTGAAGAGACATGGACTATGGCTGTTTTTGCCAACAAATTTTAATCCACTATTTAAGAAATGTTTAAGAACGCAAAGAAAAAAATCCCTTTAGGCAGGCCTACAGGCGGAGGTAGATTTCGAAGTGCTTTTGGTTTAATTTATTGTCGCTGCATAGCACTCTTCTTCTTTAGCCTTGGCATGGCAAACCTGCAGTAAAGAGGAAGAGCCTACAATCAATTGTTTTGACAACAATAATAGGATATAATATTCTGGGAGGCCGTGCGCAAGATCAGCAATGAATAAAATTAGCAAAGCCGCTAAACAAGACAAAATTATGATATTATAATAATTCTTTTAAGTGTTATTATTTTCAAACATTAAAATCTCGCGTCATATGAGAGCTATCAAGAAACTATTTATTGATTTGTAGAGTACTCATCAAGAGCTTTTCAACGATACCCCACAAGACGTGGTTTCAAAAGTTTCGAATTTTCATCCCCCACCCCCACCCCCACCCCCACCCTCACTCGAACCCCCGAATTGTTGGTGTCACTGTGAACTCCATAGGGAGTACTCTAATTTATTCAAACAAAGTTTCCCTCTATACTTCATAGGGGCCGAGATATAAATGTTTTAAAATTTCAACCCCCTCCCCCGACCACCCCCTTGGGCCAATTTTGCCCATTAACGAACTTGTCCGAACTATTGGGCCTAGAAATAACATAATAAAATTTGGTTCAAATATCTTCAAAATTACGGCCGCTATCGTGTAAAGATATATATATATATATATAAATATATATATAAATATCACAAAATTTTTTTTTGAACGGGCGGTGGTTTCGTACTTAGGGGAGCATGAAACGTAAAGATATGAAAGAATTTTTCGAAAATCATAAAGTGGTATCCATTGCAATAAGTAGATTTTTCTTCGAAAATCTACCTAAAAATATAAAATCTAATAACAAACAAGAAAAATGTTATTCAAATTCTTAATTACACGTCACACTATTAATGTTATTAAAAAAATATCAATATTAGAAATTGTATGAGCTAGGATGTTTCTGGATCCTCGATTCCACTGCTGTTATTATCAGAGGAGACAATGCTTTACACAACAATGAAACAGCTGATCCTAAGAAACAGATTTCTGCATGATAGTCAACTTCTATCAGCAAATTCACTAGGTATTTGCAAAAAACTGAATGGACAATGGCTGTATTTGCAAAAAACTGAAGGGACAATGGTTGTTTTTGCTGAAGTTAGTAAACTTTGTAATCCTATATTTGAGGGACTATGGCAGATTTTGACATATCATCTAGTTTAAACAATGACCAGTAGGTTGTAGCACCCAATGACACAGAAAACTCAATTTTCAAAATTTTGGACTAAGGCTGTTTTTGCTAAAAGCTCTTCAATTGTAGAGAAAGTTGCCGTCTGATTATTCTTAGTGGGCATAGAATTCTAACTCGCTTCCCTCATTAGGGGCTCTGCCCCCAAACCTCCGCTGAGGTTCTTGGGAAAGGTGTTTTAAAAGATCTACGGGAGACAGAGTGCGTGTATTTAGTCTGCTGTATTGGCTTTTACCTTTCAGAGCCCTATGTGAACACTGTATGATAATACCGTTGCCATGGAAACCAAGCCCTTTTTTGGGGGATTTTCAGGGCTAAAAATTAAAAAATTAAATTTTTCGAATTTTTCTGCGGTTTACAGCCTAATGTTATATGTGTACCAAATTTCAAGTTTCTAGCTCATCTGGATGTGGGCAAACATTAATGTCAGTGAGTGAGTGAGTGAGTGAGTCAGTCAGTCAGTCAGCCATGTTGCTTTATATTATGGTAATAAGTAGAGGGCAGATTTCTATGACATGTCATATTTTTTCCACTTTGCATTATTTCAGGTTTCCGACTAATTTAAACCCGATTCCAAGCATCCTGGTGAAAATGGAACGGCTTTTATTGTGCATATAACTGCATACTTACGAAATTTTCAACTATTGTAGCATATTTAGAATGAATATGCATATTTAGGTCATATTTTCGGCATATTTGTGTGCATATTAAAGAAATTTTGAAGTTTCATATCATATTTTGTAAATTTTGCATTATACTGATACTTTTTGAGAATTTATAGATATCTTAAATAATTAACACTATATTTTAATAAAATGTATTGTAATGAAACTTTAAAAAATATACCGGTACACAATGCGTAAGTGGTAGAGTCATATTTTAAATTTTATTGGTCATATTTTAATGTTTTGTAGGTCATAAATGCATGCATGTATCCTATTTTTTACGTCATAGAAATCCGCCCCCTAGTAATAAGTAATCCAATTAAAAGTCTCTTGAAGAAAAATTGCAGTTTTGATTATTCTTAGTGGGCGTAGAATTCGGATTAACTTGAGGCAGACTTCATACAGCATTTTGAACACTCTGTACATAAAAGTAAAAGCAGCTATGATTGCTTATACGTGTTCACAAACATACGGAGTTAAATGAATGTGGTGAGAATAATTTGAAAGTGATTTCCATAAAGTATAGAGTATGGATATTATATAGCATTAAAATTCATGGGATTTTTCTCTTTCTCTATTCTGGTTCTGGATGCAGGGAAAAGATAGAGGTGATGCATCTATAATAGAGGACTCCCCCCTGTTGTTTGTTTATGTTTGAAAACGATAGTAAAAAAACACACAATATGTTCGTTCCATTCACATCCCCCCCCCTGAGGGGTTGGGAGAGCTCTAGCTGATGAGGGTTTTGACGCTAGGGAGTAAAGACAAGTTGATGCAGTGTACGTTATTATTTCTCCCTTTTTAAAAACGTAACAATTAACCGTATACCCTGTCTGAAAGAACTCTGGCTGCTGAACCATCAAATAGATTATTAATTCACTAGTGGGTTTTCAACTTGTAGTGCGCGTACCACGCACTACTGTTATGTAATTTTAAACATTCATAATGCCTATATTTTTACTTCCTCTGCCCGTACCATAGGTTATTATTATTCCATTATTTATTATTCCACTGAGTCGTGAACGACTCTTGGAGATCCATGTGGATATTCACAGCAAGAAATGGGTCTTTTTTTATTTATTTTTTATTTTTTTATTTTGTTTTTATTAACACCACGGTTTTATAGCTACATGCTCCATTACATAATGTAACACTACATGCTTATGAGAACAGTCACAATACTTAGATTTCATATTTTCAGTTTTTTTTTTTTTTTTTTTTTTTTTTTTTTTTACATCACTTAATTAGTATTTTGTAAAGTTTCAAAATCTTTTCAGTTTTTTTGTACATCGCTTAATTAGTATTTTGTTAAAGTTTCAAAAACAGTCACAATTTTGATTTCATAATTTCAGTTTTTTTTTTTTTCATCACTTAATTAGTATTTTGTAAAGTTTCAAAATCTATCTTATTTACAAATTGGGAAAAACATTTTAAGTGTTTTATAACAAGTTCGCTTTTATTTGGAGGCCATCGTCCACCCGATTGAAGCACTTCTCTGCGGAGTTCATCTCTGGCTGATTGTACTAACTCGCAGTCCCAAAGAACGTGGTCAGTAGACTGCAAATCTCTCCCGCACCTGCATGTTGGATCCTGTAAAATCTTGAACCGGTGTAAATATTCTCCAAATTTCCCATGACCTGTAATCATTGCTGTGAGATTGTGCGTTAACTTGAGGTTTGACTTTAATCTGCTTCGGACATTAGGAAAATACGACTTTGTGATTGTTCCGTTGGTGCTCCCTAATAGGTGTTTAGTCTTGTTCTATTGTCTATGATTCTTTGTATTATTGATCTCCATAGGTTCCTGTTTTTTGCAGCACAGATCAGTTCACACAATTTCATTTGCATCACCTCCTGCACGCCTTGAATCCACCTTGTACGTGGTCTTCCTTGTTTCCTCGCACCTTCCATGTGTCCCAGCATTACATCTTTTTCTAATGATCGTTCTTTTCTGATGATATGTCGGAAGTATGATAATTTCATTTTTGTGGCCATTGCCTCCAAAGAGTGTTTTGGTCTTATTTCTTCTATTATAGATGTATTTGTTATTTTCTCCGTCCATGGGATGCTCAAGAGTCTTCTCCAAGTCCATAGTTCAAAGCTGTCAAGTTTCTTTCTGTCTTGTCCAACTTTCACATCCATAGAGTACTGTTGGGAAAACCATAGGTAGGCTGTGTTTAACCCTGACATTAGAAGTTTTTGACATAAATACATGTTTCGAGGTCCCCTGAATCCAAAAATCCTAAGAGGGCTGTCCAGAAAGTAAGACTTTTGGCCTGACTCGGCAGTGGGCGGGGCTAGCGCCGCCATTTTAGCGTCAGAGCGTTCCCAAACTCAGTACCAGGGTTGCCATACGTACGACTATAGTCGTACACATACGACTATTTCATAGATTTGTACGACGTACGACGCAATCATGGGTCGTACGCCTATTTGTACGACTATTTTTAACATAGCGTTTTATATGTTTTTTAAGTCAATCTAGGCTACTGACGAATCTTAAATTTTGATATGTATCCTGCTTTTTGTTTTCTCATGGTTTTTGTTGAAAGCATGTTGCTAAAATCAATATGATTGGAAAGCAGTCCTGTTCCATTTTTAATAATTACAACACTGTGGCAACTATTGTTTACTTAAATTCATTGAATTTTATCAAATTTAGCCCATCGGAAGATAATGAAACACGCCTAATCATTTACAAATAAGATGATTTATTAACAATTACATTACATGTGTATGGTGTATAATACCCAATATTTATTATTATTATTATTATTATTATTATTATTATTATTATTATTATTATTATTAACGCAATGCGTTCATTATACTGAAAAATCACAAAGCATACGACAGTTTTAACTAGCATACGACTATTTTCGGATATTGGTACGACTGTTCTACGTTTCTGATCTGGCAACCCTGCTCAGTACGCATCCAGCTGTGTTAGCGTCAGCATCGTCCCTTTCGTACTTTGTCTGCAGTGGAGTGTTAAAATGAGCGATACAATTGAAAATCCCACCAGTTGTGAAGTGCGGTCTGTGATAAGCAGGGCCTGGATTCTGATGACCTAAAATTGTTTGAAAAATGACCTATAAAATGACCCTAAATTTTAAAGAAAATGACTTAATAATCATAAAAAATGACCTAAAAACTGACATTTTCTTCATTAAAAAAATATTATTCTACACACGAAGTTATAGACTAATTAGTACATCATTGTAAAAACTGTAAATAACTGTAATGTTGTAAATGTTCTTTTCTCACGGAAATTTATACTGGCGAGTCAAAATTCGGCATTTCCTTTTTTGGTCTGCCGGATTATATTGTTTGTTGAGGGTAAACAGTAGTTACTCTCAAATCTAAGCAGGTGGCAGACTATGGTGCCAAGTCAATCTAATAACAATAGTAATATAATACAATATTTTTGCGTTTCTTTGATTCTCATTTCGGACTGAGACATGACAACACTTTAACGCTGAATTTTTCCTTCTTGCATTAAACAAACAACACTTCAAAGACAGTACTGCTAGCGACGAAAAAAGTTAATACACTCATTGTAAATACATGAAAATGACTAAATAAAGAAGCAAATGACACGAAAATGACAAAATAATGACCTAAAATTTAAATAAATGCCCTAAAAATATAAAATGGCATAAAATGACAAAAAATGACCTAATAAAAATGCATTTCTATAATCTAGAGACCATGATTAGGATTTATCTACAAGTTGGCAATGTCTATGCAGCGTCAATAAAAAGATGACATGTCATTAAAATCCGGGCCCTGGTGATAAGGTTTTTGTTGGCGAAAAATCACAAACCAATTGAAATTTATCGCCAGATTTGTGATGTGTATGGCAAAGGAATAATGAGTGGAAACCGAGTAAGGCATTGATTTTAAAAATGGCCGAACCAATGTTCATGATGAGGATCGCAGTGGTAGGCCTAGTGTTGTGACTGATGAACTGGTGGCGAAAATCAACGACAAAATCCAAGAAAATCGTCGTTTCACGATTACGAAACTCTCTGAACATTTCCCCCAAACTTCACGGAGTCTAGTTCATGAAATTGTAGTCGATAAACTTGGTTAGGCGGCGGCGGAGGGTAGGCCTATCGAAAAGCTTGTGCCACGGAAAGATAAATGCCTTAATTTGAATGGCGATTATGTATAAAAATAGTCTAAGAGTCTACCTTCAAAATGTATGTTATAAAATTTGTTTTTTTTTTTAACTTTATTTTTTATTTCAAAACTTCTATTACTTTCTGGACAGCCCTCGTATTTAAGAAACATGTCTGTGTGTCTCTGAACAGCCTAGCTGCAGACGGAAAATCGTATAAAACCAAAATTTTGTATTTGGGTTTACGTATCTCCTGGGGATGTGACACGAAGATTGGCGACACTTTTCTTACTTTTAATGCCACTTTGAATTAAGAAAATTTCGGTTTTCGCTATTTCCTCGAAAACGACCCTAACTATTTTGTTTAATTTTGTACATGAAGTGCTTGTAATAAGAGTTAAAACTTTTATTTGAATCATTTTTCACAAGAGTTTTCTGAAGGGTAGTTATAAGCCAGCTACTGTTTATAAAAGCTCAGTCATACCTGGTGAAGAATAAAGCTTTTGCATCAGGTTTGAAACAACTGAATACGCACTCTTTGCAATACGGCCTCTTATTCTATATCAGAATGTGAAATGAGAAAGATCCTATTGTAGGCCATGCTTAGAGCAAAGAAAGTTACGTGAGTGCATTAATCAGATTTTATTTGGGTTATGTATCCTTCTGGGATGCGATACAATGTGGTAATGACATTCTCTTCATTTTTACAATCAATTTACACGAAGAGAATGCCATTCATAATATATTTTAATCAGAGCCAAAATTGTTATTTGGGCAGATGAAGCGGTGTGTTTCATATCTGATATAATATTCTACAGATAATTTTCTCGAAAAAGATTTTCAAATAAAAGTTTTAGCTCTTAGTATATGCAACCCATGTACAAAATTTAAAGAAAATCGTTGGAGCCGTTTTCGAGAAAATAGCGAAAAACGAAAATTTCTTCATGTCAAGTCCCCTTAAAAAAAATCTGATGTGAAAGTCACATAACTTCCTCTGCCCAAATAAAAGTTAGCAGTATTCACATATCCTTGTACAGAATCGCAAGACACAATTTTACGCTAATTATCCTATAAATACCTCTTCTTTCAATGATGCGACTAAAAGCGCAAACTATATAACAAACTTAAAAAAAAAAAAAAAAAAACAAATGACTGCAGACGTTTATTGAACTTTCTGCCGTAAAATATAATTTCCGAAATTTATCGAATATTTCCCTCAGATACATCTTTACTCTATGCATGGCCAACAATACATCTTTCTCACTTCACATTCTTATATAAAATAAGAGGCCGTGAAAGAGCGCGAATTCAGTTGTTCATCACGTAAGACAAACTTTCTACAAACAGTGGGTGAACAGTGGGTGGCTTGTAACTACCCTCAGAGAATTTTCTCGAAAAAATGTTTCAAATAAAAGTTTTAGCTCTTAGTATAAGCAACCTATGTGCAAATTTTAAAGAAAATCGTTAGAACCGTTTTCGAGAAAATCGCGAAAAACGAAAATTTCTTCATGTAAAGTCCCCTTAAAAATAAGAGAAATTTGTCGCCAATCTTATCCTCACATCTTCAGAAGGTACCTGACCCAAATACGAAATTTTGTTTTCATACGATTCTCCGTTTCGGAGCTAGCCTGTTCACAAACTTCCACACAGACACACAGACACACACACAGACATGTTTCCAAAAATAGTATTTTTGGATTCAGGGGGCCTTGAAACGTGTATATATGCTAAAAACTCAACAACGAATTTGGAGGTTGAAAACAATACATCCTCTACCTATATTACCTATGGTACTGACAGAGGAAGTAAAAAGTTCTCACTTGAAACGAAAATTGCACTGAAGGGATAAACGGTTAAAAATCTGAGCATCCTGTATATCTATCCAAACGTTCTGTATTAAAGAAGAACATCCTGAAAAACGATGATGAAAATCCAACTCAACAGTTTCTCAAGCTTATAGTTTATAAATGAAGTACAGACTACATTTATTATTTTTTGTCTGGTATTATGTATTAGATAGGTACGGTACGCTATTATTCAACTGACATCAGATTGTATGTTCCACTCCATAGACACTGGTATCGATAAAGAGGGAACTGACAAAGGAGCATGATAAATCGACTGAAGATTCGTTTAATATGGCCACTTTAAATCGATGGAGGGCAATTACTGTCACATGATCAATTGCGCTGCGGCTTCTCTCTGTATTACAGCAACATTCTTCATCCCAGTTGTGCTTTGCATTTGACCTTATATCCTGTAAATAGCATGCTATAAATTATACCCCTGTGTTTTTATTATGAAACATCTCCTAGTTTTAATTGCGTTTTTACCTAACAAATGCTTTTATTAATAGCGACATCGGTTGCTAGGCAACTTAAATCTCATTTAATGACCTCTAACTTCGGTTTTCCATTTCAAACCAGACTTACTACATTAGCAGTTTTTTTTTATTTTTCTACCCCCTACTATAGGTACAATAGGTAGAGGAAATATTGTGTTTGACCCCGAAAGTCCATTACGAGTTTTCAATCTTGATTTCGTGTACAATTAACAACCCGTCGTATTGATTTCGTATACAATTCACAACCTTTCGTATTGATTTCGTGTATAATTAACAACCCGTCGTATTGATTTCGTGTATAATTGACAACCCGTCGTATTGATTTCGTGTATAAATGACAACCCGTCGTATTTATTTCGTCTATAATTAACAACCCATCATATTGATTTCGTGTATAATTAACAACCCGTCGTATTGATTTCGTGTATAATTAACAACCCGTCGTATTGATTTCATGTATAATTACATCCCAATTACTTCCGAATTAGATTTGACCAACCGTTTGGACGAAGAGAAGTCTAAAAAATACAATCTTGTATAAATATAGTGCAAACCGCTTATTGTGATCACTTCGGGAAGCAGCTAAGTGATAATATTAACCGATTGATAACAGTAGCCGAAGGAATTAAATGAAGGTTATTTATTCATATTTAAGATAATACACCATAAAACAGAATTAAAAGCTATTTATTCATAAAATAATACGTAACTGCGAATACAGTAATAGACTGCATTTTCCAAACAGTAACAAAGTTTTTAATCGTTTTTGCTTTCCTTTAGGAGTCCATTAACCAATACTCCATACTCAGTTATGAGTTAGGAGTTTGGAAGTCTATACTGATCTGTGGTGAACACCGCTTAGCGAAACATCCAACGCCTGTCTGTTCAAGTCTTTTCATTTCACAATAGCCATCACTTCATGTAAACACTGTTATGCTCATAAGTCAAAAGCTGCAGCTTAACTATGGGATGAAACATGTTTTATTGCTTAAAAGAGAAAGTAAGGCAATGCCACCCCCTCGAACTGGTCATCCTGTGAGCTGGGAACAGTGCTGCTACCTCTAGTACAACCCAATACAGTTCAGTTAGAAACGAAACCCTTAAATGTATATGCTACAAGGCATTAAATTCATTACAGTTTGATGCTCATAAGTCAATAATGAAGCGAAATTGGGTTAAATTTTTCGTTAAATTGACTTCATGCCTTCTTAGTGATCGATAAAAACCTGATTCTTAATCATTCATTCAACAGCTATATCATAATTTAGTGTTTCCATAATATGCAAAATTTGGACTAATCACATGACTGGTCGCCATTTCATTAGCTTTTTTATTCTTAACTCCAGTGTTAACAACGAAGTTCCTTCGTTTTGCACTTTTTAAAATGTTAGAAGTCAGTGGTGGTTATGCCCTGTGAGATTTTATGCTGTAATAGGAAAACTTGAATCCATAGAGGAAAAATCTCCTATTAAAAGTTGCTTGTCTAAGTCCCCTCTATACACAGGTAAAATATTTCAGTGTTAATCATTAACACCCAGAATGTCGTGTTTTAAATAGGGATTATCTCTTCTCTATATATATAAAAGGCTTTGTCCTGACTGACAGGAATCAACGTACAGCCTAAACTATAACAGGTAGAGACATGGAATTTTGATAGTACCTTCGTTTCATAATGTAGATGCTCACTAAGAAGGGATTTTGAAAAATTCTGATTCTAAATGCCAAAAATTAAATGTTTTTTTAAAATACTTAAGCCCTTTTTACATAGAATTATCGAAACAAATTCACAGAACATGTTGTTGCCAATGGCATAGGTGGGTTTGGATTAAATGAAATGGATGTTTGACAAATTAGAGAAGGTATCATTATAATTCATATTATCTGTATTAATAAAAGGAATTGTCCTCGATGTCCAGCGAAATCTACTGAACGCAGAGATCTGAAATTTTAAACATAGGTGGGCTGAAGGGTCGGAAAATGCACCTCGAAGACGGAATTTCAATTTCAGTTTTCGTTCGTGAGTTATGAGTGAAAAACGAGCAAAAAACATGCATTTTTTGCGTTTTCAAAACATAAGTTTTCAGTTATACATTTCAATGTCAAATCAATTACAGTTGGCTTTGGCTATTTTTGTCATACCTTGAAAATAAAACTTTCGCGATCGCTTGAATGTTGTAAGCCCTAAATATGGTCAAACGTTGTTTTATTTGGACGAATCTTACTATAAAGAGGTTTTCTGGGCCAAGAAACTCGAATCTGAGGTCGCTTTTACCAGACAATGCTATCTAATCGTGGTATGTAGTCCACGTGATTTAGGAGTTAATAAATATAATGATTTTACTATTATGCTCTTAATTTTTAATTTTTGAAATAATTATCGCGGGCGAAGCCGCAGGCACATGCTAGTCTTTAATATTAGGGGTTTTCTGTAATTTAACTAAATGCACAGCTTTCCTGGATGTCTGTCAAAACTAGCAAAGTATGAAAGCTTATCATGGGATTAGGGTCTACTGTTGTTAGTACACGACTCAAAAGTTAACTCAAACTGTGTGTATTGTGAGTTTGGAGTTATGACATACGTGACAGCTGGATACTCGCTTAAATACGCGAGCCTTTCATGCAGCAAACTTTCTATCGGTTAAAATAGCTCGGTTCGAAGTACAAGTTCAATTTTAAAAATTCCAGTAACCTCATCGGGAATCGATGGCGTGACCTTCTGTCTTGCCTCAATCAACGAAGCTGGCGTGTGTCCCCGATATTCTATAAATACAGTAATGATTTTCCCTAGAACTAGCTGTACAACAAGTTAATATTGTAGATATTGCCTGGAGATTGGTTATTCAGAAACCACATTACTCTGCCATTTCAGCACATTCTATGAGGATGATAATGACTTTTCTCGGAAATAAAACAAATTTTCTATATTTAATGTCATAACACTACATTCTGGAACGCACGTTTCTACGCCCACATTTAAGATGAAATGGAATTGGTTTTTGGACTTTTATCTTAAAACTAACAGATCCCCGTGGCTTCGCCCACAATAATTAATTGAAAGATAAAATTTTAAGAGCAAAATAATTTAGAAAAATTATATTTATTAACACTTGCACGCGAAACATTCATATACTAAACTATTATTATAATTAATGAAACAGCTAAAAATCCGGTTTTGAAGTGAAATCCACGATTAGAAAGCGTCGCCTGGGAAAAACGACCTCACATTCGAGTTCTCTGGCCCAAAGAACCCCTGCATAGTGAGTTCCGTCTAAACCGATCAATGTTTGTCCATTTAAGCCAATATTCATTATCCCTCTTCCGACTATGTTAAAAATTTCAGATGTTTGCTGGCCTTAGCATTATAAGCAAATGAATCGACCAGGGTGGTCTTACAAAATGAAGCTATTCTTTTATTTCCAAATCGTGACAAAAGACGGCAAAGCCACCTACAACGGATTTGACAAATGAAATGTATTACTGAAATCTGATGCTTGAATAGCGAAAAAAAAAAAAAACACGTTTTCTGTCAGTTTTTCACTCATAACTCGCGAACCAAGGACGGTAACCAGCTAGTAAAATAAATAAAATTCCATATTCAGGTTTTTGGGGAGGGTAGTATGAAAGTGATATTTAATTTCTTTTTAATTTAATCCCCGAAACGGTTGTATGGTAACATGAGAGTGAGAAATAAATATTCCGCAAAGACAATACAATTTTATGTTACCGGAATTTATCTTTCTTCTTATTTGGACCCCTACCAGGCTTGCTGTGTACAAGCGATGGGATGCAAAATTCGACATCCTCTATGAGCCATAAAAGCTATATCAAGCGTTTTCTGAGGGAGTATTTAGAGTGTGATAAGTCGTTCTTCCTATTTCAAATTATAAATACCTATATGTGGACCTAGAATTTGAAAATCGAAAGTCCTTCATAAGTTAATTTCGAATTACAAAATACAAAACCCTTAAGACGCTGGGCCTTTTAAGGTAGTACGGTATAAGAGGCTTTGTTCTGACTGACTGTTTTAACTAATGACTGACAGAGAATCAACTATAATAGGTAGAGACTTGGAATTTTGACAGTACCTTCGTTTCATAATGTAAGTGCTCATTAAGAAAGGACTTTTAAATATTTTGATTTTAAATGCCAAAAATCAAAAGTTTTTTCGGAATACTTAATCTCTTTTTACACAGATTCTCAGATCCAAAACACAGTTCACATGAGAACACTGTATTGTTGACAGTGGTCTCAGGTAGGTTTGGAAATAAATTATACGGGACTTTGACAAATTAGAGAAGCTATCGATATAATTCATTGCTGCAAATAAATATTGAAGATGAAATCCACGAAAATAATTCACAATGTGAATTACAAAATACAACATCCGGGCGACGCCGAGCCTTTTAAGCTAGGAACAATATAAACAGATGAACAACAGTATTTCGTTGCCTACTGGTAAAACAAATACAAGTAGGTAGCACTTTACACGACTATTGTTTCGAAATAGTTTTTATGGAGCATTCAATATGAACAATTTGGTATTTTGTCACATAATTTTCATCTCAAATATTGAAATATTGCATTCTTTGCAAATGATTTCGCTTCTATCCTATGAAGAGTTAGCGGCAGTCATGAGATTATTTTAGGTAAGATTTTTTTTCTCTCTCTCGAGGAAGATTCTATAAATGTGTCTGAAGTGTAACGGTATAGAGCAATCCTCCTAAGAAGTCCCCAGTAAAGATTCCTCTGAGACGCTTGCCCATGGGAAGATTGTCAGAGACGTGCGGAGTTCTGCCTTTATTTGTTATTTTAGTTAATAGCGGGGGCGTGACGGAATTACTCAAGATGCTTGTTTCATCTTAGGGAAGCGTCTCCTTAGGCGTTCTCAGGGGGACTGGCGGAGATACAAAACAATTCTTTGGTTCAGTGATTCCTAACCTTTTTATACTTGCGTACCACCTGAGAATTTTGTAGTGTTGGGGTGTACCACTGATTATATTATAAATTATTTCTAGAATAGTGTTTCTGAACTCGTATTCGGGAGGTCCTTGGTTCAAATCCCGTGGCCGACCAATTTGACAAGGTTTTTTTTTATGGTTTCCCCAGTCGTAAAGGCAAATGCTGAATTTGATATTTACGTACCATGAATCATCCTCATCATTTCATCTAGTATCATATCCATTTAAATTAATATCAGTTGAAATTTACTCCATAAAATTCACCGATAATAGAAATAATTGGCAATCAATAGTTCCATGGCCTCTACTGTATAGACACGGATCCCGAACTGCTGATATGGCCTCGAAGCTGAAAGGAGTATAAATACAACTTTCTTTAATAGCTAGCTGTGTTGTGTGATTTAAAGTTCATGGTGGCATACACATAAAAATAATTATCTCTGTCGAATTTCATGGCCCTGTGTTGACATTGAATTCATATTTATACGTTGTGTTGTGAGGAAATGTGGTGGCCAGGGAAGAAAGACAACTACAAAGCAATATTATTTAAGTCTTTTCAGTTTTTACTACGAAATATTTAAAGAAAACATGGAATAAATTCGTGCCTATATTGTAGCAATAGGTATAATTTATTACTTTTATTACTTTTTATTACTTTTACGATGGAGATTACAGTTATGTATGGTATAGTAGGTCTAATTTGGATAAGACTTTTATTTATATGTTGCTCACTAAAAATGGTTCATTGACAATAAACTTTTTACGCCCATACGAAGGGCTGGTAACCAGCTAGTCTAAATAATAAGAGGAAGTGTTTGTCTTTTTGTCTGTCTGTCTGTACGCGATGCCCAGTGAAATCTACTTAACGCAGAGATATAGAATTTTAAACGTATATGGACTGAAGGGTGGGCGAATGCGCCTCGAAGCCGGATTTTCGATTTTTGCTTTCGTACGCGAGTTATGAGTGAAAAACTGGCAGAAAATTTGATTTTAATTTCGCTATCGAAGCACCAGTGTTGAAAATATTGCATGGATATCGATATATCAATATATCGATATATATCGATATATAGATAAATTTAATATATTTTATTTAATTAATAAATGCGGGCGAAGCCGCGTGCACAAAGTAGTAATCAATAACACAGCCCAACAAAAAAGAACTTGTTGTTTGGTGTCTCAGATATTTTACCGGATTCTGGCTATACTCAGTGTGCTTATTCCAAATACGTAAACAGTTTTTCTCTACCAGCTCTACTTTTATATAGATTTTATTCATGAACTCTTAGTCTAGCGAAACAAAATCTTGCTTGTAATATGGCTAGTGAAGGTTCTTGACCATACTTTGGACACGTAGAACGAAAACTGTACGAAGTACAGAAAACTAAAAGCTAGATTATTTTTGGCCCTCAAATTGACAGCTTTTAAGTCATAAACGACCGTACAATATGTGATAATATCAATTTTTTTAAAGATTCCATGTTGTATTGTTATTGTAATGTTAATGTAATGTTATTGTGTTCCTTTTTTCTTCACGTGATTTAGAAGCTAAAAATAGGCACTGTTTTTATTTATATCAAACGTAAAATGGGATAATATGCATAATGGTAAATACCATATCTCAAAAACTAAAGCTGATAGGGCAAAACTAATGGCACATTTGGCATCAGCGACCTAAATATACCCAAGAATATGCATAAATTCTAAGGCACCAAAGTGGTTGTTGTTCTGTGTAATCTTAACAATATCTTTGCCAACATATTCTATTTGAATGACGTATTTTGGCCCCTGATGAGAACTTGTTAACATGCATTGAAGTGAAGCAAGTAGCATAACTCTCCAGGGTGTATAATTAACAATGCCAGCGCGATGGTGATAAAGCAAATATTATTTTGCATGACTATTTGCGAGTTATGTCTAATTGAACCTAATTATCCTTGTCCCTGCTGGAGAAAATATCGCTGCATCCATCACAACTTCACGCCAGGGTGCTCTAGTTGTGTCGCTCAAGACTTAATTGTTCTCACTCCAGTAATTAACTCTATTTGGATAGCATCAAGAGAACATGCATTTCTGGTGTGCCTATTTTTATTTCTTAACTTAAAAAATGCTTTAGATTCTTTTAAAAGTTCATTTGTTAACGGGGAGACATTCAGGGACATATTTTAGGGAGTTAGTCATTCAAATCTTAATTTATTGAGTGAAGGCAAAAAATGTTAGTAGATACTTTTACTATCTACTAAGATTTCTATGCATGAAAACCTTAGGAAGAGCTATTCCTCTTAGAAAAAAAAACATATACTGTTGGCCATGATTAGATTTGCCTACAAACATTAGAATAAACTATGAAATGTATGCATCAAGTGTAGTATAGAACTCTAAAAACTAAACTAAACTCCGTTGCGCAACATCCCTGAAGGGACAAGGCCTACCACCCGACCGCTGCTTCATAACGGGGAAACATTCAGGGACATATTTTAGTTGGTGAAGTATTTTGACTAATTTCAGATTTATTGAAAGTGTAGGCCTAACTACTGTACGTTTTTATCTTAGTAGAGAAGAGACTGTAAAATGCGTATTTATCCGTCCTAGTACAATCGGAACCCGGCCGCGGTCAATGGGTTTTTCAAGACGCAAAAATCCTGAGCACGGAGTCCTCCGGGAGGGACTTAAAGCTGGAGGGTCCGTGTCGTAGATTTACGGCACGTAAAAGAACTCCGAGCCTAAATTAGAGACTCTGAACAAAATTTATCGGCGCTTTCACGTCCAAGTAGTATCTTCGTTTCCTGAGGGGGGTTGAGAGGCGATGGGCTTACCACCTGTCCCTCTGCCCTCTCTTCGGAAAATAAACGTAACAAAATTCATATAGGTAACAGAGACCTCAACATATTGGATATAGGGTGATAGACAGATAGTAAAATAAAATTGCACTATCATATGACTTAATTTACATTGATTTTTTTCCTGCTCTGTACAGAAGTGTTCAATATAAAGAAAGAAAACAATGAATTGAAAGGGTGCCGATATCGCCCTATCCTGAAAGAGCCTTTGACTAGTTATGCTCACCATCCCACGGCTTCGTTCTGGGTCTGCCTTCTTTAATAGCCCAGCTATCCATCCAGCAAAATGAATGTGCAAGTCAAGCATTTAAAAGTAGGTTCGCCTGAAGCTCGCGATTAGACTACGTGCAGCGCATACGAGTATTGCGTGTAGTCTAGTCGCGAGGCTTCAGGCGAACCCACGTTTAAATGAAAAACATCTCGGCCACTTGCTCGGTAAATCATAATTATTATTTCTAACACAAGAAATATTAACATTTAGAAATACACCCGAATGAACAAGACTGCTCGTGCTCGGGAGCAGTTTCGAAAATTTCAAAGTGAAGAATGAGGAGAGACAAAGAAACAGAGTGTATAAAAAATGTGTTTAACTAATAAAGAAAGTAAAAATTGATAAACATAAATACATAAAAGGAATGAAACAAAAGTGTCTTAAACAGCTAACAAATTACAGAAAATGCTTTACATATCATTAAAAAGATTTTAGAATCCACCATGTAACTATTTCTGGATATATTAATGATGACAAAGATTTTGGAATCCATCATATGAATATTTCTGGATATATTAATGATAACAAAGCTTTTTGAACCACAGCCACAAGAAGTTTGCTGAATACATTAATGATGACAAATATTCTTTTAATCCACAGCCACAGGAAAATGGCTAGATATATTACTGATGGCAAATGTTTTGAAACCACAGACACGTAGCCTTATTGATGAATTTATTAAGAAGATGACTAAGATTTCTGAATCCACGGCCACATAAATAATTGCAGAACTGATGATAAAGATTTTCTTTTGAATCTGTTAATGATTACAACGGTTTTTGAAACCACAAATTGTTGGTTATTATATTATGCTGAATTTATTAATGATGACAAAGTTTTTTTTAGTTGATAACCGCAGGAATCTTGATACTAAGGAACGTCTTTGTGCGTTGATGAAGAACAAGTGAAACACGAGTTATTAGACATAATGAAAGCTGATGCAAGCAGAGGTGCTTATGGCATGTCATGCTGAGAGAAATTAGTTTTATGGTTATCATAACTCACGAGGACGTATTAAAAATGATTGTAACGTAATAGTGACTAATGACGTCATTCCAGATAGCGAGTTAGAGTATGAACTCCTCTCTGGGCCATGTGAGAGAATCGGAAGGGAAGGAAATTGCTTTAGCCTAAAGCTCATAAAGACGGAATGGTGGAGAAGAAGAGAGGAGAATGTCCTCTCATGCTCTAACTTTATCTGAGGTGGTGGAAAAGCATTTCAACCCCCCTCCCACCCCAAACCCCACCCCTCCCACCCCAAAACCCACCCCTTTTCTTGTATCTAATTAGCTAGAAGCGGCGTAACCCCAAGTGGAATTAGGAATCTTTCTCTGTCCTATTTCACTGTTCCCTTTCTTTCTTTCTCTCTTTCTTTTTACCCTTTACTTTCTAAATCTTCAACTACATCTCATTCAGACTAGAACCACTATCAAATCTTACTTTACTCCGCGTCTTTACCAAGACGCAGAATAATTCCGTTTCTTATCGGAATTGAATAACAGTTACAAATACTAGACTCTCCGAAGCCGTAGAGAAGCTTTAAGTAAAAGGAAGGAAATGTAACTTTTAAGTTCCGAGCAGTTTCTCTTTGCAAAAATCTTTGTATGTGTGTGTGTGCCACAAATACAGATTATAAAATTAGAAGAAACTTGTCCCCTTGGAGAAAATAAAATGTCTCCAGTGTTTAACTTGTGTGCGGTTAGTTTCTAGGAGTTTCATAGATTTCGTGACGGAAATACAGAGCGAATCTAGAATAATACGACACAAAAAGATATTCTGAATTTAGTACCAAGTTCCTTAATCGAGGTTAGAGCACTAGTCTTTTGTTTATACTTTTCAGTCTCCACAGTTTGAACGTGACATAATTTTGTAATATTAATAAAAATAATAAAACCAGGTCAACTGATGTAACAAAGTGCCAGAATAATTTTTGTTTAATCAGTGACAATTGCAATTATGATATGCAGAAAATCAGTTATTTTTGTAATCGATTATAAATTATAGAACGAAATTTAAAAAAAACCTCTGATTCGGTTGTTAAATATTTTACAATTTTGTAAGTAACATATCAAAGTTTGTTTCAGATTTATCGTAATTTATTTAAGATTCAAATTTCAAAACCTCGTGGTGTTGATAGTTTTTCAGCTTAATAACATTACTAGTAAACAAAAATCCCTTTGGAATCTGTCAAACGACAACTCGAATACTCCCGCCGAAATCCATCAACCTGTTTGTAAAGCCAACCACAAGCTCATCACAAAATAATCATGAAGTAATCGGCATTAATCGGGCTTTTCCACCGGTGGTTTAACAGATGACTTTAAAAACGTGCCCTATACACCATACAGTATTATGATAATTTTTCAAAAGAAAGTTTTTATTCATAGACTCTAGATTAAACGAGAAATGGATAGAAATCTCAAGAAAAACAGTTTCGAAGACTGAGCTCCACATTAATTTATTATAGTGTATTAATTATCACCAGGGGCGGATTTCTGTGACCTAAAAATAGGATATATGCATGCATTTATGACCTAAAAGAACTTTAAAATATGACCAATAAAATTTAAAATATGACTTTACCAATTACACATTATGTATATATTTTTTAAGTTTCATTACAATTCATTTTATTAAAATATGTTAATAATTTAAAATATCTGTAAATTCTCAAAAAGTATCAGTATAATGCAAAATCTACAAAATATGATATGAAACTTAAAAATTTCTTTAATATGCACACAAATATGCCAAAAATATGACAAATATGCATATTCATACTAAATATGCCACAATAGTTGAAAATTTCCTAAATATGCAGTTATATGCACAATAAAAGCCGTTCCATTTTCACCAGGATGCTTGGAATAAGGTTTAAATTCCGAGGTGCGCGGGTAAAGAGAGTTAAGTCCACCATCCTCAAAAATTGAGATGTGTCCATAGAGTTATAAATAAAAATGTTCTCTGCATTTGTGTTAAGTCCAGTAAGTCATATTCAAAAACGTATGGTAGTTATGGATGTGTGCCTCATGGGTTTATCCATCTCTAAAGCTATGTTGGGTTGGTATAGTGTGTTAAGTCATTCTAATTCTCAGTAACGAGAAAGTGGACTTAACTCTCTTTGCCCGCGCACCCCGGAATTAGTTGGGAACCTTAAAAAATGCAAAGGGGGAAAATATGACATATCATAGAAATCCGCCCCCTAATAATCACAATACAATTGTTTAGTAATTTACAAAAGTAATAATTCACAATGTGCCCAAGGACATGGAGCTGAGACGACTTTACATTGAACCCCTCCCGAACAAAATTTCACCGTACGCCCATGTATAAAAACAGAAAACATGATGGATTGTATATCTTTCGTTTTCACTTTGATGTTCATCAATTCTATATAAAAAAAAGTATCGGGGTAATTTAGTGAAGTTTATTGACAGTCGATGAGTGGGTAAGGGTCTGACAAGAATCGATGTTGTTTAATCAATATCAATAGCCGGCTGTAATTACTTTGCAAGAGCTGGCGATGGAGTAATGATGACCCCGACCAAATAAAGTGGAATCGATAATATCCCATCATGCAATATGTACGTATTTCACAAAAATATTAATATACACTGCATAAAACTACGCCTCCATTGTTATTTAGAAACTACATATATTTTTAAATATTTTTACACGACGTAACTAATTAGTGGTACTTAACGAACATTGTTGCCGTAGATCGTAACTTGACATTCCCACATGCAATCCGGTTGCTATGAAAACAAAAGAAATCTCCGTGCGGTAAATATTACAAAAAGCACAAGTGTCGTAAGTAAAACCATCATAATACAAGCCTTTATGGAAGACCGAAACCAAGGCCCCCTAGTTTGTGGCGACTTTAACAAGACAAATATTCGGTTCCCATAACAACCAACACATGCAAATCACTTTCTGAAATATAACATCCATCTTCAATAGTGTATATACATAATATTTTCAGCTAATATCTCAATTAATATAAATAAATTGATATAAATAATCATCGTGCAAAAAATAGCATGCAATACTCGTGCTGTAAGCGCATAACGGATCTCGGAAAATTGAAAATACTCGGCGCGAGCGCCTCGTTTTTTCAAACTATTTCCTCGATCCGTATGCATGTCTTACGGCACTTGTATCGCAATATACTATTCTCACATAGTCCCTCCCAGTTCAATGCACTTACGCCATCAGATAGGAAGTGCTTTGATACCAAGTGAGAAACATTATTTTGGTTGACGCTGTAGCCACTCGTGCACCACCGATTGGATGTCTTCATCAGACTTGAACTTCTGCCCTCCAAGGTGCTCTTTCAATGCACCAAAGACGTCGATTGTGGAAGTCTGATGGTGCCGAAGCGAAGGGGATTGCTGAGTGCAGGTCTTTTGCTTCTACATGATAACGCCCGTCCTCATACTCCTCGCGCAACAATGAAAACCGTCGCCGACATTCGCTTCAAGTGCCTCCCACATCCGCCATATTCGCCAAATTTGTCACCATCAGATTTCCACATGTTTGATCCGTTAAAAGAGCACCTTGGAGAGCATAAGCTCAAGTCTGATGAAGACGCCCAATAGGCGGTGCACGAGTGGCTACAGCGTCAACCAAAAGTAATTTTTCTCATGCGGTATCGAAGGACTTCCTATTCGATGGCATAAGTGCATTGAACTGGGAGGGGACTATGTAGAAAATAATGTACAAGCAAGCATTCTTCCTGCAGTAAAATAGTGGAAAAAAATTAATTGCGGTTTTCATTTGATTTTCCCTCGTACTTCCGCACTCATTACCGCACTGCTTACAGCACAGGTGCGTCATTATTAGGGCAAGGCATTTGGTGAATTTGTATTTTTTTATTTGAAGGTTAAAAGACACCTGGAATATGTATGAATGTGTATAATGAAATAATTGATGAAGTAAGGGCAATTTGTTTTAGCATTTTTTTTTGCTTTATTTAGCTTTTTTCGTCATTTTGAAGAGAGAGGTCCTTTTTTGCAATTTTTAGGTCATTTTCGGCATTTTGAGGCCATGTTTTAGTGGAGGTAGAGAGGAGCTTTTCCATCCAGTGCGGTAGCAAGGTCCTTGGCGAGTTTGACAAATCTGTGCCCTCAAATACTGAACATTTTTTGTTTAAATTTCTGTAAAACTGTTTATTATTTTAATATAAAAACACTTTTATTATGAAAGAAAACCTAAACCTTAATTTGAAAATGAACTAAGTGTTGGACTTTACTTTCGGACGATTGAACTGCTTAAGAAATAATTAAATAATTAAATCTAGTTTCAAAAGTAAAATACATAATAGGTCTGATTGCTTTTAATTTGTAGACAATCGGCATAATACTACAGATAGATCACATGCAGTAATTTTGAATAACCTTAAAAAATATTTCTTTCATTAACGTGGAATTTTTATTACTTGATAAATTGCACCGGTCTAAAAGAGGCGGGATTTTTCATGGGTTAACTTTGCGCCCTCTTTATACCTGTGCCCTTGGCGGGGGCCCATCTCGCCACCGCCTAGCTACGGCCCTGTTTCCATGTAAAAATCGTTACTTTCAGACAACAGACAATCTTTTTATTTGAGAATCTCCGCTAAATGTCCATAGTTCCTTTTAATTCCAAGAATTTAACCGAGAAAATTGAAAGGATTCTAGAGTGGTTTGGTGTTACCTAGAACACATTAATATCCATACATGCAATAAGATATAACCCGCATTCACAATGATATGCGTTCATAAATCCCGTTGCAATGGCACATTAGAATATTGTGGTTCAGTTCTTGGCATCTCTTAGCACTTACACAATACTTCTTACACAATAGATTACTTCCACGTTCTATACGGAAGAGATTAAATGTGTTAACGCCTGCAATATTTATGACATTAACACCAGATCAGTATTTATCATTAGCTATTAACCGACCTATATACGGTAGAAACCGTATTGCAAAGAGTATTCAGAGTGGGTGGCTTATAACTGCCCTTCAGAGAATTTTTTTCGAAAAATGTTTCAAATAAAAGTTTTATCTCTTGGTATAAGCAGCCCATATATAAAATACTAGCTTAAAAGACCCGGCGTCGCCCGGGTTTTTTAATTTGTAATTGGAAATGAACTTATGAAGGACTTTCGATTTTTAAATTCTAGGTCCTTATACAGATATTTATAATCTGAAATAGGAAGAACGACTTATTACACTCAAACTATTCCCTCAGAAAACGCTTGATATAGTTCTTTATGGCTCATAGAGCATGTAGAATTCTGCATCCTATCGCTTGTACACAGCAAGCCTGGTAGGGGTTCATATAAGAAAAATCAGAAATTCCTGTAACATAAAATTGTAATATCGAGGCAGAAAATTTTATTTCTCACTCTCATGTTATCATAAAACTGTTTTAGGGATGAAATTAAACAGAAAGCAATATCACTTTCATACTTACCATAAAGCCGTTTTGGGGATGAAATTAAACAGAAAGCATTATCACTTTCATACTTTTCTCTCCAAAAACCTGCGATATAATATAATAATATACACATTACCATACCTCGTTTTGTTTTCTCTATGTCCAGGGTAGAGAAAGTTATGTGATTCCATTATTTTAGTGGATTTCATTCTGTAATATTTATTTATAACATGAATTATTTTGATAACATCTCTTATTTGTCAAAAGTGCATTTCATTTGTTTTTTCCAAGCCCACCTGATACCATTTGGCAACAATATATTCTGTGATTTGGAATTGATAATTCTATGTAAAAAGGGATTAAGTATTTTCAAAAACATTTAATTTTTGGCATTTAGAATCAGAATTTTTCAAAATCCTTTCTTAGTGAGCACCTACATTATGAAACGAAGGTACTGTCAAAATTCCAAGTCTCTACCTGTTATAGTTTAGGCTGTACGTTGATTCCTGTCATTCAGTCAATCAGTCAGTCAGTCAGTCATTCATTCAGTCAGTCAGGACAAAGCCTTTTATATATATAGAGATAAACAAAATCGTTGTAACCAATTTCGAGAAAATCGCGAAAAAAAAAATATATAATGTAAAGTCCCCTTAAAAACAAGAGAAAGTCTTCGCCATTCTTCGTGTAACATCCCCTAAAGATACCTAACCCAAATACAAAATTTTATTTTCGTACGATTATCCGTTACAAGACGCCGTATTGCAAAGAGAGCGTATTTAGAATGGGTGGCTTATAACTACCCTTCAGAGGATTTTTTCGAAAAAATGTTTCAGATAAAAGTTTTAGCTCTTGGTATAAGTAACCTATGTACAAAATGTAAAGAAAATCGTTTGAGCTGTTTCCGAGAAAATCGCTAAAAACGAAATTTCTTATTGTAAAGTCTCCTTAAAAATAAAAGAAACTCTCGTCAATCTTCGTGTCACATCTGACCCAAATACAAAATTTTTGTTTTCATACCATTTTTTGTTCTGGAGCTAGGCTCTCCAAAGACACACATTACTTAGAAACTTTTGTTGTAAATGGGAATATCTTCATCGATTTGGAAGAAACTCACTATACAGATGTTTCCTTGGGCCAAAGAATTTGGGTCCGAGGTCTTATTTTTTCCCCGTGAAAGGCACCTCGAAGCCAGGTAGCTACCATTTTAATTAGTTATGACTGATTTACGTGTATGGGCAAGGTCCATGAATCTAAGGTTCATTTCAATCATTATAATTTCCCGACCTAAATATAATTAAGAGTAAAATCAGGTATATTGAATTAACAATGTGCCGGGATGCTTTTGTTTAATCAGTGATAATTGCATTTAGTCTATGATATGAGGAAAATAAGTGATTTTTAATCGACTTCCGAGTTAAGCTCCAGATCGATTCATTAAGCAGGGCTTATGGAAAAACAAAGGTCTAAAGTTTCATAAGCATATGTGAAGGAATATGTGGGTACTGTTATTTGTCAAAGCTATCTGTATTGCAACTTCTAAAGTCGTATATGAACACTGTTTCCATTTCATAATTCTTTCTAATACATTACCATAAAATAGGCACTAAATTGGGCTTTACTCCGGTACCGGTCAACCGATTTGGTCCAATATCAATAGGCTTCTTCCCATGGACGTTATAAATGCATAGGCCTATACCAAGTTTCACCAAAATCCGATAAAGCGTATTTGAGTTATCGGGCGTACAGACAAACGGACAGACGGACAGACATTTTCCCGTCCACCACACAATCTCATAAAGTACCATTCTGAAACTTAAAAAAATAACGTAATTAATGCAATTTATGTAAACCGGTGATAGTATTAAAAATTATTTTCTGTTAAATAAATGATTTGAAATGCATCTAGCGGTGGAATTAATAAACGAAAGTGATGCCGCGGATACCTGGTAGGGAAGAAGAAAATATAAATTTTATGATATCTAAACTTAAAATTAAATTAATGAATAGTTACCCCAGTATTTGAGCTTTATAGAAATATTTTCTTATGAGAGAATACAATCGTAACTTCTGAAGATAGTATAAAATTGGAAGAGGTTTCTGTATTCTAAGATGGAATTGTGCGGATGCTATCATCATTCCACGGATAGCACGTAGTGTCATAGGTCGCACGTCAATACCCCATCAGATAGCTTATACCCGCCAGCTTGGATGAAAATTCCTCCTGGCAGAAGATGACCTCACACTCAAGAATGTCGGACACACACATGCCTATCCCAAACCCATGCTGTGCGTTACCGTATATTGAGATATCAGGGGGCTCTGTTAAGCTCTTTGTATACTGGGAAGATAAACCTTTGGGAAGACAAAATGCAACCATTTACAGTTCCATGAAATTCTTGATACGCGATATCACGAATTGTTCGCACTTCGACAAATACGAGGCGCGTCCATAAAGTTTCCCTTTTTTCATATTTATGGAAATATTTCATGGATATATTTATTCCAACTGATATAGCAAGTGTTCAGCTGTTTTTCAACATATTCGCCACAGGAAATTGAGACTTTTTCATACCATGGGACCAACTTTTGAACACTTGTGTCGTAGAAGTGTGTCGCCTGGGATTTGAACCACTGTGTGACAACCCTTTCCGCTTCTCTGTCATTCTCTGTCGTTTATTGAAGTGTACGAATAGATGGAAAACACTGGGAGCAAGGCCCGGGCTGTAGGGTGGATGTTGAAACATCTCATACCCGAAGTTTTGCAGGAGACTTGCAGGGAGGTGTTGAAGTATCCACCCTACAGCTCGGACCGCGCACCCAGAGATTTTCATCTTTTCCTACTCCTCAAGAAATGACAGTGAATTTGTAATTTAGAAACGAATTTTTCTTAGAAATAAAACTGTTTTTACGGATTTCAAACATAATTTTTCGTTACGATTTCTCGATATTTTAAAGTCAAACAGATTTTTCGTTTCGATGTCTCGATGTTTTAAAGTCAAACGAAAATTTTTGTTTCGATATCTAGATATTTTAAAGTCAAACAGAATTTTTCGTTTCGATGTCTCGATACTTTTAAGTCAAACAGATTTTTTATTTGATACCTCGATATTTTAAAGTCAAACCAATTTTTTCGTTTCGATATTCGATATTTTAAAGTTAAACAGAATTTTTCGTTTCGATATCTCGATATTTTAAAGTTAAACAGAATTTTTCGAATCGATATCTCTATCCAAAGCCCTATAGGAGACTTATTAAATGGAAATTCATAACAAGTCCTGGACTTGGCGGCATTTTGCACGTTGGCAGAACTGGCGTGAGGGTCTTTTCTGTGCTCGCGATGATTATGAAACTGGTTATCTCAATTTCGTAAAAAAGTAAACAATTGAAACACACTTACTTACCGTTTAGTACGTGTACCATGACGCTCTTGGACTGGGCATTGGAAGGGTTACACTGGTAGCGGCCCGAGTCAGAGGGCCTTGCCTTCTGGATGAGCAAAAAGCTTATCGTGGTCTCCCCTTTCTCCGTGATGACAGTGACTCCCCCACGTGGCGAGTCGTAGCTGATTATCTGCAAAACAGAGAACGTCACCAGTTAAGCATGGCCTCCTCTAACTTGCTTTCTCTATGTTTCTTGCTGATTGTCCACGTCACTTGGAGACGAAGTTACTCCGTGCTCTGCATTTGATGCTAACTCACATACTTTCTTGAAGAGCCATTACTTACTAAATTCTTATCTTTTAATAGAGTGTAAGGCATGTTTTACTGTTACTGAGATATTATATTTAAAGAATTTCATGCATATCTGGGAAATAACTAATGGTATTATTTATATAAATGGTAAGAGATTAAATTTATTTTGCAAAAGTATGTTAGCGAAACAGTTTGATAAAAATTGAACATGTTACGCCATTTTATATCTCAAATCTCTCATGGCAGTCGCAAAAACTCGTCATACTCGACTCCATTCCTTATGTTGGCAGCCACGCACCAGTAATCAATAACCTCCGTCCCCGCATGTGCATGTGCATTTGCGCCAGTAGATGGCATTGCAGGTCGAAATTCCAATATGGCTACCTATTACGTTTATTCGTCAGAATACATCCAATAATTATTATTTTCACAAATGTTAAGTGTAAAAAAAAAGTGTCTAATACTCATGGTAAAATTATTTCACTTTGCTCGTAGAATTGGTTCACTGGCCCTTAAGGGCTCGTTTCGCGACTTCGTTGCTGCTTACCTCTTTTATTGGTGTGAATTCAGCTGGATGTGGCCAAGTTGCGAGTGGCGTGGGTAGGTCAAGAGACCTACCTCTTGACCTACCCACGCCACTCGCAACTTGGCCACATCCAGCTGAATTCACACCAATAAAAGAGGTAAGCAGCAACGAAGTCTACACCATGGAAGTTTACACTGATGGAAGTAGAAGTGAAAACGGAGTTGGATCTGGAGTTGCGATATTCAGGAACCACATATTAACTCGAACTATGAAGTACAGACTATATAACCGCTGCTCAAACAACCAAGCAGAACAGATTGCGATACTTAAGGCTTTGGAGACAATACCAGAAATCACCAACGGAAAAGAACAAGGAGCCGTAGCAATTTATACAGATAGTCAGATCACCATAGACTCACTCAACAACTCCAGTAACCACAACCAATTAATAGAGAGTATCAGGAGCAAAATCAGGATCCTCAAACAAAATAATTGGGAAATTGCACTAAGCTGGATAAAGGCTCATGCAGGACATCACGGAAATGAACTAGCGGACCAACTAGCGAAACAAGCGGCAAACGACAGCCAGATACCAGTCTGCTACAACAAAATCCCCAAAAGTCAAGTCTTAAAAGAATTACAGGAAACTACACTAAACAAATGGGAAAGGCAGTGGCAAACAACAACGAAGGCAACCGTGACTAAGTCATTCTTCCCCAGTGTAAAAGACAGACTACAATTCAAGATATCAGTTACTCCAAATTTTACAGTTTTCGTCACGGGCCATGGAAGATTGCGATCCTACTATCACAGGTTCAAGATAATGGATAATCCACAGTGCCCATGTAACGCAGCTATACAAACTGTAGAGCATATAATTTACGAATGCAGAATACTAGCTAAAGAAAGAAATAGCCTGAAAGCTAAGATCTCGATCAAAGGAGGAAAATGGCCAGTTTCAAAAAGTGAAATGTTAATGAAACACAAAAGACCTTTCCTGGATTTTGTTAACAATGTAAACTTTGAGTTATTATAATGTAATCGCACTGAGGTGTCACTAAACGAAGTTATGTAAAGTAATTATAAGTTAGTAATATGACCAATAAGATAACATGTAAATATTGTAAATAGGAATAGGTTACATAATGTAGTGTAAGATTAGATAGAAGAATATTAACTGTAGCCATCTGATTTCAAATTTCGTACTCTGTTTAATTGTAAGATATTTATTGGAACATTATAATAAAAAAAAAGCATGTAGTATTGCATCACATGCAATGGAACATGCTGAATAAATAAAAAAAAAAAAAAACCTACTCAAATATAATATTTCTCTTTTACCACTTGTATCATAATAATCTATTATTTAAAACAAACAATTAATTATAGACAAAGCATAACATCATATGTCTATCGCAAATAACAATTCTACAAATCATGAAAACAGAATAGGCCTACTACCGTTAGTTGCACTCTGTAATATCTTACTGTAGGCCTATAATTGTTTAGGGACATTGTAGAGAATGGGAAACTATTTTCAATATACAAAAAAAAAATCATTCTAATTATGGCCCATGTCCTATAGCCTATATATATATATATATATATATATATATATATATATATATATATATATTAGCAGGTGCCCTCGTCTTCGCCCGCGAACAGCTAGATGTTTTGTTTAAATTACTTCTTTAGCACAAAAATAATTAAAACATTATATTTATTAACACAGACATCGTTTTTACATAAATGTTTCATCCTATTTTGTCTCCTTTTACATACTTAGGGCTTATAATAAACATCCATATTTCTCAACTAAAAATACAGCTATGAATAACGTATCACTGGATATAATATTTTACCGACTTCTGATATGGCATAACTTACTCGTTGGCACACACTCAGACTGAACTGCAATACGAAGTCTTCAAAACGTGAAGTGAGAAAATGGTATTCCCTATGTCCAGAGTAGAGAAAGTTATGTGACTGCATCACATTGTGCATTATATACACAAAAATTTTAAAATGCTATTTTTCATTACTCTTTTATTATTATTAAGCATTTTTATTAATATTACTTACTTTTCATACAAGTAAAAACAAATAAAACCAAACATACCCCTATATGAGCAAAGCTCGTATTTAGGGGGTATAGTAGATTAATATAATTATTATTACATATCACTGCACAGTATACTATACACGAAAAATTCTAAATTTATGAGTAAAATGTATATAAAAATAATTTTTCGCACGACTTAACTAATTAGTGGTACTTACGAATGTTGTTGCCGTGGATCGTAAGTTGACATTCCCACACCCAATCTTGTTGCTATGTGCGGTAAATGTTTCCGTGCGGTTATGAATTTACTTACGCCACATCATAATACAAGCCTTTATGGACAAGGCCCCCAGGACAAATATTCGGTTCGCATAACAACAAACACATGCGAATCACGTTCTGAAATAAACATCTATCTTCAAGAATGTATATACATAATATTTTCAGGTAATATCACAATTAATATAATTAAATTGATATAAATAATCATCGTGCAAACAATAGCATGCAATACTCGTGCCGTAAGTGCATAACGGATCTCGGAAATTGAAAAAAAAACTCTTTCCTCGATCCGTATGCATCGCTTACGGCACTTGTATCGCAATATACTATTTCAGCATTATCCAGTGGTTTAAAATAGCATTTACAACAACAAAAACTAGAATAAATTGGATTGAAAGCATTGAAAGACCAAACAAAATTAAAATTGTGCTTCTGCCATCACTTTCACTTAGCTGAAGACTGAAGGTGTTCTTACTTCTCTCTTGTTAGAATTTGAAATTCCGAATTCAGAGGCATGCTCCTCAAAATAAGCTGGAACTATGCGTATACGCTTTTATATTCATAAAATTTTCCGCTATCTGATTCGCGTATGTAGCAGAGGAGGAAAAATCCCCCCCTCGAACATAACCCAACTCTGCCTGCAAGAATGTCGCATCTAGAACTGCACCCTAGCTTCTAGATCCGAGATAAAATACACGAGCTTCCATAAAACCGGTTTCAATGGACAACACACCGTTAACTTTATAAATTGTTATGGGCTAGACTTATTTAATATACCCACACTTCGCAATCTCAAGAGAGATGTACATAACTCATATACCACAGTGTGTGTGTGGGGGAAGGAAATGTTTATGACATCGAAACGACATCTCCAAAAACTCAGATAATAAAACTAACCAAGTATCTTGACAAAAAAAAAAAAATCCATAGCTCACTTTGCTCAAACTCAATTTCAATATTATGTGTAGTGCTTGACGAAAATGAGCAATAAACAAGACAAATTACAAGCCGATACCTTCCGAAGGAAGTCCATTATTCTCGAGTGAAAATGGTAGTGGAAGAAGTACGTATAGCACACTTTATATTTTCTCAGAGTTACAGGAGAATAATGGAGTCTTCAAATAAATTGTAAATAATGATGATGATAATAATAATAATAATAATAATAATAATAATAATAATAATAATAATAATAAATAATAATTTATTGCATCTGTAGCTATACATTGTACAGTTAGACACTGTCAACAATAAGGTTACAGTGACTGCAGAAATCATTTATGTAAAAATTCCTTAAAAAAATAAAATGTCTTTTCATACAAATACTCTTTCAGTTTAAGTTTAAAACACCTGAGATGTTCACATTTAAAATACTAGCAGGTAAGTTATTTATAACTTGACTAACAATGTAAACTGGCGATTTAGTATATCTAAAAGTTCGATATTTAAAAATATGTACATCGCCTTTGCTGCTTGTGTTGTGCTCATGTAATTCTGAATTAAATATGAAAATATCTTTGTTGTTAAAATAAAATAAAGCAGCCTTGTATACTAAAATTCCAATTACTGTTAAAATCTTGTTATTTTTTAAAACCATTCTTAAAGATTCCCTTGGTGCCAAGTTAGAAATAAATCTTAAGATTTTCTTTCGTGCAACAAACACCCTATCTGTGTTCGTTGCCCTGCCGATAATAGATCGATAAAGAATTTTTTACACATTCTAAGGTAAAAGAAGCACTTTAAAGTATATTGTATTTAGAGTTCGGATGTTTATGACCTAAAAGAGTGGTAAATATAACTGAAAATATGACCTTATGACTCAGAAATCTTAAATATGTCCTCATAGAAGAACGTATTTTCTATAAATATCACAGCCCAACAAAAAATAACTTTTTGTTTGGTGTCTCGATGTTTTACCGTATTTTGGCTATACTTAGTGTGCTTATTCAAAATATGTAAACAGTTTTTCTCTACCAGCTCTACTTTTATATACATTTTATTCGTGAACTCTTAGTCTAGCGAAACAAAACCTTGCTTGATAATATAGCTAGTGAAGGTTCTTGACCATACTTTAGACATGCAGGACGAAAACTGTACGAAGTACAGAAACAACTAAAAGCTGGATTATTTTTTGGCCCTCAAATTGACAGCTCATCAGTCATAAACGACCATACAATATGTGATAATATCAATTTTTTGGAAGACGTCATGTTATATTGTTATTGTAATATTAAGAAATGTTAGTGTTTTTTCTTCACATGATTTAGAAGCTAAAAATAGGCACTGTTTATTATTTATATCAAACGTAAAATGGGATAACACGCATAATGGTAAAACCATGTCTCACAAAGCTAAAGGTGACAGGGCAAAACTAATGGCACATTTGACATCAACGACCTAAATATACCCAAGAATAAGTATAAATTCTAAGGCACCAAAATGGCTGTTGGTCTGTGATAAATGTTCCAATTTAAAACATTTAATGACACTAAATTATTACATCACATGAATTCAGTTAGATAATCACTTTTTACCAATCGTACAGGTGATTTACAGTTTTACTTGTAAAGAACTTCTAATCTTTTAATGTTTCCAGATACCACTGCAAATTTGAACTGAAAAACTTTTAAAAATATGTCTATTGGAAGTTGTTCACAACAAGGAGGAAGAGGTAATTGTGCTATTACTTGTTACTGTCCCTTCAAATTTCGGTTACAAGTAAAATCAAAATGTTCGAAACTATTTTTTCAGAGAAAAAAATAAGTTGACAATTTAGTGCACATGCTGCATAATTGTGCTGTTTTACATAATTTATAACGAATATTTGACGTTAAATTACAAATTTGACCGAAATGTGACCATGACCAAGAAAATGACCAAAATATGACTTTATCTGCAAAATAAAAGCGTTCCGTTTAGGATATCAAACGTGCTATTTATGTTTAATTTTTGGTTGCGGCGAGAATGGAGGTCAGGATAAAAATATGACATGTCATAAACATCCGAACCTAATTATATTAATTAAAAGGATAAAAATATTACATTAAGTGGTATAAAATTATAATACTACAACTTTGCTTTCACATTACAAAATACTCAATCAGTTAAAAATATTTGCATATGATTATTAAGTAGACTCAGTTTGATAAACATTGAGAATGTTAAAATTAATTACGCCTTTTTAAATATTAAATTTCTCACGGTAGTGACAACAAATAGTCACTTGGCGGCTGAAAACCATTGTCCACTCCATTCCTTATATTGGAAGTCATTCACCAGAAAATCATTAGCCTCTGTCTGTGCAAGTAAGTGCATACTATAGTGTTGGACTCAGCTTAGCTCCTCTGGAATGTGGGGAAAGACCAATACATCCTCTTATCTTTCCCCACATTCCAGAAGAGTTCAGCTGAGTCCAACACTAAAGGTGGCAGGACAGAAGGAAAGCTCCCAAAATTGCTGCATCGGTAAACAACAAAATTATTATTTTGAAAATAATGTGTGCAGAAAATTCAAGTTTTCAACATGAACGGGAAATTGGTGGAAAAACACAATCGTCGAAAAAAATTGATTACATAAGTCGAAAGTTGGAGAGTTATAAATATTTAAGGAAACAGACAACTTTAATAAGACATGAAGAATCGATCACAACTACAGCTTTAGCATTTAAAATAAATTATTCAGACGGGAAGGAGGTCAAACTGTAGCATTCTTATTATGTTCCTCTATATTCGTGTTATCCTAGTAGACTTTTCTTATGCATGTATGCAAAGTGTTCTGTGGATTTATTAATCTATTAATTTTATTATTTACGAATCTACGCTTATACAATTCAACGGCCCTAAATAGCGTGCTCACTCGCTCGCCCACTTCGTGATACATCGGGTATACTCAGCGATGTTCGTCTCTCGCAGTCTAAACTTTCACGAAGACTACAAAATTAGGAAAACCGTTTCTTCATTATATAAGGCCTAAGTGAAATGAACACAATGACCAAATATTCTAATTTTATTTTTACTTAGAATTTTCATAGCTCTGAACCACAAACATTTTTAATAAACTGCCAGTGTAAATTTCTTAAAAATTCTGGATTCAATTAATAATGGCGGGCGAAGCCGCGGGCACCAGCTATAATATTATTGATAGTTTAACTATGGAAGTATCGCGGACAATAAAAATCCAAACAAACCATTCCTTCTCTTGAAAAATTATATAATTTCTTAAAATTACACTGAATTTATCAAATAAAATTCACATAATATTCATCTGTCAACAAACAGTTGAGAAACAATTCGTATTATATGTTCACAGTTAGCTTTGGAACTGCATAATCGATTATGATATAGTTTTCCCAGGGGGCGCTTTCATGTCGTGGAATGTACTCTAAAGCCGTAATTTTAGCTGTTTCATTAATTATTAATGGCTTAGTTTATGAATGATTGGCGTGCAAGTGTTAATAAATATAATGCTTTAATAATTATTATACTCTTAATTTTTAATTTTTAAAAGAATTATCGTGGGCGAAGCCACGGGCACCTCCTAGTTTATTACACTCTGGCGGACTCGCATTCGGGACGTCCCAGGTTCAAATCTCGTGGCCGGCCAACTTGACATGGATTTTATCATGGTTTCCCCAATCGTAAAGGCAAATGCCGAATTGGATATTTACATACGACGAATCATCCTCACCATTTCATCCTGTATCCTATCCACTTAAATTAATATCAGTTCAAATTTACTCTATAAAAATGCACGAATAATATAAACAATTGACTATCAATAGTTCCATGGCCTACCCTATAGTGGAAAGAGTTTGTAATCGAGTATCGAAGATATTAATACCGCATCGGGGTTACATGATATGCTAGAATTAAAATAGGAAATGTTCATCAGTGGTTTCATTTGCATGGAGGGTGTGCGATACCATCGATATTTTTTGTCGATACTTTTTAATTTAAATTTGTAATCTGGTATTAGACCACATCTTGAACTCTTAGTTCTTGTTAGTTGGGAGATTCTGAAAGTAATATTGCCTAACGGAGCAAACCACCTTGCCGATCCTCCAGTTGATAACATTCCTTCGCCTTCATGAAAATTTTCCCTTAAAAATCCCTCTAAGGAAAATAAACTTTTCGTTTCAGCTTTCTGTTTTTTTTTTTTAATATTTTTTTATTCTTATGCACTTGTAGTTTGTCACTTTCTTGTTGAATTAGAGAAAATAAAAATATTAGAGTAGATTACGAATGCTGATTTTAAAGTTTTTAAATTAAAAAAAGACCAGAAGTGTTGGTTAGCTGGTTTGGTAAAAAAAATACCGTTTTTTTATTTTAACATAAAAAATATAGCGTACCCAAAGTGTAGCTCTGTATTATGTTATGCCGTTTGGGCATATGAAAAGATGTTGCTGACGCCATATTTAATTTCTCAGAAGATTTCACATCTGCAGGTCTAAAACAGGTTCCAGCGTATTCACTTCCCCCTAAATTAATTAATCTGAACAATTAGAAATTTAAGAAAATAATTAAGTTTATTATTTGTCATATTTATGCCGTGGTGAAGTGGTTGAGGCATTGCGCTACAAACTGGAAGGTCGCGGGTTCGATTCCCGACGATGTCCTTGAGATTTTTCTATTGGCCTAGTTCTTCTAGTGGCACTATGACCCTGGGGTCGACTCAGCCTCCAACAGAACTGAGTACCAGGAGCAACTCTGGGAGTAAAGGCGGCCGATGCGTAAGGCTGACAACCTTACTACCTTCACGTGTCGAATGTCTAAAAATCTGGGAGCCTGTCCTGGAATCCTTAGGTCCTCCGTGACTTGTAGGCCTATAGGGAACACTTTACTTTTACCCATAATGCTTACAGCCTAGTACCTATGGTACGGGCAGAGGAAGTAGTAATATGAAAAAATTGTAAACAAATCTTACATAATTATGGAAAATATATTCAAGGCAATAACATTATAAAATACAACACTACACAATATTTTGTATTTCCTTCACCAGAATTCACAGTCGAGTACAAATTGCACACACTCCCTATGCATAGCACACTAGTGTTGCTTCAGTTTTGTGTATTGAATAAATGCTATCGAGTATCGAGTATTGAATTTCACACCTCAAATATAGCGCACTGAATCGACTATCGAGCTGATAGAAATTCTGATATCATCCCACTCAGCTGTATTTGTACTACATTACCTGCAGCCCTTCGTGTACTTTGCAGAGATGGTAGTTCGTCTTATGCTCAGGTTTTCTCGTATCCATGTGAAAACGTATCAGCTTTCTTCTCATTTTTGTGTTGTGTTTTCTTCTCCGCTGACTACGTAATTTAATATACGGCATATTACTGTGATATTAATGTACTGTATAACCTAATTTAAAGTGATTCATAAGCAAGCAGGGCACCCAAGCGATGCTGCCAAGGAGGAAGAGACTTGTATGCTTATTTTATATCACTTTTCCTCATCGTTTACGCCACCTAAAACTTTTAATTTATTTTCACTGTGTATAATAATACACACAATAATAATAAATTCAGGTAAACTGATGTAACAAAGCGCCAGAATACTTCTGTTTGAGCTGTGATAATTGCAATTATGAAAATCCCTTTAGGCATTCCTACAGGCTGAGGTAAATTTCGAAGTGCTTTTGGTTTAATTTATTGTCGCTGCGCAGCACTCTTCTTCTTTAGCCTTGGCATGACAAACCCGCAATAATAACTGCAAATAGAGGAAAGAGCACTTTTTCAAACATTCAAATCTCGCCTTATATGAGAACTATCGAGAAACTAGTTATTGATTTGTAGAGTACTCATCAAGAGCTTTTCAATGATACCCCACAAGACGTAGCCTACTTTCAAAAATTTCGTATTTCCTTCCTCCACCCCTACTCGTACCCCCAAAACCCCCGAATCGTTGGTGTCACTGTGAACTCCATAGGGAGTACTCTAATTTATTCCAACAAAGTTTCCCTCTATACTTCATAGGAGCCGAGATATACATTTTTCAAAATTTCAACCCCCTCTCCCGACCCTCCCCTTGGTCCAATTTCGCTCATGAACGAACTTGTCCGAACTATTGGGCCTAGAAATAACATAATACAATTTGGTTCAAATATCTTCAAAATTACGGCCACTAGCGTGTAAAGATATAAATATAATATATATATATATCTCACAATTTTTTTCTTTTTGAACGGGCATTAGTTTTGTACTTAGGGAGGCATGAAACGTGAGGATATGAAATAATTTTTCGAAAGTCATGACATGGTACCGATTGCAATAGATAGAATTTATTTTTTAAACGACTTCCGAGTTAAGCTCTAGATTGATTCATTAAGCAGGACTTACGGAAGAACAAAGGTCTAGTTTGATAAGCATATGTGAAGGAAACGTTAAATTGTAGAAATTTTAGGAATTGTAGAAAATGTTGCACTTAAGAGTGGTTGTAGTCTACAAATTCTAAATTTTTATAGCATCTACCGTTTGGCTAGAATCGTTGGCTGTTCTCAGAAGTAGGCCTACTCACTTACTCAATGGCAATAGACAATTCCTAAGCAAGCTAAAGGAATATTATCTATTTTATGGAACCCGGAGGTTCATTGCCGCACTTATCTGAGCCCGCATTCAACCCTATTCTGTGCCAACTCCATCCAATCATCGCTCGAAAATCCTTCCCTTAAATCTATCCTAGTATTGTCCTCCCACCTACGTCTAGGTCTTCCAGGTGGTCTTTTCTGTTCGGGTCTCCCAGTCAATAGTTTTGAGATAAGTCTTTCCTCCCCCATGCGCGCAACATGTCCAGCCCATTTCATCCTCTGTGATTTAATTACTCTTACTATATCCGGTGAAGAGTACAGGTTATGAAGTTCGTCGTTATGCAGTTTTCTCCAGCCCCCATTTTCATCTCTGTTAGGCCCAAATATTTTTCTAAGCCCCCTGTTTTCAAACACACTCAGATTATGTAAGGGGCCATGTCTCACATCCATATAATACAACCGGCAGGAAAATAGTCGTATAAGCTTTTAAATTTAGATTTCTGGATAGAAGACGAGAAGATAAAAGAGTTTCTGAACCGCATAAAAGCAGGCATTTCCTGATTTGAGCCTAGTCTTAACTTCTGCCTTGATATTATTATTATTTGTGTGTAATATTTCCATGTCTGTAATTATGTCTTCATGATTATGGTGTGTTGATTTAATAGAGTAACTATTGCAGGTGTTTTCTAAAATTGATCCTTTGTCATCTGCCTCATAGTTTTGGTCTGGTGATCAGATATGTAACGCCCTGGCATATCAATTTCTGTATTGCATGCACTCGATTACCAAATGTAATTACATTTACATGATTTCCAGGAAAGAGAGCAATGTTATACATGGTGAATGCTAAATGGCCATCAGCAGTATAAAGGTTTCTGTACTCTAGTGATAATTGCTTCTCCACTGTAAACTGGGATTACCCTAGCGCTTATGTGATTTGTAAAGCTTACTTCTCGTTCCCAATTATAGTTTTTTACCGTTGTATAGTTTACTAGATGTTTCAGTAGTAAGAGATGAGGGAAGGGTTGATTTAGCTATTTTGGACTAAGAATTATATTTTTATTATTAAGTACCAGAATGTTATTTTATGGTGTTGTGTGAGTTAAAATATCTGTCCGTGTATCTGTCGAATATATCTGATGAAACTCGTCAACTCGAGTTGGATTTATTAAATGTCTTATTACGAGAAATGTCTGTTCGTCTGTCTTTCCGTGTGTCTGGACGCTCGATAACTCAAATATGCTTTATCGGATTTTCATGAAACTTGGTGTACGTATTTATAACGTCCATAGGAAGAAGCCTATTGATATTGGATCAAATCGGTTGACCGGTACTGGAGTAATGCCCAATTTAGTGCCTATTTTATGGTGGTATATTAGAATTTATCAAATGCAAGTCAGTTGTCATGACAACATATTGTTTTATACTGTTCATGTACGGCTTTGGAAGTTGCAATACAGTTAGCTTTGACAAATAACACTACCCACACATTCCTTCACATATGCTTATCAAACTTTAGACCTTTGTTCTTCCATAAGCCCTGCTTAATGAATCGATCAGGATCTTAACTCGAGATCTATTACATAAATAGCTTATTTTCTGCAGGGATCTTGAATTTGGTCGAAATTGGAAAACATTTGAAATGACTTGGACGAAACTCACTATTCGTGGGGTTTCTTTGGGCTAGGGAACTCGAATCTGAGGTCTTTTTCCCCGGGCGGCGCACTTTAATGGGTAATGTACCTCAAATCATGATTTTTAGCGTTTTATTTATCAATCGTGTTAATGTTTATGCATGGTTTGGGTAAAGTTCATGAATCTGTCGCTTATTTTAATCATTTCGAGTCTATATGCCCATAAGGCTGCACAAGATTCGTTTTATTCCTTTAAACTGAAGGGCCTAGTTCCATAAGGGCGTAAGGCACATATACTTAATTCTGAGTTTTTAATATTTATGCCTTTTCCTCACATCTCTTAAATACTCAGTGAACTATTTGTACTTGTGCCTTAAACCTCTGCTCAGTTATAAGAAAAGACCTGTGAGACTGCACATTCATTCTACTTCATAACAGTTCCATACAGGCGTAGGGCAAGCTTCCTATCATTTAAACGTGGGTTCGCCTGAAGCTCGCGACTAGACTACACGCAATACTCGTGTGCGTTGCAGGTAGTCTAATCGCAAGCTTCAGGCGAACCTAGTTTTAAATGCTTGACTTTCACATTCTCTTTGCTGTATTCATTAGCAAACATGCAATTGTTACTACAGTAGGCTCCCTGTAATCCGGCCACCCCGGGACCGGACCCTCGACCGGATTAAAAAATGGCCGGACCATCCGGCGGTCTTTTAAACATGTAAAGTATAACCTATTAAAGCAAAAATCAACTTTTAAGATGGTTTTGTCCATTTTTAAAGCGTACTTACCCCAAAATTAAAATACAGTGTTACAATTACAATTTCAAAATTAAAAGAAATCTGTTATTTTCTTCTGCTTTTTTAGTTGAATTGCTTTTTTTAAAGCATAATCACACCACTTCTTCATGAACATTACATCGACAGCAATGATTCGTTTACACTTAAGACTGGAAACTAAAGAGACATGTTGATACTAGTCGAGGGAGTCAACTGTATATAAGAAATATTTTTACTAAAATAAAGTAAAAACAAATAATATGATACAAAGTAAAAAAGATTTTGCTACTGTAAAAGTACTTTAGTTTTCTTTAACATGTTTAGGTACCTCTAGTTGTAAAAAAACCCAATACACTCTACCTTGTAAATTTGCAGAACACTAATTTAGCCTATCCTTCAAAAATATATGTTATAAAATTAAACTTTAAATCACTTACTTGTTAGTGGTAACATTGTTTAAAAAAACATAAAGATTTCTCGAAATTATTTCCTTGTGTTTAACGCCTTAATGGAACTAGGCCCTTCAATGGAATTGTGGGATTGTGAGTCAGTTGGAGAATTTAATGTTGTACCAGCACGTTGCCATGGTAGCTCAGTTGGTTAGAGCATCGGCACGGAGAGTCGAAGATCCTGGTTCAAATCCCGGCTATGGCATTGAATTTTTCATTCTGACTTCACCTTTCCATTCTAGGTCCTTCAATTATCTAATATAAACAATATAAACAATATACTTAACGATAGAATTATGCAGTTCACTTATTTATGTAAAAATTATGTAAGTTTTAAGATTCATAATGTTCTGTTTTTCTGTTAAATAAATTATTTAAATAATACATCTATCATGCCCGGTTTCTATAAACTCGTGAAATACCTATGGGTAAATTATCCATGGACAAATTAGTTCCATTTCACCCACAATGATATAATGAGGAAGGCCTTGGAGCTGTACAGTTAATTTAATTCAGAAGGCTTTGCTTCTCATTGTTTAAATTATTATTGATGCTACAAGAGGTTAAATTTTATCCAGCCATCCATGGAAGGATAAATTAACCCGATTATTTACCCTTGGAAAGAACTAGCCCGTGTTTGTAGGAACATTTTTTCTGTCATTTTCATATTTACCCAGAGGACATTTATCTAGAAACTCGCCACATGTGTATGTGATTGTTACCTTTAAATTATTTGAGTTTGTATGGTGTTATTCTTGTGTAAATTCTGTCCATTGGATAATTTACCCATAGGTATTTCGCGAGTTTATAGAAACCGGACATCAGTCGAACAAATAACTGTGGGCACCTGCTAGTAGTGTAATATTAGTTGTGAGATTGTGGACTAAGTGCCCAGCATATCGGTTCCCCATCTACTCTATTAGCCTGCCCTGACATATTATGCAAATCAAGTGTTTAATGTCTGTCAGACCCTGTGTCCAGTAACTGTATCACCAACACTGCATTAGCCCGCTAAGTGGCTCCACCCCCTCTCAAGAAAGCAAACACAGGGTGAACCACAAATCCCCGTCCATTTCATGGTAGGCCGAATCTAAATTAATTTGAATAACTCGCCTTGAGCGTAAAGTAGAGGTGCACATTAATAGACCTGTTAAAATGGGGTGTAAATAAATAACATTTCACTATCATTTCTCCTATACAGAAAATAATAAGCGTAAACTTGTTTTTCTCAGTGACGGTGCCAAATTTGTCATTCATGCGTGCCAGAAGAATGTAATGTAATGACTGTATATATTTTTTAATACATGAAAGAAATAGTATATTGCGATACAAGTGCCGTAAGCGATGCATACGGATGAATGAAAGAGTTTTTTTCAATTTCCGAGATTCGTTATGCGCTTATGGCACGAGTATTTCATGCTATTTTTTTGCACGATGATTATTTATATCAATTTAATTGTATTAATTGTGATATTACCTGAAAATATTATGTATATACAGTCTTGAAGAAAGATGATTATTTCAGAAAGTGATTCGCATATGTTTGTTGTTATGCGAACCGAATATTTGTCCTGAGGGGCCTTGTCCATTAAGGCTTGTATTATGATGTGCCGTAAGTAAATTCATAACCGGACGGAAACACTTACCGCACATAGCAACAAGATTGCGTGTGGGAATGTCAAGTTACGATCCACGGCAACAACATTCGTAAGTACCACTAATTAGTTAAGTCTTGCAGAAAAATAGTAGTAATTAAAAATTGAAAGGTAAAATCGCTCCACGCCATTTTCTTTATTTAAGTCTTTCGTTTCCCCCAAAACTATTATATTGTTTATGTTTTGATGTGTTCCCTGGATTTGTAATTTTCATATAGGCTTAGTTTCTTTTTTTATGTATTTTTTAGTTAGTTTAAATATCTTTAGTATTAATGTTGTAAAACTGGTGTAATTAGTAAGCTTATAAGAAAATATGAGCCTGTTATGTTCTCAACATAAATAATAATAATAATAACAACAATAATAAAAATAAAATAATTTTTAGAATGCTCAGAAATGAATCCATTTAAATTAGAAAATTTACTATCCGATTTATGCTCGGTTTCTATAAACTCGTGAAATACCTATGGGTAAATTATCCATGGGCAAATTAGTTCCATTTCATCCACAATTATATAACGAGCAAGGCCTTGGAGCTGTACAGTTAATTTAATTCAGAAGGCTTTGATTCTCATTGTTTAAATTATTATTGATCCTACAAAGAGGTTATATTTTATCCAGCCATCCATGAAAGGATAAATTAACCTGCCGATTTACCCTTGGAAAGATCTAGCCCGAGTTTGTAGGAACATTTCTTCTGTCATTTTCATATTTACTCAGAGGACATTTATCTAGAAACTCGTCACAAGTGTAAGTGATTGATACCTTTAAATTATTTGTGTTTGTATGGTGTTATTCTTGTGTAAATTCTGTTCATTGGATAATTTACCCATAGGTAATTCGCGAGTTTATAGAAACCGGCCATTAAGGTCGCATTTCCCTGGCAAGATCATGAATGTTTGCAAGTTATTCTCTTCTCCCTAAACTAGGTTTTTTTCTCAAAATAAGAATAAAAGCACTATAGCTTTTCTTGGTTAATTGTAGCCAACATTTTAAGTCTGTGACAAATTTCTGGTGAATTTTTCATCCGGAGTTCTTGGTAGCACTTAAGTGTCCCCGCTATCTGCATATCTATCCTTTTTCTTTTGTCTCCTTAATTAGCAAACTATTGCAAAGACGGGGGGGGGGAGTATCTAAGCTAAAAATACGTGATTCCATGCAAGTACACTAACTACAAAAGATGGTATATACTAGCTTTTAAAAAGTTTTGTTTTTGTATCTCTTGATAATTTTCTGTACAGATTTAATGCTCTCGATATAGAGAAAGAGGAATTACTATTCATTTGAGTTATTAGCGATTCTCTTTCGCAACAAAAGAGGGAACACCCGGCTTTGGCGTTGAAGAAAATGAGTCTAAAAGGGAAAGACAAGACACGTCTCAGTTTGTGCAAATTCCGTCATCTATCCTTGTTTTCGCATTTTTTTTTTAAAAGTGAAACGTGGGGTGGGAAATATACAAATCCCTGTAAAATTTCAGAGCTAAGAGAATGTCATCTGTAGAGAAATGTATCAGAATATAATCGGATTTCCCCCTTTTGAACTCTTTGAACGTTAAGACTTTGTCTTCTCTTGGATGTTTACTTCTCTTTTTGATTAAATGCTACAATCTTATGTAAGGCTAAATATGTTTCTTTGAAGGGTAGTCATCCGCTAAGTTTCTGTTTCTCCATCTTCTTCTTTCTTTTTTTCCCCCAACAGTTGAATATCACAGAGCGTGCCATCTTGTTGTGCCAACTCCTTGTTTTCTCGCAGTGGTGGTGTGTCTTATTGTTTCCTGTAAGATACGAATTTAATTTATCGCGCGAATAACTTGCATCGTAAGGCAAGACATTGTTTGATAGAATGGCAAAGCAAATCTTCCGAATCAAGGAGCACATTTACCCACAAGGTACAACACATAAAAATTATTAGAAGGAATATATAATCCTACTAATGAGGAATGATGAATACATTTTCCAAGAATCCGTCAATGCAAATTAAGAAGTGAAAGGTGGAATCAGAATTTATTTAATAAATTAGCAAGTAGTGATTTTAATTTGTGAAACAATTATGCTACAAGCGCCATTTTTTGTCATTAAGACTTAGAGCATTATCTTTAGAGTCAACGAAACGTATCAACACAGCTGCTTTAGACATAATTTGATACCAAAATCTGATATTAATTATATTGAACAAAACACTCTGCTGTTTATTTTTATTATAGGCTGAATGTTACACAGGGTGTTAATGAATAACACCGAAATATTTTACCTTTGTATAGGAGGGACATAGACAAGCAACTTTTATCAGGAGACTTTTGCTCTATGACGTAAAGTATGTATGCTACAGGGCATTAAAGTCTTTACAATTTGGTGCTCATAAGTCAGTGATTAAAGGAAATAGGGTTAAATTTTTTTTTTAAATTGTCTTCATGCCTTCATCAGCGGCTATTTCATAATTTAGTGTTTCGAAAAAATCTGCAAAATTTGCAGAGTGTTCACATGACTGCCAGCCACTGCATTATTTTTTGTATTATTCATAACTCCAGTGTTAACAACAAAGTTCGTTTGTTTTGGACTTTTTCAATTGTTAGAAGTTAGTGGCGGCCATGCCCTGGGAGATTTTATGCTGTAATAGGAAAACTTGAACCCATAGAGCAAAAGTCTCCTAATAAAAGTTGCTTGTCTATGTCCCTTCTTTACACAGGTAAAATATTTCCTGTATATGGAAAAATAGAAAACCTTCAGCATCAAACGATACAGAGCAAAGTGCAGCGAAAGATCATGGGTGGATAGGATTCCCTAAAGAAGGGTAGTTTTTTTCAAATAAAACCAAACCACAAAATAAAAACGAGTATTTGGGACATTTTACCTCCGTAGTGATGAATTTCCCACATTGTGTTCTCTAACCGCTGTGACACAGCCTCTCGTGCAGTGGGTCCGGGTTCGAAACAAGGCCGGGACAAGTTAAGTAGGTAGTGTTTTCTGGGATTTTTTCTTACCTATGACATAATTTTAAGTCCTTGTTGTCCCGGGATATCATCTGGCCGTCATTATCATCAAAGTAAAAAGGACATAAAACAAACCAGTAGAGAGTAAAAACTTCCAAATCCCTGTAATTTTTAATGATTAATTTAATTAAATTGCAAATCTATAGGTAATTAATTTACACGTACTTGGTTGAAACACAACATGAGTTTATAATTACAATAGATATAATTCTGCAGTCCAATTATCAGGACTTGATTACAAATTTGCTGATATTAACGTGAAATTGGCCTAATCCGTTTGTAACGCCTCCAGTTACGTGATTAGACTACATCTCACAACACGCCAGGAGAGGATGCTGCCAATTGAAGGGGGTTTTAACTTTACCTTTTAACTGCTACTCAAGTATAATTATATATATAATCGAAAAAATGTTTAAAATCACAACTATAAAATTAATAGAGTAATAGAGTATCTTATATTAATAAAAGGAAGTGTCTGTCTTTCTGTCTGTCTGTCTGTTCGCGACGCCCAGCGAAATCTACTGAACGCAGAGATCTGAAATTTTAAACATAGGTGGACTGAAGGGTCGGAAAATGCATCTCGAAGCCGGAATTTTAATTTTAGCTTTCATTCGTGAGTTATGAGTGAAAAAAACGGGCATCAGTTTTCAGTTATACATTTCAATATCGAATCAGTTACAGTTGGCTTTGGCTATTTTTGTCATACCTTGGAAATAAAACTTTCGCGATCGCTTGAATGTTGTAAGCCCTAAATATGATCAACCATTGTTTTATTTGGACGAAACTCACTATACATGGGTTTTCTGGGCGAAGGAACTCGAATCTGAAGTCGCTTTTACCAGGCGACGCTACCTTATCGTGGTATGTAGTCCACATGATTTAGGTGTTAATAAATATAATGATTTAACTAATATGCTCTTAATTTTTAATTTTTGAAATAATTATCGCGGGCGAAGCCGAGGGCACATGCTAGTATATAATTGGAAGAAGTGTCTGCCTGTACGCGATGCCCTGCATAATCTACTGCACGCAGAGAAATGAAATTTTAAACATAGATGGTCTGAAGGGTGGCCGAATGCATCTCGAAGCCGGATTTTTAATTTTAGCTTTCGTTCGCGAGTTATGAGTGAAAAACTGGCAGAAAACGTGAATTATTTTTTTTTTTTTGCGCTATCGAAGTATCAGTTTTTGGTATTACATTTCAATTGTCAAATCAATTGCAGGTGGCTTTGCCTTTTTTGTTATTGTTGTCCTTAATTTGGAAATAAAAGCATCGCGATTTTTTTCAATATATTGCATGGAATTATCGATCGAAACGACTTTGTGTGCTCACCCTGGTCGATTCGTTTGTTTATATTGCCAAATACAATAGAGGCGCTTTCTAATCGTGGAATGCACTCCAAAGCCGGATTTTTAGCTGTTTCATTATAATAAAGTTTAGTTTGTTAAATATTCTTGTGTAAGTGTTAATGAATATGGTTTAATTATTTTGCTCTTAATTTTTTATCTTCGAATTAATTGTCGTCGGCGAAGCCGCGGGCAGCTGCTAGTGCTTTATATTAAAATATGAGGAATTATATGCACTCCTTAGAATTGCCATTCATGAGAACCAGCTGTTTTAATGAAATTTTCCTCACTGACCTCAAACTTAAAAACCCGCAGATGTATTTCCTAAATGTTTACAATTAATAAAATTTCAGCTGTGAAAACTTATTATTGGAGAAGGACCTCCACCGACTTTTTCGTAGATTTGTACGACGTACGACGCAGCTATGAGTCGTATACTATTTGTACGACTATTTTTAACATAGAGTTTTATATATTTTTAAATCAATCTACTGACGAAATTTAAATTTTGATACATATCCAGCTTTTTGTTTTCTGATGGTTTTTGTTGTAAGCATGCTGTTAAAATAATTAAGATTGGAAAATAGTCCTGTGCCTTTTGCAATAATTACAACACTGTGGCCACTGCTGTTTATTTAATAATTTTATTGTGCATAATCAAATTTGGCACATCGGAAGAAAATGAAACACGCCTAATCATTTAAAAATAAGATGATTTATTCACAATTACATGACATGTAAAGTGAATGATACTGATTATTTATGATTATTATTATTATTATTGTTATTATTATTATTATTGTTATTATTATTATTATTATTATTATTATTATTATTATTATTATTATTATTATTATTTACGCAATGCCTTCATTATACTGAAAAATCACAAGTATACGATACGACAGTTCTAACTAGCATACGACTATTTTCGGATATTGGTACGACTGTTTTACTTTTCTGATCTGGCAGCCCTGGAATCAAGGAAGAGTTTGAAAAGATGAAATTCTCCAGTGCACTTAACTTAATTTCGTCAACTCACTAATCCATTGGCGAGAACCCAATACTTGTGCATAAGATCACTAATATGATTAGTACACGCTCTCTAAAACAACTGCTTGTCGGATAGTTAACTGGCGAAAAATAGTTTTTAGCGTCGTCATGGAAACCTTTACCGGCGTAATGAACAAAATTGAGATGGCCATGACCAGTCATTGCTAACCTTAACACGGTTTGAATAAAATTACTTGACCATAAAACAACAAATATAAGGTATTAACATATTTATGTTAACCAGAAACTTTACCAGGGTTTTTCGTAAAACACTTCATCATGTAACAAAAAATATTACGCAACATAATATCAAATCTTAGTTCACAAGTAAATCACCGCTCCAAATTTAGGTTAATAGTTAAACTGCTTGCAGTACGTATATTTTAGAAATTTATTTTGAATATACTCTATTAGTTTACTGTATTTAATGGTAGCAGGATTCCAAATTAATGATCAATATTCTAATTAGCCCAAATACACTTATAGAAAAACACCTAATATTATCAGTAAATGTTATTAGGTCTGCAGTCTATTAAGTGCCAGTATGGTACTTTATGAGATTGTGTGGGGGACGAAAAATGTCTGTCCGTCTGTCCGTCCGTCCGTCCGTGTGTCTGTACGCGCGATAACTCAAATAAGCTTTGTCGAATTTTAATGAAACTTGGTATACACGTTTATAATGTCCATGGGAAGAACCCTATTGATATTGGACCAAATCGGTTCAACGGTACCGGAGTAAAACCCAATTTAGTGTATATTTTAAAGGCGCAATAACTCAAATACGCTTTATCGGATTTTCATGAAACTTGGTATACGAATTTATAATGTCCCTTGGAAGAAGTCTATTGATATTGGACCAGATCGGTTGGGCGGTACCGGAATAATGCCCAATTTAGTGCCTTTCTATGGTAATATATCACAAAGGCGTGGATAACTCAAATACGCTTATCGGATTTTCTTGAAACTTGGTATACGAATTTATGACGTTCTTGGGTACAAGCCTATTGAATTAGGGCCAAATCGGTTGACCGGTACCGAAGTAACGAGTATATCAATATTAATTTTGTAATCAATATTCTTTCAAGGCCCACAATGTATTAAAAAAACTTAACAAATTGCCAATCGTTTATTCATATTGTTAGCAACCTTGATTGATTTGTTTCTTCATAATGATGTCAGTGTGGCTAAATAATAATTTAAATAAACGATTTATAACAACTAGCCGTTGAATATTGATATTATAATGTGTATTCTATGGTTATGTAGACTACCGATATTTAGATTAGGCTATATTTTACTGTGAGTATTTTTCTTATTCGTTCCTGTGCAGCAATATACCTAATATAATTCCTGACAGATAGATTTCATATGCTTATTATTCATTCATAACCTTTAAGGCTGCTTTAAATTGAAACAGAGATATCAGCGAATCGTAGGTCTATTGCATCATTATTATTATTGCCGGCACATTTTGTTTTTGGAGTTAACTTTTATGCATGGGCCTATCATAATTGCGTGTATCACTGATTTAAAAAAAAAATACTGGCACTTGGTTATATCAGTTTACCTGATTTTATTTATTTATTGTATCTCCAAGTCTTTATGAACCCTATTTTGCCAGAAAGGCATGTTAGGGTTATAACTTTCTCAGCAATATATGCAGTAAAATACAGAATATTAATTACATGGTTGTGAATATACCTATGTTAGATACTGCATAAAATGATCATAATAACATTGCTTCGTGAAAATGTTTTGACACGTGGAAATTTCATCACAATCTTCAAAAAGCAAATTTAGCTGGAGTCTTTTTGTCTTGAACATAGGACAATCGAACAAAACATGTTTTACAGTTAGTATGAATTCCTGACACTTACAAATTATAACCACCCTCTGATATAATATGAAATCGTAAAAAAATAACTCCCAAATTTTCCATGGCCTGTCATAAATTGTGTTAAAATAAAATTTGGTGTAAATATTTTAACATTTAGCCGAAAGTGCACTGTAGTGAAGAAAAGTTCTTTAGTCAAGGCGCCATTTGTGCTTTTTATCCAAATTTCATTCCAACAACTAAAGATGTAATGTAACATTTTGTTCTGCAGTCAATCGTGAAACAGTTTACTAATAATTTAGAGCCATGATCTCATAACTAGTATTATTATAAAATAATCTTATGAAACAGAAGACTATTAATTATTAATAATAATAACTAATATTATTATTAGTGGGCGGATTTCTATGACCTAAAAAATAGGATATATGCAGGCATTTGTGACCTAAAAAACATTAAAATATGACCAATCAAATTTAAAATATAACTTTACCACTTACACATTGTGTATATTTTTTTAAAGTTTCATTACAATATATTTTATTAAAATATAGTGTTAATTATTTAAAATATCTGTAAATTCTCAAAAAGGATCATTATAATGCAAAATATACAAAATATGATATGAAACTTCAAAATTTATTTAATATGCACACAAATATGCTAAATATAGGACATAAATATGCATATTCATACTAAATATGCTACAATAGTTGAAATTTTCCTAAATATGCAGTTATATGCACAATAAAAGCCGTTCCATTTTGACCAGGATTCTTGGAATCGGGTTTAAATTAGTCGAAAACCTGAAATAATGCAAAGGGGGAAAATATGATAGCCTATGTCATAGAAATCCGCCCCCTAATTATTATGTATTGCCTAATAATATGAGTGTAAAAATTCTATGAATCAGGGCCCTGATAATATTTTTTTAATCATCAACAGGAAATAAACCACGACTTAGCATACGTCGGGTAAAGACTTATAGAAACAAATTCGTAGCTTTTGAAAACACGCTCTTTCTTCACTAGTTAGTAATACCGTTGGAATGAACTTTCCTTCCCATATCCGACAGGCAGTGGTGAAAGTGTTTCTCTTATCTCTGATGGTAATGGAAACTCGTTCTCTACTCTTTGCTTTCTGAACAGACAGACACATACAAAGAAGGATGATATATTCCTAATTAAAAGATGTCCGATAAACTGAAAAAGGGTTGAAAATTTTACCTCCCAGAAGAAAAAAATACACACTAATATGCATAGCTAAATCCCTCACGTAAAAAATACGACTTCAGTTCTTGTAAATGCTTTCAGATTTCTTTCTTTTCAGTTGAATAGGAAATCCAAGAAACATGTTTTTAGACAACTTGAATTATTAGAAGAAACATGCTACTGAGCGAGATGGCCGAGATGGTACTGTCTTGGACTCGCATTCGCGAGGTCCTATGTTCAAATCCCGTGATCGGCAAATTTTACATAGGTTTTTTCATGGTTTCCCCACTGGTAAAGGCAAATGCAGAATTGGATATTTTACACACAATAGAGAGGTTTTGCCCAGCTTACGTTAAGTTACCGTAAACGCTCAAGTCACGTGATGGATCTGCGCCTGCGCCAGTTTACCGTAACGCTATATCTGATAAGGTGACACGTTATTTCGGACAGATTAGCGTGAAGCTTACGGTAATAGTCATGAATCCCGAAAAACAGGAAAGACTTCGCTTTAACCTTTTCACTGCTACTGACGTATAAATTCCTTCGTTCAAAAACTGTATAAAAGCAGAAATGTAATATTTATAGAGTAATGATACATTTAAAATTGAGATAATTTTTATCGTTGCCTTCGACTGCAATCCATAGTTAACCAGTTATTCTACTGCAATTCTCTCTATTGATTTCAAACTTAGATCCCACTGATGATTTCAGTTGATGATGGCTTATATTATTGTAACGGGTGGGGCAGAGGAAACGGACGTTTTTCAAATGACTATAACTCAGACGATTTTCAAGTTAAACAAAATTTAATTACACAGAAATGAAGCTTGTATAATGCAGTTTCTGTTGAATATTTCAGATTTACCTCCGAAAAATAAATGCCGTCAAGTGACGCAACAATGGAATTTTCTAACATGCAATCTCATTAATAATAACCTTGACTGTCCGGGTGGCGCCGTGTCATCATGTCTGAAACCAACGTTTCGGCCCTCATGTTGTGCCCTTCTTCTGGGTATATCCAGTAACAGTGTGGTGTGTTGCTAAATTTGGAATCATCGGTCCTTATTTTTTTGAAGAGGACAATACCACAGTGACAGTGACTTCAGCGCGCTACATTGAAATACTCAACAGGTTCCTGCTTCCGGAACTACGTAGACGAAGAGTAAACATGCAGCAAATTAGGTTCCAACAAGATGGTGCCACAGCGCATACTGCGAGAGCATCAATGCAAGTGGTTCGCGACATGTTTCCTCAACATGTGATCTCTGACTTGTCCATATGTGACTATTATTTGTGGAGTTACCTCAAATCAAACGTTAACTTAAACAAACCCCGCAACATCCAAGAACTAAAAGAGTTCATTCGTGTAGAAATCACTAATGTCGAGGACGAAATGTTGGGAAGAGCAATGCAGAATTTCGAAGTAAGGTTACAAGAGTGTATACAGAAAGAAGGTCGCTACCTGACGGACGTTATTTTTCGGAGGTAATTCTGAAATAGTCAACAGAAACTGCATTATACAAGCTACATTTCTGTGCAATTTATTTGTGTTTAACTTGAAAATCTTCTGAGTTGTGGTTATTTGAAAAACGTCCGTTTCCTCTGCCGCACCCTTTATAAATTAACATAAACAACGACTTAATTCTCTTGCGTTAGGTTATTGGTTCAATGATGTGTATTTATAGCACAGTATTGTATAGTATACTGTACTGTGTTTATAGGCTCAATTACTTCTACTGTAGTATAATAAACCACTGCAGATAATTTAATGCATGTAACATACCCAGAAACATTTCAATAAATTTACGTAGCAGTGTTGAAACATTTTTTCATGTTAACATATTTTTCTGATTAAAATCCCATTTTGAGATTATGTTAATATTTATATCCTGTTATGAGATGCTTTGGAATTCATATATCTGTAGACTGATAACAGAAACAATGGACAATTAAGTTTAATCATAGGCCTAGCACATTCTGAGAACAATTTGGTATCATATCTTCCTATAAGTCATTGTTAAAACCTCCAAGTGCAGCAATCTGAAGCAGTTCCTCCATTTTCTCTGTTACCTTTACCGTACCGTATAAATTTACGTTGGCAAAAACTCCTTCGTAGCACAAGATGTTATTCCATTTACCGTATTCAATCACGTGACATTAGGGTAAACCGTATCAGAGAACACGCTATGGCGAAAAGTCTCTAATGAATCATCTTCGCTATTTCAGCATACCGTATTTACTCGAATATAACACGCACTTTTTTGTCCATTTGTAGCTTTCAAAACTGAGGTGCGCGTTAAATTCGAGGTCGCATTAAATTCGTAGGTTGGCAGTACCGGTAACTTTTATCTGCGTAACAATGCATTCCTGTAATTCTCGACTTTCTTAATTTTATCGTTGGCCTAGCCTATTACTAGCATTACATAGAGCATATAAAAATACTAGTTAGTAGTCACAAATGGAGGAAAAGAAGAGAAGAATATCTTATGATACTGCCCTTAGGTCTTAGCATAAGCACCCCTTGTGTAAAATTTAAAGAAAATCGAGGATTCCAGTGACGAACACGTCAGTGAATATACTTGTAGGTCTAAAACTGGCAGTTAAATTTAATGGTAATTTTAAATGTTAAAGTGGTTGTTCATTATTCCCTTAATACTATTGCAAAATTCCAAATAAAATACCTATCCTACCATTGATGTGCATTACATTCGCCAACAAACTTTTTTTTTTTAATGATTTGAAGTTTCAAAAATTGGGGTGCGCATTAAATTCGAGGGCGCATTATATTCGAGTAAATACGGTATATCATATCCATTTAAAGTAATATCAGTTGAAATTTACTCCATAAAAATACACCAACAATAAAAAATAATTGGCAATTATAAAAATAGAGCATATTTTTGCAGAGATGACTTGCTGAGATACCCCGTTTTCAGCTCAAGATATTATGTTCATCCTGCACTTGGCACAAGTAAGGAGCGAAGATAATATTGAGATAATCTGGAAATATGCTTATAATGGGTAGGCTGTAAGAAGAGGCACAAGTGGAATATTGGTATCTGGGATTTGCTGAGCGTTCTAGCGTATAAACAGTGATTAATGGTGGGTACCACAAGAACAAGATGCAGATGATGGCGACCCTGTCCTCATTACAGGTCCCTCAGATCCCTGGCCCCATTTATCAGTATCAGCCACAAGGGGCGTGCAGTGGTTTTTGAATTTACTCACTTTATTTGTTAAACAACACCTCCTCTAATATATGGCCTTCGTGTTTCCCCATCAGGGCTCCAATTGCAGTACGCCTTGATTTCCTTGGAGTCTATACAGGGTGGAAACGAACGATGTGTGCAGATTGCACAGCCCCCTAATCATAATTAGGGCTGGATTTTTATTATTTTTTATTTTTACTTCCTCTGCCCGTACCATAGGTACGGAGTTCTTGTCCTGGCTACCTCTTCATGAACGCAGAAAGCTACATTCTCTTTCAATGCTTTACAAATTACTTCATACTAAAATTCCTCCTTACTTGGCCTATCGTTTTCACTACCTATCAGATTATCATGATCTCGGAACAAGATCCCATCAGAAAACTACCCCACACAATACTGTATTTTATTCTTCATCCTTCATTGTCGGGACAGCTCGTCTGTGGAATTCTTTACCTGAGAATATAAAAGACTGCCGAACACTCAGAACCTTCAAGATGAAGTTAGTTGATCACTTGACCACCAACCATTAACATTTATATTATATACTACTTTCATGTTAAAAATGTCGCTTTTGTATTAGTTTCACTTATTTTTATTTTATTTTTCTTCTTTTTCTACCTATTATTATTATTTTTCTCACTAATTTGTTCTACTTACAATGTTGAATTTCCATTACTAGGATATAGTTTGATATAGTCTTAATTATAGTTTTCACCAACTAGGCTAATCATGTTTCTCTTTTTATTATCATTATTTTTATTCTTAATTAGATTATTCTGAAGATGTGTGCCCAAGATTGACGACAAGTTTCTCTTATTTTTAAGGGGACTTTACATGAGGAAAATTTCGTTTTTCGAGATTTTGTTGAAAACAGCTCGAATGATTATCTTTGTATTTTGCACATGTGTAGCTTAGAGTGAGACCTAAAACGTTTATTTGAAACTCTTTTTCGAAAAAAATTATCTGAAGGGTAGTTACATGCCACTCACTGTTCACCCACTGTTTGTGGAAAGTTTGTCTTGCGTGGTGAACAACTGAATACGCGCTCTTTCACGACCTCTTATTCTATACTGGCATGTGCCCGCGGCTTCGCCCGCGATAAAAAAAGAGCATAAAGTTAGAGCATAATAGTTAAATCATTATATTTATTAACACCTAAATCACGTGGACTACATACCACGATTAGATAGCGTCGCATGGTAAAAGCGATCGCAGATTCGAGTTCCTTGGCCCAGAAAATCCCTGTATAGTGAGTTCCGTCCAAATCGAACAATGTTTAACCATATTCAGGTCTATGTTGATTATCCCTCTTCCGTGTAGGTTGAAAATTTCATATGTCTACGGGCCTTGACATTGTAAACAAATGAATCGGCCAGCGTGGGCTTACAACATTCTAGCGATCGCGATGCTTTTATTACCACAGTATGACAAAAATAGCCAAAGCCAACTGCAATTGATTTGATATTGAAATGTGTTACTAAAATCTGATGCTTCGACAGCGCTAAAATAACTTTTTCTGCCAGTTTTTCACTCATAACTCGCGAACGAAAGCTAAAATTAAAAATCTGGTTTCGAGGTGCATTCGCCCACCTTTCAGTCCATCTATGTTTAAAATTTCAGATCTCTGCGTTCAGTAGATTTCGCTGGGCATCGCGGACAGGCAGACAAACACGTCCTTTTATTATTATAAGATAACATGTGCCCGCGGCTTCCCCCGCGATAATTATTCCAAAAATTAAAAATTAAGAGCATAATAGTTAAATCATTATATTAACACCTAAATCATGTGGACTACATATCACGATTAGATAGCGTCACCTGGTAAAAGCGACCTCAGATTCGAGTTCCTTGGCCCAGAAAACCCCCGTATAGTGAGTTTCGTCCAAATCGAACAACGTTTGACCATATTTAGGCTAATATTGATTATCCCTATAATAATAATAATAATAATAATAATAATAATAATAATAATAATAATTATAATAATAATAACAATAATAATAAATAATAATAATAATAATAATAATAATAATAATAATAATAATAATAATAATAATAATAATCCTCTTCGGTGTAGGTTCAAAATTTCATATTATGTTTGCGTGCCTTGACATTAAAAACAAATGAATCGACCAGCGTGAGCTACAACATTCAAGAGATCGCGATGCTTTTATGTCGAAGGTATGACAAAAATAGCCAAAGCCTAGTGTAATTGATTTGTATTACTGAAAACTCATGCTTCGAAAACGCAAAAAATACTCGTTTTCTTCCCGTTTTTCACTCATAACTCTCGAAGGAAAGCTAAAATAAAAATTCCGGCTTCGAGGTGCACTTTCCGACCCTTTAGTCCATCTATGTTTAAAATTTCAGATCTCTGCGTTCAGTAGATTTCGCTGGGCATCGCGGACAGACAGACAGACAGACGGAGGACAGACACTTCCTTTTATTAATATAGATAAAGATAATAGATAACTTAACTATGTGGATACTATTATGAATTATTTAGACTATCTGTCAGATTGTATTTGGGTTACCGGTATGTATTCTTCGGGGACGCGATGTGACGTGCTAATGACATTATCTTTATTTTTACAATCGATTTACATGAAGAGAATGTCGTACATAATATATTGTACTAAGATGTTAATTTTTATTTGGGCAGAGGAAGATATGTGACTTTCACAACAGATTTTTTCTGTTTCTTTATATAACTCCTTTTCTGGTCTCAGTTTGTGTATGTTATTCTCGCAAATTGGTCCCATAATTTTCCTTAAGACTCTCTTCTCTGTTCTGCCTGATTATTATTATTACTATTATTAATATTATTGTTGTTATTATTATTATTGTTATTATTATACCATGTTACATGGGCATCCAAGCGTAAAACATTTCCCTCGATTAATGAATTTTCCTACAGGGGACATACGTGCTGTTAGTCTTACAGCTTTCATAACCGAAGTCGTTTTTGTGCAAACTAGATTAATTTAGAATTCATTTGTTTTTTTGCATTAGTCCCATTATTTTTCCAACAGTCAAACTAAATTGTGTGGCGTGTGTGCAGAAAAACGTCAGAGCCAATTTCGTCGCTAATCCATTTCACACTGCATGCTAGATCGCCCAATACATGGTTTCTACAGTTTTTGACAAGCGGAACGGTCGAACGGCTTAATAAATACACTATCCTACAGACATGGGTGTTAAACCTTGTCTGAGGATTTTCCATCGGAATTGCTACGTCCAGCCAGTAGTATCGAACGTCAATATTTATTTCCTATTATTTATGTATTTCGTACTAGCAGGTGCCGGCGGCTTCGCCCACGATTACTTACTCTACTGCTATATATTTTGCTTAAATCATTTTTGCACTCCTTAGCTAGTAAGTGGTACTTACGAACGTTGTTTACATAGATCGTAAGTTGACATTCCCACACAGTCTTGTTGCTAAGGGCGGTTGCGATGAGGTTAAATTACTTACGGTCCAAGCGCTACGTCATAATTCATTACGATACACTTCATAATACAAGCCTTAATGGGCACGGCCCCCAAGACAAATATTCGGTTCCCATAACAACAAACACATGCGAATCACTTTCTGAAATAAACATCTATTTTCAAGAATGTATTTACATAATATTTTCAGGTAATATCACAATTAATATAATTAAATTGATATAAATAATCATCGTGCAAAAAATAGCATGCAACACACGGGCCGTAAAGGCATTTACGGGTCTCGAAAACTTAAAAACCCTCGGCTGCGCCTCGGGTTTTCAATCTGTTTCCTCGACCCGTAAACGTGCCTTACGGCACTTGTATCGCAATATAGGCTACTATTATTTAACATAAAAATAATTAAAACATTAAATTTATTAACACTAACATCTTTTTACAAAAATTGGAGGAATTACGTAATTTTATTCTTAATTATAGTGTTTAATGTTAAAAAATAAAGAACGAAACGAACAAAACGAAACTTCTGCTACCATATGGGCATTCAAATTCCAAATGAAACGATTAAAATGAACCATAGATTCATAAACCTTACCCAAATCATGCATAAACAATTTTATTATAACGATTGATGATTTTTAAAAAACTAAAAACCTGGTTTCAAGGTGCATTTCACGATCAAAGTGAGCCACCCTGGGGAAAAAAGACCTCAGATTAAAGTTCTCTAGCCCCAAAAAAACCCGCATAGTGTTTTTCGTCCATATCATTCCATGTTTTCCCATTAAGGCTTTGCCCGCGAAACTTCTAAGCTGTAAAGAACATTGATTAATTCGAACATTTCGATTAAGAGGTTGAATTTACTGATTATTTTACATAATCTACAAAATTTTTGAGATACATAATTTACTCAAATATAAATTTTAATACCTTCTCTAATTTTCAAAGTCTTGTTTCCTTTATTTCCAAACCCTTATGTAAAGACTGGCAACAATACACTGTTGTCATGTCAACTGTGATTTGGATTTGATAATTCTGTGTAAAAAGGGATTAAGTATTCTCAAAAACATTTGAATTTTGGCATTTATAATCAAAATTTTTTCAAAATCCTTTCATAGTGAGCACCTACATTATGAAACGAAGGTACTGTCCAAATTCCAAGTCTCTACCTGTTATAGTTTAGGCTCTACGTTGATTCTCTGTCAGTCAGGACAAAGCCTCTTTTATATATATATAAGAGATTGAATATATAGTTTTATGAACCCTATTTTACTGGAAAATACGTTAGGGTTATACACCTAGTTTTTACAAATTTAATTTATCATTTACATACCGTATTTTACGGACCATAAGACGCACTTTTTTTACCTTGAAACAGAGCTTTGAAAGTTGGGTGCATCTAATGGTCCGAAGTACACTAAAAAAAAAAAGAAAATAATGGTAAATATTGCCGGAATATCATAGTATAAACAAGGGGTTGTAAACGATATAGTAAGTATATAAATAGTACTTAAAGATGAAACAATAAAATAATGGATTATAAGATAAGAAATTTTTCCTCAGGTATAAAAGGCTATTTCATGTTCAACATAACTGGTACCTTAGAATGGCCCTTTAATGCTGATAGGTTGGTATGTTTTATAGTTTCCATGGATATGCCCAGCTTAAGACAGGTATTGAACACAAGCGAAGGAACAGTTCCTCGAGCACCAAAAGGAACTCAAATATTTCAATATAATCGAGGTTATATTTTATCATAGGTAATCCCACGAGAGTTGGATTTATTAAGACTATTCAATGAATAAAAATCCACCAGATTATACAAATAATAATAATAACTTTCGTGCTTTGTTCTACAAAAACAAAACTAACAGCTGCGAGATCACGGCATACTATGAATCAACCGTCCATGAATCGATTCGAGCTGTTTTGGTGTAATCAGTGCTACCACCAGAGCATATAAGACATAGTTAACTTATTTCAGGTAAGCTAACAGCAGATCAGAATAAAAGCACACGAACTGGCTTGCACAGAATCGAAATTGTGTTCTTAATCAATGTACATTTCTATTACTTCAATTTCCAAACAAATTATGTTGTATGAAATAATCTGTTTTCGTGTCGCTTAGTGGCACCATCTGACTATTAATCACTGCACACTGATACTTGCGTCTCCAGTAACGACCAGACCATTTTACCCGATAAAATGCCATCCTCGCGATTCCTACAAGAATATTGTCGGCCGTTATTGGTCTATATCCGAGGAATTGCTAAACGTTATTGGTCAATATCAAACACGCGGCGTATGAGTTGAATAGTCTTTATAAAATGGCACTGTTTTTCGTAAATGCTATTCTTTTCCCCGTTAACCTCTACAGGTTGTGCTGAGCGGATTATAAGAAACAAAAAAAATAAATTGTGTGACTAATCATTGTGTTAAATATTTACTTTGCGGTCCGGCATGAGTCCGTATATTGTGTGAGAAATTTAGTCGTATGCATTTTAGGGTAAAATATAGATAAAGAATGTTCGGATGAGATTGTTAGCTTATGGATATTATAATAGCATAAACCCCTATGCAATTAACAATTTTAATGTTTTAAATAGGATCACATTATCAGTCGTGCGATATCAATTAATTGTGGAAGTAATGTCAGAAAATATTTATCAACCAACACAAAAGTTCTCTGTATTTCTTCCGGTCTCAAAATCACCTTTGCCCTTTTCTTCTTGGATTTAAAACCAAGACCAAATAACAACAATATCAGGGGAGGTCCCAGGTTCAAATCCCGTGACCGGCCTATTTGACATGGATTTCTTTCATGGTTTTCCCAGTCGTAAAGGCAAATGCCGAATTGGATATTTACATACCATGAATCATCCTCACCATTTCATCTTGTATCATAACCATTTCAATTCATATCAGTCAAAATTGATTCCATAAAAATACATTAATAATAGAAACAATTGATATTCAATATTTACTTAGCCTACTCTACTGTATGGACACAGATCCCGGACTCCTAGTATGGCTTCGTAGCTAAAAGGAGTACAAGCACAGCTGATTAAAAAAAAAAAGAATATTAACAACGATAAAGTGAAGTAAAATACACAATAGGAGGTAGTATGACATACATCACTTAACAAATGCAAAAAAGTACTCATAGGGAAGCAAAATAGTGGATTATAAGATAAGAAATTATTCCAAGTTCTATAGAAATGGTACCTCAGAACGGCTATCGAACCCTTTAATGCTGATGGGCTGGTCTGTTTAATTGTTTCCTTGGATATGCCCATCTTATGACAGGTGTTGACCACAAACGAAGAAATAGTTCCTGGAGCAACAAAAAGAAACCCAAATATTTCAATTTCATCGAGGTTATATTTCTCCTTATAAAATGACACTGTTGGTTGGTACATGCCATTGTTTTCCTCGTTAATCTCTACAGGTTGGGCTGAGCTGGTCTCAAAAGGGACAATAAGGAACAAAAAATCAATTCTGTCTAATCACTGTGTTAAGTGTTTTCTTTGCGGTCCGGTATGAGTCCATATACTGCGTGAGAAATTGAGTCTCATGTATTTAAGTGTAAAATTCAAGTCTCAAATTTTCGGTGCAAAATTATAAGATGGCGTGTTTGTTGGACCTGATATCCGAAAAATCATGTTCTCTTCAAACTTTGAATAAAAATGAAAGTCAATGAAGGAGGCTTGGCTTCATTCAAGCAGGTTGTTACCACGTTCTTGGGCGTTCAATAAGTTCCATGCCCTACCTTATTATACCTATAGACACAGATCCCGAATTCTTGATATGGTCTCGTAGCTAGAAGGAGTATAAACACAACTGAATTAAATATATAATATATATATGAGGAGCGTCGATTCAAAACGCGTTTAGTCCACAAATAATGATTTTTCAGGAATGACGAAAAACTGTTTGTGGCCAAACTATCAAACGAATTTTCAATATTTTTTTCTGATCATAATCAGTAATTAATAGCCTATATAGTAAAATGTATTGGGTGTATCAAATCATTCTTTTCATTTACATCTTTTATTGATAGTTAAAGTTTCGAAAATAATGGACTTAACGCGTTTTGTCCCAACACTATAATAATAATCATTTAAAAAGACGAAAGTTAGTATTTTATTTAAGAATTGCAATCACATCTTTTCGCGCTAATACAAAGTGAACTATTGCCGAAGTACCTAATTGTCAAACTTTAAACAATTTATGTTTTTTAAGCATTTTAAAAAATGGAAAATCCAAGCTTCTCTTCTTTTATTACTGACCGCTAATGACATCTGTTTCGGTGTCTGGTGAATACCGCTTTCATTAGAAGAATACCTGCAAAAAGTAGACGTCGTAAAGTTCATCGCACGACCTGTTTCGCACGTGATCGCGTTTAAAATGTGGACTCAACGTAATTTGCACCGAACCAAGTTCTGGACTGAACGCGTTTTGCATCGAACCCCATATTTCAGGCTCAGTTTTAACGGTGAAAGGTTGCGATTTGAGACAAAAAACGTTATGTAGTATCATGCAGAACACCTCAGAGAATGCGAATCCGCAAAAAAACTACATTACGATCGGAGGTGGACTTAACGCGTTTTGAACCGACACTCCTCATATATATATATATCAGCCTAAAAGGTAATCGGCTTTACGGTGTTACTGTCAAGATATAACCTTCTAAACAAAAAATGGAATATAATTCAGTCTCTGAATATAATTACAAGGGTGGATTGTAAAATAACGCAATATTTTTGCTGTGTCTGTATTGTGGCTGTGATCAAGAAATTTCACCGAGATCTTCAACTGTTGCTTTTATCAAGTCCAGTGGTATATTCAGGTGGAAATTTATTGACACATTTATTTTTATCGTCATTATACCACTTGAAATACGAAATTGATCAACTATAAAAGAAAGTAGTTGTACAGAAGAGTACACATTGTGTAATATCAGTGGTGCCAACTTATATGGGCCCATGGGGCTCAGGCCCACCCAATAATTTGCAGTGTATTATTATCATAATTATTTATTGCTATTACTCAAAATTCTGTTTATTTGTTGAATCGCTTTAAAGCGAAAATCAGGCTATTGTAGACATATATAGTACGGTCTTATCTTGTTCCAATTCCCTCACGATAATTTGAAATCGTTCCGCAATTCATTACATTTTTACGTCTGTCATTGCGATTTTCACAGCCACCTGTGTTCTAAAGACTGTATACTTAAGGAGAGAAAAGCTAGATTTAGAATTTAGTCTAAGGAAATACGAAGAAGATAAAACACAATAAAATAAAAAGAAGTTATATAAACAGTGGAGTATACTGATAAAATTCAAAATTCTGAATGATAAATACACTTTATTCTCCACTTACATCAAATTATTAAAACACGTTAAGAAACCATCCGAACTGAACGTATGGGAGAAAATATTCATCACTAAGAAAGAAGACAAGGTTATGAACTTTGAAATCCCACCTATAGACGATGTAGTGCGACTTACAAAAACGGCACGAGAGGGCAGCACAGAACAATGCATATATACAAACCAACATGGCAACCAGAATAACAGTCGACCACCAGCCGATGATGGGAGCGAATAAGGCTCTTGAAACTAGTCCTGTGTTATTAAAAGTTATGTAAGTGGAGAATAAAGTGTATTTATCATTCAGAATTTTGGATTTTACGAAGAAGATCAGTCAGGATAAACACATTTTGGAACACTCCGTGCTATATAATTATTTTATTTTAGTAGGTATCTAAACCAAAAAGTTTATAATATTGCATTATTAATTTTAAAGGATTTCCGTTAACTAGGCTACACAATTCATTTTTCTTTTTTCTCTTTCGTAGTTTTACCTCTCCCTTATAGGGACCACAATTATTTTTGTAGTGGTTGAATTACGTTGATTGTTATTAATTATTACAAACAAAGACATAGTTTCTTACACAATTCTATATTTATCCGAATAGTCATATAGATCCGTTTCATGAATCAAATAAACAAATAATCAAATTTCAGACGTCTGCGGGCCTTGGCATTATAATAAAACTAATCGACCAGGGAGGGCTTCCAAATTAAGCGATTTTTTTTATTTCCAAATTTTGACAAAAAAAAAAACTGCAAAGCCACCTGCAAGTGTTTTGACAAATGAAATGTATTGGATAGCGAAAGAAATCACGTTTTCTGCCAGTTTTCACTCATAACTCGCGACGAAAGCGGCTTCGCCCGCGTTATTAGTTCGACCGCTATTTTTTTTCAAATCATTTATTTAACAGCAGAATATTTAAAACATTTTTATTAACAAACTAATTTGTCCTGTGAAAATTAATATATTACTTCAAAATGTAAAAAAAGAGTGCGTGGGACGCCACGCGCCAGAAGTAAAACTTTATTTTATTTTTTCATTTTTTATTATTGGATTTTTTCAATTTTGCATTATTGGACTTTTTAATATTGGGTTTTTGGACTTTTATAATTTTGGATTTTGGACTTTTTAATTTTGGATCTATGAATTTTTAATTTTCGATGTTTTAAATTTTCGATCTTTGAATTGTTAATTTTTTAATTTTATTTATTTTTTATTTTTGGATTTTTAAATTTTTTATTTTATTATTTATTAAATTTTGGATTTTTGGATGTTATAATTATTAATTTTGTTTTTTTAATTTTGTAAATTTGTATTTTTTAATTTTTAATTTTGGATTTGCGCGGTAATGAACCTCCGGGTTCCATAAAATAGATAATATACCTTTAGATTGCTATCAAAAGTACGTTGCAGATATTCTCAATTCGATTCCGATTGAGTTTGACTGATTTCGTGACGGTTTTAGTGTGACTGATTTTCCCGATTTACCCTCTACCGCCACTAAAGAAGTTTTACTTCAAAAATTGTGTGAAAATTTGAGCCCACCCAATGTTTTTCAAAAGTTGGCACCACTGTATAAGATAGCCTATTCCGTTTCCCCAAGATTTATTTTTAAGTTACGTACGAAAATAGGGCAAATATTAGTAAGTGAATAATATGATATATACGCTGTGTTGATTGAAAGTGATTGCTACAGAAAGCATAGCATAGCATGACTGCTGGTGACCGCTGAGAAGGCTTCATTTTCCTCGGCTGTGACAGGCCTGGCAGTTTTCAAGCACTAGCAATCTCCCTGTCGAACACCGCGTCATATCTCCAGCCCTTTCATCTCGTCCCTTGCACCATCCACCCCTTTCCCCTTACTTTAATTGAACGTTTTCTCTAAAAAAAAAAAAAAAAAATCCTCACACACATACATCCCCTGCGAGTTGTCAGAAAACTTTCTAATTACTTTTTAATGCAAAAAGTGGAGTTATGTCTATTTGCAGAAAACTCATACTAGTGTTGCTATGTGACATGAAGTGCGTCTCCCGTCAGTCTGGAGCTCATTTATGTTAGTGGCATGTTTTGAAAATAGAAATGGAGCTAAATAAATGGTGCAAAAATATTCTGAACTTACGTGGCGCGTCCAGAAAGTAACTTTCCCTGGGACCTTACAGAAAAAATCTGATGTGAAAGTCACATAACTTCCTCTGCCCAAATAAAAGTTAGCAGTATTCACATATCCTTGTACAGAATCGCAAGACACAATTTTACGCTAATTATGCTGTAAATACCTTATAGCCCCTTCTTTGAATGTTGCGACTAAAAACACAGGCTATGGACAAACTTAAAAAAAAACTAAAAAAAAAGTGACTGCAAACGTTTATTGAACTTTCTGCCATTCAGAATAATTTCCGAAATTTATAGAATATTCCCCTTAGATATTTCTTTACTGTAAGCATGGCCAACAATACATCTTTCTCACTTCACGCACTTATATAGAATAAGAGGCCGTGAATGTCCGCGTATTGAGTTGTTCACCAAGCAAGACAGAGTATCTACAAACAATGGGTAGTTTACAACCACACTTCAGATAATTTTTTTTGAAAAAAGTTTCAAATAAAAGCTTTAGCTCTTGGTATAAGCACTCCATGTACAAAATTTAAAGGAAATCGTTTGAGCCGTTTTTGAGAAAATCGTGAGAAACGAAAATTTATTCGTGTAAAGTCCCCTTAAAAGTATGGGAAAGTTGTCGCCACTCTTCGTGTCACAGCCTCAGAAGGTACCTAACCCAAATATAATATTTTGTTTTCGTACGACTTTCCGTTACATGAGGCCGTATTGCAAAGAGCGTGTATTCACAATGGGTGGCTTATAACTACCCTTCAGAGAATTTGTTCGAAAAAATGTTTCAAATAAAAGTTTTAGCTCTTAGTATAAGCAACCCAAGTGCAAAATTTAAAGAAAATCGTTAGAGCCGTTTTCGAGAAAATCACAAAAAACGAAAAATTCTTCATGTAAAGTCCCCTTAAAAATAAGAGAAACTTGTCGCCAATCTTAATCTCACATCTTCAGAAAGTACCTGACCCAAATACGAAATTTTGTTTTCATACGATTTTCCGTTTTCGAGCTAGCCTGTTCACAGATATTCCACACAGACACACACACAGACACACTGACACACAGACATGTTTCTAAAAATAGTATTTTTGGATTCAGGGGGCCTTGAAACGTGTATATATGCTAGAAACTCAACTTCGAATTTTGGGGTCGAAAACAATACTTCCTCTACCTATAGTACCTATGGTACGGGCAGAGGAAGTAATGAATCAGAATTTCATGAAAAAATGTGTTTCAACATATACAGCATTAATTATAAATCTCTGTCGGACTGCGAAGAAAACATTTAACACAATGATTAGACTCATAGTTTATTTCTTACAGTGTTTAATGTTTGTAAAAAAGAATATTAATAATTTTAGATTGAATTTAGATTGAACCCCGTTAGAAATGAACTTTCTATTTATACGAGGGTCATTTCAGAAGTCATGGCAACTATTATATATCAGCCAATAAAGCTGCAGGAAACAGAAATCAGGATATACGATTGAAAGTCGTTGGAATGTTCTTCGCAATGCTGGTACTAAATTGGGATCCGGATACAAGGCGTTATGGGCAAGGGACACTGAAAGATGCGTAAATAGAGATCACTGTTTTATTCGTATTACATATTATGCCCAAAACAGTACGCCTAATAATCGTACTCTTACGAGCTAACAACCTTCAAAATAATCCTCCAAGATTTTTTTTTATTCTAAGTAATTGTTTATATTTTCCACACATACTGTAATTTATGACACACTTATAAGAGACGCATCACACACAGCTGATGGTGTTCAGCGCCTTCCTCATCGTTGGCAAAGATGTGTGGACGCCTTGGGGGATTAAAAACGCACATTAAAACACAGGAAATAATCTCGGTTTAATATAATAATAAAATTAAGACGAACGGAATTGATTTTGTTTTAAATACAGGTTGCTTAATTACGCGGTTTCATTTGCTGGTCTCAAGATAATAATAGATGCCACACCTTTTTTTATAATGAAAATCTGTATCGAAATGGATATGGCTACTTACAGCGAAGTGCAGCAGCATCTTGCGTTTAAATTTACAACTTAAAGGGGGGACATACACTGTTCTAATGCAGGAAGATTTTTTTGCTTGTACATTATTTTTCTACATAGTCCCCTCCCAGTTCAATACACTTACGCCATCGCCAAGATTATTTTTTATTCTAAGTAATTGTTTATACTTTCCTCACATTCTGTAATTTTTTACACACTTATACGAGACGCATCACACACAGCTGAGGGATTGAGCGCCTTCCTCATCGTTGGCAAAGATGTGTGGACGCCTTGGGGGATTATTTTGAAGGCTATTAGCTCCTAAGCCGCCGGCGTGGTCTTGTGGTTAGCGTCGCTGACTACAGATCCGTCGGCCCGGGTTCGATTCTCGGTACCTCCTCGGATTTTTCTGAGGTAGGGAGGTCTGGTAGGGGTGCACTCAGCCTCGTGATTCAAAATTGAGGAGCTACTTGATAGAGAAGTAGCGGCTCCGGTCAAGAAAACCACCATTAACGGCCGTGGGTGTCGGCATGCTGACCACATCCCCCCAATCCTGCCATCTGCCTACGGGAGATGACGCAACGGTCGGGTGGTAGGCCAAGTCCCTCCAGGGATGTAGTGCCACGGAGTTTAGTTTAGTTTAGTTTAGTTTATTAGCTCCTAAGAGTACGAGTATTTCGCGTACTGTTTTGTGCGTATGTAATACGAATAAAACAATGATCTCTATTTACGTATCTTTCAATGTCCCTTACCTATAGCACCTTGTACCCGGATCCCAATTTAGTACCATCATTGCGACGAACATTCAACGACTTTCAATCGTACATCCTGATTTTTGTTTCCTGTAGCTTTATTGACTGATAAATAATAGTTGCCATGACTACTGAAATGACCCTCGTACTATTCAAAAGAACGTCAATTTTATGTCTCATAAGTTGTACAATAGTTTTCCCCCAAGCACTAAAGACTTAGGTTATATAGGGATGGGTCCTCGATACTTTCGATACCTCGATACTCTCGATACTTGCATGGTATCGGTATCGAGCGATACTTCAGAAAACTCGCTCGGTACTTTTTCGATACTTTGGTAATTCTGCAATTTAAGGAAATGCGGTATCTCTTTCTGCTTTTAGTAGTCTACTAAATATAGTAAATACGTCTATTTCTCCTTGAAATGGAGAAAACCACTCTGTGACTTTTGTCTAGTCATAAATGAACACTTTCCTACTTTTTAAATCCAAACAGAAGATATTCTTAATTGTTTCGTTTCCTGTCAAACGTTTAGTTTTAATGCAGAGTTTAAAAATAATTATTGGCTACTGATGATATTAAATTTTCTCTCATTAAATATGCACACTTAATTAATTTAGCTGGTAGCCTATTATTACAGTTCTCTCAACTTTTAATTTTTAATGTATCTATTTATTGACTCTGGAAATGTTGACGGTATCGAGTATCGAGGAAAAAATCATGTATCGGTATCGAGTATCGAGAAAATCTGGTATCGACCCATCCCTAGTTATAGTCAATTCAAGACACTCATCAGAAGGAATCTACATGATCATAATATTTATAATGTTAACGAATATTTTAATATTGTAGCTAGTTTTAAGTGAACTATTGACGAAGCTAGCCTACACATATTATGTAACAGCAATAAAGAATGTATCTATCTATCTACCTATCTATCTTAATCATAATCAGTGTTAATGGGATTCATATCAATTACTAAAACAAAACTAAAACTCCGTGGCGCTACGTCCCTGAAGGGACAAGGCCTACCATTCGACCGCTGAGTCATCTACCATAAGCAGATGGCACGATTGGGGGGCATGTGGTAAGGAAGCCGACACCCATGGTGGTTTCCATGACCGGAGCCGCTACTTCTCTATCAAGTAGCTCCTCAATTTGAATCACGAGGCTGAGTGCACCCCATTCCAGACCTCCCTACATCAGAAAAATTCGAGAAGGTACCGGGGATCGAACCCGGGCGGAAGGATCTGTATTCAGCGTTGCTAACCACAAGACCATATCAATGATTTTTTAATATAATTTACATAAATGTATCATTAGTGATTCTCCTAGTGTCGAAACGTACTTCACCAAATTGTTGCTCAATTAAACCTAAAAGTGCTAGTTGAAAATTCATCCGTGCTCAATATTCAGTCCGTACACATCCGACGACTCGAGAGAACGAAGGCTACACATCCGGGGCTTACAGGTAAAGTATCAGACGTGAGAAGAATGAGAGATACAGCCCTGCAGAGTCTGTGATCCTGTCCTAACATCTTCCATCTTGGACACAACACGTGAATTTTCTAAGTTGACACAAGTTTTGACTTAGTAATTTTGGACAAATAATCCACAAGTGAAGTTAAAATTGTAATCCTTAAAAGATTCAATTTCTCACGCAAATTTTAAATCCGTGCCGGACCGCAAAGAAAACAGTTAACACAATGGCTTAGCTCGTGCTGCATTATAAGTTACCATATTCTGTAAATTTTGCACGCATTCTACGTTTCCTGTATATTAATTTTCGTTATATTATTACAAATTTTGAACGAATTATTGTATTTTATAATAGCTATTTATGTATCAAGTACGCAAAATATCGCTTTAGCGGACGAATCTAGTATAGCGGCCGAGGCTGAAATACTGGATGAGTCCGCTAAAGTTTTTGCGTACGTGGTGCATACAATACTTTTTAGTAAAAGCTCTCTAAATTATATGAAATAAATAAAAAAGACCGTATAATTAATTATAATGAAACGTATAGTCAGACATTTGCTATCATATTCTCACAGTCACTTGAATCATAAAACAACAATGAACCGTACGTACCAATACGAAAGGAAAAATAGATGCATAATATATGAGTCCCTTGTTTGTAAACAATATTGCATACCAACTAGTATTATTGAAAGATTGAGTTTCTTGGCCCAGAAAACCTCTGTATAGTGAGATTCGTCCAAATATCACAACGTTTGACCATATTTAGGGCTTACAACATTCAAGCGATCGCGAAAGTTTTATTTTCAAGGTATGACAAAAATAGCCAAAGCCAACTGTAATTGATTTGACATTGAAATGTATAACTGAAAACTTATGTTTTGAAAACGCACAAAATGCACGTTTTTTTGCCCTTTTTCACTCATAACTCACGAACGAAAACTAAAATTAAAATTCCGGCTCGGAGGTGCATTTTCCGACCCTTCAGCCCACCTATGTTTAAAATTTCAGATCTCTGCGTTCAGTAGATTTCGCTGGACATCGAGGACAATTCCTTTTATTAATACAGATAATATGAATTATAATGATACCTTCTCTAATTTGTCAAACATCCATTTCTTTTAATCCAAACCCACCTATACCATTGGCAACAATATGTTCTGTGAATTTGTTTTTATAATTCTGTGTAAAAAGGGATTAAGTATTTTCAAAAACATTTAATTTTTGGCAGTTAAAATCAGAATTTTTCAAAATCCTTTCTTAGTGAGCACCTACATTATGAAACGAAGGTACTGTCAAAATTCCAAGTCTCTACCTTTTATAGTTTAAGCTGTACGTTGATTCCTGTCATTCAGTCAGTCAGTCAGTCAGGACAAAGCCTTTTATATATATATATATATATATATATATAGATAATTCAGAAGAAATTTCAATCCAGGCTATAAACATTGAATTGAAGCTGGTGCCAGCATCATCACGGCAGCAATAGATTATGAGAAGGAATATATTACAAATAAATGTTGGTGCAACCGCCATGGTAAGCAAATGATTCTCTTGTTAACGACGATGTGAAAAGTTGTTGGCTTATATTTTTTGTTATATAATGAAATAGTCTACCCTATTTTGCGAAAAAAAACCCTGGTAAAGTTTCTGATTATCACAAAGAAACATGTTGGCTTAAATTTGTTGTTTTATGACCAATTATATGCTTAAATCCATGTTAAAGTTGATGTGACTGGTCAATGCCATCTGAGATTTGTTTATAGATTGCCATGATGACTTTAAAGTACAAGGCCGATAAAACTGCATTTTGAATGCACTTTTATGCAATTTTAGCGGCCTTGGTTAATAAAATGCTATTTTTCGGCGTGTTACCAGTCCAATAAGCAGCTGTTTTAGAGAACGTGTAATAAAATGCACTTTATGCATTTAAGGGTTATTGTAAAAGATCCAGCATAGCCAACGGTGTAACTCTGTAAAATCTTATGCAAAACACATGAACAACTAACACTGGAATGCTCGCAAAATCTAAGTCGTTTGTTTTAGGAATTACAGGATATTCTAAAAACTAAAAAGTTAAACAATTGAGGACAAAAAGCAGTCGTATGCAAGTTGCCTTTAATGGTATTTAAGACGCTCGTTTCAAATATTATTATAGGCATTTGTTGGTTCAGGCATTTTGGTGTAAACTGCTATTTTTTATTTTAATTTTAAACATTGAGCATACACTAAAGGGTTACTGTGCAAAATTTTATGCCGTTTAGACTGATTGAAATGTGTTGCTGAAGCCAAGTAATTTAGTGAAACTGGAAATCTATCTTCGCCCTCACATTTTCCACAATAATAATATAAAATCAGGTAAACTTATGTAAAAAAAGTGCCAGTATGTTTTTGTTTAATCAGTTACGACTGCAATTATGTATGCAGAATATGTTTTTTTTAAATTGATTTCCAAGTTAAGCTCCAGATTTCTTCATTAAGCAGGGCTTACGGAAGAACAAAGGTCTAGTTTTTTTTTTAAATCAGATTAAAATCTTCCAGCATCAGCTGAACTGTACAGATTTGTGGCACCTTGACAATCGCACACCCACATAAAAATACCAAAAAAAAAAAAAAAAAAGGCAAATTGACCGATTTCGGGATTTGAACCATGGAACTTCAGATTGTGAGGCCAAGACGTTACCATCTCGGCCACCTGGGTCAGTTTAACGGTCTAGTTGGATAAGCGCATGAAAAACAATAGTGTTTTTGGTCATAGCTAACTGTATTTTAATTTCCAAAGCCTTATAAGATCACAGTAAAACATTAGGCTATGTTGTCAAGATAACTGATTTGCTTTTTTTTTTTTAAATTCTTTCGAATACCTATATTACTATAAAATAGGCACTAAATTGAGCATTACTCCGAAACAGGTCAACCGATTTTATCCAATATCAATAGACGTGTTCCCATGAGCATTATAAATGTGTATACCAAGTTTCATAAAAATCCGTTAAAGCGTATTTGAGTTACCGCGTCTTTAAAATAGCACTAAATTGGATTTTACTCCGGTACCGGTCTACCGATTTGGTCCAATATCAGTAGACGTCTTCCCATGTAGGCTGCATTATAAATGGGTATTCAAAGTTTCAGGAAAATCCAATAAAGCAAATTTGAGTTATCGCGACTTCTCGTATATTAACATAAAAGCCACTAAATTGGGCATTATTCCGGTACTGGCCAACCAATTTGCTTGAATATCAATAGACGTCTTCCCATGGGCATTATAAATGCGTATACGAAGTTTCATAAATATCCGATAAAGCGTATTTCAGTTATTGCGCCTTTAAAATAGACACTAAATTGGATTTTACTCCGGTACCGGTCAACAGATTAGATTCAAATTCAATAGGGTTCTTCTCCTGGACGTCATAAATGCGTATACCATGTTTCATGGAATTCCGATACAGCGTATTTGAGTTATGGTTCAATATCAGTAGGGTTCTTTCCATGGACATTTAAAATGTGTTTTCCAAGTTTCATGGAAATCCGAAAAAGCGTATTTGAGTTACGGTGCGTACAGACGCACGGACGGACAGACATTTTTTCGTCCCCCACACAATCTCATAAAGTACCATACTGGCACTTAATAATATCCTATATTTATGTAATCTGTTATAATATGTTAAACTAGCTTAAAAGGCCCACTACTCCACGAGTATTTGCACGGAAAATGAAGTATATAGCTTTAAAAATGTAGGAAATAAAAGTTTCAGCTTCTACCCCCTAAACAAGATATCCCACTTTACTCGAAGCAAATATATTATACCAAACATATATTTATGCCCTTGCTCCACGTAAGGTATGTGATGGACAGAGACTTAAACCGATAGTTCCAGTTAACTGGGTTTTTAGTATCCCCTTGTGATCCTTTAAACCAGTGATTTGTAGGCCAAGCACGGATGCTGCAATGTCAAAGGTTTTAGATAGCATGTCTGTACTGCACTTGTCAAACCAATTGCTTTTTCAGAGAATCTTGATGAGAGTCCCTATTTATGTTGAGTAAGTTTTTTTTCTGGCCACCCCTTCTACTAAACAGACATAGATGGAAAAAAGGTATTAAAAAATAATTTTGTTTCAAGTTGGTAAGTATATTGCGATGCAAGTGCCGTAAGCGGTGCATACGGATCGAGGAAATAGTTTGAAAAAACGAGGCGCTTGCGCCGAGTTTTTTCAATTTCCGAGATCTGTTATGCGCTTACGGCACGAGTATTGCATGCTATTTTTTGCACGATGATTATTTATATCAATTTATTTATATTCATTGAGATTTTAGCTGAAAATATTATGTTTATACACTGTTGAAGATGGATGTTATATTTCATAAAGTGATTCGCATGTCGATACCTCAGAATTAGACTGTTACAACTCAAAATCAGTAAATATTCAGGAGAGAGAAAAAACAAAATCCTTGTTTCTTCAACATCTTCTCCTTAGTCACAAGGAGCTGCTATGAACTTGTTATCTTGGGATTTATTGCATCTCATAGGCCTCTTTCAATAACGCTAAGACATAAAATCCAGAACTTGATTGGTTAGAAAAAATTAACAAATTTCTGAGTTGTAACAGTGTTTCACTGAATCAAAGGTAAAAAACTTCTAGTTGTGACGGTTTTTTCAGAGTTGTAACACTTTAATGTCAAATAGAAGCTTTCCTATTCTGACTTATAACTATTTAACTACTCATATTTTTAGTCTTTCTCCATTTATTCCATGGGAAGTGATAGGAATTGCAAGAAATAAATAAGAATGTATAATGTGTGCAGTTCTCTGTTTTACTTGTTCCTCGATTATTCTACAATGCTTGTAAGTTATTAATAATATATTCTTAAATAAGTGAAATTTATATAATTTATAAAATGTCTAAGAAGACATTGTATTTGCTAAATTTAAACTTCAATAGATACTTTCTTGATTTAATATCATTCAGACATCATTCAACGCCAGAGGAACAACTTCATATTATTGTAGAAGTCCCAGTTTACACTAGGAATGACGTAGTCATAGCAAAGACACAATAAATCTACTTTCTTGTTGGCGTCGATTTGTGGAAATTCAAAATATGCTGGTACAAGAGAGAGAATCGGGGTTCCTCGCTGTCTAATTCTTATATGAAGTGCCTGTGAATAACTGTTTTTGTACAAAAATGTGAATGGTTGATTCTTAGAAAATGGAGAACTTTTATGTTCGTCCAAACTACAGTCTGCCCTTCCTCATCTTTTTTGTAATTTCGCCCCATGCATTCTGACAGTGCTTTGAGGTTGTGTATGTCTTTGGTGTCCATCTCAATGACAGACTATGGCTTTCCATTTTTCTTTGCCATTCTGATAAGCGTAATCCAATGGTGAGGATGTGCAATTGGTGTATCTGTTTCTCTGTTTGCTTTCAATACTCTCTTTTTCTCTGGAAATTGAAGCATGCGCGGAGTCGTTTTCGTTCTGTGAATGCCCAATGACAAAATATTTCACAGTGATAGTGTTGGTGCCTTCTATCAATCTGACTGCATATAGAAAAGAGGGATGTTAGATGTCTGACTGATACAATTATTGGCAACTCCAGCATCTCTCAGTTTTTCTAAAAAATTTTAGAAGGAAACAGGCAATTTCATTGGCTCCCCGTTTAGCTATCCCTTCGTGCCAGAAGAAATGTATGACTTCAGTGCTTACTAAGTCGAAGACTGTGAAATTATAACAGGAGAGTTTCTGTTTATAATACAAAGCAGACACTTTACTGCATGGTGTTGGAAGAACTGCTTGTAAGTCAAATGCAAAAACACCACTTTTTCCAGCACTTCTTTTACATGCCTTATATCTGAATTTTCTCTTCTCTACATTTTTCTTTTTCTAATGTTTGTCTTTTGTACTTATCTTGAATCTCTCTTCTTTCTTCAGAAGTTCTTTGTTTGTAATTTGAACAAAAATTGCATTGATCTTTTTTTGGAAAGAAACAATTCAAATTCAAATTGAAATTGAAAATATGTGAATAAAAAGACGGGTGTAAAGAATTGGAAAAGACAGGTTCAGGAAAGAGATGCATGGAAGAAGATTTCGAAGGAGGCCAAAGCACATCAAGGGCTGTAGAGCCGAGAAAAAGGAAGCGAAACTTTGCAGCATTCTTTCCTTCAGCTATGCATTTCTCATTGTACATTTGGTACAGTTTAGTTATATTTAGATCACCTTCTAAGCACTCTTTCTTAAACCTAGACCTACAGTAATGTGATTCTACCCTGGGGAAATAACCCATAAGAGATATAATGTCATCTGTCATATTATGCTGAGGTATTTTAGGGTTCTTCTCGTGTTTCCCTCGTCTGTTTTAAACTATTGTCCCTTCATTAGTAATTTTGTCCCATGTTGTACTCACATGACGACTACTAACAGTAAGTGTTGCTAAGAACATCGTTTTGTAAACTCGAATCATTACTTCATTAACATAGAAATAATATATTAAATTACTTAAACAGGTACTTCCTTTTCCTCATCAAATGGAATCATAGGTAGCAGGGTTGTGTATTGCTTGTGTTGTCCATGTCCATTATCATTATCATCACCATCATCATCATCATCATCATCATCAGACGGGGAAGAATAATCTCAATTGGGGGTTTTGACTGAGGCATCAGAATTTTCCAGTACATTTTGATTTTCTTTAGAGATACTTGAAGCAGACTACAACGCAAAGAGAACACCTTACAGTTTTATCAAAGTATCAGCAAAATATTATTAAATTAAATATTGCAAGTATAAAATACAAAACAATGTCCTTACCAATCTACTTTCAGCTGAGATTAAGGAAGTGTCTTCTTCTTCTTTCATAAGACATAACTCTACAATACGTTTAGACCTTTTGGACATTACTGTATTATGATTCACAATAGATTGCTTATACAATCGCCGTAACACTCACATAATAATGTATACACAAGAACTCTGACAACGCAGAAAAAAGGCTTATTGAAATAAAGTATTACAGTTTTACTAACACCTCACAACCGAGAATCTTATTGAATACTGTTGCAAAACTGTTGCAACTCAAAATATAACAGTTCCATTTAACATCATACAGAGCGTAAGTGTCACAACTTAAAATGATACAGTGTTGCACGGAGCAGGTACTCAAGATATTGTCAGTGTCAAACTGAATTATCCCAATTAAAAAATTAAGGGTTCAATTTTAAGGTGTAACACTCTAACAGTGCATAGAACAAATAGTTCCTCATTTAGTAGTGGTCATAACTCAAAATCGAAGTTTTTTGAGTTGTAACACTTTTGTACTGAGGTATCGATGTGTTGGTTGTTATGGGAACCGAATATTTGTCCTGTTAAAGTCGCCACAAACTGGGGGGCCTTGGTTCCGGTCTTCCATAAAGGCTTGTATTATGGTGATTTTACTTATGGCACTTGTGCTTTTTGTAATTTTTACCGCACGGAGATTTCTTTTGTTTTCATAGCAACGCTGGGCATCGCGGACAGACAGACAGACGGAGGACAGACACTTCCTTTTATTAATATAGATGGGTATGACATGATACAATTCAATATACTCACAAGGTTGTACTTGTTGAGAAAGAGCAAGTGTGGTACTATACACATAGTTGTAAATCAGAAGGTGTGCACACAGATGGTGCTCTGTGTGTTATCGACTGAATTCTCCACATTCTGTTGCAGTGCATCTCAATCTGTGACCGGTTCCTCCCAGTGACAAATTCTCCCTCACAAAGGAAATAATCTGTCCGACTGAGTCCCTTCTCCCTGAATGCATTGCACCTGGTACTCTGTCCACTCTAGAGCTACTGGGACAATGGTCAAGTGTTAATTTGTACAGTTCACGTGATAGCTTAAGTAAATTATGAAGGCTTAGCTCATGAATCTGTGACCAATCCTGTATAAGAATATGCGGAATTTCGACCAATCGCAAAGGGTCTGCAGTCACAATTCTCTAATCTTATTCCTATCACTTTCTTTATATTTTCTCCGTGCATTTGCTTTTTATGAAAATTGGTAATGACTGAACACTGAAACATATTCATAAATGTAACTTCTTTGCTAAACAAGTGATCATTGAACGCAGCGATTGGGTGTACCGTATAAAACCTTCATATGACATAAGAAGATGTGAAAATAATATATAATTATCAGGGCCCGGATTCTAATGACATGTCATCTTTTTATTGATGCTGCATAGACATTGCCAACTTGTGGATAAATCCTAATCATGGCCTCTAGATAATAGAAATGCATTTTTATTAGGTCATTTTTTGTCATTTTATATTTTTAGGGCATTTATTTCAATTTTAGGTCATTATTTTGTCATTTTCGTGTCATTTGCTTCCTTATTTAGTCATTTTCATGTATTTACATTGAGTGTATTAACTTTTTTTTTCGTCGCTAGCGGTGCTGCCTTTGAAGTGTTGTTTGTTTAATGCAAGAAGGAAAAATTCGGCATTAAAGTGTTGACATGTCTCAGTCGGAAGTGAGAATCAAAGAAACGCCAAAATTTTGTATTATATTACTATTGTTGTTAGATTGACTTGGCACCTGCTTGGATTTGAGAGTGCAAACTACTGTTTACCCTCAATAAACAATAACATAATCCGGCAGAACACAACAGGATGTGTCGCCAGTGCCTCAGTGCCAGTATAAATTTCCGTGAGAAAAGAGCATTCACAACATTACAGTGATTTACAGTTTTTACAATTATGTACAAACTAGTCTATAACTTTGTGTGTACAATAATAATTTTTATAAATAAAATATCAGTTTTTAGGTCATTTTTTATAATTATTAAGTCATTTTCTTTAAAATTTAGGGTCATTTTATAGGTCATTTTTCAAACAATTTTAGGTCATCAGAATCCGGGCCCTGATAATTATTTATAATTAAAAATAAAAATTATATGAGCTGACAGAGCCTTTCTCTTACACTCAATCGCAAGTGAAACTAAATAAAATTATTTAAGAATACAAACATAAATTATGATAGGTTATTAAGTGCCAGAATAATACTTATGAAATTATGTGGGGGACGGGAAAATGTCTGTCTGTCCGTTTGTGTGTCCATACGCTCGATAACAATACGCTTTCTCGGATTTTCATGAAACTTGGTATACGCATTTATAACGTCCATGGGAAGAATCCTATTGATATTGGACCAAACTGGTTGTCCGGTACCGGAGTAATGCCCTATTTAGTGCCTATTTTATGGTAATATATTAGATAGAATTTATCAAATGCATTTTAGTTCTCATGACATATAGGCCTACGGCTTTTGAAGTTGCAGTAAGCCTACAGTTAGCCATGACATAGGCCTATTCCTTCACATATGATAATCAAACTAGTCAGATGTTTATTTTATGTGAAATATCTTTCATAAATCAGCAAACAACGGCTGTTATGATGTTTACGATAATGGTAGGGATGTTCATAATAAAAATAATAATTCATTATTAATTTTATTTACAATATTGTATCTAATTTTATTGTTTTCTATGTTTCAGAGTGACAAAGGAAGAAAATATTTCGTCATGTTATGAAAAATGGTCTTCAGATTCATGTAAGTGTAATATTACTATTATAGTAATCACTTATTGGTTATACCTTTCATTGTAGATAGTATTACAGCCCATAAATATTAATTCGATCTATAATTTACATGATTGCCTTGTAGAAGTTATTTCCGAAATAGGTAAATGTAGTGTTTGTAATATTCCTACATTTCGTTTGAAGTCACACTATTATAACCTGGAGTCATTCTCATAAATGATCATACTTCGGATGATTATGTCCATCTGTATTCCACTATAAAAGCTAAACCAGTATTCATTGCTAATAGAATTATAGAGATCTTAACAAATTTAATTCTTTCTTTCTTTCTTTCTTTCTTTCTATCTTTCTTAATTTCTTACTTACCTACTTACTTTCAATCTGCCTTCATTTCTTACTTACTATCTTTATTTCTTTCGTTCTACATTTCTTACTGATATACTTACTTTCTTGCGTTCATTCTTTATTTATTCATTTAATATACAACTTCTTTTAGCCCTATTTTACCATAAGGTACATTAGGGCTGTATTTTATGTCAATTACAATGTATAATGTACCTGTTTTCTTGTATACTAAAGTAGCCTGTTTTGCTAAATTTTAAATAAAATATCGCAAACTCTTAAATATAGAACATATGATATAGTGGAATTCTCTACAACAACAATCCTTGCTAAAAATTTTAAAGACTGGTTTATCATATTTTACACCACAACACTTTATGTGTCCTGTTAACGAAAGTATTTTCCTTTCAAAGAGTGGGCAATCAAAAAGTTGTTCTACGGTCTGGTTTTCTTTACAAATACATTAAATAACCATTCTCCCTTTTAACTTTAAACCTTTCAAAGTAAGAGCCAAAAATTCAATGACCTGACAAGAATTGAGTTAATACAAATTCAGGTTCAATTTTGCTTTGCAATCGGGTTTCGTTATTTGGGAAAAATAATTCTTTTGTAATTGTTCTTTTAACACTAGATAGCCACTGATTGTTCCACCTAGTCTTAATGTGATCCCACATCTTTCTTCGTGCATAGGAGTAAGGGCAAAGACAGTAGCTACGTTTCTACATTTTCTTACTTATTTACTTTATTTATTTATTTACACTTCAATCTTTACTTACCTGCTTACTTTCGCTTTTGTTCATTTCTTATTTTCTTCCATTTTTCCTTCTTTCTTAATTTTAGGTAGATTTCGAAGAAAAATCTACCTATTGCAATGGATACCACTTCATGATTTTCGAAAAATTCTTTCATATCTTTACGTTTCATGCTCCCCTAAGTACGAAACCACCGCCCGTTAAAAAAAAAAATATATTTATATATATCTTTACACGATAGCGGCCGTAATTTTGAAGATATTTTAACCAAATTTTATTATGTTATTTATAGGCCCAATAGTTCGGACAAGTTCGTTAATGGGCAAAATTGGCCCAAGGGGGTGCTCGGGGGAGGGGGTTGAAATTTTAAAACATTTATATCTTGGCCCCTATGAAGTATAGAGGGAAACTTTGTTTGAATAAATTAGAGTACTCCCTATGGAGTTCACAGTGACACCAACAATTCGGGGGTTTTGGGGGGTACGAGTGGGGGTGGGGGTGAGGGGATGGAAATTCGAAATTTTTGAAACTACGTCTTGTGGGGTATCGTTGAAAAGCTCTTGATGAGTACTCTACAAATCAATAACTAGTTTCTTGATAGCTCTCATATGACGCGAGATTTTAATGTTTGAAAATAATAACACTTAAAAGAATTATTATAATATCATAATTTTGTCTTGTTTAGCGGCTTTGCTAAATTTATCCATTGCTGATCTTGCGCACGGCCTCCCAGAATATTATATCCTATTCTTGTTGTCAAAACAAATGATTGTAGGCTCTTCCTCCTTACCGAATTCAGTTCTTATTACTGCGGGTTTGCCATGCCAAGGCTAAAAAAGAAGAGTGCTGCGCAGCGATAATAAATTAAACCAAAAGCACTTTGAAATCTACCTCAGCCTGTAGGCCTGCCTAAAGGGATTTTTTTATTTTATTACTATCTTTCGTTCTTTTTCCCATACATTTCTTACTTATTTAGTATCATTATAATATAAGATAATTTCCAAATTAATTATAATGTTTTAATTCAAAATGCTAGTAAAATTATTCGATTTCAATATAGGCTGTATTTTAAAAATTGTTTACCTCCTATTTTAATAATTATAAATTCAATTCATGACTTTGAATTATCGTAGATAAATTTCCTCACGGCCTCATCCCTCGTGAACTCATCGGGGATTTTCAAGTCACTCGTGGAATTACCTGTGATTAAATTCCTTGCAAGAAAAAAAAATCCACGATATTACCCTTGCAACGAAATAAGCCGACTTTGCCTCAATTCTGGACCACCGCCTCTGACTATTACGCTGTTTCAATTTCCAGCAAACGCATCGCAGCTAGCGGAGAGGGGGGAGGGTGTAAATATTCGAATTTGCAACCACTGAAACAAGATTATGCAACAATGGCATGGGAAGATATGAAAGCCATATTCCTGTGTGGTGTCGTATATCGCCAACATATTGGTTGACCTGTGGCCACGTTAAAACAAAAAGAGGTGGCTATAATAGAATAAAACAAAAGCAGTGGGTGGCTGGTAGGCGGCGTGCGGATCGATGCCTAGCTACACACCATGACCTCAGCTGGTGTACATAATTCCAGACCCTTTACACTCTGCAATGCTAAATGCTCGCATCTCAGACATTACATATCTTATGAGACCCATAACAACTCATCTGTTTTCCCTTGTTACCTGTCGAAATGCTCTCATCAAGGATACATATTATCATTACCATTATTACCATTATCATCAGGACCCGGATTCTAATGACATGTCATCTTTTTATTGATGCTAAATAGACACTGCCAACTTGTAGATAAATCCTAATCATGACCTCTAGATTATAGAAATACATTTTTATTAGGTCATTTTTGTCGTTTTATGCTATTTTATATTTTTAGGGCATTTATTTCAATTTTAGATCATTTTTTTGTCATTTTCAAGTCATTTGCTTTCTTATTTAGTCATTTTCATGCATTTACATAAAAACTAAACTAAACTCCGTGGCGCTACATCCCTGGAGGGACCTGGCCTACCACCCGACCGCTGCATCATCTCCCGTAGGCAGATGGCAGGATTGGGGGCCATGTGGTCAGCATGCCGACACCCACGGCCGTTAATGGTGGTTTTCTGGATGGAGTGTATTAACTTTTTTTCGTCGCTAGCGTTTCTGTCTTTGAAGTGTTGTTTGTTTAATACAAGAAGGAAAAATTCGGCGTTAAAGTCTTGTCATGTCTTGTTTGGAAATGAGAATCAAAGAAACGCCAAATTTTGTATTATATTACTATTGTTATTAGATTGACTTGGCACCAGAGTCTGCCACCTGCTTGGATTTGAGAGTGCAAACCAAGGCTTGTAAACTACAGTTTAGTATAGTTTACTGATCTTGAGTGCAAACTACTGTTTACCCTCTATAAACAACAATATAATCCGGCAGACCACAAAAGGAAATGCCGAATTTTGACTCACCAGTGCCTCAGTGCCAGTATAGATTTCCGTGAGAAAAGAACATTCACAACATTACAGCTATTTACAGTTTTTACAATTATGTACAAATTAGTCTATAACTTTGTGTGTACAGTAATTTTTTTATAAATAAAATATCAGTTTTAGGCCATTTTTATAATTATTAAGTCATTTTCTTTAAAATTTAGGGTCATTTTATAGGTCATTTTAAATATAATTTTAGGTCATCAGAATCCGGGCCCTGATTTTCATCATTCATCGTCATCATCTGCGTACAGTAGACGTCGCGTCCAAAAAATCTTATATCTGCTCTTCATCTTGAAAGGGAATAGAAAAAAACTTAAAAATCTTAAACATACGTCGTTTTTTAACTTTTAACTGCTCTGAACGAGACCGCGAGGAAAATTTGCTTAAATGTGACCTCATGAAGTCGACAATATTATCAAATATAAAGGTAAAAAGTTAAAGTGTTCCCTATACAGACCATGGAGGCCCAGAGGGTTGCAGGAGGTTGACGCTCTCGGATTTTAGATAATCGGAACATGAAGGTTGTAAGGTTGTCAGCCTTACGCACCGGCCGCCTTTACCCCCAGGATTATAAAATATAAGTGTATAGTAAAGATTTATATTAAAAAGCGCAGAATATTATTTTAAATACTTCCCTAACAAAACACCGGTTTCCCCAGCAGTCGTAAAGGAAAATTCCGAATTGGATATTTACATACCAAGAATCATCCTGTATTAGGCTGTAGCCTATCCATTTAAATTAATATCAGTTGAAATTTACTCCATAAAAATACACCAATAATAGAAACAATTGACTATCAACTGTTATATGACCTATCCTACTTTAAAGACACGGATCCCGAACTCCTGATATGGCCTCGTAGCTAAAAGGAGTATGAACACAGATGAATTTAAAAAAAATGACTAAAGGCCAATGAAGCAAAGATCCGCCGCTGACATTGATAAGAGTATAATGTATAAATAAAGGAATTAAAATCATTGTTTCATATTCAATGAATAACAATTCCATGAACAAGTAAAATCATTATCTGTGGCTGCTTCATTCTGTTGCATTGTTATCGGTGTTTCACACGTTTGGCTGTTCATCCGTCGGTATTTTTGTGCGAAGCTTCCGTTGAGTAATCATTATGTGATACAAGCGCGGCTTCCGGCGCACTCGTTCTGCGCATCTCCGACATACGTCACATCACGTGATAACTAGGAACCGGGTTTTTAGGTAAAAAAAAACACTGTTTTAGGTTTTTCATTAAGTCAAACAGCTTTTTTTTTTTTTAGATTTTTTTGTTCAAAACATCGTTTTAGGTTAAATAAGTGTTTAAATTTAACTGAAAAATGAAGTAAAACTTACTGAAACGTGTTGTATTTAAGACACAAACACACATTGGAAACAATCAAAAGAAGCAATAAGATGCGTATTCTTTGTCGTGCCGCAAATAAGATTTCTGCTTGCATTCACTTGTATATTAATTAGGGATGGGTCGATACCAGATTTTCTCGATACTCGATACTCGATACCGATACATGATTTTTTCCTCGATACTCGATACCGTCAACATTTCCAGAGTCAATAAATAGATACATTAAAAATTAAAATTTGAGAGAACTGTAATAATAGGCTACCAGCTAAATTAATTAAGTGTGCATATTTAATGAGAGAAAATTTAATATCATCAGTAGCCTATAATTATTTTTAAACTCTGCATTAAAACTAAACGTTTGACAGGAAACGAAACAATTAAGAATATCTTCTGTTTGGATTTTAAAAGTAGGAAAGTGTTCATTTATGACTAGACAAAAGTCACAGAGTGGTTTTATCCATTTCAAGGAGAAATAGAAGTATTTACTATATTTAGTAGACTACTAAAAGCAGAAAGAGATACCGCATTTCCTTAAATTGCAGAATTACCAAAGTATCGAAAAAGTACCGAGCGAGTTTTCTGAAGTATCGCTCGATACCGATACCATGCAAGTATCGAGAGTATCGAGGTATCGAATGTATCGAGGACCCATCCCTAATATTAATAATAATAATAATAATAATAATAATTACTTACTTACTTACTTACTCAATGACAGTAGACAATTCCTCAGCAAGCTAAAGGAATATTATCTATTTTATGGAACCCGAAGGTTCATTGCCGCGTTTACCTGAGCCCGCCATTCAACCCTATTCAGTGCTAACTCCATCCAAACATCCCTCCTACTTCCCTTAAATCTGTACTAATATTGTCCTCCCACCTACGTCTAGGTCTTCCAAGTGGTCTTTTCCCTTCGGTTCTCCCAGTCATGTTAAGACTGTCTAAGACCTCTCTATTTACAAGTAAAATATTTTGGTGTTATTTATTAACACCTTGTATATTAGCTTGGACAGAATTAATACCGGTATCCTTGCGTATTTATTTAGATATTTGAGACTTGGTTGCTTCACACACATGTACGAGTCATTCAAATGCAAAAGAAGAAGTATAATATTATATAACGATGAATAATATCTTAACTGAAAGGAAATGAAACTGAAAATAGAACATGATAGACAGCCAGATCGACATGTTAGGGTGTGAATATTGAGGTGGTCTGCTCTTCCGCCTTTGTGAACTGTTTAAGACTACCCGCAAAACCTTGTTGTGCGTGGTAGTCTAAACAGCGAACACAGGCGAAATAGAAGTTATATCTTACTAGCAGGTGCCCGCGGCTTCGCTCGCGTTTATTAATTCAAACACTAGATGCTAATTTATTTAACAGCAAAACAATTAAACCATTATAACCGCACGAGGTAACCGAGGATGGTAATGTCTTGGGTCCCAGGTTCAAATCCCGTGGCAGGCCAATTTGACGTGGGCTTTTTTCATGGTTTCTTCAGTCGTAAAGGAAAATGCCGAATTGGATGTTTACATACCATGAATCATCCTCGCCATTTCATCCTGTATCATATCGATTTAAATTAATATTAGTTAAAATTTACTCCATAAAAATACACCAATAATAGAAACAATTGATAATTGATAGTTCCATTGCCTATCCTACTGTATAGACACAGATCCCGAACTCCTGATATGGCCTCGCAGATAAAAGGAGTATAAGCACATTTGTATTATACATATTAAAAATTATATATTAAAATTAAAAATAGAACTTTTAAATTTATTTACGTAACGTTTTTACATACATGTGATTAATACGTCACATGCTGTCATTATACAGCACGAAAACAGATTATTTTATACAACACAACTTGTTTAGAAATTGAAATAATAGAAATTTACATTGATTAAGAACACAGTTTCGATTCGATGCAAGCCAGGTTCGTGTGCTTTTATTCTGTTCTGCTGTTAGCTTATCCGAATGAAGTTAACTATATCTTATATGCACTCTTGGTAGCCCTGGTTACAACATGGTAACTCGAATCGATTCATGGATGGTTGATTCCTAGTAGGCCGTGATCTCGCAACTGTTAGTTTTGTTTTAATAACAAAGCACGAAAGTAATTGTTATTTGTATAATCCGTTACAGTTTTATTCATGGAATAGTCTTAATGATCCAATTCGAGTTGACGAGTTTCATCAGATAAATTCGGTCCTGCTGCGCAGTCGCGAATCCATCGATAAACCCTTCAACTCTCGCGGGATTACCTATGATAAAATGTTAATACCTGAAGGTGTACATGTACGTTAAAGGAATGTAACATTTTGCTTTGTAAACAGTTCGTCTAAGAAGTTTATTGAGAAACACTTATCTTGAAAAAGAAAACACCCATGGCTAACCCGGATTAAAAGACAAGTTGAGTAAAACAGGAGCTGAACTATTGGATTACTTGGAGGCTTTGCTTAGCAGAGCACCTGATAAACTATGTATGAAAGCTTTGTGTTCTAGGTGGCTTAGAATCGCGGTCTGCAGCGGTGTTGTGTTGTTTTTGTCATTCCACCGCTGCTCCTTCCATATTTGAGACTTTTAATGTCTTTGCCACAACACACTGCAGTAAGAACTACAGGCGGGGTACAAAGTAAAACACTCACAAGACCCCCTCATACGTGCAAAATGTACGCTTTGTGTGATGAGCTTCTCTAAGCAACTTAAATCAATCGGCATGTGAATAGAGATGGCTGGTTTTCGTGAGTGACGGATTCAAGATTTGTAGTTATCATCAATACTTTAAACACTTCAAGGCCGAAAGAGGCGTATTGTCTTTTACAGCCCGAAAAAACTGAAATTTTGCGTTTTTAAGGGTATCTAATTTTTACTGAGAAGTTTTCATTTTTGAAGAAATATATATGCATGTATGCTATATATTTAGGCCTAAGTTATATATATAAGTTATATATTTCAATGGAATCTCGAATTATGGAAAGGTCTCTCATATAAAGGACTTAAATTAAGTTATATGCTATTTTTTAAGCAAATAAATATAGGTGCACATTATTAAGTGCCAGAATGGTACTTTATGAGATTGTCTGCCGGACGGGAAAATGTCTGTCCGTCCGTCCGTGTGTCTGTACGCGCGATAACTCAAATACACTTTATCGGATTTTCATGAAACTTGGTATAAGCATTTATAACGTCCATGGCAAAACGCCTATTTATTTGGGAACAAATCGGTTGACCGGTACCGGAGTAACGACTAATTGTAGGTTACATGCTTTTTAAATGGGAAATCATGACAATACTACAATGCCGCGTTGCTTAATCATTGAGGGCCTTGACTCCAATGCAGGCAGATGTTTGTTTATTTCGTTAATCAAGTTGAAATGAGTACTACATGAAAACTGTTATATAAAGAAGATTTATTACTGTGAAATAGTTAGGCCTACGTACATTAAGCGGAGTTCTTTGCCAGTGCATTTTGTGAAATGTTTACATATTTTAAGAATTTCTTATATCAGTGTATACACGAGTTTGAATTAAGGTTAAGTATCAAACTTCAGACCTTTGTTCTTCCGTAAGCCCTGCTTAACGAATCGATCTGGAGCTTAACTCGGAAATCGATTACAGAAATAACTTATTTTCTGCATATGATCATTGAAATTATCACTGATTAAACAAAAGTATTCTGGCACTTTGTTATATCAGTTTACCTGATTTTATTTATTTATTTATGGACGCAGAATTATTAATTATTATGTACTGCGTGTATTAAACAAATTACTGCTTAAAAATTCACTTCGGATAATAGGGAACCTCTGTTTTTCAAAACTTGGATAATCCGGTTCTGATATTATCATTAGGGGGCGGATTTCTATGACATGTCAAATTTTCCCTTTGCATTATTACAGGTTTCCGAATAATTTAGGGCCTAAACCCGATTCCAAGCATCCTGGTGAAAATGGAACGGCTTTTATTGTGCATATAACTGCATACTTAGGAAATTTTCAACTACTGTAGCATATTTAGTATGAATATGCATATTTAGGTCATATTTTTGGCGTATTTGTGTGCATATTAAAGAAATTTTGAAGTTCCATATCATATTTTGTAAATTTTTTATTATAATGATACTTTTTTAGAATTTGCAGGTATTTTAAATAATTATGATTATATTTTAATAAAATGAATTGTAATGAAACTTAAAAAAAATATACACAATGTGTAAGTGGTAAAGTCATATTTTATATTTTATTGGTCGTATTTTAATGTTTTTTAGGTCATAAATGCATTCATATATCCTATTTTTTAGGTCATAGAAATCCGCCCCCTAGTTATCATGTTCGCATGGTATATATCTTTACGAACCACCCTATAACGCCATGGGAAATGTGGTAATAATATTTTGAGACATCTTGTACACAGATATGGCAGAAGTACAAAGACAGAGAGAGTCCTCAAAACTGTGTAGGTTTCTCAGCACAGACGTCTCTGTTCAGCCAAACAATATCTGTTTGAAGCTGGCTGCTTTATTACCCGTCAAAGCGGAGAAGACCTGCATATTGGAGGAATACTACAACAGTAGTTGTAGTTGTGGCTCAATTGTGCTGCCACCACGCGGCTTTACGGTTCACAACATGCATTCAATTGGTACACCATAATGTTAGAGTTTCGCATTTCATTTATTCCAGTCAATAAAACAAATGAATATCATTGAAACTAACATTCACATTCAAGTTGTTTCCATGGAGATAAAGAATACGGAGACACATTTGAACAAGCGGTCATGTTACGGCGTCGTAATAAAACCACGCCCTTCTATTACCTTATTTTTAAATTGGCGTTGTTCCGTACTTTAAAGGGAAAAGGTAACTTGAAATTGATCAAAATACCTATTTTTATTTTATTGTTTAATTTCATAGTTTGATGTGTGATTTATGGAAATATAAAGTATTTTGAACCACAAGTCCTGTAAACGACTTTATTAACGTATTAAAAAAGGGATATTATGATCTTCTATTTTATAGAATCAAAATGTTCAACGACTACTGCTCCAATTATATAAGCAAATAAATCTATGTCCAAATTTAAAATTAGAATTTAAAAAAATCTTCAAAATTAGTAACTCTCAACTTAACTATTTACTCAATGGCAATAGACAATTCCTCAGCAAGCTAAAGGAATATTATCTATTTTATGGAACCCAAAGGTTCATTGGCGTGCTTACCTGAGCCCGACCTTCAACCCTATTCTGTGCTAACTCCATCCAACCATCCCTCTCAAATCCTACTTCCCTTAAATCTATCCTAATACTGTCCTCCCACCTACGTCTAGGTATTCCAAGTGGTCTTTTCCCCTTCGGATCTACCAGTCAATATTTTTGAGATGTCTTTCCTCTCCCATGCGCGCAACATGTCCAGCCCATTTCATCCTCCGTGATTTAATTACCCTTACCGTATCCGGTGACGAGTACAGGTTATGAAACTCGTTGTTATGCAGTTTTCTCCAGTCCCCATTTTCATTTCTCTTAGGCCGAAATATATTCCTAAGCCCCCTGTTTTCGAACACTCTCAGATTATGTTCTTCGCGAAGTACCATGTCTCACATCCATATAATACAACCGGTAGGATACAACTTAACTATTATTAATCTAAAATTTAGTAACTGTCATTGTTTAGGCCTAACTATGCTAAGTTTAGCTCTACCATTTTAATACTTATTATTAGATTTATTATTTTAATCCTAAGTTCTTAATTTGTTATATCTTTATGCAATTTATTTGCACGTCCACTTCTTTCTCCCAATTTTGTTTCTTAATAACATCCACCTCCGATCATGAGCGATGCTCGTTATAATAATAATAATAATAATAATAATAATATTAATAATAATAATAATAGTAATCAATACAACATCCTAATTAATGAATTGTTTTTTTACTTAAGTCCGCCGGCGTGGTCTTGTGGTTAGCGTCGCTGACTGCAGATCCGTCGGCCCGGGTTCGATTCCCGGTACCTCCTCGGATTTTTCTGAGGTAGGGAGGTCTGGTAGGGGTGCACTCAGCCTCGTGATTCCAAATTGAGGAGCTACTTGATAGAGAAGTAGCGGCTCCGGTCAAGAACACCACCATTAACGGCCGTGGGTGTCGGCATGCTGACCACATGCCCCCCAATCCTGCCATCTGCCTGTGGTAGATGATGCAGCGGTCGGGTGGAAGGCCAAGTCCCTCAAGGGATGTAGCGCCACGGAGTTTAGTTTTATTTTTAACTTAAGAATCTTTTATTTATTTATTTATTAAAATACAAATGCATATTTATGCAAGTAAAGTTAAGCAGAGCAAATAGAAATTTCAAATTTACAAAATAAGTACAACTGCTATTTTAAAAAAAAAAGGAATATGTCACTATCATATGAATTAATTTACATTGGATGTTTTTTCCCTGCTCTGTACAGAAGTGTTCAATATAAAGAAAGAAAAAAAATAACTGAGTGGGTGCCGGTATCGCCCTTGCCCGAAAGAGCCTTGGACTAGTTATGGTCATCATCCCATGGCTTCGTTCCGGGTCTGCCTTCATCAATAGCCCAGCTATCCATCCAGCAAAATGAATGTGAAAGTCAAGCATTTAAAAGTAGGTTCGCCTGAAGCTCGCGATTAGACTACTTGCAACGCACACGAGTATTGCGTGTAGTCTAGTCGCGAGCTCCAGGCGAACCCACGTTTAAATGAAAAACAACTCGGCCACTTGCTCCGTAAATTATAATTGTTTCTAACACAATAAATATTAACATTTAGAAATACACCCGAATGAGCAAGACTGCTCGTGCTCGGATGCAGTTTCAAAAATATCAAAGTGAAGAAAGAGGAGAGACAAAGAAACAGAGTGTATAAAAAATGCGATTTACTAATAAAGGAAGTTAAACATAAATACATAAAAGGAATGAAACAAAAATGTCTTAAACAGCTAAATAATTACAGAAAATGCTTTACATATCTATTAAATTTAACAGTGGAGTATGCTCAGAGATCGGCATACTTTCTGATAATTGATTTTGTATGTATTTTCTCCAATTGTTGCATTTTATTGTATTTATTAAGTGTACTAGGAGTGTGTTATATAGATATGTAGAAATTGAAATTGTAAGAATGTTATTAGTAAGTGCTCAATAAATTGAAGTCGAAATTGAAAAAAAAAAAATGTCAGCTTATATGACAGACTATTTATAGGCCTTAAATCTACTTATATTAAGTTATACATATATTATAGGCCAATTTCGTTCTACTCTGTCTTCAATGTAATTGCTTATTCCTTCTTATGTACATCATGAGTAATAATCATAAAATTGAATTTAATTTAATTGAACTGAATTGAATTTAAGTTAGCTTAGATAATGCAAACCCTGTGATGGATCAACAGACAGTGACGCAGAATTTTAAAGTGTTTTTTTTTTTTTTTTTTTCCTTTAACTTTTATTTTTATTTCTTGCTGCAAGTTTAGCGGCCTAGGTCGCTAAAGCACAAATTTTCGGCGTGTTACTAGTCCGAAAAGGAGCTGTTTTAGAGAGTGTGTATTAAAAAAAAAAAGTTCAAGGGTCATTTAATAAATTTAGTATACAATAACATTTCGGAATTGATGCTGATTTGTATTTTTTTTTTTTTTTGAAAATTTTCATTTTTTTTAATAATTAAGAATGTGATTGTTTAGTCTTTCATCTTTTTTTCATTTCTTTATTTTAGTAATTTGTATCCTATATTATTCAAGTACTTAATAGGTTTGTTCGCAAAGCAAATCCGCGACTGCTTGAGAATTGGTTGTACTGCGCATGTCCAGTCTTAACTTACCCGTGATTTGCACTTTGCGAACGGTTAGAAGAATTTGGAATCGATAGTCTCTGCGTTTAATCGATATGGTATGCAAATAAAATATATATTTCCCTTTAACATGTTATACATGCAATATACATCGGCAATATAAACTATATTTTGGGAAACTTTTAATTATCTTCCATTATTCATACATATAAGTAGCCTATGCTTATAAATCTGGAGCAAGGATTTGGAGGGAGGAGTCAGGCGCGTGAAAATAGGTTACTGCGCATGTCTCTGATAACAATTCATGGTAGAGCCTGCAAATTTTTCTTATAGTACAGAAACTGTCCGTGAGTGCTTTGCGAACAGAAGATTGAAATCAGAATCACGGATTCTCGCTTTGCGAACGCGTGTGGAGAAAGAGCGCATGCGCGAACGATTTGTTCCTTGTTTCTGACTGCTTTGCGAACAAACCTTATGTTTGAATTGTTTTTGTATTTAATGTACACTTCTTGTATTCAGGTGTATCATTTCTTGTTTTTCTTTATTTTATTATTATTATGTATTTCATATTTTTTCCCTGGCTGAGTGGCACAGAAGGCCTTGTGGCCTTAACTCCGCCAGGTTAAAGAAATAAAATAAAATAAAATAAAATAAAATACAATACATTAAAGTAAAATAAAAGCTCATTAACTTTATCAATGGTAATATCCACAATTAGTGAATTCGTCTCTCACGAAAGCTATCAGCACTCCGGGTATTGCTGGAGAACACTGTTTTAAAGGTTCCGGTACTTTTCTCAATGACAGCAAGCCGTATCACAGAACCACGCCAGACAGCTCGACTTCATAATCCGAAGAAACTTGAAATCGCTTGTGTTGGAAGTGGGTCAGAGTATTTCATATGATCTTGTATGACACGTGTGGAGAAGTCAATTGACTGTAGCTTACACCAGCTTACTGAAATAAGACGACTGAGGCCGCCATGACAGAACTCCATATCAATATCTGGAGAAAGAAACTGCGCCAATACAGGCAGCAGTACGTGAAAGATAAGGAATGTTTGTAATAGAATGTCATCATAGTTGGCCATGCTTTCTTGTAAACAGAAGAAAGGTATTGAGCGAGATGGCTAACGTTGCTTTAAGATGAATGGGTGGGGTTTTTAAAGTTTTCGCTCTATTTATTAAGTGCCAGTAAGGTACTTTATGAGATTGTGTGGGGGACGGGTAAATGCCCATCCGTCCGTCGTGTGTCTGTACGCGCGATAACGCAAATACGCTTTATCAGATTTTAATGAAACTCGGTATACGCATTTATAATGTCCTTGGGAAGACGTTCATTGATATTAGACCAAATCGGTTGGCCGGTACCGGAATAATCCCCAATTTAGTGCCTTTTTATGGTAATATATACCAAAAGGCGCGATAACTCAAATGCGCTTTATCGGATTTTCATTAAACTTAGTATACGTATTTATAACGTCCATGGTAAGAAGCCTATTCATTTTGGACCAAATCGATTGACCGGGACCAGAATAAAAACTAATTAAATGTCACGTGTTTTTTTTTAAATCATGTCTATAGGCTGCTACAATGCCCCATTTCTAATCATTGAAGACTTTGACTATAAAGCAGTCAGATGTTTGTTTACTTCGTTGATCAAGTTGAAATTGAGTACTACATGAATAATGTTATATACAAAAGGTATATTACTGATAAATAATTAGGGGAGTTCTTTGTCACTGAATTTTGTGAAATGTTGACATGTTTTAAGAATTCCAAGTTGCAATAGGATACATTTAGCTTTGGCACGTATGGATATCAAATTAGACCGTTAAACCGAGCGAGAATGCCAAAATAGTAACACCTTGGACTCGTATTCTGGAGGTACCTGGTTAAAAAAAATATATATATATAACATATATATATATATATATATATATATATATATATATAGAGAGAGAGAGAGAGAGAGAGAGAGAGAGAGAGAGAGAGAGAGAGAGAGATTTCCACTGTATTCCCAATGTCGTTGAGTTGATATTTTTCTTGAATAAATGCTTAGCATATCTATTTGTATATATCAGATAATGTTTTGAAGCAAATGTGTTTGACAATATTCTGGTTTTTAACTAAAAATACCGTCCTCTTCCCTAATTATACACGAGGAGAAAGGAAGTTTAGCTGGAAATACGCGAACCACCACGAGTACCCATCATTCATTGCCCTCGCTCGTAGGCCTAACTTTTTTCAATTAGCACAGTGGAAGGTTAAAGATTAAAAATGTAAACTTCTTAAAGCCCTCGATGGTAATGTAGTTAAAGGAGTAAACTTGTGGTATCGACTTAGGAAGATTTTGAAACAGTTTCAAGGAACTCTGTTAGTTATATTTCCCTGCTCGTTTGAGCAAACTTAAGAGCCAATTAAGTTCCCCTAGCAGCAATATTTGAGTTCATATTGAAGCATTTTTCTCTTCTCTACACTCGTACCTGCGAATATTTGAAATGTGAGAAGATACACAACTTTTGGTAATTACACAAAACTGGAAACTAATTGGTTCTGTAGAAAGTAGTTATGGCAACTGGTTAACGAACGATTATCACTTAGAAATTTTGACATTGGTACAAATTATCACGGAAATGGTATTATGGCAAGGGCGCCCATATGATATTTTCCAGGGGGGGCAATTTTTTAATTAATAAATTTATTGCTGCTTTAACTTCTTGGGCCACTTTGTAACATTCTATTAATAATATAATAAGTGCAACAATGATGTAGCCAGAAAATTATTTCAGGGAGGGTCGAAAGTGCTTGGAAGGTTTGGGGGTATGGAATACCCCCCAAGAAAGGGGGATCGGGGTTTCACCTCCAGAAAATTTTTAAATATTGAAGGAATGAAAATCACATTTTACGCTGTTTTAGCACTGAAAAACTAGTTAGAAAGTTTGTTTACCATACTCTAAGAAATGCCAACGTAAGCAAGAAATTGTCACCTAAGTTATAATACTTATTACTATTTATAAGAAAAGTTGAATAACACATGTTACAATGGAAATAATATTCTACTCATTATGTTATGAAAACAAAATAACTGCTATATCATATTTGATACATCAACAAAACTTGTTTAATTTAATAAATATTTTTTCAAACAAAAATAGAATTTCAGCTTTTGATTTTTAGGGGTCCGGACCCCCTGGAACCCCCTTTCCTAAATACTGTGGATTCTGCTTCCATGTTGTTAATTTGGTAAAGTTTCTGCAAACTCTTTATGTCTCTACTGACTTTCAAATAATTGTCTTAAAAGAAAAACACCTGACTATAATTATTAATATACTTTTTTTCCTTTCCCTGAGAGCTAGAGGGGGGCCGTGGCCCCCCTTGCCTCGTGTATGGGCGCCCATGTATTAGGGGTACAAAAACCATTCTGTGAAGATAATATTACCTGATTCATAACAATGTATAGCTTATAATAAGAGGAAATGTTTGTCTTTCTGTCTGTACGCGATTCCCAGCGAAATATACTGAATGCAGAGATCTTAAATTTTAAACACAGATGGACTGAAGGGTGGGCAAATGCACCTTGAAGCTGGATTTTTAATTTTCGCTTTCATTCGCGAATTATGAGTGAAAAATGGACAAAAAACGTGCATTTTTTGAGCTTTCGAAGCATCAGTTTTCATTAATACATTGCATTTGCCAAATCAATTGCAGGTGTCCTAGGACATATTAACAAAATCGATCATGCAGCTTCAGAAAGAGAATTTTACATCATATAATTATGAGAATATTATAGGAGAAAAATTCCTCTGACACTGGGATTTGAACCCAAGACTGCATATGACATAACTTGTTTGTGAATGAGGTAGACCATTAAGGGCAATCAGTCATAGGAGAGAGGTTCCACCTGGCGCTGTGAAGCGAACTCTGGCGTAGTTCAGTTAGTAAGAGAATTATCACGGCAATGGTCCTGGGTTCAAATCCCAGTGTCAGAGGAATTTTTCTCCTATAATATTCTCATGTAATGTCCAACAGAGACAATAATCTGTGGTTCATGAATGCATACATATCTATCTTGAATGTTACTGTACAATAACAGTAGAAGCCCGGTCACAAAAATCACTAATTAGTGTGCCTCACAGTACTGCATATGACAAAACTTGTCTGTCAGAGAGGTAGACCATTAAGGGCAATCAGCCATAGGAGAGAGGTTCCATCTGGCGCTGTGAAGTGAACTCTGGCTTAGATTAGTCGGTAGAGCAATGGCACGGATAGCCAAAGGTCCTAGGTTCAAATCCCAGTGTCAGAGAAATTTTTCTCCTCTAATATTCTCTTGTAATGTCCAACAGAGACAATAATCTGTGGTACATGAATGCATTATATATCTATTTTGAATGTTAACTGTACAATAACAGTGGAAGCCCGGTCACAAAAATCATTAATTAGCGTGCATATCACAGTACTGCATATGACATAAATTGTCTGTTAGTGAGGTAGACGATTAAGGGCAATAAGTAATAGGAGAGAGGTTCCATCTGGTGCTGTGAAGCGAACTTTGGCTTAAATTAGCCGGTAGAGCAGTGACACGTATATCCTAAGATCCTGGGTTCAAATCCCAGTCTCAGAGGAATTTTCTCCTATAATATTCTCTTGTAATGTCAAACAGAGACAATAATCTGTGGTTCATGATTGCATAGTCTATATAATTATATATATACATATATATACCGATATTTTCCATATATATATATATATATATATAGAGAGAGAGAGAGAGAGAGAGAGGTTCCATCTGGCACTGTGAATGAACTCTGGCTTAGCTCAGTTGGTAGAGCAGTGGCATGCATAGCCAAAGGTCCTGGGTTCGAATCCCAGAGTCAGAGGAATTTTTCTCCTATAATAATCTCATATAATGTCCAACAGAGACAATAATCTGTGGTTCATGATTGCATATGTTATATCCATATTATTATTAATGTAAGAATGAGGCAATACAAGTGGTGAAACATCAATTTGTAAGTAATTTGAACGCCAGATTAAACCCCTAAGCTTTATTTATTGTTTGTTCGTTTAACGAGCAAGGAAACGTTTTGGTAAAACTCGTTAACGGTTTGTTTTAAATGTAGAATTGAAATCTGATAAACCTTACAGTAATTGAGGAGAAATGCCTTTGAACGGAATGAAATCTGAGCTTCAAAATTGAAATGCCTGCGCGAAATAGAGGAAGTAGAGGAGATACAACTCTCATAATCGATGAACTGAAAATAACGTTGGTAATTGAACGTCCATCATTGGGGCAGGCAGAGAGGTTGTTACAGCAAGTTAACAGTGCTGGAAACAAGAGAATGGCGACCTGGAAACAGAACACTACCAAGAACCGCAATAAAACTCCACTGTATAATGTTATTTTGTACTCTTTCTTCATAGAGGATACACAAAAAATAAAACCATTTTGATTTTCTCATACATTTAAATATGGAAACCCTGTTCCATGAATATATTATAAACTTATTATCTTTTACTAGTTTAAAAGATCCGGCGTCGCCCGGGTTTTTTATTTTGTAATTGGAAATTAACTTATGAAGGACTCTCGATTTTAAATTCTAGGTCCTCATATAGGTATTTATAATTTGAAATAGGAAGAACGATTTATCACACTCAAACTATTCCCTCAGAAAACGCTTGATATAGCTTTTTATGGTTCATAGAGGATGTAGAATTTTGCATCCCATCGCTTGTACAGTGCACAGCAAGCCTGGTAGAGGTTCAAATAAGAAGAAACAGAAATTCCGGTAACATAAAATTGCATTATCTTGGCAGAGAATTTTTATTTCTTACTCTCATGTTCCCATAAAACCGTTTTGGGGATGAAATTAAACAGAAATGCAATATCACTTTCATACTTCTCTCCCCAAAACATATTACCACACCTCGTATTGTTTTCTCTTTGTCCAGGGTAGAGAAAGTTATGTGTCTGCATTATTTTCGTGGATTTCATTCTTTAATATTTATTTATAACATGAATTATATTGATGTCTTCTGTAATTTGTCAAATTCTAGTTTAATTTATTTCCAAACCCATCTGAGACCCAGTGGCAACAATATGTTGTCATATCAACTGTGATTTGGATTTGATAATTCTGTGTAAAAATGGATTAAGTATTCTCAAAAACATTTAATTTTTGGCATTTAAAATCAAAATTTTGCAAAATCCTTTCTTAGTGAGCACTTACATTATGAAACGAAGGTACTGTCAAAATTCAAAGTCTCTACCTATTATAGTTTAGGTTCTATGTTGATTCTCTGTCATTAAGTCAGGCAGTCAGTCAGTCAGTCAGTCAGTCAGGACAACGCCTTTTATATATATATATACTAGCATGTGCCCGCGGCTTCGCCCGCGATAATTATTTCAAGAATTAAAAATTAAGAGCATAATAGTTAAATCATTATATTTATTAACACCTAAATCGCGTGGACTACATACCACGTTTAGATAGCATCGACTGGTAAAGGCGACCTCAGATTCGAGTTCCTTGGCCCACAATACCCCTGTATAGTGAGTTTCGTCCAAATCGAACGATATTTGACCATATTTAGGCCTATATTGATTATCCCTCTTCCGTGTAGGTTGAAAATTTCATATGTCTGCGTGCCTTGATATTCTAAACGAATGAATCGTCCAGGATGGACTTACAAAATCAAGCGATGGCCCGCGATAATTATTTCAAAAATTAAAAATTAAGAGCATAATAGTTAAATCATTATATTTATTAACACCTAAATCACGTGGACAACATACCACGATTAGATAGCGTCGCCTGGTAAAAGCTACCTCAGATTCGAGTATCTTGGCCCAGAAAACCTCTGTATAGTGAGTTTCGTCCAAATAAAACAATGTTTGACCATATTTAGGCCTTACAACATTCAAGCGATCGCGAAAGTTTTATTTTCAAGGTATGACAAAAATAGCCAAAGCCAACTGTAATTGATTTGACATTGAAATGTATAACTGAAAACATGTTTCGAAAACGCAAAAAATGCACTTTTTTGCCCGTTTTTCACTCATAACTCACGAACGAAATCTAAAATTAACATTCCGGCTTAGAGGTGCATTTTCCGACCCTTCGGCCCACCTATGTTTAAAATTTCAGATCTCTGCGTTCAGTAGATTTCACTGGGCATCGCGGACAGACAGACAATTCCTTTTATGAATATAGATAACATGAATTATATTGATCACGGCCTTCTAAAGGAGGCATACAATAAAGGAGGCCTTCTCTAATTTGTCAAACTTCCATTTCATTTAATCCAAACCCATCTGATAAAACTGGCAACAATATGTTCTGTGATTTTGTATCGGTAATTCTGTGTAAAAAGGCGTTAAGTATTCTCAAAAACATTTAATTTTTGGCATTTAGAATCAGAATTTTTCAAAATCCTTTCTTAGTGAGCACCTACATTATGAAGCGAAGGTACTGTCAAAATTCCAAGTCTCTACCTGTTATAGTTTAGGCTCTACGTTGTTTCCTGTCAGTCAGTCAGTCAGTTAATCAGTCAGGACAAAGACTTTTATATATATATATATATATATATATATATATATATATATAGAGAGAGAGAGAGAGAGAGAGATTTTGTACTTTTTTTTCATACAGGATACACAAAAAATAACCGTATTGACTTTCTCATACATTTAAATACGGAAACTCTGTTCCATTAAAAAAAAGTGAACTTGTTATAATACACTTAAATTTTTTTTTTCACAATTTGCAAATAAGATAGATTTTGACACTTTACAAAATACTAATTAAGTGAAAGTAAAAAAAATAAATTGAAAATATGAAATCTAAGCTTTGTGATTGTTCTCATAATTGTTACGTACGAGGTGGATGCAATATTTTTTTAGTAAAATCTCTCTAAATTATATGAAATGAAACAAAAATACCGAAGGCTATAATGACTGATTTACATCCCCTTAAAGCAATTATCCTTTAAAGATTTACCTAAAAAAATCTCTATATATATAAAAGGCTTTGTCCTGACTGACTGAATGAATGACTGACTGACTGATTGACTGAATGACAGGAATCAGGTAGAGACTTGGAATTTTGACAGTACCTTCGTTTCATAATGTAGGTGCTCACTAAGAAAGGATTTTGAAAAATTCTGATTCTAAATGCCAAAAATTAAATGTTTTTGAAAATACTTAATCCCTTTTTACATAGAATTATCAATTCCAAACCACAGAATATATTGTTGCCAAATGGTATCAGGTGGGCTTGGAAGAAACAAATGAAATGCACTTTTGACAAATAAGAGAAGTTATCAAAATAATTCATGTTATAAATAAATATTACAGAATGAAATCCACTAAAATAATGGAATCACATAACTTTCTCTACCCTGGACATAGAGAAAACAAAACGAGGTATGGTAATGTGTATATTATTATATTATATCGCAGGTTTTTGGAGAGAAAAGTTTGAAAGTGATAATGCTTCCTGTTTAATTTCATCTCCAAAACGGTTTTATGGTAACATAAGAGTGGGAAATTTCCCGCCTCGATATTACAATTTTATGTTACTGGAATTTCTGTTTCTTCTTATTTAAACCTCTACCAGGCTTGCTGTGCACTGTACAAGCGATGGGATGCAAAATTCTAGATCCTCTATGAGCCATAAAAAACTATATCAAGCGTTTTATGAGGGAATAGTTTGAGTGTAATAAGTCGTTCTTCCTATTTCAAATTATAAATGCCTATATAAGGACCTAGAATTTAAAATTGAAAATCCTTCATAAGTTAATTTCCAATTACAAAATACAAAACCCGATCGACGCCGGGTCTTTTAAGCTAGTATTCTTATAAATGCAGATCCTACTTTTTTAAATCACTAAATTAAAAGATTCTCTCGAGTATTTTTCGGCAATTTCAAAAGTACAAATTACATTACCTGTCATATTAGAAAACTGAATGATAAATTATACTCATGCAGGTCTATTATTCTCTCGTGTGGAAACAGAAGTAGTAGTAGGCTCGCTATTTTTAGCTTCAGCTGACAACGCATGCCTATAACTGGCCTATACTTACAGGTACTATATCATGTTCGATATCACGCACATTAAATTAGATAGTTGTAGGGCTTCCCGCCACCGATAATGATGGTAATGATGAGATATAGGGAGATTTGATGATGGCGACGGACAAGGTCATTTTAACCTTATTGAAACTTGTCATACTGTACAGACATGACAAATGACGAGTAGGGGGGGCATATGAGGTAATAAATAGTGTTTACATGGGCCGGTGCTCAAATGGACGTGCCATTATCTCCCAATGCCTCAATACTATACAGAGTGTTAATGAACTATTTTACCCGTGTATAAAGGGGACACAGACAAGCAACTTTTATTAGGAGATTTTTGCTCTATGAAGTAAAATGTGTGTGCTACAGGGCATTAAAGTAATTACAATTAGGTGCTCATAAGTCAATAATTGAACGAAATACAGTTAAAATTTACTTTAAATTGACTTCATGCCTTCCTTGTGATGAATAAAAACCTGAATCTTAATCATTCATTCGTTCACTTTTGCTTTTTCTATAACCTCAAGAGAGGTTAGGTATTTTCTTTATACATAGGTCAATTTTTTAAGCATACGTTTCTGCGATCTTCAAGTGATTCAATTAATTTGGTGATTTGTTTCAAACAAATTGTTGCCAACCAAAAGAGACTGAATTTCTCTACAGTACAAAATTACCAAATTGTTTTTCGATTGCTATTCTAAGCCCAAGCGAACTGAAACTGTTTTAGTTTTAAAATGTATTATTAAAAATAACATAAAACGCCGTACTTGCCTGGTAAGTTCTATATGACGGTCTTATGCCGTAAATAACTATTAATAAGCCTTGAATCGTTGATATTTACTTACTCAATGGCAATAGACAATTCCTAAGCAAGCTAAAGGAATATAATATATTTTATGGAACTCGAAGATTCATTGCTGCGCTTACCTGAGCCCGCCATTCAACCCTATTCTGTGCTAACTCCATCCAACCATCCCTCGCAAATCATACTTCCCTTAAATCTATGCTAATATTGTCCTCCCACCAACGTCTAGGTCTTCCAGGTGGTATTTTCCCTTCGGGTCTCCCAGTCAGTAATTTTGAGGTATGTCTTTCCTCCCCCATGCGCGCAACGTGTCCAGCCCATTTCGTCCTCCGTGATTTAATTACCCTATCAGGTGAAGAGTACAGGTTATGAAGCTCGTCGTTATGCAATTTTCTTCAGTCCCCATTTTCATCTCTCTTAGGATTATTTACCTAAGCACCCTTTCGTTGATTATAAAGACAAATGTCTTGCAAACACAAACCGATGCTTAGGATTGGGTAGTCAAATGAGCATGATATTAGCTTTCAGTGACTTCATCATCAAGGTTCCCAAATAGTATAGCGTGTGCTATGAAATACAATTCAGTTTGAAAACTTTCCCAGCTTACATGTTGGCAGGGTTTTAACTTTACATTTATATACTTTCTCTTGTATGGAAGGAAAACTCTTTTTAAAGTTCTTATATTATAGGGGAAACTTCAGCAAAAACCATTTGATACTATCGGTTAAGCTTCTGCATGCATAAACTTAAAGTAGAGGTGACTTTTTTTATATTTTATTGAACGAAGGGTGTTTACAAATTATAGAACCACTCTTTGCACGCATGTACTCTGTCAGAAACAGCTGTAGTTTAGTTTTCTCTCTCCCTTTCGTAGTTTAATCTTCCTCCCTTTGAATAAAACTAGAAAATAGCCCGTGGCTTTGCCACTGTTAAAATGATGTTTAAATACGAAACTTACAAGTCTAGAATCCTGAAGGAACTGACAATACATTTACAAAATTTATCAATTTTTATTTAAAACATCTCATCATATACTATTGCTTTTTTCCTTTAGAATATAATAATTCGTTCCTACCAGTACGTAGATTTCAGAAATTAATTATACCGTAAGTTTTATGCAGTACCAAAGCTACCTGTGAACACTGATAATACGTATTGTTTCTCAACTGTTTGATGACAGATGAATATAATGTGAATTTGATTTGATAAATTCAGTGTAATTTTCATAAATTATATATTTTTATCAAGGGAAGGAGTGGTTTGTTTGGATTTTTATTGTCCGCGATACTTCCAGAGTTAAACTATCAATATATTTCAGCCGGTGCCCGCCATTTTTAATTTACTCCAGGATTTTTAATAAATTTACACTGGCAGTTTATTAAAAATGCTTGTGGTTCAGAGCTATGAAATTGTAAGTAAAAATTAAATTAGAATATTTGTTCATTGTGTTCATTTCACTTAGGCCTTATATAATAAAGAAACGGTTTTCCTAATTTTATACTCTTCGTTAAAGTTTAGACTGCGAGAGACGAACATCGCCGAGTATACCCGATGTCTCACGAAGTGAAGGAGTGAGCATGCTATTTAAGGCCGTTGAATAGTATAAGAGTAGATTTATGCAGTACAGTGTCAGAGGAATTTTTCTGTTATAATATTCTCAATAATAGTTTATTTTTTAAATATATATATTTTATTATAAATACCTATATTGTAGATAATCTAAAGTTTGTAGATGATGTTGTTCATATATTGTATACAAATAGATAGAAAAAAGAATCACTCATAAATTGCCATTTGTGGAAATTATCACGGAAACGGCATTTTTGTGCACGAAACGTGCCTGCCATTTCGTAACGATAATTACCCATGACTGTAACGGTCTAATTAATCTTCAAAATAGTGTGCAATTGTAGAAGTAGTCAATAAAAACATGCCATATTACAAGATTCATTGCTGAGAAGAAAAAAATAGTGATTTTCACTTATTTCTCACCTATGAATTTCACCCAAAGCTGTAGCCTGAAAGGAACGTGGCTTATTTTATGCAGGGTGTTAATAAATAACACCGAAATATTTTACCTGTAGGCTATATATAGGGCACTTAGACAAGCAACTTTTATTAGGGGATTTTTGCTCTATGACGTAAAATGTGTATGCGACAGGGCATTGAAGTCATTATAATTTGATGCTCATAAATCAATAATTACGCGAAATAGGGTTAAAGAGTTCATTAAATTGACTTCATGCCTTCCTAGTGATCGATAAAAACCTGATTCTTAATCATTCATCAACAGCTATATCATAATTTAGTGTTTCCATAATCTGCAAAATTTACAGACTAATCACATGACTGGTCGCCACTGCATTAGTCTTTTTTTTTTATTCATAACTACTGACTACAAGTTAACAGCGAGGTTCCTTTGCTTTGCATTTTTTTCTAATGTTAGAAGTCAGTGGCGGCCATGCTCTGGGGAGATTTCATGCTGTAACAGGAAAAATTGAATCCATAGAGCAAAAATCTCCTGATAAAAGTTGATTGTCTATGTCCCCTCTATACACTGGTAAAATATTTCGGTGTTATTCATTAACACTCTGTATATTCTTTTGGAACGCGGGCTGCACTTTACCGTGAAAATGTCAGACGCAGCTACAAAATACAAGCCTTCTTGAAATCGTTTCCTTTCAGGTAAACACACGCAAGAGCTATTTGTAAACATATTTATGAAACACCTTGTATCTCTAGTATTGATCCAGACTTCATTATGTAAAATATTAGGGGCCATGCAAAGTTAGGAGGATTTGACTTCGTGGATCTCAATTTCATTGTGGAAACCATGAATTTCCATGGAAATGTGTGTGCAATTTTGGGTTATAATGGAACTATTGTAGCCACGGTTATTGATGAATTTCGTTCTCGGAATGGGGTTTATATTACGATATTAAACAAGGTAAGACATTTCAAGTCTGAAGGTAGTAACCAAACGAGAAATTTTAGTCGCCATTATTTGTGGTAAGCTTACAGCGTTACAGCGGAATTAATTAGAACTAGCATACCATAATTTCGCCCCAAGATATTTTTAAGTCATTTGTTTCACACAAAAAATAATAAAGACATATTATGTACTAGCCTAAAAGGCCTGGTATTGCTCAGCTTTTGTATTTCATAATTCGAAATTAACTTATGAAGGCCCTTCGATTTTCAAACTCTAACCCCTTGTATAGGTATTAAGAATTTGAAATAAGGAAGAACGATTTATCACACTCAAATTGTTCCCTCAGAAGAAATTTCATATAGCTTTATATGGCTCATAAAGGATGTAGATTTTGCATCCCATCGCTTCTACACGCCAAGCCTGACAAGGGGTTGAAATAAGAAACAGAAATTCCTGTAACGTAAAATTGTATTGTCTTTACGGAATATTATTAAAATGTTATAAAAATGTGAAGTGAGAAAACGGTAGGCTATTCTCTTTGTCCAGGGTAGAAAAAGTTATATGACTGCAACACATTGTGCACTATTTTCATGGATTTCATTCTTCATTATTCATTTACACCAATGAATTACAGTTTATAGATAGCTTCTCTAATTGGTCAAAGTCCCATATCATTTACTTCCAAAGCTACCTGTGACCACTGCCAACATTATATTGTTGTCATGAGAACTGTACATGGAATGTGATGGACTGACCGGTTGACCGGTACCGGAGTAAAGCCCAATTTAGTGCCTATTTATGGCAATATATTAGAAAATTTATCAAATGCAAGTCAGTTCTCATTGCAAAATATTGTTTTACAGTGTTCTTATACTTCTGTGGACGTTGCAATACAGCTTTGACAAATAACACTACCCACATATTCCTTCACGTATGCTTATCAAACTAGATATTCATTCTTCGGTTAGCCCTGCTTATGAATCGATATGGAGCTTAACTCGGAAATCGATTACAAAAATAACTTATTTTCTGCATATAATAATTGCATTTATCACTGATTAAACAAAAGCATTCCGGCACTTTGTTGCATCGGTTTACTTGATTTTATTTTTATTAAATACAGCATAGCCTATACTAGAGGGCAATTAATTTTGCTCTGCACTATGGAACTCGATTTGAAATAACCCAACTTTTAATATCAAAACTAAGTGCATACAATTTATGATATTGCATTATATGACAATAATAAACTCTATGCTTCAATAATATAATAAAATTACCTTTGTTCCCATTCACTTAGTGTGTTTCATTGATGAAAGCAGTTTTTTTTTTGTTTAATTTGAAATCTGCTTGCTGAAAAAAGGCTTGAAACAATATTATGATTGGTGGAGTTGCATCCTTTTTTTCTGATAACACATAAATATAGTTGCTTTCATATTTGAAAGTTTTATGTTAAATTCAGCATTTTAAAACAAAATGTTAGGACATTATTGCATTTTCGTATCCTAAGAGAATTTTACTAATGTTGTTTCTAGGTAATTTTTTGGTAACTAGGTCAACAAAATTCTAGGTAGTTATCTTGCCACTAGAAAGAATAATTTTATTACAATAAAAAAAAATCAGTTATCGTTTTGTGATTGGTCTATATCCGAGGAATTGCTAAACATTATTGGTCAATATCAAACACGCAGCGAAAGATTGGAATAGTCATTATAAATATTACTAAAAAGTACAACCCTTATTTTTGCATTAATGAAGTAGAGATTATAAAATTCATTTTTCGGTCTTCTTTTATAATGTTAGGGCATTTTTGAAGGGTTTTTATCGCATTAGGGAGGCCCCAGGTTCAAATCCCGTGGTCGGCCAATTTGGCATGGGATTTTTCATGGTTTCCCCAGTCGTAAAGGCAAATGCCGAATTGGATATTTATATGCCATGAATCATCCTCAACATTTCATCCTGTATCATATCCATTTAAATTAATATCAGTTGAAATTTACTCCATAAAATACACTAATATTAGAAACAATTGACAATCAATAGTTTCATGGCCTACCCTACTGTATAGACACAGATCCCGAACTCTTGATATGACTTCACAGCCGAAAGGAGTATAACTATAGCTTAAATGAACAATAATAATAAAAAAAGGCATATAGATAATAAATTCCTTGTTTCTAGGTAATTTTTTGGTAACTAGGTCAACAAAATCCTACCTTGTTATCATGTCAGTACAAAGAATAATTTTATTGCGTTTTTAAAAATATTTTTGCACGACTTAACTAATTAGTGGTACTTACGAATGTTGTTGTTGTGGATCGTAAGCTGACATTCCCACACGCAATCTTGTTGCTATGTGCGGTAAAAGTTTCCGTGCTGTTATGAATTTACGCCACACCTCATAATACAAGCCTTTATGGACAAGGCCCCCCAGGACAAATATTCGGTTCGCATAACAGCAAATACATGCGAATCACTTTCTGAAATAAACATCTATCTTCAAGAATGTATATAGGCCTACATAATATTTTCAGGTAATATTACAATTAATATAATTAAATCGATATAAATAATCATCGTGCAAAAAATAGCATGCAATACTCGTGCCGTAAGCGCATAACGGATCTCGGAAATTGAAAAAAACTCTTTCCTCGATCCGTATGTATAGCTTACGGCACTTGTATCGCAATATACTATTCAGTCATCGTTCAAGGATGACTGACTAAAAAATCCTACATGCAAAAACTTCCGAGATTAACTGACCATTGACCTTTCTGTGAATCGCTTTCATCCATGAGGGAATCACGATCCTTTGTACAACTCCTAACATTTCTCAGAAATTATTTCTTCAGGGCAATAAAAGGGCGCCATAGGGGACAGACTTAGGGTATTTTATAGATAAATAAACACAATGCGGATAAGGGCAGAATTGTTTTCTTTCGAAATAACTACAAAAGCAGCTTCAAGAGAAATCAGTTTCCAAGAATCGCAGGAGGGAATTTATTTCGTAGTAGGCCTGTTTGTTTCTTCACGGCTGTGTTGCCAAGAAAGCTTTGTCAATAACCTTTAGAAACGAGAACAATGATGAAATTCTTGTGGTGGATTGGAATGGTGCTATTTGAGGTCTATCATTATATACCTTACAGTACAAATGACCTTTAAGAGTAGCTCACTATATGTGTTGATTAGACCTGGGATTTTAGGCTCTGAAAAAATTAGTTTTAGGCACCTAAAATAGGCTTCTTTGCACTCCTTAGCTAGAAAGTGTTTCTTACGAAAGTTGTTTACATGGCTCGTAACTTGACATTACCACACGCAATCTTGTTGCTAGGAGCGACGGGCGGAAAGTGAATTGTTGCTAGGGGCGACGGGCGGAAAGTTACTTTACCGCCCGCAAATGCTTATTTGCGAGCAGAAATGACCAAGGCCTCCCCGCTTTATAAATATTCGGTTGCCATAAACAATAACAAATGCGAATCCCTTTCTGAAATAAGCACCATTCTTCAAGTCTGTATTTACATAATATTTTCAGGTAATATCACAATTAATATAATTAAATTGATATAAGTAACCGTCGTGCAAAAAATAGCATGCAACACACGGACCGTAAAGGCATTTACGGGTCTCGAAAACTTAAAAACCCTCGGCTGCGCCTCGGGTTTTCAATCTGTTTCCTCGACCCGTAAACGTGCCTTTCCGCCCTTGTGTCGCAATATACTATTAGAAATGTATGAATAGGCATAAAATAGACTTTAAAATACTACAATATGCTCCTCAACTGTAATGTGATCTATTTTTACTCTAAAAAACGTTGTATACCTATTCTTAACAGAAATAATTGCAAAATTAAGACAGAATTAAAAATACATTTATTAAAAACAGTTTTGGATTGTATAAGATACACGATTACTGTTTTACGATACCGTTTTGGATTATATAAAAAATTGACACAGTATCCCTTCTTACTACCTATTATATATACCTGCTACTTTCTGTTTTGAGCAAATCCTCCCCCATCAGTCAGCATTCCTTTGGCGACAATTGTTTGGGAAAATCAAGTCTCTGTGAATAAAATTCACCCTCTGCTGTTCTGCTCTTCATTCAGGGATGTCCATTAAATGATTGTAAAAATTACAGAAGTTGAATTTTATTTTAAATGTACAAAATAGGCATTTTAGGCAGTAAAATGGTAAAAATAGGCTCCAAAGGTCCAAATATGCATTTTAGGACACTATAAAACTCTATAAATATATAAGTAAATTGTCATAAAATGACAACACATTTTAAAATTTTCATGTTACTTTATAAGGATCAAAATAGGCATTTGCCTTAAAAATCCCAGGTCTACACCTTTTCAACCTCAATTTCGGAAAAAGTAATTTCAATTTCGGAAAAAGTAATTCCAATTTCGGAAAAAGTAATTTCAATTTCGGAAAAGGTAATTTCAATTTCGGAAAAAGTAACTTCAATTTCGGAAATACGAGGGCTATGAAGAGGGTATAGTAAAGTTGGTACCACGCTAGGACAAATGACTCAATCGGAGCGAGATTATGTAGAGAAGTAGCTAGAAGGTGTACCTAAATGTTCCAAATAAAACAGTTTTGATTTCCACTGTGGTTTTCATTTTATGCCCCATCGAATGTTTTAAAAAATAGCCCTCGTATTTCCGAAATTGAAGTTGAGATTACTTTTTCCGAAATTGAAATTACTTTTTCCGAATTTGAAATAACTTTTTCCGAAATTGAAATTACTTTTTCCGAAATTGAGGTTGAAATGGTGTAGTGTTGATATAATCAGAGGTTTAGCGGTAAGTTTTCTAGCGTGGAAACGTTTAAAATTCTTGTATGTATATGTATTCGTGTGTGTATATATTTATACATACATATACATATACAGTGGTTGAGGCGCAGCGCTACAAACAGGAAGGTCGCGGGTTCGATCCCCGATGAGGTAGTTGGAGTTTTTCAATTGACCTAATCCTTCTGGTGGCACTGTGGCCCTGGGGTCGATTCAGCCTCCAACAGAAATGAGTACAAAGAGCAATCCTGAGGGTAAAGGCAGCCGGTGCCTAAGGCTGACAACCTTACCACCTTCGTGTGCACCGGATTATATAAATTACTAGCTGAAAAGGCCCGGCGTCGCCCGGGCTTTGTATTTTTTAATTTGAAATTAACTTATGAAGGACTTTATGTATGTAGAACTTGAAATGAAGAAAAAGATTTATCACACTCAAACTATCCCATCAGAAAACGCTGGATATAGCTTTTTATGGCTCATAGAGGATATGGAATGCTGCATTCCGTTGCTTCTACACATCATGCTTGGGAGGGGAACACAAATTACATAAGATTGTACTGACTTGACGGAAAATTTTATTTCTCATTCTCATGTTACCATACAGAGAAGAAGAAGATTGGGCCTGTTATCTGTTTTCGAGTTCCCCGACCAGAGGCAATCGTTTCGGGGCTGAAATAAAAGAGAAATGCAGTATCACTTTCATACTTTCCTCCCCTAAAACCCGGGACATAATATACTGCGAGCATTGGACTCAAAATGTTCCATCCCATGCTTAGAGCCTATGATAAACATCCCTATTTCTCAACTAATATAAAGCCTACAGCTATGGATAACGTATAAGCGGAAAGGATTATTTACAGACTTCTGATATAGCATACTCACACACTTAAGTTTTCCCTGCAATAGACCTCTTCTTCTACATCAATATGTGAAGTGAGAAAATATTTCTTATGTCGAGGGTAGAGAAAGTTATGTGACTACATCACACTGTGCTTTATTTTCGTGGATTTCATTTTCAGTAATTATTTTCGCCAATATATTACATCGATGAAATCATAATTTAGCATTATATAGTCGCCAAAGCCCAATGTTATCAAAGTAAACAATACACTGTTGTCATGTGAACTGAACAACATTTCATTTTTTCAGTAGAATATTCACAGAAATTATATAATTTTCAAGGGAAGGACTGATTTGTTTGAATTTTAATGTTGACAGCTATACTTCCCGGGCATAACTGGGTATGTGTGCAAAATGTCGTGTAAATTGGTAAAGAAATGTAGATTTGTATACGGAACAAACATACATACATACATACATACATACATACATACATACATACATACATACATACATACATACATACATACACACTTTCGATTTTATATATTAGATTTTTCTCTTACCTGTGTTTTCCAAATCTGATCATTATTGGGTCACGGCATATGAAAGGAATGAACGATCGGTTACATCGAATGCGTTACCAGATACTAACCAATGCTGCCAACAGTGCGTATGAGAAATACTTAACCCAAGATATAAGATAAATTCAGAACAGAATAAAACTTACGAACGGGCACGTACCGAATCGAAATTGGGTTTTTAATCAATGAATCAATGCACAATTTATTTGTTGCAATTTCAAATATGCTATTTTGTATAAGATAATGTGTTTTTGTTCTCTTCACTGGCAGCATGTGACTAACTAATCACTGCATATTGATACCTTGGCATATTCAGTAACATACTAACGTTTTGTTAGACAAAATTAGATTCTTGCGGACCTTGCAAGAATATTATAAAGACTATTCAACTCATACGCCGCGTGTTTGATATTGATCAATAACGTTTAGCAATTCCTCGCATATAGACCAATCACAATCTTTATCTTATAAAACGCTTGCTATTAATATGAGGATGCTGTTTTGTTTATAAAATCGTATGTTCTTTACTGAAAAAATTAGCATCAGCGTGCAGTGATTAATACGTCACACGCTGCCATTAAACAGCACGAAAGCAGATTATTTTATACAACACAACTTGTTTCGAAATTGAAATAATAGAAATTTACACATTGATTAAAAAACACAATTTCGATTCGGTGCAAGCCAGTTGGTGTGCTTTTATTCTATTCTGCTATTAGCTTACCTGAATGAAGTTAACTATGTTTTATATGCACCATTGGTAGCCCTGGTTACAACAAGGTAACTTGAATCGATTCATGGATGGTTGATTCATGGTATTCCGTGATCTTGCAGCTGTTAGTTTTTTTTTTTATACAACAAAGCACGAAAGTAATTATTATTCGTATATTCCGTTACATTTCAGGTAGATTTCGAACAAAAATCTACCTATTGCAATCGATACCATGTCATGATTTTCGAAAAATTCTTTCATATCTTTACGTTTCATGCTTCCCTAAGTACAAAACCATCCCCTTTACACGCTAGCGGCCGTAATTTTGAAGATATTTGAACCAAATTTTATTATGATATTTCTAGGCTCAATAGTTCGGACAAGTTCGTTAATGAGCAAAATTGGCCCAAGGTGGGGGGTCGGGGGAGTGGGTTGAAATTAAAAATAATAGTATGGAGTTCACAGTGCCACCAACGATTCGGGGGTTTTGGGGTACGAGTGGGGATGGTTGGTGGGGGGATGGAAATTCGAAATTTTGAAACCACGTCTTGTGGGGTATCGTTGAAAAGCACTTGATGAGTACTCTACAAATAAATAACTAGTTTCTCGATAGTTCTCATATAAGGCGAGATTTGAATGTTTGAAAAAGTGATCTTTCCTCTTTTTCGCAGTTATTATTGCGGGTTTTTCATGCCAAGGCTAAAGAAGAAGAGTGCTTAGCAGCGACAATAAATTAAACCAAAAGCACTTCGTAATCTACCTCAGCCTGTAGGCCTGCCTAAAGGGATTTTTTATTCATGGATCAGTCTTAATAAATCCAACTCGAGTTGAGGAGTTTATGGATAGATTTATGGGATTACCTATGATAAACAATTGGTCGATATCCGAGGCAATGTTAACGTTATTAGTGAATAAGAATGGAATAATCAATCAGAAAATACAGCAGACCATCACCTAATGTGTGGGTGCACTGGAAGACATTTATAAATTCAATCTTGCAATCTTTCAAGGATATGAAGTCAGAACTGAGTCTTTGCATCTAATTAATAGTTGCGATTACTTTTTCTCTTCATTATGAGAGCAAGCAGACAGCTTGAAGCTCGCTCTAATTAAGTCCTTGCTTCGAAATGAAATTAGCAAACTTTTATATTCTGTAGCTAAGAGTGTATTTGAAAGGAACTACAGTAATTAGCTATAAGTCTTTGACAATGCTCTGATTCCTTATACTTCTTTTAGAGTGGCAGTGTGTAATGGTGTATGTCAAAGGTCATTGTCTAATGTTAAAAATGAAAATAGGTGTGCCCCATATATACGTTTCAAGAGCTACCGTATATTTCCACAATTCCTAAGCAAGCTAAAGGAATATTCTCTATTTGATGGAACCCGGAGGTTCATTGCCGCGCTTACACAAGCCCGGCATTCAACCCTATTCTGTGCTAACTTCATACAACCATCCCTCACAAATCCTACTTCCCTTAAATATATTCTAACATTGTCCTCCTACCTACGTCTAGGTCTTCCAAGTGGTCTTTTCTCTTCCCAGTCATTATTTTTGGGATATGTCTTTCTTCCCCCTTGCGTGCAACATGTCCAGCCCATTTCATACTCCGTGATTTAATTACCCTTACTATATCCGGTGACGAGTACAGGTCATGAAGCTCGTCGTTATGCAGTTTTCTTCAGTCCCCATTTTCATCTCTCTTAGGCCTAAATATTTTCCTAAGCCCCCTGTTTTCGAAGACTCTCAGACTATGCTCTTCCCGAAGAGTAAGGGACCATGTCTTACATTCATATAATACAACCGTCAGGATAACTGTATTTAATGTTTTTTTAAATTTCTAGAAAAAATAATCACTCCTTGAAATGACAATATTTCTATAATATACTAGTCCAGGCTACTGATCAGTGTGAGGCCGTAAGAAAGATATAGCACGTTATACTGTATGAAGATGTGTACTCACTCCTTCGTTGTGGTTCCAGAATATGTAGGCCGGGGGTTCGGGGCTGTAGAGCACGACACACGTCAAGTTGATGGTGCTGCCGCGGTCTATGTACAAGTCAGGGCCCCCTATAATGTCAGTTGTGGGTTCTGTAACATAGCAACGTTAATAAAATCAATCCTCTTAGCATATCACATTACTTAACAGAATGCAAGAATAACACTTTCAACTATTTTCCAAAGAATCCCTATAATAAGCTGATGTGTTTTTGTTTTCTTTCTGTCAGCCAAATCTAGGGCACGCAGAGATCCGTCATTTTTAATACCATGGAATGAAGTGTTTCGAATGCACTTCGAAGCTGTATTTTAAATTTTTCGATTTTAAATTGTCGATTAAATATAATTTAATTGTAGTTTAATGTAATTTAATTGTAATTTTATATAGTAAGGGTAAATTAAATTAATGTTGCGATTTGTTATATATGGTAGCCACACAAATAGCAATATATAAAAAGGTTAGCCAACCCTACAAGATTGACTTGGGATCGGATTCAGGTCGAATTGAATCTAGTAGCCCATGTAAACGTGGCAAATAACTTTTATATATTTTATTTTAGTATTTTAATGTTGCAAAATTTCAAATTATAAAAATCCAGATTAAAAAATTCTACTATGAAAATGATAAAACAATTTTTTTTACATAATATAGGCCTACTACGAGTATAAATATAATATTAAGAAATACACCCGAATGAGCAAGGTTCCAGAGCGAAAAAGGAGAGATGAAGAGCAGAGTGACGAAAGAAAAAGTGATGTAACTTATGTAAAAAACAACAACATTTTAAAAATAGTCTTATTAGAAAAACAAGACATAAATACCTTGGAGATAGCTAGCAATACATTACAGATAATTTTTATACTCGTATTAAATTTAGTAACGGGGTATGTGAGAGCTTAGGGTAAATTAATGCTATGTTTTAACCACTGCCTTCTAAACTGTATTAATCGTGTATACACTGCCGGTCCTATACGGCTAATTTTGCGTACTCGGCGACATTACAGATGGCAGCACCTTTCACACCCAGACTGCTTCTTGTTTTTTGCTACGACATTGTTGATTATGTAGTGCTGTCACCGCCGTCTCATAATCACTGCCTTCTAAACTGTATTACTCCTCGAGACGGCGGTGCTCATAGTATAGTCTATCAATGCGTCTAATTAATTTACATTTATTTTAATTATTGCTCCAAAATTCCATTTCAAGGTAAGTGTCATATACTGGAATAATATTACGTTCTAAACAAATAACACAAGTATCTGTGTCTGTTTAATGCTTATTTTGATTAGTGATTGCTGCAATCTGGGTGTGAACTGTGTCGCCTCTACTGGATAAATTAGGCAATTTAACAATACTCTGAACTCCATGTTAAAATTAAGCATAGGACAGGCAGTGTAATTCTCGAGACGGCGGTGGTTTTAACCCTGCCGATGTGAGACATTTGGATTCTGCTAGAGGTGGATTAGTGAAATATAAAAATGTAGAATTTATAATATTTTGGGTCTCCTAAACCATAAGTACCATATCATGTGTTTTGTCTGTGCTGATCTAGCTTCGAAGTTAGGTACGACGCGCATATACTAAGCTAGTTTTAAAACACACATGGTTTGACTTAAAATATTTTCATACCAGGATAAAGCGCATCTCTAGCCGTATGGGAAAAATCTACTTTCTAGAGATTTTATTGCTGTTTAAAGCATAAATTGCAGTTCCCAGGGAAAATACGTTGTGGTGAATATAAAAGCACACTCTTGGAGTAAGCTGCTTTTTATCATGAGCCCTTCTTCTGTTTTATTCCACATGACGTATTCAAAGCTCTAGTGGGATGGATGGCACAGGAAGTGTTAGAAGTTTCCCGTCCCTTTGTGCTATTTATAGAATTAGACATGCGAACTGAATTTAGGCAAGTCACAGACTGAAATATTATCTCTCTAGTTCCATCGCGATATTAATATCTGTTGTGAAGGACCTATATTTTCCAGGATAGATATATATGCGTTCATGAACACAGATTATTGTCTCTGTTGGACATTACATGAGAATATTATAGCAGAAAAATTCCTCTGACACTGTGATTTGAACCCAGGACCTTTGGCTATCTGTACCACTGCTCTACCAACTGAGCTAAGCCAAAGTTCACTTCACAGTGCCAGATGGAACCTCTCTCCTATGAATTTTTCTCCTTTATTATTATCATTTAATGTCCAAGAGAGAATAATCTGTGGTTCATGAATGCATATATATCCATCTTGAATGTTAATTGTACAATAACAGGGGGAGCCCGGTCACAAAAATCACTAATTAGTGTGCCTCACAGTACTGCACGTGACATAACTTAAACTATTTGTGCTGTGAAATTGAAATTTGAGACACTTAGGCTTAATTTAAACCCGAACCGAAAATAAAGTTTCAAATTTCAGTTTAATATCTCAATATTTTTTTGAGCTATCAATTAATTTAATCGATTTTTAATAACAATTGAAATGTCTCTCCGACGAATATTAAAATATGACCCTGATTTTATATGTGACATTAATTGATTCTTGCTTTATACTTTACGGAAGAATTGTTTATACTTTTTGTTTTTAAAAACATATTTTAGATAGGAAATTGAATAGTTTCAAAAATCAATATAATGATAAATGTATATTATTGTAAATAACTAAGTCCTATACAAAAAAATCCCAATATTAATTTTGTTACACACATTGTGCAACATTCTAAAAAAATCACAACAGAATTTCTATTTCTGCGCGAGAAGGTAGATTTTTAATTTTTAATTAGACTAAATTCTGTACATGAAAACTGAACAGAGAAAACAAAACCGTGTATATAAAATATGGCGTCTGCAACCCTTTTCATGTGCCAAACGGCATAAGATATTGCAGTGTTTCACTTCAGGATATGCTGGTTTTTTTAAAATTAAAATAAAAAGATATAATTTATTTTTATAAAAATGGCTAAACCAAAACTTCTCACATCCCTTAAAAGATGCACCAGAAGATACGAAGAGTTGATGAGTTAATTTCACCCATGAGGATGTAATTCTGCCATAAGGCAGAAACACACAGTAATAATAATAACAATGATGATGATGATGGTGATGATGTTTCAAGCACTTGTTCCATAGCCTATATATAGATATTAAATCAATCAGGAATAATAATTTTCCCCTTTCGTGAAATCTAACATGTTGCCCCAGGTGTCTGCTCTTAAACCAACTTGAACAGGAGGGCTTTGGAACTTACCGACCACGTTGAGATGAATAAAGTGGCTGATATGGGGCACAGTGCTGATCTGGCACTCGTATATCCCCGTGTCCCGATGCTGCGGGTACTTAATCTGTAGGGTCCAGTCCTCACTCAGAGGGTGGTGAATAGCCCGGAATCTCTGGTCATTCGTGTAGGTGTAGCGCCCCACAGTGAGGAGATGGACATCGCGGTGTCGAACCCAAGACACCTGCAAATATAAATCCAATTCATTACACCTCAGTCCAATTCATGATCATGACAGTGCCATTACAATCAGTGATGGGAGAAGTACAAAAAGAAAGTAATTGGGCAGAATTACAATTACCTGAGAGACATTTTACTTAATTACAATTACAAATTATTTTTTCAAAACGTAAACAGTAAAATTACAATGATATTTACAATTACTTTACAAAATGGCAATACCTAAAAATTCCTTGTGTTTGGTTTGTTTTGGGCACAACCACAAATGATTAATGATCAAACAGAAAACGTATAATTGAGAATATTTTTGGAAACATTGAGTTGCTTTTTGTTATTATTAAATCTAATTTGGACATTAGACATTTTACTTAATTACTAGTAGGCTACAAATTACTTTTTCAAAAAGTAAACAGTAAAATTACAATGATATTTACAATTACTTTACAAAATGGCAATACCTAAAAATTCCTTGTGTTTGGTTTGTTTTGGGCACAAGCACAAATGATTAATGAACAAACAGAAAACATATAATTGAGAATATTTTTGGAAACATTGAGTTGCTTTTTGTTAATATTAAATCTAATTTGGACATTAGAAATTTTACTTAATTACAATTAGGCTACAAATTACTTTTTAAAAAAAGTAAACAGTAAAATTACAATGATATTTACAATTACTTTACAAAATGGCAATACCTAAAAATTCCTTGTGTTTGGTTTGTTTTGGGCACAAGCACAAATGATTAATGAACAAACAGAAAACATATCATTGAGAATACTTTTGGAAACATTGAGTAACTTTTTGTTAATATTAACTCTAATTTGGATATTAGTTGCAAAAACTGTAGTGATGACGATATAACAAGCAAGAATGATACTAATACTAACGACTACTAAATTGTAACAATTACAATTTTATTTCCAGAAGTAAATTACAAGTAGAAATTGCATTTAAAAAAAAGTAAATTATTGATTACAAGTAAATGGGACCAAAAAAGGAATTGTTACTGTAATCCGATTACTTTTACTCAATTACTTCCCATCACTGATTACAATGATATACTGTAGGCCTACCACCTTTCATAATAAAAGAATATGCATGCTAGTAAATTACAGTTAATGTAGACCGTCACTCGACTTCTTGAGGATACATTCTGATTAGAGAGTTATACATTTGTCATTCCTTGAAACCGACTTTTGAATACCTGTATCGTAGAAGTCTGCCGCCAGGGATTTGAACCACTGTATGACAAACATCTCCCCCTTTCTGTCATTCTCTGTCATTCCCTCTCATTTCTTGAGGTGTAAGAAAAGATTAAAATCTCTGGGAGCGAAATCCGGGCTGTAGGGTGAATGTTTAAACACCTCCCAGCAAGTCTCCTGCAGACGTTCGGCTGGGATGTGTTTAAACATTCACCCTACAGCCCGGACCTCGTTCCCATTGATTTCCATATTTTTCTACATCTCACGAAATTACAAATAATGACAGAGAGGCGAAGATGGTTGTCACATAGGGGTTCAAATCCCAGATTGCAAACTTGCTCATAAAAATGGTATTGTATTAGCATTTGTTTCACAATACAACCTTCTATGTTGAGGCCTGAATTAAAATTCTTTCCGTTCCGGAAAGTAAACAAATAGAATTGCTTTAAGTTTTGTCTCACCTTCTCATAGCATGTTGTAACGGAAATTTAATTTTTTGATACTGTCTTATAATCGTGTTTTTACAGTCATTTTCATTAAAACAATTATTACGTCTTAAACTGCAGGTTTAACGGTAGAAAAGGTCCAGTTAGATTAAACTTAAGATTAACTTGTAGTTATCGTTTATAATACGAAAAAATCTGAAAAACCAAAGTTTAAACTAAAACTGAAGGTTAAACCATGATTATAATACCGGCCCTTAATGCCCGCCCTAAAATCAAGGAGCGTCTTATAGTCCGAAAACTACAGTAAGAAATTTGTTTTAGGGCCGGTATTATAATCATGGTTTAACCTTTAGTTTTAGTTTAAACTTCAGTTTTTCAGCTTTTTGCGTATTATAAACAATAACTACAAGTTAATCTCAAGTTTAACCTAACTGGACCTTTTCTACCGTTTAATCTGCAGTTTAAGACGTAATAATTGTTTTAATGAAAATGACTATAAAAACACGATAAGACAGTATCAACAAATTCGATTTCTGATACAACATGCTATGAGAAGAAGAGACAAAACTTATTTTATTAGTTTCCGGAACGTAAAGTATTTTAATATAGGCCTAAACAGAGAAGGTTGTACTGTGAGACAAATGCTAATACAAGATCATTTTTATGAGCAATGAATAGCTTCTTATTTTAGCTGTGATTGAAATAAACTTAACTTACACTGAACAAAACTGAGTTCAATTTAGATTTAGATTTTCCATTCTACGATCTCACTATACTTTCGAACTAAATATAGTAACGATTCTATTTCATTGGATGAAAAGTTCTGGCAACGTTTTGAACTATTTGTGTCAATCATTTTCGTCGCAATATACAAACAAATACAAGAAAATTAGCAGATCTTATTGTTTTTCTTTTATTTCCAAGGCCAATTCGTCTTCTTTTCCCAGCCAACAGGTCTACCAACACCATTGCACTACGGCTTAACTTAACCAGAACATTATAAAACGGCAACTAGTGTTAATCTTAAGATTAGGTTTAACTTAATCTAAAGATCAACTTTGTTTATAATACCGGGCCTTAGCGATACTTGGATGGTTTAAAATTGGTTCTTTACAGCGAATTGGATTCTAAGAAGTTAAACAGTCAGAATCATGAAGTAGGGGAAACACTTTCTCTTGGAACTGGTTTTAATAATTAGAGACGCTCTTGGGTGGTGTGAACTCGGCCTAATGTACTTGAAAGTTTGCGAGTCAGGTGGGGGAGTGGGATAAAACATCAACCATCACTTTGACTGCAGAATTGAAATAAGTCTTATCGATTAATCAATTGCTCAATTAAGTTGCTCTCTAGGGGGTTATATATAGGTAACAGTAGCACACAGGTACGCGTGGACCTCCCCCCCCCTCCGCCCCTGCTGACATGTGTGCGTGCAGGGTTCCCAACGTTTATTATTAAACTACCTTCTACAATCGAAAATTCCCTCTTATTAAAGTAGAAGTTTAGCTAATTCGGTTTCCTACAGTTTTCAATAGGCCTACAATAGTAATTTAAGTTTTTCTTCATAAAATATGTAGTTCCGTAAGCAGGGATCGAGGAAAGAGTGTGAAAAAACGAGGCACTTGCGTCGAGTTTTTTTCAATTTCCGAGATCCGTTATGCGCTTACGGAACGAGTATTGCATGCTTTTTTTTGCACGATGATTAATTATATTAATTTATTTATATTAATTGAGATATTATCTGAAAATATTATGTATATATATAACTAGCTTAAAAGACCCGGCGTCGCCCGGGTTTTGTATTTTGTAATTGGAAATTAACTTATGAAGGATTTTCGATTTTTAAATTCTAGGTCCTTATATAGGCATTTATAATTTGAAATAGGAAGAACGACTTATTACACTCACACTATTCCCTCAGAAAACGCTTGATAAAGTTTTTTATGGCTCATAGAGGATGTAGCATTTGCATCCCATCGCTTGTACACAGGCAAGCCTGGTAGGGGTTCATATAAGAAGAAACCGAAATTCCTGTAACATAAAATTGTAATATCACAAACCCTTTTATATATATAGAGAAGAAGAGATTGAAGATAGATGTTATATTTCAGAAAGTGATTCGCATGTGTTGGTTGTTATGGGAACCGAATATTTGTCCTGTTAAAGTCGCCAAAAACTGGGGGGCCTTGGTTCCGGTCTTCGATAAAGGCTTGTATTGTGATGGTTTTACTTACGGCACTAGTGCTTTTTGTAATTTTTACCGCACGGAGATTTCTTTTGTTTTCATAGCAACCAGATTGCGTGAGGGAATGTCAAGTTACGATCCACAGCAACATTATTCGTAAGTACCACTAATTAGTTACGTCGTGCAAAAAATATTTTCTTTTACAATAATTTTCATCTCCAGGGTGTTAATGTATAAGACCGAAATATTTTACCTGTGTATAGAAGGGGCATAGACAAGCAACTTTTATTAGGAGATTTTTGCTCTATGAATTCAATTTCTCCGTGCCCAGGATTTGAAAAACCCTTCGGCCTTCGATCCCGCGACCTTCGGATCTATAGTCGGGCACGCTACCTCTAGAGTCTAGACCAAAGCAACCGACATAATATATTACTGAAGTATTATAATTGGCTATAGAATTTTCAAGTGAAACTAGCTAGTTTTATTGTAAAAGAAGATATGGAAATGACTTTTTACTTCCTCTGCCCGTACCATAGGTACTATAGGTAGAGGAAGTATTGTTTTCGACCCCAAAATTCGAAGTTGAGTTTTTAGCATATATACACGTTTCAAGGCCCCCTGAATCCAAAAATACTATTTTTGGAAACATGTCTGTGTGTCTGTGTGTCTGTGTGGAAAATATCTGTGAACAAGCTAGCTCCAAAACGGAAAATCGTATGAAAACAAAATTTCGTATTTGGGTCAGGTACCTTCTGAAGATGTGAGGATAAGATTGGCGACTATTTTCTCTTATTTTTAAGGGGACTTTACATGAAGAAATTTTCGTTTTTCGCGATTTTCTCTAAAACGGCTCTAACGATTTTCTTTAAATTTTGCACATAGGTTGCTTATACTAAGAGCTAAAACTTTTATTTGAAACATTTTTTCGAGAAAATTCTCTGAGGGTAGTTACAAGCCACCCACTGTTCACCCACTGTTTGTAGAAAGTTTGTCTTACGTGATGAACAACTGAATTCGCGCTCTTTCACGGCCTCTTATTCTATATAAGAATGTGAAGTGAGAAAGATGTATTGTTGGCCATGCATAGAGTAAAGATGTATCTGAGGGAAATATTCGATAAATTTCGGAAATTATATTTTACGGCAGAAAGTTCAATAAATGTCTGCAGTCATTTGTTTTTTTTTAAAGTTTGTTATATAGACTGCGCTTTTAGTCGCATCATTGAAAGAAGAGGTATTTATAGGATAATTAGCGTAAAATTGTGTCTTGCGATTCTGTACAAGGATATGTGAATACTGCTAACTTTTATTTGGGCAGAGGAAGTTATGTGACTTTCACATCAGATTTTTTTCCTATTTCTCTCTACAGAATGAAGAGAGTTGTTGAATACATCTGTGTCGAAATTTAGTCACCTAAAACGAAACACGTTCGAAACTTGTCTGTTAAATTAAGTTACTGACAATCCCGTTGTGCAAATATGAAGAGTTTGACACGTTTCACTGGCTGCATGGGATGGAATGGAATGGAATACAGCTTCCATCACACTCACTGTAGCCTATATTAATACGCTGCGCCCACGTACCCTGATTTCCAACTTACATCCTCTTAAAGGTACTATTCTGACGACAATTCTGTTTCATTTTTGGAGATTAAACTAGATTTGTATACGACGTAACTAATTAGTGGTACTTACGAATATTGTTGCCGTGGATCGTAACTTGACATTCCCGCACGCAATTATGGTTCTTAAGAAAAAAAAGAAATCTCCGTGCGGTAAAAATTACAAAAAGCACACGTGCCGTAAGTAAAACCATTATAATACAAGCCTTTATGGAAGATCGCAACCAAGGCCCCCTAGAGTGTGGCGGCTTTAACAGGACAAATATTCGGTCCCCATACCAACCAACACAACATGCGAATCACTTTCTGAAATAAACATCTGTCTTCAATAATGTATATACATAATATTTTTAGCTAATATCTCAATTAATATAATTAAATTGATATAAATAATCATCGTGCAAAAAATAGCATGCAGTACTCGTGCTATAAGCGCATAACGGATCTCGGAAATCTTTCTCGATCCGTATGCACCGCTTACGGCACTTGTATCGCAATATACTATATCAGTTGAGATGGGATCTTCACATTGAAAACTTACGACAAGGCTGTCTTCTATTGTGTTTTTAATGAAACATTTAAATAACTGTATACCAGGGGTTCCCAACCAGGGGGCGTGAGGCTCTTCTTAAGGGGCGTGCAAGAATTTGAAATTCATATTTTGATCTAGTGTAGTTGCCTTGCTAGTCGACAAGAATTTTTAATCGGTTAACTTAGCCAAACAAATAGACAAATACCATAATTAACAAGAATAACTGAACAGTGTTAATTTACATTTTATAATCTTATAAACTGTAACTACATTTTCCCTGTCATATTAAATAGTCATGTCTTGTCCTCAACACGTTTATAATAATTTGAAAATCCAAATACAAGATACGTGTGATCTGCGTTGTGCTCTGTCAAACATTAAACCTAATATCTCAGAGCTGATGAAAGCAAAACAGTGCCAATCATCTCACTAATATTCAGTTTTTAACTCTACATTGAACATTTGTGTTTCTACATTTAACTTTTCTCTACACAGTTAAAATATTTCGGTGTTATTCATTAGCACCCTATATATTCACTTAATATGTGAGGCACCATAATGAGAATATTAGGCTACATGCTAAATTCCGTAAAATTCTAAAATATATTTAACCTCAAGTTGTATATTAATTTTTTAATGCTACGTACCGGTTTCTTTTGTCAACCTAAAAACCTCAATATTACAATTCTTAACACGTATTATGTGAGATAGCTTTTTGCAGCATACTTTGCACCTTTTATTTAATTTAATGAATTACGTAGATATCTTGCCACACTTACTCGGAAGCAATTATTTTTCGTTCTTGTTGTCAAGGAAACTTAAAGAAGTCAATTTAACTTTACTGTCATGAAATCAGATAGGGCTTCCTGAAATGCTACAAAGGAAATATGTTGTTATTTTTATGAAGCGAAACAAAGTAGAAATGTGTCACTGAAGAAGCTAATTAGCTTGTTTTCCGAAAAATACTAAAAAAAAAAAATACTGAGGAAGAAACTGCGCGTTAATTAAAAATGAGCCAGGAATATCACGCTTAGATGAACATTATATTTAAATAAGACTTGAGGCTTTCTCGGTTCTGATTAATAACAGTTCACGGGCTTTGGATCGAGCCCATTAGCTCCCAAGTCACAGACAGGGTGTTAGCACCGGAATATTTTACCTGTGTATAGAGGGGACATAGACAAGCAACTTTTATTATGAGATTTTTGCTCTCTGATGTAAAATGTGTATGCTACAGGGCATTAAAGTCATTACAATTTGGTGCTCATCAGTCAACTATGGAACGAAATAGGGTTAACATTTTCATTAAATTGGCCTCATACCTTCTTTGTGATCGACAAAAACTTGATCCTTAATCATTCATCAACAGCTATAAGTCATCATAATTTAGTGTTTTCATAATCTGCAAAATTTTACAGACTAATCATATGTCAGGCGCCTCTGCATTAGTTATTTTATTCAAAACTCCCGTGTTAACAACGAAGTTCATTTGTTTTGCTCTTTTTTCAAATGTTAGAAGTCAGTGGCGCCCGTGCCCTGGGAAATCTTATGCTGTAGAGTAAAAATCTTTTAATAAAAGTTGCTTGTCTACGTCCCCTCTATACCCAGGTAAAATATTTCGATGTTATTCATTAACACCTGTATATTCACTTAATATGTGAGGCACCTTAAGGAGAATATTATATGAAGAACTCGGTAGAATTCCTAAATATATTTTAACCTGAAGTTGTACATTAATTTTTTAATGCTACGTACCGGTTTCTTTCGCCAACCTGAAAACCTCAATAATACATATATTAAAACGTATGATGTGAGACAGTTTTTGCAGCATATTTTGCACCTTTTATTTAATTTAATGAACTACTTATGCCCGGTTTCTATAAAGTCGCGAAATACCTATGGGTAAATTATCCAATGGACAGAATTTACACAAGAATAACACCATACAAACACAAATAATTTAAAGATAGCAATCACGTACACTTGTGGAGAGTTTCTACATAAATGTCTCTGGGTAAATATGAAAATGACAGAAAAAATGTTCCTAAAAACTCGGGCTAGGTCTTTCCAAGGGTAAATCGTCGGGTTAATTTATCCTATAATGGATGGCTGAATAAAATTTAACCTCTTTGTAGGATCAATAATAATTTAAACAATGAAAATCAAAGCCTTCTGAATTAAATTAACTGTACAACTCCAAGGCCTTGCTCATTATATCATTGTGTGTGATTAGGAACTAATTTGCCCATGGATAATTTACCCATAGGTATTTCACGAGTTTATAGAAACCGGGCATTAGATATCTTGTCACACTTAATCGGAAGCAATTATTCGTTCTTGTTGTCAAGGAAACTTAAAGAAGTCAATTTAACTTTACTGTCATGAAATCAGATAGGACTTCCTGAAATGCTACAATGCTGTTATTTTTATAAAGTGAAACAAAGGAGAAATGTGTCACTGAAGAAGGTTAATTAGTTTGTTTTCCGGAAAATACTAAAAAAAAAAACTGAGGAAGAAACTGTGTGTTAAATTAAAATGAACCAGGAACATCACGTTTAGATGAACATTAAATTTAAATAAGACTTGAGGCTGATTAATAACAGTTCGCGGACTTTTGGCTCCCAAGTCATATATAAACCATTTCTTCCCTAACATGACACTCTGTTCTCTGAAGAATTTCGCAGAGACGATAGCTGCCGAAAGCTTCGATATTTAAGATCCCTTTGCTCGGCTTTCACTCCGCGAAACAAATTATTAAGAATATCTATGCATTTCAAACTATCTAGAAGAAGGCTCTAACCCTTCACATCAAGACTATACAATTTTTACTAGTGTTTTTCATAAGAACTTACAGTTTAAGAAAATTTTAAATTTTAAATAAATTACAGAATAAAGTACCAAGAAATAACCTATGGGGCTAGTCATTGCTTTAACTGTTTTCTTTGCGGTCCGGCATGGGTTTGTATGTGAGTGCGTGCTTGGGCCGTCTTAAATTAATGGTGCCAACTGGATAAAGCAGGAACTATGATTACATTTTATAAGATTCGATTTTTTATACAGTATATTAAATTTTAGCGCAGCTATATTTTTTATAAATATTTAAATCTTATATTTTTATGCTTGTGTTCGTACGTAACTGGGATTTTTAACAAACATATATGTTTTAAATTACAATTTGTATATATGTGACCCCGTAAGGAAAATATCTGATTTGAGTGGATGAAATTCTAAAAAGAAATATTATACTTCTAGCTCAAGATCTCTTTTCAAACTCAAAATATTATGGTTGGCAACGCTGTCTTTTTGTTTGTTTTGATGTGATCACAGATTGTGATACAAGAAGGAAACCAATAGATGTCGTCGAAATCTAAAAATCGACATTTTACACCGTCACCGCTGTTAGCCACCGTTAAGCGGGGGCGTGTTTACCGAATTATGGCTGGGGTTCCCTGGCACGGTCACATGTATTGAATTTTAACATTTGACGATACACCGGAGACATTACCGTAACTTTTAATATTATCCGAAAGGTTAGGTTATACTTCTTAAATATAAATGAATGAAGTGGCCTACATATGTACTCATACATGTGCTATAAAAAAAATCACGTAAGCTTATGTGACAAAATACCAGAATGCTTTTGTTTAATCAGTGATGATTGCAATTATGATATGCAGAAAATCTTATTTTTCTTTTCGATTTACCAGTTAAGTTCCACATCGATTCATTAAACAAGGCTTACGAAAGAACAAAGGTCTAGTTTGATAAGCATAGCCTATGTGAAGGAATATGTGGGTAGTGTTATTTGTCAAAGATAACTGTATTACAACTTCCAAAACCGTATATGAACATTGCAAAACAGTATTTTATCATCAGAACTGATGTGGATATTTTTGTAAATTCTTAATAATATATTACTAAAAAATTGTCACTGAATTGGGCACCGGTACCGGTACCGGTTAACCAATTTGGTTCAATATCAACAGGCTTCATTCCATGGAAGTTATAAATGCATATACCAAGTTTCATGAATATCCGATAAAGCATATTTGAGTTATCGCGCATAATGACACACAGACAGATAGACTGACAGACATTTTAACGTCTCCCAGCCAATGTCGTAAAGTGTCATTCTGGTCCTTAATAAGTATAGTATATTGCGATACAAGTGCCGTAAGGCATGTTTACGGGTCGAGGAAACAGATTGAAAACCCGAGGCGCAGCCGAGGGTTTTTAAGTTTTCGAGACCCGTAAATGCCTTTACGGCCCGTGTGTTGCATGCTATTTTTTGCACGATGATTATTTATATCAATTTAATTATATTAATTGTGATATTACCTGAAAATATTATGTAAATACATTCTTGAAAATAGATGTTTATTTCAGAAAGTGATTCACATGTGTTTGTTGTTATGGGAACCGAATATTTGTCCTGGGGGCCGTGCCCATAAAGGCTTGTATTATGAAGTGTATCGTAATGAATTATGACGTAGCGCTTGGACCGTAAGTAATTTAACCTCATCGCAACCGCCCTTAGCAACAAGACTGTGTGGGAATGTCAACTTACGATCCATGTAAACAACGTTCGTAAGTACCACTTACTAGCTAAGGAGTGCAAAAAAAAAGCATTTTCAAGTGAAGAGTGCTAAATAAAAATAAAATACTACTTTTTCAGGAAACATTTTTTTCTAAATGGAAATAATTTGAAAGAACTAAGGGGTGACTTTTGTAGTGACTATTCCACTCATACGCCGCGTGTTTGATATTGACCAATAACGCTCAGCAATTTCTCGGATATAGACCAATCACGGCCGTTTATCTTACAATATTCTTGTAGGAATCGCGAAGATGCCGTTTTATCGGGTAAACCGTCTGCTCGTTACTGGAAATGTAGGTATCAACGTGCAGTGACTAGTACGTCGCATGTTGCCAGGGAACACAATAGAGTCACATTATTTTATGTATCATAACTTGTTTGAAAATTGAAATAATATAAATATACGATGATTAAAAACACACAATTTCAATTGAGTGCAAGCCAGTTCGTGTGCTTTTATTCTGTTCTGTTGTTAGCTTACCTGAATTAGGTTAACTGTGTCTTACATGCACCATTGGTAGCACTGGTCACAACATGGTAACTAGAATCGATTCATGGATAGTCGATTCATAGTAGGCCGTGATCTCGGTTTTATTCGTGGAATAGTCTTAATAAATTCATCTCGAGTTGACGAGTTTCATCAGATAAATTCGTTCCTTCTGCGCAGTCGCGAATCTATCGATAATCTCGCAACCCTCGTGTGATTAGTGATTACCTATGATAATATGTTAGTGCGGAAATCTCTATATATAGGCTACTGTATAAGAGGCTTTGTCCTGACTGACTGACTTAATGAGAGAGAATCAACGTAGAGCCTAAACTATAACAGGTAGAGACTTGGAATTTTGACAGTACCTTCGTTTCATAATGTAGGTGCTCACTAAGAAAGGATTTTGCAAAATTTTTATTTTAAATGCCAAAAATCAAATGTTTTTGAGTATACTTAATCCCTTTTTACACAGAATTAAGAAATCCAAATCACAGTTGGCATGGCAACATATTGTTTCCAGTTGTTTCTCAGATGGGTTTGGAAATAATTGAAGTGGGACTTTTAGAAAAGCTATCAATATAATTCATGTTACAAATGAATATTAAATTATGAAATCGGCGAAAATAATGCAGTCACATAACTTTCTCTACCCTGGGCATAGAGAAAACAGTACGAGGTATGGTTATATGTATATTATTTTATCGCATGTTTTTGGGGAGTGATGTATAGAAGTAATATTGCATGTCTGTTTAATTTCAACCCCAAAACGGTTTTATGGTAACATTAGAGTGAGAAATAAAATATTCCGCAAAAACAATACAATTTTATGTCACCGGAATTAGGCTACTGTTTCTTCTTATTTGAACCCCTACCAGGCTTGGTGTGTACAAGCGATGGGATTTAAAATTCTACTTCCCCTATTATCCGTAAAAAGCTACACCAAGCGTTTTCTGAGGGAATAGTTTGAGTGTGATAAGTCGTTCTTCCTCATTTCAAATTCTAAATACCAATAAAAGGATCTACACCATTTCAACCTCAATTTCGGAAAAAGTAATTTCAATTTCGGAAAAAGTAATTTCAAATTCGGAAAAAGTAATTTCAAATTCGGAAAAAGTAATCACAATTTCGGAAAAAGTAACTTCAATTTCGGAAATACGAGGGCTATTTTTTAAAACATTCGATGGAGCATAAAATGAAAACCACAGTGAAAATCAAAACTGTTTTATTTGGAACATTTAGGCACACCTTCTAGCTACTTCTCTACATAATCTCGCTCCGATTGAGTCATTTGTCCTAGCGTCGTACCAACTTTACTATACCCTCTTCATAGTCCTCGTATTTCCGAAATTGAAGTAACTTTTTCCGAAATTGAGGTTGAAAAGGTGTAGAATTTTAATATCGAAAGTCCTTCATAAGTTAATTTCGAATTACAAAATGCAAAACCAGGGCGACGCCGGGTCTTATAAGCTAGTCGAAATAATAAACATAGCCTACTCGAATCGAGTAATATATAAAGGAATATTAGATCCACGGCCCATTAGATTATCTTGCCAACAGAATGCACTTAAATAAGCTGTAATAGTTTGAATGCCTGTAACTAATGGCATATATAAAACGCATGATTACTCCACACCATAGAGTTTATGTGCAATGAGCTAATAAATGTTCTGATGTACATTATTATGGAACATTTGTGTAATGTTCTCATGGGGACACCTGGCTACTTTATAAATAAATTATATGTTTCCTGTTGTTTGTGATAATGTGAATATCATGGTTATGAGTTGCCTTGAAATATGTACCCATCAAGTTAAATTAGCGCACAGGATGGGAGAGAAACAAATGAGTAAATTATCTGGGCGCATTTACAAAGTTGTTTATAACGGGAAGTGTAAGAACTATACGTTTAAATATGTTTAGTTTTAGTGTGAAGGAAATTTAATTTTTATTTGTCATAATTAGGGACCGGATTTTTAGGTTTTTAAAAACACTGTTTTAGGTTTTCCATTAGGTGAAATAGTTTTTTTTAGGTTTTTGTCCAAAATATCGTTTTTGGGTAGAATAATTGGTTTAATGAATTTGAATGTGCTACATAGGATTCAATACATAATACTTGTAAAGTTTAACTTAACAAAATTGACTTAAATTTGTGTAAACTTGCTTTAGGACAATATTATACAATTGAAGAAAGAAAGCATAAACAATCAAAAGAAGCAGTGAAAATAAGATTATCTCACATTTCCTGGTTACAGTATATCAATATTCTGAACTGTGAAGTTCTTCCTGGTATAATATCTATTAGAATACATTTGAAGGCAGAAAATGTCCTTTCAACCTCATATGACGTCAACAATGGTTGTTCGTACGAATATTTTAAAAGGAATACGCCGGTACACACTTCCTCTCTTGATACTGTCATCCTAGACGACATTGGGTTGAACGAAATGGTGGTATTAATTTCAACCCGAGAAAATTTGTCTCTCCGCAAAATATCGATTTCTCAACTGACAAACAAAAAAGACAAAAAAAGTAGCCTAAATTAGATATTTTAGGTTTTATATCCCGTTTAGGTACATTTAGGTTTTTATACCCCATTTATGTATTTTTAGGTGCCACATAATTAATGTGGGTGAATCCTATGGACATGATTCGAAAAAATGCATGATCGGTTTTTGTTTTTGAAGTAAGGAAAAAAATAGGTAAAAACCTAAGAATCCTGTCCCTAGTTATGAGTTGCCTTGAAATATGTACCCATCAAGTTAAATTAGCGCACAGGATGGGAGAGAAACAAATGAGTAAATTATCTGGGCGCATTTACAAAGTTGTTTATAACGGGAAGTGTAAGAACTATACGTTTAAATATGTTTAGTTTTAGTGTGAAGGAAATTTAATTTTTATTTGTCATAGTAGTCCAGTCGATATCCATTTTTTACCTGGAAAATATTCCGAACTTAATGAAATTTTTACAGGTCATTTGGGGGCGAAAAACTGAGGTATTTGCCCCTCCCCCAAGTTAGCACAGGGTCCTCGAGGTCGAAAACTTAGAATAGACATCCTAGAGTACCCCCAAATGACCTGTAAAAATTTCATTAACTTCGGAATATTTTCCAGCTATATTTTTCATTATATCGACTGGTAGTCCAGTCACCAGGTACTGAAAATTGGGGTTGCCTGGAAAAAGGTCCGAAGTTAATAATTTTTTTTATGTTATATGTGGGTATTCTGTGGTGTAGAATCCAAGTTTTCCAATTCGAGAACCCTGTGCGAACTTCAGGGCGGCCGAAAAACCCCGACATTTTGGGGCTTTTTTCAGTGTTTTCCTTATAACTCCTAAACAACACGTTTCAGCCCAAAACATTCCATTACAAAAGTTAAAGATCATAAAATGTCCTATTATTTTCACTGCTTACACGTTTTCCAGAACCAAATATGTACCGAAATATGGCGCTTGAAAGTTTTGAAAAAAAATTCAAAATATCGAAAAACTGCAAATAATAGGAAATTTCATGCTCTTTAACTTTTGTAATTGAGTGTTTTAGGCTAAAATGCATTATTTAGGAATGGTAACACGCCGAGAATTGCATTTTAGCTACCTAGGCCACTAAAATTGCTTGTAAGTGCATTTTAACTGCATTTGTTTTATATATTTTATTTATTTATTTTATAAAGATACAAATACATATTTATAAAAGTAAAATAAGACAGAAAAAATACAAATTTCAAAAGTAACTACAACTACTATTGCATGTTTGCTAATGAATACAGCCAAGAGAACGTGAAAGTCAAGCATTTAAAAGTAGGTTCGCCTGAAGCTTCCGATTAGACTACTTGCAGCGCACACGAGTATTGCGTGTTGTCTAGTCGCGAGGCTTCAGGCGAACCCACGTTTAAATGAAAAACATCTCGGCCACTTGCTCGGTAAATTATAATTATTATTTCTAACACAAGAAATATTAACATTTATAAATACACCCGAAAGAGCAAGACTTCTCGTGCTCGGATGCAGTTTCAAAAATATCAAAGTTAAGAAAGAGGAGAGACAAAGAAACAGAGCGTTTAAGAAATGTGATTAGCTAATGAAGGAAGTAAAAAAATGTTAAACATAAATACATAAAAGGAATGAAACAAAAATGTCTTAAACAGCTAAAAAATTACAGAAAATGCTTTACATATCTATTAAATTTAACAGTGGAGTATGCTGAGAGATCAGGATATTTTCTGAAAATTGAGTGATAGAAACGGGGAGCAAAATTGCAGTTTTTCAATAAAAATGCAGTTTTATCGGCCTAGGATGCTAAAGTCGTCATGGCAATCTGTAAACAAAATCCAGGTGGCATTGACCTGTCACACCAACTTTAGCATGGATTGAAGCATATATTTGGTCATAAAACAACTAATTTAAGGCAACATGTTTCTTTATGATAATCAGAAACTTTTCGAGGGGTTTTCGCAAAACACGGTAGCCTACTTCATCATATAACAACAAATATAAGCCACCAACTTTACACATCCTCGTTCACATGAGGAACATTGCTTACCATGGATGTAAGTTACCACGTTTAACTGCAATATATTCCTTCTCATAGTCTACTGCTGCCGACATTTTACTAGCAGCAACTCCAATTCAATGTTTCTGGCTTGGATTGAAATTTCCTCGGGATTATCATTCATATTTTCACAAACTTTTCATAAATACTAATATATTACCATAAAATAGACACTAAATTGGGCATTACTCTGGTACCGGTCACCCGATTTGGTCTGACATCAATAATTGGCTTCATTCCATGGACGTTATAAATGCGTATACCAAGTTTCATGAAAATTCGATAAAGCGTATTTGTGTTATCCGTGTACAGACAGACAGACGGACATTTTCCGTCCACCACAAAATCTCAGAAAGTACCATTATGGCATTTAATAAACTACGGGCCTAGTCACTGTGTTAATTGTTTTCTTTGCGGTCCGACATGGGTCTATATACTTTGTGAGAAATACACTTAAAATATTGTTGTTGTATTTTAAGACAATTCTAAATTGTTCTCAAACGGAACAATGGTTTTATTACTTGATATCTTTCCGTTGGATTTCTCCACAACATGCGGGATCATCCTGTGATATCAGATTTAAAAGCAACATTGCTAGTATGACACGTATGAGGTTACAGTTCCTGAAAGAGATCTTGACATCAGTTCGATTGTAGTTAGTAACAGATGAACGTCAGCTACAGAAACCCTCCGCAAGGCTTCGCATTCGATGCGAGTCAACAATGGAAAGTTCAAATACGATGTTCTCTTTTTGTGGTGTGCTTCCAGACATCTTAACCACTAGGTGATTAGAAAGTCGGTGCACCTTTGGAGATTAGATGCTTTAAGTTGGGATATGCAGAATAATTTAAAACAGGCAAACTTATATAATTAAGTGATGACTAGACTAGATGCTCCTTTAATGGACCAAAGATGTTGAAGGGGAGATGGTAGTTACCGCTAGCAAAATGATAGAAAATATAGCGTATGTTCAAGAAGCCACAACACAGGTGTTAATAGTCTGATTTAGTTTAATTTTTTTATGCTTTGCAAGTGCACTCTGCAGTTTAAAATAAGCAGAGAATGGTTGTTCTAGAACTAACTGTTTGGTAGGAAAGAATTTTTTAACACATAGGTGATAATTTTGTTTTACAGTTACTTCCCTTGACATAGCTACACTTTATTCAATTTCTGTAGCTTAGATTTTTGTGAAACTTTGAGAACTTACTAACAATAGGTACTACTATTTACCCTAGCCCAATCAGTCTAATATGTACAATATTACTGCATGAAAACTGCATGAAAACTGCATGAAAACTTCAAGACTAAAAAAAATCCTTTTTTTTTTTAAATAAAATAGTTGAAAATTCTGTATAGTCAAGACTTTTCCCATAATTCTGCTAAGGGAGATTTGTCATCCATCTATAATGAATGCCTGAAAGTTTCATTATTTTAACATGAATAGCTTTTTATAAAATGGTACCTGAAGTACTAAAAAGTAATTTTACAGGAGAACTAAAAGAAAATGACGTGTCTTATGGTATTTTATCCATTTTAGAAAGCTCCAGGTCGCTCTGCTTGGCTTAATAATAACGCAACATATAAGACCTATATATCAAAATGTTCACACAACTATGCTCTATTACATGAGCCTAAGAAAAAAAAAAGATTTTTTTGACACTGATAACTACCATCTCCCCTTAAATCTGATAGTGACAAATCTGACGAGTATGGTGGATGTGAGAGGTACTTGAAGCGAATGTCATCGATGGTTTTCATTGTTGCACGATCAGAATGAGGACGGGCATTATCATATAGAAGCAAAACACCTGCACTCAGCAATCCCCTTCGCTTTGGCACCATCAGACTTCCACAACTTTGGTCCGTTAAAGGAACACCTTGGAGGACAGAAGTTCAAGTCTGATTAAGACGTCCAATCCGCAGTGTACGAGTAGCTTCAGCGTCAGCCAAAATAATTTTTCTCAAGCGGTATCGAAGCACTTCCTATCCTATATCGTAAATGAATTGAACTATTTTAAAGTGTTTAAAGGGTTTATAAAAACCTAAAATCCGGGCCGTAGTCATAACAGCAACAACCTGATGACCATTTGCGTGACGTTTTGTATTGCAGTGTCATGTTTGATGCAACAGATAATTTGGCAAATAAGCTGATTGGTAAAATGATAATATTGATATATCTGAACAGGCAGATTCGCCCATACAAACACAATGATGCATCATACTGGCAGTGTATGTATGTAATCAGAGAGCTGGATACCATCTGCCTTAGGGGAACAGAACTGGAGGCGGTGGAACAACAAATTTACCTAGTTTGTGATCCTATTTCATTCAATGCCTGCCCTTCTTGTAAATGTGCCATGTTTTTTTTTTCAATAAATCCGGGGATACCTTCAAATTTAAAACTTTTTACTGCTGTTGACTTATAAAAGCATCGCTTCAAAAATTCTATAGGATTTTTATGACATGTCATTAAGGTACCAATTAAGGTACATCATGGACATTCCCCACTAGTGCAGATATTCTGATCATTTCTCCTAGATTATAAAAATGGTAATTTGGGGTCTTTTTTGGTCATTTTCTCCGTTTTTAAATTTTTACGTTATTTTTAAATTTATTATCATTATGAAATATTTAATAACACTTACATCGGAATATTATAGGAGAAAAATTCCTCCGACACTGGGACTTGAACCCAGGACCTTTGGCTATTCGCGCCAATGCTCTACCAACTGAGCTAAGCCGGAGTTCAATTCACAGCGCCAGATGGAACCTCTCTCCTACAACTATTTGCCCTAATAGGAGAGAGGTTCCATCTGGCGCTGTGATTTTCCCTAATAGGAGAGAGGTTCCATCTGGCGCTGTGATTTTCCCTAATAGGAGAGAGGTTCCATCTGGCGCTGTGATTTTCCCTAATAGGAGAGAGGTTCCATCTTGCGCTGTGAATTGAACTCCTGCTTAGCTCAGTTGGTAGAGCAGTGGGACGAATAGCCAAAGGTCCTGGGCTCAAGTCCCAGTGTCGGAGGAATCCTAGGAATCCTAGAATCCTGAAGGCACTGATAATACATTGACACAAGTCAGCGCTGGCTTCATCAATTTTTATTTAAAATATCTCTATCTCTATATATAAAAGGCTTTGTCCTGACTGACTGACTGACAGAAATCAACGTAGAGCCTAAACTATAACAGGTAGAGACTTAGAATTTTGACATAACCTTCGTTTCATAATGTAGGTGCTCGCTAAGAAAGGAATTTACCATTTTTAGGTAGATTTCGAAGAAAAATCTACCTATTGCAATGGATACCATGTCATGATTTTCGAAAAATTCTTTGATATCTTTACGTTTCATGCTCCCCTAAGTACGAAACCACCGCCCGTTCAAAAAAAAAATTTGTGATATTTATATATATATATATATATATATATTTATATCTTTACACGATAGCGGCCGTAATTTTGAAGATATTTGAACCAAATTTTAATATGTTATTTCTAGGCCCAATAGTTCGGACAAGTTCGTTAATGAGCAAAATTGGCCCAAGGGGGTGGTCGGGGGAGGGGGTTGAAATTTTTAAAAATGTATATCTCGGCCCCTATGAAGTATAGAGGGAAACTTTGTTTGAATAAATTAGAGTACTCCCTATGGAGTTCACAGTGACACCAACGATTCGGGGGTTCGAGTGACGGTGGGGGTGGGGGTGGGTGATGAAAATTCGAAACTTTTGAAACCACGTCTTGTGGGGTATCGTTGAAAAGCTCTTGATGAGTACTCTACAAATCAATAACTAGTTTCTTGATAGCTCTCATATGACGCGAGATTTTAATGTTTGAAAATAATAACACTTAAAAGAATTATTATAATATCATAATCTTGTCTTGTTTAGCGGCTTTGCTAATTTTATTCATTGCTGATCTTGCGCACGGCCTCCCAGAATATTATATCCTATTCTTGTTGTCAAAACAAATGATTGTAGGCTCTTCCTCTTTACCGAATTCAGTTCTTATTACTGCGGGTTTGCCATGCCAAGGCTAAAAAAGAAGAGTGCTGCACAGCGATAATAAATTAAAACAAAAGCACTTTGAAATCTACCTCAGCCTGTAGGCCTGCCTAAAGGGATTTTTTTTATTTTAAATGCCAAAAATTAAATGTTTTTGAGAATACGTAATCCCTTTTTACACAGAATTATAAAACCCAAATCACAGAACATATTCTTCCTGATGGTGCCCAGGCGCCCAGTCTTTAGACCCCAGGAACCCCCTAGAAAAACCCCCTAGAAGAAACCCCCTAGGGGAAATCCCCCCTAGGGGAAATCCCCCCCTTGGGGAAATCCCCCCTTGGGGAAATCCCCCCTAGGGGGAATCCCATGTATCACATGTGATACATCTGTGAAATTTTCAAGTGAAGTAAGTGAACTCTTTACCATACAGAGTGTTAATATTTTACCTGTGTATAGAGGGGACATAGACAAGAGACTTCTATTAGCATATTTTAGCTTTATGACGTAAAATGTGTATGCTACAGGGCACTATAGTATATTGCGATACAAGTGCCGTAAGCGGTGCACACGGATCGAGGAAAGAGCTTGCGCCGAGTTTTTTCAATTTCCGAGGTCCGTTATGCGCTTACGGCACGAGTATTGCATGCTATTTTTTGCACGATGGTTATTTATATCAATTTATTTATATTAATTGAGATATTAGCTGAAAATATTGTGTATACGAGTATACACTATTGAAGATGCATATAATATTTCAGAAAGTGATTCGCATGTGTTTGTTATTATGGGAACCGAATATTTGTCCTCGAGGGCCTTGTATATATACAAAAGGCTTTGTCCTGACTGACTGACAGGAATCGACGTAGAGCCTAAACTATAACAGGTAGATGCTTAGAATTTTGACAGTACCTTTGTTTCATAATGTAGGTGCTCACTAAGAAAGGATTTTGAAAAATTCTGATTTTAAATGCCAAAAATCAAGTGTTTTTGAGAATACTTAATCCCTTTTTATACAGAATTATCGAATCAGAATCACATTTGACATTGAAACATATTGTTGCCAGTGGGTTTCAGATGGATTTGGAATTAAATTAAATGGAAGTTTGACAATTACAGTTGGCTTTGTCTATTTTTGTCATACCTTGGAAATGAAACTTTCGCGATCGGTTGAATGTTGTAAGCCCTAAATATGGTCAAACATTGTTTTATTTGGACGAAACTCACTATACAGGGGTTTTCTGGACCAAGGAACTCGAATCTGAGGTAGCTTTTACCAGGCGACGCTATCTAATCGTGGTATGTAGTCCACGTGATTTAGGTGTTAATAAATATAATGATTTAACTATTATGCTCTTAATTTTTTATTTTTGAAATAATTATCGCGGGCGAAGCCGCGGGCACATGCTAGTCTCATCATATACGAACTATTTCATTCCTACGTAGGTTTCAGAAATTAATTATGTGGTAAGTTTTATACAGTTCCAAAGCTACCTGTGAACACTGATAATACGTATTGTTTTTCAACTGTTTGTTGACAGATGAATATGATGTGAATTTGATTTGATAAATTCAGTTTAATTTTCATAGCTCATATAATTTATCACGGGAAGGAATGGTTTGTTTTGATTTTTATTGTCCGCTATACTTCCGGTGTTAAACTATCTTCGCCCGCCATTATTAATTGACTCCAGGATTTTTAAGAAATTTACACTGACAGTTTATTAAAAATATTTGTGGTTCAGAGCTATGAAAATTTTAAGTAAAAATAAAATTATAATATTAAAAATATTAAATTATAATATTAAAAATATTAATATTAATATTAAAAATTATAATAATTCATTGTGTTCATTTCACCTAGGCCTTATATAATAAAGAAACACTTTTCCTAATTTTGTACTCTTCGTGAAAGTTTAGACTGCGAGAGACGAACATCGCCGAGTATACCCGATGTCTCACGAAGTGAGCGAGGGAGTGAGCACGCTATTTAGGGGCGTTGAATTGTATAAGAGTAGATACTGCTATGCAGGCCCGACGAGAGGGAGGGGCAGCCGGGGCTGCAACCCTGGGGCCAGGGCCTCAAAAGGGGCCCGAAGGACCAGGTTTTATTTTTTTACTTTCTAAATTTACTTTAAAATAAAATTGGTTATAACTTATAAGTCAATAAACAGCTTAAGTTATGTTTTATGTGTTTATTTTATCTGTATTGTCCTGTCGTATAACGAAATTATCAGTTAATCTGAAACGGATTAATCTTGAAGAAAAATTGCTATTTTTGAAGGTAGAAGCACAAATCGTTTTAGACTCAACTGTAGGCCTCACTAACGTTCGGCATTTAAAATAATAATTTTCAAAAGATTAAATTGGTACATACAGATAAAATTGTTCCTAATTAGAACATTTTAATGTATTTTTCCGTTTCCTGCCCGGCAACAAATAACCGATTTGGTTCAAAATCAATAGGCTTCGTCCCATGGGCGTTATAAATGATATACCAAGATTTATGAAAATCCGATAAAGCGTATTTGAGTTATCTCTGTATGTAATACAGGGTGTCCACCAAGTAATGCTGAAGAAATTCCCGGCTTATTCCCTGATTTTCATTGATCATTTCAGCAATTCCCGACCATAATATGAAGCACTTTCTAATAACTGTGTAAGAAAAAATATAGGATTATACATACTTTAAATAAGAAAAACTTTTAGTAACAAAAGTAATTTCAAACAATAATTAGGCTATAACAGCCTATAACAGATACAAAATTTAGGAACAAGAAAATAAATTAAATATACTTTCATATAGGGATATTATTGTCTAGAAGTCTTTTTGATCACACTTTGCAATTTTTCGAATTTTCCCGGGTATTTTAACAAATTCATTGACTTTTCCCAGATTTTCCCGACCATACGAAATTTCCGGCCTTTTCCCGGATTCCCGGATTTTCCCGACCAGTGGACACCCTGTAATATCATTAAATAATCTTTTTGTTGCATACATTATAAAGGGCGAGTTGGGTAGTGAATTTAATATTTGACGGGGGCCCGGGAAAATTTTTTCCCTGAGGCCCTTGCTTTCTTTCCACGGCCCTGCTGCTATGAGTTCATAAGACACGGGTCACAGTTCAAACCTTGCCTCTGTACGTGGGAGTTGTCACATGGCAAGGTTGTCGCAGCGAATAAGCACAGAACGAGGAAAACCCAAGTTGTTAATGTCGCCTGGGAAATCTAATTTCACGTTATATAAAAATGCTCCGGGCCGTTTGCTCCGATAACCAAAATGAAACAAGGAATAACACAAACTCCATGTCCCACAGTAATACCAACTTTGCTTCACCTAATGCACTCCTCGGCAGATGTGGAACTCCTCCGGTATGAAATATAATTATGAAATTTTTTTAATTAAAAAGAAATTATAAAAAAAAGTTGCTGTATTTTTATGGGAAAACCGATATAATATCCTCGCTGTAAATAGACAGTTGAAAGGAGGAATTGGCATAGAATCAAGCCGATAGTTGAGTTTACAAGCGTATCCGCTGTTAGGTTTTTCTACATAGAAATCGCCATCTCACAGTATAAAGCTGCGTCTCCATTGATGTACATTTAACACCAGCATGTTCCAGTTAACATATGTTAAATGTTTATCATCAACTTGTTGATGTATACAAGTCAAGTGGTTTGCCAATTAACAACTGTCTCCACTACAATGTTATAGGTTAACATGTGTTGGCGCGGTTACAAACAGAAATGAATAAACATTCAAAAAGAAAACGCCTCTGAAGAGGGCAGCCAACATTACAAAATGAGAGTAATTTTATACACTCGTTATTATCTTCTTGTTAAATGTCTATGACTTTCTTAAATACTAATTTTGTACAGATGTCTTGATCTTTTCAAAATAACTATCACATTTTTCAACAATGGAGTATGATATAAAAAATAATTTTAAAAGTAGATGCAATACTATTGAGAACACTGACATAGCAAATACTCACATTATACAAAATGGATGCCGGGAATATTGAGGAAGCTGTCGACTGCTTTTTGTTCACCCGGAAATTCCCGAAACAAAGCCGATATCGACCGAATAGTAAATTGACTTGACATGTTGTCCATTTTCTCCAGAAAACAAATTAACATCTGAAAATGTTAAGTGTAACACGCTGGGTTTGCATGTCAAAGTCAATTGGAACGCGAAATTGCAATATACATGTCAATATCAACTTGTTAATATTGACATGTTGGTGTTAAATGTATATCAATGGAGAAGCAGCTTAAATGTAAGATAAGGTGTTAAATTCGACTTTTTTTTATAAGAAGAAACATCATGTTTCGTTTTGGGGAACAAAACACAGGACTTCTACTGGGAAAATTATATGGTCTAAACCAGTGGTCTTCAACCCGTGGTCCGGGGCCCCATAGCTTAATTTCTGGCGGCCCGCAAACAAATACTGATTTCAACTATATTGGCTGTATTGACAATTTAGTGACAAAGAAACAGTGTCAGGTCTCACACTAAATTCAAGAATGTCACTGTGCTTTTTGTTATTTATTAACATTGTAAAGTGGAAGACAATAGTATATTGTGATACAAGTGCCGTAAGCGGTGCATACGGATCGAGGAAAGAGTTTTTTTTTCAATTTCCGAGATCCGTTATGCGCTTACGTCACGAGTATTGCACGCTATTTTTTGCACGACGATTATTTGTATCAATTTAAATATATTAATTGAAATATTAGCTGAAAATATTATGTATATACACTATTGAAGATGGATGTTATATTTCAGAAAGTGATTCGCATGTGTTGGTTGTTATGGGGACTGAATATTTGTCGTGTTAAAGTCGCCACAAACTAGGGGGCCTTGTATTATGGTGATTTTACTTACGGCACTTGTGCTTTTTGTAATTTTTACCGCACGGAGATTTCTTTTGTTTTCATATCAACCAGATTGCGTGTGGGAATGTCAACTTACGATCCACGGCTACAATATTCGTAAGTGCCGCTAATTAGTTACGTCGTGCAAAAAATATAAAACACACACACACACATGTATAATGTTAAGTAATTTCTACAGATATTGTGTTCTGATTGATACATATTTGTCTTACGTAAGTTTAATGCTAATAATGAATAAATCAATACGGCCCAATATCATTTCCTCATAAACAAAATTACCCTTTGAAAATCAATGGTCTAACTCTAAGCTTTATTTTGAAACCTTATAATTCTCCTATTGCGGAGCATTCTGATTTCATACAAAATATAGTGCCAACTAATTTAAAAAAAGAAATTAAAATATACTTAATTTTAATCTCATAATTGTTTGTTCTTTCATTTGTTTCATCTTACTTTCCTCCATCTACTTCTGTTTATGAATATTTGTAAAATTGAATCCTATTTTTATAATAATAAATGCCCTATTTTAATGTTATTGTAAAATTTGTAAGTATCAAATCTGCAAATCCTGTTTTTATATTTCTTTTAGTACATATTATAGTCGGCCGCGGTGGTCTAGAGGTAGCGTGCCCGCCTCTAGATCCGCAGGGCGCGGGATCAAACCCGGCCGCGGTCGATGGATTTTTCAGGACGTAAAAATCCTGGGCACGGAGTCCTCCGGGAGGGACTTTAAGCTGGGGGTCCCGTGTCGTAGATTTACGGCACGTAAAAGAACTCCAAGCCTAAATTAGAGCCTCTGGACAAAATTTCTCGGCCCTTTCACGTCCAAGAAATACTTAGTTTCCAGAGGGGGGGTTGCGAGGCGATGGGCTTACCACCTGTCCCTCTACCCTCTCTCGGAAAATAAGCATATCAAAATTAGTATAAGTAATGAAACCTCCATTGGAGGCCCCTTCGCCCCACCTGGGGATCATAGGGTACCAGATACAGATACAGTACATATTATGTCATTGACACATCTTTTTGACAGAATTAGTATATGCTCAGAATCATTGTAATAAAAAGTGCATAAGAAAAATATAAATAATTCAAAATTCTTAATTTTTATATAAAGACTGTTAGCACTATCTTCCCCTGTACCTATCAATTGTAATATTTTAGGAGAAAAACTTATTTTCCCAAAGAAACGAGCACACCTATAATATATTTTCTTCATATTTAATGAGATACAATTTGTGTTATAATTGATATAACCAGCCTTTTAAGCAGAGTTCCTATGCTATTTGATTCGACCATCTCCTTTAATAAACTCTTCGAAATGGAAGTTCTACAATCGATAAATACGGCTCTTTAAAAGTAAATTACTTTTCTCACATCAACACGTTCATAGAGTTCTAACTTCATCTTTAATTGGGTTCACAAGGGGGCCATGCCACTTCGCTCTGGAATTCTGATACTAAAACCTACGCTGGTAGAGGAGGCCGTGCATTACATTTTTCCCCACATAATTTCACACGTAACTTAAAATTGAACTTAGAACTCTTCTAATCTTTTGAGTAACATCTTGCAACGGACATTGTATGCCACAGATTATCTGAGAATCATTCATATTTCGCAATTTTCTGGATGTCGGCGCTGCTGATTGCATATAAATTCTCTACTTCGATCGCTAACATTAGGGTTTAAAATTAACCTTCACATATCCAAATGTAAATGGATACAATAATATCCATTTGATACAATAGTATACACTATGTAGGATACAATAGTATCCTACAGGATACAATAGCACCTTAAATTAATAATAAAGTAACGGAAAATAACTTGAAAGGTGATTTAAAGTGCATGTAAAATTGGCAGAAAAGGTACAAGAAATGAACTAGAAGATTAATCATAGTGTTAAGTGCTTTCTTCGCAGTCCGGCATGGGTTTGTAATTTTGGTGAGATAATGAATCCTGGGCATTTAAGGGTTAACATATCTAATTGAAATTGAACGGTAACTGGAATGATCATTCTTTTTTGCAAGACATAACTAATTAGTGGTACTTACGAATGTTGTTGCCGTGGATCGTAAGTTGACATTCCCCCACGCAATCTTGTTGCTATGTGCGGTAAGAGTTTCCGTGCGGTAAGAATTTACTTACGGCACATCATAATACAAGCCTTTATGGACAAGGCCCCCCAGGATAAATATTCGGTTCCCATAACAACAAACACATGCGAATCACTTTCTGAAATAAACATCTATCTTCAAGAATGTATATACATAATATTTTCAGGTAATATTTCAATTAATATAATTAAATTGATATAAATAATCATCGTGCAAAAAATAGCATGCAATACTAATGCCGTAAGCGCATAACGGTTCTCGGAAATTGAAAAAAACTCGGCGCAAGCGCCTCGTTTTTTCAAACTCTTTCCTCGATCCGCAATGCATCGCTTACGGCACTTGTATCGCAATATACTATTACACTGGCCGTGTGTAGGCTAAGATGGAAAGGTAAAATCAGACTGAAAAGTTCAATGCCATACCCGGGATTTGAACCAGGATGTTCGGCTCTTCGTGCCGCTAATCTTACCAATTGAGCTACAATGGTAACATGTCGGTACAACATTAAATTTAGTGAGTCAACATTAAAATGTTGTAACAGCTTTGCTCATTTCATGTTTTCCATACAGGTTTCTTAGTTACCATTTATTTATTTATTGTATTTCCAAATCTTTATGGACCCTATTTTGTCAGAAAAGGCATGTTAGGGTTATAGCTTACACAGTAATATATACAGTAAAATATAGAATATTAATTACATATGGTTGTGAATATATGTTAAATACTGCATAAAACGATCATAATAACATTGCTTCGTGAAAATTTTTTGACACGTGGAAATTTCGTCATAATCTATAAAAATCAAATTTAGCTGGAGTCTTTTTGTCTCGAACATAGAGCAATCGAACAAAACATGTTTTACAGTTAGTATGGATTCCTGACACAATTATAACCACTATCTGAAATAATATGAAATCGTAAAAAAATAACTCCCAAATTTTTCATTACAGGCAAGTTACACATGACTGTTTATTTTCGACCATAATTAGTCTAAATATTTAAACTTTGAGATTTTAGATTCACTAATGCCCGGTTTCTACAAACTTGTGAAATACCTATGGGTAAATTATGCATGGGCAAATTAGTTCCTAGTCGCCCAATGAGCAAGGCCTTGGACTTGTACAGTTAATTTACTTCAGAAGGCTTTGATTCTCATTGTTTAAATTATTATTGATCCTACGAGAGGTTAAATTTTATCCAGACATCCATGAAAGGATAAATTAACCCGACGATTTACCCTTGGAAAGATCTAGCCCGAGTTTGTAGGAACATTTTTTCTGTCATTTTCATATTTACCTAGAGGACATTTATCTAGAAACTCGACACAAGTGTATGTGATTGCTATCTTTAAATTATTTGTGTTTGTGTGGTGTTATTCTTGTGTAAATTCTGTCCATTGGATAATTTACCCATAGGTAATTCTCGAGTTTATAGAAACCGGTCATATAACAAACCCCCGCTCTGTCCTTCGCATCAGCTGATTGTAGTTCTTGTCTTCAACTTACAGCGTCGGTCAAATCGAAGCTTCCTTTTGGTCGTTTTCTTGAAATCAACGGATTTTGACAACACGAAATGAATTCATTTAAGTATGATATTAAAATTAACACGAACATATTTTATTTTATTTTAAATACAGGCTATTTCTCAGCTGCTATCCTCAAGGTCTCAAGATCATTCTCAGAAACACCGAAGTAATTTCGAAACCTGTAAATTTATTGGGGTTTTGGATGGACAGTAAGTTGGATTGGCATTGCCACATTGAACATATTTGCAGTAAGCTGTCTAAGGTAATTTATCTATTGAGAAGACTCAAACAGCTTCTTCCACCTAGCACATTATTACATGCTTACTTTGCTTTTTTTCATTCTCATCTAAATTATGGGGTAATTCTGTGGGGAAATAGTACGGGTGCAAAAAATGTATTTCTTCTTCAAAAGAAGGCAGTAAGGATTATCACTGGATCTGGCCCTACGGAGCACTGTAAACCAATTTTTAAAAATCTGAATGTTTTGACTCTTTCTTCAATTTATGTATATTCTTGTATCTTATGGGTTCATAGTGCTGTGGATGTGCAAACTACTAGGAAGGATATTCACTTTCATTATACCAGAGGAAACAATCTTCTAGAGATTCCCAGGTATCGACTGAAGAAAACTACAGAGAGTCATATAGTCCTAAGTACCAAATTTTTTAATAAGTTACCTGACGAATTAAAAAGAATTAGAAGCATTGACACTTTCAGGAAAAGACTAAAAGTATTACTACTAAATAAGAATTGGTACACTGTGCAAGAATATTTGGATGAAAGTTTTATTTGAATTTGTATGTTATTTTATTATATTTTGACTAAGCCTATTGCTTGTTATATTGCTGTAAGGTGTGATTATTAAACATTAAACATTAAACGTGTTCGATAATAGTCGATACTACACAGATATCTTAATGAAGATCAGTTTCGAAATGAGTTAACATACCGTTACGTCACGCTTAAGTTACTATATTATGGTCGAACGAAAGAACAATTTTTGTAGCACGGTTATACATCTTCGTAATGTAAATATTTAACCATATAATTTATCATTAGGGGGCGGATTACTATGACCTAAGAAATAGGATATATGCATGCATTTATGACCTAAAAAACATTAAAATATGACCAATAAAAATTAAAATATGACTTTACCACTTACAGGTTGAGTACATTTTTTTTAAGTTTCATTACAATACATTTTATTAAAATATAATGTTAATTATTTAAAATAGCTGTAGATTCTCAAAAAGTATCAGTATAATGCAACATTTTCAAAATACAATATGACACTTCAAAATTTCTTTAATATGCACACAAATATGCCAAAAATATGACCTAAATATCCATATTCATACTTAATATGCTATAATAGGCCTAGTTGAAAATTTCCTAAATATGCAGTTATATGCACAATAAAAGCCATTCCATTTTCACCAGGATGCTTGGAATCGGGTTTAAATTGGTCGGAAACCTGAAATAATGCAAAAGGGGAAAAATATGACATGTCATAGAAATCCGCCCTCTATATATAAATAATAATATAAGTTAGTAATTTGTATATTGGTCCGCCGGGGTGGTCTTGTGGTTAGCGTCGCTGACTACAGATCCGTCGGTCCGGGTTCGATTCCCGGTACCTCCTCGGATTTTTCTGAGGTAGGGAGGTCTGGTAGGGATGCACTCAGCCTCGTGATTCCAAACTGAGGAGCTACTTGATAGAGAAGTAGCGGCTCCGGTCCAGAAAACCACCATTAACGGCCGTGGGTGTCGGCATGCTGACCACATGCCCCCCAATCCGGCCGTCTGCCTACGGGAGATGATGCAGCGGTCGGGTGGTAGGCCAAGTCCCTCCAGGGATGTAGCGCCACGGAGTTTAGTTTTTAATTTGTATATTGACCTTAGTTTATTGTTGTATTTATGATACGAGGGCCATCCACAAAGTAAGTTTGACTTGGCCCGTTTACAGAAACAGAACAAAATCATGAAAATATTTATTGCAACAGATGTAGCGAGTGTTAAGCTATTTTTCAACATATTCGCCACAGGAATTGAGACATTTTTCATACCGTGGGACTAACTTTTGAACACTTGTGTCATTATAGAAGTATGCAGCCTGGGATTTGAACCACTGTGTGACAACCATCTCCGCTTTTCTGCCATTCTTTGTCATTTATTGAGGTGTAGGAAAATATTGAAATCACTGGGAGCGAAGTAAGGGCTGTAGGGTGGATGTTGAAACACCTCCTACCATAAATTTTGCAGGAGACTTCCAGGGAGGTGTTGAAGTATCCATCCTACAGCTCGGACCGTGCACCCAAAGATTTTCATCTTTTATTACCTCTCAAGAAATGACAGTGAATGACAGATAATAGTAGAGATTGACAGAGAAACGGAGCAGTTTATCACACAATGGTTCAAATCCCAGGCGGCAGACTTCTATGGCACATGTATTCAAAAGTTGGTCCCACGTATGACAGATGTTTCAATTCCGGTGATGAGTATGTTGAAAAATAGCTGAACACTTCCCACATCTGTTGCAATAAATATTTTCATTATTTTTTTTTTCTGTAAACGGCCCTAGGGAAACTTACGTTGTGGATGTCTCTCATACAATAAATACAATAATAAACTAAGGTACAATATACAAATTACTAACTTATAAATGTTTCCGTTAAATTGTGTTTTGTTTCTGTTAATGGCCTGTGGGACGAGCCTCGTAATAGTATATTGCGATACAAGTGCCGTAAGCGGTGCATACGGATCGAGGAAAGAGTTTGCGCCGAGATTTTTCAATTTCCGAGATCCGTTATGCGCTTACGGCACGAGTATTGCATGCTATTTTTTGCACGATGATTATTTTCTCAATTTATTTATATTAATTGAGATAAAAGCTGAAAATATTATGTTTATACCCTATTGAAGATGGATGTTATATTTCAGAAAGTGATTCGCATGTGTTGGTTGTTATGGGAACCGAATATTTGTCCTGTTAAAGTCGCCATAATCTGGGGGGGCCTTGGTTCCGGTCTTCCATAAAGGCTTGTATTATGATGATTTTACTTACGGCACTTGTGCTTTTTGTCATTTTTACCGCACTGAGATTTTTTTTGTTTCCATAGCAACCAGTTTGAGTGCGGGAATGTCAAGTTACGATCCACGGCAACAATATTCGTAAGTACTACTAATTAGTTACGTCGTGCAAAGAAAAGAAGGTATTTACTCACCTTTGTCAAGATGGTGGCGTGCGCTTTCAAATAAAAACTTGGTTTTTTGTCGACTCTTAACTTATTAGCAGTAATTGCATTGGTTTAATAAAATCACATATCATTTGTGTATCTATGTACACATTTTATTTAGCGTTGTGATTTTTATCCAGCAAGTTGCGTCAATATTTAATACATTGAAAGCGATTAACGAAATAGCCAATATTATTTCTAAACTTTATTAATGTTGAATTATTGACTTTATCGAGATAAATATGTTGTCATAAATGCTGTTTGTTTTATTGTTATTTGCCTGATCTGTAACTGCTTCATCAAATTCACATGCAGGTAAATATTTATTGTTCAGTTCATATAAAGCACAGGCTGTCTAAAATACCATTTTAACAGAATCGCAATAACAGCAGATTAATAAAGTTTAATTAAATCTGCTGTCATCGTACCTGGAACATATCAACATCTACTCTTACACAATTCAACGGCCCTAAATAACGTGCTCACTCGCTCCCTCACTTCGTGAGACATCGGGTATACTCGGCGATGTTCGTCTCTCGCAGTCTAAACTTTCACGAAGAGTATAAAATTAGGAAAACTGTTTCTTTATTATACAAGGCCTAAGTGAAAAGAACACAATGAATAAATATTCTAATTTTATTTTTACTTACAATTTTCATAGCTCTGAACCACAAACATTTTAAATAAACTGCCAGTGTAAATTTCTTAAAAATCCTGGAGTCAATTAATAATGGCGGGTGGAACCGCGGGCACCAGCTTTAATAATAATGATAGTATAACCCTGGAAGTATTGCGGACAGTAAAAATTAAAAGAAACTATTCCTTCCCTTGAAAAATTATATGATTTCTGAAAATTACACTTAATTTATCAAACTAAATTCACATCATATTCATCTGTCAACAAACAGTTGAGAAACAATACGTATTATTAGTGTTCACAGGTAGCTTTGGTCATATTATTACTATTGTTATTATTACCGCGACTTATAAATTTTGTACAACATCGCATGTTTTTGTTAATATGAAATTGTTATAGGCTATGATTTTTACATTAAATTACGGTTTGATCAACTGTAACGGTTTACCGGCATTTCTTCTGTAAGTGTGTGTTCCATATTCACGATTAAATGCATTATTCGAATTTCTTCCAATGTGTCACAATTGCTCCTTTATCCGATTAAAACAACATGTGTGAGCATATTTAATTTTTAATCCGTTTCAAGATGAATAGAAGATCTTAGATTTATTTTTGATGCGAAATCTATTGTTTACAAAACTATTAGTGCTGGATTGGTCCTTTATTCACAAGCTTAAATAGTTTTCAAATAATTGCGCTGTCTGGCGAACAACCGTCGGATGTTTTGAAGATGAAAACTTCTAAGGCCGGTATTCGTAGTCGCAATAAGTCGTACTTATATCTTGTATTAAGTCAATATCTGGCACAAATAAGTCGTACTTATGACTAGGGCCCGGGGGTTTAGCCAATAATTCGTCAAGTTAGTGGTGCACAAGGCATAGAAAGCTTTCTGAGTTAGTAAACAACTTGCACTGCATGAGGCAGTTTAGTGTTCTGTTGACGACGTTGTGTGCTGTGCGTTCTTGACAACCAGTGGCGGATCATAGCTAAAATGAGGGGGGGTGCTGCTACAGAAAATGTTTAGCCTTTTGTTTAGAAAAGCTACTAAATAATATCAAGTTCATTGCAAATAATTTCGGCAACTGTCTAGATGTATCACTCTTCTAGAGAGACAAAATATGTAAATGGCACAAGCGATCAGACTCGTCTAGAAATTATTCATAGGTAAGAGTCAACCTGAAAATGGAATATTTCTACAGGTGCAGCAGAAAAAAAAATTCTCCAGAAAAATGCAGGATTTTTCTAGTATTTTTACCTTTCGAGGTGCACTGGAAGGTTCTACAGAAGACCATAATGTGTACCCACACAAGGGAAACACTAATATCTCATCCCCCCGTCACGCCATGAGACGTAGAGAGAAGTTTTTACCATTAAATATCATCTTTTGAGGAAAATATAAGATATTTTTTCTTTTGAAAACTTCAAAATGTATATTGCCATTCACTGCAACAAAGCGTATGCACATACATAATGTATAAATTGCCTTTTAATTTTCACTGTGAATATTGTTAACAAATATTATATATTCATATATTTATGTTCGTTTTACTAGGAAATATATTTTGTTTCTGTGATTTTCGATTAAATGTGCAAACTATTCTATGACGCTGTGTCTATCATTTCACTAGACTAGCTGCACTGCCCTTGAACTTGAATGCTCGTATTAAAGTGCGCCACTGAAAGCGAGCCACCCCTTCCCTCGTGTTTACATACGGCTATATTCCAGTCACCATTAACCTGATGTAATGTTTTTGTGGCTAAACCCCCGGGCCCTACTTATGACGTAGTTACTTTATAAAGTTAGACTTGACGTCATGACAAAGTCGAGCTTATTGCTATTCATAGTCACTAAAGTACGACTTATTTGTCGAAATAAGTCGTACTTTATCAAGTCAATGGTCCCCCCTAACTTATTTCAGTTTAAGCCAGAACCATGGACAGTTATTTTGAGGATCGGGGCGAGCTATTAGAAGAAAATTGCGCCCCAAAGCGTTATTTGCGAAGCATGATAAATCCATTCAAATTCTACAGTGACAATGAATTTAAAAAGAGATTTCGTTTCAATAAGACACAATTTTGGAGATATCAATCGCCTATCTTTCATCGGTATTTCTCTCTGATGGTATTTCATATCGGCCCAAAGCTTCCTAAGCTATTTTGAATCTCTCTAGAACAATAATTAATATCGAAACAAATACATAAGCGTACCGGTCTTAATTCTGAACGATGTCCAAGCTAATACATACACAGAATATTCTCAAGAAACTATTGATCAGCTTATTTACACGCTGCATAATATGACTGGATGAATTGAATTCTTTGTTTACAATGCACAGCGCCGTCTGTATTTTTATATCACGACAGTAAAATACGTACTCAGACGGCTTTGCTTTACACCAAAACTGGAAAAAATCTGAATTACGATTCACTGATTCAGTTGTTTTGGCAGTGAACGTGCGATTTTTAATATTATCATGTACTACTTTAATATGTAGAACAATTAGAGCCCTATGAAGTCAGACTTAACTAAGTACGACTTTAAAGAAGACTATGAATACGAAAAACAAGTCTACTTCTCCAATAAGCTTAGCTTTATAAAGTCGTCCTTAGGTCGCTTGTGTATTTTGAGATCAAGTCTCTTTCATTTGTTTCTGGACAGCGTGTGCTTCTTCCTTTTTCACAAGAGGCTGTGGTTTTAAATACACCAAAGAGAGAAGAGAAGTGGACTGGTGATAGTGCAAATCAGATTTGTCAGAGCCGCCATTTGAGACATTTCTTTGGGATGCGTGAGGCAGTCGTAGATAAGAGACGTGATTGATAGATCAGATTTCACACACTCGCTTCTTTCGGTTCGTTAGGATTCCAGAGGAAATCATTACGTGAGGTGTGCGATGTCTCTTTATGGCACCAGAGTGCGGTAGAGTGCTACAAGGGCTTTCACAATATCTGTTCACAGACTTATTTGCTTAGTCTCATAGAAAGCTTTTCAAGTTCAGTTCTGTCATTGTTATCGTTTGCTAGAACTACTAGAAAAAAAGACAGTATAAACAGTAACTCTTAGGCGGCGACTTAAGAACCGACTTTGTAAAGTTGAACTTATTTGACAAGTCGACTTATACTTTTTTCGTATTCATAGTCTTCTTTAAAGTCGTACTTTATTAAGTCTGACTTCATAAAGCTCTACTTATTCTACATACTAAAGTCGAACTCAATAATATGAAAAATCACGCGTTCACTGCCGTAACAACTGAATTAGCCAATCGTGTTTAAGATTTTTTCAGATTTTATGTAAAGCAAAGCCAACTGAGTACGTATTTCGCTATCGTGATATAAAAATACAGACGGCTCTGTGCATTGTAAACAAAGAATTCAATTCATCCAGTCATATTATGCAGCGTGTAAGTAAACTAATTAATAGTTTTTTGAGAATATTCTGCGTATATATTAGCTTGGAGATCGTTCAGAATTAATAACGGTACGCTTAAGTATTTATTTCGATATTAATTATTGTTTTAGAGAGATTCAAAACAGCTTACGAAGCTTTGGGCTGATATGAAATGCCAGCAGAGAGAAATGCTGATGAAAGATAGGCGATTGATGTCGTGTATAAAATAATTCCACCTGTTGTAATGGATTAACCAACAGAGTAAGATCACCTGGTGAAAGAAAAGGACTTGAAGATGGCTGAATAGCCGAAATATATTTTCCAATATACGAAAATTATTTTATAAAATTGACGGATATACTTTTTAATTATGTTTTATAATATTGGCAAATATAAATTTTAGATTTGACAAAGCTATGAGCTGATACTTTAACAAAAACATTTTATACGAGGGAATAGATGGAATTATTTTATACACGACATACAAATCCCTCGTAGGAGATAAATAACATGAAATTTATCAACACAAATAGGCGATTGATATTTCCAAAATTGTGTCTGCTTGAAATGAAATCCCTTTTTAAATTCATTGTCACTGTAGAATTTGAATTGTCATCATGTTTCGCAAATAACGCTTTGGGGCGTGATTTTCTTCTAATACTCGCCAAGATCATAAAAATTACTATCCATGGTACTGGCTTAAACTGAAATAAGTCAGGGGGACCCTTGACTTGATAAAGTACGACTTATTTTGAGATTATGAGAGTATAAATTCCCAGTTATCCGCCCATAAGTGCCTACAACTATTTTAAATAATGGTAGCGAACCGCACAGTAAACTATTTATACGTTAGTTGAAGAAATTATAAATCTCGTAGGTCAACAAAATTAACACTATATTTTGTAATTGTGCGTCGCCCAACTTTTGTATTTTGTAATTCGAAATTAACTTCTAAAGGACTTTCGATTTTCAAATTATAGGTCCTTATATAGGTAATTAGAATTTGAAATGAAGAAGAACCACTTATCACACTCAAACTATTCGATCAGGACACGCTTGATGTAGGCTAGCTTCTTGGCTCTAGAGGATGAAGAATTTTGCATCCCATCGCTTCTACACACCAAGCCTGTTAGAAGTTGAAATATTATTTCTCCCTCTCATGTTACCATAAAACAGTTTTGGGGATGAAATTAAACAGAAAGCAATATCACTTTCATACTTCTCTCTCCAAAAACCTGCGATATAATAATATACATATTACCATACCTCGTATGGTATTCTCTATGTCCAGGGTAGAGAAAGTTATGTGACTGCATCAAGTTGTGCATTAAATGAATTATATCGATAGCTTCTCTAATTTGTCAAAGTCCCGTATCATTTATTTCCAAACCTACCTGAGACCAATGCCAACAATACACTGTTGTCATGTGAACTGTGATTTGGATTTGATAATTCTGTGTAAAAAGGGATTAAGTATTATAAAAAAACTTTTTTTTTTCCCATTTAGCTTCTTTAATTTGTCAAAGTCCCGTATAATTTATTTCCAAACCTACCTGATTCCACTGCCATCAATACACTGTTGTCATGTGAACTGAGATTTGGATTTAATAATTCTGTTTAAAAAGGGTTTAAGTATTCTAAAAAGCATTTTATTTTTGGCATTTAGCTTCTCTAATTTGTCAAAGTCCCGTTTCATTTATTTCAGTTGATTGCGACGTTTCTCTCTAGTATAAGAATCTAGTTCCTAACACAGGTCAAATGGACTCTACTGGAGAATGCATTGCTGATTTTGCTGACATTGCGTTAGTTCATAAAGTTAAGTGCTTGTTTTTTGTAGCACAGGAACTGGGTCAAATGTCCGCCGAGCTCTGAACCGGTGTCGCCTGAGTGGATTGTGCATTATGCACCAGGGATAAACTGGTTCTGCTCCATTACATGTCCACATCGATATCACAGCCCGTAACGAAGTCTTACGTCAGATGCGATGAGGACACGGAATTTCACAGCTTATAATCTCAGGAGCTGCCGTCTGCTACGTGTTAACTCTTAACAATGCATGTGATTACACTTCTACATTACATGAGGTCTGAGTGACCGCTTAGAGTTAAGGGCCTTTCAACAACAAACTTATACAAAATGTTAATTTTAATTGTTAGATGCCAGAATGGTGCTTTATGATATTGTATGGGGGACGGGAAAATGTCTGTCCGTCTGTCTGTCTATCCGTGTGTTTGTACGCGTGATAACTCAAATACGCGTTATTGAATTTACATGAAACTTGGTATACTCGTTTATAACGTCCATGGGAAAAAGCCAATTGATTTTGGACCAAATCGGGGTTGACCGTTACCGGAGTAAAACCCAATTTAGTGTCTATTTTAAAGGCGCGATAACTCAAATACCCTTTATCAGATTTTTATGACACTCTGTATACGCATTTATAACGTCCATGGGAAGAAGTTGATTGATATTGGACCAAATCGGTTGACCGGTACCGGAGTAATGCTCAATTTACCGCCTATTTTATAGTAATTTGTCAAATGCAAATCAGTTCTCATGACAACATTCTGTTTTACAGTGGTCTTACACGGCTTTGGAAGTTTCAATACAGTTAGCTTTGTCAAATAACACCTCCCATATATTCCTTTACATATGCTTATCAAACTAGAGCTTTGTTCTTCCGTAAGCCCTGCTTAATGAACCAATCTGGAGCTTAACTCGGAAATCGATTAAAAGATAACTTATTTTCTACATATCATAATTGCAATTATCACCGATTAAACAAAAGCATTCTGGCACTTTGTTACAACAGTTTACCTTATTTTACTATTCAAGCCAATTGATTCCTGAATGTTTAATTAACGAAGCATTATTCTTACACCAATATTTTGTGGGGGTTTTCAGGGCACACATCTGAGTCACTGCGCCACAAATGCAATGAAATGCACAGATTCTAAGATATGTTAATATTTTCCAAATAAGCTAATATACCCAAAAGCTTATCTTTTATTTGAAACATTTTTTTGAAAAAAATTATCTCAATGGTAGTTATAAGCTACCCTCTCTCTGAATACTTGCTCTTTGCAATATGTCGTCTATTTCTATATCAGAATGTGAAGGGAGAAAAATGTATTGGCCATACTTAGAATAAGGAAAGTTACGAGATTAGATACATTAGTCAGATTTTATATGAGTGATAGATATATAAGCATTCATGAACCACAGATTATTGTCTCTGTTGGACATTACATGAGAATACTCCGGGTTAGGTCAGTTGGTAGAGCACTGGCGCGAATAGCCAAAGGTCTTGGTTTCAAGTCCCAGTGTCGGAGGAATTTTTCTCCTATAATATTATCATGTAATGTCCAACAGAGACAATAATCTGAGGTTCATGAATGCTTGTATATCTATAATTAATGTTAACTGTACAATAACAGTGGGAGCCCGGTCACAAAAATCACTACTTAATTTCCAGGAAAATAAAAATCAAAGTATACCAAACACTAATAAGACCAATTGTAGCATATGGAGCAGAAACCTGGGTTTTAAATAAAAACATATGTAATCAAATAGCAGTATTCGAGAGAAAGATACTAAGAAGGATTTATGGTGCAGTCAAGACCGAAGAAGGATGGAGAAGCAGATATAATGATGAACTGTATGAGCTGTATAGAGACTCGAATCTGGAAACTTACATAATATGTATAAGGCTGAGGTGGCTGGGACACATCATGCGCATGGAAAGCACATGGAAAGTTAAGAAGGTATACATTAACACGCCAGAAGGAAAGAGATCTAGAGGGAGACCAAGGACAAGATGGGGAACCTGCGTACAAAACGACCTGAGCAGATTTGGAATAGGAAACTGGAGGGAGATGGTGAAAGATAGGCAGAAATGGAGGAAGGTCATAGAGGAGGTCAAGGCCCACAAGGGCTGTTAAACCAAATAAGAAGAAGAAGAAGAATGTGCCTCACAGTACTGCATATGACATAACTTCTCTGTCTGTGAGGTAGACCATTAGGGCATCAGTTATAGGAGAGAGGTTCCATCTGGCGTTGTGAATTGAACTCCGGCTTAGCTCAGTTGGTAGAGCATTGGCGCGAATAGACAAAGGTCCTGGGTTCAAGTCCCAGTGTCGGAGGAATTTTTCTCCTGTAATATTCTCTTATATGAGTGAGGTATCTTTCGGGGATGCCATGCGATGTGGCAACGACATTCTCTTCATTTTTACAACCAATTTACATGAAGAGAATGTCATACATAATAATTATGCTATAATAAGAGGCTAACTTTTATTTGGGCAGAAGAAGTTATGTGAATTTCACATGAGATTTTTTTTACCAAAAATACGTTCTCTAACTATGATGTAATACGCCACTGTGATGGATGTAGCCTATTTGATACAACATGGCTGCGTTACCTGAGACTGTTTACACTGTCACAACGTTGGATAGTGTGGAATTCAATCTGCGAGCTCTCGTCGCATGCTTCTAGACTATTTTCTACGGTATCACATTCGCTATGTTGGGAAGATAGTTTTATGAAATTACTGTGTTCACAGACACAAATATTGAAACATCTGGGATCCTCGCGTGTGTTATGTGAACTTCGCAGGAAAATACGTAAAGTATCTTCTATATAATATACAGAATGTTTCAAAAGGAATGGCTTACGCTACAAAGGTCAAAAGTTTACTGTAGTAAAGGCAAAACAGTCTCAGAGTATTGCGAAATAGTATATTGCGATACAAGTGCCGTAAGCGGTGCATACGGATCGAGGAAAGAGTTTTTTTCAATTTCCGAGATCCGTTTTGCGCTTACGGCACGAGTATTGCATGCTATTTTTTGCATAATGATTATTTATATCAATTTATTTATATTAATTGAGATATTAGCTGAAAATATTATGTTTATACACTATTGAAGATGGATGTTATATTTCAGAAAGTGATTCGCATGTGTTTGTTGTTATGGGGACCGATTATTTGTCCTGTTAAAGTCGCCACAAACTGGGGGGCCTTGGTTCCGGTCTTCCATAAAAGGCTTGTATTATGATGGTTTTACTTACGGCACTTGTGCTTTTTGTTAATTTTACGGCACTGAGATTTCTTTTGTTTTCAAAGCCTGTGGGAATGTCAACTTACGATCCACGGCAACAACATTCGTAAGTACCACTAATTAGTTACGTCTTGCAAAATGTTTTTAAATGAACCGAGATTCTGTAGGCTTATCACTTGTATCGCATTTAATTTTTTCTACGGTAGGGAAAAACCTGAAAGTCTTCTTTCTCTTAGTTTAACTTCTCCCGATGTAGGGACGTTTATGCGGCCCGGGCCTTACAGGACACCGCCCATCAAATTCTTTCTTAACAACAACAAAAAATTCCTCTTAAAATAAAACATGTATAGGCTAACATATCCTAAAATATACAATAGTTTGTCTTAAATTTGTATTAAAATAACGGGAAATAATTTTTTTAAATGTAAAATAATTCATATAAAATGTAATAAATTTACATGGTACAAGAAATGGACTATGAGCTTAATCATTGCGTTAAACGTTTTCTTTGCAGTCCGACATGAATTTATAATATGGGTGAGAAATTGAGTCTCATGCATTGAAGGGTTAATATGTTGACTTGTTCGTCATGGGTAGAGACAGGCACAATATGAAGAAAATTTTGCCAAAATATGAAATTTATTTATGCTAAATATGAAATTATGAATTTTTTTAATATTATTAAATACAATAAATCACCAATTTTATCATCTGAATATTTGTTGTTTGATTTAAGGCAACACACAAAGGAATATCTACCATATTCACAATGAGAGGACAAAATAAAACACTAGTTAACCGGTAATTAATACGTTAAATATTCACTATATTCTATTCACCAACATTTTTTCACATCACATCAATTATTATTTATTTCAATATGATACAAGCAGCTTTTCAATGTTTTCTGGCAAAAGGTTGCATCTTCTGTCGGTAAGAAACGTCTGAACTGTGTGTGTGTCTTTTTTATTTTCATTTTTTTTTACGTTGAATGCTATTTGTGTGTTGCTTCAGCTGAAACTTTGTGTTTGCAGATACCAGTATTAAAAAATTAATTAATAACAAAATTATTATGTAATTCAGTGACCCATTTGTTCAGAATAAAGATAACGGCGAAAGCCAAATATTAAGTGCACTTTAAGCTCCGCCCAGTCGATCACTCGATATTCACATTTTGTTTCTCAGGGAAGCAGGTGACAAACTATCCTTGTATATTTTCGCCGACACTCCCGACCGTACGAAATATTAAAAATGCGAGAGTGCCCCTTGTACCAAATATTAAAACTGCTAGAGTGCCCCTTATACCGAATATTAAAAATTCTACACCTTTTCAACCTCAATTTCGGAAAAAGTAATTTCAATTTCGGAAAAAGTAATTCCAATTTCGGAAAAAGTAATTTCAATTTCGGAAAAGGTAATTTCAATTTCGGAAAAAGTAACTTCAATTTCGGAAATACGAGGGCTATGAAGAGGGTATAGTAAGTTAGTACCACGCTAGGACAAATGACTCAATCGGAGCGAGATTATGTAGAGAAGTAGCTAGAAGGTGTACCTAAATGTTCCAAATAAAACAGTTTTGATTTTCACTGTAGTTTTCATTTTATGCCCTGTCGGATGATTTTAAAAATAGCCCTCGTATTTCCGAAATTGAAGTTACTTTTTCCGAAATTGAGATTACTTTTCCCGAAATTGAGATTACTTTTTCCGAATTTGAAATTACTTTTTCCGAATTTGAAATTACTTTTTCCGAAATTGAGGTTGAAATGGTGTAGAGCGCCTCTTGTACCAAATATTAAAAATGCGAGAGTATGTGCCTTGTACCCACAGGTTTGCCTTGTACCCAACAGTTTGTCTGCCTGTTCATCCTCGAAGAATTCGCTAGATCGTGGTATAAAAGGAACTGCTTCACTGGGGGAGGGCTGGCTGGGATATGTCTCATGCGAAGATGCATCTTATATTTGTTTTTTCCCAAGATATCAAATGTAGCGTAAAAATAATTTGAATGTTAGTAAAAATTTGTCTTTAGATAGTATTACACAGATAATATAAAGGAGTATATTCCATACTTACACTTTTGTTCAAAATGTGCACATAACAATTGTTCCATATGTTTTAAAACAGTTGAACTCTGTCACCAATCGCGCATTCCAGATTTAGGCATGTCGGCAACTTCACACGATCAAAAAACCACGAATCACAAACAACACATAAATGCCAGTCCAAAACTGATACAGTGGATAGTGAGCTGGTTCCTCTAACTGTAAACATTCCTTACACTGCCCTTGCTGTCGGTATATATTTTGGAATGCAAGAAATGTGACTACTTCCACACAATACGTAGAAATCCCATCTCCGTTCATAATGGAAGTATGCTATTATTAGAGTTAGAAAGTGTTGCCAAATTTCTTAGCTTTCTGGAGTTTGCCATTTAGGGATTTGAAATGCGATTCCCGGAAAACTTTTCAAAACATTTCAATAATGTGGAAAACTCTTCATTTGTCATAGAAGTATTAACGAAGGAAAAATTTGCAAATCATATAAAATATGAAGCTTTATGTAGATTTTCACGAAATATGAAGATTTTACCAAAATATTATGAAATATGAACTTTTTTCTTGCGTGCATTGCCATCTAAACTCCGTGATTCGTAAAGATCCGAGTTTTCAGAGCACTAACAGCCATATTTTAGAATATGAAATTTCATATTTTGCCTGTCCCTAGTCATGAGTATAAATTGAGGAAAAAATGACCTATAGAGAACTTTGAACTTGTAAGGACATTTAGGAAACAATTTATATAATTCGTGAACGGTATATATTTATATTTTTGAAACCAACATAATATGAAGGAATACAGGGATGGGAATATTCTGAATTGTTAAGTAGTTAATAAAATATTGTAAATTACAAGAGATAGGCCCAGGTTAATACGAACGTATTTAGTGTGTGTACACTATTACAGGCCTGGAGGCCTAGAGGGTTCCAGAAGGTTGAGGCTCCCATATTTAAGATATTCGGACCTTGAAGATGGTAAGGTTGTAAGCCTTATGCATCGGCCGCCTTTACCCTCACCATTTCTCCTGGTACTCATATCTGTTAAGCACTGGATTGGGCATTACTCCGGTACCGGTCAACCGATGTGGTCCAAAATCAATATGCTACTTCCCATGGATGTTATAAAGGCGTATACCAAGTTTCATGAAAATCCGATAAAGCGTATTTGAGTTATCGCGCGTATGGACACACGGACAGACAGACAGACATTTTCCCGTCCCACACACAATCTCATAAAGTACAATTCTGGCACTTAATAATCGATGTCAACCGGCGTTTTCAACGGGAATTATGGCACCGCGTCGCACTAATAATAATAATAATAAAATGCAAATTGCAACACCGAATACAATACAATTTATGCTAATAATTAGCTATTTACAAGTTTCAGAAAAGTAGGCCTAATCTACACACGAAACAGCAGAATCCTCGGTCTCGGGTGCAGTTCAGTTGTAAAAATTTCTTTACGACTGGGGAAACCATGAAAAAACCAATGTCAAATTGACCGGCCACGGGATTTGAACCTGGGACCTTCCTAATGCGAGTCCAAAACCTTACCATCTCGGCCACCTCCCATGCATTTTCAGGAATATAATAAAATCAGGTAAAATGATATAACAAAGTGCCAGTATGCTTTTGTTGAATCCAAGACTTTACCATTCGGCTAACTCAGTCAATTTGACGATGTAGTTTGATAAGCTTATGTGAAGGAATAGTGTTATTTGTCAAATCTCAATGTATCGCAACTTGAAATTCTTAAAATATATCAACATTTCACAAAATTCAGTGGCATATAACTCCGCTAATTATTTCACCTTCTGTATATAACAGTATTCATGTAGTACCAAATACTATCATTTTCAACTACATCAGTGAAGTAAACAATCATCTGACTGCACTGCAGACAAAGCCCTCAAATGATTAAAAATGCGGCATTGTAGTTTACACATGATTAAAAAATGTGACTTTTAATTAGTTGTTACTCTGGTACCGGTCAAGCGATTTGGTCCAAAATAAGTAGGCTTCTTGCCACGGACATTATATATCCATATGCCAATTTTCATGAAAATCCGATGAAGCGTATTTGAGTTATCGCACCTTTTGCTATATAATACCATAAAAAGGCACTAAATTGGGCATTAGTCCGGTACCGGCCAACCGATTTGGTCCACCATCAATAGACGTCTTTCCATAGACATTAAAAATGCGTATACCAAGTTTTATGAAAATCCGATATAGCGTATTTGAGTTATGGAGTTTTTAAAATAGACACTAAATTGGGTTTTACTCCGGTATCGGTCAACCGATTTGGTCCAATATCAATAGGGTTCTTCCCATGGACATTATAAACGTATATACCAAGTTTCATTAAAATCCGATCACGCGTATTTGAGTTATCGCGCGTACAGACACACGGACGGACTGACAGACGGACAGACATTTTTCCTTCCACCACACAATCTCATAAAGTACCATACTGGCACTTAATAACTCTCACTAAGGTGAGGGGTGCATGTTCGGTATCATAATAGAACCGGCCCATTTATAATATGGATTGTCCATATAATTGAGGCCTTCTGAAGAAAACCTTAACCTTTACTAGAGCAGCGCCTCCTAATTGCTTGAGTTTTTATGGGAATCAGCGCCGGTTTAAAACGTATTGATCCTGTGCAGTGCAGATGTATAGAGAGGGCCGTGACTTATCAAGTAATGAAACATCCACTTCTGCGCACAGAACTCTTCCAAACAGGTTCCTTTGATATGGATAGCCGGAGAAATAATACATTAGAAACTCGCACGCACAATCATGTGTACATTTTTAAAACATATTAGGGCTACTGTCATTTATTAAGTGCCAGTATGGTACTCTATGAGATTGTGTGGGGAACTGGAAAATGTCTGACCGACTGTCTGTCTGTTTGTCTGTCCGTGTGTCTGTATGCACGATAACTCAAATAGGCTACGCTTTATCGGATTTTCACGAAACTGGGTATACGCATTTATAGCATACATGGGAAGAAGCCTGTTTATTTTGGATCATATCGGTTAACCGGTACTGGAGTAATGCCTAATTTAGTGACTATTTTGAGGTAATAAGGTAATATATTAGAAAATATTCTTCATCAAATGCAAATCAATTCTCATGACAACATATTGTTTTACAGTGTTCATATATACTTTGAAAGTTGCAATACAGGTAGCTTTGACAAATAACACTTAATGCTTATGAAATTAGACCTTTGTTCTTCCATAAGCCCTGCGCTACAAACCGGAAGGTCGCGGGATCGATTCACGATGAGGTCGTTGGATTTCTTCAACTGGCCTAATCCTTCTACTATGTCACTATGGCCCTGGGGTCGACTCAGCCTCTAACAGAAATGACTACCAGGAGCAATCCTGGGGATAAATTGCTGACAACCTTACCACTTTCATGTGCCGAATGTCTTAAATCTGGAACTCTCAATCTCCTGGAGCCCTCTGGGCGCCATGGCCTGTCTAGGGAACACTTTACTTTTTTACTTTTATAGGAATAAGCCTATTTATTTTGGACCAAATCGGTTGACCGGTACCGAAGTAATGCCCAATTTAGTGCCTATTTAAGGTAATAAGGTAATATATTAGAATGAATTTATTAAATACAAATCAGTTCTCCCCACAACATATGTTTTACAGTATTCATATACGGCTTTCGAAGTTGCAATACAGTTAGCTTTGACAAATAACTCTGCTCACATATTCTTATGCTTATCAAACTAGATCTTTTTCCTTCCGTACCATGTTGAAAAGTGCACAGAAAGACATTTATCACTTCATAAGTTTTGTTCAGAATAACTCACCTTATGCACATTTGTGCGCATTTAATCTCATGCATTAATTTAACTAAACGAAGTTATATCGTTAAAGAAATATAGAAGTACAATAAATATTCTTGCAGAGTAAAAGAATTGCTGGTCTTTCTTCTTTGTAAGCCTTTCTACTTCTGGGGATGCTTGGTTATGCTATCCACAGCTCTTGAATCTCTGCATGCAAAGTCTTTCTAGTTCGCGAGGAATTTTTATTTCGTTTTTCATATTTGCTGTAAATTTGCCTACTAGTTTCAACGTGTAAGTATTATTCAATGTAATATGGTAAGAAATATTACATTATATTTGGATAATTGTACAATTTAAAAAATATATATATTGAATTAGCTGTAGAACAAAATACCTCAATACTCGCTGACGGAATTGCCCGAAAGAAAGTACAAATAACATGGCGAATTACAATTGCCAAAAGCAATATTCCCTGGTCATCTAGTCTCGGTCGTTTTCATAATATAGAGAAAAAATCTGATGTGAAAGTCACATAACTTCCTCTGCCCAAATAAAAGTTAGGAGTATTCACATATCCTAGTACAGAAACGCAAGACACAATTTAACGCTAATTATACGATAAATACCTGATAACCTCTTCTTTGAAAATGATGCGACTAATAAAAGTGCAGACTATATAGCAAACAAAAACAAGTGACTGCAGACATTTATTGAAACTTCCGGCGTTAAGAATAATTTCCGAACTTTATCGAATATTTCCCTCCAATATGTCTTTCTCACTTCATTCTTATATAGAATAAGAGGCCGTGAAAGAGTGTGTATTCAATAATTGTTAACCACACAACACAAACATTTTACAACAGTAGGTTGCTTGTAACTGCCTTCAGAGAATTTTTTCGAAAAAACGTTTCAAATAAAAGTTTTAGCTCTCACTATAAGCTACACTTGTACAAAATTTAAAGAAAATCATTAGAGCCGTTTTCGAGAAAATCGTGAAAAACGAAAATTTCTTCATGTAAAGTTCCCTTAAAAATAAGAGAAAATAGTCGCCAATCTTATGCTCACATCTTCAGAAGGTACCTGACCCAAATACGAAATTTTGTTTTCATACGATTTTCCGTTTTGGAGTTAGAGTGTTCACAGACAGACAGACGGATAGACAGACACAGACATGTTTCCAAAAATAGCATTTTTGGATTCAGGGGGCCTTGAAACGTGTATATGTGCTAAAAACTCAACTTCGAATCTTGGGGTCGAAAACAATAGGCTACTTCCTCTACCTATAGTACCTATGGTACGGGCAGAGGAAGTAATAACATAATTATCATGAGAATTTAATAAAAAACTGAGAAAAACTATAATTTTTTCATGATGCTTAGAAGCAGAGGAGAATCTGTTATAAAGACCGGAAGCTAGTTGTAGCATCGACAGTCAGCTGTTTGGTATAAATTCTCACAGATCCAACTCACGAAACATCATAGAATTTTCATAAAGTAATGGAGAATAAAATTTAAATCATCTTAACGTTAGGTAACACAAGTAAACGGTGCAAAATATGATGCACAAAATTTTTCACATTTGTGTATTTTTAGGTTGACGAAAGAATCCGGCATGTACCGTACAATAATTAATGTTCAACATCAATTAAATAAATCATGAAAGACAGTGCAAATTAAAGTAAATTTAATATAAGTATGGCTTAGGACCACTTTAACTGCGGATATTTTAATGTAGGCCTACGTAGGAAAAATCTGAATACTTTTCAGTTCTCAAAATCCAGATTTGTTCAAGAAACGTAATCTATATTTAGGTCTACTACTTTCTTCATTATTAATAGTATTACTATGGTTGTTATTATTGCTAGTATAGTATTCAACATATCTTTCATGCTTCAACAGAAAATAGGTCATAACATGTGTTTAGGTTTACCAATAGGTTCTTATACTCATTTGCACCTGTTTCTGTTGTTCGGTAATGTCTTCTTCACTGATAATCAGTTTAAACGATTATGTTAGGTTTGAGATTTGAACCCAGGACTTATTACCTCTGCCAACTCGCTCGGATTGGTTTTAGTGTCTTTATGACAGAGGTATACAAAAATTAACTTAATTGTGGTTTTCTTGTTACTATGGGGAAACAAAAGAAAGGCATTAGCCTACTTATACAGTGAGTCCCACGCAAGAGTTGGCCAATGACGCGGGTTTCTGCGTCGCGCCTGGCACAGCTCCAACTCCCGAGCGATCGGGTGAAATATCTACGCAAATTATACCGCGGTCGTTGTAATGATTCAGGTTATCACATTTACAGTTAAAATTACAATGAAAATAACCACGTACCTCATCACAAGAGATGTTGGAAATGTTCTCCTCTTGCATAAGCACAACACTGACACCTTTTTTTTTAGGGAATTTTCTTTCACGCGCATAAGTTCAGCTTCCGAGATAGGGTTAATTTCTTTTGTGATATTGTCTTTAAGTTCTTCTTATGTATGGGAAATTGACCTATACACTTTATTTTTCAAGTTTCCCCATAAATAATATTTACATACTGTTAGAAGAACTTAATGACAATATCACATAGGCCTATCAAAAGAGAAAGTAGCCTAACTCTGTCTCGGAAGCTGAACTTATGCGCGTGAAAGAAAATTTCCTAAAAAGGTGCCAGTATTGTCTGGATGCAAGAGGAGAACATTTCCATCATCTCTAGTGATGAAGTACGTGGTTATTTTCATTGTAATTTTAACTGTAAATGTGAGAACCTGAATCATTACAACGACCGCGGCATTATTTGCGTAGACATTTTACCCGATCGCTCGGGAGTTGGAACAGTGCCCGCCGCGACGCAGAAACCCGCATCATTGGCCAACTCTTGCGTGGGACTCACTGTATTTTAAGTAAGGCGTGTTCTATACTGCGTATTGAAGTCTTGTGATACTTCATTTATAAAGACATATGTGACATATGTTCATTATCTCTACAACTTTACTGTGTCAGGTTTTCGAGTATCGTCTACTGTGGCCTAGATAATAGAAAATTGACGACAGTTCACTATCACCTAAGTAGTTTTTGCAGAAAATCGAATATAGCATTTTATTTTTGTGTTTGCATCTTATTGATTTATTTTGAGTTTTTCGCAATTTTCAAGAGACAGGTAATTTTTGGCAATTTTTAGGTCATTTTCGGCATTTTTAGTTCAAGTTTCATCGGAGGTAGAGAGGAGCTTTTCCATGCACAAATCCTTACTTACAGACAACAGACAATCGTTTTTATTTGAGAATCTCCGCCAAGTGTTCATAGTTCATTTTAATTTAGGTTTATTGTAAACATCATAGCATTAAGAATTATAATTTTTTATTTCTTTTTAAATAGCACATATTTGCTGGGGGTAATTTAGAATGCCAGTTCAGAAAGAATTTCTTTTTCGCTAAGTGTGTCCAAGTAGTATAAATTTATTTATTTCTTTAGTTACAAACTAATTGTGTTTTATTCTGTAAATTCATATATATACACTGTCATCCCTTAAATTTCTTTTAGAAACTTATTAGACCTACTTAAATTAATTAGCCCTATAAGTAATAATGGTAAAATTAATGGTATTTTTTTTATTTTGTGTCATTTTGTCAGTATTTTATGGTCATTAAATGCCTTGCCGGGGGTACGCCGTAGCGTAGTGGCTGAGGCGCTGCACTACAAACCGGAAGGTCGCGGGTTCGATCCCCGATGAGTTCGTTGGAGTTCTTCAATTGGCCTAATCCTTCTGGTGGCACTATGGCCCTGGGGTCGACTCAGCCTCTAACAGAAATGAGTACCAGGAGCAATCCTGGGTGTAAAGGCGGCCGGTGCGTAAGGCCGACTACCTTATTATGCTCACACTTTATCTTGAGCCGAAAAAATGCGGGGGTGAGGGGAGAAGATTTTGCATGCAGTATAAGAGACTGACTATTGCAGAAGGCGGTGAGTTGAAATTGACGTTGTTTCTGAAGGGTTGCCAATTACCAGAAAATATAACGTGTGTAGTTTTATGCTGGTACACAATGGAACTAACTGTAATTTGTAGCACTTTCAACTCTCGCTACCAAACTAAAGATTTTATATTGATTCAGGTATTATAGTAAAATATATCGCTGGAGAAATGACTAAAGTAATACATTTAGGCCTATTTAGAAAATTTCTCTCCCGGTCTTCAGAATATAGAAAATCGTTTAAAAGTCGTAGCATTGTACATGTAGGCCTACTTGAATACGCACTTTCACATGCCTGAATTGATGTAATTTAACTAAATACCTTTCGCGAAAGTTTGTAGGTAATTAATACAACACAATTAATACAACGAAATTATAAAACTTGATTTTTTTCTTTTCTCCAACGACAGATTCAGCTTAAAACACATTAAATTGCTTTTCCTTCCATTTCATTTATTTGGTTTATTATTTCGCTGATTTCCGATACTTCTTGGTTTAAAGAATCTTTATTTTTAACTTCGTTGTCACTTATATCGACCATTTCCACAACACCAGTACTGTTCTTCTAATATCCCTGGATTTATTCTGTCATTTTCAGAATAATATGATGAAAACAGATAAAAAAAATGACGGTAGCTCAAGAATGCCTCAACGGAAAGTTTTTGGGTATGGCAATACTGGGGACGGGTCGCGATCTTCATTTTTTCGAGCGAGGCCTTCTCTATGTGGACGGTTTTCAGCGTTATGGAGTGTTTAGCTCAAGATAAAGTGTGCGAATAATACCACCTTCATGTGCCGAATGTCTAAAAATCTGGGAGGCTCAACATCATGCAACCCTCTGCGCCTCCGTGATCTGTATAGGGAACACTTTGTTTTACTTTTTTTTTCTTTCTTTCTTTTCTTTTTTTCCCCCCTAGTAAATAGTATCCTTGTATGAAAATTATGAATCTCGCTTTGTTCATTTCATAAAGATACACGTATCTTAATAACTGCCATCATAGACTTGTTGCATAATTTACTATTTTCCTACATTGTCTAACACGCATGTAATTAATGCATTAAAATTTACATAACCACACATTTTTCATTGCGGTACTTTGAGAGTTTTCATGAATCATTAATGGATACTAACAAAACGTACTCACTGGCTGGAATAATGCACAACGTGTGTGTTTAGTATTAATACAGGGAAGAGAGTATTACACTAGGAAGTTTGCCTGCTCCTCTCCCACCAGGCATTTTATTCGCTAAAATACTAATACAGGAAAAAAAAACTCGCTCAATTAGGACTAAGGAGTTAAAAGCTGGGAAAAGCACACTGTAATAACAGAGGCTCTCAGAGATAGCCTGGGTGTAAATCGCAAATAACAGCGAGGACTGTGAGTCCAGTGGCGTTACTCAAGGCACCACAGACCTCGCGAAGGGCCCAAAATGGAGATTCACAAAACTTCCTCTGCCCAGATAGTATAATACAAGGAGATGCCCGCGGCTTCGCCCACGATAATTAATTGAGAAATTAAAAATTAATAGTATAATAATTATTTAAGCATTATATTTATTAACACTAGCACGCGAATCATTCTTAAACTAAACCATTAATAATTAATGAAACAGCAAAATTCCGGCTTTAAAGTACATTCCACGATTAGAAATCGCCACCTGGGAAAACGATCTCAGATTCGATTATGCAGTTCCAAAGATAACTGTGAACCACTGCCTTCTAAACTGTATAATTCTCGTGCGTAATTCTCGAGACGGCGGTGGATAATACGTATCGTTTCTCAACTGTTTGTTGACAGATGAATATGATGTGAATTTTATTTGATCAATTCAATTTTCAGAAATTATATAACGTTTCAAGGGAAGGAATGGTTCGTTTGGATTTTTATTATCAGCGATATTTAAAAGGTTAAACCATCAATATTTTACAGCATGTGCCCGCGGTTTCGCCCGCCATTATTAATTGACTCCAAGATTTTTAAGAAATGTATACTGGCAGCGTGTTAAAAATGTTTGTGGTTCAGAGCTATGAAAATTATAAGTAAAAATAAAATTAGAATATTTGTTCATTGTGTTCATTTCACTTAGGCCTTAGCCTATATAATAGCGGGTTACCTAATTTTGTAGTCGTCATGAAAGTTTACACTGCGAGAGACGAACATCGCCGAGTATCCCCGATGTCTCACGAAGCGGGCGAGCGAGCAAGCACGCTATTTAGGGCCGTTGAATTGTATAAGAGTAGATAATTATTAAGTGCCAGTATGGTACTTTAGGGGTTTCCCTTGCTCATACGCAAATGCCGGACTGGTTAATAATCCCCTCACACAGATAAACGCACTGCTACATACATTAGAAAACATCTCTACACGATACTAAACAAACCCAACAAACGACAAGCAATCGACTTCATGGCAAGAAAGTCAAACCCGCGCTAATACACAGCGACACAAGTATGAATTAGTTATGTAGTGCCATTATGAATTATCTTGATGTCGCAGAGAGGGTGTCAATATTAAGAAAAAAATGAATTGAGAGGGTGCCGGTATCGCCCTAGCCTAAAAGAGCCTTTGACTAGTTATGGTCACCATCCCATGGCTTCGTTCCGGGTCTGCGTTCATCAATAGCCCAGCTATCCACCCAGCAAAATGAATGTGCAAGTCAAGCCTTTAAACGTAGGTTCGCCTGAAGCTTGCAATTAGACTACTTGCAGCGCACACGAGTATTGCGTGTAGTCTAGTCGCGAGCTTCAGGCGAACCCACGTTTAAATGAAAAACTTCTCGGCCATTTGCTCGGTAAATTATAATGATTATTTCTAATATAAATAAATATTAACATTTAGAAATACACCCCAATGAGCAAGACTGCTCGTGCTCGGGTGCAGTTTCAAAAATATCAAAGTGAAGAAAGAGGAGAGACAAATCCGAATAAACGGGACTCCACTCTACTATCTCTTTATATATAAAAGGCTTTGTCCTGACTGACTGAATGAATGACTGACTGACAGGAATCTACGTAGACCCTAAACTATAATAGGTAGAGACTTGGAATTTTGACAGTACCTTCGTTTCATAATGTAAGTGCTCACTAAGAAAGCATTTTCCAAAATTTTTATTTTAAATTCCAAAAATGAAATGTTTTTGAGAATACTTAATCCCTTTTTACACAGAATTTTCAAATCCAAATCACAACAATGAATTGTTGCCACTGGTCTCAGATGAGTTTGGAAATAAATGAAACGTGACGTTGACAATTTAGAAAAGCTATCAATATAATAATGTTATAAATAAATATTAAAGAATTAAATCCACGAAAATAATGCAGTCACATAACTTTCTCTACCCTGGAAATAGAGAATACAATACGAGGTAAGGTAATATGTTTTGGGAAGAGATGTATGAAAGTGATATTGTATTTCTGTTTAATTTCATCCCCAAAACGGTTTTATGGTAACATGAGAGTAAGAAATAAAAATTTTCTGCCACGATAATACAATTTTATGTTATCGGAATTTCTGTTTCTTCTTATTTGAACCCCTACCAGGCTTGCTGTGTACAAGCGATGGGATGCAGAATTCTACATCCTCTATGAGCATAGGCGTACCGAGGGGGGGTTTTGGGGGTTTGAACCCCCCCCCCCCTTTGATTAAAAAAAGGAAAATTATATATTTTTTTTAAGTCTGCCCATAAATTACTTAATACGTGTATAAAGCGTGGGAAGCTTAAAACTCGTTATTTTGCGTCTTAATTTTTAAAATTTTACGGGGGAGGACCCCCGAAAGCTTAAAACTCGTTATTTTGCGTCTTAATTTTTTAAATTTTCCGGGGGAGAACCCCCGGAAGCTTAAAACTCGTTATTTTGCATCTTAATTTTTAAAATTTCCCGGGGGAGGGCACCCGGACCCCCTCTCCGTGGGGATTATTCCTTTATAACCCCCCCATATGGTCGGCCTGGTTACGCCTATGCCTATGAGCCATGAAAAGGTATATCAAGCGTTTTCTGAGGGAATAGTTTGAGTGTCGTTCTTCCTATTTCAAATTATAAATACCTATATTAGGACCTAGAATTTAAAAATCTAAAGTCCTTCATAAGTTAATTTCCTATTACAAAATTAAAAAAAAACCCGGGCGACGCCGGGCCTTTTAAGCTAGTTACGAATAAATTAATAACAGCACTTGTAATGAAAATAATACAGGCCTAACACATTTGATAACTTATTTATCGAAGACATGCTTTGGAAACGTAATACTTGACAGAGGGCCCAACTTTTCTCCGTTACGCCACTGGCTGTAACAGTTATAGCGTGGGATTACTAGCTGATTCATCATGCAAAGGGAAACATGTACTTTATGTTAATAAAAATCTGCTACTTTCAAAAGTAAACACTCTTCCTATTTGAATTTGTAACCGTTTACATAAATTAATTTTCTGCTGCCGGAAAGCCATTTATCATCTAGCTCGCTACTGGTCATACCGAAGAGAGAACTTCTAATTGGTGCTTAAAGTCGGTTTTTGTTTAAACTTGTGTGTAAGGTGAATTGATAACCCTTTTGCATTATTTTATTATGGGTTAAAGATCATCTTGCTTGTCTTTCAGGCATCTGAGCTCTGATTCATATTATTTCCTAGTAAGATGAGCTATTAACCTTAAAACTCATTATATTATTTGCCGGACTGCAATGAAAACAGTTAATACAGTGATTAGCAGGCCCCGGATTCTGATGACCTAACATTGTTTGAAAAATTTAAAGAAAATGACTTAATAATTATAAAAAATAACCTAAAACCCAATGTTTTAATAACAAAAAATTATTAGTGTACACACAAAGTTATAGACTTGTTATTAAATTGTAAAAACTGTAAATAACTGTAATGTTGTGAAAGTTCTTTTCTCACGGAAATTTATACTGGCACTGAGGCACTGGCCAGTCAAAATTCGGCATTTTCTTTTGTGGTCTGCTGGATTGTATTGTTGTTTAATTGAGGGTAAACAGTAGTTTTCACTCTCAAATCCAAGCAGTGCCAAGGCAATCTAATAACTAGGGACCGGATTCTTAGGTTTTTACCTATTTTTTTCCTTACTTCCAAAACAAAAAGCGCTCATACACTTTTTCGAATCACGTACATAGGATTCACCCACATTAATTCTGTAGTACCTAAAAATACCTAAATCGGTTATAAAAACCTAAATATACCTAAACGGGATATGAAGCCTAAAATATCTAATTTAGGCTCCTTTTTTTGTCTTTTTTGTTTGTCATTTCAGAAATCGATATTTTGCGGAGAGACAATAATTTTTGTCGGGTTGAAATTAATACCACCAGCGTTTCGTTCAACCCATTGTCGTCTAGAATGGACAGTATCAAGAGAGGAAGTGTAAGAGTACCGGTGTATTCCTTTTAAAATATTCGTACGAACAACCATTGTTGCCGTGTATGGACAAGGATATAGATTTCTGTGTTTTAAAGCCCTTGTTTACATTTATTACTTCCCTGTTATTCATACTTAGTGATCACATTCTGAATTTTAAAAAGACGTGTTAATTATGCCGAAACAAATGAAATCGAGGTTATTACGGCAGTGGGTAGCACATTCAAATTCATTAAACCAACTACCCGATAACGATATTTTTGGGGAAAAACAAAAAAAAAAAAAACTATTTCACCTAATGAAAAACCTAAAACAGTGTTTTTAAAAACCTAAAAATCCGGTCCCTACTAATAACAATAGTAATATAATACAAAATCTTGGCATTTCTTTGATCCTCATATCCGACTGAGACATGACAACACTTAACGCTGAATTTTTCCTTCTTGCATTAAACAAATAACACTTCAAAGACAGCACCGCTAGCGACGAAAAAAGTGAATACCCTCAATGTAAATACATGAAAATGACAAAATAAGGAAGCAAATGACACGAAAATGAAAAAATAATGACCTAAAAATTAAATAAATGCCTTAAAAATATAACATTGCATAAAATGACAAAAATTGACCTAATAAAAATGCATTTCTATAATCTAGAGGCCATGATTAGGATTTATCTACAAGTTGGCATTGTCTATGCTGCATCAACAAAAAAAATGACATGTCATTAGAATTCAGGCCCTGGTTATTATTCTTAAAATTCATACTAGTGTTATTATTTTGTATTTGTTTTATTAATTAATAAATAATTAAGTTTCATATGTCTGCGTGCCTTGACATTATAAACAAACGAATCGAACAGGGTGGGCTTACAAAATTGAAACGACCTATAATTCCATGCGATGTATTGAAAACAAAAATCGCGAAGCTCATATTTTCAAGTTATTACAAGAAAAAACAAAGCCACCTGCAACTGATTTGACAAACGAAATGCATTACTGAAAACTTTGCTTCGATAGAGCAAAAAATGCACGTTTTCTGCCCGTTTTCCACTCATAACTCGCGAACAAAAGCGAAAATAAAAAATCCGGCTTCGAGGTGCATTCAACCACCCTTCAGTCCATCTATGTTTAAAATTTCAGATCTCTGTGTGCAGTAGATTAGGCTGGGCATCGCGCACAGACAGAAAGACACACACTTCCTTTTTTTTTAGATACCAAAGGGAAGAATTTCTAGACTCTTTCTCTGGCATAGGCGTAACGGGGGGGGGGGGGGGTTTGGGGGTTTAAACCCCCCCCCCCATTGATTAAAAAAGGGAAAATTGTACTATTTATTTCATTATTGTGATATATCACCTTTTTAAAAAATCTGTTTATAAATTAGCCTACTTAATATGAGTTTAAAGCGTGGGAAGATTAAAACTCGTTATTGTGCATCTTAATTTTTAAAATTTTCCGAGGGGAGGACCCCGGAACCCCCCCTCTCCAGATGGTTACGCCTATGGTCTCTGGGCATCTCCCCCTGAGGTTAGGGATGGATAAACTCCCCTCTCCTTCCCCTTAGTTTCGTCAGAATATTACGCACTACGCAGGAACTGTGCGTAAACCTTTAAAACGCATGTGATGTATGCACATTGAGACGTGTAATTATTGAAATCAAGGCAAAAACAAAACGTTAGGGTCCAAGCTGAGCAGCGTAAATACATAATTCATAAATGTGCAACCCTTCTTCTCCTGGGGGCACCTAGTGTTCATATTCCATTTCCTTTGCATTCACCCTCGGATTCAAGAGGGTAAGTATGGCACGTGTGCTTTTAGGTAGATTTACAATAAAAATCTACCTATTGCAATCGATACCATGTCATGACTTTCGAAAAATTCTTTCATATCTTTACGTTTCATGCCTCCCTAAGTACGAAACCACCGCCCGTTCAAAAAACTTTTTTGTATACTTATATAACACGCTAGCGGCCGTAATTTTAAAAGTATTTGAGCCAAATTTTATTACCTTATTTCTAGGCCAAACAGTTCGGCCAAGTTCGTTAATGAGCAAAATTGGCCCAAGGAGGTGGTCGGGGGAGGGGGTTGAAATTTTAAAACATTTATATCTCGGCTAGAGGGAAACTTTGTTGGAATAAATTAGAGTATTCCCTATGGAGTTCACAGTGACACCAACGATTCGGGGGTTTTGGGGGTACGAGTGGGGGTGGGGGATTGGGGGAATGGAAATTAGAAACTTTTGAATCCACGTCTTGTGAGGTATAATTGAAAATCTCTTGATGAGTACTCTACAAATCAATAACTAGTTTCTCGATAGCTCTCATATAAGGCGAGATTTGAATGTTTGAAAAAGTGCTCTATCCTCTTTTTTGCAGTTATTATTGCGGGTTTGTCATGCCAAGGCTAAAGAAGAAGAGTGCTACGCAGCGACAATAAATTAAACCAAAAGCACTTCGAAATCTACCTCAGCCTGTAGGATTGCCTAAAGGGAGTTTTTGATTTTGAAACAATTTTATTAAACAACAGTTTCCATCCAGAATTTAGGCTACATGCTGTACTCAGATCTTCTCAGTAGTTAATTGTATTTAATAAATCAATCATGACAAAAGAATGAAAAATACTGGAAATAACGGGACTGTACTTGATCCAAGATGTACAGTCGGTCAAATAAAAAACGTCGGGCGGTATTTGATTAAGTATCACGAACGAGCATATGCGCATGTACAGGAAGACTTAAGGTTAGGTTCACACACGCCTCTTGTCTATCCATGTATTTTCTTGATTATTTAGTCAGTTTTGTTCCAAAACAAACATGTATAGAAGGCTGTGGCTATATGCCTCAAATCCGCCATATTCTTGGTTGCAAATTGTTATAATATTAATAATTAATAGATTCGCGAGGAATATGTTTATTCAAGGAGCATTTTTTAAAGATTTTATTTTATAATACCGGTACTTGTAGTGCAAAATCAATAACTTACGCTCAGCATCTGCAACCAATCTTAGCATCGAAATACGCGTCCGGCCAGATCAACGTTTGCTATGAAAACTTCCGGTCGCATTATAGTAACGTTCCCACCTCTGAGCTTCTTTTCATAAATATGGAACCTTCTCGCTGCTTCAGAGACCGAAAAATGCAGGTCAATTACAGCCCTAACCACACTTTCTCTCACGTTAGCATTTGTATGTGGCGATGACACAAAGCAAAATGAATTATGACAATGCATTAAGTTGAATATCGTGTGTTGCGATTTCCGCGATGTTCATTTTTTCCCTCCTTGTTCATATTTTCCCTCCTGCCGCATGGCCTCATATGTTCCGAAAATGACCTGTATTTTGTGTTTTTTTATAGGAAACTTGTGAACTAATGCGTCAAAACTTTAATTTTAACAGCATACGAGTCCCGACGTTTTTTATTTGACCGACTGTATACGGAGAAAAAGTAAACAACCAAATGTGAAAGTACAAAGTACAGTTCACAAGAGGTCATTTTGTGACTGTTCAATGGATTACAAACAGTAAAATCAATTGAACTTTTTTTTTATAGATTAAGCGCCAAGGATCCCCGGCTCGATTTTCAATGTTTTGTTTCTTAATATTGAGAAAATGATAATGAATTTACCCAAAGCTGAATGTCTCCTCTTAAAATTTCATATTCATCGAAGAGACGTTTACAATGAGAACTACAGGTGCTTTTTTTTTTTTAGTGATTCTAAGAATTTTGTTTTGCAATATCAGGATATCTTCTATTCTGCTTTAACTTCCTCCAAAAGATAATCCATAGGCTACCTCATAACTGACTAGAGAAAAGCAAAATAGACAGATCTCATGTATATCGGATGGTAAGCAAAGACTGATTTGCTTTAATAGAACTTTCGGCTACAATTTTGCGTACATTAAAATTGCATGCCTAGCAGGAATTTCTAGGTAAAAAGTTCTCTGAACCATCTCGAATTTATTAACTGCAGTCGCAATGCATTCATAAAGGAAGAGAAATACAGAAAGGGAAGCTTTTAAAAGCTGTATTCCTCAAAACTCTCGGTAACTCAGCTTAGCTTGAAAGCTGCGTTATTTAAACTCTCCACTTAATGAACCCAACTAAAATGAATACAGCAAAAATAATAAGAATAATTATTTTATAATGTAGCAACTCTACAGTTGCAGACTACATTCCTATGTAAAACAGAATGCAGATGCTCATATGGGAAATAAATGAACCGCGAATAAAACACGTGTTCATCCAGAAGTACTTTAACCTTGTTTACAACTTCAAATGCATATTTAAACTACGGTTATCTGTGAATTCGTAGCGAAAATTAGGCGAAAGCCTAATACAAGGTGCACTTTAAGCTCCGCTCACTCGATATTCACATTTTGTTTCTCAGCTCTCAGGGTGACAAACAACCCTTGTATATTGTCGCCGACACTCCCGACGGTACCACATATTAAAAAAAATGCGAAAGTGCCCCTTGTACTAAATAATAAAAATGCGAGAGTAAGTGCCTTGTACCCATAGGTTTTCCTTGTACCCAACGGTTTGTCAGCCTGTTCATCCTCGAATAATTCGCTAGATCGTGGTATAAAAGGAACTGCTTCACTGTTGGTGGGCTGGGAGGGATATGTCTCATGCGAAAGTGCACTTTATATTTATTTTTTCCCCCATTAATAATACGGTGATATCCCTTCTAGCATTGTCCAGTTTTATAACTGGCTACTACTTGGAAATAAATTAATGGAGATTGTAATAATTTTCCCGCTGATTGGCTAATCGATCTGGAGCATAACTCGCAGATCGATTACAAAAATTCGAATAAAATAGTTTTGAACCCATATATGCGCCGATTGAAGGAAATTAAGCTTTATTAAGAAAACCACGTGGTATTTTATCTGCGAGATACAAACATAAAATATAGATTTTAAGATTATCATTATAATAATCAGAAAATATGTTGTTATTTTTAGATAGAATATATTAAATAAATTGAATTCTTATAGACAATAGTCATCGATACTTCTTTAGAAGCGGGTAAGGAAAATTCAAAGGCCCAAGTTTTGATATTTCTCATGTGTGCCCAGAACTTGTAAATACAGTAATATTATGTAGTTTTTCTAACAGTAGGCCTATATGACTATTATTTATGGGGGAAACTGAAAAATAAAGTCTCAAGTTCAAATCCCCATACATTAAAAGAAAAGAAAATATGAGAACTAAAAGGCAATGTCACAAGAGAAATTAACTCTATCTCGGAAGCTTAACTTATGCGCATGAAAAAAAAAAGTCCTAAAATGGTGCCATTGTTGTGTGGATGCAAGATGAGGATATTTCCAGCATCTCTTGTGATAAGGTTCTTGGTTATTTTCATTGTAATTTTAACTGTAATTGTGAGAACCTGAATCATTACACCGTTAGCGGCATTATTTGCGTAGAACCGTTGGTTCTTGGTTATTTTCATTGTAATTTTAACTGTAATTGTGAGAACCTGAATCATTACACCGTTAGCGGCATTATTTGCGTAGATATTCCACCCGATCGCACGGTAATTAGACCTGTGGCCGCCACGACGTAGAAACCCGCCCGATTGGCCAACTCTTACGTGAAACGCACTTTACAATTCCATTGTTAAAAATAGCTGTGAATTTATTAATTTGAACAGTAAGAAACTAAGTTTATTACATAAAATTTATGTAATAAACTTAGTATTTAATACTGTATTTATTTTTCATGTTTATTCTTTTTATAATGTCCTTGCCATTAGTCAATCTATAATAATAGCCAAGGAGGAATTCTTTGTCTGTCTGTACGCGATGCCCAGCGAAATCTACTGCACGCACAGATCTGAAACTTTAAACATAGATGGACTGAACGGTGGCCGAATGCACCTCGAAGCCGGATTTTTTATTTTAGCTTTTGTTCGCGAGTTATGAGTGAAAATGGGCAGAAAACGTGAATGTTTTTCGTCATCGAAGCGTCAGTTTTCAGTAATACATTTCAATTTTCAAATCAATTGCAGGTGGCTTCGCCTTTTTTGTCATAACTTGGAAATAAAAGCATTGCTTCGATTCTCTGAGCTCACCCGGGCCGATTTCTAATCGTTGAATGAATTCCAGAGGCGGATTTTTAGTTCTTTCGTTATAATTATTAATCGTTTAGTTTATGAATGATTCGCGTGTAAGTGTTACTAACGTATGTTTTAATTATTTTGCTCTTAATTTTTAATCTTCGATTCAATTATCGTGGGCGAAGCCGCGGGCACCTGCTAGTTTACTTTATATTTTTATTTACAACTAAGCTATTTCTGAATTTACCCCAACCACGGACATGTGCTCATTCGGGGGGGCGTCTTTAGTGAAAAAATAATGTTGAAACTTGTCAGGCTTAATCTCTATCTCTATATATAAAAGGCTTTGTCCTGACTGACAGGTATCAACCTACAGCCTAAACTATAACAGGTAGAGACTTGGAATTTTGATAGTACCTTCGTTTCATAATGTAGATGCTCACTAAGAAGGGATTTTGAAAAATTCTGATTCTAAATGCCAAAAATTAAATGTTTTTTTTAAAATACTTAAGCCCTTTTTACATAGAATTATCGAAACAAATTCACAGAACATATTGTTGCCAATGGTATAGGTGGGTTTGGATTAAATGAAATGGATGTTTGACAAATTAGAGAAGGTATCATTATAATTCATATTATCAATATTAATAAAAGGAATTGTCCTCGATGTCCAGCGAAATCTACTGAACGCAGAGATCTGAAATTTTAAACATAGGTGGGCTGAAGGGTCGGAAAATGCACTTCGAAGACGGAATTTTAATTTCAGTTTGCGTTCGTGAGTTATGAGTGAAAAACGGGCAAAAAACATGCATTTTTTGCGTTTTCAAAACATAAGTTTTCAGTTATACATTTCAATGTCAAATCAATTACAGTTGGCTTTGGCTGAATTTGTCATACCTTGAAAATAAAACTTTCGCGATCGCTTGAATGTTGTAAGCTCTAAATATGGTCAAACGTTGTTTTATTTGGACGAATCTCACTATACAGAGGTTTTCTGGGCCAAGAAACTTGAATCTGAGGTCGCTTTTACCAGACGATGCTACCTAATCGTGGAATACACTCCACGTGATTTAGGAGTTAATAAATATAATGATTTTACTATTATGCTCTTAATTTTTAATTTTTGACATAATTATCGCGGGCGAAGCCGCGGGCACATGCTAGTATATTTATATAAAAGGCTTTGTCCTGACTGACTGAATGACTGAATGACAGGAATCAACGTACAGCCTAAACTATAACAGGTAGAGACTTGGAATTTTGACAGTACCTTCGTTTCATAATGTAGGTGCTCACTAAGAAAGGATTTTGAAAAATTCAGATTCTAAATGCCAAAAATCAAATGTTTTTGAGAATACTTAATCCCTTCTTACACAGAATTATCGAATCCAAATCACATTTGACATTAAAACATATTGTTACCAGCGAGTCTCAGATGGCCTTGGAAAAAAAATGAAAGTAGAATAAATTTGACAAATGAGAGAAACAAATGAGAGAACTATCAATATCCACGAAAATAATGCAGTCACATAACTTTCTTTACCCTGGACATAGAGAAAACAATACGAGGTATGGTAATATATATATTATTATATCACAGAATGAAATTCACGAAAATAATGCAGTCACATAACTTTCTCTAGCCTGGAAATAGAGAAAACAATACGAGGTAAGGTATTATGTTTTGGGAAGAGATGTATGAAAGTGATATTGTATTTCTGTTTAATTTCATTCCGAAAACGGTTTTATGGTAACATGACAGTGAGAAACAAAATTTTCAGCCACGATAATACAATTTTATGTTACCGGAATTTCGGTTTCTTCTTATTAGAACCCCTCCCGGGCTTACTGTGTACTGTACAAGCGATGGGATGCAAAATTCTACATATAGCCATAAAAGCTATTTCAAACATTTTCTTAGGGGATAGTTTGAGTGTGATAAGTCGTTCTTTCTACTTCAAATTATAAATACCTATATAAGGACCTAGAATTTATAAATCTAAAGTCCTTCATAAGTTAATTTCCAATTACAAAATAAGAAACCCGGGCGACGCCGGGCCTTTTAAGCTAGTTTAGTATATTGCGATACAAGTGCCGTAAGGGGTGCATACGGATCGAGGAAAAAGTTTGAAAAAACGAGGCGCTTTCGCCGAGTTCTTTCAGTTTCCGAGATCCGTTATGCGCTTACGGCACGAGTATTGCATGCTATTTTTTTGCACGATGATTATTTATATCAATTTAATTACCAGTATATTAATTGTGATATTACCTGAAAATATTATGTATATGCATTCTTGAAGATAGATGTTTATATCAGAAAGTGATTCGCATGTGTTTGTTGTTATGGGACCGAATATTTGTCCTGGGGGGGCCTTGTCAATAAAGGCTTGTATTATGATGTGCCGTAAGTAAATTCTTACGCACGGAAACTCTTACCGCACATAGCAACAAGATTGCGTGTGGAAATGTCAACTTACGATCCACGGCAACAACATTCGTAAGTACCATTAATTAGTTAAGTCGTGCAAAAATAATTTTCAATATGTAACATTTTGTTCAATATAATAAACCAACTTTGAACTCTTAAAATCGTGTTTTTCGTTTTAGATTTAGGCAGCGTGTTCAAGACGAATCACGTACGCTGCGGTAGCGCCCCGATACAGCACAACAGTGCTTTTTTTTATGAACTTGGATATCTCCCATTTTGTGTTAAACTCTATATTAAACGCAATGAAACATCTGAAGAACGGGAATTTTAAGTACAGCATTTATCCAAAATGACCACAGCTTTGGTGACAATGGTCAGTGCATTATGAAGCCCATATGATGCGACTCGCTCCATAGCCTGCTATGTTCATAACGGAAAAAAATGACTGCTGCAAGAATAATGGGCGGGTTTAAAAGCAGGCCGTGTCTTCATTGAGGAAGGAGAAAAAAGCAGTGTTAGAGTGTTTACACTTTAAAGGACATATTCATGCGGGCTCACAATGGCCGTGCACAACAATGAAGAGATGGGGCGGTCGATTTCTATGCGACAAAGACTATATCTGCGTGTAAACTGTTTAACTGTGCAGGATCCTCTATAGCTGTCGTCAAGTTTTTTATTGTTACGCCGCCACCGCGATACAGGTACATAAAGAGTGGGTGTGTGCACAACAGTTATTGGGTATCAGTGGCGTGCGGTAAAGACACTTAGGGGATGCAGTGTGTGGGGTGAAAAAGAGAATTATTTTCCACTAAGAAGGAATTATTCGCGTAATCCATTTTATAGTATTAATGACTTTTTAAACGTAGACCTACAGTTTTTAGGTAGATTTTGAAGAAAAATCTACATATTGCAATCGATACCATGTCATGACTTTCGAAAAATTCTTTCATATCTTGACGTTTCATGCTTCCCTAAGTACGAAACCACCGCCTGTTCAAAAAAAAAAATTTGTGATATTTACATATATATATATATATATTTATTTATTTATTTATATCTTTACACGATAGCGGCCGTAATTTTGAAGATATTTGAACCAAATTTTATTATGTTATTTCTAGGCCCAATAGTTCGGACAAGTTCGTTAATGAGAAAAATTGGCCAAAGGGGTGGTCGGGGGAGGGGGATGGAAATTCTATTTTTTTTAAACTACGTGTTGTGGGGTATCGTTGAAAAGCTCTTGATGAGTACTCTACAAATCAATAACTAGTTTCTTGATAGTTCTCATATAAGGCGAGATTTGAATGTTTGAAAAAGTGCTCTTTCCTCATTTTTGCAGTTATTATTGCGGGTTTGTCATGCCAAGGCTAAAGAAGAAGAGTGCTACGCAGCGACAATAGATTAAACCAAAAGCACTTCGAAATCTACCTCTGCCTTTAGGCTTGCCTAAAGGGATTTTCAAATAATAAACTAGATTTTAAAATTGTTTGTAAATAAATTTATAATAGTATTAATGACTTTCTAAATGCACAGTTTTTAAATAACTAGCTTTAAATAGCAATTTTTAAATAACAAGATAGTTTTAAGAATTGTTAGGCCATAAATCTGTTACGTAGCCTTTTAAAATAAGCCATATTGTATCAATGTAACTTATCCCTTATTCAATATTTCTCAGTTTTATGTAGGCACTTGTTTGGAACTGGAGAAGTGCATCTAACACAAGGAAGATGTTGGGAGAAGCGTGGTAGAACATCGAATTATATTTTGCGTGAAATTACCTACATATCTCCGTGGCGCAGTTTACATATCTCATTTTTATTCTATTTCAAATTAGGTGTCAACCGTGGCGCAGATTACATACACCCGTAGGCTGGTAGCCCTCCAATTACTGTTGCATGACGAAGTCTATTGCATTTTTGTAAAGTGCTTAGTGACGAACTAACTTGTCTATTGTCTGTTTTCCTTATGTTTCATAGAATAAATAATTATAAAAAATCGAGGAATAGTTATTCAAAATACAAAATGGTAAAAAGAGAGATTTTATTTTGCGAGAAGATATGTTTGCGAAACGAGTCCACGTGCTTCATACTTTATGTAAATATACCCAATAATATACATACCAACGAAATAACAAACGAATTTTTTATTATACCAATAGTTTTTATACCTGAAGGTCGCGGGTTCGATCCCCGATGAGGTCGTTGGAGTTTTTCAACTGGCCTAATCCTTCTGGTGGCACTATGGCCCTGGGGTCGACTCAGCCTCGAACAGAAATGAGTACCAGAGCAATCCTGGGGGTAAAGGCGGCCGGTGCATAAGGCTGACTTCCTTACCACCTTCATGTGCCGAATGTCTAAAATCTGGGAACCTCAAATTCCTGGAACCCTGGACCTCCATGGCCTGTATAGGGAATACTTTACTTTTTTTAAAATAGTTTTTATAATAAAAAATAAAATATGTGTGGTGATCATGAATTTTTCCTTAAATTTGAAATGTACGTTGTAAATTAATTTTGCCTCCATTTGCAGTAAACATATACAGAAAAACTAATGCCTGATAGTTTTCTAAATAATGTTGTTATTCCTATTGAAAAAATCCCTTTAGGCAGGCCTACAGGCGGAGGTAGATTTCGAAGTGCTTTTGGTTTAATTTATTGTCGCTGCATAGCACTCTTCTTCTTTAGCCTTGGCATGGCAAACCTGCAGTAAACAGGAAGAGCCTACAATCAATTGTTTTGACAACAATAATAGGATATAATATTCTGGGAGGCCGTGCGCAAGATCAGCAATGAATAAAATTAGCAAAGCCGCTAAACAAGACAAAATTATGATATTATAATAATTCTTTCAAGTGTTATTATTTTCAAACATTAAAATCTCGCGTCATATGAGAGCTATCAAGAAACTATTTATTGATTTGTAGAGTACTCATCAAGAGCTTTTCAACGATACCCCACAAGACGTGGTTTCAAAAGTTTCAAATTTTCATCCCCCACCCCCACCCCCACCCTCACTCGAACCCCCGAATCGTTGGTGTCACTGTGAACTCCATAGGGAGTACTCTAATTTATTCAAACAAAGTTTCCCTTTATACTCCATAGGGGCCGAGATATACATTTTTAAAAATTTCAACCCCCTCCCCCGACCACCCCCTTGGGCCAATTTTGCTCATTAACGAACTTGTCCGAACTATTGGGCCTAGAAATAACATATTAAAATTTGGTTCAAATATCTTCAAAATTACGGCCGCTATCGTGTAAAGATATATATATATATATATATATAAATATTACAAAATTTTTTTTGAACGGGCGGTTGTTTCGTACTTAGGGGAGCATGAAACGTAAAGATATGAAAGAATTTTTCGAAAATCATAAAGTGGTATCCATTGCAATAGGTAGATTTTTCTTCGAAAATCTACCTAAAATCAGGCAATTTACTGAAAAGTTGCGTGATAAGTAGACTTCGGATTTTAGGTAAAAACCTATTTTAATCCTTAAGTGATATATGGACGAAAACTTGTATATGCATGTTTCATAAGTGACTATGCCTAAAACTGATACTTTTATAGGACCTAAAACAGCCTATTTTAACGTTAGAGCCTAATATTGCCTTTTTTCTTGTTTTTCCTCTAAAGTTAAAAATAAGTTATTTTTTAATATAAATTCTAGCATTTATTTTCAGTTCGTACTAATTTTTTTTGCTCGGAATGTGCAGTACATGACACATTTGTGGCGTGGTTAAATAGTAAGGAATGTTTCGTCTTCAGTAGAAAAATTCCTTGGAATTCCAAAGAAAATGTAATGTTTTTCTCCCGACTCCCACATCCAGTAACCAAAAAAAAAAATATCGTAGTTCTCTGAATCACTGAGGGATACAAGGGGTTGAATATGCTAGCCTGCGTAGCTTCTGGGCGCAGGGATTAGGTTTTCACTGTTATGGTAATAATACAGGCCCTAGTAACAGGTCTATATAATTCTGTGTACCATAGGCCTATATCTGTGTTTTATCATGATAGTTGATTAATGGTGACTTCAATAAATATAATATTCTGCATAGCAATTGAGATCTTTCAGAAAATTGGCAACTTAACGATTTTATAAGAGACTATTTTACGATTTTTAGAACCTATTTTCCAATTTTAGAGCCTATTTTAGGTGCTTAAAACAGCATTTTAGCGACCTAAAAGTCCGAAGTCTAGTGATAAGTTTCATTTTCCCGTATGCAAACTTTTCAATAGGCCTATTACATTTTGAATGATTAAAAAACCAGACTAATAAAATGACAGAAATAACACTTCTTCACAACACTATCTTTTATACCACGAATTTGTGTACGAAAAATCAAGCATTCAGCTTTAAAAAATTGGAAAATAGCAGTTTCACTCCCAAGCCCCCCTAGAGCATGATAATTAAAAATGACTATATTAAGTTATATTCGACCGCCGGCGTGGTCTTGTGGTTAGCGTCGCTGACTTCAGATCCGTCGGCCCTGGTTCGATCGCCGGTACCTCCTCGGATTTTTCTGAGGTAGGGAGGTCTGGTAGGGGTGCACTCAGCCTCGTGATTCAAATTGAGGAGCTAATTGAGCGGCTCCGGTCATGGAAACCACCATTAACGACCGTGGGTATCGGCATGCTGACCACATGCCCCCCGATCCTGCCGTCTGCCTGTGGTAGATGACGCATCGGTCGGGTGGTAGGCCAAGTCCCTCCAGGGATGTAGCGCCACGGAATTTAGTTTTATATTATATTCAGTAGATTTATACCACCCTGTATAATGATATGTTGGATACCTTATAAAGCCACGTAATTTGTAGTTGATTTGAAATTTAAAATATGTTCAGTGAAGAGAGATTTCCAGCCTTTGCTACGGGAGAATGAAAACAGAATTGATGGGCGAACGCAGGAACTGATATTGAAAAATGGAATCGCGTTTCGTTCCCGACAAGTATTTACCCTTGTAGGAATGGAGGGCTATATTCTTTGTGGATAAGACACACGACAAGACAGATTATAGGTCTGTGTGAAAAACTTTCTCAACTCGGGTGTCTTTCTCTAGCCTCTATTCCATTTCGAAAACAAATAGGAGCCACATGACAATGTAGAACATCCGTACACTATAAAGCCACATGACTTATGCCCGGTTTCTATAAACTCGTGAAATACCTGTGGGTAAATTATCCATGGGCAAATTAGTTCCTAATCACCCACAATTATATAATGAGGAAGGCCTTGGAGTTGTATAGTTAATTTAATTCAGAGGGCTTTGATTCTCATTGTTTAAATTATTATTGATCCTACAAGAGGTTAAATTGTATCCAGCCATCCAAGAAAGGATAAATTAACCCGACGATTTACCCTTGGAAAGATCAAGCCCGAGTTTGTAGGAACATTTGTTCTGTCATTTTCATATTTACCCAGAGGAGATTTATCTAGAAACTCGCCACAAGTGTTTGTGAGTGTTATTTGAGTTTTTAAAAGTTATTCTTGTGTAAATTCTATTTCGCGAGTTTATAGAAACCGGGCATTACTCACTCACTGACATTAATGTTTACCCACCTCCAGATGAGCTAGAAACTTGAAATTTTTGCAGACTTCTAGCTTTTATCCTGTAACCAACGGGAAAGTACCAAAAAGTTTAATTTTTTTAAATTTTTATCCCTAAAAAAATCTTGAAAAGGGCGGGTGCACTTTTAATGTCTTTGCTCAGTTCTCATGACAACAGTATTAACTATAGTGAGAGTATTATAAGAGAAAAATTCCTCTGAAACTGGGATTTGAACCCAGGACATTTGACTATCCGTGCCACTCCTCTACTAACAGAGCTAAGCCAGAGTTCGCTTGTAAACAATTACGTATGATTTTGTAAACAAGCACCGACAGGGCATATACGCCCTTGTGTGTCTCTGGAGGAAGGCCATAGAACGGGACGTAGATTACGTGGAAAAATAGGGAGTGTAGAAGAAACATTTTTTCTTGTGTGTAAGTTTCATTGCGTTCAATAAATAATTGTTGAAGAAAAAAATATGGTGCATTACTTTCTGGGCGACCCTCGTATTTTGCATATAGGCCTAGTCCTTTCGGTTTCGCTGTACTATCATCAGGCATTTCGACGGGTCACTGTTTGTAGATGAATAAAACTGTGATAGTGTTGAAGTCATTTTAGTTAAAACCGCTGAAAACTTAAAATTCCACTAAAATTCATTTCTTTATTCTTCAATAAGTTGCTGTGTGTCAATAGCTGTCAGTAGTTGTAGCGCACTAAAGATTTCTCCGTTCTTTTTATGGAACTATCCAAGGGAAATTTTCCCACTGATTGGCATATCGATCTGGAGCATAACTCGCAGATCGATTACAAAAATTGGTATAAGAATTAGCAAGCGAAGAATAAAATGCACCGATAGAACGAATTCAAGTTTTATTAAGAAAACCACGTTGTATTTTATCTGCGGAATACAAACATAAATTTATGTTTTTAAGATTATCATTATATTTATATTAAAGTATTTTATCATTAATAGATAAAATATATTAATTAAAAGGAATTCTTGTAAACAATAGTCACCGATACTTCTTTAGAAGCGAGTAAGGAATACGCAAAGGCGCAGGTTGTGAAATTTCCCATGTGAGTCCAGAACTTGTAAATAATATTATGTTGCTCTTTCCAACGTACGTGTGTTTAGATCAGAATATTACTGAGGTGTGGATGCCCGATTTACAGAATCACAGTAATCTTATACCTAATGATTCACTAGAGTGAGAAAACTGGTGAGTTATACATTTCAGTATGTTTCTGGTCCACCGTTCCTCTCACGCAGAGGGCCCGGGTTCGATTCCTGGTCGGGACGAGTTACTTAGGTGGGGTTTACCTTGCCTGCAAAAGAATGTCAGGTAACTTTAAGCCCTTGTGTTCCCCGGATGTGCTGTCATTATCATCTTCATCCCATCCTCGCCTTGTTTGGAGTGAGTGTGTGTGTGAATGGTGTGTCTCGTCCTATGTGTTCATGTTGTCTCGGAGGTGGCCTCGGCATTGGGCTGTTCACTCATCCGAGGAGGCCCTGCATATCCATGTCTAGTTATAAATGTATGTAAAGATAATCTCTATTCCCACAAGTCGCGGTCGTGTAAGGCCCTGGTGGCGCGTGGCGCATAAACGCCCCTTCAACGTGTGAGGAAAAAATAAGAGAAAGAATATGTTTCAGTTCTTATCTCTTTAATTGATAATGTACCCTGTAGGATACATCAGTTTCTCTTAAATTTGTAATAAAATGACTGATATTTAAATTCCATGTAGGCGTAATTTTAGAGAATAAGGCACAATAAATAAACTCTGGTAGTCATGGTTGTGTTGACTGTTTTCTTTGCAGTCCGGCACATGTTTAAAAATTGTGTGAGGAACTGGGTCTTGGGCATTTAAGGGTTACAATTGAACTTATATTATTATCATGGTGGATCCATTACACCTAAAGCCGGTAACTTAACCTATCTGCATCTTTTTCTTACTTAATCGCAGTAGGCTGTATCTAAACCTATAACTTTTGATTTATTTATTACTGAAGACTGGAATATAACAATACTATCAGGTGCCCGCGGCTTTGTCCGCGTTTATTTAGACACTATTCACCTCCTAAGTGTTTTATTTAAATCATATATTTAACAGGCAAATAATTAAGACTATATTTATTAAAACTGAATGAATTACATAATTTTAGTCTTAATTATATTATTTCATAATAAAAATACATAATTAAACGAATAAAACAAATGTTATGTTGCTAAATGGGGTTACAGATTTGAAATGAAACTTTGAATTGTATCGCAGATTTATGAACTTGACCCAAATCTCTATATATATAAAAAGCTTTGTCCTGACTGACTGAATGAATGACTGACTGACTGATTGACTGAATGACAGGAATCAACGTAGGCCTACAGCCTAAACTATAACAGGTAGAGACTTGGAATTTTGACAGTACCTTCGCTTCATAATGTAGGTGCTCACTAAGAAAGGATTTTGAAAAATTCTGATTCTAAATGCCAAAAATTATATGTTTTTGAAAATACTTAATCCCTTTTTACATAGAATTATCAAAACAAATTCACAGAACGTATTGTTACCAGTGGTATCAGGTGGGCTTGGATTAAATTAAATGGATGCTTGACAAATTAGAGAAGGTATCATTATAATTCATATTATCTATATTAATAAAAGGAATTCTCCTCGATGTCCAGCGAAATCTACTGAACGCAGAGATCTGAAATTTTAAACATAGGTGTGCTGAAGGGTCGGAAAATGCACCTCGAAGCCGGAATTTTAATTTTAGTTTTCGTTCGTGAGTTATGAGTGAAAAACTGGCAAAAAACGTGCATTTTTTGCGTTTTCAAAACATAAGTTTTCAGTTATACATTTCAATGTCAAATCAATTACAGTTGGCTTTGGCTATTTTTGTCAAACCTTGAAAACAAAACTTTCGCGATCGCTTGAATGTTGTAAGCCCTAAATATGGTCAAACGTTGTTTTATTTGGACGAATCTCACTATACAGAGGTTTTCTTGGCCAAGAAACTCGAATCTGAGGTCGCTTTTACCAGTCGATGCTATCTGATCGTGGTATGTAGTCCATGCGATTTAGGTGTTAATAAATGTAATGATTTAACTATTATGCTCTTAATTTTTAATTCTTGAAATAATTATCGCGGGCGAAGCCGCGGGCACATGCTAGTAGTAAATATGAACAGCAAAGAAATCTTTAAGTATATCAAAAATCCTATTTCACTGGTTATAATTTACTTCAATCTGTAATTAGACCTAGAAAACATTAAAATACCACCAATAAAATTTAAAATATGAGTTTACCACTTACACAGTGTGTATAGTTTTTTAAAAGTTTCATTACGATACATTTCATTAAAATAAAGTGTTAATTATTTAAAATATCTGTAAATTCTAAAAAAGTAACATTATAATGCAGAATTTACAAAATATGATATGAAACTTCAAAATTTCTTTAATATGCACACAAATATGCAAAAAATATGACCTAAATATGCATATTCATACTAAATATGCTACAATAGTTCAAATTTTCCTAAATATGCAGTTATATGCACAATAAAAGCCGTTGCATTTACACCAGGACGCTTGGAATCGGGTTTAAATCAGTCGGAAACCCGAAATAATGCAAAGGGGTAAAATATGACATGTCATAGAAATCCGCTCCCTAGTTATACCACAGAATTTCAAATTTGATCTGCCCACTTTGTATTGTTTTCTTCTTTTTACTACTTTTATTCTAGGTATTGATTTCAAGTGAGAGTTATACTAGGCTCGTCCATAAAGTAAGTTACCCTGGGACCATGTACAGAAACAAAACACAATTTCGTGGATATATATGTACTACAACAGACACAGCCAGTGTTCAGCTATTTTTAACAAATTCGCCACCGGAATTGACTATGTTTGTTATACCGTGGGACCAACTTTTGAATACCTGTGTCTTAGAAGTCTGCCGCTTGCGATTTGAACTACTGTGTGACAACCATTTCCTCTTCTCTGTCATTTCTTGAGGTGTAGGAAAAGATGGATATTATTGGGAGTGTGGACCGGGCTGTAGGGTGGATGTTTAAACTATATACTTCTATACTTCATAGGGGCCGAGATATAAATGTTTTAAAATTTCAACCCCCTCCCCCGACCACCCCCTTGGGCCAATTTTGCTCATTAACGAACTTGTCCGAGCTATTGGGGCTAGAAATGACATATTAAAATTTGGTTCAAATATCTTCAAAATTACGGCTGCTAGCGTGTAAAGATATATATATATATAAATATCACAATTTTTTTTTAACGGGCGGTGGTTTCGTACTTAGGGAAGCATGAAACGTAAAGATTTGAAAGAATTTTTCGAAAATCATGACATGGTATCCATTGCAATAGGTAGATTTTTCTTCGAAATCTACCTAAAAAGAGCGTCTTCAAAAATAATATAGCATAAACACGATGGAATATGTATAAAATACTCGCTAATGGCATAATTGAATTTTCATGCCTCTCTTTAATGAATGAGTGCCCTCTAATTTACAAACGACCCTGGTTTCAGATTTTCTGACGTGATTTAGTTCATACCCGCGAATTGGAAAACAAACGGACCACAGACACGGCCACCTATATTATACATGAATTCAACTGTTTTATGTGGTGGAGGTGATGTTAACCAAGAATTATAGTTTGCCACTGATGTAATTCTGCACTGCAGTTTATAAAATATAATTACGTTTTCAAACGAATGGAATACCGCACAATATGTCGTCATTTAAAATTACGCAGTGATTTAATTTCAATATAATATTGTATATGTATAAAAGTTGTTCTATTTTTTACGGAACGGCACAGGATTTAGAAATAGAATTTCCATTCTGATTACTGAAAACAATATTTGAAAGCGGTATTAAAAAGCACTATTTTTAATTTGTGGCCTTGGATATTCCTGTCGGAACTCTACTGATTGTTGAAACATCGTCCCACGTATATTGTAGTAATTTTTTAAAAATGTCTATTCAATCTGAGGCCCAGGAAGTAAAATGTTAAAATTCATAACGCAAGGAAAGTATTAACAGAGAAGAAATCTTGAAGGATGAACAAGATTTCATTACCAAATTTATAAAGTGGCTGAATTTCTAGGACTCGGTAGGCCTAATATTACGTTAAACCGAAATGATATTCACAAAATAGGCCTAAGTTATTTTTGTAATCTTTTTCCAAGTTAGGCCTAAGCTCCAGATCGATTCATTAAGCAGGGTTTACGGAAGACCAAAGGTCTAAAGTTTGATACTTGATTCAAACTCGTATACACTGATATAAGAAATTCTTTAAATATCTCAACATTTCACGAAATACACTGGCAAAGAATTTCGTTTAATGTACGTAGGCCTAAATATTTCACAGTGATAACTTATACCTTCTGTATATAACAGTATCCATATAGTAAGTTACTCAATTCAACTTGATCAACGAAATAAATAAACATCTGACTAGTTTGATAATCATATGTGAAGGAATATGTCATAGCTAACTGTATTGCAACTTTCAAAGCCGTATATGAACACTGTAAAACAGTATGTTGTCGTGATAACTCGTTTGCATTTGATAGATTCTTTCTAATACATTGCCATAAAATAGGCGACAAATTGGGCAAAATTGTTTACTTTTGCTCCGTACACATCTTGGATCAAGTATAGTTGCTCTGAAGTATGCTGGTTATCCAACCAACAGTGGCGTAGCATGCTTAGGTGGTATCCGGTGCGGAAAATTTCTTGTCACCCCCACCCCCATTTAAATTATGAAAAGATGGAACAGTTCCAAGTGTTATTTTTGGGATAGTCAAAGGTAATCCCACGAGAGTTTAAGAGTTTATCGATAGATACAGTTGCAACGAATTTATCTGCTTTGCCTTGCTGTTCAGCCGCGTTTTATTACCTTTGTTGACTGAATTGAATCTAAACGAAGTTTCAATACGCATGTTGACTTGTAGAAAGTTGTTAAGCTTATTTTATTGTTTTAAATAATATTACTATTTTCTTTAAATTCCCTTGAGCGATTTTTTACTTCAAAGACATAGCTTATTTTTATTTTGTCACCCTCCCGGGTGAGGCGCCCGGTGCGGCCCGCACCCCCTTTCTTACGCTACTGCCAACAGAAGCTATTTGAGTTTTCTGTAATTCACTTTGATATTATAGAACAACGTTTCTCAACCTATGGTCCGCGGACCACTGGTGGTCCGCAAAGATGGTGAAGATGGTCCGCAGACATACCGGTAATTAAAACATATCTTAAAGCAAGTGGAAAGTAAAGAAGTAAAATTTTTTCACATATTTCGTTATCATGACCTATAATTAATACCCCAAATATTAAGAATATAGGCCTTCTTTTAAAAATTGGATGTAAAATTAGGGGTCCGTAAACTTTTTTATACATTTTAGAGGTCCTCGGGGTCAAAAAGGTTGAGAAACGCTGTTATAGATGTATTAAATTTCCAACCCTTGCATAATGCCTGAAAACTTTAATAATTTGACCACTTTTAAAAGTTTGTTGTAGGCCTAAAAATGATTCCTTTCGATCTCCATTCGCTTGGACAGTCGGAGTAACAGGTGAAGTTTCCACCTTTGTCTGATGAAGTTGGAGGAAATCCAATATATTGAACAGGGACTCATAGTTGTTGAGGAGGTGGCTATAACCAGATTACCACAGAGCACGTCACACTGCTAGATGTGTCACAGACTCATCCTACAACTCATTATCTCAAACAACACGTCGCGCTCAAACCCTGACTAATGTTATCGCATTTGGCATGGATACGCGTAGTTTAAAAGTTCAACCTACTGCCAGAATTAAATTTTAAGTCGAAAACTTCTAAGCTAGAATACTAAATTCAGTTTCACAGTCTGTATTTCTCTCGGCTTTCAACCTGTCTGCTTATCTATGCAAGCTATCTACAGTATTTTATGAATAGACCTGGGATTTTAAGGCAAATGCCTATTTTGTTCCTTATGAAATAACATGAAAGTTTTAAAATATGTTGACATTTCACGATAAAACATTTCTATTTATAGAGTTTTATAGTGCCATAAAATGCCTATTTGGACCTTTGGAGCCTATTTTTACTATTCGAATGGCTAAAATGTCTATTATGTACGTTTAAAATAAAATTCAACTTCGGTAGCTTTTACAGTCACTTAATGGACATCCCTGAATGAAGAGCAGAACAGCAGAGGGTGAGTTTTTCTCAGAAACTTGATTTTCCCAAACAACTATCGCCAAAGGACATTCCCGCACGCAATCTGGTTGCTATGAAAACAAAAGAAAACTCCGTGCGGTAAAAATTACAAAAAGCACACGTGCCATAAGTAAAATCATCATAACACAAGCCTTTATGGAAGACCGGAACCAAGGCCCCCAGTTTGTGGCGACTTTAACAGGACAAATATTCAGTCCCCATAACAACCAACACATACGAACCACTTTCTGAAATATAACATCTATCTTCAATAATGTATATAACTTACATAATATTTTTCAGCTAATATCTCAATTAATAAGATAAAATTGATATAAATATTCATCCTGCAAAAAATAGCATGCAATACTCGTGCCGTAAGCGCGTAACGGATCTCGGAAATTGAAAAAAACTCTTTCCTCGATTCGTATGCACCGCTTACGGCACTTGTATCGCAATATACTATATTTTGCTCATTGGATTGCTTACGGGCTCGTTCCTCAAACATATCTACTCGCAAAATAAAATCCTTCTTTTAGCCCTTGTATCGTAAATAGCTATTTTGCACTCCTTAGCTAGTAAGTGTTACTTACGAAAGTTGTTTACATGGATCGTAAGTTGACATTCCCACACAATCGTGTTGCTAAGGGCGTTGCGATGAGGTTAAATTACTTACGGTCCAAGCGCCACGTCATAATTCATTACGATACACTTCATAATACAAGCTTTTATGGACACGGCCCCCAGGACAAATATTCGGTTCCCATAACAACAAACACATGCGAATCACTTTCTGAAATAAACATCTATTTTCAAGAATGTTTTTACATAATATTTTCAGGTAATATCACAATTAATATAATTAAATTGATATAAGTAACCGTCGTGCAAAAAATAGCATGGAACACACGGGCCGTAAAGGCATTTACGGGTCTCGAAAACTTAAAAACCCTCGGCTGCGCCTCGGGTTTTCAATCTGTTTCCTCGACCCGTAAACGTGCCTTACGGCACTTGTATCGCAATATACTATTTCAGCTAATATTTCAATTAATATAATTAAATTGATATAAATAATCATCGTGCAAAAAATAGCATGCAATACTCGTGCCGTAAGCGCATAACAGATCTCGGAAATTGAAAAAACTCGGCTCAAGCGCCTCGTTTTCTCAAACTCTCTCCTCGATCCGTATGCACCGCTTACGGCACTTGTATCGTAATATACTATATTTTGCTTATTGGATTGCTTACGGGCTCGTTCCTCAAACATATTTACTCGTCGTGAATAGCTATTTCAGTCTTTAACTTTTGAGATGGAAATAACCGGAGATATCCAGGTTTGCTTTCATAAATGGCGCATAACGTATTTACGTGTTAGAAGAGTCGAGTTCCATGTTCTGGCATTACGAGCCAATTCTCCTCCACTCCATTGTCAGTGTTGTGAAACTTTGCACTGGAATCAGCACAACTTTCAACTTCTCTCGTCCCGATGGACTGAACTTTAGCATTTCGTTTTCGGACTTAACCTATAAATTCTCTCTAGGCTTTTAATTATCTTTATTCCAGTTGTTAGTAAACTCTCAAAATGCAGAGATTCAACGGATTTGCTTCGCATTTAGTCCCCTGAGTTAAATATGGGGCGAGATTAAAATAAAGACTGTAAATATCCCGGCCACTAGATACGAATTGCATGCCGAGAAAGGATTTCTAACTTTCCTCTGTTTTTATGTACTAATTTTTACTCTCAACACAAACAATAGTAGGTCTACTAACGGTAGATATATAAGCTTTCATGAATCACAGATTATTGTCTCTGTTGGACATTACATGAGAATATTATAGGAGAAAAATTCCTCCAACACTGGGACTTAAACCCAGGACCTTTGGCTATTCTAATGTGGTTCGTGAAAGCTTATACAGGGTATTAATAAATAACGCCGAAATATTTTACCTGTATATAGAGGGGACTTAGACAAGCAAATTTTATTAGAAGATTTTTGCTCTACGACGTAAAATGTGCATGCTATAGGGCACTAAAGTCTTTATAATTTGGTGCTCATAAATCAATAATTACAAGAAATAGGGTTAAAATGTTAATTAAATTGACTTCATGCCTTCTTAGTGTTCGATAAAAACCTGACTCGTAATCAATCATCAACAGCTAGGCCTATATATCATAATTTACTGTTTCCATAATCTTCAAAATTTACATACTAATCACATGACTCGTCGCCACTGCATTAGTCTTTTTTTTATTCATAAGTACTGACTGCAGTGTTAACAGCGAACTTCCTTTGTTTTGCATTTTTGTCTAATGTTAGAAGTCAGTGGCGGCCATGCCCTGGGAGATTTTATGCTGTAACAGGAAAAATTGAAGCCATAGAGCCAAAATCTCCTTATAAAAGTTGCTTGTCTATGTCCCCTCTATACACAGGTAAAATATTTCGGTGTTATTTATTAACACCCTGTATATCTATCTTGAATGTTAACTGTACAATAACAGTGGGAGCCCGGTCACAAAAATCACTAATTTGTGTGCCTCACAGTACTGCATAGGCTATGACATAACTTGTCTGTCTGTGAGGTACACCATTAGGGCAATTAGTCATAGGAGAGAGGTTCCATCTGGCGCTGTGAATTGAACTCCGGCTTAGCTCAGTTGGTAGAGCATTGGCGCGAATAGCCAAAGGTCCTGGGTTCAAGTCCCAGTGTCGGAGGAATATTTCTCCTATGATATTCTCTGCCAGAATTTAGCATATGCAGATGATGTTTGCTTGTTAAGCGATGACATAAACACAATCGAGAGAAATGCAGAAAGTCTTTTCGAAGCCTGGAAATTAATACAGAAAAATTTAAGTAAATGAATGGAACGTCATAATAATGCTCTACAAAATATTAGAATATCCGGTAAATCGTTCGAACAAGTGGAAAAATTCAAATATCTGGAATTAATAAATAATTACAGACACAAATAATATTAAGGCAGAAGTTATGTGTAGACTCAAATCAGGCAATGCTTGTTTTTATGCAGTTCAGGAACTCTTATCTTCTCGTCTTATGTTCAGAAAAATAAAAATAAAAATTTATAAGACTATTATTCTGCCGGTTGTGTTTTATGGATGTGAGACATGGTCCCTTACTCTTCGGGAAGAACATAATTTGAGTGTTTTTGAAAACAGGGGGCTTAGGAAAATATTTGGGCCTAAGAGAGATGAAAATGGGGACTGGGGAAAACTGCATAACGACGAGCTTCAATACCTGTAGGCCTACTCTTCACCGGATGTAGTAAGAGTAACTAAATCACGGAGGATGAAATGGGTCGGACATGTTGCGCGCATGGGGAAGGAAAGACATGACTGGGAGACCCGAAGGAAAAATACAACTTGGAAGACCTAGACGTAGGTGGGAGGTCAATATTAGGATAGATTTAAGGGAAGTAGGATTTGGTTGGATGGAGTTAGCACAGAATAGGGTTGAATGGCGGGCTCAGGTAAACTCGGAAATGAACCTCCGGGTTCCGTAAAATAGATAATATTCCTTCAGCTTGCTGAGGAATAATTGTCTATTGCCATTGAGTAAGAAAGGAGGCCTAAGTAATTGTATTGCAACTTCCAAAGCCGTATATGAACACTGTAAAACAATATGTTGTCATGAGAACTGATTTGCATTTGATAAATTCTTTCTAATATATTACCATAAAATAGGCGATAAATTTGGAATTACTCTGGTACCGGTCAACCGATTTGGTCCAATGCCAATAGGCTTCTTCCCAAGGATGTTATAAATGCGTATATCAAGTTTTATGAAAATCCGATAAAGCGTATTCTAGTTATCGCGCTTACAGACACACGGACAGACACACAGACATTTTCCCGTCCCCCACACAATCTCATAAAGTAGCATTCTGGCACTTCATAAATAATAACGGTACAGGAAGTTATTTGTTTCACATAAGATCTTATTTTTCTCTCATGTCTTCTGAAAATCTGCAGAGTTATTGCACTTGACTCCCGCATAGAACCGGGACTGAATAGGTCCCTTTCAGCAATACACGTGGAGATTCTGAAGCTGAAAATGTGTGACTTTAAGATTAGTAGCGAGTTTCCCGACAGATTTCGGAGTCTTGCTTTGTAAAGGTTCTCTGCTTCTGTGTATTATTAATGGAAAAGGAAAAAGGAAACGGGGAAAAAAAAGCTCTCTTTGAAGGTGGACATGTTGAAAGTGCTAGACAAGCTGGCTTCTTTATTGCTGTTGACAGATAAAGTAGCACGGCCCCCTCTTTGCATCTTTTCCTTTCCATGTTTGTTAAATAGTCCGTCGTCATGGATTTTACGTGCTTCTTACTCTCATTTGTTTTTTCGTCAGTATGAAGGAACTGGCTGCATACTGAAATACGCTACTTCAGTGTTTGAATAATCTTCTCACGAGAGATTACGAATATATCGATATATTTGCGAGAATGAAGTTCGAGATATGTTTTATCAGATAAAATTGCACTCTTGCGATCCGAGGAAAGGTATTATAAGTACACCTGCGATTTTAAGGCAAATGCCTATTTTGTTCCTTATGAAATAACATGAAAATGTTTAAATATGTGGGTGTTTCATGATAAATCACTTACATTTATAGAGTTTTATAGTGCCCTAAAATACCTATTTGGATCTTTAGAGCCTATTTTACTATTTTAGTGCCTAAAATGTCTATTTTGTACATTTAAAATAAAATTCAACTTCTGTAATTTTTACAATCTTATAATGGACATCCCTCAGTGGAAAGCAGAACAGCAGAGGTGGGTTTTTCACAGAAACATGATTATTCCAAACAATTGTCGCTAAAGGAATGCTGACTGACAGGGGAGGGGGAGGATTAAGGGGGAAGGACTACTGTGTCAAGTCACCAGTTAAAGAACATCTGTTTAAGTGAATATAGTTCGTGATGCCTAATTTTGCAGTTAATTCTGTTAAGAATAGCTATACCACGTTTCTTGCAGTAAGAAAAAAGACCATGTTACAGTTAAGTGTATATTATAATATTTTAAAGTCTATTTTCTATCTATTTACACATTTTTAAAGCATATTTTAAGTGCCTATTTTCTCTTCTAAAAACCTATTTACGTGTTTTAAAAGCCTATTTTAGGTGCCTAAAACGAATTTTTTTATGGCCTAAAATCCCAGGTCTAATTATAAGATAAACGATCGTTATTGGTCTATATCCGAGGAATTGCTAAACGTTATTGGCCAATCTATAATAATAAAAGGAAGTGTTTGTCTGTCTGTGCGCGATGCCCAGCGAAATCTACTGAACGAAGTGATCTGACATTTTAAAAATCAGATGGACTGAAGGGTTGCCGAATGCACCTCAAAGCTGGATTTTTTATTTTCGCCTTCGTTCGCGAGTTATGAGTGAAAAGCCGGCAGAAAACGTGATGTTTTTGTTTGTGCTATCGAAGCATTTTCAGTAATACATTTCAATTGTCAAATCAATTGCAGGTGGCTTTGCCTTTTTTTTTTTTTTTTTTTTTTTTTTTTCATAAGTTGGAAATCAAAGCATCGAGATAATTTCAATATATTGCATGGAATTAGCCTACCGATCGCTTGAATTTTGTAAGCCCTCGCTGCTCGATTCATTTGTTCATAATGGCAAGCCACGCAGACATCTGAAATTTTCAACTTAGATTGAAGAGGGATAATGAATATAGGCCTAAATGGGCAAACAATGATCCATTTCGACGGAATTCACTATGCAGGGGTTTTCTGGACCAGGGGACTCGAATCTATGGTTATTTTTCCCAATCGGCGCATTCTTATCGTGGAATTCACTTCAAAGACGAATTTTTAGCTGTTTAATTGAATTATTAATCGTTTAGTTTATGAATGGTTCGCGTTTAAGTGTTAATGAATATAATGTTTTAATTATGTTGTTCTTAATTTTTCATTTCTGAATTAATTAACGCGGGCGAAGCCGCGGGTACCTGCTATCTTTATTATAAATAAGAGAAAGAGTTTGTCTCTTTGTTTGTCTGTTGGTCTGCCATGACCAGCAAAATCTACCACACACACAGAGATCTAAAATGTTTAACATAGGTAGAGGAAAGAAGGTTTGAATGCACCCGGAAACCGGGCTTTTAATTTTCGCTATCGTTCGCGAGTTTTGACCAAACAGTAGGCGGAAAATGTTATTTTTAGTCCGAACATTTAAAACCATACTGTGCAACACCATTGATCTCCATCAATAAATAGTTATTTAACATCTTTATTCTCTATTTATTTTATTTTCCTAGACCTTTCGGTTAGGCTACACTAAACTATCATCAAGGCATCTTGCTTTTACATTTAAAATGAATGAAAGTCTTTTGCTATTGACATCATTTTGATAAAGTCACTATAACCACAGTATAGTATAACAGTAGCGAAGCTCTAATGAAAGGAAAATGCATCCTTTTGACAGATCGGTGCGACACTAGCACCCCAAGCGGCCAGCAAGATGCAACTAGCAAACAGCCATTTCCAGCATTGGAAAGATACGAATATATGGCTGTATTTCTTCTTATTTTTAAAATTACTAGAACGAGATTATTACCGGAAAGGCATACTGGTGAACTCGCCAAATCATAGACTTTATGGTAATATAAAGAAGTTGTAGTTTCAAGATCGATGACATTGTATATCTTACTAGCTTAAAAGACCCGGCGTCGCCCGGGTTTTGTATTTTGTAATTGGAAATTATCTTATGAAGGATTTTCAATTTTAAATTCTAGGTCCTTATATAGGCATTTATAATTTGAAATAGGAAGAACGACTTATTACACCCAAACTATTCCCTCAGAAAACGCTTGATATAGTTTTTTATGGCTCATAGAGGATCTAGAATGTTGCATCCCATCGCTTGTACAGTGAACAGCAAGCCTGGTAGAGGTTTAAATAAGAAGAAACAGAAATTCCTGTAACATAAAATTGTAATATCGAGGCAGGAAATTTCCCACTCTTATGTTACCATAAAGCATTATCACTTTCATACTTTTCTCTCCAAAAACCTGCGATATAATATAATAATATACACATTACCATACCTCGTTTTGTTTTCTCTATGTCCAGGGTAGAGAAAGTTATGTGATTTCATTATTTTAGTGGATTTCATTCTGTAATATTTATTTATAACATGAATTATTTTGATAACTTCTCTTATTTGTCAAAAGTGCATTTCAATTGTTTTTTCCAAGCCCACCTGATACCATTTGGCAACAATATATTCTGTGATTTGGAATTGATAATTCTATGTAAAAAGGGATTAAGTATTTTCAAAAACATTTAATTTTTGGCATTTAGAATCAGAATTTTTCAAAATCCTTTCTTAGTGAGCACCTACATTATGAAACGAAAGTACTGTCAAAATTCCAAGTCTCTACCTGTTATAGTTTAGGCTGTACGTTGATTCCTGTCATTCAGTCAATCAGTCAGTCAGTCATTCATTCAGTCAGTCAGGACAAAGCCTTTTATATATATAGAGAGATAAAGTATCAGACCGGTTTCCGTCCACCATATAAGCTACATCCCTACGACAAATCTTAAGAATTTAATTGACCTACTACTAACACATACTTCACTGAAAATAGGGGGGAAAGTAAAGTTCTAGGCTTATAGCCCGATATGGTATAGTATGGATGCAAGCATGATAATCACAAATTTGCAATTTAATTTCACAAATAACTGTTTTTGCTTACCTCTCAGGATCTTTAGGGAACCTGAAGAAAGATAAATCGGGAGATTCCTTTGGCTGTTGGTGCAGTTTATAGCACCACAAGCATTTCCATAAAATATTGTTGACATTTTTCCACTGCCTTCTAGACTGTGCATTTTTCATAAGAAACAATGTAACAGATTGTGTTGCCTCTTGCCCACCGCTGCGAGCGCTGCAGTCGCGCCGGTTGATAGAACTGTATGGAGCTTCGCTACTGTTATACCACAGTATAGTATAACAGTAGCGAAGCTCTAATGAAAGGAAAATGCATCCTTTTGACAGATCGGTGCGACACTAGCACCCCAAGCGGCCGGCAAGATTGAACTAGCAAACAGCCATTTTTAGCATTGGAAAGATACGAATATATGGCTGTATTTCTTCTTATTTTTAAAATTACTAGAACGAGATTATTACCGGAAAGGCATACTGGTGAACTCACCAAATCATAGACTTTATGGTAATATAAAGAAGTTGTAGTTTCAAGATCGATGACATTGTATATCTTATAAAGTATCAGACCGGTTTCCCGATGTGGTCTAGTATGGATGCAAGCGTGATAATCACAAATTGGCAATTTAATTTAACAAATAACTGTTTTTGCTTACCTCTCAGGATCTTTAGGGAACCTGAAGAAAGATAAATCGAGAGATTCCTTTGGTTCCTTTGGCTGTTGGTGCAGTTTATAGCACTACAAGCATTTCCATAAAATATTGTTGACATTTTTCCACTGCCTTCTAGATTGTGCATTTTTCATAAGAAACAATGTAACAGATTGTGTTATCTCTCGCTCACCGCTACGAGAGCTGCAGTCGCGCCGGTTGAAAAAAACTGTATGGAGCTTCGCTACTGTTATACTATACTGTGGTTATACTATACTGTGCTATAACTTAGAATATTTTTAAACACTAATAAAAACCATACAACATTTATCCGGTAGTAAAAGACAACAGGATTAACAAGAATAAAGAACTAACAAAAAAAATAACTTTCATTGTCCAATTCTAGGTTTAAAGGTCAATTCAGGAGACACAATTTATGCAACTGTGACGGACTGCATAGAAAACATTTGGCGAAATTATTTGCATGAAATTTAAAAGTTTTGATTGATTTTCCTCATCTTCTAGGCCTTTGTCTGTAAAATGTACGACACGCAGTGATTATCTGATTGAATTAATGCGATGTAATTATTTAGAATCATTAAATATTTTAAATTGGAATATTTACTTTTACAAAATACATTCTTTTAAGAGGTCTTGCTTAGGATTTTCGGGTCATATTTAGTCATTTTAAGGTCATATTTGCAGTCATATTTTCAACTTTTTTAAGGTCATAAACATCCGAACCGTCCACCGCTGTGGCGTTCGCTCCTCTCACGCAGTGGGCCCGGGTTCGATTCCTGGTCGGGACAGGTTACCTAGGTGGGTTTTTTCTCGGGTTTTTCCTCACCTATGAGACAAATGTCGGGTAACTTTAGGCCCTTGTGTTACCCAGATATAATCTGGCCGTCATTATCATCTTCCTCCCATCCTCGCCTTGTTTTGAGTGTGTGTGTGTGTGTTTGTGAATGGTGTGTCTCGTCCTATGTGTTTGTGTTGTCTCGGAGGTGGCCTCGGCATTGGGATGATCACTCATCCGGGGATGCCCTCCATGTCCTTATCTGGTCGAAAAAGTATCTAATGTGATCCAAAGATAATCCCTCTCTCGATAGGTTTTGGCCCTGTTGGGCCAGGGCGACTTGGGTCGCTTAAATCTTAAAAGGAAGCTTAGGTAAAACTAAGATATAGAAAGAAAGAAAGAAAGAAAGAAAGAAAGAAAGAAAGAACAAACGAACGAACGAAAGAAAGAAAGAAAGAAAGACAGACAGAAATAAAGACAGAAACATCTGAACCCTAGTCATAACATTAAATTCAGGAAATAACAATTCTGTTGGATATTCTATAGGTTTTTAAGCACACTTTTATTATTTTCTTCTGTATTAGATTCAAATGAGTGAATACAGAAGTACCACTTCCTCCCCAGCCAATGATACCGTATTGGATGACAGATTGTATTATAGCTTTCTATGTTCAGTTATGTTTGATACCTTGAGATTTGATAGAGTTTTCACAGGCATGGCTCTCTTTAAGAATCATTATAATTTTAATCTTGTCTTTTAGCGGCTTTGCTAATATTTTATTCATTCCTAATTTGCGCACGGCCCCCTAGAAATTATATCTTTCTTATTGGACCAAAACAATTGATCACAAGTTCTTCCTCTTTATTGAACTCAATTTAACGTTTATTTTCAATTAATATATTTTACTAGCTTAAAAGACCCGGCGTCGCCCGGGTTTTGTATTTTGTAATTGGAAATTAACTTATAAAGGATTTTCGATTTTTAAATTCTAGGTCCTTATATAGCCTAGGCATTTATAATTTGAAATAGGAAGAACGACTTATTACACTTAAACTATTCCTTCCGAAAAAGCTTGATATAGTTTTTTATGGCTCATAGAGGATCTAGAATTTTGCATCCCATTGCTTGTACAGTGCACAGCAAGCCTGGTAAGGCTTAAATAAGAAGAAACAGAAATTCTTGTAACACAAAATTGTAATATCGAGGCGGGAAATTTTATTTCCCACTCTCATGTTACCATAAAACTATTTTGGGGATGAAATTAAACAGAAAGCATTATCACTTTCATACTTTTCTCTCCAAAAACCTGCGATATAATATAATAATATACACATTACCATACCTCGTTTTGTTTTCTCTATGTCCAGGGTAGAGAAAGTTATGTGATTCCATTATTTTCGTGGATTTCATTCTGTAATATTTATTTATAACATGAATTAGTTTGATAACTTCTCTTATTTGTCAAACCTGCATTTCATTTTTTTTTCCAAACCCATCTGATACCATTTGGCAACAATATGTTCTGTGATTGGAATTGATTATTCTGTGTGAAAAAGGATTAAGTATTTTCAAAAACATTTAATTTTTGGCATTTAACATCAACATTTTTCACAATCCTTTCTTAGTGAGCACCTACATTATGAAACGAAGGTACTGTCAAAATTCCAAGTCTCTACCTGTTACAGTCCTGTCAGTCAGTCAGTCAGTCAGTCATTCATTCAGTCAGTCAGGACAAAGCCTTTTATATATATAGAGATTATTTTAAGTAAACAATAACTATAAATGTATTTTATTTATTCTCTTATTTTGACTGTCAGATTGCTTCACAATCTACGTCCTTCTTTAAGAATATCATTGCTCAATCGTTCGTAATTCTCGGCCAATGGGAGTGATTTTTCTATCATTGTTATAAAGCACTTTATTAATACCTTATTTCCTTCTTCTACGTCGCCATTATTCAATCCTCTGAAAGGATCATCGTCCATTCTGGACTTACCCAGGGCCGTAGCTAGGCGGTGGCTAGATGGGCCCCCGCCAAGGGCGCAGGTACAGAGAGGGCGAAAAATTAACCATGAAAAATCCCGCCTTTTTTTAGACTGGTGCAATTTATAAAGCAATAAAAATTCCACGTTAATGGAAGAAATCTTTCAGGTTATTAAAAATTACTGCACGTGAACTATCTGTAGTATTATGCCGATTGTCTACAAACAAAAACGCAGTAATGCAACGTTCTTTAATTAACACGTTTTTTTATTGACAGAGAATAACATAAATCATGAACAGTATGGAAAGATATAACGACAAAAATTAAAATGTACGTTATTATTTAGATGAAAGTCGTTCAACTATTCGAAAAAAATACTTTTACCTATATTAATGTGTTAAACATTTTAGTAGGCCCAATATGTAATCTACTTTTGATACTAAATTTTATTATTTAATTCTTTTTTTAAGTAGTTCAATCGTCTGAAAATAAGGTTTTAGTACCTTGGAAGTCCAAAACTTAGTTCATTTTCAAATTGAGGTTTAGGTTTTCTTTGATAATAACAATGTTTTTATATTAAAATAATAAACAATTTTACAGAAATTTAAAAAGATTGTTCAGACCCCCCAGTATTGGAGGGCGCAGATTTGTCAAACTCGCCAAGGGCGCAGAAGGACCTTGCTACGGCCCTGGACTTACCCAGTAGTGGCTTTTATTCCATTTCTAGAGTCTCACATCTTGTTCTCTAAGCATAAATATACACAGCGGATTTGTCATTTCAACTTCGTTTTATTTGAGCTGAAATTTAATGCTGTATGATTTAGTTCAAACGGTGGTCCGGGAATTTTTGAGCTTCATTTTGAACTGAGTCAATGCATCGATTGGTGACTATTCAAACGTTTTTATTTACCACTCTTTTAGTCAGGCATTAAATTCGCCGTAATTTGATATCTGTCCCGTCCCCCTCTGATGTCACATGAAAGAGAAACTACTGTATGTTACAAGGGAAAAGTCGGTTCTGTTTTATATCAACAACCAAACACTGGATTAGCAAAATACTGCCTTTCAATGTTGTTATAGATATGATACGAATAACGCAATCCCCTTTGAATCCAGGGTAAATGTATTTAATGCCCGCTTCTTATCATGCCATAGAATGTTTAAACTGATCGGTAGGATTTGGACTTGAAACATTAAGCCAGATTCTATCTGAATTTATTTTCAGTCGCTATTCATACAGGTAGAAATTCGAACAAGTGGAGATATTCAAATATCTGGGAGCAATAATTACAGAAACAAATAGGCCTACGAGTAATATTAAGGTAGAAATAAAATAAATATGATACCAGTTGCTCAACTATATTACAGACTGTTTCAAAAATACTTTTTTGCACGACGTAACTAATTAGTGCTACTTACGAATACTGTTGCCATGGATCGTAACTTGACATTCCCGCACGCAATCTGGTTGCTATGAAAACAAAAGAAATCTCCGTGCGGTAAAAATTAAAAAAAGCACAAATGCCGTAAGTAAAATCATCATAATACAAGCATTTATGGAAAACCGGAACCAAGGCCCCCCACTTTGTGGCGACTTTAACAGGACAAATATTCGGTTCCCATAACAACCAACATATGAGAATCACTTTCTGAAATATAACATCCATCTTCAATAGTGTATATACATAATATTTTCACCTAATATCTCAATTAATATAAATAAATTGATATAAATAATGATCGTGCAAAAAATAGCATGCAATACTCGTGCCGTAAGCGCATAACGGATCTCGGAAATTGAAAAAACTCGGCGCAAGCGGCTCGTTTTTTTAAACTCTTTCCTTGATCCGTATGCACCGCTTACGGCCCTAAATAGCGTGCTTGCTCGCCCGCTTCGTGAGACATCGGGTATACTCGGCGGTGTTCGTATCTCTCAGTCTAAACTTTCATGACGACTACAAGATTAGGAAAACCGTTTCTTTATTGTATAAGGCCTAAGTGAAATGAAGTCAATGAACAAATATTCTAATTTTATTTTTACTTACAATTTTCATAGCTCTGAACCATTTTTAATAATCTACCAGTGTAAATTTCTTAAAAATCCTGGAGTCAATGAATAGTGGCGGGCGAAGCCGGGGGCACCAGCAGTAAAATATTGATGATTTAACTCTTGAAATATCGCTGATAATAATAATCCAAATCAATCACTCCTTCTCTTGAAAAATTATATAATTTCTTAAAATTACACTGAATTTATCAAATAAAATTCACATCTCATTCATCTGTCAACAAACAGTTGAAAAACGCCATTATCCACCGCCGTCTTGAGAATTACGCACGAGAATTAGCCTATACAGTTTAGAAGGCAGTGGATCACAGTTATCTTTGGAACTACATAATCGAATCTGAGATCGTTTTCCCAGGTGGCAATTTCTAATCGTGGAATGTACTCTAAAGCCGGAATTTTAGCTGTTTCATTAATTATTAATGGTTTAGTTTAAGTATGATTCGCGTGCAAGTGTTAATAAATATAATGCTTTAATAATTATTATACTATTAATTTCTAATTTTTCAGTTAATTATCGTGGGCGAAGCCGCGGGCACATCCTAGTACTATTACAAACTGTGGGTATGGTTCCTTACACCAAAAGAAGAAAAAGTTCATATGAACATATTTCCCATAATCCTTTTCATCGACGTGTCATGGAAGCCTGCGAAACCATTCGACACCATCCCGGAGTATTTGAAAGGGTGCGACAGTTCATGATTCGACGTGTGAATGCTTGTCTAGAAGGAAGAAGAGGACATTTCGAGCATTTGTTATGAGTTTTGTGTGTTGACGTGTTATGAGTGTACGAATGTGTTGAACAGTTCCTAATCAAGGATCTATTAAGGTAGAAGTTAAGTGTCGACTCAAATCAGGAAATGCCTGCTTTTATGCAGTTCAGAAACTCTTATCTTCTCGTATTCTGTCCAGAAATCTAAAATTAAAAATTTATAAGACTATTATCCTGCCGGTTGTATTATATGGATGTGAGGCTCTACGGAAAGAACATAATCTGAGACTGTTCGAAAACAGGGGGCTTAGGAAAATATTTGGACCTAAGAGAGATGAAAACGGGGACTGGAGAAAACTGCATAACGACGAGCTTCATAACCTGTACTCTTCACCGGATATAGTAAGGGTAATTAAATCATAGAGGATGAAATGGGCTGGACATGTTGCGCGCATGGGGAAGGAAATACATATCTCAAAAATATTGAATGGGAGACCGGACGGGAAAAGACCACTTGGAAGACCTAGACGTAGGTGGGAGGACAATATTGGAATAGAATTAAGTTAAGGGAAGTAGGATTTGCGAGGGATGATTGGATGGAGTTAGCACAGAATAGGGTTGAATGGCGGTCTCAGGTAAGCGCGGCAATGAACCTTCGGGTTCCATAAAATAGATAATATTCCTTTAGCTTGCTTAAGAATTGTCTATTGCCATTGAGTCAGTAAGTATTCATACAGGTAGGCTCTAGGCCTATAGGTACAGAGCTGACCATGAAAATCTTTGCTTTATTTTTCGCAGTAATATTTGGCCTACATGTTTTGAAATCCCCTTTGTAAATAAATTGTACAAGATATGTTGCACAAACTTCCTCACACATAGGCTTTATGTTACTCTAAGGATTAATTGGATATTTTCATTATTTTCAGGATTACGACAAGCAGATACCTCGCCTCCACTCTACATTAGGTAAGTGTAACATTAGTTTCCTCTCACTTTTACTTTTCGGAGCTGTTTTAACCCTAACTTGAACATTTTTTGAGGATACTGCAGCGAAATTTTGCACGCAACTGTCTTTCATACTTGTTAACAGAACTACCAACAGTCATTACTTAGCGATGTGTCATTTAGATTAGGCCTAGATAGCGCCTCTATTGTATTTGACATTATAAACAAAGGATTCGACCATGATGAGCTCGCAGAATCAAAATGATCGATAATTCCATGCGATATATTGAAAAAATCGCAATGCTTTTATTTTCAAGTTATGACCTCACAGAATCAAAATGATCGATAATTCCATGCGATATATTGAAAAAATCGCGATGCTTTTATTTTCAAGTTATGGCAAAAAAATCAAAGCCACCTGCAACTGATTTGACAATTGAATTGCATTACCGAAAATATATGCTACGATATCGCAAAAAAAATTCTCGTTTTCTGCCAGTTTTACACTCATAACTCGCGAACGTAAGCGAAAATAAAAAATCCGGCTTCGAGGTGCATTCGTCCACCCTTCATTCCATCTATGTTTAAAAATTCACATATCTGCGTGCAGTAGATTTCGCTGGGCATCGCGCACAGACAGACAAACACTTCCTCTTATTATTATAGACTAGCAGCTTTGCCCGCGATAATTAATTGGAAGATTAAAAATTAAGAGCAAAATACAGGGTGATTCAAAAGTCACTATACATTTTGTATTCAAACAGGTATTATTACACAATATGTAATAGTACTGAAACATATACCACAGTAGGACATAATTTCAATGCATTTCAATGTGACCACCTTGCACGTCTAGACACAATGACCAACACTCCATTACACTCCGAAAAACTCTCTTAAGCATAGCTGGTGTAATCTCAGCAGCCGCGTCTCTAATCCGCTGTTTTAACTGTTTAATGCTGTGGATCTCTACCTGGTACACCCTAGACTTTATAAACCCCCAGGCAAAAAAGTCTAAGGATGTAAGGTCTAGTGGTTTGCTCCCTACTAAGTCTCCTAGTAGATGCAGAGGGGCTACGAGTGATCGCATCCTATACATTTTGCACGGCTTCTGGTGGTACGGCCAGACTCCCTGGACATTCTTCATCTGTAACTCTACCAGTACGCAAAAATTTACCGACCAGGTTCTTTATAGGCAGGCTGGTGGGGCCCGGTTTCCTAAATTTACGAGTGAAGTCTGCTCGCGTCTGTTAATACGTCATACCATGTAGACGAGCAGAAACAACAGCTATTCTTTCTTCTTTGTTGAGCATACTGTCACATTACTTGCAAGAAATAAGAATACAGTAACTGTATCACTAAAATGTATAGTGACTTTTGAATCACCCTGTAATTAAAACACTATATTTATTAACACGCGAAGGATTCATAGGCCTAAACTAAACGATTAATAATTAATGAAACAGCTAAAAATCCGGATTTAAAGTCACTTCCACGATTAGAGAGCGCAGCATGGGAAAACTACCTCAGATTCGAGTATCCTGGCCCAGAAAACTCCTTCGTGGTGAGTTTCGTCCAAATCGAAAAATGTTTGTCCATTTAGGCCTATATTAATTATCCCTCTTCCGTCCATGTTGAAAATTTCAGATGTCTGCATGCCTTGACATTATAAAAGAATTGAATCGACCAGCGTGGGCTTACAAAATTCAAGCGATCGCGATGCTTTTATTTCCAAGGGGTGTCAAAAGTAGGCAAAGCCATCTGCCACTGATTTGACAAATGAAATGTATTACAGAAAACTGATGCTTGGATAGCGAAAAAAAAGAGTGCGTGGAACGCCACGCGACAGAAGTAAAACTTTATTTTATTTTTTTTATTTTTTCAATTTTTATTATTGGATTTTTGCAATTTTGCATTATTGGATTTTTTAATATTGGGTTTTTGGAATTTTTTAATTGTGGATTTTGGACTTTATAATTTTGGATCTTTGACTTTTTAATTTTGGATTTTTTAAATATTCGATCTTTGAATTGTATATTTTTTGATTTTTTAAATTTTTATTTTTTTATTTTAAAATTTTTTATTTTATTATTTATTAAATTTTGGATTTTTGGATGTTATAATTTTTAATTTTGTTTTTTTAAATTTTGGACATTTGTATTTTTTAATTTTGGATTTTTAATTTTGGATTTGCGCGGTAATGAACCTCCGGGTTCCATAAAATAGATAATATGCCTTTAGATTGCTTAGGAATTGTCTATTGCCATTGAGGAAGTAAGGTCTGAAAAATTTCCTTTCATTACTCCTAATCATTGAGTTGATTGTTTTCTGTGCAGTCCGCACCGAAACCAGTAAGAGTGTGACTGATTTCGTGACGGTTTTAGTGTGACTGATTTTCCAGATTTACCCTCTACCGCCACAAAAGAAGTTTTACTTCAAAAGTACGTTTTCGGACAGTTTGTTACTTATAACTGAAAGCTAAAATTAAAAATCCGGCTTCGAAGTGCATTCGCCCACCCTTCAATCGATCTACGTATAAAATATCAGATCGTCTGTGCGCGATGCCAGCGATATCTACTATCTAATATATAAAATCGAAAGTGTGTATGTATGTTTGTTCCTTATACAAATCTACATTTCTTTACCAATTTACACGACACTTTGCACACATACCCAGTTAAGCCCGGGAAGTATAGCTGTCAACATTAAAATTGAAACAAATCAGTCCTTCCCTTGAAAATTATATAATTTCTGAGAATATTATGCAAACAAAATGAAATCCCATTCAGTTGTCAAGACAACAGTGTATTGTTTACACAGTTCATATAGGGCTCTGGACATTACATAACATTGGACTTTAACGAATTCTGATGCTAACGTTTTGTAAAAATAATTCTTGAAGAATAAAATCCACGAGAATAAAGCACATTGTAATGCAGTCACATAACTTTCTCTACCCTCGACACAAGAAATATTTTCTCACTTCACATTTTGATGTAGAATAAGAGGTCGTATTGCAGGGATAACTTAAGTGTGTGAGTATGCTTTATCAGAAGTAGGTAAACAATCCTTTCCGCTTATACGTTATCCATAGCTGTATGCTTTGTATTAGTTGAGAAATAAGGCCCTAAGCATGGGATGGAACATTTTGAGTCCTATGCTCGCAGTATTTTAAGTCCCGGGTTTTAGGGGAGGAAAGTGATACTGCATTTCTCTTATTTCAGAACCGAAACGGTTGTATGGTAACATGAGAATGAGAAATAAAATTTTCCGTCAAGTCAATACAATCTTATTTAATTTATGTTTCTTCTTATTTCAAATCCTCCCAAGCATGATGTGTAGAAGCAACGGAATGCAGCTTTCGACATCCTCTATTAGCCATAAAAAGCTATATCTAGCGTTTTCTGATGGAATAGTTTGAGTGTGATAAATCTTTTTCTTCATTTCAAGTTTTACATACATATTATATAAGGACCTAGAGTTTCAAAAGTCCTCCATAAGCTAATTTCAAATTACAAAATACAAAGCCCGGGCGACGCCGGGCCTTTTCAGCTAGTTAATTATAAATTGTAATAGTAGATTTCGCTGGCATCGCGCACAGACAGACAAACAAACACTTGCTCTTATTATTATTATTATAGATAGACTAACTTAGTTGCGTTGTTAAAGTTGAAAGTCTCTGTTTTATCGGAACTTTTGTTTCTTCTGCACTGTAGAGTTAGGAATTAGACTTTATTAAGTAGTTTCCCAATTTGTTGATGAAAATGTTTGCGTACAGCCTCTGGGCCTTCACAGGCGACACTGATTGCGTTCCTCACAGTAGGAGTTGATTGGTTTTACATTAATTAAAGTCAATTAAAATCAGGTTTTCATTAACCTGACTTCTTTGGGTATCGGTAAAATCTCGTACAAAATCAAGCGATTATTTGCCCAGAAAATAATTGAAGGGACTAGTTCCATAAGGGCGTAAGGCACAAGGACATAGTTTCGAGAAATCTTGATGGTTTTGAACAATGTTACCACTCACAAGCTTAATTTTATAACATATGCCTATATTTTTGAAGGACACGCTAAATTAGTGTTCTGCAAATTTACAAGGTAGAATGTATTGCGGTTTTTTACAACTAGAGGTACCTAAACATGTTAAACAAAAACTGAAGTACTTTTACTGTAGCAAAATCTTTTTACTTTGTATCATATTATTTGTTTTTACTTTATTTTAGTAAAAACCTGTATTATACAGTGACAATTGCGTGTTTACCAGTGAATACCAGTATAGTCATTAATACAATAAATAAGCAAAACAATCTATTTCGAATGAAGTTACACTTCAGAAATGGAAGTTCAGTTTTTATAAGCATTTGCTTGGATGGTAGCACTGCGGAAAATAAAAACAGTTGGTTAACACACCTCAATAATTGATAGGAAGTGTGCCTTACGCCTGTATGGAACTGTTATGAAGTAGAATGAATGTGCAGTCTCACAGGTCTTTTCTTATAACTGAGCAGAGGTTTAAGGGACAAGTACAAATAGTTGACTGAGTAGGCCTACTTAAGATATATCAGGAGAAGGCACAAATGTTAAAAACTCAAAATTAAAGATTTGTGCCTTACGCCCTTATGGAACTAGGCCCTTCAATTTATTTAAGAGAAAAATTATTACAACATTTATTAACCGAGCAAGGTGGCCGAGATGGTAACGTCTTGGACTCGCATTCGAGAGGTCCCAGGTTCAAATCACGTGGCCTGCCAACTAGACATTTTATTCATTGTTTCCCCAGTCGTAAAGGCAAACGCCGAAATGGATATTTAAATACCATGAATCATCCTCACCATTTCATCTTGTATCATATCCATTTAAATTAATATCAGTTGAAATTTACTCCATTAAATACACCGACAACAGAAACAATTGGGAATCAATAGTTCCATGGCCTACTGTATAGAACCTATAGACACAGATCCCGAACTCGTGATATGACCTCGTAGCTAAAAGGAGTGTAAACACAGCTGAAATCAATAAAATGAATTATTAACACTTACATTTTTACATAAATTGTATGAATTACATCAATTTATTATTAATTGTATTGGTTTTCCGTACCAAAATATAAATAATTCCGTTAGGGCATGGAGATTCGAAATGAAACGTTTAAAACGTACCACAGCCCCATGAACCTTACCCAAATCATGCATAAACAATTAAAACGACAGAGGTATTCAAAAGTTGGTCTCACGGTATGACAGATGTCTCAATTCCGGTGACGACTATGTTGAATAATAGCTGAACACTTGCTGTGTCTATTGGAGTAAATATATCCATGAAATTGTGTTTTGTTTCTGTGAACAGCCCTAGGGAAATTTACTTTGCCATCGCCTTCGTATAACTCGATCGGTAAGACCTGAACCAAACACGCGCAGGTAGCAATTGAGTAAGGACAGAAGAGAATGCATATACTGTACTATTCATTCCAAACTATGCTGTTCATAATAGCCCGTAACTATTGAAATAAAAAATAAAGTGAATAACGCATTCTTTTTAGTTATGAAGTACCGGTATTATTTAAGTAGACTAATGGTATGTAACTCACAGAATATCGCTTTTGGGTCTTCACTATAGAATGCTGTGAGTCTAACTAAGATGTTTTTACACGGTCTGTACAGCATGAACTAGCAAAGAACATCACGTGCTATGAAGGTCAGGCAGGTCCCGATTACGTCATCATAGACGACTGCGAAGTCATTTGTTTGGCTCAGGTCTTACCGATCGAGTTATAACTGCGTATTAAGTTATATCGGAAAGATTCGGTATACTCGTCTATACCTATGGTACGGGTAGACAAAACAATATCCTCCCTTGTTGTGACCATGGGCGTACGGTGAAATTTTGTTCTGGAGGGGTTCAATGTAAAGTCGTCTCAGCTCCATGTCCTTGCGCACATTGTGAATTAATCCTTTTTTTAAAATTACTAAACACTTGTATTGTGATAATTAATACACTGTAATAAATTAATAGACAGCTCAGTCTTTGAAACTGTTTTTCTATCCATTTCTCGTTTAAGCTAGAGTCTATAAATAAAAACTTTCTTTTTTAAAAAATATCATAACACTGCATGGTACATAGCGCACATTTTTAAAGTCTTCTGTAAATCCACCGGCGGAAAAGCCCGATTAATGCCGATTACTTCAGGATAATTTTGTGATGAGCTCGTGATTAGGGTAGGCCTACTGTTGGCTTTACAAACAGGTTGATGGATTCGGCGGGAGTATTCGAGTTGTCGTTCGATAGATTCCAAAGGGATTTTTGTTCACTGGTAGGCCCAATACATCACTGTTATTAAGCTGAAAAACTATCAACTATCAAATTAGAATCTTAAATAAATTACGATAAATCTTAAATAATGATTTGATATGTACGAAATTGTAAAATATGTAACAACCGAATCAGAGTTTTTATTTTATTTATTATTTTAATTTCGTTCCATGAATTATAATCTTCAAAATATTGCAGATTTTTCGGGAGGGGTTTCAATCCCCTGAACCTTACCTTACGCCCATGGTTGTGACGTCGTTAATATATTTGTGCATTTTGTAGTTCCACTCTTAAAATTTAAACAGAGAAATAATTCCCTCCGTTCCTGGGGTTATAAAACCTGTAGCTATTGACCGTTAACAGTTGTTCGCTATTGTTTACGACATAATGTGGACTAATAACCTTTTATGGCGCTCTGCATGCCGTAAACGAATTAGCCACATTATTTTACATCAGACATATAATTTGAAATAATTTAGATCAGCAGCAATTAGCACAAATGGCATAATCAACATTTTGTAAGCCAAATGAAATTGTGGACATTTTCACTGAAACGAAAATATAAACATCGCATCTATATACCTCAAATAGAGACATAATATATAGCATATTACTAGATTTATTAAGCCCATTACACAGGCTGGGAAAATTATAATTTTATCATTAGATGAAAATAATGACACAACACTGATTCGCTCACAACGCTACAACGTGGCAACACCGCCGCTAGAGTAGGCTACATCGTATTCTGGCCATACCATGCCTGACCCACTAAGGATCGAACCCTGACCCCACACGTTCAATTCCGATGTCTTGACCATTACGCTATTGCGATCAGATGAGAATAGCCTACATAGTTCTGATGAGATTGTAATATCCAAGCTTGGAAATACGATTAAGCCAAGTTATTGATTTTGCACTACAAATACCGGTATTATAAAATAAAATCTTTGCAAAATGCTCCTCGAATAAACATATTCCTCGCGAATTTATTCATTATTAATATTATAAGAATTTTCAACCAAGAATATGGCGGATATGAGGCATATAGCCACAGCCTTCTATATAATATGTTCGTTTTGGAACAAAACTGACTAAATAATCAAGAAAATACATGGATAGACAAGAGGCGGGTGTGAACCTAACGTTAAGTCTTCCTGTACATGCGCATATGCTCGTTCGTGATACTTTATCAAATAGCACCCGATGTTTTTTATTTGGCCGACTGTCCCTCTACCCTCTCTCGGAAAATAAGCATATCAAAATTAGTATAGGTAATGAAACCTCCATTGGAGGCCCCTTGGCCCCACCTGGGGATCATAGGGTACTAGATATAACTGATTAAAGCAGAATTAATAAACCTTTAACAAAAACTAAAAATTAAATTTTAACCGAACTGACTATGCTATCGAGATGAAATTTGAGATAGACATACTCTCCAATGTTATGGGGAACGTATAGTGAAAACTTCAAACATCGAGTCAAAGAATCTTGGAAGAGCAAGCGAGGATAAGAACATCTCAGGGTCCATTTAGTGTAGTATATACAGTGCGTTTCACGTACGAGTTGGCTAATCATGCGGGTTTCTGCTTCGCGGCGGCCACAGCTCCAACTCCCGAGCGATCGGGTGAAATATCTACACAAATAAAGCCGCTAACGGTGTAATGATTCAAGTTCTCACAGTTACAGTTAAAATTACAATGAAAATAACCACGTACCTCATCACAAGAGATGTTGGAAATGTCGTACTCTTGCATCCACACAATATGTGAGGAATTGACCTAAACACTTTATTTTTTAAGTTCCCCCATAAATAAGAGTCACATACTGTTAGAAGAACTTAATGACAATATCACAAGATAAATTAACTCTATCTCGGAAGCTGAACTTATGTGCATGAAAGAAAATTTCCTAAAAGGGTGTCAGTGTTGTGTGGATGCAAGAGGAGGACATTTCCAACATCTCTTGTGATGAGGTACGTGGTTATTTTCATTGTAATTTTAACTGTAATTGTGATAACCTGAATCATTACACCGTTAAGGGCTTTATTTCCTTAGATATTTCACCCGATCACTCGGGAGTTAGAGCTGTGCCCGCCGCGACGCAGAAACCCTCATGGTTGGCCAACTCTTACGTGAAACGCACTGTAAATATTTCTTACTTACTCAATGGCAATAGACAATTCCTAAGTAAGTAAAAGAAATATTAATTATTTTATGGAACCCGAGGTTCATTGCTATGCTTACATGAGCCCGCCATTCAACTGTTATGGTGAATATGTTATGGCGATAAGTTTTTATTTATTTGTATATGATACTCTTTAGTATTACATGAGAATTGTATATTAGAAGGCATGATCTTAACTTTATTAACATTAATTACATTTACAATATAATCATATTCTGTTAGTTAGAAATATGTGTAAGTATTCATATTTATTCATATAGTTTATAACTCTCTACATATCGATACAAATTAGTGTAATGCATCGATTACATATTAATACAGACATGTTTCATACCTTTATAAGTTGATCTCAGAGTTAGTGCCATAAAATAGGCACTAAATTGAGCATTACTCCGAAACAGGTCAACCGATTTTATCCATTATGAATAGACGTCTTCCCACGGACATTATAAATGTGTATACCAAGTTTCATAAAAAATCCGGTAAAGCGTATTTGAGTTACCGCGTCTTTAAAATATACACTAAATTGGGTTTTAATCCGGTACCGGTCTACCGATTTGGTCCAATATCAGTAGACGTCTTTCCACGTACATTATAAATGGGTATACAAAATTTCAGGAAAATCCAATAAAGCATATTTGAGTTATCGCGACTTCTTATATATTAACATAAAAACACTAAAATGGGCATTATTCCGGTACTGGCCAACCGATTTGGTCCAATATCAATAAACGTCTTCCCATGGACATTATAAATGCGTTTACGAAGTTCCATAAATATCCGATAAAGCGTATTTGAGTTATTGCGCCTTTAAAGTAGACACTAAATTGAGTTTTACTCCGGTACCGGTCAACAGATTAGGTTCAAATTCAATAGGACACTTCTCATGGACGTCATAAATGGGTATACCAAGTTTCATGGAAATCCGATACAGCGTATTTGAGTGATGGCGCCTTTCTAATAGAAATTAATCTATTAAAATAGGCACTAAATTGGGCATTACTCCGGTACCGGTGAACCGATTTGGTTCAATATCAATAGGGTTCTTCCCATGGACATTATAAATGTGTTTTCCAAGTTTCATGAAAATCCGAAAAAGCGTATTTGAGTTATGGTGCGTACAGACACACGGACAGACGGACAGACAGACGGACAGACATTTTTTCGTCCACCACACAATCTCATAAAGTACCATACTGGCACTTAATAATTATTATGATCATTGTAGCTGGGTTGTCAGATGACATGGAAATTTTCTCTGCTGAGGGAATTAGCCTATAAAGGCCTATATACACAAATGTAGCCTAAAGAGTAATAAAAGCAATCCAAGGAGGTACACTTAGCAGTAACTCTGACGAGATTTTTATCGAGGAACTCTGATGGGGTCAAACGAAAGATTCTGAGACTGTTTGCAGCTTTATTAGGGTCCCCTCATCAATTTTATGTTTTCTCGCTTGTAGTTTTTATTTTATTTTTGTATGTTAAGGGCTGTAAATGTGTTTGTAACAAAGGACGAAAGAAACACTTCACAGCCAAGCGAAAAGAAACAATATACAATTAATTATTGTACACACATTGTAAATGTAAAACTTGTAGTTTGTCTACGGGTATAGCCTAAAGATATTACGCCTTTTCCTATATTGCTGTCACATGTTTCGAAACAAACCTGCCGCCATGGAAACAGCGATCACAGTGCACCAACCGGTCGGGCAGCGAACTTATGAGCTGTTGTTATTCTTTCAATGTTACTTTCACCCCCGTGCCCCCAATAGTTAATTCTGGGTAATTATATACGATCATTTAATGCCTAGACTAATTTTCTCACACATCATATAAACCCGGACCGCTTAGAAAACAGTTAACACAATGATTAAGCCAATAATTTATTTCTTGTGCCTTATTCTGTACATTGTACATGAAATTTAAATTTATCTTCTAATATTTTCAGTTTCTTACAAATTTAGCTTTTAACATGCTCTGAGAATATTCTTTTTAGGTTTACATTCAGTTGTCCAAACAAAAGAGACACGCTTTCTGAAGATGAAAAGACTTGTTTTGATGACTGTCATTTCTTTTTCCTCTCCACAAGGACATTACCTCATTTTTTTGTGATAAACATAAGTTGTAATTTGTTGCGAGCGTAGAAGCAGACATGGCCATCTATTAATTTTCCAAGGCTGGACAAGTTCTCTTAAACATAGCACACATCATGTTACGTGAAAGCTATCTCAGAGTATTCTATTAAAGGAAGGCAATCAGCGTAGCTCATGAAGTATACTGACTTTGTTAGGAGGCCGTGGCAGTAATAGATTGACACAGTTTAGAGAGGGCCATTCAAATGAGATAAGATTATTCCTTCTAGATATTAGCTTATTGTAAGATTAATAAATTCTTAGCTCGCGAAACTTGCATTATCGGTTTTGAACGGAATGTCGCGTGTGAAATGTTAATTCAGTAAAGTGAAATGTTTCAAGTTTTATGGCTGGTCCACACGTAAGCTTGCTGTGTGTATGTGTGTACTATATGAAGAAAGGTATTGCTCATGTTTAAGTTCACATGTCTACAGCACTTGCAATGAAAATCATTTATGTCTTTCAGAACTATCTCTATACAGGGTGTTATTGAATAACTCCGAAACATTTTAACTGTGTATAGAGATCGAGAATTTTGACTAAAGAACTAATAGCCTATTATTGGTAAACAGATTTTATGACCAGTGTACCTATCACTATGAAACAATATTCTGTTAACTAATAAATAATATTATGACTTCTAATATTATTAGTAGGGGGCGGATTTCTATGACATATTTTTCCCCTTTGCATTATTTCAGGTTTCCGACTAATTTAAACCCGATTCCAAGCATCCTGGTGAAAATGGAACGGCTTTTATTGTGCAAAGAACTGCATATTTAGGAAATTTTCAACTATTGTAGCACATTTAGTATGAATATACATATTTAGGTCATATTTTCGGCATATTTGTGTGCGTATTAATGTAATTTTGAAGTTTCATATCATATTTTGTAAATTTTGTATTGTAGGCTACTGATACTTTTTGAGAATTTACATATATTTATAATAATTAACACTATATTTTAATAAAATGAATTGTGATGAAACTTTTAAAAAATATACACAATGTGTAAGTGATAAAGTCATATTTTAAAATTTATTGGTCATATTTTAATTTTTTTAGGTCATAAATGCATGCATATATTTTATTTTTTAGGTCATAGAAATTCGCCCCATAATTATTAGCAAGTTCTATGAAACAGGGCCCAGCAGTACTGAAAATCTATCCCCCATTTTTCCATTGTAAAAACAATAATATTGTATTTGGTTCATTAAAAAAAGTGTGCGTGGAACGCCACGCGACAGAAGTGAAACTTGTTTTAATTTTTGGATTTTTCAATTTTGGATTATTGCATTTTTTGAATTTTGGATTGATGGACATTTTAATATTGGGCATTTGGACTTTTTTAGTTTTGGATTTTCGATTTTTTAATTTTGGATTTTTCGATTTTTTAAATTTTGGATTTTGGATTTTTTTAATTTTTAATGTTTGGATTTTTTAAACTTTGGATAAGCCTAATCATTGAGTTGATTGTTTTCTGTGCAGTCCGTTCCGTCACACCTCACTAATTCCGTGACGATTTTTGAGCGTTACACATGCTCTCGATTTACCCCTACCGCGGCTAAAGAAGTTTCACTTCAAAAGTTTTTTTCTTTCTTTCTTTCTTTCTTTCTTTCTTTCTTTCTTTCTTTCTTTCTATCTTTCTTTTCGGATAACCTCACTGGGAGAGCCCCCAAACCAGCAAAGCGAGTTGGATTGTAAAGCTGTTCGATTTTGAAAAACTTTTTTATTTTTTATTTTTTAATTAGCTTCATATTTACAACCTGCGTTTTACCCTGAGGGAATATCGCAGGGTATTTAGTCAAAAAAATACATAGTATTTACAAAATATTACATGTTGAAAAACTTGAATTCAGAACTAAGTTATTGATTGATTGATTGATCGTTAGTGCTGACGTCATCAAACTCCAAGCTCGCGAGTTTTATCCGGTTGAGAGATAGGACCGATCTGTTCAATTGCATCTCACACAACTGTGTCACAGATTGTGTACTGAATACCAGATTATCTGACAGATCTAACAGACATTTGGACCACACATTCGCCATCGTATTCCAGTCACGGAAGACCCAGTAGCCATGGCAAACATGTTGAGGGTCACCGATGCGATATTGTTGATATCATCTGTGGACCGTAACGATCCTGGCGGTTATTTTGCGTACACGTAATAACCACAAATCACGTGACGACTCTTTGAAACTGCCCGGCAGATGTCAGGACGTGTGGACAGAGGGAAATTAGTTAAAATGTTTTCATGTGGGATTTTGTTTCATCTCTAGTCTGTGGGGTGTGGTCTAACCACCGGAATACATTAAAATAACATCTGCTTTCATGTCCAGTCAATACCATCTCTGTCCATTGCACTGATTATCCATTTTTTAAAATAAATAGTCACAAAAATGATAACTAGGGCCCGAATTTTTAGGTTTTTATAAAACTTATATTAGTTTTGTTAAGATGTAGAAATAGTTTTATTTTAGTTTATTTTTATTTTGGTACAAGTACATTATTAGTTTTATTAGTTTAATTTATTAGTTAGTTTTATTAGGGCATTTTTTTAAGTATAATTTTTTTAATTCAGCTGTGTTTATACTCCTTTAGCTACATGTCATGTCAGAAGTTCGGGATATGTGTCTATACAGTAGGCCATGGAACTATTGACAGTATTGGACATTTATTTTAACACTATAAAGGTAGAAGTTAAGTGTAGAGTCAGATCAGGAAATGCTTGTTTTTATGCAGTTCAGAAATTCTTATCTTCTCGTCTTTTGTCTGTAAATCTAAAAATAAAAATGTATAAGATAATTATCCTGCCGGTTGTATTATATGGATGTGAGACATGGTCACCTATTCTTCGGGAAGAAAATAATCTGAACGTGTTCGAAAACAGGGGGCTTAGGAAAATATTTGGGCCCAAGAGAAATGAAAATGGGGACTGGAGAAAACTGCATAACGACGAGCTTCATAACCTGTACTCGTCATCGGATATAGTATGGATAATTAAATCACAGAGGATGAAATGGACTGGACATGTTGCACGCATGGGGGAGGAAAGTCATAGCTCAAAAGTATTGAATGGGGGACCCGAGGGGAAGAGACCACTTAGAAGACCTAGACGTAGGTAGGAGGACAATATTGCAATAGATTTAAGAGATGTAGGATTTCAGAGAGATGATTGGATGGTGTTAGCACAGAATAGGGTTGAATGGCGGGCACAGGTAAGCACGGCAAAGGATCTCCTGGTTCCATAAAATAGATAATATTCCTTTGCCTGCTTAGGGATTGTCTATTGTCTTTGAGTAAATGGAGTTAGCACATAGTATGGAGGTAATATTTACGAAAACGATAAACAGATGAAGGTAGTTTTGTTTCGTTGCTAAGCAACAAGTTCATCTTTTTTCCATGGCCTATTAAATTCGCACATTTAGAGCATTATCACGTAGCACTGCATGCTATCGGAATACGTCGAAATGAATTCTGGAGAACTCATCGACTGAATGACTGACTGCTTAAAATAGCACACTCAAAGCCCCTCTTCAACCACTCCTCCACCCCAGCCGATGTTTATACCCTATGCTCCATTTTTCACTTCAATAATTCATTTACTGTTTGAAAATAGAAAACTCCATTGAATGCAGTACTAATCACTCACAACAATCGAAACAAAAGAGTTTAAATAAATTAATTTTTGAACGTGAGGTTTTATTCTCTTTGAATTAATATGAGTAAATTAATGAGAAATTAACAGTACTATAGGCACTATAGGAAATTAAATGTCATGAGGTTATCATTAGGGGGCGGATTTCTATGACATGTCATATTTATCCCCTTTGCATTATTTCAGGTTTCTGACTAATTTAAACCCGATTCCAAGCATCCTGGTGAAAATGAAACGGCTTTTATTGTACATATAACTGCATATTTAAGAAATGTTCAACTATTGTAGCATATTTACTATGAATATGCATATTTAAGTCATATTTTCGGCATATTTGTGTGGATATTGAATAAATTTTGAAGTTTCATATCATATTTTGTAAACTTTGCATTATAATGACATTTTTTGAGAATTTACAGATATTTAAAATAATTAACACTATATTTTTAAAAAATGTATTGTAATGAAACTTAAAAAAATATACACAATGTGTAAGTGGTAAAGTCATATTTTAAATATTATTGGTCATATTTTAATGTTTTTTAGGTCATAAATGCATGCACATATCCTATTTTTTAGGTCATAGAAATCCGCCCCCTAGTTATCATAAATATATATTTTTTTCTTTTTATAAATTCAGCTGTGTTTATACTCCTTTTAGCTACAACGCCATACCAGGAGTTGTCTGTACAGTAGGGTAGGCCATGAAACTGTTGCTTGTCAATTATTTATATTATTGGTGTATTTAATAGAGTAAATTTCAACTGATATTAATTTAAACTGATATGATACAAGATGAAAATGGTGAGGACGATTCATGGTATGTAAATATCCAAATCGGCATCTGCCTTTAAGATTGGGGAAACCATGAAAAAAAAACCCTATTAAATTGGCCGGCCACGGGATTTGAACCTGGGATCTCCCGAATGCGAATCAAGACGTTGCCATCTCGGCCTCCTCGCTCGGTATAGGCCTACATATTTTAATGTCCCTGAATACATTTTTTCAAAAATATGTCTGAGCACGAGTGTGTGTTTTTGATCAGTAGGGCTCAGAAGTTCATTGGGTCATTGCATGCTAGCAGGAAATTTTATTAAAAATTTTAAATATGAATTTTAACATTATTTTTTCTGGAATTTTGTACACAGGACATCTGAGAGTTTGACAGTTAGATAAATACGTGATAATTCTAAAGTAATATATTTCTTAGCTAATTTCTTTATTGATATTCAGTTACTATTTCTGATGTAATGTGAGTTACCATTTTTGGTGTGACGTAAGTTACCAACAACAAAATCCTGATTTATTTTTTAACTGTGCTATGCTTCTATGCAGTCTGAGTCACAACTTGTAGAATATAGTGTATTCTTCAGTCAGTAAGTGATACGGTATTTTATTTCCACTCCAAAGCAACAGAATCCTAAAGAAATTAGTTATTTCTTCTTGCATATATAACGTAAGTTACCATGGAATGACCCCATTACATGTCATCTTTTTTTCCGAGACTTCGCAGACAATGCAGGATGTAGTGTGGAATCGTCTCGACTCAGAAGGAACAAAAATATTCTACTTTTATTTTGCATATTACGGTATTTTATTCTCTATTAGTCAATTTTTAGGAAATTTTCAGTCTATCGTATTTTTCCCTGTTTTGTCTTCACAATCAATTTTCCAACATCACAGACGAAGCGATCTCATAATTCCTTACCTTTGAGGCATTCATTAATAAATGTAGTAAACATAACAATTGTAATAGAAAACGTAATAATAAAAGTAGTAATATAAAATACCTAAATCTGCCATGACTCCTTGCAGAGTTCCGTATTATGAACGGGCAGTATAACAGGGTAGAAGTAATAGGTACGTGGATCGTACGATGCTGCTTCAGTCATTTGTTTCGCTGAGTAAGATGGTTAGCCATTTCAGTAGGCTTTGACTTGTCAGTGTGTGCTGTTTGGTTCCGGGATTGTGTGTTTAAAGAAGTTTGTGTATGTATGACTACTAAAACAGAATTAGTGTAGGTTAAGTAATATAAAATACAGGTTTCAGTGGAATAGCTTGTAGTGCGGGAATAAACGTAGGAAGTGTACAGTCAAAACTTATACAAATAAAAGAAAACAACAGGGTTATGTTATGCAGAAATCAAGCGCAAGAACAGAGTTGCTGTGGATGTAATGGTTTCCTGGATGTTATTACCATAACCAACTAGAACCCACAGACTTCACAACGATCGGGTAAGATACAAATAATTCGTTTAATGGGTTTTTTAGTATTAGTATTAGTATTAGCCCATAATGTCCCCGAGGGGCACGGGCCTCTCTCCTGGGAGAGGTGGCTTGTGTTCGCAATCCCGGTTAGCCATTCCGGGAAGGATCTTCCTATTATTACTTATGCCTATAGCCTATCATTTATGGTCCGATATGTAGTCTATCATTTTTTTTTTGTCCTATATATAATTCTAGCACTATACACTGTTGGTTTAGGTCTTCGCTTTTCGGTCGTGCACTGCTTTCCTGCTCCTTGCTATTTACTGTCTTCATCCTGTGTTGTTGTTTTGGATTGCTGTCTTGACTAGAAGTTGCCATTTTCCTATAGTTCAAATCTCTGTTTTTACACCAGGTGTTCCAAGTGTTTACACGTACCCTAGTTTGCAAACCACACTCCCACGAGATTCTGTCTCATTGGTCATTTACACACAGGCTGGGCAATTGCTTTATTCATGTGCCAATGGTACCGAACTATTACTGGCCATGTGGTATATAGCCCATTTTCCCCACACAAACTATATTCACGGATTCTACTTAAGTGACAGTTAGGTTAGGAATAGTGATATTAGTATTGTCACATTTAGAACTAGGTTAGTAGCGGTTGGTTAGGTTAGGAATATTTTATTAGTGTTAGTGACAATTAGAGCTAGATAGATTTATAAGCATTCATGAAACCACAGATTATTGTCTCTGTTGGACATTACATGAGAATATTATAGGAGAAAAATTCCCCCGACACTGGGACTTGAACCCAGTAACTTTTGGCCAATAGGTGCCTTTGGCGCGGAAAGCCAAGGTCCTGGGTTTAAGTCTCAGTGTCGGAGGAATTTTCCTCCTATAATATTATCAATTAGAGCTAGGTTATTGGCAGTTAGATTAGGAATAATGATATTAGTGTTAGTGACCTGTAGAGTTAGGCCTATGTTACAGTCTGTTTTAAACAACATGCGACTTGTAACAGTTGGTGGAAATGTATTTTTCTATGGCTCTGCTAAAGATACGTGAAATGTTTGCAATTTGGAGCACAGGTCAACAGCTGACAGTCACTCAGATACAAGTAATACAACCTAATACAGCCCAGTTTTCCCAGTTTTCAACTTTAAGTGATCTGTCTCAAGTCGCAGGTTGTTTAAATCAGACTGTAGTGGCGGTTGGGTTAGGAACAGTGATATTAGTGTTGATTGTCATTAAGTATACAGCTCTCTTTCTGGAGCACGTGACCCAGCTGTGCACACGATTTTCATGAATTCTCATCATTTCATAGCGCCATTTTAGGTTAATTTTGTGTGAACTTATTATTGTTTTTACTTATATTTAGAATATTCCTACAGGAAAAGTTGCTAATATAAGGATTCTACAGATTTTGAAGAACAATATGACGTGAAATCTGACCTTTTTTTCGTGAAAAAATGAAGGATAAAGACTACCCAGATATGAGCTATACCCCTGTTTACTATTGTACAAATTTTACATGTACGTAAGACTGAAAGGTAGGCTATAGTACCCATGAAGAGGGCCCATTTAGCGGTATGCATATTCGCGCGAACGCGGCGTTGTTTTTAGTTTTCACTCGAAGTAGGATGACCAAGTATGCTTCTTGAACCTTGCGTATCAGTAAAATGGTCCAGGTAAGTGGTAGTTAGGTTAGGAACAGTGATATTCTAGTTTAACATTTAAGTCACATCACCAACGTCCAATTATAAATTTCTTGTCGGTTCTGAGAAGTGAATACATTTTTTAGAATATCTTTTTTACGATGGTGTACTCTATACTCTATATTAATAAAAGGAAGTGTCTGTCTTCCTCCGTCTGTCTGTCTGTACGCGATGCCCAGCGAAATCTACTGAACGCAGAGATCTGAAATTTTAAACATAGATGGGCTGAAAGGTGGGCGAATGCGCATCGAAGCCGGATTTTTAATTTTAGCTTTCGTTCACGAGTTGTGAGTGAAAAACTGGCAGAAAACGTGATTTTAGCGCTGTCGTAGCATCAGATTTCAGTAATACATTTCAATGTCAAATCAATTGCAGTTGGCTTTGGCTATTTTTGTCATACCGTGGTAATAAAAGCATCGCGATCGCTAGATTGTTGTAAGCCCACGCTGGTCGATTCATTTGTTTAGAATGTCTAGGCCCGTAGACATATGAAATTTTCAACCTACACGGAAGAGGGATAGGCCTAAATATGGTCAAACATTGTTCGATTTGGACGAAACTCACTGTACAGGGGTATTCTGGGCCAAGGAAATCGAATCTGAGGTCGCTTTTACCAGGCGGCGCTATCTAATCGTGGTATGTAGTCCACGTGATTTAGGTGTTAATAAATATAATGATTTAACTATTATGCTCTTAATTTTTAATTTTTGAAATAATTATCGCGGGCGAAGCCGCGGGCACATGCTAGTATTAAATAAATTCGAGCGAAATCTGTGGGAAGAAAGCAATACAAAAGCCTGTTGAATAAAATCAGGTAAACTGATGTACCAAAATGCCAGAATGCTTTTGTTTAATCAGTGATAATTGCAATTATTATACGCAGAAAATAAGTAATTTTTGTTATCGATGTCCGAGTTAAGCTCCAGATCGATTCGTTAAGCAAGGCTTACGGAAGAACAAAGGTCTAGTTTGATAAGCATAAGTAAAGGAATGTGTGGGTAATGTTATTTTTCAAAGCTAACTGCATTGCAACTTCCAAAGTCGTATATGAACACTGTAAAACAATACGTTGCCATAAGAACTGATTTGCATTTGATAAATTCTTTCTAATATATTAGCATAAAATAGGCACTAAATTGGGTATTACTCCGGTACCGGTCAACCGAGTTGGTAATTTTTATAAGAATAATCTTTTCACTGCTACAATGCATATAAATGCGTTGACTCAAAATGTTTTAATGAAAGCAGAAATAAAATATTAAAAGTTTACCGATTTATGTTAAAATATGAGGATTTTTATTCACATATTATGGCTATCATTCGTGGAAACCAGATACTCTAATTAAATTTTCCTTTTTCATTTTAAACTTAGAGCCCACTGACGATTTCACTCGGTGACTACCTTATTATCAGTGCATATATGCAGCTCATGAAAGGATTGGAAATTAGAATACAGGGTACGGCAAAACATCCTCCCTATTTTAAATTTCAAATAAAATACAGACGGATAAAAATAAAGAAGCTGTATTAACATGGATGATTCTACACAGTGGGAAGTTTCATGTTTTGAACAATGTGTCACTCAAGTGGTGTCCTTCACTATCAATGCATTGTTGAATGCGTCTTCGGAAATTTTCCATCCTTCTAACCAACATTTCTGTAATGCATTTCTTAGGGCTAGCAAAGTCCTCGTCCGACTTTTAAACACCTCAGCATTAAGATATCCCCACAGAAAATAATCGTGTAAGCACGTTCTTCTCCCGTCCACGGCATGTTTGGATACTGTACTGAATGTCAATTCCGCGAATTCAATATCCTATTCAATTTTTGTTTACTGTTTATCACTGTTTTTTATGTCGTTATGGCAACACAAGTTGACTGCTACTCCCATCTTGTGCGAATGTTGCGGCGTGGATATAGTGCCTAATGATATGGTAAACCTTGCTATAAGGGCACGGAGACAGTATTAAGGACTATTTACACTTAGCAGTGAGGTGAACTAATGTAATATACTGAAAACCCTAAATTCCCACTGTGTAGATGTCATTAATATTAATGCAGTTTCTTTATTTTGATTCATCTGTTTTTTATTTGAAATTTAAAATAGGGAGGATGTTTTGCCGCACCCTGTACATTTCATATGTTTTGTTATAAAAAGATAGTTCTCTTACTAGAATTTATAGCTCTTGCTTATTATATGTGACGTAGCAGTATCATAATGAGCAGGGCCCGGATTCTAATGACATGTCATCTTTTTATTGATGCTGCTTAGACATTGCCAACTTGTGGATAAATCCTAATCAGGGTCTCTAGATTATAGAAAAGCATTTTTATTAGGTCATTTTTTGTCATTCTATGCAATTTTATATTTTTAGTGCATTTATTTCAATTTTAGGTCATTATTTTGTCATTTTCGTGTCATTTGCTTCCTTATTTAGTCATTTTCATGTATTTTACATTGAGTGTATTAACTTTTTCCGTCGCTAGTGGTGCTGTCTTTGAAGTGTTGTTCGTTTAATGCAAGAAGGAAAAATTTGGCGTTAAAGTGTTGACGTGTCTGTATTATATTAGTATTGTTATTAGATTGACTTGGCACCAGAGTCTGCCACCTGCTTGGATTTGAGAGTGCAAACTACTGTTTATCCTCAATAAACAACAATATAATCTGGCAGACCACAAAAGGAAATGCCTAATTTTGACTCGCCAGTGCCAGTATAAATTTCCGTGAGAAAAGAACATTTACAACATTACAGTAAGTTATTTACAGTTTTTACAATGATGTACAAATTAGTCTATAACTTCGTGTGTAGAATAATATTTTTTTAATGAAGAAAATGTCAGTTTTTAGGTAATTTTTTATGATTATTAAGTCATTTTCTTTAAAATTTAGGGTCATTTTATAGTTCATTTTTCAAACAATTTTAGGTCATCAGAATCCGGGCCCTGGTAATGACATTCATTTCGACACTAATTGTCATTTCAAAACTGTTGTGGCATCGAGAATTATCGAACACGGAACGATCTTGAGACCTTGAGAGTAACTGCTTAATAAATACTATCAATTCTGTTCTTGTTAATTCTAATGTCATAATAAAATGCATTCATTTCGTGCTTTAAAAATCCGTTGGTTTGAAGAAAAACGCAAAGAAACCTTCGCGTACAGGCACAAGGATAGTCGACAGACAGACGGACATACGTTTTCTCTTCCACCACAGATTCTCAAAAAGTACCATTCTGGCACTTAATAAATTAACTTATATTTATCTTCTACACATAAATGATGACCAGTGATGTTTATGAATGTATATAAATTGTCCTTTTATAATCTTCGTGTAAACAACAGTAGATGCACTGCTTATGCTATGGAGCGACTGTCCATACACAGTGATTTCATCACTAAACTCGGGCCTGATTTCAAGGCGAGAGGGAGGGGCAGCCCCGGGGCCCGGCCGACCAGATTTTATTTTTTACTTTCTAACTTTACTCTATAATAAAACTGGTTATAAGTCAATAAACAGCTTAAGTCATGTTTTATGTGTTTATTTTATCTGCATTTTCCTGTCGTATAACGGTGACAGGGAATTTATCAGTTAATCTGAAGAAAAATTGCTATTTTTTTAAAATAGAAGCAGAAATCCGTTTGGACTCAACAGTAGACCTCACTAAGTTCGACTTTTAAAGTCGTAAATTTCAAAAGATTAAACTTGTACATTCAAATAAAACTGTCCCTAATTATAACATTTTAATGTATTTTCTGTTTCGTGCCCAGCATCAGTTAACCGATTCGGTCCAAAATCAATAGGCTTCTTCCCATGAACGTTAAAAATACCTATATCAAATTTCATGAAAATCCGGTAAAGCGTGTTTGAGTTATCGCGCGTACAGACACACGGACAGGCAGACATTTCCCGTCTCTCACACAATCTCATCAAGTACCATTCTGGCACTTAATAAATTAACTCCTATTTATATTCTACACATAAATGGTGACCAGTGATGTTATGAATGTATATAAATTGTCATTTTATCACCTTCGTATACACTACAGTAGATGCACTGCTTATACTATGGAGTGACTGTTCATACACAGTGATTTCATCACTAAACTCAAGTCTAAATCCCTGTATAAACATTAGAAACCTGATTATATTGTTCAGGAAGGGGCGTTTATAATTTAATTTAGAATACAAAGTGGAAGTCGTATTAAGTACGGGACCACATTTTAAGCATCAGATTACAGTTTGTGTTGACGAAGTTCATTACGCATATTGTCAAAGACACAAAGTTCTCCTCTTTAATGCGATTTTCCAGTTGACATTGAAAATCAGTGAAACAGAATTTCATCACATCTGCGATAATAGAACAGTCAGAGGAACAGCTATGAAGTTATCTCTCTTCCCATTAATTACACACCTGAACATGATTCTAAGTGGGACACGTCCGTTATTATTGTCAGGTTTGGACATCTGCCCCCGACTGATCAGACACAAACCACCGAAGCATAGCTATGGTTGTAATGAAGGCATTATAGGTCAAACGACATCCGATCAAACTGTAGGAGAAACGGAGTATGCAATAATTTACCCTACAATAGCTTTACGTAGATAATCGTGGCTCATAATCTAGATTCTAGAACAGTGATGGGGAATAACCTTCCCATAAGAGTCTCATGAAAAAAAAATCTGATGTGAAAGTCACCTAACTTCCTCTGCCCAAATAAAAGTTAGCAGTATTCACATATCCTTTTACAGAATCGCAAGACACAATTTTACGCTAATTATCCTATGAATACCTCTTCTTTCAATGATGCGACTAAAAACGCAGGCTATATAACAAACTTAAAAAAAAAAGTGACTGAAGACGATTATTGAACTTTCCCCGTAAAATATAATTTCCGAAATTTATCGAATATTTCCCTCAGATACTTCTTTATTCTATGCATGGCCAACAATACATCTTTCTCACTTCACATTCTTATATAGAATGAGAGGCCGTGAAAGAGCGCTATTCAGTTGTTCATCACGCAAGACAAAATTTCTACAAACAGTGGGTGAACAGTGGGTGGCTTGTAACTACCCTCAGAGATTTTTTTCGAAAAAAAGTTTCAAATAAAAGTTTTAGCTCTCAGTAAAAGGAACACATGTGCAAATTGTAAAGAAAATCGTTAGAGCCGTTTTCGAGAAAATAGCGAAAAACGAAAATTTCTTCATGTAAAGTCCCCTTAAAAATACGAATCACATCTTCAGAAGGTACCTGGCCCAAATACGAAATTTTGTTTTCATACGATTCTCCGTTTCGGAGCTAGCCTGTTCACAAACTTCCACACAGACAGACACACAGACACACACACAGACATGTTTCCAAAATTAGTATTTTTGGATTCAGGGGGCCTTGAAACGTGTATATATGCTAAAAACTCAACTTCGAATTTTAGGGTCGAAAGCAATACTTCCTCTACCTATAGTACCTATGGTACGGGCAGAGGAAGTAACTAGAGAGGGGAAAAGTAGCTGGATAAATAAGTTAGTTAAATTGGGTTGCTAGGATCCGCCTTATAGAACTAGCATAATTTATTGTCTTTATAATCCCTTTAGCTGCGAGGCCATATCAGGACTTTATGAACTTTAAATACATTTTTGCACTCCTTAGCTAGTAAGTGGTACTTACGAACTTTGTTTACATGGATCGTAAGTTGACATTCCCACACAGTCTTGTTGCTAAGGCCGGTTGCGATGAGGTTAAAACACTTACGGTCCAAGCGCTACGTCATAATTCATTACGATACACTTCATAATACAAGCCTTTATGGCCACGGCCCCCAGGACAAATATTCGGTTCCCATAACAACAAACACATGTGAATCACTTTCTGAAATAAACATCTATTTTCAAGAATGTATTTACATAATATTTTCAGGTAATATCACAATTAATATAATTAAATTGATATAAATAATCATCGTGCAAAAAATAGCATGCAACACACGGACCGTAAAGGCATTTACGGGTCTCGAAAACTTAAAAACCCTCGGCTGCGCCTCGGGTTTTCAATCTGTTTCCTCGACCCGTAAACGTGCCTTACGGCACTTGTATCGCAATATACTTTTAACAGTTTTAAGAATTCTTAGTAATACTTATGACTAGGGCAAGGTATTTGATGATTTTGCATTTTTTTTATATGAAGGTTTAAAGATAGCTCGGATATATATAAATGTGTATCATGAAATAATTGACTAAATGAGGGAAATTTTTTTTTTTTCATTTTTTTTCTTTGCTTTCTTTTGTATTTTTCGTCATTTCATTTTTTTTTTTTTTGCAATTTTAAGGCCATTTTCGGCATTTTTATGTCATTTTCGGCATTTTAGGTCATATTTCAGTGGAGGTAGAGACTAGGAGCTTTTCCATGTACAAATCGTTACTTTCAGAAAACAGACAATCGTTTTTATTCGAGAATCTCCGCCAGGTGTTCACAGCTCATTTTAATTCAGGTTTATTGTAAACACCACAGCAGTTTGTCTTATATCAGTAAAGATTTTTTCTTACTTTTTAAATTGCACATATTTGCTAGGGGCAATTTAATAGGCATGCCAGTTCGGAAAGAATTTCTTTTTCGCTAAGGGTGTCCAAGTAGTATAAAGTCACTTACTTCTTTAGTAACAAAATAAGTGTGTTTTGTATTGTAAATATGTATAACTCGCTGTCATAAATTGTTTTTAGTAATTCATTATTTTATAAAAACTAGTTACAAGTAATAATAATAAATTTATTGTTATTTTTTAAATTTTGTGTCGTTTTTTCACAATTTTTAGATCATAAACACATTTTTTTATTTTGCATTTTTTCACTATTTTAAGGTCATTAAATACCTTGCCCTACTTATGACTAATTTTACACAAGTGTTTATATTTATAGACTATCAGCCTATGCTACTTACACATGTTGACTGTGTGAGTTATGATGAGTTATGTTTTTCTTTTAAGTAGATTATATTTCTAATGTTTTAAGTACTGAGCATAGATGGAAATTGTAATTTAAACGGAAAGGCGTTCGTGATGTGTGTCAGTAGAGTAGGCCATGGAACTATTGCTTGTCAATTGTTTCTATTATTGCTGCATTTTTATGGAGTAATTTTCAACTGATATTAATTTAAATGGATGTGATACAGGATGAAATGGTGATGATGATTCATGCCTTCTTGGAATTGTGATAATAAAACTTTAATTTTGTGTGATCTTGAAACTTTAATTTTGGTATTTAGGGGTGATTAGGCGGAAAATGCTCTACCCTCCTATTATCCAATTCGGCATTTGCCTTTACGTCTGGGGAAACCATGAAAAAACCCATGTCAAATTGCCCGGCCACGGGATTTGAAGATGAGACCTCCCGAATGCGAGTCCAGGGGGTTAGCAATTCGGTCACCTCGCTCGGTTATATAAGGTGTCATACCTTATACCTGACAAGTTGATGACTCCGGAGTGAAACATACAGTATTTTACAATTTTGAGTGTATCTTATTTCTCTAAGTTATTACATTATTAATGTGAGAAATTTTCTACCTTAAGGGTATATGTACGTGAACTACCACAAAAATATTTAAAAAAATGCAGGTTCTAAAATATTAAAATTTTACAAGAAAATGAACTCAAAAGTGGACTAAAATTACAGGATCCTATAAGAAGGCTTACTAGAACGTAACTAGCTGATAAAAGTATAAAAAAATGACCAAGTTATTTTTAAATTACATGTTTTATAGGAGCATGAAAAAAATTAATTCAGATGCACTTATCACTTCCTGTAGAGATAGTATTGTTCTGGTTTCTCTGACATCTTTTATTTTTTAATGCATATAATGAACATATTTTTCTACAAAGTAGACTACTTTCATGCAGCTAAAGTTATTATTTTTAATGCAACTAATTTTTATATATTGCATATAAAATATCTTCAAATTTGACCAATATTTCATGACACATTTTCTTTAATTTTATACCTAAGTTCATCATTGTAGTCTACTTTATGCATATGTGCATGTAAAATTAGTGTAAAAAATTTCAGCCTTCTATCTCTAATGGTTGTGGAGCTATCTAACAATATGTGTGAAAAATAAGAGTTACCGGGAAATTCAATTTTAAGTTCATAGTGAATAGTAGCTCAAAGCATGTAAACATATTTAAATGTCCATTTAAATGGCACAAATAATTTCTAAACCTATATAAACTATATATCAATGGATGCAGAAAATTCAGCACAATTTTTAGTGCTATAAACAAAAAAACGTACATATACCCTTAAGAAAACTTAAAATTTGAGTAAGGTTAGAAATCTAAGTAAGGTTAGATACAATATATACATTTTTTAAATCATATAAATTTCACCTATTTCTCAGCTATGAATTTCACTAAAACCATTATGTCCCCTCTAAACGCGTCATTTTCGGATTTTGCGGTCGAACACAATAGTTTCTTTACGTATAGTAGCCTTCCTATGGTACTGGCAGAGAAAGTAATAATGTCGAAATAGTATATTGCGACACAAGGGCGGAAAGGCACGTTTACGGGTCGAGGAAACAGATTGAAAACCCGAGGCGCAGCCGAGGGTTTTTAAGTTTTCGAGACCCGTAAATGCCTTTACGGTCCGTGTGTTGCATGCTATTTTTTGCACGACGGTTACTTATATCAATTTAATTATATTAATTGTGATATTACCTGAAAATATTATGTAAATACAGACTTGAAGAATGGTGCTTATTTCAGAAAGGGATTCGCATTTGTTATTGTTTATGGCAACCGAATATTTATAAAGCGGGGAGGCCTTGGTCATTTCTGCTCGCAAATAAGCATTTGCGGGCGGTAAAGTAACTTTCCGCCCGTCGCCCCTAGCAACAATTCACTTTCCGCCCGTCGCCCCTAGCAACAAGATTGCGTGTGGTAATGTCAAGTTACGAGCCATGTAAACAACTGTCGTAAGAAACACTTACTAGCTAAGAAGTGCAAAATAGTATATTGCGATACAAGTGCCGTAAGGGACGTTTACGGGTCGAGGAAACAGATTGAAAACCCGAGGCGCAGCCGAGGGTTTTTAAGTTTTCGAGACCCGTAAATGCCTTTACGGCCCGTGTGTTGCATGCTATTTTTTGCACGATGATTGTTTATATCAATTTAATTATATTAATTGTGATATTACCTGAAAATATTATGTAAATACATTCTTGAAAATAGATGTTTATTTCAGAAAGTGATTCGCATGTGTTTGTTGTTATGGGAACCGAATATTTGGCTTGGGGGCCATGTTCATAAAGACTTGTATTATGAAGTGTATCGTAATGAATTATGACGTAGCGCAGGCACCGTAAGTAATTTAACCGCATCGCAACCGCCCTTAGCAACAAGACTGTGTGGGAATGTCAACTTACGATCCATGTAAACAACGTTCGTAAGTACCACTTACTAGCTAAGGAGTGCAAAAAATATGTAAACGAATCTTTCATATGCAACACTTATTCTAGGCAGTACTTTCAAACTTTGCACGGTTTTTTTGGCCCACTGTGCATACCTCAGTATAAGTCTGTGATATAACAGGTTATTTGCAATTAACGCTACGTAATTATTTTGCACGGTTCCTTAGCAACGGTGTATTTAAGACCAAGTTATATACTAAGTGCTGAAACTCCACTTTCTTATGATTCATGGAGCTCTAATCTACGGAAAAAAACTGCCAGCAATTAAGCTTTTTTTTGCGAGAGTTTGTAAACTGTTTATGGCTCTTACTTGAGCCTCTTATAAGATTTAATGATACACTTTTAAAAATACTAACTGGTATATGGTAAAGGAGGGATTTGCTAGAGGTTTGTTGTACGTATGAAAGTGATACATGCTCTCTATGTTTATGCCCTTAATCTCAAAGTGTTCCACATTACTTAGCACCCAACTCCGTTAATGACACTGGGAACAGCCCACGCAGGCAAAGAGATTTCTCCAAGCTCCAAGGCTTCTTACATTAGCCTGATCAAAACAGAAGAGCGTAGTTAAACATCAAGGACACTGTAGTTGCTACCTCATTATTATTAGTGTTTGTTTCGTGTCTTAAGGGTGTTAGGAGCGAACTACTTTCACTTAAGATGTAATTAAAAATGGATCCTGATTTGAAATTATTAAAAAGCACAAGATTTAAGGAAAAAATACTCGGTATGATTAATGCCCGGTTTCTACAAACTTGTGAATTACCTATGGGTAAATTATCCATGGGCAAATTAGTTCCATTTCACCCACAATGATATAATGAGCAAGGCCTTGGAGTTGTACAGTTAATTTAATTCAGAAGGCTTTGATTCTCATTGTTTAAATTATTATTGATCCTACAAGAGGTTAAATTTTATCCAGCCATCCATGAAATGATAACCCGACGATTTACCCTTGGAAAGATCTAACCCGAGTTTGTAGGAGCATTTTTTTCTGTCTTTTCATATTTACCCAGAGGACATTTATCTAGAAACTCGCCACAAGTGTATGTGATTGCTATCTTTAAATTATTTGTGTTTGTGTGGTGTTATTCTTGTGTAAATTCTGTCCATTGGATAATTTACCCATAGGCATTTCGCGAGTTTATAGAAACCGGCCATTAAACTGGTAATTTAAATAATTGTAGATAACCTTTATACGAGGGTGGATCGAAAAATAACGCACAATAATTTTGTTTTACTTCTTCTTTACCCTAGTTTTTACCTCTCCCTTGTAGGGGCTTTTTAAGGGACCCAGGCCGCCCGGATCTTACAGGGCCACGACCTGTCGGGAAAGGAATTATCTATGGATCACGTTCATACTTTTTTTTTTTTTTACAAAAAGTTTACTAGTTACAATTACAAACACATGAAGGGACATCTTTTGTCTATTTTTCTATATAGTCGCATAGTTTCTCAACACATATCTCCTAACGTGACACAAGTTTCAAAATACCCTGTTCGTAGAAGTCCGTTCGGTTGGAGTATAGCCATCTGCGGACTCCTGTTTTCATTTCTGCATCTGACGCAAAGCGTTTACCGGCCACGAATTTCTTCATAGGACCAAACAAATGAAAGTATGGAGGATGCTGGAGCACCTCCCGACCAAATTTGTTGATTTTCTCAACAACATGGGGGCGAGCATTGTCGTGAAGAAGTTTGACACCATCAGAGCATGAATGTTACAGCGTCTGTCACGAAAGGTACGACGCAAGCTTTACCCAAGTTTTAATGTATACAGAACAGGTGTTCTTGTAGTCGCGTGGATTTCCCAAGTGTTGCCGTTGACATTCACCACTTCTCAAAAGAAGTACCGTTCTGTGGTACTATTTTGCAACATTGTACTGGACTGCAGACAAGTGTGCATAGGGCAAAACCGGGTGACGCGCCGCACCGGGATAGATGCCGCACCCCCTCTAACTAGAACATTTGACGCTAGGTACCGCTAATTGTCGTGATACCATCTCCAGTTCCCTCCCCAGAGTAACTGGATCACGTGTCTTCATTGTTTGCGGTGTTTACGTCATTGTTATATCGGTATTTATCAGGTAAGTGCACTAGTTTCACTGCGAAACTTTTTTGGACGCATTACTTTATTCTTTCCTGATCTGTATTTGTTCCATTTTTTCTGCGTGTACTACTTTTAATAGACTATTTAGAGGTTGTAAAGATATTGTGAGTGAAGTTCGCCATAACAACAATAACAATAAGTTCTACAGATGAGTGCGGCGCGTGTCCCTGAGTTTTGGGTCACATGCCGCATAGCTTTCAAGGGTGACACGCCGCACAATGTCTTGCAGTATAATAAACCCCAAAATAATTTTTTCTGCTCTTTTCAGCAATAGGCATGCCAACAAGGTATAGGGAAAGGGAGGGAGCTAAACATCGTGGCCTATGGAGTGACAGTGGACTACAAGAAGCTGTTCGGCGAATTAAGGCAGGGGAAATTTCCATTCGGAAAGCCGAACGTTGCTATAATATGCCAAAGAGGACTATTCGTAGGCGCACGGACACAGGAAATTGGGAAAACCCTCACTTGGGCCTGAAGGAATATTTGGTACTGAAAATGAAACAAGGCTAGTCGCCAATATTCAGAGATTGTGTAGATAGGTTCTCTTTTGTTCTGTACGTGCCTTTGAAGTAAATTTAAACTAATATTGTGAATGCGGCATGTCTCCCATGCGTGCGGCATAGCACCATGTAACGCGGCATCTCTCCCGCTTTGCCTTTCAATTTAGTAATTGTATTTACACGTTTAATTATTATTTTATAAATATTTCCTTTGCTGTAATATAGGCAGGGAAGATTATAGCTTGCAATCTCAAAAAGAGTTTTCAAAATATTCAATCCTGTTTTGAGGTAGACGAAGTTCAAGAAAAGTGCGGCGCGTCACCCCATCTTGCCCTACGCCTAATTGCCTTTCAATTCACTGATTGACAGGTCGAAGAGGATTAGGGTGGCAGCAGGTACAGGCAGTTCTTGGAAAGAAAAGTTTTTAAGAAGTGGTATCCACAATACGTTCTTAGATATTAGTAATAGGAAGTAGGCTAAATTCTAAGAAGATAGAAACTTGAGGTATAAATAATTATATTAAAGACTAAACTTAATTATTTTCGTAAATTCTTAATTTATTGTTCAGATTAATTAATTCGGGAATATTAAATAATCTGGGACCAAAACTAGATTTGCGTTTCATACCTGCAGATGTGAATCGTTTGTGTTCAATTAAAGGGGTTTGTGTGCGTTTGTTTGTTTTTTGTTTATTCATTTTTTTGTGTCTTGTGGAGGTGTGGATCATTTCTAAAGCTTCAGTTTCTATTAATGTAACTTAATAAAATATAATTATAAATTTGATATACAATACGTTCATAAAATTTAGAAAATAAGCTATTAGATTAGAATACTTTAGACGGACAGAAAAGAGGTTTAGATAGGAAAATTTTACTAAGACCTTTTCGAAGCAAAATTAGTTAAGACAGAATAGTTTTCGAATCTCCTCCCCATCCAATTATGCAATAGGTAATAATGAAGTGAGGTATTAAAGATAAATTCATTATTCTTAAATCGTAAAGCCTACAGTGAACTCCGCTTAATGTAATCAGCGGCAATGTTGTCACTTTTATAAAGTCCAATACGGATTAATACTCATACATTGAGAAAATGCTGTTTATTGTGATCAAAGGTTCGGTTTATGTTATCACATTTTCCGTTTTACGGCTTTGTTTCCAAGTACTGTACGTCATTCAAAATTTAGTTTTTAAGGAATCTGTTACCAACTCAACTGTATTGTGTTGTACTGGAGGTAGCAATGCTGTTTCCAGCTCACAGGATGACCATTCTATAACTTTCCAATTTAAGCAATAAACCATGTTCCACCCTTTAGTGTAGCCTAGCTGTTGTTTTTCATTTATGAAGATAACACTGTTGGCATGCAGTGATGGCTAGTGTAAAATGAAAAGACTTAAAAAAGACGGGCGTTAGATGTTTTGCTAAGCGGTGTTCACCACAGGTCAGTAAACTTCCAAAAACACTATGCGTATGAAATATTCGTTAATGGACTCCAAAGGGAAAAAAGGAAACAATAAAAACTTTTTATTGATTGCGAAAATAGTTCTCTGCACTCTATTATGAGTGGTTGTATGATTCACAGTTACGTATTACATTGTATGTATCAATATTTTTTTTAAATTCTTTATTTGTAGTGTATTTCTGATGTATGTCTAAATATCTTCAAATTAATTCTTTCGGCTATTGTTATCAATCGGTTAATATTATCAGACTAGCTTAAAAGGCCCGGCGTCGCCCGGGTTATTTATTTTGTAATTGGAAATTAACTTATAAAGGACTTTAGATTTATAAATTCTAGGTCCTTATATAGGTATTTATAATGTGAAGTAGAAAGAACGACATATCACACTCAAACTATCCCCTAAGAAATTGTTTGATATAGCTTTTATGGCTATATGTAGAATTTTGCATCCCATCGCTTGTACAGTACACAGCAAGCCCGGGAGGGGCTCTAATAAGAAGAAACAGAAATTCCGGTAACATAAAATTGTATTATCGTGGCTGAAAATTTTGTTTCTCACTGTCATGTTACCATAAAACCGTTTTCGGAATGAAATTGAACAGAAATACAATATCACATTCATACATCTCTTCCCAAAACATATTACCTTACCTCGTATTGTTTTCTCTATGCCCAGGGTAAAGAAAGTTATGTGACTGCATTATTTTCGTGGATATTGATAGTTCTCTCATTTGTTTCTCTCATTTGTCAAATTTATTCTACTTTCATTTTTTTTCCACGGCCATCTGAGACCCGCTGGTAACAATATGTTTTAATGTCAAATGTGATTCGGATTCGATAATTCTGTGTAAGAAGGGATTAAGTATTCTCAAAAACATTTGATTTTTGGCATTTAGAATCTGAATTTTTCAAAATCCTTTCTTATTGAGCACCTACATTATGAAACGAAGGTACTATCAAAATTCCAATTATCTACCTGTTATAGTTTAGGCTGTACGTTGATTCCTGTTATTCAGTCAGTCAGTCATTCATTCAGTCAGTCAGGACAAAGCCTTTTATATATATAGAGATTAGCTGCGTCCCGAAGTGATCACAATAAGCGGTGTGCACTGTACTATATTATCCTATGCCTCCTGTTAACCAAAATATAATATTTAATATGTAAAATAATGTGTTTATCCCATTTTAACTTTTTTCGCTGCTACTGAAGTACATATGAATCACCATAAAAATCTTGATAAAGGCTGAGGAATCGGCATAATGGATGAATGCTTTGTCTTGAAATATTAAGATATTTATTCACGTGTTGAAATTGTTATCCACAGAAACCAACTATTTCATTAAAATGTTTGTGGTTAATTTTAAACTTATAAATCACTGGTGATTTTAGTTGACGAATGCTTATATGAAAATATAAATTACAGCGATGAAAAGGTGCCCCGGATCTCCATTCTCCATTCTATGATTCTGTATTTTTAAAGTTCATAACATTTTGTTGTACTCAATAAAATCGTCCACTATCAGGATGAGCATCGAAGGTTAAAACATCGATGTTAAAATCGGCGATAACCAATGATGTGACGATAATATCGAATTCAAAACATCGATGTATTTAGACGGAAAAATCTATGTATATTTTTTTAAAGAGATGGTTTCAGAAAATTAGGCAAAATAAACTGAAATATTTTCATGAAAATTATTGATAAAAAAAATCGATGTTTTGGAAAATTAGGCTGCTGTAAATAAAATTATCTTAGAACCAAGGTAGGCCTATTAGTCTTATTTTAGTACTATAAATGTTTAAAAACATCGATGTCGGGGAGGAACATCGATATAGCAAATACATCGGTTGTTTTCCATCGATGTAGAAAACATCGATCATCGATATAGCAAATACATCGGTGGTTTTCCATTCATCGATATAGCAAATACATCAGTTGTTTTCCATCTATGTAGAAAACATCGATCATCGATATAGCAAATACATCGGTTGTTTTCCATTCATCGATATAGCAAATACATCAGTAGTTTTCCATCGATGTAGAAACCATCGATCATCGATATAGCAAATACATAGGTTGTTTTCCATCGATGTAGAAAACATCGATCATCGATATAGCAAATACATCAGTTGTTTTCCATTAATCGATATAGCAAATTCATCGGTTGTTCCATTCATCGATATAGCAAATACATCGGTTGTTTTCCATTCATCGATATAGCAAATACATCAGTAGTTTTCCATCGATGTAGAAACCATCGATCATCGATATAGCAAATACATAGGTTGTTTTCCATCGATGTAGAAAACATCGATCATCGATATAGCAAACATCGATCATCGATATAGCAAACATCGATCATCGATATAGCAAATACATCAGTTGTTTTCCATTAATCGATGTAGCAAATTCATCGGTTGTTCCATTCATCGATATAGCAAATACATCGGTTGTTTTCCATTCATCGATATAGCAAATACATCGGTTGTTTTGCATCGTTGTAGAAAACATCGATCAATGATGCTCAACTCTACTGTTCTAGTGTTTTATTTAAACCGTTTCCACAACCCTCTCTCTCTTAACTTTCTCAGACCTCTTTGGGGTAAATTCCAGTTCTTTCAGAATCTGCATCTCTATTGCTTGAATTCTCCGCAATCTTGCGCACCTCCCGTGTGTCTCCCAGGAGAGATGAGTTATTTATGCAAAATCAGAGTGGAATAACTGTAGTTTGCAAAGGTGGAGTCCACCCAGCGAGCGAACTTGTAACCTCAAGAGCTTGGCTCGCTGTGAATCAATACCCAATTGAAACACTTCCAAAAATCCAGTTCGCGCCATGCTACAAAGAAACCAAGATCTTCGCTTAGAACTGTTTTGTCACTTATAGAGTGTATGAGTATATTTTAGGTAGATTTCTAAGAAAGTCTACTTAGGACAGTCGTAGCTATGGCAAGACTTCCGGAAAATTTCGACATATTTTTAAGTTTCATGGAGCCTCGACCCCGAAACATTTGTCAACACAACCATTATATATACACACACACATATATACAGAGTCATAGGCGTAACCAGCCCGACCATATGGGGGGGTCTGGGCGTATGGAATACCCCCCAGGGAGAGGGGGTTTGGGGGTCCTCCCCAGGAAAATTTTAAAAATTAAGATGCACAATAACGAGTTTTAAACTTCCCACGCTTTATACTCGTATTAAGTAATTTATAAGCAGACTTAAAAAATTGGACAATTTTCCTTTTTTTAATCAATGGGGGGGTTCAAACCCCGAAACCCCCCTTGTTACGCCTCTGTACAGAGTGTTAATAAATACCACCGAAATATTTTACCTGTATATAGAGGGGACTTAGAGAAGCAACTTTTATTAGGGGATTTTTGCTCTATGACGTAAAATGTGTATGCTACAGGGCATTAAAGTCATTACAATTTGATGCTCATAAATCAATAATTACGCGAAATAGGATTAAAATTTTCATTAAATTGACTTCATGCCTTCTTAGTGATCGATAAAAACCTGACTCTTCATCAATCGTCAACTGCTCTATCATAATTTAGTATTTCCATAATCTGCAAAATTTACAGACTAATCACACGACTGGCCGCCACTGCATTAGTTTTTTTATTCATAACTCCAGTGTAACTACGAAATTCCTTTGTTATGCATTTTTTCTATTGTTAGAAGTCAGTGGCGACCATACCCTGGGAGATTTTATGCTGTAACAGGAAAAATTGAATCCATAGAGAAAAAATCTCCTAATAAAAGTTGCTTGTCTATGTCCCTCTATACACAGGTAAAATATTTTGGTGTTATTCAGTATATATAGTCTACACAGAAGAACTCCAATTATCCGAAATACAACTATCCGGAGAGCTAACTAATGATTTCCCATTTAAAAAGCATGCGACCTTTAATTAGTCCTTACTCCGGTACCGGTCAACCGATTTGGTTCAATATGAATAGGCTTCTTGCCATGGAAGTTAAAAATGAGTTTACTAAGTTTCATGAAAATCCTATAAAGCATATTTGAGTTATCCCGCGTACAGACACTCGGACAGACGCATAGACATTTCATTTTCGTGTCATTTGCTTCCTTATATAATCATTTTCTTGCATTTACATTGAGTGTATTATCTTTTTTTCGTCGCTAGCGGTACTGTCTTTGAAATGATGTTTGTTTAATGCAAGACGGAAAATTTCGGCGTTAAAGTGTTGACATGTCTCAGTCGGAAATGAGAATAAAAGAAATGCCAAAATTTTTTATTATATTACTATTGTTATTAGATTGACTTGGCACCTGCTTGGATTTGAGAGTGCAAACTACTGTTTACCCTCAATAAACAACAATATAATCCGGCAGACCACAAAAGGAAATGCCGAATTTTTACTCGCCAGTGCCTCAGTGCCAGTATAAATTTCTGTGAGAAAAGAACATTCACAACATTACAGTTATTTACAGTTTTTACAATTATGTACAAACCAGTCTATAACTTTGTGTGTACAATAATAATTTTTTATAAATAAAATTTCAGTTTTTAGGTCAATTTTTGTATTTATTAAGTCATTTTCTCTCAAATTTAGGGTCATTTTATAGGTCATTTTTTAAACTATTTTAGGTCATCAGAATCCGGGCCCTGATTATAACAAAGTGTATCCAGAATAGACTCTGCATTCGATGCTATCCACTAAATGCTATCTTGTGTATGCAGGCGATGATGGGACGAGCATGCGTAGTAAATTCTACGTACAACTTATAAATTTTAGATGGCTTTTTTTTTTCTGCAGCCGGCTGTACATACCATGGATCTCACTGGCAGTAACAAAATCACACGTGCTTAGACGCGTAAAAAGCCATTGCATTAGGGATATAAATACCTCTACAAGTGCCTTTGTGTTAAAAACACAGAATACAATGTGATCAACGAATTTCCTTGTGACATTGTTTTATCTGAAGGGAGATGCCCTGTGGTTTAACATGTCACTCTGACTTCATTTAACATCTCCCCCCTACGCCCTTCCGCCCTTTCTTGTTTCTGAAATTAGTTTAATTACAAAATCCCTTCACCTATGACCACTTGACAATGAAACTAAACCCCCCATCGGAATTCTTTGCATTGTTTGATTTGAAACAAAAGGGTTGCTTAAAGAGCATGATACTCTCTGGTTGGTTGTCACTGTGAAATTATATTTATAGCCTAGGGGTGAGAAAAAAATGTCACTACGATAAATTACATTGGTATTTCTGTATGGGTTTGGTAGTGGCCACCTCTCCGTTAAAAAATGGCTCATCGCTTTGTTAAGCATGGATAAAATTGTGTGATCTATCTCTGGTACTCTTCGAATTCCGGTTACTTTTTCGCATATACCGTATTTTACGGACCAAAAGACGCACTTTTTTACCACGAAAACAGAGTCTTGAAAGTTGGGTGCGTCTAATGGTCCGAAGTACAGTAAAAAAAAGAGTGCGTGGAACGCCACGCGACAGAAGTAAAACTTTATTTTATTTTTTTATTTTTTCAATTTTTTGCTATTGGATTTTTTCAATTTTGCATTATTTGACTTTTTAATATTGGGTTTTTGAACTTTTTTAATTTTGGATTTTGGACTTTTTAATTTTGGATCTTTGAATTTTTAATTTTGGATTTTTAAAATTTTCGATCTTTGAATTGTTTGTTTTTTTATTTTTAATTTTTTAATTTTTAATTTTATTATTTATTAAATTTTGGATTTATGGATGTCATAGTTTTTACTTTTGTTTTTTTTTTAATTTTGGAAATTTGTATTTTTTAATTTTGGATTTATTTTTGGATTTACGGGTTCCATAAATTAGATAATATACCTTTAGATTGCTTAGGAATTGTCTATTGCCATTGAGGAAGTAAGGTCTGAAAAATTTCCTTTGATTACCCCTAATCATTGAGTTGATTGTTTTCTGTGCAGTCCGCACCGAAACAAGTAAGAGTGTGACTGATTTCGTGACGGTTTTAGTGTGTCTGATTTTCCAGATTTACCCTCTACCGCCACTAAAAAAGTTTTACTTAAAAAATTATGGTAAATATTGCCGGTAATACTATATTTATAAACAAGGTGTTATAAACAATTGGTTACAAATTTTGGCACAGACTGTACATCGGTGGACTTGTCACAGTTGTAAAATGAGGGTAGCTGGAAGCCAGGAATACAATGCGAAAAGAAAGGAATGTTGAGTTATTTTATACGAAAGGAGTTTTTCTCCACCGGGTGGCTTAAATAAAGGCAATGACCTCTAAACAGCCTTGTCCCGTTGCACTTACGTTTGCTGAATTGAGGGTTGGATGGGTGTAAAAGTATTTTCAGTCTTTCATGAGAAATCAGTTCAGTTGTTAAAATTTACGCGATGCCACCTGTACAGAAGAGATTTTCGTACAACGCAGGTTTTAAGTTAGAAGTGATTTACACTGATTCCATTGTACAAGGTTATAATTTTTTATGGAATGAAGTATATTATTCTCTTTTAAGGCCATTTAATTATTCCATTATCTAATTTTCATATTGGCCTCCCACCAGTTCTAGCATATAAAGACTTTTTTGCACTCCTTAGCTAGTAAGTGTTTCTTACGACAGTTTTTTTTAAATTTATTATTATTAATACTGCATGCTCCGTTACTCACGTAACACTACATGCAATTTTTAGTCTTACTTATAACAAGTTAACAAACTTTTCTATTTTCTATGTACAAGGAAAACTTTTTTCTTTAAAGTTTTTCAAAATCTATTTTTTTTATGAATATTAAAAACTCCTCTTACGACAGTTGTTTACATGGCTCGTAACTTGACATTACCACACGCTATCTTGTTGCTAGGGGCGACGGGCGGAAAGTGAATTGTTGCTAGGGGCGACGGGCGGAAAGTTACTTTACCGCCCGCAAATGCTTATTTGCGAGCAGAAATGACCAAGGCCTCCCCGCTTTATAAATATTCGGTTGCCATAAACAATAACAAATGCGAATCCCTTTCTGAAATAAGCACCATTCTTCAAGTCTGTATTTACATAATATTTTCAGGTAATATCACAATTAATATAATTAAATTGATATAAGTAACCGTCGTGCAAAAAATAGCATGCAACACACGGACCGTAAAGGCATTTACGGGTCTCGAAAACTTAAAAACCCTCGGCTGCGCCTCGGGTTTTCAATCTGTTTCCTCGACCCGTAAACGTGCCTTTCCGCCCTTGTGTCGCAATATACTATTTCTATATATCAAGAGGATAATTCCCAATCCAGCACACTTCTCCCAGAAGATGGCAGCGGAGATAGCTGCCGAAAGCTTGGAACCATTCCACCAACCCCGGCTAAAAATCCGGCTTTGAAGTTCATTCCACGATTAGAAAGCGCAGCTTGGGAAAAACAAACTCAGATTCGAGTTCCCTGGCCAGAAAACCCCTGCATAGCGAGTTCCGTCGAAATCCAAATTTTTGACAAAAGAAGGCAAAGTCACCCGCTTCGATAGCGAAAAAGAAAAAAATCAAGATTTCTTCCAGTTTTTCAATCCTAACTCGCGAAAGAAAACTAAAATAAAAAATCCGGCTTCGAGGTGCATTCGGTCACCTTTCAGTCCATCTATGTGTAAAATTTCAGATCTGTCCGCTGAGTATATTTCGCTGGGCATCACGGACAGACAGACAGACAGACAGACAAACACTTTTATTAATTAGATTAATCGTAAAATAGTCATTCAAAATGCAACTCGTGGTTTCAAAGTCACTCGTGGCGTTACAGAAATGAAACATGAATATATCTTTCTTATTGCTCTATTTTGCCTGGGAAATTACTGGTTTATACAAAATAGAGAAACCCGCTCTGCATAAAGTAAGAGAATATTAACTCGGGTTTTCAGGAACTCATGTAACATAATTTGCTCTAGTTTAGTAGTTATCCAATTTATTCTCATATTAGATATGTCACGGAGTTATTTCACGAAGATATGAGCTCCCTGAAGAGAGAAACGGATTACATCAGCTCAAGTTGAATTAGTACTGTGTTGATTAACATTAAGTAATGCATATGCCCTTAAGGGTATAGGCTACAGCCATTTCATAAAATATGGGAATTTTTCCCTCAAAGAGAGAAGTTATAAAATTATTGTAATTGGGTAGTCAAAAATAAGTTTAAAACCTCAAATTCTCTGAATAGTAAGGACTTAGGTGTATCTGAAGTGGTTCCATGTGTAAAATCTGTCGATTTACTTATTTATTCCTTTGAGTTACTTTTTTTGCCATTTTTAGCATGATTTTAACAAGTAGTCAAGAGGAATCAGCTATGTCCATCTTCATTTGAGAAAATATACATCTTAAGGTACAATTTGGTATAAGATTAACTTAAAAATATATGTGTGGTTTATTACTATGTAAAATAACAAACAAGGGAATTTTTGTCCCACCCGTAACGGTGATAGTTTTGTTAAATTATTATTGACGAGTTAAATAAATGTTCTAACAACCTGGAAACAGTTTATAATATGTATTAATCCCTCATACTTTCATTAATAACAACATTAAGACCCTAACTTTAATAGCAGAACAGAAAATGAACTTTTCTTTTGCATAATTAAAATCAGTGTCCAAATAATGTCCCGCCCGTAACAGATTTTGAAAAAGAAATTTAAAATATTTAAAATAAATTTTAAGTAATGCTTTGCATGTAGTGTGGAGGAGAAGGCATTGTAGTTTTTACAGAATGTGCAGAACCAGTTCCAATTTATAATTTATGACATGTAATAAACAAAAATAGTTTTTATAATTTGCTAGAATGTCCCACCCGTAATTACAGCTTTCGATGAAATTCATTGGTGAGAAATATGTGAATTTCATTTTTTTTTTCAGCAATGAATTGCTCTACAGTCTTGCAATCTGTCATACTCTTTATTGACTAGTTCTACAATTCCATAGTATTTTCAAAATTAATCAAACTGTTACATTTACGGGTAATTATCGTTTCAAAATGGCAGCCACGTTTCATGCACTGAACAGCCGTTTCCCTGATAACTTGCACAAATATAGATATTTCTGAGTGATTATTATTCTGTGTTTGTTAATATCATGTGAACAACATAATCTAGATCTTTGAAATATCTTCAGTATAAGTATTTTAAAAAAATATATATATATATCATTAAATAAAAAGAAAATTTCCAAAAAAAAAAAGATTTAAAAATATACTTATATGCCGCGTTTTTTATATTGACCAATAACGTTTAGCAATTCCTCGGATATAGATCAATCACGAAGGTTTATCTTGTAGAATGCTTGCTATTAATATGAGGAAAGGATTTTACCTGATAAAACGTCAGCTCGTCACTGGACACTTAAGCATCAATGTGCCGTGATTAATACGTCACATGCTGCCATTAAGCAGCACGAAAACAGATTATTTTATACAATATAACTTGCTTGGAAATTGAAATAATATAAATGTACATCGATTAAAAACACAATTTCGATTCGGTGCAAGCCAATTCGTGTGCTTTTATTCTGTTCTGCTGTTAGCTTAATTGAATGAAGTTAACTATGTCTTATATGCACCACTGGTAGCACTGGTCACGACATGGTAACTCGAATCGATTCATGGATGGTTGATTCATCGTATGCGCTGTTAGTTTTGTTTTTTTAATAACAAAGCACGAAAGTAATTATTATTTGTACAATCCGTTACATTTTCATTCATTGAGTAGTCTTAATAATTTCAACTCGAGTTGACGAGTTTCATTAGATAAATTTGCTCTTGCTGCGCAGTCGCGAATCTATCGATAAACTCGTAAACTCTTGTGGGATTACCTTTGATAAGATAGATTATAGTCTACAATTATACTAATAAGTTAGATTGTACCATCTATATAAGTGAGACTAAATAACTTATTGTGTGAATTTTTCCCATGCACCCAGCTGGTATTTCAGTGTCAACAAAATATCCAAGTTTATTACAATCCGGACACATCATCACGTAATATCTCCGTTTAATTGCATTTGCGACATTCTTTTGTTCCCACGGAGAAAGCATGTCGACATGGAAACAAGCCATATCGCATTTTTATGTTAAAACATATGACTATCTCCTTCAGTTGCTGACAACTTGATGATGTTTTCCCCCATAAGCTAGCTAATAACTTCATAATTTTGCTCTAACAAAATAATTGGTTTCGAGGTAGTTGAGGAAATATAATGCAATTAACTCCGAGCAAATGAACTTAACCGACTTGCAGTTTTCATTTCATTACACCATTATTCTTAACGCACGGAGTTTTAACCCTTTGTGAGTTAATGTAATAACAATTGCTCCCCTAGCGCAGCTGGAACTTTAATATCCTGTAGTCCTGAAACACTTCATTAGGGCATAAAAACAAGATGGTGGAGTCTTTACATAGCGCTCTAGTTGTTTATTAATGAATTTCAAAATGCCAGCAGAAGACGGTTTGATCAGGAGGTACACCCATCCACCAACAGAGGGACTACAAAGCATATCCTGCAGTGAGATCAAATTTATTTGTCAAAGATATGAACACTGTAAAACAATACGTTGTCATGAGAACTGATTTGCATTTGTTAAATTCTTTCTAATATATTACCATAAAATAGGCGCTGAATTGGGCATTACTCCGGTACCGGTCAACCGATTCGGTCCAAAATCAATAGGCATCTTCCAATGGACGTTATAAATGCGTATACAAAGTTTCATGAAAATCCGATAAAGCATATTTGAGATATAGCGCCTTTCTGATACATTATCATAAAAAGGCACTAAATTGGGCATTATTCCGGTACCGTTCAACTGATTTGGTCCAATATCAATAGGCTTCTTCTCATGGACGTTAAGAATGGTGCAAAGAAAAGCTGCAAGATTTGTTATGAATAAGCACCAACAAACTGACAGCGTTACGGCTGTGTTAAAAACGCTAGGGTGGGAATCTTTAGAATCTAGAAGGAAAATAAATAGATTAAATGTATATTGTGTACACGAAACAACCGGCATGGGAAGAGCTTCACACCAAAATTAAAGAACCAGATTACAAAAGTAGGAAGGATCAGGGGAAGACCTCAGAGAACATATATTGCCAAATTTTCTTTTTTAAAAAGAGGGATTCAGGATTGGAATGACTTACTTGCAGAAAACTTCCCAAATTTTCCTCCTAACGTCAAAATTTAAAAAAATATTGAATAGAGTAGGCTATGTGATAAGAATGTATAATATGTTTCTCCTATAATATTCTCATTATGTAGTTATGTTTGTAAATATTTTTATATGCTATAGTTTTGAACAGAAAGCGATTTTTTTAAATTATTAATTCTTATATTGATTGATAGGGTATTGGTATCTAGATAGCCGTTGTGATATTTAATGTGTAACTGTATGTAGGCTTATAGTGTGTCACTGTATGTATATATGTACGGCTGGTATTAATTGCAACACTGCCACCGGGCTGTTGACCCATTTTCAGTGCAACAAAACAAATTTAAATTCAATTAAATGCGTATATCAAGTTTCATGAAAATCCGATAAAGCGTATTTGAGTTATCACGCGTACAGACACACGGACAGACAGACGGACGGACAGACATTTCCCCGTTCACTACACAAACTCAGAAAGTGTCCTACTGGCACATAATAAACGAAAGCCGGATCAACGTTTTGCTTCTGAATGAAATTATTTCAGCTGCTAGGCCGTGGAATGTTAGAGACGGAATAACATTCTTTCACGGTCGGGTCTGCGGCTCTCGAGTGTGGAACCGCTGTGGTTAATGCGTTGAATACCAGGCGAGCCTATATCGTGGAGCGGAGGCTTTTATTATCCGATCAGGAAGGTTAATGGAATCCACCATCACACAAATGGATTTCTCCATTTCACCACGTCCGGAAATGTCACACGACGCTGTACCTCTTCAAGAAAAATATTTTGCCCATCTCAGCGTCCCACGCTCCCTAGGTGAGTAATAGCAGAACTATGTGACCTTAGGAATTTTCTTGATGCGTATTGGTAAGTCTATTTCTTAAGAAATATCATGGGTGTAAGTACAATTGTATTTCATTCGTGCTTTAGAGGCCATGGTCAGTTTATTTCTTAAGAAATATCATGGATGTAAATACAATTCTATTTCTTAAGAAATATCATGGATGTAAATACAATTCTATTTCTTTCGTGCTATAGAGGCCATGGTAAGTCTATTTCTTAAGAAATAGCATGGGTGTAAGTAAAATTCTATTTCATTCGTGCTATAGAGGTCATGGTTACTGTAAGTGTAGACTAGAAGGAGAGTAAGAACTGAATTCCCAGATAGATTCCAAGGACCTTCCCATGGTCTGAACAATAAAGTATTAATTATTGTTATGAGGGACACAGCATAAGTCATGGCATTTTTTTTTTTAAATTAAGACAATGGTACCATGAGATGATGTACGTCACAGGAGATATTTGGTAGAAATGTACGGTTATACGAATAGAGGCTATGGCAATTTAGTTGTGAGTCAGCCAGCTTGCAGATGGATACGACAAGTTGTGAACTGCATTCTTACCTCAAAACAATTACAATCCGAGGGACAAATACCACAGGGGGTTGATGGAAGCTTTGAGTAATAACGCCCATTCGTACCGAATTTGAAAGGAATTGTGCAGTGAGTATGTGTGCTTTTATGCTTCCAGCTACAGCAATACATTAAAGTGGCACTATGCAGTCGCGTATGGGTGTTATGGGGTGACTGTTTCCTTCACTATCCTCAAAGTAGGCCTACCCGTAATCTGTATTATACATACATTCCATACCCTAACCTTTCATTTGCGTGTTTAAAATTTTTTGAATGGTCTCACATTTTCAAAAGAAAATCTGAAATCTGTTGTGATATTCACATAACTTCGTCTGCTCAAATAAAATTTAGACTTTTAGCATAACATAATGACATTCTCTTCATATAAATTAAATCGGTTGTAAAAATGAAGAGAATATCCGTATCACTTCACATCGCATCCCCGAAGGATACATATCCCAAATAAAATATGATTCATGTACTCTCATAACTTTCTTTGCTTTAAGCATGACCAATACATTTTTCTCACCTCACTTTCTGATATAGAACAAGAGGCCGTATTGCAAAGAGCACGTATTCAGAGTGGGTATTTTATAACTACCTTTTAGAGAATTTTTTTCGAAAAAATGTTTCAAATAAAAGTTTTAGCTCTTAGTATAATCAACCCATGCGCAATATTTAAAGAAATTCGTTAGAGCCGTCTTCGATAAAATCGCGAAAAACGAAAATGTCTTCTTAAAAATAAGAGAATCTTGTCGCCAATCTTGGGCACACATCTTCAGAAGGTACTTGATCCAAATACGAAATTTTGTTTTCATACGAGTTTCCGTTTTGGAGCTAGCCTTTTCACAGACAGACACACAGACATGTTTCCACAAATAGGATTTTTGCCTTGAAACGTGTAGTTATGTTAAAAACTCAACTTAGAATTTGGGAGTTGAAAACAATCCTTCCTCGACCTATAGTACCTATGGTACGGGCAGAGGAAGTAAATAAAATAGTTGCCATGACCTATGCCTTACCCATCGTATCGTATTAATTTCGAGAAAGGTCGTTGCCCATTATATCTTAGTAATGAAGATGCAGAGCATATAATTTTAAGGTGTCCCGGAACTGAATCACTAAGAAATAAGTTTTTAAATAAAAAAATGTTAAAGTTAAATAAAGAAGTGGCATATAAGAAATTGTCTGTAACAAAAAACACAAAAACACTAAAGGAACTGGGAAACTTTTTATACATAGTCAAAATAAAATGGGAAAAACAAATTAGCTGCTTAAGGGAAATTGACTAGAAATGGTAAGTGGATATACTTACAAAAGGTAAACATTTATTAGTAGCAGTACTGATTTTAGATATATGAGTTTTTATCTATTCAGACGCCCTCTGGTGAAAAACTTTCTGTAACACCAGGGGTGATCATTTGTACAACTCCAGATACAAGAATAAATCATTCATTCATTCATTATTAAGGCTATTTCAGGCTCATAGACAATAAACTATATGAGCACTGAGTTGTAATTAAGTAGAAACTTTTCTTGGGGCTGCTGGGCAACAGCTTTACAGCTTTGCTCGCGAGGGCTGTATAAATCACACGTCTCTAAATTTAGTGGAGCTCAACAGGAGGTAGAACATTACGTGATATGACGTTTTAAATCAGAAGCTCACTCACCGTCTTATTGCCTAGGTACTTCACCCTGCAGTTGAGGTAGGCGGTTTTCCCCAGAAGTGCCGTCACGTTCTTGGACGCTGTTTTATCAAAGTAAGGACCCGGCCTCGATCCGCTGTACTCCAGAGCATTGCTCATGCCGCTGGACGAGTCTTTGTGCGCCCCGTGAGCTGTAAAAACAACGAGAAATCTCATGTAATAACGTGCACTTTTATTACGGGTTATTAAGGGATCAGTGGCGTGAAGGCAGGTAATAATGGAGCAGTGGCGTGCAGGTATGAAATAATGCAGTAGTGCAGTTCAAGATATGAGAATGATTGGTGGATAAATACAATGCTTTCGAGATAATAAAGAAAAACTATTTCCATCATTTTATTTTATTATCACACTTTTTGGCAGTCACTGCAATGCTGCAAACATATTTTTGCACTCCTTAGCTAGTAAGTGCTACTTACGAAAGTTGTTTACATGGATCGTAAGTTGACATTCCCACACAATCGTGTTGCTAAGGGCCTTGCGATGAGGTTAAATTACTTACGGTCCTTGCGCTACGTCATAATTCATTACGATACACTTCATAATACATGCCTTTATGAACAAGGCCCCCCAGGACAAATATTAGGTTCCCATAACAACAAACACATGCGAATCACTTTCTGAAATAAACATCTCTCTTCAAGAATGTATACACATAATATTTTCAGGTAATATCACAATTAATATAATTAAATTGATATAAGTAACCGTCGTGCAAAAAATAGCATGCAACACACGGGCCGTAAAGGCATTTACGGGTCTCGAAAACTTAAAATCCCTCGGCTGCGCCTCGGGTTTTCAATCTGTTTCCTCGACCCGTAAACGTGCCTTACGGCACTTGTATCGCAATATACTATTTAACATCTATAATACCGTAATAAGAGGAAGTGTTGGTCTCGCTGTCTGTCTGTGCGGGATGCTCAGCGAAATGTACTACATGCAGAGATCTGAAATGTTAAAAATAGATGGACTGAAGGGTGGCCGGATGCACCTCGAAGTCTGATTTTTAATTTTAGCTTTCGTTCGCGAGTTATGAGTGAAAAACTGGCAGAAAACGTGAATCAAAGCATCAGTTTTCGGTAATACATTTCATTTGTCAAATATATATATATATATATATATATATATATATATATATATCCATCTTGAATGTTAAGTGTACAATAACAGTGGAAGCCCGGTCACAAAAATCACAAATAAGCGTACCTCACAGTACTGTATATGACATAGCTTGTCTATCAGTGAGGTACACCATTAAGGGCAATCAGTCATAGGGGAGAGGTTCCATCTGGCGTTCTGAAGTGAACTCTGGCTTAGCTCAGTTGGTGGAGGAGTGGCACGGATAGCCAAAGGTCCTGGGTACTAATCTCAGTGTCGGAGGAATTTTTCTCCTATAATATTCTCATGTAATATCCAACAGAGACAATAATCTGTGGTTTATGAATGCATATATCCATCTTGACCCATTTAGATACTAGGGCGCCACTTGTGTAACTAGCTTACTAAATAGGCATAACAACATGAAGATATAAACCCCATAAGGAAACTTATTTTATACTGTTACGTAAAAATACAATTAAGCTAGATAAGACTTCTTAAGTAAAATGCAAGTGGTTTTAAACTTGACTGAGATAATTGCTGGCGATGTGCGGAATGAAAAATGAAGATAATAGAAATTTCCTCATGTGCAATCATTTGCAACTAAACGTGTTATGAGAATTAACGACTTAAAAGTACGTAGACTTGCTGTTGCTCGCAATGAATATTTAATACCTTAACTCTGTGCTTTATAATCCCTGTGGGTTCGGTTCCTCTCCCTTGTTAAAATGCAGGAGAGTTAAAACTAGTTAATCTGGGGATTATCAGCGTGGAAGTGAAGGTTATGAGAAACTGCGTCTTCTTCTTTTTTTTTTCTTTTAACTTAGAAAATTCTTCCAATTATTTTGTAATTGACATCTTTCACCTGTTCACACAGTTCACAATTCCAGTTCATATTTCCGTTTTTGTACGCTATCCCCGAATGTGTGTGTGTGTGTGTGTATAAGCCTATACAGTAGAACCCCGATAATTCGAGCTAATTGGGGCTGAGGCTACCTCGAATTACAAAAAACTCGGATTATACGGAAATTTCACTAAATCAATGGGTAAATCGCAAATAAATGTTTAATGAGCACAATAATGGTTTAAATAATAAATAAATAAACAATATAGTAGGCCTACATACCTGTGTTACGCCTGTATGTATATATTGTCAAACATTTCGGCATCCTTTAAGGATTAAGTAATTGTCTGACCCTTAATGGAGTGGAACGGGAAAGCGATGCTACTAGGAAAACACTTTTAATTGCCATTGTAGGATTACTGTAACAATACAGTATTCTTTTCTGAAAGGCTGATGAAATATGCACTGTACAATTGATTGAGACGAGGTCCCGACAAAGAAAGATCGGACCTAACGGTTTCTGTCATTCTGTAATAGAAATGCATTAGCAGTTTGCAGCCAAGGTTATTTCTGTTTATTATGAACAAAAACCCTAAGTGGGACAGTTTTACCTGCATTTTTGTACATGGAAAAATTGAAAGAAAGCTCAAAATGTAACACATTCGGAAGTGCGTAAAACTTACTTGCGGACACCGTATAAAAACGGGATTTTACTCTAGTTTTATGGACAATTTTAATTTTCTTAAGACCAGCTCGAATTACACGGAACCTCAAAATACCGGGGCTCGAATTACCGAGACTCTACTGTATTATTATTATTATTATTATTATTATTATTATTATTATTATTATTATTATTATTATTATTATCATCATCATCATTATTATATAGTATCGATCGTTTCGCTATATTGAATTTCTTTTTTTATTTCAGCCCCGAAACGGTTGTATGGTAACATGAGAGTGAGAAATAAAGTTTTCTGTCAAGATAATACAATCATATGTAACAGGAATTTCTTTTTCTTATTATTTCAACCCCTCCCAGGCATGGTGTGTAGAAGCAACGGAATGCAACATTCGACATCCTCTATGAGCCATAAAAAAGCTATACCTAGCGTTTTCTGAGGGAATAGTTTGAGTGTGATATGTCGTTCTTCCTCATTTCAAATTCTACATACATATTATATATGGACCTAGAGTTTCAAAGTCGAAAGTCCTCCAGAAGTTAATTTCAAATCAGTCAGTTCGTGTGCTTTTTTACCTTGTTGATGTAAACAACTACCACGACGCCCTCCATCATGTGACTCGCACTATTGGTAGCATTGGGAACTCGGATCGATTCATCGAATCGATTCGTGGACTGTTCATTCATCTAGTATGCCGTGATCTTACGGCTGACAAAATATTAACAACTAATTAAGAAAATAATTATTTACAAAGCCATTCATTCATTCATAGAATAGTCTTAATAAATCCTACACGAGATTATGAGTTTCACCACATAATTTTCTCGAACTTTCTTCTCGCAATATATATATATACATACTAGCATGTGCCCGCGGCTTCGCCCGCGATAATTATTTCAAAAATTAAAAATTAAGAGCATAATAGTTATATCATTATATTTATTAACACCTAAATCACGTGGACTACATACCACGATTAGATAGTATCGTCTGGTAAAAGCGTCCTCAGATTCGAGTTTCTTGGTCCAGAAAACCCCTGTATAGTAAGTTTCGTCCAAATAAAACAATGTTTGACCATATTAGGGCTTACAACATTCAAGAGATCGCGAAAGTTTTATTTTCAAGATATGACAAAGAAAGCCAAAGCCAACTGTAATTGATTTGACATTGAAATGTATAACTGAAAACTTATGTTTTGAAAACGCAAAAAATTCACGTTTTTTGCCCGTTTTTCACTCATAACTCGCGAACGAAAACTAAAATTAAAATTCCGGCTTCGAGGTGCATTTTCCGACCCTTCAGCCCACCTATTTTAAAATTTCTGATCTCTGCGTTCAGTAGATTTCGCTGGACATCGAGGACAATTCCTTTTATTAATATAGATAATATGAATTATAATGATACCTTCTCTAATTTGTCAAATATCCATTTCATGTAATCCAAGCCCACCTGATACCATTGGTAACAATACGTTCTGAGAATTTGTTTTGATAAATCTGTGCAAAAAGGGGTTAAGTATTTTCAAAAACATTTCATTTATATCATTATTATTATTATATTATTTATAAATCATTATATTTATTAACACCTAAATCACGTGGACTACATACCACAATTAGATAGCGTCGCCTGGTAAAAACGACCTCAGATTCGAGGTCCTTGGCCCAGAAAACCCCTGTATAATGAGTTTCGTCCAAATCGAACAACGTTTGACCATATTTAGGCCTATATTGATTATCCCACTTATAATAATAATAATAATAATAATAATAATAATAATAATAATAATCCTCTTCGGGATTAGGTTGAAAATTTCATATGTATGCGTGCCTTGACATTAAAAACAAATGAATCGACCAGCGTGTGCTACAACATTCGAGCGATCGCGAAAGTTTCATTTCCAAGGTTTGACAAAAATAGCCAAAGCCAGCTGTAATTGATTTGACATTGAAATATATTACCCTTCGAAAATCCAAAAAATGCACGTTTTCTGCCCATTTTTCACTCATTTTTGGCATTTAGAATCAGAATTTTTCAAAATCCTTTCTTAGTGAGCATCTACATTAGGAAACGAAGGTACTATCAAAATTCCAAGTCTCTACCTGTTATAGTTTAGGCTGTACGTTGATTCCTGTCATTCAGTCAGTCCGTCATTCATTCAGTCAGTCAGGACAAAGCCTTATATATAGAGATAATTAAACTCGCAATCTCTCGTGAGATTACCTATGAAAAATAAATTCGGATTAGTGATTTTATCCAGACTGGCCTGAGAATTGACAGCCAGCCATGGATTAACTCCACAAATTGAGAACCTCTGAGTTATAGAACCCTGAGGAGTACTTGAGTACTTCGAGGTCATGATTGTTGTTTTTCTTTTGTTGATGATGAGCCTCAGTAAGCTCCATGCGCTGTAAAAAAGTAACGTCGTGTGTTATTGGAGTTGGTAACACGTTATCAGTGGCGTGCAGTCATGCGAGTAATTCTACAACAACGTCTCGTGGAGATTAAGGGGCACTCGCGCTTTAACCCAGGGGTGGGCAAAATAAAGAAATTTGTTTAAGCTGACTATTCCACTCATTCGCCGTGTGTTTGATAATGACCAGGGCCCGGATTCTAATGACATGTCATTTTTTTATTGATGCTGCATAGACATAGCCAACTTGTAGATAAATCCTAATCATGGCCCCTAGATTATAGAAATACATTTCTATTAGGTAATTTTTTGTCATATTATGCCAATTTTATATTTTTAGGGCATTTATTTAAATTTTACGTCATTATTTCGTAATTTTCGTATCATTTACTTCCTTATTTAGTCATTTTCATTTGTATTTACATGGATTGTATTAACTTTTTTCGTCGCAAGCGGTGCTGTCTTTGAAGTGTTGTTTGTTTAATACAAGAAGGAAAAATTCGGCGTTAAAGTGTTGACATGTCTCAGTCGGAAGTGAGAATCAAAGAAACGCCAAAATGTTGTATTATATTACTATTGTTATTAGATTGACTTGGCACCTGCTTGGATTTCAGAGTGCAAACTACTGTTCACCCTCAATAAGCAACAATATAATCCGACAGACAACAAAGGGAAATGCCGAATTTTGACTCACCAGTGCCTCAGTGCCAGTATAAATTTCCGTGAGGAAAGGACATTCACAACATTACAGTTATTTACAGTTTTTACAATTTACTATGTACAAACTAATCTATAATTTTGTGTGTACAATAATAATTTTTTATAAATAAAATATCAGTTTTTAGGTCATTTTTTTATAATTATTAAGTCATTGTCTTTAAATTTAGGGTCATTTTATAGGCCTTTTTCAAACAATTTTAGGTCATCAGAATCCGGGCCCTGATAATGATCAATAACGTTTAGCAATTCCTCGGATAAAGACCACTCACGGCCGTTTATCTTACACTATTCTTGTAGGAATTGCGAGGATTGCATTTCATCGGGTAAAACGTCTGCTCTTTACTGGACACGTAAGCATCAGTGATTAATAGTTACATGTTACCATTAAGCAGCACGAAAACATTATTTTATACATCATAACTTGTTTGCAAATTGAAATAATAGAAATGTAAATTGATTAAAAACACGATTTTGGTTCGGGGCAAGCCAGTTCGTGTGCTTTTGTTCTATTCTGCTGTTAGTGTACCTGAATTAAATTAACTATCTCTTATATGCACCATTGGTAGCACCGGTTACGACATGGTAACTTGAATCGATTCATGATTGGTTGATTCATAGTAAGGCAAGGCATTTAATGAGCATAAAATAATGAAAAAATGCAAAATAAATATAGTGAAAAATGACACAAAATTAAAAAAAATATACCATTAAATTTTCCATTTTTACTTATAGGCTATTTAGTTTTTTAAGTTGCTAAAAATAATTTAACAGATGACAGTGCGTTATATATGAATTTACAATATAAAACACACTTATTTCATTACTAAAAAGTAAGCAAATCTTTACTACTTGGGCCCCTTAGCGAAAAAAGAATTCTTTCTGAACTGGCATGCCCATGAAATTGCCCTTCGGAAATATGAGCCATTTAAAAAGAAACAAAAAATTCTTTATTGCTACAAGACAAACAACTGTTTACAATAACTGTTTAAAATGAACTATGAAAACTTGACGTAGATTCTCAAATAAAAACGATTGTCTGTTGTCTGAAAGTAACAATTTGTACATGGAAAAGATTCTCTCTACCTCCACTGAAACATAACCTAAAATACCGAAAAATACCTAAAAATGCCGAAAATGACCTAAAAACGCAGAAAATGACTTAAAAATTGCCAAAAAAGACCTATCTCTTTAAAAACGACGAAATATGCAAAATAAAGCAAAAAATGCAAAAACAAATTGCACTTATTTAATCAATTATTCTATGATACACATTTATATATATTCGAGCTATCTTTTAACCTCCACATAAAAAAGATGCAAAATCATCAAATGCCTTGCCCTAATTCATAGTAAGCCGTGATCTCGCAACTGTTAGTTTTGTTTTTGTATAACAAAGCACGAAAGTAATTATTATTTGTATAATCCGTTACATTTTTATTCAATGAATAGTCTTAATAAATCCAACTCGAGTTTACGAGTTTCATCAAATAAAGGCGCGAATCTATCGATAAACTCATAAACTCTCGTGGGATTACCTATGATAGTTAAGAATATAGGCCCATAAATTAAATAGTGATTTGTAACATAAAAGACGCCAGTTCACAGTCTGTCTCTATACATTTAATAGAAAGAAGCAAGTATAGGCCTTTACTATTTACTGAAAATATGGCAACATATCGTAACTTACATAGAATTAGGCAGTCAGCACAAAACGTTCCACGTAACTCGCGGCTGCATCCCCCATAAGACCTACCCGACCTTTTTTTGAAGTAAAACTTCTTTAGTGGTGGTAGAGGGCAAATCTGAAAAAACAGTCACACTAAAACCGTCACGAAATCAGTCACAATCAGTCACGGAATCGGAATCGAATCGGAATCGAATTGAGAATATCTGCAACGTACTTTTGATACGTGGCTCCTTCCTCTTTTATGCCCACTACTATGTAGTAGGCAATGGGTACCTAGGCAAAGCCCATTTGCCCCATAATTTTTAGTATGATTTGGAGGTGGTGTCATAGTAGTAAAGTAGGGGTGGCTAGCATGTTCCATTCTATTGTTGTTGCCGAAAAGACAGTCTATTGTAATTTTGTATATCCAATTTCTTACTCCAAAATGTTATCTTACGCGGTCAAAGGGTCCTTTTATTTAACAATTTTGAAATTTGGGGAGGTGTTATTATGCGGGTTGCGGCCTGTCTTTTGCAAGGGAACTATTCCAACATTCGTTGCGAGGCCTTGGAAAACCGCAAAAAACCTTGGCAGAATAGCTTGACTTTAGTGATTTTGCAAAAGGAACAGATTTTATTTAGTGTAGGCTTAATGCATGGTGACTTCTAGTCTGGAGATCCATTTCCTGAAATCACACAAAATGCATATTAATTTCTACTCGGGGAACCAAATTAAAAATTTTCCCCTGCTATTTGGCTCGTGTTCAGAGTAGGCTATTGCCAGTCCGAATTACCAGTTATCCGCCTTATACCCAAGGTCTTGTGTGTTCTGTTAGAGTCCTAGTGCTTCAATCATCTCCTGTGGAAGGAGTGACTTCGGCCTCTTGTGTTTGTCGTGTGTTATGTAATCAGTCACGAAATCAGTCACACTCTTACTTGTTTCGGTGCGGACTGTACAGAAAACAATCAACTCAATGATAGGAGTAATCAAAGGAAATTTTTCAGACCTTACTTCCTCAATGGCAATAGACAATTCCTAAGCAATCTAAAGGTAGGCCTATATTATCTATTTTATGGAAGCCGGAGGTTCATTACCGCGCAAATCCAAAATTAAAAAATACAAATTTCCAAAATTTAAAAAAACAAAATTAAAAATTATAACATCCAAAAATCCAAAATTTAATAAATAATAAAATAAAAAATTTAAAAATAAAAAAAATAAAAAATAAAGAATTCAAAGATCGAAAATTTAAAAATTCCAAAATTAAAAATTCAAAGATCCAAGATTAAAAAGTCCAAAATCCAAAATTTAAAAAGTCCAAAAACCCAATATCAAAAAGTCCAATAATGCAAAATTGAAAAAAATCCAATATTCAAAAATTGAAAAAATAAAAAAATAAAATAAAGTTTTACTTCTGTCGCGTGGCGTTCCACGCACTCTTTTTTTTTTTCCATTATAGGTGCGTTGTTGGTCTGACTTTACAAACTGCCTATTCTTGTCGTGTATGCAGGTAGAATACAAAGCCGAGATAAACAGGGAAAAGTGGAATTAATGTGTTTACGTTCAGCCACACAGAGCTAAACTAAATTAAGCTAAGCCACGGATCGATCACGGCTAGGGGTAGTCTATATCCTTAACACCTGCAGGTAACTTGGGTTTACCGTTACACGCTTCAGGTGCCATGTATGAGTTTGTAATAGTATAGGACTATTATAATTTTATTATCTAGTTGCCAATACGAAACTTTATACAAACGTAGGTGTACAAGCTATTCAAGGGAGGTTGTGTGGTACCCCAGGAGAATATGAAGCTACACAGCTACGATTTTCTATCTGTAGTGAGGTTCGGATGTTTATGACCTAAAAAGTGCAAAATATGACTGCAAATATGTACCCAAAAAGGACTAAATACCTCTTATCTATATATCTCAATGGGTGTTAATTAATAGCACCGAAATATTTTACCTGTATATAGAGGAGACATAGACAAGCAACTTTTATTAAGAGATTTTTGCTCTATGACGTAAAATGTGTATGCTACAGGGCATTAAATTAATTATAATTTGGTGCTCGTAAATGAATAATTACTCGAAATAGGGTTAAAATGTTCATGAAATTGACTTCATGCCTTTCTAGTGATCAATAAAAACCTGAATCTTAATCATTCATCAACAGGTATATCATAATTTAGAGTTTCCATAATCGGCAAAATTTACAGACTAATTACATGACTGGTCGCCACTGCATTACTCTATTTTTCATTCATAACTACTAACTACAGTGTTAACAGCGAAGTTCCTTTGTTTTACATTTTTTTTCTAATGTTAGAAGTCAGAGGCGGCCATGCCCTGGGAGATTTTATGTTGTAACAGGAAAAATTGAATCCATAGAGCAAAAATCTCCTAATAAAAGTTGCTTGTTTATGTCCCCACTATACACAGGTAAAATATTTCGGTGTTATTCATTAACACCCCGTATATAAGAGGCTTTGTCCTGACTGAATGAATGAATTACTGACTGACTGACTGACTGACTGACTTAATGACAGAGAATCAACGTACAGCCTAAACTATAACAGGTAGAGACTTGGAATTTTGACAGTACCTTCGTTTCATAATGTAGGTGCTCACTAATAAAGGATTTTGCAAAAATTCGATTTTAAATTCTAAAAATTAAATGTTTTTGAGAATATTTAATCCCTTTTTACACAGAATTATCAAATCCAAATCACAGTTCACATGACAACATATTGTTGCCAGTGGTCTCAGATGGGTTTGGAAATAAATTAATTATGATTTTGAGAAATTAGAGAAGCTATTGATATAATTCATGTTATAAATAAATATTAAAGAATGAAATCCACGAAAATAATGCACAATATAATCCAGTTACATAACTGTGGTAGACCCAGGAGAGTATGAAGCTTCACATTTGCAGTAGATATTTACGGTTGTTTATCTGTAGTAGTAAAGTAAAGTGTTCCCTATACAGGCCATGGAGGTCCAGAGGGTTCCAGGAAGTTGAGGCTCCCAGATTTTTAGACAAGGTGGTAAGGTTGCCAGACTTACGCACCGGCCGCCTTTACCCCCAGGATTGCTCTTGGTACTCATTTCTGTTAGAGGCTGAGTCGACCCCAGGCCATAGTGCCACCAGAAGGATGAGGACAATGTAAAAACTCCAATGACCTCATCGGGTATCGAGCCCGCGACCTTCCGGTTTGTAGAGCAGCGCTATCTGTAGAAGGATTCGGATGATTACGATCTAAAGAGTGCAAATATGCCCTTAAAAATTACTAAATATGATCCAAAATTCCTAAATATGTCCTCATAAAACAGCATATTTTGTAAAAATAACTTTTAATGACACTAAATTATTAAATCAGATAATGACTTTTTACCAATTGTACAGGTGAATTACAGTTTTACTTGTAAAGAACTTCTAATCTGTTAATGTTTCCAGATACCACTGCAAATGTGAACTGGAAATATTTTAAAAACATGTTTATTGGAATTTGTTAACAACATGGAGGAAGAGGTAATAGTACTATTACTTGTTATTGTCTCTTCACAATTCAATTACAGTAACACCAAAATATTCGTGACTCTCGAAAAAAAAAAAAAAAATTAATCGAAAATTTAGTGCATATACTCTAGAATTGCGCTCGTTTACCGAATTTACAGCTGAAAAATGACGTTGAATTACAAATATGACCGAAATATGATCAAAACCATAAACATGACCAAAATATGACTTTATATGCAAAATAAAAACGGTCCGATTAGGATAACAAATCTAGAGTGATAGGGAAAAAGCGAATAAGTCAAAATACCAGAGTTTTAGGAAAGACAAAAAAACAATTTATTTTCACATCATTGTTACACTATTTAGATCAGCCCACTAAGATATTTTTATAATAGTATAAGATACTGTGTAAAAATATCTGCTGGACTGAATAAATATTGTAACAATGCTGTGAAAATAAATTGTTATTTGTCTCTCCTAAAACTGTGATATTTTGACTTATTCGCTTTTCCCCTATCACTCTAGAAATGCTCAATTCGTGTTTAATTTGTGTTTTCGGCGAGAATGGAGGTCAGGATAATAAAAAATGACACATCAAAAACGATCCTTAATCTGTAGGTATGTTCCGGTACATATTCTGCAATTGAAGAGTGGCTTTCCAAACGATGCTAAGTCATTTAGAAGAGATTTTGATTATTTTGTCGACGCCTAACAAGCTCCTGGCATTAACATCTTGTGCTATATTTAGTAGGAGGTCATGAAGAGGTGAGTACGTGGGTGGTTGGTATCACCTGACAAGGGTGTCCACCCACTTGCATGTCCTCCAGTTTCTATCGTCAGCTCATACTGTTTTCCTCCTACTATTCTGCGTATATAGATTACTAGCTTATGAGGCCCGGTGTTTCCCGGGTTTTTTATTTTGTAATTGGAAATTAACTTATGAAGGACTTTCGATTTTTAAATTATAGGTCATTATATAGATATTTAGAAATTGAAATGAGGAAGAGCGACTTATCACACTCAAACTATTCCCTCAGAAAACGCCTGGTATAGCTTTTTATGGCTCATAGAGGATGTAGAATTTTGCATCCCATCGCTTGTACAGTACACAACAAGCCTGGTAAGGGTTCAAATATGAAGAAAAAGAAATTCTGGTAACATAAAATTGTATTGTCTTTTAGGAATACTTATTTCTCACTCTCATGTTACCATAAAACCGTTTTGGGGATGAAATTAAACAGAAATGCAATATCGCTTTCATACTTCTCTCCCCAAAACATATTACCATACCTCATATTGTTTTCTCTATGTCCAGGGTAGAGAAAGTTATGTGACTGCATTATTTTTGTGGATTTCATTGTTTAATATTTATTTATAACATGAATTATATTGATAGCTTCTCTAATGTGTTAAACCCCCATTCCATTTATTTCCAACCCATCTGAGTTCACTGGCAACAATATGTTATCATGTCAACTGTGATTTGGATTTGATAATTCTGTGTAAAAAGGGATTAAGTATTCTCAAAAACATTTAATTTTTGGCATTTAAAATAAAAATTTTGCAAAATCCTTTCTTAGTGAGCACTTAGTTATGAAACGAAGGTACTGTCAAGATTCCAAGTCCCTACCTATTATAGTTTAGGCTCTACGTTGATTCTCTGTCAGTCAGTCAGTCAGTCAGTCAGTCATTCATTCAGTCAGTCAGGACAAAGCCTCCGTTGAGGCTTTATCAATAATATAATGGCATTCCCTTCACTCGATTCATATTTATTTTCACGAGTGTCTAATTATTTAATTGGTTAATGGTTCTCCACTAGATTTAATAAGAAATTTCAGGTTCTTAAACAAAATACAGCCTAGTACAATGGTTCAGGTAAATTATATTTTGTGTATGCAGGCGATGACGAGACGTATTGTGTGTAGAACTTTAGGCGGCCCAATCTTTTTGCTGCTGACTGTACATAACAGTCATAGCAACAAAATCCAAAGCCCCGTCATTTTAATATAAGTTACAGTAATTCCAAAATAACGAATAAATCTTTAACTAAAATGAAGATAATATTAAAAACGTATTTATTGTATAATTATTAAGTGCCAGTATGCTACTTTATGATATTGTGTGCGGGATGGGAAAATGTCTGTCCATCTGTCTGCCTGTCTGTACACGCGATAACTCAAATACACTTTATCGGATTTTCTTGAGACTTGGTATACGCATTTATAATGTCCATGTCAAGAAACATATTTGCTTTGGACCAAATCGGCTGACCGTTACCGGAGTAACGACTAGTTAAAAGTCACATGCTCTTTAAATTCTGAAATAATGACTATACTACAATGCCTCATTGCTAATCACTGAGGGCCTTGACTCCAATGCAGTCAGATGCTAGTTTCGTTGATCAAATGAATGTATATTCTTTCTGTATATGCCTTATTTACGGATGGTATGTAAAATAATTAGGCCTACGCACATTAAGCGGAATTCTTTGCTTGTGTATTTTGTGAAACGTTGACATATTTTAACAACTTCTTATATCAGTGTATACGAGTTTGAATCAAGGTTATATATCAGACTTTAGACCTTTGTTCTTCCGCAAGCTCTGCTTAATGAATCGATCTGGAGCTTAACTCAGAGATAGATTACAAAAATATTTTTTATATCATAATTGCAAATATCACTGATTAAACAAAAGCATACTGACACTTTTTTACATCAGTTTACCTGGTTTTATTTGAATTACCATCGTCCAAGAATATCACTGATTAAACAAAAGCATACTGACACTTTTTTACATCAGTTTACCTGGTTTTATTTGAATTACCATCGTCCAAGAAGTATTATATGATTCATGATAGTATATTACAATATACTATGAATTAAAAAATTAAAGGTAGTATTCCTTAATAAACATAAGGTATACTGACTGTATAAACGCTTTGAATAAACATTCCCAAATCAAAGGATGTTATTGAGGAGGTCTCTATAGCCAGTTACCACAAGATGCCTTCAAAATTGATAGTGGTATCGGCAGATGTATCCAGGTAACGTATCTCAGGGACATCAAAGGTTTACCCAAGAGAATTCAGCCTTGGTTCAGTATCCTGCTGGGATTTGCCAGGGTTCTCCAGAATTTCTCCTCCAGATTCTATTGAGGTTTACTCTCCCATCTCACAAGGGATCCAGTCTGCATGTATAATGCTGGACGGACGCACTATACATAATTACAAAGGGCAAATGAGCTGCCTTGATAATATTAACTCTTAAATTCATAATGTGTTTTCTGAGATAGAGCAGTTTTCCTTTTTTCGTAATATAAAATTATACAAAGACTAGCTTAAAACGCCCGGCGTCGCACGGGTTTTTTTGAAGTAAAACTTCTTTAGTGGCGGCAGAGGGTAAATCGGGAAAATCAGTCACACTAAAACCGTCACGAAATCAGTCACACTCAAAACCGAACGAAATTACTTACTTGTTTCGGTGCGGACTGCACAGAAAACAATCAACTCAATGATTAGGAGTAATCAAAGGAAATTTTTCAGACCTTACTTCCTCAATGGCAATAGACAATTCCTAAGCAATCTAAAGGTATATTATCTCATTTATGGAACCCGGAGGTTCATTACCGCGCAAATCCAAAATTAAAAAATACAAATTTCCAAAATTAAAAAAAAACAAAATTAAAAATTATAACATCCAAAATTTAATAAATAATAAAATAAAAAATTTAAAAATCAAAAAATCAAAAATTTAAAAATAAACAATTCAAAGATCGAAAATCTAAAAAATCCAAAATTAAAAATTGAAAGATCCAAAATTAAAAAGTCCAAAATCCAAAATTAAAAAAGTCCAAAAACACAATATTAAAAAGTCCAATAATGCAAAATTGAAAAAATCCAATAATCAAAAATTGAAAAAATAAAAAAAATAAAAAATAAAGTTTTACTCCTGTCGCGTGGCGTTCCACGCACTCTTTTTTTAATTTTCTAATTGGAAATTAACTTATGAAGGTATTTTGATTTTTAAATTCTAGGTCCTTATATAGGTATTTATAATTTTAAATAAGAAAAACGACTTATCACACTCAAACTATTCTCTCAGAAAATGCTTGATATAGCTTTTTATGGCTCATAGAGGATGTCGAATTTTGCATCCCGTCGCTTGTACATAGCAAGCCTGGTAGGGGTTCAAATAAGAAGAAACAGAAATTCCGGTAACATAAAATTGTATTGTCTTTGCGGAATATTTATTTCTCACTCTCATGTTGCCATAAAACCGTTTCGGAGATGAAATTAAACAGAAATGCAATATATCACTTTCATACTTCTATCCCCAAAACATATTACCATACCTCGTATTGTTTTCTCTATGTCCAAGGTAGACAAAGTTATGTGACTATATAACATATATATATATATATAAAAATGATTTCTTTTTTTTAGAAATTCAGCCTTGTTTATACTCCTTGAAGCTTCGATGTCAACCAGGATTTCAGGATCTGTTTATACAGGAGGTAGGCCATGGAACTGTTAACGGTCAATTATTTGTATTATTGGTGTATTTATAGAGTAAACTTCAACTGATATTAATTTAAAAGGATATGATACAGGATGAAATGGTGAGGATGATTCATGGTATGTAAATATCCGTGAAGTTTTATTGTCAACACCTGTTATGTATATGAAGATCGTTTCTGAACAATAAATACATCATTTAACATGGCTGTAGACCCCCAAAAAACAAATACCGTACGATAATCTAAACTCAACTTGTGCGTAGTAGAAAGAAAGTGTAATGTTATGGTCAAGAATAGTTCTCAGAATCCTGATCTGATAGCAGACACTACTTAATTTCAAAATTAAATTCACACAATGGTGTCTCCAGGATATATGGTGATCAAATTCAACACCCAAAAACTTAGTGGATTCCAATTTATCTTGGATTTTATTTTGAATACAAAAAATGCTAATGTTATATTCTGTAAGATAACAAAACATTATACATTACATATCAAATTCTACCCTAACATTTGTCTACAGAATATGAAATATCAATGACGAACAATATCAAACCCACGACCTTCCGGTTTGTAGCGCAGCGCCTCAACCACTACGCTACGGCGTACCCTTCTGGTGGCACTATGTCCCTGGGGTCGACTCAGCCTCAAACAGAAATGAGTACCAAGAGCAATCCTGGGGTAAAGGCGGCCGGTGCGTAAGGCTGACAACCTTACCACCTTCATGTGCCGAATGTCTAAAAGCTGGGAGACTCAACCTCCTGGGACCCTCTGGGCCTCCATGCCTTGTAATAGGGAACACTTTACTTTAAGTTGGTGTCGAAGTGCTGTCCTATTCGTTAAGACAATCCAGAATCAAAAGAACAATCCAAACAATGGATGCACACAAATTTCCCGAACAAACCCAAGATCTGGGCGGACAGTGCTTCCACAACAACGAAGAATTTCAAAATTCTTCAAAATGCCGTGAAGACCCTTCTCAATACCCTGGCGGCAAGCTTCAATGAAGAGGGTATAGTCAAGTTGGTACCACGCTACGACAAATTACTCAATCGGAGCGAGATTATGTAGAGAAGTAGCTAGAAGGTGTACCTAATAGTTCCAAATAAAACAATATTTTGATTTTCACTGTGGTTTTCATTTTATGCCCCATCGGAGGTTAAAAAAAATAGCCCTCGTATTTCCGAAATTGCAATTAATATTTCCGAAATTGAAGTTGAAGAGGTGTAGACAATAAAAATTGTGAAATCGTACACAAGTTTTCGTCATAACATCGTATAGTGAATAGATAGACAGAAAGACAAACACTTCCCTTTATTATTATAGACTGTTCACTGGCTTGAGGGTTCAGCTGAAGAATGTGGAGTGATAAAATCGTATTCTCCATGCTTGGGGTTAAGGGAATTAGGTCTATAAGAATAAATCACGTGATACTTTTTCATCGATGCGAGCTTTTCAATTGATATAGTTTCTTCTAATAAAACAAAACTAATTTTGACACAAAGAATGGACACAATAAAGTACTGCAAACAAATTTAGTAGTTTAGATGTGGAATGTGGATGTTGCAATTGAAACACCATGGTAACAGAGGGCCCATGAATTTACAATGGAATGCATAAACTTACAGCGACATACATTCAAATCTTGGTGGGTATTTCAGAAACTATCTGTAGAATTTTAATGAATTTTGTCAGTTCTTGTCTGTATTAATGTTTACACTACAGATGGCATTGCAATCATCCCATCTCAGGCAGTTATTTAAACTATTTGTCGCGATTTAATTAAATATTTACACTCGGGTTCATGTATAAAGGAACTGAAATCTATACCACAATAAACTTCATTACATGCAAAACCAATGAACCAATATTTCCTGCATATGTTATTGAAATGCTTCCAATGGTTTTAAGCGAAAGATACATTCACTAAGTCCACAAGCACAGTTGATGGATTTGGATATAATCGTTTAATAATTGGGAATAAAACGATAATAAAAAGTATAAAAAATCCCTTTAGGCAGGCTGAGGTAGATTTCAAAATGCTTTCGGTTTAATTTACTGTCGCTGCGTAGCACTCTTCTTCTTTAGCCTTGGCATGACAAACCCGCAATAATAACTGCAAAAAAGAGGAGAGCCCTTTTTCAGACATTCAAATCTCGCCTTGTATGAGAGCTATCGAGAAACTAGTTATTGATTTGTAGAGTACTCATCAAGAGCTTTTCAACGATACTCCACAAGACGTGGTTTCAAAAATTTCGAATTTCCATCCCACCACACCCACTCGTACCCCCAAAACCCCCGAATCGTTGGTGTCACTGTGAACTCCATAGGAAGTACTCTAATGTATTCAAACAAAGTTTCCCTCTATACTTCATAGGGGCTGAGATATAAATGCTTTAAAATTTCAACCCCCTCCCTCGACCCTCCCTTTGGGCCAATTTTGCTCATTAACGAACTTGTCTGAACTATTAGGCCTAGAAATAACATAATAAAATTTGGTTCAAATATCTTCAAAATTACGGCCGCTAGCGTGTAAAGATATCTCTATATATATAAAAGGCTTTGTCCTGACTGACTGAATGAATGACTGACTGACTGATTGACTGAATGACAGGAATCAACGTACAGCCTAAACTATAACAGGTAGAGACTTGGAATTTTGACAGTACCTTCGTTTCATAATGTAGGTGCTCACTAAGAAAGGATTTTGAAAAATTCTGATTCTAAATGCCAAAAATTAAATGGTATCAGGTGGGCTTGGAAGAAACAAATGAAATGCACTTTTGACAAATAAGAGAAGTTATCAAAATAATTCATGTTATAAATAAATATTACAGAATGAAATCCACTAAAATAATGGAATCACATAACTTTCTCTACCCTGGACATAGAGAAAACAAAACGAGGTATGATAATGTGTATATTATTATATTATATCGCAGGTTTTTGGAGAGAAAAGTATGAAAGTGATAATGCTTTCTGTTTAATTTCATCCCCAAAACGGCTTTATGGTAAGTATGAAAGTGATATTGCTTTCTGTTTAATTTCATCCCTAAAACAGTTTTATGATAACATGAGAGTGAGAAATAAAATTTTCCGCCTCGGTATTACAATTTTATGTTACAGGAATTTCTGTTTTTTCTTATATGAACCCCTACCAGGCTTGCTGTGTACAAGCGATAGGATGCAGAATTCTACATGCTCTATGAGCCATAAAGAACTATATCAAGCGTTTTCTGAGGGAATAGTTTGAGTGTAATAAGTCGTTCTTCCTATTTCAGATTATAAATATCTGTATAAGGACCTAGAATTTAAAAATCGAAAGTCCTTCATAAGTTCATTTCCAATTACAAATTAAAAAACCCGGGCGACACCGGGTCTTTTAAGCTAGTATATATATAAATATCACAATTTTTTTTGGACGGGTGGTGGTTTCGTACTTATGGAAGCATGAAACGTAAAGATTTGAAATAATTTTTCGAAAATCATGACATGGTATCCATTGCAATAGGTAGATTTTTCTTCGAAATCTACCTAAAAATGAGTATCTGGCTAGATACGAGGGTCATTCAATAATTGAACAGACACATTGGTCTGGGGAAAAGACGGTTGGTAGTAAAGTTTGATACATTTAGTATTTTAACTTGGCATCACTGGGATAAGTTATTTTTGTAATCGATTTCCGAGTTAAGCTCCAGATCGATTCATTAAGCAGGGCGTACGGAAGAACAGAGTTTGATAAGCTAACTAGCTTGCAACTTCCAAAGCCGTATATGAACACTGTAAAATAATAAATTTACAAATATCTGACTCTATTGGAGTCAAGGCCCTCAGTGATTAACAACGCGGCTTTGTAGTATAGTCATGATTTCCCATTTAAAAGAGTATGTGACCTTTAATTGGTCATTACTCCGGTACCGGTCAACAGAATTGGTCCAAAATAAATAGGCTTCTTGCCATGAGTAATTTAAATGTATGTACCAAGTTTCATGAAAATCCGATAAAGCGTAGGCCTATTTGATTAACACGCGTATAGACAGACGGACAGATGTTTTCCCGTCCCCCACACAAACATCTACTCGCTCGCCCGCTTCGTGAAACATCGGGTATACTCGGCGATGTTCGTCTCTCGCAGTCTAAACTTTCACGAAAAGTACAAAATTAGGAGAACCGTTTCTTTATTATATATAGCCTAAGTGAAATGAACACAATGAACAAATATTCTAATTTTATTTTTACTTACAATTTTCATAGCTCTGAACTACAAACATTTTTAATATACTACCAGTGTAAATTTCTTAAAAATCCTGGAGTCAATGAATAATGGCGGGCGAAGCCGGGGGCAACAGCTGTAAAATATTGATGGTTTAACTCTTGAAATATAGCTGATGATAAAAATCCAAACAAACCATTCCTTCCCTTGAAACATTATATAATTTCCGAAAATTACATTGAATTGATCAAATAAAATTCACATCATATTCATCTGTCAACAAACAGTTGAGAAACAATACGTATTATCAGTGTTAACAGGTCGCTTTGGAACTGCATAATCGAATCTGAGAGCGTTTTCTCAGGCGGCGCTTTCATATAGTGGAATGTACTCTGAAGCAGGAATTTTAGCTGTTTCATTAATTATTAATAGCTTAGTTTATGAATGATTCGCGTGCAAGTGTTAATAAATATAATGCTTTAATAGTTATTATACTCTTAATTTTTAATTTTTAAATTAATTATCGTGGGAAAAGCCGCGGGCACCTGCTAGTAAAGTACTATTCTAGCACTTAATTAAGATAATTCCTGCCCATTTGATCCTTTGTTTGCTTAGTTTAGGCTAATCCTATTAGTGATAATTTAATCTTACAACAAATGAATACTCGAGTCAATTGTTTCCTATTATATCCGCGAATCTCGCGTTTCACGAGATTAGAAATTTTTATTGATATTCCCTCCCCATATAATGTGTGACCATGCATTTTATTATCTGTATTGAGTTACGGAATGCGTGGATACATAATGCGCATTATTTAATTGGAAAATGGAAATGCCAGGGATTACATTATCGGATTCCACATCACCAATTTTATGATATTTTGAATTTTGTCGATAGAGACCAAATTATTATAGAAAACATTTTATGATGTTGTAGTGGATTAATATAATGCATGTATATGTCGCCATTTTGGAGCTTATCCATTGAATTACGTACCGAATCTGTTAATATTTATATCTGCTTTTATTACGCTGTTGAATGCTGTTGCATTCTCATGAACATATTTTGGTCAACATTATTTAACAATATATATTGCTATTTGATATTCCCAGGCTTAAAGATATAGTTTCTGTACTAACAATTATCTATATTAATAAAAATTAATTACCAAATGGTTGTTGCCGCATCACTTGAGAACGACTCGACCGATTTGGCTGATTTTTGTTTTGTTGTGTTCGTAATTGTCAGGACAAGGTTTGTATGAAAGAAATTTTTTTGAAAATTCATGTTAATAGTTGGAAATGTGAAATGAGGCACAGTTAGAGAGTTCTGCTGTCAATTGTTTACATAACGAAAGTATTGTTTACGGTGTTCACATAGGGCTTTGGAAACTATATTAAAATGCTGGGCTTTAATAAATTCTGATACTATCGATGTAATTAATATATTTGTGAAAATAATTCTTGAAGATATAAAATCCACGAAAATAAAGCAGTCACATAACTTTCTCTACCCTCGACATGGAAAATATCATTTTCTCACTTCACATTTTGATGTAGAATAAGCGGTCGTATTGCAGGGACAGCTTAACTGTGTGCCAGTGAGTATGCTATATCGGAAGTCGGTAACAAATCCTATCCACTGATACACTCATAGCTGTAGGCTTTGTATTAGTTGAGAAATAGGCCTAGGGATGTTTATCAGAGACCCTAAGCATCTAAAAAAAAGACAAAATGGGATGGAACATTTTCAGATCTACGCGCGCAGTATATTACGTCCCAGATTTCTGGGAAGGAAAGTATGAAAGTGATATTGAATTTCCTTTTTACTTCAGCCCAGAAAGATTGTATGGTAATATGAGAGTGAGAAATACAATTTTCTGTCATGACAATACAATCTTATGTAACAGGAATTTCTTTTTCTTCTTATTTGCACTCCTCCCAGGCATGGTGTGTACAAGCGATGCAATGCAAAATTCTACATCCTCTATGAGCCATAAAAAGCTATATCAAGCGTTTTGTGAGGGAATAGTTTGAGTGTGATAAGTCGTTCTTCCTATTTAAAATTATAAATACCTATATAAGGACCTGGAATTTGAAAATCTAAAGTCCTTCATAAGTTAATTTCTAATTACAAAATACAAAACCCGGGCGACGCCGGGCCTTTTAAGCTAGTCTATTATATAGAAGGCTCTGACCTGACTGACGTAACTATTGACTGACGGAGAATCAACGTAGAGCCTTAACTACAACAGGTAGAGACTTGGAATTTTGACAGTACCTTCGTTTCATAATGTAGGTGCTCACTAAGAAAGGATTTTGAAAAATCTTCATTTTAAATGCCAAAAATTAAATGTTTTTGAGAATACTTAATTCCTTTTTACACAGAATAATAAAATTACAATCACAGTTCACATGGCAACACAGTGTATTGTTGGCAGTGGTATCAGGTAGGTTTGGAAATAAATGATAAGGGACTTTGAAAATTAGAGAAGCTATCAATATAATTCATGTTATAAATAAATATTAAAGAATGAAATCCACGAAAATAATGCAGTCACATAATTTTCTCTACCCTGGACATAGAGAAACAATATGAGGTATGGTAATATGTTTTGGGCAAAGAAGTATGAAAGTGATATTGCATTTCTGTTTAATTTCATCCCCAAAACGGTTTTATGGCAACATGAGAGTGAGAAATAAATATTCCGCAAGGACAATACAGTTTTACAGTAGGCTATGTTACCGGAATTTATGTTTCATCTTATTTGAACCCCTACCAGGCTTGGTGTGTACAAGCGATGGGATGCAAAATTCTACATCCTCTATGAGCCATAAAAAGCTATACCAAGCGTTTTCTGAGGGAATAGTTTGAGTGTGATAAGTCGTTCTTCCTATTTAAAATTATAAATACCTATATAATGACCTGGAATTTAAAAATAGAAAGTCCTTCATAAGTTAATTTCCAATTACAAAATAAAAAACGGGCGACGCCGGGCCTTTTAAGGTAGTAGTAGTAGTAAGTATTCTGCCTTCCGGCAGGTTTTCAAACTTGGTACGCGAATTTTGTTTTCCAAAACTGTCTATCCTCTGCTTCCTCCTTCAGCATCCAATATTTCCGCTTTTCCCTTAAATCGTCCACCAGCTGAATTCTTCTTCTTCCAAGTCTAGTTGTACCCTTTTAAGGTAGTATTTCATAATAGCCTAATGCGTATTTTTACCAGTTTGTAAATACTTCGTACCTAATGAGAATAATTACAACAGAATTTCCCAGAAATGACGAATTTTCAATGGAATTCAGAGATATTTAATATGATTCAATCTGTTTGCAATCCTGTTATAAATATTTCTAGTTGTAATATGAAATGCATTTCCTGCAGAAGCTTCATTAAATTATATTAACTTATGTATCATTTCCGCGTTCACATTACTGGATATTTTCGTATTTTTATATTTTAATATTGTTTAATGACTGACATACCTGCCTGTAACGTACTAGGATAATTTATTAAGTGCCAGAATGGTAGTTTATGAGATTGTGTGGTGGACGGGAAAAAGCTTGTCAGTCTGTGTGTCTGCACGTGCGATAACTCAAATAGGCTTTATCGGATTTTCATGAAACTTGGTATATACATTTATAACTTCCATGGGAAGAAGCCTATTGATATCGGACCAAATCGGTTGACAGATACCGGAGTAATACCCAATTGAGTGCCTATTTTTATGGTAATATATTAGAAAGGCGCGATAACTCAAATACGATTTATCTGATTTTCATGAAACTTGGTATACGCATTTATAATGTCCATGGGAAGAAGCCTATTGATATTGGACCAAATCGGTTGACCGATACCGGAGTAATACCCAATTTAGTGCCTCCTTTGTAGTAATATATTAGAAAGAATTTATCAAATGCAAATCAGTTCTCATGACAACATATTGTTTTACAGTGTTCATATAAGGGCTTTAGAAGTTGCAATACAGTTAGCTTTGACAAATAACACTACACACATATTCCTTCACATATGCTTATCAAACTATACATTTGTTCTTCCATAAGCCCTGCTTAATGAACCGATCTGGAGCTTAACTCGAAAATCGTTTACAAAAAAACTTATTTTCTGCTTATCATAATTACAATTATCACTGATTATACAAAAGCGTTCTGCCACTTTGTTACATCAGTTTAGCTGATTTTATTTCTATTATAAAACAATATAATTAAGACTAAAATACGTAATTCATTCAGTTTTAATAAATATAACATCTTAATCATTTGCCTGTTAAATAAATGATTTAAATAAAACATCTAGCAGTAGAGTAAATAATCAGAGGCAAAGGTGCGGGTACTTGCTAGTATTATTATATTCCAGTCTTCACTAACAGGCTAAATAAATCAAAAGTTATAGGAGAATATTATAGGAGAAAAATTCCCCCGACACCGAGACTTGAACCCAGGACCTATGGCTATTCGCGCCAATGCTCTACCAACTGAGCAAAGCCGAAGGTCCTGGGTTCAAGTCCCAGTGTCGGAGGAATTTTTCTCCTATAATATTCTCATGTAATGTCCAACAGATACAATAATCTGTGGTTAATGAACGCTTATATATCTATCAAAAGTTATAGGTCTTGATAGAGGCTAGTGTGGTAAGTAAGCAAAAGACTCAGATGGATTAAGTTACCGGCTCTGAATGTAACTGTTGAATCTCCACCATGATGAAAGTCAATGCGAATCAATTGTAACCCTTGCGCATGACTCAATCCCTGACACGATTATTAAACATATGCCGGACTGCAAAGAAAATAGTCAACACAACCATGACTTCCGTAATTTGTATATTGTGCCTTATTCTGTAAACTTAGGCTACATGGAAATTAAGTACCAGTCGTATTATTACTAATTTAGGAGAAACTGTTGATCTTAAAGTTTACATTATCAACTAAAGATCTAAGGAAAGAAACATATTCTTTCTTTTTCTTAGTTTTTCCTCTCCCGTTGCAGGGACGTTTATGCGGAACACGCCGCCTAGGCCTTACATGACCGCGAATTATGGGGAAAGATATTATCTTTGAGTCACACATACTTAACACTAGACAAGGACAAGCGTTGTCTCCTCGGATGAGTGAACGGCACAAAGCCGAGGCCACCTCGAAGATAACACGAACTCACAGGACGAGACACGCTCACTCCAAACGAAGCGAGGATAGGATGAAGATGATAATGACGGCCGAGGACCACAAGGACCTAAATTTACTTGATATATTTTTACAGGCTAGCAAAACCCCAGCTAGGTAACTGGTACCGACCAGGAATTGAACCCAGGCCCGTTGCGTGAGAGGAGCGTTGGACCAGAAACATATTGAAATGTATAACTCACCAGTTATCTAATTCTAGTGAACCAATAGGAAGATTACGGTGAATCTGTAAGTCGGGCATCCAGACCTCAGTATTAACACACATACGTTGGAAAGAGCAACATAAGTTCTGGGCGCACGTGGGAAATATCAAAACCTGCGCCTTTCCGTTTTCTTTACTAGCTTCTTAAGAAGTTTCGGTGACTATTGTCTACAAGAATTCAATTTATTTAATATATTTTATATAAATATAACAAAATATTTTCTGGTCAACATAACTAAAATCTGAAAATTTATATTTTATGTTTGTGTTTCGCAGATAAAATACCACGTGATTTTCTTAATAAAACTTGATTTCGTTCAATCCATAGTGACATCGATGATAGCGCAACTAATTGTTTAATTTTTGTAATCGATCTGCGAGTTATACTCCAGATCGATTTGTGCCAATCAGTGGGAAAAGCTCCTTTTCAAAGTTGACATATAACACAACTTAGGAAAAATTAAGTGGACTTGTCTGGTATTTTAAGAACACTTAAGTTTTCAGTGATTTTAATTCAAGTGACTACAACACTAAATCTGTTTCATTCATCTGAAAACAGTGACCCGTCAAAATAAGATGCCTGAAGATTTCGTAGTTAAACCGAAAGGCCTAGGTACAAATACATATCCCAAGGTGAGAAAAATGATAGGCATATTTCTTACACACTCTTTAACCTTAATTTGTGATTGCATGTATTGAGCTTTCGCATGAGAGAATTTCTTCAACGCGTTCAACTATACGTGCGTAATTTAGGAAGAGGGACAGGCAGGGCCGTGGAAAGAAAGCAAGGGCCCCAGGGACAAATTTTCCCGGGCCCCCATCATATATTAAATTCTCTACCCAACTCGCCCTTTATAATGTATGCAAGAAAAAGATTATGTAATGATATTATATAATTATTAAGTGCCAGAATGGTACCGGTACTTTATGAGATTGTCTGGTAGACAGGACTGTCTGTCTGTCTGTCCGTGTGTCTGTAAGCGCGATAACTCAAATAAGCTTTATCGGATTTTCATAAAACTTGGTGTACCATTTATAACGCCCATGGGACGAATCCTATTGATTTAGGGCAAAATCGGTTAGCTGATGCCGGGCACGGAACTGAAAAATACATTAAAATGTTCTAATTAGGAACAATTTTATCTGTATGTACCAGTTTAATCTTTTGAAAATTATCAAAAAGCTTTCTACTTCTTCTTTTAAAAAATAGCAATTTTTCTTCAAGAATAATCTATTTCAGATTAACTAATCAATTCCGTGTCACCGTTATTTGACAGGACAATGTAGATAAAATAAACACATAAAACATAACTTAAGCTGTTTATTCGCTTATAACCAATTTTATTTTAGAGTAAATTTAGAAAGTAAATAATAAAACCTGGTCGGTCTGGCCCCCTTTTGGGACCTGGGCCCCGGGGCTGCAGCCCCGGCTGCCCATCCCTCTCGTCGGGCCTGGGGACAGGTATAAATGCTAACATCTTTTGAAAGTTTATTGCGTTTTCTATTACATATTTAGTGTTAGTTCCATATGCCACTTCCCACATTAAAGAGGAAGTCAGATTTGTAACACATACACTAAATATGTATCAGGAAATCCATTAAACTTTCATTAGTTGTTAACATCTCTACCTTTTCCCGGAATTGAGATTACCACACCGTTCAATTTATTGTAACCCTTAAATGCGCATGACTCAATTCCTCACACAATTTTTAAACCCATGCCGGACTGCAAAGAAAACAGTTAACACAATCCTGACGTCCATCTCTGTATATATATATATAAAAGGCTTTGTGATGACTGACTGATTGACAGAGAATCAATGTAGAGCCTAAACTATAACAGGTAGAGACATGGAATTTTGACAGTAAGTTACCTTCGTTTCATAATTTTTGAATTTTGAAAAATTTTATTTTAAATGCCAAAAATCAAATGTTTTTGAGAATACTTAATCCCTTTTTGCACGTAATCATAAAATCCAAATCACAGTTCACTAGACAACAGTATTGTTGGCAGTCTTCACATAAGGCTTTGGAAGTAAATGAAACGAGACTTGACTAAGAAGAGAACTATCAATATAATCCATGTTATAAATAAATATTAAAGAATGAAATCCATGAAAATAATGCAGTCACATAACTTTCTCTAGCTTGGAAATAGAGAAAACAATACGAGGTAAGGTAATATGTTTTGGGAAGAGAAGTATGAAAGTGATATTGCATTTCTGTTAAATTTCATCCCCGAAACGGTTGTATGGTAACATGAGAGTAAGAAATAAAATATTCCGCAAAGACAATACAATTTTATGTTATCGGAATTTATGTTTCTTCTTCTTTGAACCCCTACCAGGCTTGCTGTGTACAAGCGATGGGATGCAAAATTCTACATCCTCTAGCCTATGAGGCATAAAAAGCTATATCAAGCGTTTTCTGAGGGAATAGTTTGAGTGTGATAAGTCGTTCTTCCTATTTCAAATTCTAAATACCTATATAATGACCTATAATTTAAAAATCGGAAGTTCTTCATAAGATAATTTACAATTACAAAATAAAAAACCTGGGCGACGCTGGGCCTTTTAAGCTAGTAGTTTACATTATTCTGTAAACTTACATGGAATTTAAATACCAGTCTTTTTTCACAAATTTAAGAGATACTGTTGTATCCTAACGGGTACATTATTAATTAAAGAGCTTAGGACAGAAACATATTCTTTCTTTCCTTAGTTCTTCCTCTCCCGTTGAAGGGACGTTTTCGGCCCACGCCGCCCGAGCCTTACACGACAGCGACTTGTGGGGATAGAGCTTATTTTTTTTATCACATACATACTTTTATGACTAGACATGGACATGCAGGGCCTCCTCGGGTGAGTGAACAGCCCAATGAATAGGCCACCTCCAAGACAACACGAACACATAGGACGAGACACACCATTCACACACACACACACTCATTCCGAACAAGGTGAGGACGGAACGAAGATGATAATCACCTCCAGATGATACCCGGGGACCACAAGGACCTAAATTTACCTGACATATTTTTACAGGCAAGAAAAACCTTGCCTAGGTAACTTGTCTCGACAAGAAATCGAACTCGGGCCCTCTGCGTGAGAGGAGCGGTGGACCAGAAACATACTGAAATGTATAACTCAAACTAATTCTAGTGAACCAATAGAAATAAGATTATCTTGATTCAGTAATCGGGCATCCGAACCTCAGTAAAATTATTCTAATCTAAACACACCTACGCAGGAAAGAGCAACATAAGTTCTAGGCGCACGTGGGAAATATCAAAACCTGCGCCATTGCATTTTCCTATTACTCGCTTCTAAAAAAGTGTTGGTGAAAATTGTATAATGGAATTCAATTTAATTAATATAGTTTAGCTACAAATATCAAAATATTTTCTTATCATTATTACAATAATCTGAAAATCATATTTAATATTAGTACCTCGCAGATAAGATAACACGTGGTTTTCTTAATAAAGTTTGATTTCGTTCAATCGGCGTTCTTGAGTATTTTATAAATTTATTTTCTTAGAATTTTTGTAATCGATTTGTGAGTTATGCTCCATATCGATATGCCTATCTAGGAAAATTTCCCTTTACAAGTTTCATAAATAGAACATCTTCTATTCGTCACATGTTGACACAACAAAAATCAAGAAGTGAATTTTACGCCATCACATTTTCATTCATCCTAAAGAGTGACCCGTCAAAATAAGATGCCTGATGATGGTACAGTCAAACCGAAAGGCCTAGCTACAAATACATATCCCAAGTTGAGAAAAATGGAAGGCCTATTTCTTATACCCTCGTTAACCTTAGCTGTGATTGTATGGTTTCACATGATGGAATTTCTTCAACATGATCAACTATACTTGCGTCATGTAAGGAAAGAGACAGTCTATGTTGATGTGGCTTACCGGAACTCAGATAATATGTAACTGAAAAAGCATTAAACTTTCATTAGAAGTTAGCATCTGTATCTTTTCTCAGAATGGAGATTGCCAGGTTAGGTAATAGACCCCTCAATTTTAACCCTTAAATGCTCATGACTCAATTACGCACACAATTTACGATTTTTAATCCCGTGTCGGACTGCAAAGAAAACAGTTAACACAACCACGATATTGTATATTGTGCCTTATTCTGTAAACTTACATGGAATTTAAGTACCAGTCGTTTTATTACTAACTAGGAGGTACCCGCGGCTTCCCCCACGATAATTAATTGAAAAATAAAAAATTAAGAGTATAATGATTATTGAAGCATTATATTTAATAACACTTGCACGCGAATCATTCATAAACTAAACCATTAGTAATTAATGAAACAGCTAGAATTCCGGCTTCAGAGTACATTCCACGATTAGAAAGCGCCCCCTGGGAAAACGATCTCAGATTTGATTATGCAGTTCCAAAGGAACCTGTGAACATATAATACGTATTGTTTCTCAACTGTCTGTTGACAGATGAATATGATGTGAATTATATTTGATAGCTTAAAAGACCCGGCGTCGCCCGGGTTTTGTATTTTGTAATTGGAAATTAGCTTATGAAGGATTTTCAATTTTAAATTCTAGGTCCTTATATAGGCATTTATAATTTGAAATAGGAAGAACGACTTATTACACTCAAACTATTCCCTCAGAAAACGCTTGATATAGTTTTTTTATGGCTCATAGAGGATCTAGAATTTTGCATCCCATCGCTTGTACAGTGCACAGCAAGCCTGGTAGAGGTTTAAATAAGAAGAAACAGAAATTCCTGTAACATAAAATTGTAATATCGAGGCGGGAAATGTCCCACTCTTATGTTACCATAAAACCGTTTTGGAGATGAATTAAACAGAAAGCATTATCACTTTCATACTTTTCTCTCCAAAACCTGCGATATAATATAATAACATACACATTACCATACCTCGTTTTGTTTTCTCTATGTCCAGGGTAGAGAAAGTTATGTGATTCCATTATTTTAGTGGATTTCATTCTGTAATATTTATTTATAACATGAATTATTTTGATAACTTCTCTTATTTGTCAAAAGTGCATTTCATTTGTTTTTTCCAAGCCCACCTGATACCATTTGGCAACAATATATTCGGTGATTTGGAATGGATAATTCTATGTAAAAAGGGATTAAGTATTTTCCAAAACATTTAATTTTTGGCATTTAGAATCAGAATTTTTCAAAATCCTTTCTTAGTGAGCACCTACATTATGAAACGAAGGTACTATCAAAATTCCAAGTCTCTACCTGTTATAGTTTAGGCTGTACGTTGATTCCTGTCATTCAGTCAATCAGTCAGTCAGTCAGTCATTCATTCAGTCAAGACAAAGCCTTTTATATTATATAGAGATTTATCAATTAAGGAGCTAAGGACAGAAACATATTCTTTCTTTTCCTTATAGTCCAGTCATTTGGTAGTTTTACCTGGAAAGTTTTCCGGGAGTTTTGAAAATTTGTGACTTTATAGATTTCGACGTGCTCTTTTCGAATTTTCACTTTGCTACCTCGTATCTTTGCCGCTCGCGCCGCCATATTAAAAAAATGGCGCCCAAAAACGGTTTTTTCACATTATCTTCTTTCCGACTCATTTTACGATGAAAATAGTTATGTAATAAATTAAACTAGAGAAAATTTCCTATAATTTATGTCGTAACGAGTTTTTTGTAAAATGAATCATTTCAGCGTTCGAGCGCCGCGAAGTCTTCTCCGACACGCGTTTTGGCCAAAGCCACGGAAGATGCGGATACGCCACTACCTGCATCATTTTGCGGTAAAGCATTTAATGAGCGATTTTAACTAAATAAGGTCTCCTGATTTCAAAAATGTCATTATTTTTATTGTTTCACACCTAGTTTTCGTGTTTGCTGTTATGGCGGACGCAATTTTAAGGTCTGTGTAGACTTTTTTGGGGACTGATTGTAGCTAAACGGTAAGTCGTATAAAAAAAACCTGTTGCAGAAGCAGTAACGGATTTTTAGAGATCTACAAGTTTGGTCTTATGATTTTTTGACGTATCTTCATCGGTTATCCCTTAGATTGAGTTAGATTTTTTATTTTAAATAAATTCTGTATATTTTTCTCTCATTATGTAATATTGGCACACATGGTATGAAATATAGAATCATACAAATTGGTAGGAATTTGGGCACATACAACAGTCATAAGCGTGCTAAATTTGGTGTTTGTAGCTGCCCCATAAGTATAGAAAAACTTGCTGGATAGCCGTGACGTCATTCACATCTACGACAGTCTAATCTTCCAATTATTAACATTGATGTTTATTCACTTCCAGATGAGCTAGAAACTTGAAATTTGGCAAACTTATAGATTTTAGATTTATTAAAATACATGTTGAAAACCGTTCAGCTCGATCAATGTAATAAGATAAATAAGATACCATTTGCTCAACTAAAATATATTTTATAGATTTTATCTTATAACCAATGTAAAAATTCCCAAAAGTTCAAACAAACTTCGATTTTTTTGTCACTGAGCATTTGTTCGGCATCAGATTATTTGGCAAAAATAAATTTATTTGGCCTGCACTCACAAAAAATACTGGAACACATACGGCTTGGACTGTTTGAAAATATTATTTGATTTTTCCCCGAAAAATATTATCAAAATTATCCTAATTTTTAAGTATTTTTTATCCTGTAAGCTAGTCTAAGCAATAACTTATATCTCTCGTTGTGAAGTACCTATTGAAAGAAAACATGACGTGTTACGTAGAAACGGTCAACGGATTCATGTTCAGTGACCCAAAATTGGTTAAGATCACCTATCACACCAAAGGAAAAAGTTTCAAAATCCAGCATCAAAGCTGCATACAGTTATTTTATTATATAAAATGTCAAAACAATATTTTTCACAAATGTCAATTAACCAGATGTGATAGAGAAAAACGAAATGCATTTTCGAATTTAGCACAGCGAATTTGATCAAACACACCTATTTTCGTTTTTACCGCAGAAATTTTCGTCTTTTTTCTAGGCTGATATAATCAATACGGCAATCAGCATTTCATCTACATTTGATTCCGTAATAGTTGTCGGCGAATATGTAGATCTTCTTATTCTTTTGACGGCTCTTTCTACGCGTTCAAACATAGCCTATATAATCTCAAACCAGGAATAGGAAAAATTTCGCAACGAATATATTCAACTCCATACCACTGCTGAACCTGGTGATAGGTTTGGAACGAATGTTGTCGTGCTGCTGTTTCCGTCGGTGGCAGCGATGCAATTTTAAATTTATTTTCATATACTGATTTTGTGAAGCATGTATATCTATAGTTGTTTAACGACACACTTTTCACGGCACTGTAACCATACAATGCAAGAAGGAAGCTTCAGCAATGATCTTTGGATCTGCATTTTGGTTTTTGAATACCTGGACAAGCTCGTTTAATTCTGTTTTTTTTTTAAAATACATTAGCACATTTTATTTTTCTTTGTTTAAAGAGTGCTGATGTTGCATCACAGCCACTGAAGGCGTGCAGAAATAATATTATGTTTTCTGCAGCTGTTTTATCTACGATACTTTTTGTTGAATATATTCGTTGCGAAATTTTCCCTTTTCCTGGTTTGAGAATCTATATATATATATATATGTGTGTGTGTGTGTGTGTGTGTGTCTCTGAACGCGTAGATAGAGTCGTCAAAAGAATAAGATGATCTACATCTTTGCCGACAACTATTACGGAATCAAATGTAGATGAAGTGTTGAATGCCGTATTGATTATTATTAGCGTATCCGCATATTCCGTGGCTTTGGCCAAAACGCGTGTCGGAGTAGACTTTGCGGCGCTCGTACGCTGAAACTATCCATTTTACAAAAAAAATCGTTACGACATAAATTATAGGAAATTTTCTCTAGTTTAATTTATTACATAACTATTTTCATCGTAAAATGAGTCGTAAAGGAGATATTGTGAAAAAACTGTTTTTGCGCGCCATTTTTTCAATATGGCGGCGCGAGCGGCAAAGATACGAGGTAGCAAAGTGAAAATTCGAAAAGAGCACGTCGAAATCTATAAAATCACCAATTTTCAAAACTCCCGGAAAACTTTCCAGGTAACCCCCTTTTTGAGCACCAAATGACTGGACTATTAGTGCTTTCTCTCCCGTTGAAGGGACGTTTATGCGGCATACACCACCAGGGTCTTACACGACAGCGACTTGTTGAGATAGAGATTATCTTTGAATCACACATACTTAACACTAGACAGGGATATACAGGGCCTCCTCGGATGAGTGAACAGCCCAATGCCGAGGCCACCTCCGAGACAACACGAACACATAGGACGAGACACACCAGTCTCGCACACACTCACTCCAAACAAGTCGCGGATGGGATGATAAAGACGATGATATCCGGTGAACACAAGGACCTAAAGTTACCTGACATACTTTTACAGGCAAGCAAAACCCCATCTAGGTAAATAGTTCCAACGAAGTATCGACCCCGGGCCCGCCAATTGAGATGAGCGGTGGACCAGAAACATACTGAAATGTATAACTCACCAGTTATCTAATTCTAATGAACCAATAGAAATAAGATTTCCTTAAAGTTCTGGGCGCACATGCATGCGAAATATCAATACCTGCGCCTTTGCATTTTTCTATTACTCGCTTCTAAAGAAGTGTTGGTGAAAATTGTGTAATGGAAATCAATTTAATTAATATAATTTAGCTACAAATATCAAAATATTTTCTTTTCATTATTATAGTAATCTGAAATTTATATATAATATTTGTATCTCGCAGATAAAATAACACGTGGATTTCTTAATAAAGCTTGATTTCGTTGAATTATAAAAGGGAAAGTTTATATTCACTCGAAAAAAATTAAAATATTTTGAATTTAGAACACTTTACTTCAGATTTTCCTTAAGTGGCCCATCGATAGCAACCTTACCCTATTTATATATATATATACATATTTATATATATATATATATATATCTTTACACGATAGCGGCCGTAATTTTGAAGATATTTGAACCAAATTTTATTATGTTATTTCTAGGCCCAATAGTTCGGACAAGTTCGTTAATGGGCAAAATTGGCCCAAGGGGGTGGTCGGGGGAGGGGGTTGAAATTTTTAAAAATGTATATCTCGGCCCCTATGAAGTATTGAGGGAAACTTTGTTTGAATAAATTAGAGTACTCCCTATGGAGTTTACAGTGACACCAACGATTCGGGGGTTCGAGTGATGGTGGGGGTGGAGGTGGGGGTGGGGGATGAAAATTCGAAACTTTTGAAACCACGTCTTGTGGGGTATCGTTGAAAAGCTCTTGATGAGTACTCTACAAATCAATAAATAGTTTTTTTATAGCTCTCATATTACGCGAGATTTTAATGTTTGAAAATAATAACACTAAAAAGAATTATTATAATATCATAATTTTGTCTTGTTTAGCGGCTTTGCTAATTTTATTAGGTAGATTTTCGAAGAAAAATCTACCTATTGCAATGGATACCACTTTATGATTTTCGAAAAATTCTTTCATATCTTTACGTTTCATGCTCCCCTAAGTACGAAACCACCGCCCGTTCAAAAAATTTTTTTGTGATATTTATATATATATTATATATATATATATATATATATATATCTTTACACGATAGCGGCCGTAATTTTGAAGATATTTGAACCAAATTTTATTATGTTATTTCTAGGCCCAATAGTTCGGACAAGTTCGTTAATGGGCAAAATTGGCCCAAGGTGGTGGTCGGGGGAGGGGGTTGAAATTTTAAAACATTTATATCTCGGCCCCTATGAAGTATAGAGGGAAACTTTGTTTGAATAAATTAGAGTACTCCCTATGGAGTTCACAGTGACACCAACAATTCGGGGGTTCGAGTGAGGGTGGGGGTGGGGGTGGGGGATGAAAATTCGAAACTTTTGAAACCACGTCTTGTGGGGTATCGTTGAAAAGCTCTTGATGAGTACTCTACAAATCAATAAATAGTTTCTTGATAGCTCTCATATGACGCGAGATTTTAATGTTTGAAAATAATAACACTTAAAAGAATTATTATAATATCATAATTTTGTCTTGTTTAGCGGCTTTGCTAATTTTATTCATTGCTGATCTTGCGCACGGCCTCCCAGAATATTATATCCTATTCGTGTTGTCAAAACAAATGATTGTAGGCTCTTCCTCTTTACCGAATTCAGTTCTTATTACTGCAGGTTTACCATGCCAAGGCTAAAGAAAAAGAGTGCTATGCAGCGACAATAAATTAAACCAAATCACTTCGAAATCTACCTCCGCCTGTAGGCCTGCCTAAAGGGTTTTTTTTAATATTTGGTATGGTCGGGAGTGTCGGCGACAATATACAAGGATAGTTTGGTCACCCTGTTCGCTGAGAAACAAAATGCGAAAATCGAGTGGGCGGAGCCTATTTGGCACCTTATATTTGGTTTTAGCCGAAGAAACACCCCACCTAGGTAACTCGTCCCGACCAGGAATCAAACCCGGGCCCGCTGCGAGAGAGGAACGATGGGCCAGAAGGTATAACTCACCAGTTGTCCCATTCTAGCGAAATAATAGAAATAAGATTGCCTTGATTCTGTAAATCGGGCATCCAAACCTCAGTATTATTCTGATCTAAACACACGTACGTTGGAAAGAGCAATATAATATTGTTTACAATATTTGCGTTTTCCTATTACTCGCTTCTAAAGAAGTATTGGTGACTATTGTTTACAAGAATTTAATTTATTTAATATATTTTACCTAAAAATAATGTATTTTCTTATGGTTATAATCTGAAAATTTATATTTTTGTTTGTATCTCGCAGGTAAAATACCGCGTTGTTTTCTTAATAAATTTTGAATTCGTTCAATCGGCCATTTAACAGTTAAAGATAGGCTTACTCTTCGAATTTTTGTAATCGATCTGCGAGTTATACTCCAGATCGATATACCAATCAGAGGGAAAATTTTCCTGTGGAAGTTTCGTAAATGAAACGGAGAAATCTTTAGTGCGCTTACAATTTTTCACCTGACACACACCACAATTAAGGAAGAATCAAAAAGTGAATTTTACTGGTTATTTAAGTTTTTAGTCTGTTTTAATTAAAATGACTCCAACACTTACACAGTTTGATTCATCTTAAACAGTGACCCCTCGAAATAAGATGCATGATGATGGTACAGTGAAACCGAAAGCCCAAGGTACAAATACGTATCCAGACTTGAGAAAAATGGTAGGCCTATTTCTTGTACAATATTTAACTTTAACTTATGGTTGCATATAGTGAGCTTTCTTCTGATTGAATTTTTTCAACATGTTCATCTTAGCCTACGTCATGTAGGAAGAGAGACAATCCATGTTGATGTGACGAATTCCTTTCCCAACTTCACGTCGCTTATTTTCATGTCCACTTGTTTGTTCGGGTGTCTTAGATCTTGCTAATACAGTGCAATTAAGAAGTCGCTCCGCAGTTTTTTTGCAGGCGAGAATCCGCTAAGAAACGGAATTCTGTTGGCAGTTTAGTATAATGTTCTCCTACAGTCACTTATTAAGTAAGGAATAAAATTAAGATACAAAATTCACCTATTTAAAGAATATGTTGAAATTTATTAAAGTATTCTTGAAGAAACAAATTCACTTGCTTATGCCCAATTAGTTTCGAAAACTTCAATTAATGATTTAATGTAACTACTTAATCCAGTTTTCAACTCACCAACAATAGCAAACAGATGCACAGCAATAGTTAACATGGCTACTCAGTATACCTGCTCGAGTCTGAAAGGAAGGTAAAAAGGTAGGGAAAAATACCAACCTTAGCATGAGTGGTGACATAACCAGAGCTGCGGAGAGACCAATTAATGGCACTGTAATGCAGAGTTAGAGATCCATAATACCATACTATAATACGCCTATTACGTGTGATGCAACGGTATCGCAATACTATTTAGGCCTATGTCGATATAGGTTTTCATTATAGCATTGGTGTGGTATCGATTATAATCGAACACGGAACGATCTTGAAACCTTGAGAGTAGCAACTGAAAACGCGTAATAAACAACCTGTTTCAAAAATTAATACAATTCTTTTCGTGTTAATTTCAATATTATGCTAAATTGAATTAATTTCGTGTTGTCAAAATTCGCTGGTTTTAAGAAAAATACCAAAGTTTGGACTTGACCAGACGCCATGAGCAGAAGTCAAGAACTACGACAACAGCTGATTGCCAACAACAGCGTATCCGTTCGTTTGAGTGAATCCAAAACATCAAAACTTAAACTTTGTGAGGAGGGGAAAATGTCTGTCTGCATATCCGTGTGTCTGTAGCCTACGTGCGATAACTCAAGTAAGCTTTATCGGATTTTTATGCAACTTGGTATATGCATTTATAACGTTTGTGGGAAGACGCCTGATCGTTTTGCACCAAATCGGTTGCCCAGTACCGGAGTAATGCCCAATTTAGTGCTTATTTTATGGTAATATATTGGGAAGAATTTATCAAATGCAAATCAGTCCTCATGAGAATATTGTTTTACAGTGTTCATATAAAGATTTGGAAATTGCAATACTGATAGCCTTGACAAATAACACTACCCACATACCCCTTCACATATGCTTATCAAATAAGACCTTTGTTCTTCCGTAAGTCCTGCTTAATGAATCGATCTGGAGCTTAGCTCGGAAATCGATCTAATAAATAATATATTTTCTGCACATCATAATTGTAATTATCATTGATTCAACAAAAAACATCCTGGCACTTTGTTACATCAGATTACCTGATTTTATTTTTTTTATAAAACAATATGATTAAGACTAAAATTATGCAGGCCTAATTTATTCGGTTTTAATAAATTAAACATCTTAATTAATTGCCTTTTTATAGCTATTTATGTATCAAGTACGCAAAATAACGCTTTAGCGGACGAATCTAGTATAGCGGCCGAGGCGAAAGCCGAGGCTGAAATACTGGATGAGTCCGCTAAAGTTTTTGCGTACGTGGTGCATACAATATTTTTTAGTAAAAGTTCTATAAATTATATGAAATAAAACAAAAATACCGTAATTAATTATAATGAAAGGCAATCAGTCATTTCTTTAAGTTATATTGTCATGGCCATCTAGATCATAAAACAACAATGACCGTACGTACCAATAACAAATGTGTAGTATAGATGCATAATATATGAATCCCTTGTTTGTAAAAGATATTGCATACCAACTAGTATTTATGAAAAGGTTGTGAAAATATAAATGATAATACCGAGGAAATTTCAATCCAAGCCAGAAACATTGAATTGGAGCTGCTACCAGCAACTTCACGGCAGAAATAGGCTATGAGAAGGGATATATTACGGCATTTAAATGCTGTTCGTCCATGGTAAGGAATGTTTTTCATGTGAACCAAAATGTGAAAAGTTGTTGGCTTATATTTGTTGTCATGTGATGAAGTGGGCTACCGTGTTTTGCGAAAAATCCTGGTAAAGTTTCTGATTATCATAAATAAACGTGTTGGCTTAAATTTGTTGTTTTATGACCAATTAGGCCTATATGCGTAAATCCATGTTAAAGTTGGTGTGACTGGTCAATGTCGTCTGGGTTTTGTTTATAGATTGCCATGACGACTTTAAAGGACAAGGCCGCTAAAATTGCATTTTGAATGCAGTTTGAATGCACTTTTATGCAATTTTAGCGGACTTGTCCTTTAAAGTGCAGCTTTTCGGCGTGTTACCAGTCCGATAAGCAGCTGTTTTAGAGAGCGTGTACTAAAAAATAAATTATTTAAATAAAACATCTAGTAGTTGAATAAATAATCGCGGGCGAAGCCGCGGGCACCTGAGAGCATTATTATATTCCATTCTTCAGTTATAAATATATTACAAGTTATAGGATTTGATACATCCTAGTGCGGTAAGTAAGCAAAAGACGCAGGTAGGTTAAGTTACCACCTTTGGGTGTAACAGTTGAGTATCCATCATGATAACATGAATTGGGCATAAATGATATTGTAACCCTTAAATGAGCAAGACTCAATTGCTCGCACAATATTTAAACTTGTGCCGAACTGCAAAGAAAACAGTTAACACAACCATTTCTTCCATAGTTTATTTATTGTGCCTTATTCTGTAAACTTAATGGAATTTAAATAGCCTATCAGTCGTTTTATTATAAATTTAAGAGAAACCGATGTATGCTAAAGGGTACATTGTCAATTAAGGCGGTAAGGACAGAAACATATTCTTTCTATTCCTTAGTTCTTCCTCTCACGTTAAAGGGATGTTTATGCGGCATACTCCGCCTGGGCTTTACACGACCGCGACTTGTGGGGATATAGAGATTATCTTTACATACTTTTATAACTAGACATAGATACGCAGGGCCTCCTCGGATGAGTGAACAGCCCAATGCCGAGGCCACCTCCCAGACACCACGAACACACAGCATGAGACACACCAGTCGCACACACACTCACTCCAAACAAGGCGAGGATGGGATGAAGATGATAAAGACGATGATATCCGGTGGCCAGAGGGACCTAAAGTTATCTGATATCCTTTTATAAGGAAGAAAAACCCCACATATGTAACTCGTCCGACCAGGAATCAAACCCGGGCCCGCTGCGTGAGGGGAGCGGTGGACCAGAAACATATTGAAATGTATAACTCACCAGTTGCCTAATTCTAGTGAACCAATATATGTGAGATTACTTTGATTCTGTAAATCGGTCATCCACACCTCAGTAATATTCTAATCTAAACACGTACATTGGAAAGAGCAACGTATTATTATTTACAAATTCTGGGCGCACGTGGGAAATATCAAAACCTGCGCCTTTGCGTTGTCCTTACTCGCTTCTAAAGAAGTATTGGTGACTATTGTTTACAAGAATTTAATTTAGTTAATATATTTTATCTACGAATATCAAAATATTTTCTTATCATTATATTGTTTATCTGAAAATTTATATTTTATGTTTGTATCTCGCAGATAAAATACCACGTGGTTTTCTTATAAAGTTTGATTTCGTTCAATCGGATAATCTCCCCCCTAATACGTTACTTTCCTAGGAATTTTTGTAATCGATCTGCGAGTTATACTCCAGATCAGTGTTGCCATACGTACGACTATAGTCGTACACATACGACTATTTCATAGATTTGTACGACGTACGACGCAACCATATGTCGTATGCCTATTCATACGACTATTTTAATATAATTTTTTTACTATCATTTTCTGTATATTTTTTATCAATCTATTGCAGAACTTTCAATTTGGATAAACATTAAGTTTTTTTTTTTTTCGTAGTTGCCTACATGTTGCTAAATGCATGGCGGAATGTTATAATAGCCATTGTCAAATTATAAAATAAAACTAAGTCCCTTTATTTCTTACAGAGTTACAGGTGCCGCATCTTGCTTAAGTTGTATTGTTATTGCTACTTCTCTCATTATTCTTCTCCAAACATTTTATATTTTAGCCGCACGTGTGCAAAACGAAGCAATCCAAACCTCTAAAGAAGTTATACCGATAAAGAGCAGCTGGTCTTATTGTTTTTATTTTACTTTGGCCAAACATAACAATCATATCATTGTTATTATTAATAGAAGGCCTATATGATGACACGTCCATATCAAAAGCAGGGCCGTAGCTAGGCGGTGGCGAGGTGGGCCCCCGCCAAGGGCGCAGGTACAGAGAGTGCGCAAAATTAACCATTGAAAATCCCGCCTTGTTTTAGACTGGTGCAATTTATCAAGCAATAAAAATTCCACGTTAATGGAAAAAAATCTTTCAGGTTATTAAAAATGACTGCACGTGAACTAGCTGTAGTATTATGCCGATTGTCTACAAACGAAAAGCAGTCATGCAACGTTCTTTAATTAACACATTTTTATTGACAGAGTATAACATAAATCATGAACAGTATGGAATGATATAACAATAAAAATTAAAATGTACGTTATTATTGAGATGAAAGTGGTTCAACTATTCGAAAAATACTTTTACCTATATTAGTGTGTTAAATATTTTAGTAGGCCTCAGGCCTATTATGTAATTTACTTTTGATACTTGATTTTATTATTAAATTCTTTTTTAAGTAGTTCAATCGTCTGAAAATAAGGTTTTAGTACCGGTACCTTGAAAGTCAAATTGAGGTTTAGGTTTTCTTTGATAATAACAGTGTTTTTATATTAAAATAATAAACAATTTTACAGAAATTTAAAAATTGTTTGCCCGCTGTGCTTGTCCACAGACAGACAGACAGACTGACAGACGTCATTCCAAAAACACTTTTTTCGGTTTCTAGGCATCATGAAACATGTTTTCCCGGTGTTATCTGGATTTAGATTTTTTTTTCACGATCACAATACGTTCTCTATACGATGTATATACGAGAAAGTAAAACCAATTTTCGTAATATTGGCCTGTTTCTACATTTGAACTTGAAACGGAAGTCGCTACGGGTATCTGTGGTATCTGCCGAACAACATAGATGGAGACGCAAAATTCATGCATATCCCACTAGATGGCAGGGTAACACGTTTTCAAAGTGATCGTAGTTTTTCAAGTTTTTCATTCATTTGCTTTCTTGAGAAGTCAGTAAAAGTACCCCATAGCTTTTAGAAAATTGTGCTCTACTGAAATATCAGCAGATGTAAGAAATTTTTCGTTGGGATGTTAGGGATTGGACGTTTAAGTAAGTAATCCCATAGATAAAGTTGAATGGAGTTTGCTGTCTAACATGTTATCCTAGTTTAATCGCCGAACATTTCCCAACATGTTACTAGATGTGTTCTCACATCTAATTTTTGTAGTCGATTCACGGGCTTAGCCCTGGCTCGACAAACATTATCATGTCGTAATTTACTGGTCTCAGTTTTGTAGTCCAGTGAATAAGGGAGGTCCTCCCATTACACGAGAGACTGGCGTCAGTACAGAACTCTCACGTCTCTGTGACTGCTGACTGCTCAGCTGTACATCTGATCTCTTGCAGTCGAAAGACGCATGCAGGGAGGCAAGGATACACTTTGACATTTCAACGTCAAAGCAACGCACATTAAATCGCACGAAATGTAGTGGGAATTAATGACCTTTGATATTCAGGACTGGGTGATGTTTGTCCCGTCTTCTTTATGTTTTCTGGTGTAATTTCGATTTCGATATAAATTTCGTGTAGTTTTCGTGTGTGTAGTTTCGATTATTGACAGAGTATAACATAAATCATGAACAGTATGGAATGATATAACAATAAAAATTAAAATGTACGTTATTATTGAGATGAAAGTGGTTCAACTATTCGAAAAATACTTTTACCTATATTAGTGTGTTAAACATTTTAGTAGGCCTCAGGCCTATTATGTATTTTACTTTTGATACTAGATAATATAATTTAATTCTTTTTTTAAGTAGTTCAATCGTCTGAAAATAAGGTTTTAGTACCGGTACCTTGAAAGTCAAATTGAGGTTTAGGTTTTCTTTGATAATAACAGTGTTTTTATATTAAAATAATAAACAATTTTACAGAAATTTAAAAATTGTTCAGACCCCCCAATATTGGAGGGCGCAGATTTGTCAAACTCGCCAAGGGCGCAGAAGGACCTTGCTACGGCCCTGATCAAAAGTGACTATATACTACCCGCGCGCCGTATCTTGAGCGCTGGATTTACGGGGAAGTGAGGGTCGGGGGGAACAAAACATAGCTATTCCGCCAGTCTTTCTGCAGTGTTGTCAACTAAAGAAATAACGTTTCAGCAGAATCGCGCGTATGGTATTATATATAGTGACTTTAATATACAACGATTTTAATGCAGTCCAATAATATAATGTGGTGACGGTATTGCGTAACAATTAATTACACGTCATAAGCCTTTGGTTATCAAATAAGTCATCAAATAAGAATATTATAGGCTCAATATTTTTACACTGGATGACTAATTTTAAGCATAAAGAAGAGTCTTAGCAGAACATGCTTCACCATTTCGTGTTTTAAAACGTAAGAGAGGTAAGGCATCTAAAGTGGAGAAAGCTATAGGCCTAATTTTAAACGTATTTAATACAAATTGTGAAAAGTTCGCTCAACTTTCAGTCCATGAAATTGACATCAGAGTTCACGGGATCGTCAGAAATTAGCACATCCGGAATTCTTAAAGAGGTGAGGAAAGTGTTGGATCTACAATGAAGTGTTTGTGAAATCAGCAGTTCGAAAGATTGTATTTTTCTCCATAACTCGATGCGTCAGAAAAGATAATGTCAAAAAAGAAATAAGAATCCTGAGACAGAATGAAAGCTTAGTATTGAATCCACTAGATGTCAGGGTGTATAGCGTACTTCGTGTTTCAATGTTGTCAGCTTAACCTACGAAGTTGAACGAAACCTACCGAATGAGGACTAGGGAGCCGAGCGCTCAAGAAATCGCGCGCGGGTAGTACTTTTCTTTAAATAATATCTAAAAATCTGACTTTCTTACATTTATTATTATTGTATTTATTCCTGCAACATTTGCAGGTAGCTGATGACAAAGAATAGCCTACCAACAACAATGGGTATAATATACCCATATTATGTATACAGTTACGAGAGACCAGTTAGCTGAGTAGTAGAGGTGAACAACAAAGTCAGCATGCGTGAGTGTAGCAGTGGCACGTTATAGAACTTGTAAAAGCACAATATTTTAACCACCAAGCTTGCATTTATAGAAAAAATGTCTGTATAGAGTAGGCTACCTCACTTGGCAATTATTATTATTATTATTATTATTATTATCATCATCATCATCATCATCATCATCATGACCATTCGCAAAATGTACGACGATTTTAACTAGCGTACGACTATTTTCAATTGTTGGTACGACTGTTTTACGTTTCTGATCTGGCAACCCTGCTCCAGATCGATATGCCAATCAGTGGGAAAATTTCCATTTAAAAGTTTCATAAATAAAACTGAGAAATCTTTAGTGCTTTTACAATCTTCTATACGTCAGCTGTTGAAACACAACACAAATTAGGAAGAATCAAGAAGTGAGTTTTACTGAACTTCACGCCAACACTAGCACAGTATCGTTTATCTTAAACAGCGACGAATCAAAATAAGATATCTGATGATGGTACTGTGAAACCGAAAGGCCTAGGCACAAATACATATCCCAAGTTGAGAAAAATGGTAGGCCTATTTCTTATACACTCTTTAACCTTAAGGCTAGTTTACACGATGACACTAGGTTTCGTAACCACTTTCATAAAAGTGATTTCGTGAAACTAATTACACCCATTTTCATTCCAATGCAACCGCACATTTCATGTTATTTCTGAAGTTCAAGTTGTTAAAATCCCATATAAACGTTTGAAACACGTATGAATACAGGCATTTCACAATTTCCTCACTTCCTCATTTCATTTTATGAAATGCGTACAAGCTAAATAAGTGTATAATCTCAAAATTACTATTATAGTTTCGTGAAAAGTTGGAATCAGCCGAAACTGCGTAGTGTCGTAACTCATTGTCGCCAGTACATCTAGCGCTTGCGCATTGAAGTAAAAAACAGTTTCAAAACTCAGTTACGAAACCTAATTTCGTCGTATAAACTAGCATTTAGCTTTGGGTGCAACAATGGAATATCCACCATGATAATAGGAACGCTTTCATGTTATTGTAACCCTTAGAGGCGCAAGACTCAATTGCTCGCACAATATTTAATCATTTGCCGGAAAACAGTTAACACAACCATTACTTAAATAGTAATGAACCTACAAAGTTTTATTACTTCCATAGTTTATTTATTGCGCCTTATTCAATAAACTTAAATGGAATTTAAATATCACTCGTTTTATTACAAATTTAAGAGAAACTGATAAATCCTAAAGGGTAAATTATCAATTAAAGCGGTAAGGACAGAAACATATTCTGTCTTTTCCTTAGTTCTTCCTCTCACGTTAAAGGGATGTTTATGCGGCATACGCAGCCTGGGCTTTACACGACCGCGACTTGTGGGGATAGAGATTATCTTTACATACTTTTATAACTAGACATAGATACGCAGGGCCTCCTCGGATGAGTGAACAGCCCAATGCCGAGGCCACCTCCGAGACACCACGAACACATCCTAGGACAAGACACACCAGTCGCACACACACACATGCTCACTCCGAACAAGGCGAGGATGGGGATGAAGATGATAATGACGGCCAGATGATATCAGGGGACCACAAGGGCCTAAAGTTACCTGATATTCCTTTACATGTTAGAAAGACCCCACCTAGGTATCTCGTCCCGACCAGGAATCGAACCCGGGCGATGGACCAGAAACATACTGAAACGCATAACTCACCAGTTATCTAACTCTAGTGAACCAATAGGAAGATTACCGTGATTCTGTAAATTCGGCTTCCAGACCTCAGTTTTATTCTAATCTACACGTACCTTGGAAAGAGCAACATAATATTATTTACAAGTTCTGGGCGGAAATGGGAAATATCAAAACCTGCTCCTTTGCGTTTTCCTATTACTCGCTTCTAAAGAAGTGTTGGTGACAGTTGTGTAATGTAATTCAATTTAATTAATATAATTTAGCTACAAATATCAAAATATTTTCTTATCATTATTACAATAATCTGAAATTTATATTTAATATTTGTATCTCGCAGATAAAATAACACGTGGTTTTCTTAATAAATCTTGATTTCGTTTAATCGATGTCCGCCTGCCTGCTCGTGAAATGGACTTGGAATTTTTGTAATCGATCTGCGAGTTATGCTCCAGATCGATATAACTTACTAATCAGTGGTAAAAGTTGACTTTGGAAGTTTCATAAATATAACGGAGAACTCTTAAGTACGCTTAAAATTTTCTGTACGTCAGCTGTTGACCCAGAACACAAACTTTGGAAGAATCAGGAAGTGAATTTTACACCATCTTAGTTTCATTCATCTTAGATAGTGGCTCGTCACAATAAGATGCCTGATGATGGTACAGGGAAACCGAAAGGCCTGGGAACAAATACATATCCCAACTTGAGAAACATGGTAGGCCTTATACACTCTTTAATCTTAGCTGTGGTTGCATGGTTTTGCATGCTCGAGGGAATTTTTTCAACATGTTCATGCGTTATGTAAAGTCCATGTTGATGTGGCTTACCGGGGTGACGATATCTTATCCAACTTTAACGTTGCTTATTTTCAAGTCCACTTGTTTGTACGGGTTACTTAGAACTTGATAATACAGTGCAATCAGGAAGTCGCTCCGCAGTTTTTGTGCAGGCGAGAATCCGCTAAGAAAGGGAATTCCGTTTTCAGTATGGTTATAATTAGGGTGTGGATTTCTATGACCTAAATATAGTATGTATGCATGCATTTATGACCTAAAAAACATTAAAATATGACCAATAACATTTAAAATATGACTTTACCACTTACACATTGTGCATATTTTTCTAAGTTTCATTACAATTCATTTTTTATTAAAATATAATGTTAATTGTTTAAAATATGTGTAAATTCTCAAAAAGTAGCCTATCATTATAATCCAAAATTTACAAAAATGATATGAAACTTCAAAACTTCTTTATTTAATAGCATATGCAAACAAATATGCAAAAAATACGACCTAAATATGCATATTCATACTAAATATGCTACAACAGTTGAAAATTTCCTAAATATGCAGTTATATGCACAATTAAAGCCATACCATTTTCACCAGGATGCTTGCAATCTGGTTTAAATTAGACGGAAACCTGAAATAATGCAAAGGGGAAAATATGACGTGTCATAGAAATCCGCCCCTTAGTAATAATGTTCTTTTATGGTCACTTATGAAGCAAGACATAAAATTAAGATAAAAAACTCACCTATTTAAAGAATATGTTGAAAATGATTAAAGTATTCTTGAAGACACAAGTTCACTCGCTTTTGCCTAATTTAGTTTCGAAAACTTCAATTAATGATTTAATGTAATTACTTCTTCCAGTTTTCAACTCATCAACAATAGCAAACAGATGCACAACAATAGTTAACATGGCTACTCAGGTATACCTACTCGACCTATGCTCAGTATGTATTACAATTTTGAGACATCTAACATACTGAGCATAGGTGGAGTGCATATTAACAAAATCAAATTATACAGCTCAGTGGGAAAATGAAAATAATTGAAATATACCTACTCGAGTCTGAAAGGAAGGTAAACGAGAGATACCAACCTTCGCATGACTGGTGACATAACCAGAGCTGCGGAGAGACCAATTAATGGCACTGTAATGCAGTATTAGAGATCCATAATACTATACTATAATACGCCTATTACGTGTTACGTAATGATATTTATTTCGAAATAGGTTTTCATTATAGCATTCGTGTAATATCGATTACTATCCAACACCGAACGATCTTGAAACCTTGAGAATAGCAGCTGAAAATGCGTAATAAACAACCTGTTTCAAAAATTAATACAATTCTGTTCGTGTTAACTTCAATATTATGCTAAATTGAATTCGCTGGTTGTAAGAAAAAGACCAAAGTCTGGAGTTGACCAGACGCCATGAGCAGAAGTCAAGAACTACAACAACAGCTGATTGCCAAGAGCAGCGTATCCGTTTGTTTAAGTGAATCCAAAACATCAAATCTTAAACTTTGTGAGGAGGGGAAAATGTCTGTCTGTATGTCCGTGTGTCTGTACTTGCGATAACTCAAGTAAGCTTTATCGGATTTTTATGCAACTTGGTATATGCATTTATAACGTTTGTGGGAAGACGCCTGATCGTTTTGGACCAAATCGGTTGTCCAGTACCGGAGTAATGCCCAATTTAGTGCCTATTTTATGGTAATATAGGATAGAATTTATCAAATTCAAATCAGTCCTCATGAGAACATATTGTTTCTACAGTGTTCATTTAAAGATTTGGAAATTGCAATACTGATAGCGTTGTCAAATAACACTACCCACATATTCCTTCATATATGATTATCAAATAAGACCTTTGTTCTTCCGTAAGCCCTGCTTAATGAATCGATCTGGAGCTTAACTCGGAAATCGATCTAATAAATAATATAGGCTATTTTCTGCACATAATAATTGTAATTATCGTTGATTTCACAAAAACATCCTGGCACTTTGTTACATCAGTTTACCTGATTTTTTTTATTATAAAACAATATGATTAAGACTAAAATTACGTAGGCCTAATTCATATGGTTTTAATAAATTAAATATCTTAATTAATTGCCTTTGAAAAAAATTATTTAAATAAAATATCTAGTAGTTGAATAAATAATCGCGGGCGAAGCCGCGGGCACCTGAGAGCATTATTATATTCCATTCTTCAGTTATAAATATATTACAAGTTATAGGTTTTGATACATCCTAGTGCGGTAAGTAAGCAAAAGACGCAGGTAGGTTAAGTTACAGGCTTTGGGTGTAACAGTTGAGTATCCATCATGATAACATGAATTGCGCATAAATGATATTGTAACCCTTAAATGAGCAAGACTCAATTGCTCGCACAATATTTAAACATGTGCCAGACCGCAAAGAAAACAGTTAACACAACCATTTCTTCCATAGTTTATTTATTGCGCCTTATCCTGTAAAGTTAATGGAATTTAAATGTCAGTCGTTTTATTACAAATTTAAGAGAAACTGATGAATCCTAAAGGGTAAATTATCAATTAAAGAGCTAAGGACAGAAACATATTCTGTCTTTTCCTTAGTTCTTAGTTTCATGTTAAAGGGATGTTTATGCGGCATACGCCGTCTAGGCTTTACACGACCGCGACTTGTGGGGATAGAGATTATCTTTAGGCCTACATACTTTTATAACTAGACATAGATATGGAGGGCCTCCTCGGATGAGTGAACAGCCCAATGCCGAGGCCACCTCCGAGACAACACGAACGCATAGGACGAGACACACAGTCGCACACACACACACTCGTTTCGAACAAGACGCGGATGGAACGAAAATAATGATGACGATAATATCCGGGGACCACAAGGGCTTAAAGTTATCTGACATCCTTTTATAAGAAAGAAAACCCCACCTAGGTAACTCGTCCCGACCAGGAATCAAACCCGGGCCCGCTGCGTGAGGGGAGCGATGGACCAGAAACATATTGAAATGTATAACTCACCAGTTGCCTAATTCTAGTGAACCAAGAGAAATAAGATTACCTTGATTCTGTAAATCGGGCATCCACGCCTCAGTAATATTCTGATCTAAACACACGTACGTTGGAAAGAGCAACATAATATTATTTACAAGTTCTGGGCGGAATGGGAAATATCAAAACCTGCGCCTTTGCGTTTTCCTATTACTCGCTTCTAAAGAAGTGTTGGTGACAGTTGTGTAATGTAATTCAATTTAATTAATATAATTTAGCTACAAATTTCAAAATATTTTCTTATCATTGTTATAGTAATCTGAAATTTATATTTAATATTTGTATCTCGCAGATAAGATAACACGTGGTTTTCTTAATAAAGTTTGATTTCGTTCAATCGGCGTCTGTGATTGTTTCAAAAACCTATTTTCTTAGAATTTTTGTATTCGATCTGCGAGTTACACTCCAGATCGATATGCCTATCTAGGAAAATTTCCCTTTACAAGTTTCATAAATAGAACATCTTCTATTCGTCACCTGCTGACACAACAAAAATCAAGAAGTGAATTTTACGTCTTCACGGTTTCATTCATCCTAAAGAGTGACCCCTCAAAATAAGATGCCTGATGATGGTACAGTGAAACCGAAAGGCCTAGGTACAAATGCATATCCCAATTTGAGAAAAATGGTAGGCCTATTTCTTATACACCCTTTAATCTTAGTTGTGGTTGTATATAGTGAGCTTTCTCATGAGTGAATTTCTTCAACATGTTTAACTATACTTGCGTCATGTGGGAAGAGAGACAGTCTTTGTTGATGTGGCTCAGCGGAGTTGAGTATCCATTATGATAATATGAACCCGAATGATAATGCAATTGAGTTGTCTATTAGCAAACTTGACAGTCTCCATTTCGACGAAAGATAGAGATTCTAACTACTAATGAATCTTTATTGCATTTCCTGGTATTTATTTAGTGTAGGCCTATGTATTGCAAATCAGAATTCTTCCCTTAGGCTAGGCTATGTGGGAACTCAGATTTCCAACACATTCACTAAATGTGTACCGGGATGTGCATTAAACCACAGTATAGTATAACAGTAGCGAAGCTCTAATGAAAGGAAAATGCATCCTTTTGACAGATCGTGCGACACTAGCACCCCAAGCGGCCAGCAGGATGGAACTAGCAAACAGCCATTTCCAGCATTGGAAAGATACGAATATATGGCTGTATTTCTTCTTATTTTTAAAATTACCAGAACGAGATTATTACCGGAAAGGCATACTGGTGAACTCACCAAATCATAGACTTTATGGTAATGTAAAGAAGTTGTAGTTTCAAGATCGATGACATTGTATATCTTATAAAGTATCAGACCGGTTTCCGTCCACCATATAAGCTACATCCCTACATCTTCAAGAATTTAATTGACCTACTACTAACATATACTGTACTTACACTGAAAATTCTGACAAATAAGAAAACTTAATAATTTCAATAAGCATGTAGTAGTACTAGTTCAGAAATTAGGGGGGAAAGTAAAGTTCTATAGGCATATAGCACGATAGGCCTATGGTCAGTATCAGATGCAATAGAAAAACACTTTTGTCTTTTTCTTCATTTTGTTAAACACGATAAATTATTAAAAATTAAAGGATTAAACACGTTATCTTTATTCTCGACAGTTTAATTTTGTTAAATTCAATTATATAGGCCTAACATAACCTCGTGTTAAAATTTTTTTAAAATTAGTAGGGTCAGGTGGGGTATTTGTAAAGAGGCCTATATATTTAGAAACCTTTGCATCGTTAGGATTTTCATTTATGATATACATATAAAAATAATTAATTGTATATAGCATTTACAAGCCATTTTCTGCTCCTAAAATTAAAAGAAATAGGAGTAAATACACTAGTATGGATGCAAGCATGATCATCACAAATTTGCAATTTAATTTCACAAATAACTGTTTTTGCTTACCTCTCAGGATCTTTAGGGAACCTGAAGAAAGATAAATCGGGAGAATTCCTTTGGCTGTTGGTGCAATTTATAGCACCACAAGAATTTCCATAAAATATTGTTGACATTTTACATAAGCAACAATGTAACATATTGTGTGGTTCTTGCTCACCGCTACGAGCGCTGCAGTCGCGCCGGTTGAAAAAAACTGTATGGAGCTTCGCTACTGTTATACTATACTGTGATTAAACTTTCGTTGGAATCTAGCATCTCTATCTTTTCTTAGAATGGAGATTGCCAGGTTTGATGATATACCCGTTAATTGTAACCCTTAAATGCTCATGACTCAATTCCGCACACAATTTTTAAACCCGTGTCGGACTGCAAAGAAAACAGTTAACACAACCATTACTTTCATAGTTTATTTATTGTGCCTTATTCTGTAAACGTACATGAAATTTAAATACCAGTCGTTTTATTACTAATTTAAGAGAAACTGATGTATCCTAAAGGTTACATTATCAATTAAAGAGATAAGAACAGAAACATATTCTTTCTCTTCCTTACTTTTTCCTCTCACGTTGAAGGGACGTTTATGCGGCATACGCCACCAGGGCCTTACACGACCGCGACTTATGGGGATAGAGATTATCTTTGGATCACCATACATATTTTTATGACTAGACAGTAATATGCAGGGCCTTCTAGGATGAGTGAACAGCCCAATGCCGAGGCCACCTCCGAGACAACACGAACACATAGGACGAGACACACCAGTCGCACACACATTCGTTCCGAACAAGGCGAGGATGGAACGAAGATGATAATGACGGCCAGATGATATCCGGAGACCAAAAGGACTTGAAGTTATCTGACATTCTTTTACAGGCAAGAAAAATCCCACCTACGTAACTTGTCTCGTCCAGGAATCGGACCACAGCCCGCTGCGTTAGAGGAGCGGTGGATCAGAAACATACTGAAATGTGTAACTCACGAGTTATCTAATTCTAGTGAACCAATAGATACAATATTGCCTTGATTCTGTAAATCGGGCATCCAGACCTCAATATTATTCTAATCTAAACACGCATACATTGGAAAGAGCAACATAATGTTGTTTAGAAGTATTGGGCGCACATGGGAAATTTCAAAACCTTTGCATTTTCCTATTACTCGCTTCTAAAGAAGTGAAAATTGTATAATGCAATTCAATTTAATTAATATAATTTAGCTACGAATATCAAAATATTTTCTTATCATTATTACAATAATCTGAAATTTATATTTAATATTTGTATCTCGCAGATAAAATAACACGTGGTTTTCTTAATAAATCTTGATTTCGTGTAATTGGTGTCTATCCGTCCGTCTGTAAAATCGTATTGGAATTTTTGTAATCGATCTGCGAGTTATGCTTCAGATCGATATAACTTGCTGATCGGTGGGAAAAGTTGTCTTTGAAAGTTTCATAAATAAAACTTAGAACTCTTTAGTACGCTTGCAATCTTCTGTACGTCAGCTGTTGACACACAACACAAACTTAGGAAGAATCAAGAAGTGAATTTTACTGTTATTTTAAGTTTTTGGTGGTTTTAGTTAAAACACTAACTCAGTTTCATTCATCTTAAACCCGTCAAAATAAGATGCCTGATGATGGTACACTGAAACCGAAAGGCCTGGGAACAAATACATATCCCAACTTGAGAAACATGGTAGGCCTTATACACTCTTTAAACCTTAGCTGTGGTTGCATGGTTTTGCATGCTCGAGAGAATTTTTTCAACATGTTCATGCGTCATGTAGAAAGTACATGTTGATGTGGTTTTAGCGGGGTGACGACTTCTTATCCAACTTTAACGTCAATTATTTTCATGTCCACTTGTTTGTACGGGTTTCTTAGAACTTGATAATACAGTGCAAGCAAGAAGTCGCTCCGCAGGCGAGAATCCGCTAAGAAAGGGAATTCCGTTTTCAGTATGGTTATAATTAGGGGGTGGATTTCTATGACCTAAAAATAGTAGCCTATATATGCATGCATTTATGACCTAAAAAAACATTAAAATATGACCAATAAATTTAAAATATGACTTTACCACTTACACATTGTGCATATTTTTTTTAAGTTTCATTACAATTCATTTTTTATTAAAATATAATGTTAATTTTTAAAATATCTGTAAATTCTCAAAAAGTAGCCTATCATTATAATCCAAAACTTACAAAAATGATATGAAACTTCAAAACTTCTTTAATATGCACACAAATATACCAATAAAATGACCTAAATATGCATATTCATACTAAATATGCTACAATAGTTGAAAATTTCCTAAATATGCAGTTATATGCACAATAAAAGCCGTTTCATTTTCACCAGGATGCTTGGAATCTGGTTTAAATTAGACGGAAACCTGAAATAGCCTAAAGCAAAGGGGAAAAGTATGACATGTCATAGAAATCCGCCCCCTAATAATAATGTTCTTTTATAGTCACTTATGAAGCAAGACATAAAATTAAGATAAAAAATTCACCTATTTAAAGAATATGTTGAAAATGATTAAAGTATTCTTGAAGACACAAGTTCACTCGCTTTTGCCTAATTTAGTTTCGAAAACTTCAATTAAAGATTTGATGTAACTACTTATTCCAGTTTTCAAGTCACCAACAATAGCAAACAGATGCACAACAATAGTTAACATGGCTACTCAGGTATACCTACTCGAGTGTTAAAGGAAGGTAACGAGAGATACCAACCTTCGCATGACTGGTGACATAACCAGAGCTGCGGAGAGACCAATTAACGGCACTGTAATGCACTGTAATGCAGTATTAGAGATCCATAATACCATAAGTTACTATAATACACCTATTACGTGTTACGTAATGATATTTATTTAGAAATAGGTTTTCATTATAGCATTCGTGTAATATCGATTATAATCGAACACGGAACGATCTTGAAACCTTGAGAATAGCAGCTGAAAATGCGTAATAAACAACCTGTTTCAAAAATTAATACAATTGATTCAACTATGCTATTGTAACCCTTAAATGCGCAAGACTCAATTGCTCGCACAATATTTAAACATTTTCCGGACTGCAAAGAAAACAGTAAACACAACCATTACTTAAATAGTTTATTTATTGCGCCTTATCTGTAAACTTAAATGGAATTTAAATATCACTCGTTTTATTACAAATTTAAGAGAAACTGATAAATCCTAAAGGGTGCATTATCAATTAAAGAGCTAAGGACAGAAACACATTCTTTCTATTCCTATTCCTCTCTGGGTGAAGGGACATTTATGCGGCCCACGCCTCCCGGGCCTATTCGACCGCGACTTATGTGGATAGAAATTATCTTTAAATCGCATACATACTTTTATGACTAGACATGGACAAGCTGAGCCTACTCGGATGAGTGAACAGCCCAATGCCGAGGCCACCTCCGAGACAACACGAACGCATAGGACGAGACACACAGTCGCACACACACACACACACACACTCGTTTCGAACAAGACGCGGATGGAATGAAGATGATGATGACCATGATATCCGGGGACCACAAGGGCCTAAAGTTACCCGACATTCTTTTGTAGGCAAGAAAAAGCCTATCTAGGTAACTCCTCCCGACCAGTAACTGAACCACGGCCCGCTGATGAAAGGAGCGGTGGACCAGAAACATACTGGAATGTGTAACTCACCAGTTATCTAATTCTAGTGAACCAATAGATGTGAGATTACTTTGATTCTGTAAATTGGTCATCCCCACCTCAGTAATATTCTGATCTAAACACACGTACCTTGGAAAGAGCAACATAATATTATTTATAAGTTCTGGGCGATTGTTTGAAAAATCAAAACCTGCGCCATTGCATTTTCATATTACTCGTTTCTAAAGAAGCATTGGTGACTATTGTTTACAAAAATTTAATTTAATTGATATATTTTACTTATAAATAATGGATTTTCTTATAAATATAATCTGTAAATTTATATTTTTGTTTGCATCTCGCAGATAAAATACCACGTGGTTTTCTTAATAAAGTTTGATTTCGTTCAATCTGAGCAATTGTTTCAAAAATCTCTTCATATCTAGGAATTCTTGTAATCGATCTGCGAGTTATACTCCAGATCGATATGCCAATCAGTGGGAAAATTTCCATTTAAAAGTTTCATAAATAAAACTGAGAAATCTTTAGTGCTCTTACAATTTTCTATACGTCAGCTGTTGAAACACAAATTAGGAAGAATCAAGAAGTGAGTTTTACTGAACTTGACGCCAACACTAGCACAGTATCGTTTATCTTAAACAGCGACGATTCAAAATAAGATGTCTGATGATGGTACTGTGGAACCGAAAGGCCTAGGCACAAATACATATCCCAAGTTGAGAAATATGGTAGGCCTATTTCTTATACACTCTTTAACCTTAAGGCTAGTTTACACGATGACACTAGGTTTCGTAATCATTTTCGTCAAAGTGATTTCGTGAAACTAATTACACACATTTTCTTTCCAATGCAACCGCACATTTTATGTTATTTCTGAAGTTCAAGTTGTTGAAATCCCATATAAACGTTTGAAACACGTGTAAATACAGGCATTTCACAATTTCCTCACTTCCCCATTTCACTTTACGAAGTGCGAACAAGCTAAATAAGCGTATAATCTCAAAATTACTATTATAGTTTCGTGAACAGTTGGAATCAGCCGAAACTGCGTAGTGTCGTAACTCATTGTCGCCAGTACATCTAGCGCTTGCGCATTGAAGTAAAAAACAGTTGCAAAACTCAGTTACGAAACCTAATTTCGTCGTGTAAACTAGCCTTTAGCTTTGGGTGCAACAGTTGAATATCCAACATGATAATAGGAACGCTTACATGTTATTGTAACCCTTAAATGCGCAAGACTCAATTGCTCGCACAATATTTAAACATTTGCCGGACTGCAAAGAAAACAGTTAACACAACCATTACTTAAATAGTTTATTTATTATGCCTTATTCTGTAAACTTAAATGGAATTTAAATATCACTCGTTTTATTACAAATTTAAGAGAAACTGATGAATCCTAAAGGGTACATTATCAATTAAAGCGGTAAGGGCAGAAACATATTCTGTGTCTTTTCCTTAGTTCTTCCTCTCACGTTAAAGGGATGTTTATGCGATATATGCCGCCTGGGCTTTACACGACCGCGACTTGTGGGGATAGAGATTATCTTTACATACTTTTTTAACTAGACATAGATACGCAGGGCCTCCTCGGATGAGTGAACAGCCCAATGCCGAGGCCACCTCCGAGACACCACGAACACACAGCATGAGACACACCAGTCGCACACACACTCGTTCTTAACAAGGCGAGGATGGGATGAAGATGATAAAGATGATGATATCCGAGGGCCAGAAGGACCTAAAGTTATCTGATATCCTTTTATAAGGAAGAAAAACCCCACCTAGGTAAGTCGTCCCGACCAGGAATCAAACCCGGGCCCGCTGCGTGAGAGGAACGGTGGGCCAGAAACATACTGAACGTATAATTCACCACTTGTCTCATTCTAGCGAAATAATAGAAATAAGATTGCCTTGATTCTGTAAATCGGGCATCCAGACCTCAGTATTATTCTGATCTAAACACACGTATTATTCGCACACTTTATCTTGAGCTTCACACTCCATAATGCTGAAAACCGTCCATATAAAGAAGGCCTCGCTCGAAAAAATGAAGATCGCGACCCGTCCCCAGTATTGCCATACCCAAAAACTTCCCGTTGAGGCATTCTTGAGCTACCGTCAATTTTTTTTTATTTGTTTACATCATATTATTCTGAAAATGACAGAATAAATCCAGGAATATTAGAAGAACAGTACTGGTGTTGTGGAAATGGTCGATATAAGTGACAACGAAGTTAAAAATAAAGATTCTTTAAACCAAGAAGTATCGGAAATCAGCGAAATAATGAACCAAATAAATGAAATGGAAAGAAAAGCAATTTAATGTGTTTCAAGCTGAATCTGTCGTTGGAGAAAAGAACAAGTCAAGTTTTATTATTTCGTTGTATGAATTGTGTTGTATTAATTACCTACAAACTTTCGCGAAAGGCATTTTGTTAAATTACATCAATTTAGGCTTGTGAAAGTGCGTATTCAAGTAGGCCTACATGTATAATGGTACGACTTTTAAACGATTTTCTATATTCTGAAGACCGGGAGAGAAATTGTCAAAATAGGCCTAAATATATTACTTTATTCATTTCTCCAGCGATATATTCTACTATAATATCTGAATCAATATAAAATCTTTAGTTTGGTAGCGAGAGTTGAAAGTGCTACAGATTACAGTTAGTTCCATTGTGACCCAGCATAAAACTAAACACGTTATGTTTTCTGGTAATTGGCAACCCTTCAGAAACAACGTCAATTTCAACTCACCGCCTTCTGCAATAGTCAATCTCTTATACTGCATGCAATATCAGCTCCCCTCACCCCCGCATTTTTTTGGCCCAAGATAAAGTGTGAGCATAATACGTTGGAAAGAGCAATATAATATTGTTTACAAAACCTGCGCCTTTGCGTTTTCCTATTACTCGCTTCTAAAGAAGTATTGGTGACTATTGTTTACAAGAATTTAATTTAATTAATATATTTTCCCTAAAAATAATGTATTTTCTTATGATTATAATCTGAAAATTTATATTTTTGTTTGTATCTCGCAGGTAAAATACCGCGTTATTTTCATAATACAGTTTGAATTCGTTCAATCGGCGATCCCAAAGTTAAAGATAGTCGCTTTCTTCGAATTTTTGTAATCGATCTGCGAGTTATACTCCAGATCGATATACCAATCAGAGGGAAAATTTTCCTGTGGAAGTTTCATAAATGAAACGGAGAAATCTATAGTTCGCTTACAATTTTTCTATACGTCAGCTGACACACAACACAACTTAAGAAGAATCAAAAAGTAAATTTTACTGGTATTTTAAGTTTTTAGTCTGTTTTAATTAAAATGACCCCAACACTAACTCAGTTTCTTTCATCTTAAACAGTGCCAGAATAAGATGCCTGATGATGGTACAGTGAAACCGAAAGGCCTGGGAACAAATACATTTCCCAAGTTGAGAAAATGGTAGGCCTATTTCTTGTACACTCTTTAACCTTAGTTGTGGTTGCATATAGTGAACTTTCGCATGAGTGATTTTCTTCAATATATTCAACTATACTTGCGTCATGGGTAAGAGAGACAGTCCATGTTGATGTGGCCTAGCGGTGTGACGAGTTCCTTACTCAACTTTACGTTGCTTATTTTCATGTCAACTTTCTTGTACGGGTTTCTTAGAACTTTCTAATACAGTGCAATCAAGAAGTCGCTCCACAGTTTTTGTGCAGGCGTGAGTCCGCTAAGAAAAGGAATTCAGGCAGGGCCCGGATTCTGTCGACCTAAAATTGTTTGAAAAAGACCTATAAAATGACCCTAAATGTTAAAGAAAATGACTTAATAATTATAAATAATGATCTAGAAACTTATATTTCATTTATAAAAAATTATTATTGTACACGCAAAGATATAGACTAATTTGTACATAATTATAAAAAGAAATTCAGAAAGGATATTGTAGGTCTAAATATTTTAGCGTTTCTTTGATTCTCGTTTCCGACTGAGACACGACAATACTTCAACACAGAATTTTTCCTTCTTGCATTAAACAGACATCATTTCAAAAACAGCACCGCTAGCGACGAAAAAAAAGTTAATACACTCAATGTAAATACATGAAAATGACTATATAAGGAAGCAAATGACACGAAAATGACAAAATAATGACCTAAAATTGAAATAAATGCCCTAAAAATATAAAATTGCATTAATGACAAAAAAAGTCCTAATATAAATGTATTTATATAATCTAGAGGCCATGATTAGGATTTATCTACAAGTTGGCAATGTCTATGCAGCATCAATAAAAAGATGACATGTCATTAGAATCTGGGCCCTGGTTATAATGTTCTGCTACAGTCATTTTATGAAGTAAGAAATAAAATTAAGATAAAAAATTCACCTATTTAAAGAATATGTTGAAAATGATTAAAGTATTCTTGAAAACACAAATTCACTTGCTTATGCCCAATTAGTTTCGAAAACTTCAATTAATGATTTAATGTAACTACTTATTCCAGTTTTCAACTCACCAACAATAGCAAACAGATGCACAGCAATAGTTAACATGGCTACTCAGTATACCTGCTCGAGTCTGAAAGGAAGGTAGGGAAAAATACCAACCTTAGCATGAGTGGTGACATAACCAGAGCTGCAGAGAGATTTATTAATGGCATTGTAATGCAGTATTAGAGATCCATAATACCTTACTATAATACGCCTATTACGTGTTACTTAACGGTATCATAATTATATTTATTTAGAAATAATTTTTCATTATAGCATTGTTGTGGTATCGATTATAATCGAACACAGAACAATCTTGAAACTTTGAGAGTAGCAACTGAAAATGCGTCATAAACAACCTGTATCGTAAATGAAAACAATTCTGTTCGTGTTATTTTTAATATTAAACTAAATTTAATTCATTTCGTGTTGTGAAAATCCGCTGGTTTTAAAAAAAGACCAAAGCTTGGACTTGAGCAGACGCCATGAGCTACCCTCTGTCGCAAAAGTCAAGAACTACGGCAACAGCTGATTGCAGCGTTTGTTTGAGTGAATCCAAGATATCAAAACTTAAACTTTTAATTATTAAGTAACAGGATGTTACTTTCTGAGATTGTTTGGTTGACGGGATAAAGTCTGTCCGTCTGTCTGTCTGTCTGTCCGTGTGTCTGTACTCGCGATAACTCAAATTCGCTTTATCGGATTTTCGTGAAATTTGGTATACGAATTTATGACGGCCATGGATACGTATTTGTACCTTGGGCTTTCGGTTTCACTGCACCATCATCAGAGCATTTTATTTTGACGGGTCAGTGTTTAAGATGAAAGAAACTGAGTTAGTGTTGGTGACATTTTTATTAAAACAGACTAAAAACTTAAATAACCACTAAAATTCACTTTTTGATTCTTCCTAAGATGCGTTGTGCGTCAGCTGACGTATAGAAAATTGTAAGCGCACTAAAGATTTCTCAGTTCATTTATGAAACTTCCACAGGAAAATTTTCCCACTGGTTGGTATATCGATCTGGAGCAGGGTTGCCAGATCAGAAACATAGGACAGTCGTACCAATATTGGAAAATAGTCGTATTCTAGTTAAAACTGTCGTATACTTCATGATTTTTCAGTGTAATAAACGTATTGCGTTAATAATAATAATAATAATAATAATAATAATAATAAATAGTCGGCATTATACACCTATGTATGTCATGCAATTATTGTTGACAAATCATCTTATTTCTAAACGATTAGGCGTGTTTCATGATCTTCCGATGTGCTAAATTTGATCAAAATACAATCAAATTAAGTAAACAGTAGTTGCCACAACGCTGTAATTATTGCAAAAAGAACAGGACTTCATTCCAATCACATTGATTTTAGCAACATGCTTACAACAAAAACCACGAGCAAAGGAAAAGCTGGATATAGACTATATCAAAATTTAAAATTCGTCAGTAGATTGATTTAAAAAATAAAACGCTATGTTAAAAATAGTCGTACAAATTGGCGTGCGACTCATGGTTGCGTCGTACGTCGTACAAATCTATGAAATAGTCGTATGTGTACGACTATAGTCGTACGTATGGCAACCCTGATCTGGAGTATAACTCTCAGATCGATTACAAAAATTGATTTCAATTTATGCGATTCTCTTGGACAATACGCCAATTGAACGAATTCAAACTGTATTAAGAAAACCACGCGGTATTTTATCTGCGAGATACAAACAAAAGTATAAATTTTCAGATTTTAATTATAAGGAAATACGTTATTTATAGGTAAAATATATTATTTAAATTTATTTTTTGTAAACAATAGTCACCAAAACTTCTTTAGAAGCGAGTAAAGAAAACGCAAAGACGCAGGTTTTGATATTTTCCATGTGCGCTCAGAACTTGTAAATAATAGGCCTATTATGTTGGTCTTTCCAACTAACGTGTGTTTAGATTAGAATAATACTGAGGTCTAGATGCCCGATTTACAGAATCAAAGTAAACTCCCTATTGGTTCAATAGAATTGGATAACTGGTGAGTTATACATTTCAGTATGTTTCTGGTCCACCGCTCTTCTCACGCACAGAGCCCGGGTTCGATTACTGGTCGGGACAAGTAACTTAGATGGGCTTTTTCTTGCCTGTAAAAGTATATCGGGTATCTTCAGGCCCTTCTGGTCCCCGGATATCATCTGGCCGTCATTATCAGCTTCATCCCATCTACGCCTTGTTCGGAACGAGTGTGTCTCGTCCTATGTGTTCGTGTTGTGTCGGAGGTGGCCTCGGCATTGGGCTGTTCACTCATCTGTATATCCCTGTCTTGTCATAAAAGTATATATGTGATCCAAATATAATCTCTATCCCCATAAGTCGCGGTCGTGTAAGGCCCGCATAAACGTACTTTCAACGTGAGAGGAAGTACTAAGTAAAATGAAGAATATGTTTCTGTTCTTAGCTATTTCATTGATAATGTACCCTTTAGGATTCATCAGTTTCTCTTAAATTTGTAATAAAACGACTGATAGGCCTATTTAAATTCCATTTAAGTTTATAGAATAAGGCAAATTAAATAAACTACTGCGGTCCGGCACAAGTTCAAAAATTGTGTAGGGTCAATCCATTAGAAATAAATCAAATTGAAATTTGTTGCTCGAAATTTTTGATTTTCCTAATTTTTTTACCAGTTATTTCCCAATAAAAGGTGTGTTCAAAACTATGGTAAAAAAAAATTAGGCTCATACTTTTTCTTTGGCGGCCATTTTAAGTTTGCTTTTTAACCGTATTCCAGTCAAAAACATGTTTTGCACAAATGTATGTAACTCTGTTAATTTTATAGACAACAAGACAAAATAAAGACCGATATTATCAGAATGAAATGCTCTACATTTCTGTTATAACATAATATTACCTAAGGAGTGAGGAAAGTGAAGAAAAAAATTCACAACTACAAATTGAAAATTAACTCAAAACGGGAGATTTAGTGCCGCAAAATTATTAAAAGGAAGAAAGACTCACCATTAATTTTTGTTGTTGTACAGATCTGCTATAGGACTACATCCTGTAGAATTTTCAAGCTTGAGAACTTTGCTGTTTTTTTATACAATTTTTAAAAAATGCCCAAAAGCGTATTTTGGCAATATTTGAAGTAGAATATCTCAAAAGAGCCTGAGTGAAAAATTATGAAATTTATACAGATAACACCTCTTTATATATAAAGATGTGATAAAAATTTGGTGACTGGCTCCAGAGTTATAGTGCATCGAAGTTGTCCAAAAATTGCGTTATATGCACAAGACATTTAACAGTAATTCAATAGTAAAAATTCACATTGTAATTTTAAATACAAAATTTTAGTGAACCTAAGTTTGTTACACAAAAGAGTTGTACATGTAGGCTACATTTCATCAGTTAGCATGACAAATTTCTAATTTCCTCAAGGCGTTGAAGAGTGTTGAAATTTCTGTGCATAGTTTGCCATTTTTGACCAACTTCGATGTACTGTACCCTGTGAGGGATTGAGTCTTGCGCATTTAAGGTTACAATTCCGGGGTGCGCGGGCAAAGAGAGTTAAGTCCACCATCCTAAAAAAATTGAGATATGTCCATAGAATTATAGATAAAAATGTTCTCTACATTTTTCTTAAGTCCAGTAAGTCATAATCAAAATTGTACGGTAGTTGTGGATGTGTGCCTCATGGGTTTATCCATCTCTAAAGGCATGTTGGGCTGGTATAGTGTGTTAAGTCACTCTAATTCTCAGTAACAAGAAAGTGGACTTAACTCTCTTTGCCCGCGCACCCCGGAATTGAAGGGTCTATTAGCAAACGTGGTAATCTTCAATCTGAGAAATATAGAGATGCTAACTTCTAATGAAAGTTGAATGCAAATCCTATTTCATATTTAATGAATACGTTGTAAATCTGACTTCTAATAGACCCATCAATTGCATTATCATCCGCGTTCATATTATCATGGAGGATACTCAACTCCGTTAAGCCACATCAACATGGACTGTCTCTTTTCCTACATGACGCAAGTATAATTGAACATTTTCAACAAATTCCCTCATGCGAAAGCTCACTACATGCAACCACAAATAAGGATAAAGAGTGTACAAGAAATAGGCCTACCATTTTATCAACTGTGGATATGTATTTGTACCTAGGCCTTTCGGTTTCACTAAGTTATACCATCATTAAGGCTAGTTTACACGACGAAATTAGGTTTCGTAACTGAGTTTCCCAACTATATTTTACTTGAATGCGCAAGCGCTAGACGCACTGGCGACAATGAGTTACGACACTACGCAGTTTCGGCTGATTCCAACTTTTCACGAAACTATAATAGTAAATTTTGAGATTATACGCTTATTTAGCTTGTTCGCATTTCGTAAAATGAAATGGGGAAGTGAGGAATTTGTGAAATGCCTGTATTCATACGTGTTTCAAACGTTTATATGGGATTTTAACAACTTGGGCTTCAGAAATAACATGAAATGTGCGGTTACATTGGAAAGAAAATGTGTGCAATTAGATTCACGAAATCACTTTCACGAAAGTGATTACGAAACCTAGTGTCATCGTGTAAACTAGCCTTAAGGCATCTTATTTTGACGGTTCACTATTTAAGATGAATGAAACTGAGTTAGTGTTGGAGTCATTTTAATTAAAACAACGAAAAACTTAAGATAGCAGTAAAATTCACTTTTTCATTCTTCCTAAGTTGTGTTGTGTGTCAACAGTAGGGGTGAGCATCAATGGCCGATGATTTCAAAACATCGGTGTTTTCGTGTAGATGATCGATGGGAAACCACCGATGTTTTTGCCACATCGATTTTCTTCCCGACATCTACGTTTTAAATATTCACACTATTTCCTTTGCATTAATTTTGATAAATCAATGAAAAATTTATTTACTGAGTCGGAAATTGATAAAGTTTTGACAGAACATTTCCCAAAACATATATTTTTTTACATCGATAGGTTTCAACGAAATATTTCAGTTTATTTGTGAATTTTGCCTAAATATGTCAAACCACGACTTTTAAAAAGAATACTTCGATGTTTTCCGTCAAAATACATCGATGTTTTCAGGTCGATATTATCGTCACATAGTGGATACGGCTGATTTGTGCGCCCTCTTTGTACCTGCGCACTTGGCGGGGGCACATCTCGCCACAGCCTAGCTACGGCCCTGCCTGACATACTCTTACATGCAAGAAAAACCCCACCTAAGTAACTCTTCTCGACCAGGAATCGAACCCGGGCCCTTTGCGTGAGAGGAGCGGTGGAGCAGAAACATACTGAAATGGTAACTCACCAGTTATCTAATTCTAGTGAACCAATAGAAATAAGATTACCTCGATTCTGTAAATCTTGCATAGAGACCTCAGTATTTTTCTAATCTAAACACACGTACGTTGGAAAGAGCAACATAATAATTATTATTGACAAGTTCTGGGCGCACGTGGGAAATTTCAAAACCTGCTCCTTTGCGTTTGCCTATTACTCGTTTCTAAAGAAGTATTGGTGACTATTGTTTACAAGAATTCAATTTATTTAATATATTTCAGCTACGAATATCAAAATATTTTCTTATCAGTATTAAAATAATCCGAAAATGTATATTTTATGTCTGTATCTCGCAGATAAAATGCCACATGGTTTTCTTAATAAAGTTTGATTTCCTTCAATCGGAAATACATGTTTGAACATAATTTCTTGGAATGTTTGTAATCGATCTGCGAGTTATGCTCCAGAACGATATGCAGTGTTGCCATACGTACGACTATAGTCGTACACATACGACTATTTCATAGATTTGTACGACGTACGACGCAAACATGTGTCGTATGCCTACTCATACGACTATTTTTAATATTAGCTTTTTATACTATTATTTTCTGTTTATTTTTTAGCAATCTACTGCAGAATATTTTCAATTTTGATAAACATGGAGTTTTTTCGTAGTTTATTTTGTATAGACATGTCGCTAAATGAATGGCGGAAAGTTATAATAGCCATTGTCGAATAAAACTCAGTCCCTGCGGTGCCGCATCTCGCTTAAGTTGTATTGTTGTATCGTTATTGCTACTAATAAATAATAAAATAAATTTTTTATTCACCGTTGGTATTTAAAAAATACATGGTTTCGTCATCATTTCCTAAGATTAAGTCTAAAACTAGTTATAATACAGAGCATAAAATACTACAGGACAAAATATAAATTAGTTATATATGTTGCAACTGTGAAAGAAACTAAAATTAAGTTAGCCTAGAAGATTTTCTGTACATACACTAAATAAAAGAAATATGCGAGAAACAAGGTAATTGAGGTAGAAATGAGATTGAATAGTCGCATGGCAGTTTAGGACTATGAATCACAATCACAAGGCATACATAGAGACTAACAAGAGAAATTGGAGTAGAGAGAGAGAAAGAGTGATATCCTGTAACGGAGGAGAAATTAGTCAAATTATAAATCTTTAAAGGAGGACTGAAAAAATTCGTTTACATTAAAGAATGAGAAATCCTTTAATAGGGAACTTACTTTGTGTTTAAATTTCTTAGGATCTAACTTTTTGAATGAGTTGGGCACTTTGTTATACAGTTTAATGCCTTGATGTGCAATGCTTTTTAGGAATTTAGTGGTTCTATGGTTATTGAGATGTATATCATTAGAGATTCTTGTGTTGTACTTATGGAGATCATGGTTATATTTGAAAAGTTGTTGATTACAATGAATGAAATGAACAGTCTCCAAAATATATAAACATGGTAAAGGCATTATATTAAGCTTTTTAAAAATTGGTTTACTGCTGGTTCTAGTGGGAACATTAACCATGATTTTTAAAATTTTTTTTTGAATTCTAAAAACCTCGATCATTTTTGGAGAGTTACCCCAAAAAATTATACCATAGTTTAGTACCGATTGAATACAACCGAAATAATATGTTTTAAGTATTCCTATATTTGAGATGTTGCTTAAAATACGAAAGGCATAACATAAAGAAGATAGTTTCCCTTTTAAATAAGAGATATGATCATCCCATGAGAGATTTTTATTTATATAGATACCTAGAAATTTAATTTTGTCAATTTCGGATATCTTTGAGTTTCCAATGCTTACTTCAAGAGAATTATCATTGTCTGTATGACTGTTGAAGTTGATAAAAAAGGTTTTGTCCGAATTTAGAAATAGTTTATTATGGTTAAGCCAATTAAATAGATTTAGATTTGTTTCGTTTATTTCAGCTTTTAGTTGCATTATATGCTTGTTTATGAAAATTACGTTGGTGTCATCTGCATAGAGAATTGTTTTAAAAGGTGACAGAGAGACAGGTAAATCATTAATGAAGATTAGGAAAAGAAGGGGTCCGAGAATTGAACCTTGAGGAACACCGTGTTCTAATGTAACTTCGTTTGAATAGGAGGAATTTATTTTGACTACCTGTTTTCTGTTGGTCAAATAAGAGGCAAACCATTTATTAGCATGCCCTCTAATTCCGTACTTATCTAATTTATGTAACAAAATTTTGTGATTGACTGTGTCGAAGGCTTTCCGAAGGTCAAGAAATAGTCCAATTACATTAGACTTTTGATCTTTTGCCGATAAGATATCTGTTAAGAAAGAATATAAGGCTCCATTGATTGACAAACCTTTCCTAAAACCAAACTGTGAGGCAGAGAAAATATCACATTTTTCAAGGAAGGGTACTATCCTGTTATACATTGACTTCTCTAAAACTTTTGAAAAAACAGATAAGAGAGAAATTGGTCTGTAATTTTCAATATTATTTCTTTCTCCTTTTTTGAATAAGGGTTTGACTATTGCTTGTTTGAAAATCTCAGGGAAGCAACCCGATGAAAGTGATGAATTACATAATATAGTAATAGGTTTAATTAAATTTTTTGAACAATATTTTAGGACAGTTGAAGGAATTTCATCAAAACCATAAGAGAATTTGTTTTTTAAATCTTTTATTAAACATGATACTTCATTTTCAGTGACTGGCTTTATGAATATTGATTTAGAGTTTAGTAGTGATTCAGGAAAAGATAGAGGGTAATTATTAGCATTTTTTATTAATTTTTTAGTTACTTCTGAGAAGTATGCATTGAATAAATTTGCTATTTGTAGACTATTATTGATTTCATTATTATTGTGTAATATTTTGAGTGGTTCCTTCCTGTTTTTATGAACTCCAGTTTCTCTTTTTACTGTTTGCCAAAGAGCTTTGTTAATATTTTCCGATTGGATAATAACATTTGCATTATGCATGTTTTTGGCTTGGAAGATAACTTTTTTCAAGATTTTGCAGTAAGTGTTGTAATATTCTTTAAAGTGAATGTCGTTTGTAGTCTTATAATAGTGATGCATAATCCTTTTTGTTTTACAGGACTTCCTAATCCCTTTACTAATCCAACTATTGTCCGGACTGTAAGCGTTGTTATTACAGCTGGTTACCCTTTTTTTGGGTATAGCTACCTCAAGGTAGTGCAGGATTATATCAATGAAATTTTCTGTAATAAGATTGGTGTCTGTTTCCTTAGAGATATCCTCCCAATCCTCTTTACCTAGCAGGAAATTGAAGAAGTTAATATTTTCTTTAGAGTTAATATTTTCTTTACTTCTCTCATTATTCTTCTCCAGCATTTATATTTTAGCCGCACGTGTGCAAAACGAAGCAAACCAAACCTCTAAAGAAATTATTCCGATAAAGAGCAGTTGGTCTTATTGTTTTTGTTTTATTTTGACCAAACATAATAATCATATCATTGTTATTATTAATAGTATATGTTGACACGTGCATATCAAAAGTGGCTCTATACTTTTCTTTAAATGATATTTAAAAATCTTACTTTCTTATGGTTTGTAATTTATTAATATTTTATTAATATTATTATTATTTCAATTTCTTCCTGCAACATCTGCGGATAGCCGATGACAAAGAGTACCAACAACAATGGGTATATGTATACAGTTACGAGAGACCAATCAGACCAATGGGGGTAAACAGGTCAGCATGCGTGAGTGGAGCAGTGGCACGTTATAGAATTTACAAAAGCATATTTTAACCACCAATCTTGCATTTATAGAAAAAATGTCTGTATAGAGTACCTCACTTGGCAGTCATTATTATAATTTTATTATTACCATTATTATTATTATTATTATTATTATTATTATTATTATTATAATTATTATTATTATCATCATCATCATCATTATCCTGACAATTCGCAAAGTGTACGACGATTTTAACTATCGTACGACTATTTTCAATGGTTGGTACGACTGTTTTTCGTTTCTGATCTGGCAACCCTGACGATATGCCTATCTGGGAAAATTTCCCCTTATAAGTTTCAAAAATAGAACGGATAGATGTTAAGTGCGTTTTGACACACAACAAAAATCAAGAAGTAAATTTTACGCCATCACAGTTTCATTCATCCTAAAGTGTGACCCGTCAAAATAAGGTGCCTGATGATGGTGCAGTGAATCCGAAAGGCCTTGGTACAAATACATATCCCAAGTTGAGAAAAATGGTAGGCCTATTTCTTGTACACTCTTTAATTTTAAGCTGTTGTTGCTTATAGTGAGCTTTCGCATGAGTGATAGTCCTTGTTGATGTGGGTTTGCGCAGTAACGATAAGCATCGATAGTTAGAATAAGCGGAAACGATCGATGTTACGATAATATCGACCTGAAAACATGTATTTTGACGGAGAACATCGATGTATTTTTGAAGTGAAACTTCTTTAGCCTCGGTAGGGGTAGCCTAAATCGAGAGCTTGTGTAACGCTCAAAAATCGTCACGAAATTAATGTAACGCTCAAAATCAGAATCGAATTGAAAATATCTGCAACGTACTTTTGATACGTGGCTCCGTCCTATAAAAAAAATTCAAAGATCCAAAATTTAAAAAATCCAAAATTGAAAGATCCAAAATTCAAAAGTCCAAAAATACAAAATTTTAAAAGTAAAAAATCCAAAATTAAAAATCAAAATATCTAAAATCTAAAAATTAAAAAATTAAAAAATAAAAAATTTAAAAAATAAATAATTTAGAAAATGAAAAAATCTAAAATTTAATAATAAAAAAAATCCAAAATAAAAAATAAAAAATCCAATATTCAAAATTTAAAAAGTCCAAATACCCAATATTAAAAAGTCCAACAATCCAAAATTCAAAAAATTCAATAATCCAAAATTGAAAAATCCAAAACTTAAAACAAGTTTCACTTCTGTCGCGTGGCGTTCCACGCACACTTTCTTTTTTTTTAAGTCGTGATTTGACAAAATTAGGAAAAATTCATAAATAAACTGAAATATTTCGTTAAAAGCTTGGCCTATCGATGTAAAAAATCTAAGTTTTGGGAAATGTTCTGTTCTCAATTTCCGACTCAGTATATCTGTTACCAGCAATGTATGAAATCCCGGTATTAATGCCTGGGTAATGTATAGAATGCCTGATGGTTTTAAGCAAACTATGAAATATAAGTTTTTATGAAAATGTTACATACTTTTCCTAGCCATTCTATATAATTCCTAGGCGTTCTACAGAATGACCAGTACCGTTTAGGCAAAGTGTTAAAAGGGAACAAGATGAGTGTGATAATTCATTCCTCCTCATTTCAAATTCTAAATACCTATATAAAGACCTAGAGTCTGAAAATCGAAAGTCCTTCGAATTTACAACATATAAATCCCGAGCGACGCCGGGCCTTTTAAGCTAGTACTTTATATAGGTATGGCCAGTGCTTTAGTTGGGCCGGTACGCACCGGTACTGCGTACCGGTATAAAATTATTTTCCTTCTACCATACCGGGAAAAAATATGTGCTCCGGTACGTCGTACTGGCAGTACAGGAACGATATTGTCCTAAAATACTTATTAAATGTCCAATTCACGAGAGTGTATTTGCCGTTTAGGCAAAGTGTTAAAAGGGAACAAGATGAGTGTGATAATTCATTCCTCCTCATTTCAAATTCTAAATACCTATATAAAGACCTAGAGTCTGAAAATCGAAAGTCCTTCGAATTTACAACATATAAATCCCGAGCGACGCCGGGCCTTTTAAGCTAGTACTTTATATAGGTACCGTATGGGCCTATATGAAATCGAGTACAGTATATGTGCAAACATTCCCGTTATTTGAAAGGCTATTAATGCTTGAGAATCGTGTGTCATTTAAATAATCATTATAAATTTAATTTTTAAAACATAGTTTACCCAGAGCACAATGTAAAGCTACGCCGCTGGTAGACATCCCAGCAGAACTGCTTTTTGAGGTATGTTATAAGTCAGCGTTTCTCAACCTGTGGTCCGCGGACCACTGGTGGTCCTCGAAGATGGTGCAGATGGTCCGCAGAGATAATTAAAAAATATCATAAAGCAAGTGGAAAGTAAAGAAGTCACATTTTTTTCACATATTTCGTTATAATGACCTATAATTAATACCCCAAATATTAAGAATATAGGCCTTCTTTTAAAAATTGGATGTAAAATTAGGGGTCCGTAAATTTTTTTTTAGACATTTTAGAGGTCCTCGGGTTCAAAAAATTGAGAAACGCTGGTATAAATTATATAGCCCTCTCGCCCGCCCCCCCTAGATGTCTGTAAAAATCTGTAATAATGCTGCGGGGAAAAATCCCGTCACACCAGCAAAGGCCGCAGGCCTATGTTGCACTAAAACCCTCTCTCGCACTTTTGGTTATCTCAGAATTAAATTCCATCCTTCACAGAGAAAAGTCTTAACAATATTCCTATCCCCAAACTGGAGATAAAAAATTTGCCTACCTTATTTTTTCAAAGAGATTTATGTGAAGCATTCCTTTGAAATGGAAGGAAATTAATGTGTGTGAAAGGTTATTGGAAAACAATAGACAGACGTGGGAGGTTTCTGTCTGGAAATTGTGCTCTGCTAGGTGCATCACCTCGGATGCCAAGATCAAAGGCAAAGTACGATACACAGACAAATAGGCAATCAAGGTTGAGGGTTAATTATGTAACAGATGAAGTGGCATAACCAACTTATACAGTAGTTGCACTTTGTGCAGCGATTCCGGATCATCCAATAACTGTGTTTATTACAAAAGTACCACTACACCACTAAGCTAGCCTTAATAAGCTACCTCTGTATTACCCCACCTTGTTTGATTTGAGAACTACAACTGTGATGTAATCAAATCCTTAGAAGGGAACTTCTCCTTCGCCCCCTCTGATATTGTTAATCAAAGAGCAAGAAATGCCTCAAGATGAGTAGGCCTATGTCTAGAGTGTTTGTAAGAGTGAGGTTTCGCATGCAAGTCCAGATAGTGCGCTTCTTGAGTCATGTGGAAAACAAATGTGGAGCACCCTCACGCGTTTTTCCGTAGTGTACCATGATATAAGTGGATTTTTCATTAACGTCACTCTTTATCTTTCATCTTTTCTCCAAAGATAAACCCTCTCAAACACCTCAATGCTACCTTTCTCTTAGGGAACATTCACACCGAAGTAGCATGCTACTTGCGACGTCCTACCTGGCTGCACGCTGCACGTTACTCATTTTAAATCCCAAATAAACAAGTTCAAGTCTTCACACCGAAGTAGCGTGGAAATAGTGCAGCTCGCAGAGTGCGACATTCATTTCTTCAGATAGATCTGGACTTATTTCATGCGACGCTACTCGGGATGACGCATGCGTACAATTGCCTTTTCAGCTGTTTTCTGATTGTCAAGAAAATTCAACCAATATTCGCTTGTGTAGCGGTAGATTATGGCAAAGATGTCATGAAAACTGCTAGAAGGAGAGCTATTCAACACAATTTGTACATGCGTAGACTATACGGTATGGCAATTGAAACTAGTAGGAAAAAAGCCTGGATTAAAATCGCTGAAAGTATATTTTCTTTAGGTAAATTACATTATTAAGTGCCAGTATGGTACTTTATGAGATTGTGTGGGGGACGAAAAAATGTCTGTCCGTCTGTCTGTCTGTCTGTCCGTCCGTCTGTCCGTGCGTCTGTACGCACCATAACTCAAGTACGCTTTTTCGGATTTTCATGAAACTTTGTATAAACATTCATAATGTCGATGGGAAGAACCCTATTGATATTGAACCAAATCGGTTCACCGGTACCGGAGTAATGCCCAATTTAGTGCCTATTTTAATAGATTATGGCTGTAACGGATTTTCATGAAACTTGGTATACCCATTTATGACGTCCATGAGAAGTTCCCTATTGAATTTGAACCTAATCTGTTGACCGGTACCGGAGTAAAACTCAATTTAGTGTATATTTTAAAGACGCGGTAACTCAAATACGCTTTACCGGATTTTTATGAAACTTGGTATACACATTTACAATGTCCATGGGAAGACGTCTATTCATAATCGATAAAATCGGTTGATCTGTTTCGGAGTAATGCTCAATTTAGTGCCTATTTTATGGCAATATACGTATTCGAAAGAATTTATAAAAAAAATGAAAATCAGCTATCTTGACAACATAGCCTATTGTTTTACTGTGATCTTATAAGGCCTTGGAAATTAAAATACAGGTAGCTATGACAAAAAAACTATTGTTTTAAATGCGCTTATCCAACTAGGCCGTTAAAATGACCCAGGTGGCCGAGATGGTAGACCTTTCTTCTTCCGTAAGCCCTGCTTAATGAATAAATCTGGAGCTTAACTTGGAAATCAATTTAAAAAAAAAACATATTCTGCATATCATAATTGCAGTCATAACTGATTAAACAAAAACATACTGGCACTTTTTTACATCTGTTTACCTGATTTTATTTTAAATGTGTTTCTCAATTGTTCAAGTGAAAATATATAATTTACGTTAAACTGCAGGTCGTGTTTATTAAAAATGTTTGTGGTTCAGAGCTATGAAAATTAGAATATTTGTTCATTGTGTTCATTCCACTTAGGCCTTATACAATAAATAAACGGGTTTCCTAATTTTTTACTCTTGCTGAAAGTTTAGACTGCAAGAAACGAACATCGCCGAGTATACCCGATGTCTCACGAAGTAAATGACTGTGATCTGATTATACAGAGTGCTTCAGAAAAATGTATACACACTTTGAAGTGTCATAGAAAATCTGTTTTCCGTTCTACAAGGTTAAATTTCTGGAAATGGAAAGCGTAAAGTCCAGTTTGAAAAATAAATTACTTTCTGATGAAAATGTGATTGCTCAAATGTTCAAAATGGTGGCCTTCAGCATCAATAGGCCTACATTTCTGACAAAGAGTCACCACTGATTCCGTACATCGTACCACAGTGTCCAATGAGATTTCTGCGCACACCACTTGAATCTCATTCCAAAGTGTATCTAGGTTATATGGTTTACGTTTGTACACCTCATTTTTTACTGTGCCCCTTAAGAAGAAATCCAGCGGCGTTAGGTCTGGAGAGCATACAGGAAACTCGATTGGCTCCCTGTGTCCTATCTACTGCCTTGGCAAATTTCAGTCCAGGTATGCTCGTACGCCCTTATGACAGTGCGTCGGAGCGCCATTTTGTTGGTAATAAAACCGTATATTGCACGAATGGCAGGGAATTATGGAATGAGCAAGCATTGTTCGGTACTTTCCATTGTTGGATGATTATGGCACGTTTGTTGGAGGATTGTTGAATCTATTCTGCTGTCATCTGTTGAAGAAATATAAAATTACTTTCTCCCAGAAATTTAACCTTGTAGAACGGCAAATCAATTTTCTATAACAGTTCAAAGTGTGTATACATTTTTCTGAAACACTCTGTATTTTAGTCACAGCCCTCTACTAATGTTAAACAAATGAATCAAATGGTAATTGATGGCGAGCAAACTTGTGAACTTCGCTCCACTTTGGCTATGGTCGAAGAAGAAGTTAATATTTTCCCTGCTCGTGTAGCAGGCTTAATTATGTATTATTTTGCATTATTGGACATTTTAATATTGGATTTTTGGACTTTTTTAATTTTGGATTTTGGACTTTTTAATTTTGGATCTTTGAATTTTCAATTTTGGATTTTTTTTAAATTTTCGATCTTTGAACTGTTTATTTTTTAAATGTATTCTTTTTGGATTTTTAAATTTTGGATTTTATTATTTATTAAATTTTGAATTTTTGGATGTTATAATTTTTAATTTTGTTTTTTTTAACTTTGGAAATTTGTATTTTTTAATTTTGGATTTTTAATTTTTTAATTTTGGATTTTAGAATCTTTGAATTTTTTTATTTTGGATTTAATAAATTTTGATTCTTTGAATTTTTTATTTCTTGGATTTTTTTATTTTGTATTTTAGTTTTTTTTTAATTTTGGATTTTCAGATTTTTTCAATTTTGGTATTTTCGATTTTTTAATTTTTAATTTTGGAATTTATTATTTATTAAATTTTGGATTTTTGGATGTTCTAATTATTAATTTTGTTGTTTTTATTTTTGGAAATTTGTATTTTTTAATTTTGGATTTGCGCGGTAATGAACCTCCGGGTTCCATAAAATAGATAATATACCTTTAGATTGCTATCAAAAGTACGTTGCAGATATTCTCAATTCGATTCCGATTGAGTTTGACTGATTTCGTGACGGTTTTAGTGTGACTGATTTTCCCGATTCACCCTCTACCGCCACTAAAGAAGTTTTACTTCAATAAGTAATTAAATAATTATAAATCAAATTGCCGTGTAGTAGGTTTTGCTGACTGAGTGTGGAATTATGAAAGAGAGGGAGAATTCAATTGTACTCGCGGCACGATAATAAGCCTCCTCTGCCATTGGACCGCCTTCCCAGTACAAAAGTGCACGCTGAAATATTGACCGAGCCATAAATACCGCGGTCTATCCCCTGAGAGGTCACTCCCAATAGAGTTATTGCAATTTTTCAATTTAGCCGTTCCTAATCCACGCTACACCCACGCAAATGAGTAACAGAAATCAGACCCCGTGTGGGGACTCCTGCAGGGCACTTGTGAATAATTATAAAGTGAATAAACAATTCTATTGGTTTATTTAAAATCATTTGTTTCGAGAACATTAGACATTTTGTTTTAGTTTATTATTACAGTATACGAAGGGTCTACGGAAAGAGCATGCTTAGTCACTTCCTATCATTTATATTTCCCCTGCCCGTATCATAGGTACTAAGTAGGTAGAGGAAGTATTTTTTTCGCCCCTCCAAATTCGAAGTTGAGTTTTTAACATAAATATACGTTTTGAGGTCCCTTGATTCTAAAAATACTGTCTGTCTGTGTGGAAGTTTGTGAACAGGCTAGCTCCGAAACGGAGAATCGTATGAAAACAAAATTTCGTATTTGGGCCAGGTACCTTCTGAAGATGTGATTCGTATTTTTAAGGGGACTTTACATGAAGAAATTTTCGTTTTTCGCTATTTTCTCGAAAACGGCTCTAACGATTTTCTTTAAAATTTGCACATGTGTTCCTTTTACTGAGAGCTAAAACTTTTATTTGAAACTTTTTTTCGAAAAAAATCTCTGAGGGTAGTTACAAGCCACCCACTGTTCACCCACTGTTTGTAGAAATTTTGTCTTGCGTGATGAACAACTGAATAGCGCTCTTTCACGGCCTCTTATTCTATATAAGAATGTGAAGTGAGAAAGATGTATTGTTGGCCAGGTATAGAGTAAAGAAGTATCTGAGGGAAATATTCGATAAATTTCGGAAATTATTCTTTACGGCGGAAAGTTCAATAAACGTCTGCAGTCACCTGTTCTTTTTTTTTAAAGTTTGTTATATAGCCTGCGCTTTTAGTCGCATCATTGAAAGAAAAGGTATTTATAGGATAATTAGCGTAAAATTGTGTCTTGCGATTCTGTACAAGGATATGTGAATACTGCTAACTTTTTTTTGGGTAGAGGAAGTTATGTGACTTTCACATCAGATTTTTTTTAAGGGGATTTTACATGAAGAAAATTTCGTTTGTCGCGATTTTCTCGAAAAATCCTCCGTACTAAGAAGCTAACTTTTATTTGGACAGAGGAAGGTATGTGAATTTCACATAAGTTGTTTGTTTGTTTGTTTGTTTGTTTGTTTTTTTTTTTCATTTAATGCCATTCGTTCGTATATAGCATTGAGGCTGGTGTCTTTCTAGCAGTCCCAACAAAACTGGATTTCCCAAATTGTATGAAAAAATCCACAAGTGTAGAGCTTTAACTTCCTTTTACTCTAAACTTTTTAAAAAGTGGCTTAGATCACTCTTGTGCTGACTCTCTCAATTTCGCTTTATTATTAAATCCAGAATAGTTTTTCATTACAAAACCAAGATACTTATAATTTAATAATTATTGGGCTGCCCACCCCTTGGCACCGTCCCTGTCTATAGCGAAAAAATCATATATATTATATATATAGCCTTAATATATAGCCTACGCTATATAACAAGTAAGTAAATTAAATTCCTTTTACTAATATGTTTTGAGGTTATAGATTATGGTGTCCATATAATGTTTGTATAAAAACGGGACATTTTATTTTGGTTTATTATAACCCTGGGACAATTAAGGAAAAAAAAGGAAAAAAATTTAATTCGAAAAATTTAGAGAATATTTACAATTTACCAAATGATACCAAATGACTTGTTAAATTTATTTTCCAGACTGGTATAGGTAATTTATTCCACATAAATAGATGCCTCATTTTCACTGTACATTTCACTTTTATATTTCAATTATTTTCATCTTTCTACTGAGCTGTATAATTTGAATTTGTGAATATAAAGTCCACCTATGCTCAATATGTAATACAATTTTTAGACATCTAACCTATTTTTAAAAAACATAATTTATCCCATGACATTTGACATCCAACAACCCACGGATAAACATGTAACCTACAGCTATTCTGTCTGCACGAATACTCAAAATATACACCTGAAGATGACGAATTAACGTCGAAACGCGTCGTGTAAGAAGAAGACTTCTTTCGGTTTTTTATTATAAGACTTAAAATCTTTAAGGACTTTGAACATATTTTTTAAATGTGTTAAGAATTTTAATAGGGTTATGACTATTGTACTTTATGTACATAAGTATTTTATATATTTATAGACTAGCAGCTTATGCTGCTTTTAAACAAGGTAAAATATCATGGGATAATTGATAAACTTCATTTTGAAGTTTAAGTATGTATCAACTAGTACAAATATCAAATATTTTAAAATCTTTTCCGCCTATGTACTAGTAAAATAGTAAAAGTACTAGTACTAGTAAACTATGTACTAGTAAAAGTTTACTAGTACATAAGCGGAAAAGATTATAAAATATTTGTCATGGGATAAATTATGTTTTATAAAATAGGTTAAATGTCTAAAACTTTTATTACATACTGAGCATAGGTGGACTTTATATTCACAAAATCAAATTTCACTTTTATGTATGCTATCAAGAAGTGCGTTTTTTCTTTAAATTTATCATAAAAGTCAACACATATTACTCCAATAAAGTGTTTTTTGACATTGAACAAGACCTTCATTGTTGTAACATTTATTAATGTAGCGTGAAACACACTGGCCCATCACAAAAAGCGGGACATTTGAGTGTCCCAATAAAACTTTCGGGACAGCTGGACATTTTGTCAAAAAACGAGACTGTCTCCGAAAATACGGGACGAATGGACACCCTAGTATAGTTATAAAAATCCCTTTAGGCAGGCCTACAGGCGGAGGTAGATTTCGAAGTGCTTTTGATTTAATTTATTGTCGCTGCATAGCACTCTTCTTCTTTAGCCTTGGCATGGCAAACCTGCAGTAAAGAGGAAGAGCCTACAATCAATTGTTTTGACAACAATAATAGGATATAATATTCTGGGAGGCCGTGCGCAAGATCAGCAATGAATAAAATTAGCAAAGCCGCTAAACAAGACAAAATTATGATATTATAATAATTCTTTCAAGTGTTATTATTTTCAAACATTAAAATCTCGCGTCATATGAGAGCTATCAAGAAACTATTTATTGATTTGTAGATTACTCATCAAGAGCTTTTCAACGATACCCCACAAGACGTGGTTTAAAAAGTTTCGAATTTTCATCCCCCACCCCCACCCCTACCCCCACCCTCACTCGAACCCCCGAATCGTTGGTGTCACTGTGAACTCCATAGGGAGTACTCTAATTTATTCAAACAAAGTTTCCCTCTATACTTCATAGGGGCCGAGATATACATTTTTAAAAATTTCAACCCCCTCCCCCGACCACCCCCTTGGGCCAATTTTGCTCATTAACGAACTTGTCCGAACTATTGGGCCTAGAAATAACATATTAAAATTTGGTTCAAATATCTTCAAAATTACGGCCGCTATCGTGTAAAGATATATATATATAAATATCACAAAATTTTTTTTTGAACGGGCGGTGGTTTCGTATTTAGGGGAGCATGAAACGTAAAGATATGAAAGAATTTTTCGAAAATCATAAAGTGGTATCCATTGCAATAGGTAGATTTTTCTTCGAAATCTACCTAAAAATTATCCTGCGAAATAAATTGAATGGTATTTTAGTCAGAAGTATTGCATTAGGTTCTAATTGCATTTTTATATGTCCGACAAGTTAACATCCAAACAGCTCGTAGCTTTTTATAATGGAATTATGCTGCTACCAACAACATATCAATTAGCCAGCCAGCGATATATTTAATTAATGTGTTTGATCGTAATTAGCAAGTGATTGGAATTCTATCTTGCTGACGTTATTCAATATTGTCTCTGACACACAGAGCTGCCAATAATCGTGTCTCCAGTTTATCCCGTATCAGGTATCAGCATATGTAATTTCAAGGTATAAAATCTACACCACCATTATGCGTGTTACTTTAGGTAGATTTTGAAGAAAAATCTACCTATTGCAATCGATACCATGTCATGACTTTCATGCCTCCCTACGCCCGTCCAAACAAAAAAAATGATATTTATATAACTTACAGTATATATCTTTACACACTAGCGGCCCTAATTTTGAAGATATTTGAACTAAATTTTATTATGCTATTTCTAGGCCCAATAGTTCGGACAAGTTCGTTAATGAGGAAAATTGGCCCAAGGGGGGTCGGCGGAAGGGGTTGAAATTTTGAAAAATATATATCTCGGCCCCTATGAAGTATAGAGGGGAACTTTGTTTGAATAAATTAGAGTACTCCCTATGGAGTTCACAGTGACACTAACGATTCGGGAGTTTTGGGAGTACGAGTGTGGGTGGGGGGATGGAAATTCGAAATTTTTGAAACCACGTCTTATGGGGTAACGTTGAAGAGCTCTTGATGAGTACTCTACAAATCATCTAAGGCGAGATTTGAATGTTTGAAAAAGTGCTCTATCCCCTTTTTTGAAGTTATTATTGCGGGTTTGTCATGCCAAGGCTAAAGAAGAAGAGTGCTGCGCAGCAACAATAAATTAAACCAAAAGCACTTCGAAATCTACCTCAGCCTGTAGGCCTGCCTAAAGGGATTTTTTCTTGTCATTTTACACTTTTCATTACTAAAAATACTGGGTTAATACCTACGTGTGAAGTATGAGTTCTTTTCCCCTCTGTTTGACTAATTTTATTCTAAGAGTATGATAAATATTTTGGCTAAAATATTGAATCAAAACGTTATATTTTAAAGTGGAACAAAATGCCAAGACCATTTATTTACGCAAATATCGTCCAAAAATTGAGAATAAAGTACAAGAAATAAAGTATCAGCATAATCATTGTGTTAACTGTTTTCTTTGAAGTCCGGCTCGGGTTTTATGAGTACGGCCAGATTACTGATGACCTATTAGTCTGATGGCCTATTAGTCTGATTTTTTTTTGGATTTAATTTACTTGACTTTATCTTGTTGGCACCCTTAATTTAAGGCAGCTATCCTAAAATGATCTTCCCACTATACCCATTGTTATTTGTACTCTTTGTCATCGGCAACATGCAAGAGTTGCAAGGAAGAAATAAAATAAATAATTACCAAAAATTCTACATCCCCGACTCATAATGACTTGTAAATCCTTCAACAAATTCAAATATAGGCCTACACAGAATATTATTGAACAGCATCGAAATATTTTACCTGTGTAAAGAAGGGACATAGACTAAATTAAGCTTTACTGCGGTACCGGTCAACCGATTTGGTCCAAACTCAATAGACTACTTTCCATGGACGTTATAAATGCATATACCAAGTTTCATGAAAATCCGATAAAGCGTATTCGAGTCATCGCGCGTACAGACAGACAGACAGACAGACAGACATTTTCCCGTCTCCCACAATCTCATAAAATAACATTCTGGCAGTTAATAACAATAGTAATAATGTTTATTTGTGTTTCAGGTGAGTACCAGATCTCCCCGTTTATTTCTACGAGCTTGCTTAGGAGTCAAGTAAGTCATCCATATTTCTTTACTAGCATGTGCCCGCGGCTTCGCCCGCGATAATTATTTCAAAAATTAAAAATTAAGAGCATAATAGTTAAATCATTATATTTATTAACACCTGAATCACGTGGACTACATACCACGATTAGATAGCATCACCTGGTAAAAGCGACCTCAGATTCGATTTCCTTGGCCCAGAATACCCCTGTACAGTGAGTTTCGTCCAAATCGAACACTGTTTGACCATATTTAGGCCTATCCCTCTTCCGTGTAGGTTGAAAATTTCATATGTCTACGGGCCTTGACATTCTAAACAAATGAATCGACCAGCGTGGGCTTACAACAATCTAGCGATCGCGATGCTTTTATTACCACGGTATGACAAAAATAGCCAAAGCCAACTGCAATTGATTTGACATTGAAATGTATTACTGAAAACTGATGCTTCGACAGCGCTAAAATCACGTTTTCTGCCAGTTTTTCACTCACAACTCGCGAACGAAAGCTAAAATTAAAAATGCGGCTTCGATGCGCATTCGCCCACCTTTCAGCCCATCTATGTTTAAAATTTCAGATATCTGCGTTCAGTAGATTTCGCTGGGCATCGTGGGCAGACAGACAAACACGTCCTTTTATTATTTTAAGATAGCATGTGCCCGCGGCTTCGCCCGCGATAATTATTTCAAAAACTAAAAATTAAGAACATAATAGTTAAATCATTATATTAACACCTAAATCATGTGGACTATATATCACGATTAGATAGCGTCACCTGGTAAAAGCGACCTCAGATTCGAGTTCCTTGGCCCAGAAAACCCCTGTATAGTGAGTTTCGTCCAAATCGAACAACGTTTGACCATATTTAGGCTAATATTGATTATCCCTATAATAATAATAATAATAATAATAATAATAATAATAATAATAATCCTCTTCGGTGTAGGTTGAAAATTTCATATTATGTTTGCTTGCCTTGACATTAAAAACAAATGAATCGACCAGCGTGAGCTACAACATTCAAGAGATCGCGATGCTTTTATGTCGAAGGAATGACAAAAATAGCCAAAGCCTAGTGTAATTGATTTGTATTACTGAAAACTCATGCTTCGAAATCGCAAAAAATACACGTTTTCTGCCCGTTTTTCACTCATAACTCACGAACGAAAGCGAAAATTAAAATTCCGGCTTCGAGGTGCACATTCCGACCCTTTAGTCCGCCTATGTATAAAATTTCAGATCTCTGCGTTGAGTAGATTTCGCTGGGCATCGCGGACAGACAGACAGACAGACACTTCCTTTTATTAATATAGATTCCATACAATACTAAATTAGGTGTGTCCTTTATTATATGGTTATCAGATCCGAAGTAGCCCAAACATTTTTATTGATTACGTATAACAGCTTCCTGCATTTGCAAGTTTTACGAGGGAGAATCAAATGAAAACCGCAATTAATTTTTTTCCACTATTCTTCTGCAGGAAGAATGTTTGCTTGTACATTATTACTTCCTCTGCCCGTACCATAGGTACTATAGGTAGAGGAAGTATTGTTTTCGACCCCAAAATTCGAAGTTGAGTTTTTAGCATATACACGTTTCAAGGCCCCCTGAATCAAAAAATACTATTTTTGGAAACATGCCTGTGTGTGTGTCTGTCTGTCTGTGAACACTCTGGCTCCAAAACGGAAAATCCTATGAAAACAAAATTTCGTATTTGGGTCAGGTACCTTCTGAAGATGTGAGGATAAGATTGGCGACTATTTTATCTTATTCTTAAGGGGACTTTACATGAAGAAATTTTCGTTTTTCGCGATTTTCTCGAAAAGGCTCTAACGATTTTCTTTAAATTTTGAACATGGGTTGCTTATAATAAGAGCTAAAACTTTTATTTGAAACATTTTTTTGAGAAAATTCTCTGAGGGTAGTTACAAGCCACCCACTGTTCACCCACTGTTTGTAGAAAGTATGTCTTGCGTGATGAACAACTGAATTCGCGCTCTTTCACGGCCTCTTATTTTATATAAGAATGCGAAGTGAGAAAGATGTATTGTTGGCCATGCATAGAGTAAAGATGTATCTGAGGGAAATATTCGATAAATTTCGGAAATTATATTTTACGGCGGAAAGCTCAATAAACGTCTGCAGTCACTTGTTCTTTTTTAAGTTTGTTATACCTAGGTATAGCCTGCGCTTTTAGTCGCATCATTGAAAGAAGAGGTATTTATAGGATAATTAGCGTAAAATTGTGTCTTGCGATTCTGTACAAGGATATGTGAATACTGCTAACTTTTATTTGGGCAGAGGAAGTTATGTGACTTTCACATCAAATTTTTTTCTACATAGTCCCCTCCTAGTTCAATGCACTTATGCCATCGGATAGGAAGTGCTTCGATACCGCGTAAGAAAAATTATTTTGGTTGATGCTGGTGCCATTCGTGCACCGCCGATTAGACCTCTTCATCTGACTTGCGCTTATGCCCTCAAATATAATTAAGAATAACATTATTTATTTGTGGAATTTATGTAAAAATTTTCTCAGTGTTAATAAGTATGTTTTAGGCTAATTATTTTCCCCTTAAGTAAATAAGTAAAACATCTAGCAGTTTAGGAAATAATCGCGGACGAAGCCGCAGGGACCTGCTAGTTAAATATAAACCGTAAATTAATTGCAGTTTGCTCCACCACGCCACTGATACCCTCATAGGAGTACACTGTACCTAACTGGGTCAATAAAGTCACATTGAGATTCATTTGTTTTTAACGCAGCAACCAGCCACCAGATCTCTTCTTGTTGCAGCCTCACCCGAAGGACCTTTAACGTTGGTAATAAAAGACAGTCGGGACATTACAAATGGGATTTCAGAAAATGGAAAATGATGGCGTTATGTTTCGGTGTAGTGCCGGTAATAAAGATCTAGTAACTACCTCCTTATTGCTTCTGAACTCCCTTTTCTGTAAAATGCAATAGATACCATCATCATGAAATGGACCAATCTCTAACTGCTTACGTTTTACGCAGCAATTTTATTTTAGAGTGCTAGAACAGGACTACTTAAGAGAAAGCTAAGATTGCTCTGAAGGTTCAATGTAATATCTTAGAGTTCATTTTAAGGGAAGATAGCCCTATTAAAACATCCAGTACGATGCTATGTTGAAACAGCTCCCTTATGTACTTTCTTCTTGTATGTCTTACTTTCCTCAACCGTTTTTTTTAACAGCAACTCCGTTTTTACCGTCTTTAAAAAGGAATAACTTTATTTTAAAATAAATGGTGCAAAATATGTTGCACAAACTTTCTCGCATGTAGCGGTAGGGAAAAAAATCTGATGTGAAAGTCACATAACTTCCTCTGCCCAAAAAAAAAGTTAGCAGTATTCACATATCCTTTTACAGAATCGCAAGACACAATTTTACGCTATTATTATCCTATAAATACCTAAATTTTTACAAACAGTGGGTGAACAGTGGGTGGCCTGTAACTACCCTCAGAGAATTTTTTCGAAAAAAAGTTTCAAATAAAAGTTTTAGCTCTCAGTAAAAGGAACACATGTGCAAATTTTAAAGAAAATCGTTAGAGCCGTTTTCGAGAAAATCGCGAAAAACGAAAATTTCTTCATGTAAAGTCCCCTTAAAAATAAGAGAAATTTGTCGCCAATCTTCGAATCACATCTTCAGAAGGTACCTGACCCAAATACGAAATTTTGTTCTCATACGATTCTCCGTTTCGGAGCTAGCCTGTTCACAAACTTCCACACAGACAGACAGACACACACACACACAGACACACACACAGACATGTTTCCAAAAATAGTATTTTTGGATTCAGGGGGCCTTGAAACGTGTATATATGCCAAAAACTCAACTTCGAATTTTAGGGTCGAAAACAATACTTCCTCTACTATAGTACCTATGGTACGGGCAGAGGAAGTAAAAAAAGAGGCGTTCACAGGATAGCAGAGAATGTATTGAAATTTGTTCTACAGCCGATAAATTGCTTGAATTGAGAAATAATTTCACGTAATATTTATTTGCGAAAACAATCGTTTCCGTTACATCTCTTACAATTATTTACGTATCACAAGGCTCTGAATCCCCCCTACCTGTACGTGTTAAAAGGTAGCACAGAAAAAAATTAAAATTATAGAGACAATTAAATTTTATTTATTACATTTTCATAAAACTAACAAGTATCTAGAACGGAAAGCATCTGGGCCGATCTTTATGTTCAATGTTTTTTACTGTGAAATAATAATAATAATAATAATAATAATAATAATAATAATAATAATAATAACTTTATTATTATTATTATTATTATTATTATTATTATTATTATAATCAATGCCAGAGGATGGATATTTTGAATGCGTGTACACAACAGTCCATAAATTTTCTTTTTGTAAGTATATCATGCTTTGACAAAATCTATTTCCTGCCCATACCGAAAGAACTCTTTTTGAGCAAAGAATGCACACGAGAAAGTCTGAAATGTTTTGATAATCTTAATATTCCATAATAAATACCTCTGAAACAGGTAGACTACTGTAAAATCGTCTGACATGACCAAGATCGCCAACTTTTCTTATAGTGTAGTGCGTTTTACCGGTGTATCTTCTTTTATATTTTAAATCCAGTGGAGATAGAATTAGGTGGACGGTGATGGTAGATTAAAATACTGTTCAAGTTAGAGAAGGCTGTTTATTGTACCCGCGGCACACTAATGATTTTTTGAGCTGAAAAATTAGTTATTAACCCTTTACCAAGGACGTAATTATTGTGTTACATTAACATGGTCCTGAGGTCTCAATGACCGCTCAGCGTTAAGAGTTCCTTAACAACGAAGAAACTTACAAAATGCGTATTTTAATTATTAGGCAATTCAAGTAAATTGATTCATAAATGTTTAATTACCGAAGAATTATTCTTACACCATCACTTTATGGGGTTTTTCGAGGCACACATCTGCACCTCAAATGTAATAAAATGCACATAAGATAATACATTTAAAATATTTATTCATAAAATAATACGTAACTGTAAATCATTGAACCACTCATAGGCTAATACAGTAATAGACTGCAAGCAACTATTTTTTCAGCCAGTAGCCTAACAAAGTTTTTAATTGTTTTTATTTTCCTTTAGGAGTCCATTAACCAATACTCAATCACGAGTTACGAGTTTTTTTGGCTGTCTATACTGATCTATGGTGAACACCGCGCGAAAAAATCTAACGCCTGTCTGTTCAAGTCTTTTCATTTTACACTAGCCATCACTGCATGTCATCACTGTTATCTTCAAAAATCAAAAGCTGCAGCTTAACTCTGGGGCTGAAACGTGTTTTATTGCCTAAAAGAGAATGTTAGGTAATGGCACCCTCTCGAACTGGTCATCCTGTGAGCTAGGAACGGTATTGCTACCTCCAGTAAAACACAGTACAGTTGAGTTAGAAACGAAACCCTTAAAAGCGAAATTCTTAATGACGTGAAGTAATTGTAAATAAAGCCGCAAAAAGGAAAATGTGATAACATAAACCGAATCTTTGAACACAATAAACAGTTTTTTTTTCAATGTAGCCTATGAGTATTAATCCATACGGGACTTCATAAAAATGATAACATAATTATCATGCAATAAGCGTAAACAAAGATAGTATTTTCAGTTCATCCCTTAAGTTTTTGATCTGGCGAACCCAGCTTTTACAGTGTACTGGGTTATTAACCAAAACAATTAAGGCCAATTACGGCGCGGGGGGTGTGGGTACAAAAAGCGCGCACATGAAAATTTGTGGTGGGGCTCAACGGATAATTGGGTAACGTTTTATGTAGGAGTAGTTAACGATTAAAAGCGAGGCAAACTAGAGCAAAAAATGGACCGCTTGTTATGGATGTTTTCGGAAGGGTGGGGGGGCTCTTAATTAAAGAGGCGCGGGAATGTAGACGTGATAATTGAATTCCGCTCTTACAGCATCGATACCAATTGCATGTGCAACAGTCACAATCAACAAAGCTCATTAAAATTATACGCAAATATAACTAAAGGGCCTAGTTCCATAAGGGCGTAAGGCACAAATCTTTAATTTTGACTTTTTAACATGTATGCCTTCTCCTCATATCTCTTAAATACTCAATGAACTATTTTTACTTGTGCCTTAAACCTCTGCTCAGTTATAAGAAAAGTGGCTCATAAATATATATATTGAACCTACATGTATTAACTTAAACTAAAATAATTTATTTATGCCCGGTTTATATAAACTCGCGAAATACCTATGGGGAAATTATCCAATGGACAGAATTTACACAAGAATAACACCATACAAACACAAATAATTTATAGGTAACAATCACTTACATTTGTGGCGAGTTTCTAGATAAATGTCTTCTGGGTAAATATGAAAATGACAAAAAAAAATGTTCCTACAAACTTGGGCTAGATCTTTCCAAGGGTAAGTCGTCGGGTTAATTTATCCTTTCATCGATGACTGAATAAAATTTAACCTCTTTGAAGGATCAATAATAATTTAAACAATGAGAATCAAAGCCTTCTGAATTAAATTAACTGTACAGCTCCAAGGCCTTCCTCATTATATCATTGTGGGTGATTAGGAACTAATTTGCCCATGGATTATTTACCCATAGGTATTTCACGAGTTTATAGCAACCGGGCATTAGTCTGGTAGAGATAAGACCTTTTTACGAGGATTTCGAAAACTACATTCACAATACAAAAGTTACGAGAAAAATAAATTAAGGAAAAGAAAATAGCACAGACAATGAAGGTAAGTTATAAAATAGAAGGGCCTAGTTCCATAAGGGCGTAAGGCACAAATCTTTAATTCTGAGTTTTTAAAATTTCTGTCTTCTCATATCTATTAAATACTCAGTGAACTATTTGTACTTGTGCCTTAAACTCTGCTCAGTTATAAGAAAGGACCTGTGAGACTGCACATTCATTCTACTTCATAACAGTTCTAAACAGGCGTAAGGCACACTTCCTATCATTTAAACGTTGGTTCGCCTGAAGCTCGCGACTAGACTACACGCAATACTCGTGTGCGTTGCAGGTAGTCTAATCGCAAGCTTCAGGCGAACCTACTTTTAAATGCTTGACTTTCACATTCTCTTTGCTGTATTCATTAGCAAACATGCAATTGTAACTGTATAATACAGGTTTGTACTAAAATAAAGTAAAAGCAAATAATATGATACAAAGTAAAAAGATTTTGCTATTGTAAAATTACTTCAGTTTTTGTTTAACATGTTTAGGTACCTCTAGTTGTAAAAAATTCCAATACACTACCTTTTAAATTAGCATAACACTAATTTAGAATGTCCTTCAAAACTATATGTTATAAAATTAAGCTTGTGAGTGGTAAAATTGTATAAAAACATCGAGATTTCTCGAAACTATGTCCTTGTGCCTTACGCCCTTATCGAACTAGGCCCTTCAACTCTTTCATTGTGTTTGCTATCCTAGACGTTTCGCTATATATTCCGCATTAGCCTTTGACGTATTTGCATTGCCATTGAGGTCAGCAAAGCTCTGGAGGGTCCTTCTGGTTTTCATGGTTCTATTGCCCTAATTACCAAGTCTGTCTCTGTGCTCTACGGGAACTACGTGATGTCTCTACAGGAAAACTCCCTTACCTGTTGCATAGTGCAGTCAGGAAAAATATTTCTCTGTCTATCTTCTAATTTGCTGTACACAAACTCATTTACATTGTATTATTATTATTAAATGCCAGAGATTGTGAGATTGTGTGGGGGACGGAAAATGTCTGTAATATCTCAAATACACTTTATCGGATTTAAATCAAACTTGGTATACGCATTTATAACGTCCATGGGAAGAAGCCTATTGATTTTGGATGAAATCGGTTGACTGGTACCGGAGTAATGCCCAATTTAGTACCTATATTATGGTAATATACTAGAATTTATCAAATGCAAATTAGTTTTCTTGGCAACATATTGTTTTACAGTGTTCATATACGGCTTTGGAAATTACAAAGTAGCTTGAAAAATAACACTACCCACACATTCCTTCAATTATGCTTATCAAACTAGACCTTTGTTCTTCCGTATGTCCTGATTAATGAATCGATCTGGAGCTTAACTCGGAAATCGATTACAAAAATAACTTATTTTCTGGATATCATAATTTCAATTATCACTGATTAAGCAAAAGCATTCTGGCACTTTTTTATATCAATTTACACTACCTTATGTTTATTTTGTTATTATTATTATTATTGTTATTATTCCCCCTTTCGTTTAGGCCAGCTTAGGACCACATGAAACAGTTGTCTTCTTCTTGTCTTCCCAAAACTTCTTCATTCTTTCGTGATATTGCTGTTTCCGTTCTTCCGTCCATTTACTTCCCGTATTATTATTATAATTATTATTATTATTATTATTATTATTATTATTATAGCTTTGCGTTATTGGATTCATTTTTTCATTCTCGATTCAGCTGTTCTTTCCACACTTTTTCTCATTCATACTTTAGTCTGCACGGAAGTCAATAGATGTCATTTTCAGTTCTTTGAGAACGTCTTCGTCTCTTCTCTCGGTCTGGAACGTTCAACTTGCGGTTTTTTCCGCTTGAGCTCTTTTTCATGTATTCTAATTTTCCGCTCATCCTGTCTTTAAGTGATTCCTGTTCCACAAACGAACGCCAGTCTCTTTACAACCTTTTTGCTTGAAGTACCTTTCATCTAGGATAGCTTCAGCATAGAAGCTATTTTATTATTATTTTTATTATTATTATTTGGACCTAAGAGAGATGAAAATGGGGATTGACGAAAACTGCAAACGACGAGCTTCATAACATGCACTCTTCACCGAAGATAGTAAATCACGGAGGATGAAATAGACTGGGCATGTTGCACGCATGGGGAAGGAAAGACGTAACTAAATATTATTAACTGACAGACCCGAAGGGAAAAGACCGATTGGAAGATCTAGATAGGTGGGATGACAATATTAGGATAGATTTAAGGGAAGTAGGATTTGCGAGAGATGATTGGATGGAGTTAGCACAGAATAGGGTTGGCGGGCTCAGGTAAGAGCGGCAATGAATCTCTGGGTTCCATAAAATATATGGTATTCCTTTAGCTTGCTTAGGAATTGTCTATTGTCATTGCGTAAGTATTATTATTATTATTATTATTATTATTATTATTATTATTATTATTATTATTATTATTAATATTATTATTATTCACAAAATCCAGAGAAACTGGAATTTGCCTAAACAAGTTTACCGATAAACAATCTATTATCAATAATATAACAAATTCTCAAAATATATGTCGATTTTACTGAATTTACCGGCAATTAATTATGTTCGTATATGATTCACTGAACATGTAGGTTATACCATAGCTTCAGCACATAAGCTATAGGTCTAAAGTAAGGAGTGTCTACAAAATTTTACAGGGCGAAAATTATACGAGACGAAAATATTTGAAAAAAAAACACTTTTCATCAAGTTTCAACCCCTATTGCGTCATCCCTAAACAAATCTACTTTCTTCAAACGATTTTTACATACTTTACACTTAGACCCTATAGAATGAAGACAATTTTTACGCAAAATTAATTGTGGAAAAAACCACCACTTATGTGTTTCAACCCCTATTATAATGCCTTTATTTAAATCTACATTTTAAATAAATTTTACCAGATTCTATACAGCCCAAGGAGATCATTTTAGCGGGCGACGCCGGGTCCTTTAATCTAGTCGTTTATATTATACCAGCTTAAAAGGCCCGACTTCGCCCGGGTTTTATATTTTGTAATTGGAAGTTAACATATGAAGGACTTTCGATTTTCAAACTCTAAGGTCCTTATATAGGTATCAGAAGTTGGTACGAAGAAGAACGACTATTCCCTCAGAAATCGCTTGATGTAGCGTTTTGTGTCTCATAGAGGATGTAGAATTTTTCATCCCATCGCATGTGCACACCTTATGATGCCTGGTAGGGGACAAATAAGAAGAAACAGAAATTCCGGTAACATAAAATTGTATTGTCTTTGCGGAATATTTTATTTCTCACTCTCATGTTACCGTACAACCGTTTTGGGGATGAAATTAAAAATATATTCAATATCTTTTTCATACTTTCCTCTCCGAAAAACGTGCGATATAATATACATATTACCATACCTCGTATCCTCTGTATCCAGGGTAGAGAAAGTTATGTGACTGCATCACATTGTGCATTAGATGAATTATATCGATAGCTCCTGAAATTTGTCAAAGTCCCGTATCATTTATTTCCAATCCTACCTGAGATCACTGCCAACAACACACTGTTGTCATGTGAACTATGATTGCGATTTGATAGTTATGTGTAAAAAGGGATTACGTATTCTCAAAAAATTAATTTTTTTGCATTTAAAATCAAAATTTTTCAAAATCCTTTCTTAGTGAGCACTTAGGCCTACATTATGAAACGAAGGTAGGCTACTATCAAAATTCCAAGTATCTACCTATTATAGTTTAGGCTCTACGTTGATTCTCTGTCAGTCATTATGTAAGTCAGTCAGTCAGGACAAAGCCTTTTATATATAGAGAGATATACCGTTTTCTTAAAGGAAGGATTTGAGCATAGTCTAAACCACACTTCCATTGTATAACACTAGCAGGTGCCCGTGGCTTCGCCCACGATAATTTATTTAAAAATTAAAAATTAAGAGTATAATAACTATTAAAACATTATATTTATTAACACTTGAACGCGAATCATTCATAAACTAAGCCATTAATAATTAATGAAACAGCTAAAATTCCGGCTTCAGAGTACATTCCACGATTAGCAAGCGCCGCCTGAAAAAAACTATCTCAGATTCGATTATGCAGTTCCAAAGCTAACTGTGAACACGTAATATCTATTGTTTCTCAACTGTTTGTTGACAGATGAATATGATGTGAATTTTATTTGATCAATTCAGTGTAATTTTCAGAAATTATATAATTTTTCAAAGAAAGAAGTTATTTTGTTTGGATTGTCATTATCCGCGATACTTCCAGGGTTAAACTATTAATATATTATAGCTAGTGTCCGCGGCTTTGCCCGCCATTATTAATTGACTCCAGGATTTTAAAGAAATTTACACTGGTAGTTTATTAAAAATGTTTGTGGTTCAGAGCTATGAAAATTGTAAGTAAAAATAAAATTATAATATTTGTTCATTGTGTTCATTTCACTTAGGCCTTATATAATAAAGAAACTTTTTTCCTAATTTTGTACTCTTCGTGAAAGTTTAGACTGCGAGAAACGAACATCGCCGAGTATACCCGATGTTTCACGAAGCGGGCGAGCGAGGGAGCACGCCATTTAGGGCCGTTGAATTGTATAAGAGTAGATATTTCTGTTGTTAGTGATGCGATGTGAGAGGAGTGAAAATAGCTATTTATGTGTCAAGTATGCAAAATAAGGCTAAATATTTCACAACATAAGTGGAAACGATTCGAAAAGATGGGTAGAATATTTTGGCTGTGCTATTAAAATTAATCTTGTAACCAATTAGTAGGCGTACTAAACTCGAATGTTGCCATGTCTTGTTATTCTATTTCTGCTCCACCGGTTGACATTTCGAAACTGTAATTCAATGAAAAAGTTAAATTCGTTTGTACTTGGATTTCATTCCACTCAAATGAGTAACTGATATTGGGCTTGGTCGTTCAATTCGTATTATGTCAAATGTATTCAAGCTTACATGATTGATGCAAACCCGTTTTAATGCGAGAGCATTTCACAGTTTATAAAGTTTTCAGATTGAGTTACCTGGATATTCAGAGAACGTTTGCAAAATGTCAACTAAATCTTGTTTCTATTTTTACGTACGATGACTGGCATATAATTACCCTTCAGAGAATTTTTGTCAAATAAAAGTTAGGGTATCCATATATAGAGTTCGGATGTTTATGACATGTCATATTTTTATCCTGAACTCAGTTCTCGCCGCAAACGCAAATTAAACACGAATTGGACTCTTGTTATCTTAATAGGACCGTTTTTATTTTGCATATAAAGTCAAAATTTGGGCATTTTTGTGTTCTTGGTCATATATAGGTCATATTTGTAATTTTATGTCTTATTTCAGTTATAAATTCGGTAAAAGAGCACATTATTGTACAGTGTTTGTACTACGTGAACGAGTTAAATTTGACATTTATTTTATTAATTTAATGTTATGCCAAAATTTTAAGATTAATGCAATTTTTCAGGGACACGCAAGGCCTATAAAATATTACGCGTATTTGGAGCTGATGACGCAACCAAACAGAAGAAAATTCTTTAAAAATAGATGTCCATTACAAGTAGAACTGTAAATAACCAAAACTGTTAAAAAGTGATTATCTGATTGAATTCATGTGATGTAATAATTATTGTCTTTAAACGTTTTAAATTGGAACATTAATGTTTTCAAAATACTTTATTTTATCATGTCATATTAGGATTTTTGGGTCATATTTCGTCATTTTAAAGGCATGTTTTCAGTCATATTTTCCACTTTTTTAGGTCATAAATAGGGTGCGGTTTTCTATGACCTAAAAATAGGATATATGCATGTATTTATGACCTAAAAAACATTAAAATATGACCAATAAAATTTAAAATATGACTTTACCACTTACACATTGTGTATATTTTTTTTTGTTTCATTACAATTCATGTTATTAAAATATAATGTTAATTATTTAAAATATCTGTAAATTCTCAAAAAGTATCATTATAATGCAAAATTTACAAAATATGATATGAAACTTCAACGTTTCTTTAATATGCACATAAATATGCCAAAAATATGACCTAAATATGCATATTCATACTAAATATGCTACACAACAGTTGAAAATTTCCTAAATATGCAGTTATATGCACAATAAAAGCCGTTCCAATTTCACCAGGATGCTTGGAATCGGGTTTAAATTAGTCGGAAACCTGAAATAATGCAAAGGGGGAAAATATGACTTGTCATAGAAATCCGCCCCCTAGTCATAAACATCCGACCCCTACATATAATGTTCATGTAAAAAACGGGATATTTTAATTTTCAGGTTCATGTTGTATTATATATCTGAGGAGATAGATTTCAATTCTGATCTCAAAAGCATGAAATGTTTGAATGAAATTTTCAACTTTAGTGTTCAAAAATGTCACGTTTCAAGGACAAGAGTTTAGAAAACCACTCCCCTACATTAATTTCTTAATTGTTTCATTGTAGTTTCTGTTTTAAGCTACCTAGGTAGATCTTTTCCTGTACCCTTCAATAGGGTTACTTAGGATTATAGGCCTAATGGAAGTTCGGAATTTGCATGTATGCAGATAGGCTTCCTCAACACAGGGAATACGCTACTGATAACATAGATTCAATCAGCAAGTGCATGCATAGGTCGTGTTGCCATAGTGATTACAACTATGATAAAACAATACCGGAGCTATATGATGGCTGATAATAGGTTCACGCTATGTTATCGCCATCTATACCAAATGAATTAGATATCGATTATCAATGTATTAATACATGGCCGTGATACACCTGTGTCTCCTTGCAGTGCAATAATGGCCATGGCCATCTATTCACTTCCATGACATCCTCTGAGTCTCTAACAGGAGCCTTTCTCCCGCAAAAAGAACAAATCACAATACGTCCTAACTATATACATGTGTAATAGATTTCTTTTGACGTGCTTAAAGTATATCCATAAAACCGTGGCTAATAACTACTGTGGATGGAAAATGATGTCGTTCTATATAGTATTTAGCATTCTAGTTATTAAGTGCCAGTATGGTACTTTATGAGATTGTGTGGGGAACGAAAAAATGTCTGTCTGTCTGTCCGTGCGTCTGTACGCACCATAACTCAAGTACGCTTTTTCGGATTTTCATGAAACTTGGTATAAACATTCATAATGTCGATGGGAAGAACCCTATTGATATTGAACCAAATCGGTTCACCGGTACCGGAGTAATGCCCAATTTAGTGCCTATTATCACTCAAGTACGCTTTAACGGATTTTCATGAAACTTGGTATACCCATTTATGACGTCCATGAGAAGTGCCCTATTGAATTTGAACCTAATCTGTTGACCGGTACCGGAGTAAAACCCAATTTAGTGTCTATTTTATAGACGCGGTAACTCAAATACGCTTTACCGGATATTTATGAAACTTGGTATACACATTTATAATGTCCATGGGAAGACGTCTATTGATATTTGATAAAATCGGTTGACCTGTTTCGGAGTAATGCTAAATTTAGTGCTTATGTTATGGTAATATTCGTATTCGAAAGAATTTATGAAATGCAAATCAGTTATCATGACAACATAGTCAATTGTTTTGCAGTGATCAGTTTGGCAATTAAAATACAGTTAGCTATGACAACCCTATTGTTTTACATGCGCTTATCAAACTAGACCGTTAAACTGACCCAGGTGGCTAAAATTGTAACGTCTTGGCCTCACATTCTGGAGTTCCATGGTTCAAATCCCTAAACCGTCCAATTTGACTTTTTTTTGTGTTCTACATATCATAACTGCAATCATAACTGATTAAACAAAAACATACTGGCACTTCATTACATCAGTTTACCTGATTTTATTTAGTCATGTATCCTTTGATTCAGCACTTTTAATCATCACTTGCACACAAAACAAGCGATACCGAGCGAGGTGACCGAAATGGTAACGTCTTGGACTCGCATTCTGGGGGTCCCAGGTTCAAATCTCGGGGCCGGCCAATTTGACGTGGGGTTTTTCGTGGTTTTCCCACTCGTAAAAGCAAATTTCCGAATTGGATACTTACATACCATGAATCATCCTCACCATTTCATTTAGCTTGCTTAGGAATTGTCTACTGCCATTGAGTAAGTAAGTATGTATATATATATATATAATATTCTCTTTAAGTAACAATTTAGCTGAGATAATTATATTCAAACAAAATTTCAGTACCCGTACATTCAGAACTAAAAAAAATTCAAAGCAGAGGTGAGGTTCTTATTACCAGACTGTATTTTCGTGCTTCTGTTTATGTTTGGGAACTACAAATAACAGTCCGTGCACACTAAACTTCCGGGAAAACGCACAATCCTCCGGGCTTTGAATATTACAGTATCTAATATATAAAATCGAAAGTGTGTATGTATGTATGTATGTATGTTTGTTCCTTATACAAATCTACATTTCTTTACCAATTTACACGACATTTTGCACACATACCCAGTTAAGCCCGGGAAGTATAGCTGTCGACATTAAAATTCAAACAAAATACTCCTTCCCTTGAAAATTATATAATTTCTGAGAATTTTATACTGAAAAAATGAATTGCTGTTTAGTTCACATGGCAACAGTGAATTGTTTATTATGATTACATAGGGCCTTGGCAAGTATATAGCCTAATGCTTTAACGAATTATGATTCCATCGATGTAATATATTGGCGAAAATAATGACTGGAAATGAAATCCACGAAAATAAAGCACAGTGTGATGTAGTCACATAACTTTCTCTATCCTCGACATAAGAAATATTTACTCACTTCACATTTTGATGTAGAATAAGAGGGACCAGTTAAGTGTGTGAGTATGCTATATCAAAAGTCTGTAAATAATCCTTTCCGCTGATAAGCTATCCATACCTGTAGGCTTTGTATTAGTTGAGAAATAGGGATGTTTATCATAGGCCCTAAGCATGGGATGGAACATTTTGAGTCCTATGCTCGCAGTATATTATGTCCCGGGTTCTAGGGGAGGAAAGTATGAAAGTGATACTGCATTTCTCTTTTATTTCAGCTCCGAAACGATTGTATAGTAACATGAGAATGAGAAATAAAATTTTCCGTCAAGTCAGTACAATCTTATGTAATTTGTGTTTCTTCTTATATCAACCGCTCCCAAGCATGATGTGTAGAAGCAACGGAATGCAGCATTCCACATCCTCTATGAGCCATAAAAAGCTATATCCAGCGTTTTCTGATGGAATAGTTTGAGTGTGATAAATCTTTTTCTTCATTTCAAGTTCTACATACATAAAGTCCTTCATAAGTTAATTTCAAATTAAAAAATACAAAGCCCGGGCGACGCCGGGCCTTTTCAGCTAGTACTCCTATAAAAAGCAAACTTCGTAGATATATATGATGTGATGAACGCAACATCCAACGCCACCTATTAACAAGATAGTTTTCAGTTGCGAGATTAATTGCCATAGCAACCTGGGAAAAAAGAGCATTGAATGACTTAGACAAAACTCACTATGCGGGGATTTTTGGGGCTAGGGGACTCGAATCTAAGCTGGTTTTTCCCCGGGCTAGTGAAACAAGGTAAAAATTCGTCAAATTAATCGTCAAATGTGCATCGAAACCGGGATTTTAATATTTTGGATTACTAAAAGTTTAAATTGTTTATGCATGATTTTGGTAAGTTTCATAGCTCTGTGATATTTTCCGGGGTGCGCGGGCAAAGAGAGTTAAGTCCACCATCCTTCAAAATTGAGATATGTCCATAGAGTTATAGATAAAAATGTTCTCTACATTTGTGTTAAGTCCAGTAAGTCATATTCAAAATTGTACGGTAGTTATGGATGTGTGCCTCATAGGTTTATCCATCTCTAAAGCTATGTTGGGCTGGTATAGTGTGTTAAGTCACTCTAATTCTTAGTAACAAGAAAGTGGACTTAACTCTCTTTGTCCGCGCACCCCGTAATTTTAATCGTTTCATTTCGAATCTTTACGCTTATACGGAAGAACAAGATTCATTCTATTCGTGTATTTATTTATATACAGGGTGTTAATGAATAACACCGAAGTATTTTACCTGTGTATAGATAGGGACATACACAAGTAACTTTTATTATGAGATTTTTGCTCTATGACGTAAAATGAGTATGCTACAGAGCATTAAAGTCATTAGAATTTGGTGCTCATAAGTCAGTAATGAAGCGAAAGAGGGTTAAATGTTCATTAAATTGACTTCATGCCTTCTTAGTGATCGATAAAAACCTGATTCCTAATCATTCATCAACAGCTATATCATAATTTATTGTTCCATAATCTTCAAAATTTACAGAATAATCACATGACTGGTCGCCATTGCATTTCTTTTTCTATTCATAACTACAGTGTTAACAGCGAAGTTCCTTTGTTTTGCATTTTTTCTAATGTTAGAAGTCAGTGGCGGCCATGCCCTGGGGGATTTTATGCTGTAACAGGAAAATTTGAACCCATAGAGCAAAAGTCTGCTAATAAAAGCTCCTTGTCTATGCCCCCTCTATACACAGGTAAAATATTTCAGTGTTATTCATCAACACCCTATATATTTACGAAAAAACAATATAATTGAGGATAAAATTATGTAATTCATGCAATTTATGTAAAATACAATATAAATGTTAAGAAATATAATGTTATGATTATTTTTCTGTTAAATCAATTATTTAAATGAAACATCTATCAAATAATTAAATAAATAAATAAGTAAATAATCGCGGGCGAAGCCGCTGCATCTGCTTTTGACATATTACACACGGAATAAACCAGTTTCTTGCAATGGTTATTATATGAAGTTGAGCTGAACGATGTCACATGGTATTGCAAATATTTGGATCAGTAGATACTGTAACGAGATATGGGCTTGTTAATCCGTTAGCGTAAGCCACATTACACACGTGAGATCATTGGCAAGCGAGAACACGTTTATCGGGAGACATGAATGGAATTCAAAACAGGCTGCTAGCAATATTCAACATGATAAAGGTACTGATTATCATTATGCCAAGCCGTGATAAACAGGGGTGCCAACCGTCAAGTGGCCGGAAATAATACTCTAAATCTAATTAGAGCCAGAGGCTAGCAAAACCGTGATAGCCAATTTACCGCTTAACGGATCTCTATAGACTTTATAAAGTGAATGAGGACCCGCAAGAATATACAGAGTGTTAATTAATTGCATCGAAATATTTTACCTGTATATACAGGGGACATAGACAAGCAACTTTTATTAGTAGATGTTTGCTCTATGGATTCAATTTTTCCTGTTAACAGCAGAAAATCTCTCATGGCATGGCCGCCATTGACTTCTAACATTTGGAAAAAATATTCCTTTAGGCAGGCCTACAGGTTGAGGTTGATTTCGAAGTGCTTTTGGTTTAATTTATTATCGCTGCGCAGCACTCTCCTTCTTTAGCCTTGGCATGACAAACCCGCAATAATAACTGCAAAAGGGGAAAGAGCACTTTTTCAAACATTCTAATATCTCTATATATATAAAAGGCTTTGTCCTGACTGATTGAATGAATGACTGACTGACTGATTGACTGAATGACAGGAATCAACGTACAGCCTAAACTATAACAGGTAGAGACTTGGAATTTTGACAGTACCTTCGTTGCATAATGTAGGTGCTCACTAAGAAAGGATTTTGAAAAATTCTGATTCTAAATGCCAAAAATTAAATGTTTTTGAAAATACTTAATCCCTTTTTACATAGAATTATCAATTCCAAATCACAGAATATATTGTTGCCGAATGGTATCAGACGGGCTTGGAAAAAACAAATGAAATGCACTTTTGACAAATAAGAGAAGTTATCAAAATAATTCATGTTATAAATAAATATTACAGAATGAAATCCACTAAAATAATGGAATCACATAACTTTCTCTACCCTGGACATAGAGAAAACAAAACGAGGTAGGGTAATGTGTATATTATTATATTATATCGCAGGTTTTTGGAGAGAAAAGTATGAAAGTGATAGTGCTTTCTGTTTAATTTCATCTCCAAAACGGCTTTATGGTAACATAAGAGTGGGAAATTTCCCGCCTCGATACAATTTTATGTTACTGGAATTTCTGTTTCTTCTTATTTAAACCTCTACCAGGCTTGCTGTGCACTGTACAAGCGATGGGATGCAAAATTCTAGATCCTCTATGAGCCATAAAAAACTATATCAAGCGTTTTCTGAGGGAATAGTTTGAGTGTAATAAGTCGTTCTTCCTATTTCAAATTATAAATGCCTATATAAGGACCTAGAATTTAAAATTGAAAATCCTTCATAAGTTAATTTCCAATTACAAAATACAAAACCCGGGCGACGCCGGGTCTTTTAAGCTAGTCGATTTATATGAGAGTTATTGAGACCAGTTATTGATTTGTAGAGTACTCTTCACGAGCTTTTCAACGATACCACACAAGACGTGGTTTTAAAAAAATCTAATTTCCATCCCCCCCACTCGTACCCCCAAAATCCCCGAAAAGTTGGTGTCAATGGAAACTCCATATGGAGTACTCTAATTTATTCCAACAAAGTTTCCGTCTATACTTCATAGGGGCCAAGATATAGATTTTTAAAAATGTCAACCCCCTCCCCCGACCCTTAGGCCAATTTTGCTTATTAACGAACTTGTCCGAATTATTGGACTTAGAAATAACATAATAATTTTTTTCAAATATCTTCAAAATTACGGCCACTAGCGTGTTGGAAACACTGAAGTTATTAAAAAAAATAATGCAGTGACTCTAGTCATGTGGCACGTTATGGAAACACTAAATTATGATATACAGCCATTTCATAAATACGGGTGGGACATTCTGACAAATTATAGAAGCTATTGTTGTTTATTACATGTCATAAATAATAAACTAGAATTGGTTCTTCACATTCTGTAAAATTTACAATGCCTTCTCCTTCACACTACATGCAAAGCATTGTTTAAAATTTATTCTAAATATTTTAAATTTGTTTTTCAAAATCTGTTACGGGTGGGACATAATTTGGACACTGATTTTAATGATACAAAACAAAAGCTCATTTTCTATTCTGCTATTACTGTTAGGGTCTTGATGTTGTTATTAATGAAGGTATTAGGGATTAAATACAAATTATAAACTGTTTCCAGGTTGTCAAAACATTTATTTAACTCATTAATAATAATTTAACAAAACTATCACTGTTACGGGTGGGACGTTACGGGTGGGACAAAAATTCCCTTGTTTGTTATTTTACATAGTAATTAACCACACATATTTTTTGAAGTTAATCTTAAACCAAATTGTACCTTAAGATGTATATTTTCTCAAATGAAAATGGACATAGCTGATTACTCTTGACTACTTGGTATTAAAGAGTGTTAAAATCATGCTAAAAATGGCAAAAAAAGTAACTCAATGCAATAAATAAGTAAATCGACAGATTTTACACATGAAACCACTTCAGATACACCTAAGTCCTTAAAATTCAGAGAATTTGAGGTTTTAAACTTATTTTTGACCACCCAATTGCAATAATTTTATAACTTCTCTCTTCGAGGGAAAAATTCCATTATTTTATGAAATGGCTGCCTAGCTGTTGATGAATAATTAAACATCAGGTTTTTATCGATCACTAAGAAGGCATAAAGTCAATTTAATGAACATGTTAAACCTATTTCGCGTAATTATTGACTTTGAGCACCAAACTTTAATTCCTTTAGTGCCCTGTAGCATACACATTTTATGTCATAGAGCAAAAATCTCCTAATAAAAATTGCTTGTCTAAGTCACCTCTATACACAGGTAAAATATTTCGGTGTTATTCATTATCTCTCTGTATACATTTTAGAAGTCAGATGCACCATTGCAGAATAATCTTAGATAATACAGGGTGATTCAGAACTTCTGCAACAAACTTGGTGGAATGATAGATGACACCGAGATTATCATTTTATGTCATCCAACCGTTGTTGGCTGATGCATTGTTTAGAAGACATATGAATGAGCGGAAAGATCTAGAGATTACATAACCTAAGTTAATGCATAAGAACAATTGCAAATTTAAGGAAAATGTAATTGTTCCCTTGTGGCATCTGAGGTGGATACACGAAACTCTTCACATATCCCCAAAGAAAGGCATTTATCCTAGATCTAATTATATTGTTTCACGTAGTAAATAAAATCAAGTTAACTGATGCAATAAGTGCCAGAATGTCTTTGTTTAATCAGTGATAATTTCAATTATGATATGCAGAAAATAAGTTATTTTTTAAATCGAGATTGATTCATTAAGCAGGGTTTACGGAAGAATAAAGGTCTAGTTTGATAAGCATATTTGAAGGAATATGCGGGTAGTGTTATTTGTGAAAAATAACTGTATCGCAACTTCCAAAGTTGTATATGAACACTGTAAAACAATATGTTGTCATGAAAACTGATTTGCATTTGATAAATTCTTTCTAATAATTTACCATAAAATAGACACTAAATTTAGCATTACTCCAGTACCGGTCAACCGATTTGGTCAAATACCAATAGGCTTCCTCCCTTTGACGTTATAAATGTGTATACCAAGTTTCATGAAAATCCGATAAAAGTTATCGCGCGTACAGACACACGGACGCACAGACAGACAGACGGAGAGACTTTTTCGCGTCACCATACAATCTGGCACTTAATGAATAGTCAATAGGTGAAATAATCCTAGCCTATAAGTAGTCATGATTGGAAATAAATTGTTACAGAATTCTAGGATTCATTTAATATGAACTGTTTATAATCATTCTGATATTTATATTGAACTCCGCTGGTAATTCTGGAAGGAAAATTCGTTAATTGAGCCAGCTGTGAGATTAATAATAAAAGTGACAAATCTTTAAATTACTCTGAAACTCTGAAGGAATGTTTGAACGCTCTGTAAAGAGAAAGCAAACACAGCCACTCTCTGCCTTAACGGCCTTAGCCGATGCTGTTTTGTCAAAGGATGTAAAGCTTTAAGGAAATCTTTAAAGATTACTAAACTTTGTACGCAAGAACTTTTCTACCATAACTGGCAATTTTATCTTTTAACACCAGATATTTTTTCTTCAGAGTTCACTGATTTTATTCTCTCCGCAAGTAACAGGCCTAATGATGACGATAACGATGATGATAATAAAATCAGGTAAACTGATGTAACAAAGTGCCAGAATGCTTTTGTTTAATCAGTTTAAAATTGCAATTATGATATGCAGAAAATAGGCTAAGTTACTTTTTTAATCGATTTCCAAGTTAAGCTCCAGATCGATTCATTAAGCAGAGCTTACGGAAGAACTAAGGTCTAAAGTTTAATGAGCATTTGTGAAGGAATATGTGGGTAGTGTTATTAATCAAAGCTAACTGGATTGCAACTTCCAAAGATGTATATGAACACTGTAAAACAATATGTTGTTATGAGAAATGTTTTGCATTTTATAAATTGTTTCTAGTATACTGTATTGCCATAATGCATTAAATTGGACATTACTCCGGTACCGGTCAACCGATTTGATCCAATATCTATAGGCCTTTTTCCATGGACGATATAAATGCGTAGACCAGGTTTCATGAAAATCCAATAAAGCGTATTTTGGTTGTCGTGCGTACAGACACATGGATGACAGAAAGACAGACAGACAGACAGACTGACAAATATTTCTCCGTCTCCCACACGGTCTCATAAAGTACGATTTTGGCCCTTAGACTAATAATAATTACTAATTAATAATTTCACTTCTAGTAAGGTATACTAGATATTAAAAAGTTGGTAAAAATATATACAACCTTTCTAAAAACTTGTCTGGGTGCAGATCACAATCATTTTGCATTCATAAAATAAAACACATTAAAACAATGGTGTTACAGTCTTTAAAAAGTCATCATTTATAAATCCGCCTGATCTTGGATCTCAGATGTGTTATTTTATTAAAATATGCATTTCGACACACATATATTCATCTTCAGTTCTTATTGAGGAGATTTTATTTAACACAAACTTCTCTGGTTTTAGGCCTGTTTAGTTATAATTGCCGTGTCACCTTTGCTCTGTTTTTTTTTTATTTTTAAGTGCTATCTAGTTGTTTCGCCAATGGGAAGTACAATCCTTGTGTGAAGTCCGGTTGACATCTTCCGGAAACTTCAGAGTAAATACTTCAAAGGACCACTTTGCAACAGTGGCAATTGAATTTACATTGAATTTCGTTGAAAGTGGGAGCTTAAAGGGGCCGTGTACTATTCAGCACGTTCACCAATCACTGTGATTGAGCACACACACTCTCTCTCTCTCTCTCTCTCTCTCTCTCTCTCTTTTTGTTTCTCTTCAGCTCTTGCTAGGTAGTTAGATGCAAGTGCAAAAAGGAAAATGAGACTTATTCTGCTTTGCATTTTGAAAATAACGAACCACCGAGACGAATGAGCGTTTACTTTGTAGCTCTTGAAACAAGTTTCGAACCAGTGAGCTGTAGTTTAATGAGATTCCATACATAAGCACACTGCTACAAGCTACACTCTAACCGTGCGATTCCGGATACGTACATTTGAATCCAATTTTCGATGATTAGCAGTAAGAAAAAGTCGCATTAAGCCATTCAAAACTGTGATTACGTGTATGCAACATAGAGGCGTGTTCATGTATATGTGCCCAATAACCCTTAAATTAGCCCTGTCCAACTGGTGGCCTAAGGGCCACATGCGATACTCAACAGCAAGTTGTGCGACCTGCTTATAATCGCCGCGCTCAATTCGTTGACAGTTAACATCAAAGAAGTCGCCGCCGCTTGGCGTAGTTGCCACACCGCACAGTGTTAGTAAACAGAGCGGGAAGATGTAGATGCAGCAAAACACTTACGTGGCAATGTCATTGAGCAATGAGAGAATTGGCAACACGAATTCAGTCAGCGGTTTCTTTTGAGAAAACCTTTTACAGTAACAACAAGCATTGTAATATGAGAACAAAGCGAGCCGCCCGTCAACGTTATGAGTGAGGCGATAATACATGGACGAGATAAATTTGAAATTTATTTAATTAATTTAATGTTTATGCCAAATTAATAGATATCTTAAATTAATGCAACCATAACTACCGTACAATTTTGAATATGACTATAACCCTAATATGCCATCTGGTAAAATAGGGTTCTGTATTTTTGGGAATTCAATAATAATAATAAATTAATGCAAGTGTTAGGGACACGCAAGGTCTATATTTGGAGCTGATGACGGGTGGGATACTCTATGGTCAAATATAAAGGCATATTCTATGTTACTCGACATTATATTTGCTTTGAAAAATCTCAAGATTATTACCTGGGAGGAAAAATAATCTCAAAAATATTGACTGGGAGACCCGAAGGAAAAATACCACTTGGAAGATATAGACGTAGGTGAGAGGACAATATTAGGATAGATTTAAGAGAAGTAGGATTTGAGAGGGATGGTTGGATGAAGCTAGCACAGAATAGGGTTGAATCGCGTACTTCACCTAATATTAGGCCTATGTATGCTTACCTTGAACAAATTAGTAACTCAGGTATTTGGGAATTGACTTTCTTCGTACAAAACAGTCTCTGCACATCACTTACCTGAAACAGAAAGAGAAAACACTTCACAATACTGCGTTATACGAGTGGCGGATCCAGGCCGCCCCTGGATCCGCCACTAGTTTTATATACAGTAGAATTCGAATTATCCGAACTCAACTAGGCCTACACTGAACTCCAACTATCCGGATTAATTAATGTCCGGATAATTGGATAAATCATGAAAAAGGTAATTTCTGAACAAAGAAACTAAGTTGTACAGAACTATGTACAGTCAGCCAAATAAAAACGTCGGACGTTATTTTATAAAGTATCATGAACGAGCATATGCGCATGTACAGGAAGACTTAAGGTTAGGTTCACACATGCCTCTTGTCTATCCATGTATTTTCTTGATTATTTAGTCAGTTTTGTTCCAAAACAAACATGTATAGACGGCTGTGGCTATATGCCTCAAATCCGCCATATTCTTCGTTGCAAATTTTTATAATATTAATTAATTAATAGATTCGCGAGGAATATGTTTATTCAAGGAGCATTTTTTAAAGATTTTATTTTATAATACCGGTACTTGTAGTGCAAAATCAATAACTTACGCTCAACTTCTGCAACCAATCTAGCATCAAAATACGCGGCCTTCTGCAGATCCACGTTTCCTATGAAAACTTCCGGTCGCATTATAGTGACCTACTTCTGAGCTGCTCTTTCATAAATATGGAACCTTCTCGCTGCTTCAGAGGCCGAAAAATGCAGGGCAATCATAGCCCTAACTACACTTCCTCTTACTTTAGCATTTGTATGTGGCGATGACACAAAGCAAAATGAATTATGACAATACATTAAGTTGAATATCGTGTGTTGCGCTTTCCGCGTTGTTCATTTTTCCCTCGTTGTTCATTTTTTCCCTCCTGTCGCATGACCTCATATGTTCCGAACATGGCCTGTATTTTATGTTTTTTATAGGAAACTTGTGAACTAATGCGTTAAAACTTTAATTTTAACTGCATACGAGTCCCGACGTTTTTTATTTGACCGACTGTACTTATGTAAAATGTCACATCTTGAACATATCATTCAGAGTCAATTGTTCTAATAATGAAAAAGGCGCTAAGTGTGCGTGTTAACGTAGCACATAAGCCTAAACACCCAGTCCTCAACCCAGAAAAATAATTTTTCACGTCTGAAAAGTAACATGCGAATTATCGGCCCTGAAAGAGGATTTCTCTCTGCTCCAAAAAACCACTTGAATACGACATCAAAGCGACCTAGATGATTCGCGATCCGGATAGTTGGAATTCGGATAATTGGAGTTCTACTGTAATTCTAAAGCAAACGGATCCCTTAAAACAATCTTCAAAAAAGAGCTACCGAGCGAGGTGGCCGAGATGGTAAACTTTTGGACTCACATTCGGCAGGTTCCTGGTTCAAATCCCGTGGCCGGCCAATTTGACATTGGTTTTTTCGTGGTTTTCCCAGTCGTAAAGACAAATGCCGAGTTGGATATTTACATACCATGTATCATCCTCATCATTTCGTCCTGTATCATATCCATTCCAATTAATATCAGTTGAAATTTAATAAAAATGCTCCAATAATAGAAATAATTAAGGGTACGCCGTAGCGTAGTGGTTGATGCGCTGCGCTACAAACCGGAAGGTCGCGGGTTCGATTCCCGATGAGGTCGTTGGTATTTTTCAATTGGCCTAATCTTACTGTTGGCACTGTGGTCCACTCAGCCTCTAACAGAATTGATTTCCACGAGCAATCCTGGCGGTAAAGACGGCCGGTGCGTACCACCTTCATGTGCCGAATGTCCAAAATCTGAGCGCCTCAACCTCCTGGAACATCTGGGCCTCCATGGCCTGTATAGGGATCACTTTACCATTACCTTTTAAAAGAAATAATTGACAATCACTAGTTCCATGGCCTACCCTACTGTATAGACACAGATCCCGAACTCATTTTTTTTTAATTTTATTTATTTATTTATTTATTTATATTTATACAAAACAAAACAAGACCACCCGAATGAGCAAGCGCTCGTGCTCGGGCACAGTTCAGCCATTTACGTTACAAAATACAAATTACAAATATATAAAGAAAATATAATTAAATCAATACCTAAAAAATAATAATAAAAAAGAAAGAACAGAATAGTAAAAAGAAAAAAAAAAGTACTAAGAACAAAAATTGAAACCCTGAGTTATTACAAATAAAATCGTTCCTTAATTGTCTACTAAGTACAGAGTGAAGTAACTTTTGAACTATGAAATAAGATGTTTGATAAACTTGTTTAATTTGTTGTTGTTCATATGTGACCTAATTATAGAGTTATAGAGTCTTGGACCATAATAAATGCTATGTTTAGAGCCAGAAGAGGTGAAGTATTTTGGTTCTATTAAAGGCAATGTTTTATTTCTTCTAGTATTGTAGTTATGAGGATCCGATACATGTACGTTGCGGTATTTTTGAAAGTATTTTAAAAGTGTGAGCTTATAAATTTGTTCTACATTCATCACATTAAATTCAGGAAATATCAATTCTGTTGGATATTCATGATATGGCCTCGTAGCTGAAAGGAGTATTAACACAGCTGAAATTTAAAAAAGAGCTAATTACAGTTTATAATGGGATTTATTGCAGAACAGAATCAGTGCCTGTTTTTATTCTGTACAGCGCTGTTGTACTTCGAAATATATTAATTAAAACTTAGTTAATCGTATAATGTCAAACTTGAGTAAGAGATATGCCAATGTTGTGCTGAATTTCCTTTTAATTTAAAACTTTGACGCTGTTATAGGGTTTTCTAAGGAGTCCTAGCTACTTGTGATAGGGAAGTGGGTTATGGAGACTGCTTTTGTTTGGTAACCAACTCTTTTACAAATTTGTACAACTTCTGCGGGCTATTATTCATGTAAACTTTACAACGTTACAGCCGAAACTTCCGAGGAGTGAGACTGTTTACACAATACTATCGGAACTAAACAAAACTTAAGATACATTTTTTATAATGCATTGGAGAAAATTAGGTTGCTTCTATAGGGTGTTTCAAAGAGAAGTGACTTTTTCTACTTGTACGATAGGTAGGGGAAGATGAATTGTTACCTTAGTATTGTTTTTTGAGCACTGCTAACAAAAGCATAAGCAATATCTTCTTTGAATGTATGATGAATCCTTTATTTATAGCCTTCAAAGGAATTGTCTGGTGAAAATTTAACACTAGGGAACCAAGACTTTTGAACTGCCTAGCAGGATCTGCATCGGTAATTTCGGCCGCCAAAGCATTTTTAGCCATTTTCTCATGGTAGGTATATAATAATAATAATAATAATAATAATAATAATAATAATAATAATAATAAAATCAGGTAAACTGTTATAACAAAGCACCAGAAAGCTTTCGTTTAATCAGTGATAATTGCAATTATAATATGCAGAAAATAATTTATTTTTGTAATCGATTTCAGAGTTAAGCTCCAGATCGGTTCATTAAGCAGGGCTTACGGAAGAACAAAGTTCTAGTTTGATAAGCATTTATGTGAAGGAATATGTGGGTAGTGTTATTTGTCAAGGCTAACTGTATTGCAACTTCCAAAGCCGTAAATGAACACTGTAAAACAGCGTTTCTCAACCTATGGTCCGCGGACCACTGGTGGTTCGCGAAGATGATGCAGATGGTCCGCAGACATAATTAAAAAGTATCATAAAGCAAGTGGAAATTATAGAAGTAAACTTTTTTCACATATTTCCTTATAATGACTTATAATTAAACCCCAAATATTAAGAATATAGTCCTTTTAAAAATGGGATGTAAAATTAGGGGTTCATATATATTTTTAAACATTTTAGAGATCCTCGGGTTCAAATAGGTTGAGAAACGCTGCAGTAAAACAATATGTTGCCTATGTCCCCTCTATATACAGGTAAAATATCTCGGTGTTATTCATTAACACCTTGTATGCTGGAACTATAAAACTTTGACGAAAATTATCCAGGGTGATCTACTTGCTGAAAAATTTGAAACATCATATAGCAGACACCTACATTAAATCAGCGTATTTTGCTTTCTTTCATAGCATAATTTCTTATGGTGTCCTACTATGGGGTAATTGTAGCCATGTTCAAGATATTCTGTTACTCCAAAAGAGAGCTATTAGAATAATTACTGATGCACATAAACTTGAACACTGTAAGCCTTTGTTTATTAAATCAAACGTTATGACCGTTATAAATTTCTACATATACAATGTGTTATTGTATACCAGGAATAAACCACCAAGTCAACAACTTAGACAGGACGTACATTCACACAACACAAGAAATAGAAACTTTATTGATGTACCTTTTTACAGGCTATCTAAGTCACTCAAAAGTTATCATGTAGTGGGAATGAAATGTTATAATATGCTATCAATAAGTGTGCTTAATTACCCAGTTGACAAGTTTAAACATAAGCTATATGACTGGTTAGTTGGTCATCCATTTTATTCCCTAGACGAGTTCTTTGAATTTAGTACTAAATCAATTATCTTTTGATATTTTAATTCTTGGTTGCTTGTAAATTATTTTGTTTATAGTACTATTATGTATATATATATGTAGGCATGTATTTTAAATGTAAAACTGACTTTGTCTATTGCTTCTTTGTAAGCTTAATGACAATAGAATATTATTATTATTATTATTATTATTATTATTATTACTTTGTCTTATTTGAAATAAGCTTTTGTAATTGACTGTATGACCTCTTCGTTCTTACTTGACCTCTAATAGTTGCTAGGGTTGTGATTTTTCAGCTGAGCTCCTGTATAATGTGGACATTATCTCGGTCAGCGGCTCTCAATACTTTCCCATTGATTACACATTCAGCACACAGCCTCATCTCCATGGAATTTATTATCTCCTGCTAATTTACATAGCCGTGTCACAAAGTTTACACCCTGCAGATTATGCAACACAAATAGCAATGAGAGTGTATTTAAATATAGATCGAGAGAGAAACGAATGAAACCAGGGCAGCTACAGTGGAAATTCAAAGGACATTACCCCTTAAACATGAGCGTCAGCACTAAAAACATAAACCACTGGTGATGTCTGTATATCATCTTCGCAAGAGTGTTATACAGAGTGTTAACGAATAACGCCGAAATATTTTACCTGCGTATAGACGGTACATAGACAAGCAACTTTTATTAGAAGATTTTTGCTATGACGTAAAATGTGTATGCTACAAGGCATTATAGTATATTGCGATACAAGTGCGGTAAGGCACGTTTACGGGTCGAGGAAACAGATTGAAAACCCGAGGCGCAGCCGAGGGTTTTTAAGTTTTCGAGACCCGTAAATGCTTTTACGGCCCGTGTGTTGCATGCTATTTTTTGCACGATGATTTAATTTATATCAATTTAATTATATTAATTGTGATATTACCTGAAAATATTATGTAAATACATTCTTGAAAATAGATGTTTATTTCAGAAAGTGATTCGCATGTGTTTGTTGTTATGGGAACCGAATATTTGTCCTGGGGGCCGTGGCCATAAAGGTTTGTATTATGAAGTGTATCGTAATGAATTATGACGTAGCGCTTGGACCGTAAGTAATTTAACCTCATCGCAACCACCCTTAGCAACAAGACTGTGTGGGAATGTCAACTTACGATCCATGTAAACAAAGTTCGTAAGTACAACTTACTAGCTAAGGAGTGCAAAAAAGTCATTACAATTTGGTGCTCATAAGTCAATAATTAAGCAAAATAGGGTTAGAATTGTTATTAAATCGACTTCGTTCCTTCTTAGTGAATGGAAGAATTACATTTTCCTTTAATTTGCAATTGTTCTTATGCAGTAATTGAGGTTATGTAACCTCTAGATCTTTCCGGCCATTCGTTTGTATTCTAAACAATGCATTTGCCAATAACTGTTGGATGACAAAAAATGATCCTCTCGGTGAGATCTATCGTTCCACAAAGTTTATTGCAGAGGTTCTGAATCATCCTGTATTACGTATGATTATTCTACAATGATGCTTTTGATTTCTAAAATGTATACAGGGTGTTAATGAATAACACCGAACTATTTTACCTGTGTATAGACAGTACATAAACAAGCAACTTTTATTAGGAGATTGTTGCTCTATGGCGTATAATGTGTTTGCTACAGAGCATTAAAGCTATAACAATTTGGTGCTCATAAGTCAATAATTAAGCGAAGGAGGGTTAACATTTTCATTAAATTTACAAGTGGAGAAATTTAAATAACTTATCTGGGAGCAATAATTACAGATACAAATGATATTAAGGCCGAAGTTAAGTGTAGACTCAAATCACGAAATGCCTGCTTTTATGCAGTTCACAAACTCTTATCTTCTCGTCTACTGTCCAGAAATGTAAAAATATATTTTTTTAAGACAATCATTCTGCCGGTTGTATTATATGGATGTGAGATATGGTCCCTTACTCTTCGGGAACAACGAAATTTGAGAGTGTTCGAAAACAGGGGGCTTAGGAAATTATTTGGGCCAGAGAGAAATGAAAATGGGGACTGGAGAAAACTGCATAGCGACGAGCTTCATAACCTGTACTCGTCACTGGATATAGTAAGGGTAATTAAATCACAGAGGATGAAATGGGCTGGACATGTTGCGCGCATGGGGGAGGAATGACATTTCTCAAAAGTATTGAATGGGAGCCCCGAAGGGAAAAGACCACTTGGAAGACCAAGACGTAGGTGGGGTGACAATATTAGGATGATCTAAGGGAAGTAGGATTTGTGAGAGATGATTCGATGGAGTTAGCACAGAATAGGGTTGAATGGCGGGCTCAGGTAAGCGCGGCAATGAGCCTTCGGTTACCATAAAATAGATAACATTCCTTTAGCTTGCTGAGAGATTGCCTATTGCCATTGAGTAAGTTATTAATTAATATTAAAGACTCTTTTAAATATTTACCTTAAACTGGTTGTCAGCCTGTGTTCTTTCCTTCAATAAAAATAGACTATTATAAATTTTCAAGCTCTATTAGACCAGCTAATTTTCTAGTAGTTGTGCTACATTTTGAGTAAAACATTTAAGGGATAAGTTCAATTTAAACAAAATGTCACTTAGTTCACTTTACAACTGAGATTTTTTTTTATCTTTGACCACGCATTTCAGAAATGCTTTCATTGCAAATAGTTGGAAAACCGCAGTGTTGTGACAAAAATGTCGGGTTGATTGCATTGACTAGAAAACGGAAGGTTGGAAACCATAGCAACGCTACTGTCAGTTGCATTGTACTTTGTAACATGTGTGGCACTTTGATGTACGTGTAATTAAATCACTATGTACTCGCCACACTAGAATTCAATTACATCAATTTGATTAGTAACTCATATGCAAATTGTAACCAAATTTGTCACATTTAATAGCCTTGTTTAGCATTAAAATTCGATATTTACCTATTATTGTATTAAATGCAAATAAATATGTGGTTGGGCTGATCAGTTGTCACGTACAGACGTTACCTTTTAGTCAGTGATGAACAAAGTACGGCCCGTGGGCTAGTGCGGCTCGCGACAAGAAAGGGGGAGAAAAAATATATATTTAGCACACGCTCTCTAAAACAGCTGCTTGTCGGACTGGTAACACGCCGAAAAATTGCATTTTAGCAACCAAGGCCGTTAAAATTGCATAAAAGTGCATTCAAACTGCATTCAAAATGCAGTTTTATCGGCCTTGTACTTTAAAGTCGTCATGGGAATCTATAAACAAAACTCAGATGGCATTGATCAGTCACACCAACTGTAACATGGATTTAAGCATATAATTGGTCATAAAACAACAAATTTAAGCCAACATGTTTCTTTATGATAATCAGAAACTTTACCATGATAGCCTTCTTCATCATATAACAACAAATATAAGCCAACAACTTTTCACCTATTCGTTCACAAGAGAATAATTGATTACCATGGATGCACCAGCATTTACTTGCAATATATTCCTTCTCATAATCTACTACTGCTGCCGTGATGTTGCTGGCACCAGCTCCAATTCAATGTTTCCAGCTTGCACTGCAATTTCCTCGGGATTATCATTCATATTTTCACAAGCTTTTCATAATTATAGTTCGTATTGTTTACAAAAAGCGACTCATAATGCATCTATACCGCATTTCGTATTGGTACGTACGGTTCATTGTTCGTTGCGATTTAGGTGACTGTGGGAATATGACTTTAATAAATGGCTGAATACCTTTCATTATTATTATTTGTAAGGTATTTTTGTTTAATTTAATTTAATTTAGAGAGCTTTTACAAAAAATATAGAATGCACCACGTAGGCCTACGCAAAAGTTTTAGCTGAACTTCAAGACTTTTAGCATTGAACAAACCTTGGACATTTTCATTTCTCCATTTACTGTGGACTGCAAGTAGGAAAACTGGGCAATTCAGCACAAATGTATTTTATGGACCATAAGATGCACCTTAATTTTAGGATGGAAATTTAAAGTAAAAGAAATTTAATGTGATTTTAAACGAAACATTTTAAAGGGATTACATTACGTCATTACATAAACAAATTATAACCTTGTACAATGGAATCTGTGTCAATCACTTCTAACTTAAAATCTGCATTGTACGAAAATCTCTTCTGTACAGGTGGCATCGCGTAAATTTTAACAACTGAAATGATTTCTCATGAAAGGCTGAAACTACTTTTACACCCTCTAACCGTCAATTCAGCACACGGCAAATGTAACGGGACAAGGCTGTTTAGAGGTCATTGTAATCATTTAAACCACCCGGCGGAGACAACTCCTTTCGTATAAAAGAACTCAACATTCTTTTCTTTTCGCATTGTAAACCTGACTTCCAGCTGCCCGAATTTTACGATTGTGACAAGTGCACTGATCTACAGTCTGTGTTAAAATTTGTAACTGTCTTATTGTTTACAACACCTTGTGTATAACTATGATAGTCCGGCAATATTTACCATAATTTTAATTTTTTTAGTGTACTTCGGACCATTAGACGCGCCCAACTTTTAAGGCTCTGTTTTCAATGTAAAAAAGTGCGTCTTATGGTCCGTAAAATACGGTACTTGAGTTGCAAAGGAACCCTCATAACTTAACGTTGTTTCTTAACGTCTCATAACTTCAATTCTAGAAGTCCTACCGAAATCAATTTTCCAAATTTTGATTTCTCGTGCCCAGATTTTCACTTTCATACGAAGGTTGGATATTTAATAGTGGCAAACACATCTATAAAATCAAAGTGGTTTACAGGAATTCAGGGATCTCAAAACGGGTATTTATGTTAAAAAAACTCGACTTCGAATTTGGGGGGGGGGTCGAAAACAATACTTCCTATACCTACAGTACCTTGAGCAAAGAGTCTCTTTAAGAGAAGTTTTTAAAACTCAAAATATTTTAACATTAACAGGTATTTTAATATACAGAGCGGCCATGTTTTACAGAAAAAGCAAAATCAGTTTTATAAGAAATAATCAAATCCATAACCATGACACCAGAGGAAGCAATAATATCCACATCAATAAATATAGGGCACTCAAGTACACAAAATCTTTTTTGCACGCCTTAACTAATTAGTGGTACTTACGAATGTTGTTGCCGTGGATCATATGTTGACATTCCCACACAATCGTGTTGCTATGGGCGTTGCGATGTGGTTAAATTACTTACGGTACTTGCGCCACGTCATAATTCATTACGATACACTTCATAATACAAGCCTTTATGGACAAGGCCCCCCAGGACAAATATTCGGTTCCCATAACAACAAACACATGCGAATCACTATCTGAAATAAACATCTATCTTCAAGAATGTATATACATAATATTTTCAGGTAATATCACAATTAATGTAATTAAATTGATATAAATAATCATCGTGCAAAAAATAGCATGCAATACACGTGCCGTAAGCGCATTACGGCCCTTGTATCGCAATATACTATTATGCATACAATTAGTCTTGTCATTAACAAGTTACCAATTGAAATAATTGAAGTAAATGAAGTAAACACAATTAAAAGAAAGCTGAAACACTAATAGTGCAATAACTTAAGTCATATTATACTTTTAATGATTTTTTGTCATGACTTTAGAATTTCTGTAGATTTTGTATTTTATTATTATTGTTTCACTATCATATTTAAGTTACTCTGTTTTTTTTCTATATATTTTATTGTTATTATCATTCCTTTCTTCGTTCATTGTATAGATTGTCATGTACTTTGACTATGTCTACCTATAGTTGTATAGCCTATAGACGTAATAATATAATAATAATAATAATAATAATAATAATAATAATAATAATAATAATAATAATAATAATAATAATAATAATAATAATATGGTACGGATAGAGTTAGTAAAAATTATGTAGCTTGGATAGTGATTTACTGAAGCATTCACTGTATCGTACACTTTCTGATTGACAGAATGATCAATACAAAATATTTTTTAAAAAATTATTTCCCTTTTAGTCTTTCCAGCAAGTAGTAAAATAGTTAATGGTCTTTAAAAAACCATTCGATACATCTGGAAGCTGTAAAAGATTCAGTTAAAATACGTAACATACTGTCAATAAAAGAGTTTTAAATTGAAACTGTCATTTGAAATGGAACTAAAACAATATAGTTCGCGTAATGCATGCAATATTTCTGTTTTATCTCTTTTTAAGTTTCACCACAAACTGCTATGTTTACTGTGAATCAACCAGACTTCCCGTGTAGTCTATTTGTTAAAGCATTAATTACTGTTAATGTAGCGAATGTCGAATGTAACTATCTTACATTTTAATCATATAATTTTACCATAACATAACACTCACCTCCCTGATACCCAAACAATAATGTTCGCAGATGATTGTACATTAATTATTCAAGGAAAATCGCTCGACGATATCAAAATTTCGGCATCTCGTACGATGTCACACTTTCATAACTGGTGTACAAAAAATAGTCTAGCTATTAACACGTCTAAAACTAAATTCATTATATTTAAGTCCAGATTTTTTAAAGATACAGCGATCAATAATACCGTAGTGTTTAATAATATGGAAATTGAAGAAGTGGCGAACACCAAATTTCTAGGGCTAACGATAGATTGTCATTTAAATTGGAAGGGACACATACAAAATTTGTGTAAATATCTATCTAGTTATACCTTTTTATTCGTTAAACTATCATCTTATTGCAATAAGAAAACTCTTCTGCAATGCTATTACAGTTATATTTATTCTAAAATAAAATATAACATTATTGCTTGGGGATCAGCAGATCAATTCCACATAAATAGAATCTTTGTCCTGCAAAAACGCATAATACGTACCATTTACAATGCCAAGCCTCTCGATTCCTGCAAACCTTTATTTAAAACCCACAAGATCCTCCCACTACCATGTATCATTATTTTTGAAGCCGCCCTGTTTGCTTATTCTCATAGACTCCTTTTCAAAGTTAATTCTGACTACCACTCTTACAACACCCGACATAAAAACAGCATAGCACTGACGAAACACTCTACCCATCTATTCGAATCTTCTCCATACTACTTATGCTCTAAGGTATTTAATTCACTCCCCTCTCATATCACATCACAAAAAACAGAAATTTCATTTAAGAAAATGCTTAAATCCTTTCTTTTATCAAACTGTTTTTATAATATAAGTGATCTCTATTCTTTGTAAGTGTGTATATACTATATTCTTAAATTTATCATTCAATTTGTATAATTCATCTTTCATATACTGTAAAAATAGAGCTAGAAATAATATTAAAATGAATAATGTAGTAAAATGTAGCATGTTTAAATATTGAACATGCATTGAATATTTGTATGTAAATTATTAATTTGTAAATGTGCGTGTTAAACTTTAAGAAATGTAGTTTATAAGTATATGTAAACTATGTAAAACACTGTACTGTGTAAGAAAATAAACAAACTAACTAACTAACTAACTCAGCACTGCATGTGTAGTAGAGTTGTTCATTACAAGGGCCCGGATTCTGATGACCTAAAATTGTTTGAAAAATGACCTGTAAAATGACCCTAAATTTTAAAGAAAATAACTTAATAGTTATAAAAAATTACCTAAAAACTGACATTTTATTTATAAGAAATTATTATTGTACACACAAAGTTATAGACTAGTTTGTACATAATCGTAAAAACTGTAAATAACTGTAATGTTGTGAATGTTATTTTCTCACGGAAATTTATACTGGCACTGAGGCACTGGTGAGTCAAAATTCGGCACATTCTTTTGTGGTCTGCCTGATTATATTGTTTATTGAGGGAAAACAGTAGTTTACACTCTCAAATCCAAGCAGGTGGCAGACTCTGGTGCCAAGTCAATCTAATAACAATAGTGATAAAATACAAAATTTTGGTGTTTCTTTGATTCTCATCTCCGACTGAGACATGACAACACTTAACGCCGAATTTTTCCTTCTTGCATTAAACAAACAAGACTTCAAAGACAGCACCGCTAGCGACGAAAAAAGTTAATACACTCAATGTAAATACATGAAAATGACTAAATAAGGAAGCAAATGGCACGAAAATGACGAAATAACGACCTAAAATTGAAATAAATGCCCTAAAATATAAAATTACATAAAATGACAAAAAATGACCTAATTAAAAAGTATTTCTATAATCTAGAGACCATGATTAGGATTTATTTACAAGTTGGCAATGTCATTAGAATCCGGGCCCTGTTCATTACACACCCAGACGGCTTCAAAGGAATAAACCATTAAGTCGGTGTTTCTTTATGTTAATCGATCTGACCAAGTCCGTCTTGGTTTCCGCTTTCCAAAACAAAAGCAACGTTGCAATATTATTTCATTGTTATCACTGACCTCAGTTCTTCCTTCGCGTTATTCAATTCACACGTGTTATTGTTTACTGTAACTAGATCTTGCAACCCCGCGTTTCACTCCACGCGGAGTTGACGAGTAGCTGTCACAGCCGTCACAGGACATTCTTAGATTTTGATTGGCTGAGGTAACTAGCAGATTGGTGCGGTAAAAATAAAGAGCATGGTTTGAGCTGTCGATAAACATTTCCTCATAACAAAAGGAAGCCACCTGGCCATCTAATAAATAACTGGACAGTAAATACACTTACTATTTGTAAATAATAACTAGGGCCCAGATTCTTAGGTTTTAAACTATTTTCTTCCGTGTTTGCTAACTGTGATATTTTAACATAATTAACTATTTCATAGTCATGGCAGTCACATAGTCCATCTTATAAAACCCAAAAATGGCTAAAACTCACTTTCAAGCAAATACGATAAAATAAAAATAATAATTGTAATAATTAATCTAATTATTTGTCGACAAAGATTAATGTAGATTAATATGCAGTCGATGGAGACGCCGTATTGTATTATTGCCTTTAGCAATTGTGTTCGCACTGCCACGTATTATTCTTATATCGGAGAATTCCGTCAACGAGTTTTCTGAGATAATACATTTGCAAGTAATTTATTTTATCGTGCAAATATTTGAAAAGTGGTAATATGTTTCTAGTATAATGCAATAATTAAGACCAAATGACATAAGAAAATATGTTAATATATTTAAACAAATCTCTCTATAACTTCATTATGGCAATATTAAGGTAGTTCTTCGCCAGCATTTAAAACAATGTCTTAGTGTTACTACATGTAACTCATTCCAATAAGAAAGAGCAGTAAAACTTATATAAATATAATAACTAGGGCCGAGATTCTTAGGTTTTAAACTATTTTTTTCTTGTTAGCCAGTGCTTTAGTTGGGCCGGTACGCACCGGTACTGCGTACCGGCATAAAATTATTTTCCTTCTACCATACCGGGAAAAATATGTGCTCCGGTACGTCGTACTGGCAGTACAGGAACGAGATTGTCCTAAAATACTTATTAAATGTCTAATTCAATACCAAAAATGACAAAAACTATTAAATTCGCCACAGATATGCGTTCTAATCTTCACCTTCGTGCGCATTTCTACAGTTTCTTTCTCCTTAGATCACATGTTGGCTAGCCACCTTGTTTTCATAAAATGTGTGGGACCACCACTAGACGTTTTTGATCCTGCTCCATACGTCAGGTCATGACTACAAGGAGGCAATAGGTCAGCAGAAGAAACTGCATGCAGAAAATGTCAACCGAAGGATTACATTCAGTATGAGGCGATATGGAAAATTTTGAAGTAAGATGAGTACCCCCAAAAAATATTTTCCAACTAAAGCACTGTTGTTAGCTCACTGATATTTTAACATAATTATCCTTTTCGTTGTCATGGCAGTCACATAGTCCAAACTTATAAAACCTACAAATGGCTAAATAAGACGTTAAAAATTAAAAATGGCCAGAACTATGTTTTAATGAATGCAGCTATAAAAGGAAAAAAAAAATGCATGTTAGATCAAATATAACGTGCGAGTGATGGCGTGACAACCACAGGCGCGAGCGATCGCGGGATAATATAGTAGGCTATAGATATTTTATGGTCGCTTACCCTTCAGGAAGAAAATAATCTGAGAGTGTTCGAAAGCAGGGTGCTTAGGTAAATAATTGGGCCTAAGAGAGATGAAAATGGGGACTGGAGAAAACTACATAACGACGAGCTTCAGAACCTGTACTCTTCACCGGATATAGTAAGGGTAATTAAATCACGGAGGATGAAATGGGCTGGACTTGTTGCGCGCATGGGAGAGGAAAGACATACCTCAAAAGTATTAACTGGGAGACCCGAAGAGAAAAGACTACTTGGAAGACCTAGACGTAGGTGGGAGGACAATATTAGGATAGATTTAAGGGAAATCGGACTTGCTATGGAGTTAGCACAGAATAGGGTTGAATGGCGGGCTCAGATAAGCGCGGCAATGAACATTCGGGTTCCTTTAACTTGCTGTGGAATTGTCTATTGCCATTGAGTAAGTAAGTAAAGATATTGTAATAAATATATACTAGCAGTATTTTGGCTCCCAGATATTTACATCCTGAATGCTGAAGGAACACTCAGGCAAACGTTAATTGTCAACTGGTAGGCCTATGAATTGCGAAGTGTTTCAAAATATACGACCTAAAGTCAAAGGCAATTTTATGTTTTTTTTTTTTTAATATGCAATATTTTGCACCATGTGAGACATAAATATATATTTAGTTTTAATGCTAAAATTATAAAGGGGGTTAAGGAATAACGCCAAAATATTTTCCCTGTGTATAGAGGGGACACAGACAAGCAACTTATATTAGGAATTTTTTATCCTATGGATTACAGCATAAAATCTAACTTCTGACTTCTAACATTTGAAAAAATGCAATACAAAGCAACTTCGTTGTTAACACTGTAGTTATGAATAAAAAAAAAAGCTAATGCAATAACAGCCAGTCGTGTGATTAGTCTGTAAATTTGGCGGATTACGAAAACACTGAATTATAATATAGCTGTTGATGAATGATTAAGAACCAGGTTTTTATCGATCACTAAGAAGGCGTGACGTCAATTTAATGAAATTTTTAACCCTATTTCGCTTCATTATTGACTTATGAGCACCAAATTGTAATAATTTTAATGCCCTGCAGCATAAGGCAAGAACGGGTGACGCGCCGCACTTTTGTGGAAATTCGTCTACCTCAAAACAGGATTGTATATTTTGAAAACTATTTTTGAGATTCCAAGCTGTGACTTCCCTCCATGTATTTCAGCAACGGAAATATTTATAAAACAATAATTAACTGTGTAAATACAATTATTAAATTGAAAGGCAAAGCGGGAGAGATGCGGCGTTACACTCTGTATAATTTAAAAATCCCTTTAGTCAGGCCTACAGGCGGAGGTAGATTTCGAAGTGCTTTTGGTTTAATTTATTGTCGCTGCATAGCACTCTTCTTCTTTAGCCTTGGCATGGCAAACCTGCAGTAATAAGAACTGAATTCGGTAAAGAGGAAGAGCCTACAATCATTTGTTTTGACAACAAGAATAGGATATAATATTCTGGGAGGCCGTGCGCAAGATTAGCAATGAATAAAATTAGCAAAGCCGCTAAACAAGACAAAATTATGATATTATAATAATTCTTTTAAGTGTTATTATTTTCAAACATTAAAATCTCGCGTCATATGAGAGCTATCAAGAAACTATTTATTGATTTGTAGAGTACTCATCAAGAGCTTTTCAACGATACCCCACAAGACGTGGTTTCAAAAGTTTCGAATTTTCATCCCCCACCCCCACCCCCACCCTCACTCGAACCCCCGAATCGTAGGTGTCACTGTGAACTCCATAGGGAGTACTCTAATTTATTCAAACAATGTTTCCCCCTATACTTCATAGGGGCCGAGATATAAATGTTTTAAAATTTCAACCCCCTCCTCCGACCACCCACTAGGGCCAATTTTGCCCATTAACGAACTTGTCCGAACTATTGGGCCTAGAAATAACATAATAAAATTTGGTTCAAATATCTTCAAAATTACGGCCGCTATCGTGTAAAGATATATATATATATATAAATATCACAATTTTTTTTTTGAACGGGCGGTGGTTTTGTACTTAGGGGAGCATGAAACGTAAAGATATGAAAGAATTTTTCGAAAATCATAACATGATATCCATTGCAATAGGTAGATTTTTCTTCGAAATCTACCTAATATGAAATAACACAGAAATTCGCCCAACTTTTGTAACGAAATTTAACGTACATTCTTAGTTAGTTTAATAATAATTATAAGCTCGACGTAATAAGGAAAGGAGCTCTACGAAATAACAAACATCGTTTTTTTTTCTTCTGAAAATCAAGAGAAACCCCATGCAAAAGACTGCCTTAATAATACAAAGAAGTAAATAAAGTTAGTTTCTTTAAAACATTTAGGTAGGTAGCAGTAAATTTGAATTCAATTTCCTTCCATTATTCTAAAACAATAGGAGCATACGTCTTCCTTTCTCTTTGAAAATTAAGTAATTTATATTACTGACAAACCCTGTTAGCTCTAAACTTTGTGGAAGAGATAAATTACTCTGGCTACATAAGAATAAACAGCACAAACCATCCTCCGTTCAAACAATACAGAATGCAATATATATAGGCCTATATAATATATATATATATATATATACTTGAATACATTTTCATTCGACATGCCGAATCTCATTTCACTTGCTAAAGAACGTTCCCGAAGTTTTGACCCTGCTTTCTATTTTATTATCTCTCTTTCTCTTTGCTTATCTTTGTCTACCTTGTACCTCTCTCTTTCTCTTTGGTTCTCTTTGTTTATCTTGTCCCTCTCTCCTTTTCTTTGTCTACCTTTACCTCTCTCTTTCTCTTTGCTTATCTTTGTCTATCTTGTACCTCTCTCTTTCTCTTTGCTTCTCTTTGTTTATCTTGTCCCTCTCTCCTTCTCTTTGTCTACCTTGTACCTCTCTCTTTCTCTTTGCTTATCTTTGTCTATCTTGTACCTCTCTCTTTCTCTTTGCTTATCTTTGTCTATCTTGTACCTCTCTCTTTCTCTTTGCTTATCTTTGTCTACCTTGTACCTCTCTCTTTCTCTTTCTTTCTCTTTGTCTACCTGTTTCTCTCTTTTTCACTCTATATAGCCTATATATATCTTTCTCTCTGTATTTAGTTATCCATCTATTTACAGGCTCCTGGGGGAAAACGGAGCACAAAATGAGGAATAGTTTTCAGTGCTAGGGCCACTATGGGTTAGTCTTCGTAGTAGCCGATCCGAGTGAAGGTTTCTCGGGAGTTTCCTCACTCTACTGGGTGAACACCGGATCGCAGACACGAACCCCGTGAGACATATGACTGAATATAAAGACAATACATTTTTCTATTAGTACTTCAGCAAACAGCCATATTAATACTCATTTTCCGCTTGATTTAGGACATACAAATCAGAAAAATGGAACAATAGAACCAAAGCACCGAAAAGTGGTTGGGGCCGGAGTATAGCCTATAGGTCTAGTCGATGTCTCCGGAATTGGTGTAGGGCGAAAACTCTATCTATACTACGGTTACTTACTTATTTACTCAATGGTAACACAATTCCTAAGTAAGCTGAAGGAATATTATCTATTTTATGGAACCCGGAGGTTCACTGCCACGCTTACCTGAGCCCGCCATTCAACCCTATTCTGTGCTAACTCCATTCTCCCATCCCTCGCAAGTCCTACTTCCCATAAATATATCCTAATATTATACTAATATTAATGTAACATTAATATATTTAATAATATGAACTATATCCTAATAATCTGCAACATTTTCAGACGTATCACATGACTGGCCGCCATTGCATTAGGTCGGTTTATTCAGAACTACAGTATTAACAACGAAGTACGTTTTTTTTGCATTTTTTCAAATGTTAGAAATCAGTGGTGGCCATACCCTGGGAGATTTTATGCTGTAACTGGAAAAATTGCAATAATTGATCTAAAATCTCCTAATAAAAGTTGCTTTTCTAAGTCCCCTCTATACACAGGTAAAATATTCATTAACACCCTGTATATATTACCCTCAAACCTGTATTATCCTCTAGCATTGTGCTCTCAATAATAAATTAACAACTTCTCGGCTGCTGGTTTCACCCTTACACTTTCCTGGGGTTCATGGTGGTGGAGATTGAATAAAAGTGGAAGAGAAAGAAGTTTTAAAACCTTCCACAAAATCACTTTCTTTCGTCTGTCAGTAATCCATTTAGGAGCGAACGCAGACGATCCCTATCTTCAACTGTTATAGGTATGCATTTCAGCCGCTACTTTTACGAAAATTTTAACTTGAGTCAACAGACGTTTAAAAAGTTCACCCCTTCCCTTCGTTTAGCTATTTCCCTGACTCGCAATATAATACATTATAAGCAGCAGCTTAAGCTGAGTTGCGCTGTGTAAACGCATTGGAAAGAGCTCGCTTAATCTTGCTATTGATCACAGTTTTACTGCTTTACATTTCCCACCAACACTCTCAAAACTTTCTCTTATTTATAATACTCATTCATTGCGGTACTATTTCGTGTGTATATGAGTACCACATAAAAATCATTAAGAAGTTGCATAAACGATCCTAAGACTCTTCATTTTTTCTTAAAAACGTATAATAAAAATTTATCAAGGCCTTCCGTTTGTTTATCGAACATTCTGCCAGAATGGTACTTTATAAGATTGTGTCGGGGACGGGAAAATGTCTGTCCGTCTGTCCGTCCGTGTGTCTGTACGCGCGATAACTCAAATACGCTTTATCGGATTTTCATGAAACTTGTTATACGCATTTATAACGTCCATGGGAAGAAGCCTATTGGTATTGGACAAAATCGGTTGACCGGTACTTGAGTAATGCCCAATTTGGTGCCTATTTCTATGGTAATATATTGGAAAGGCACGATACCTCAAATACCGGTACTCTTTATCGGATTTTCATGAAACTTTGTATACGCATTTATAACGTCCATGGGAAGAAGCCTATTGATATTGGACCAAATTGGCTGACCGGTACCGGAGTAATGACCAATTTAGTGACTATTTTGTGCTAATATATTAGAAAGAATTTATCAAATGCAAATCAGTTATCATGACAACATATTGTTTTACAGTATTCAAATAGGGCTTTGGAAGTTGCAATACAATTAGCTTTGACACACCCCGTCACGTCTGATTATCAGACTAGTCAGATGTTTGTTTATTTCGTTGATCAAGTTGAAATGAGTACTACATGATTACTGTTATATACAGAAGGTAGGCCTAGGGGTATATTACTGTGAAGTAATTAGGCCTACGTACATTAAGCGGATTTCTTTGTCAGTGCATTTTGTTAAATGTTGACATATTTTAAGAATTTCTTATATCAGTGTATACGAGTTTGAATTAAGGTTAAGTATCAAACTTTAGACCTTTGTTCTTCAGTAAGCCCTGCTTAATGAATCGATCTGGAGCTTAACTCGAAAATCGTTTACAAAAATAACTTATTTTCTGCATATCATAATTGCAATTATCACTGATTAAACAAATGCATTCTGGCACTTGTTAGTTGGTAGAGCAGTGGCACGATAGCCAAAGGTCCTGGGTTCAAATCCCAGTGCCGTAGGAATTTTTCTCTTATAATATTAATCATGTAATGTCCAACAGAGACAATCTGTGGTTTATAAATGCATAACTATGCATATATCTAACTTATATATGATTTATTGAGTTTGTACACTAAAATTAGAGTAAAAGTAATGATTGAAAGAAGTCCCCTTCTCCTCTGACAGTTGGTGTAGTTGATGTGGGATGGAGGGTGAAGCTATGTACCTGAGTACACATACAATATTGTTAGAGTAAACAGCTGTGATATACTCCTAGCTTGACTTCACTCCAGGTCAAGTAGCACCCAACTTGTTTCTACACAATACCAACGTAGTCAAGTTTCCTAGTACTAATGCCAAGGCAAAGCAGAGGTGTCAACTTTTACTAGGTACACTCGAATATATTAATAGTTATTTAAGATGTAAGAACGTAATTTAAGCACGAAGCTAGCGCCTGTTTTGTTATTCGGGTGAGCCTCTTAAGATCTTATAACGGTCGAGATTCTTAAGACTTTTTATGTTATTTTGAAACGTAAATTTTAAGAAGAAAATAATTTAGCCTGCCCCTCAAAAATATGTGTTATAAAATTAAACTTTAAATAAACTACTTGTGAGTGGTAACATTGTTTAAAAACTTCTAAGATTTCTCGAAACCATGTCCTTGTGCATTACGCCCTTATATATCATGTACATACGACCATCTAAATAAGTAATTTGTAACTCTCTTTTCCAAGTTTTGTTAATAGTCATAATGTGAATCCAAATAATTTGTATAAGACTAGTAGGTGCCCGTGGCTTCGCCCACGATAATTAATTTAAAAATTAAAAATTAATAGTATAATAACTATTAAAACATTATATTTATTAACACTTGCACGCGAATCGTTCATAAACTAAGCCATTAATAATTAATGAAACAGCTAAAATTCCGGCTTCAGAGTACATTCCACGATTAGAAAGCGCCGCCTGAAAAAACTATCTCAGATTCGATTATGCAGTTCCAAAGCTAACTGTGAACACATAATGCGTATTGTTTCTCAACTGTTTGTTGACAGATGAATATGATGTGAATTTTATTTGATGAATTCAGTGTAATTTTCAGAAATTATATAATGTTTCAAGGGAAGGAATGGTTTGTTTGGATTTTTATTATCAGCGATATTTCAAGAGGTAAACATCAATATTTTACAGCTGGTTCCCCCGGCTTCGCCCGCCATTATTAATTGACTCCAGGATTATTAAGAAATTTACACTGGTAGTTTATTAAAAACGTTTGTGGTTCAGAACTATGAAAATTGTAAGTAAAATAAAATTAGAATATTTGTTCATTGTGTTCATTTCACTTAGGCTTTATATAATAAAGAAACGGTTTTCCAAATTTTGTACTCTTCCTGAAAGTTTACACTGCGAGAGACGAACATCGCCGAGTATGCCCGATGTTTCACAAAGCGGGCGAGCGAGTGAGCACGCTATTTAGGGCCGTTGAATTGTAGATTGGAATGACATTTATGTAAAGTTGTCAATTTTTATGAAAAGCACAATTGTCCAAATTTAAACCTGTAAAATAATTTACTGATACCTGTCACCTGTAAAATTGTAACTTTCATGAAATAGGGCCCCGGTCGTACTACCAAATTCAAGTGGCCACACGTGACTGTGGGGTGTCAACTGATTGACCGGGTTCTCGTTTCTTTGCATTGACATGAATAAATAAGCATGCAATACCACATAAATAGAATTGATTCCTGTGCTTAAGGACAAATGCACATGCAAACTGCTCATTCCATTCTGTTCTAATTTTTGAAAATGCAAAGTAGGGTAGCACTCTGATCAATAACATGATTACAGAGCCCTCTACCGCTTATTATCATAGTTAATCCCACGAGAGATTGCGAATGTATCTAATAATAATAATAATAATAATAATAATAATAATAATAATAATAATAATAATAATAATAAATAAAAAATATATATATAAAAGGCTTTGTGCTGACTGACTGACTGACTGACTGACTGACTTGATGACAGAGAATCAACGTACAGCCTAAACTATAATAGGTAGCGACTTGGAATTTTGACAGTACCTTCGTTTCATAATGTAAGTGCTGACTAAGAAAAGATTTTAAATGCCAAAAATCAAATGTTTTTGAGAATACTTAATCCCTTTTTACACAGAATTATAAAATCCAAATCACAGTTGACATGCCAACATATTGTTGCCAGTGGTCTAAGATGGGTTTGGAAATAAATGAAATGGGAGTTTGACAAATTAGAGAAGCTATCAATATAATTCATGTTATAAATAAATATTAAAGAATGAAATCCACGAAAATAATGCAGTCACATAACTTTCTGTACCCTGGACATAGAGAAAACAATGCGAGGTTTGGTAATATGTTTTGCGGAGAGAAGTATGGAAGTGATATTGCATTTCTGTTTAATTTCACCCCAAAACGGTTTTATGGTAACATAAGAGTGAGAAATAAATGTTCCGCAAAGACAATGCAATTTTATATTACCGGAATTTCTTCTTATTTGAACCCCTACCAGACTTGCTATGTACAAGCGATGGGATGCAAAATTCTACATCCTCTTTGAGTCATAAAAAGCTATATCAAGCGTTTTCTGAGGGAATAGTTTGAGTGTGATAAGTCGTTCTTCCTATTTAAAATTATTATAAATACCTATATAAGGACTTATAATTTAAAAATCGAAAGTCCTTCATAAGTTAATTCCCAATTAAAAAAATAAAAAACCCAGGCGACGCCGGGCCTTTTAAGCTAGTAACCTATAGCCTAATATAATTGGTGGAATGAGGAATGTAAACAAGCTACCCAATCTCGACGGAACGCATACAGCCAAAATATCTACAACAAAAAAAGTATCTCCAAGTACACATAACTAAGACATTAAACCAGAATGCCTCTATGGATCAGAAACACTAATTTTGTACAGAAAAGCAGACAATGAAAGAAGGCACGCAAAATCATAAGAAAAATTTTAGGCCCAAAACTTGCAGACGAACAATACCGACTCAGAGGCAAACAGGAAATCAAGCAATACACAAATATTCACATTGACATTAGAAAACGCAAATTGAGATTCTACGGGCACATTAAAAGAATGAACCCAGACAGACTTGCAAAACAAATAGTAGAATTCTACGAAAACTGGAGTGAAGCGACAACAGACACTATGAAGTGGATCGGCGAACTCAAATCCGATCTGAAAACGGCAGGAATTACACCAGAAGATGTTCAAAACCGGGAAATATTCAGGACCAAAATTTAGAAATGGCAAGTTGACTAAGAAGACAAAAGAAGACGGGAACAACATGGTCTAAAGAGAGAAAAGAAGACCACAGTAAAAGAATGAAGGCAAATGCACACCTCTAACTACTTTGCGTAGTCCTAATGGGCTTAGTCACATATATGTATATATATATGACTAAGCCCATATATATAATAGTAATAATAATAATAATAATAATAGTTATAATATCAATAATAAATGATAATAATAACTTTTTCCTGCAATCCCTACAAGGGAGCATAGGGCCATGGGAGGATATTCTCTGAGAGGGCAGAGGGCAGAGGGCAGAGGGCAGAGGGCAGAGGGACAGGTGGTAAGCCCATCACCTCCCAAGCCCTCCTCCGAAAACAGAATAAAATATGAGCCTACAGAATAAAATATGAGCCTAACCATTGTGTTAACTGATTTCTTTGCAGTCCGCGGTGGATTTATAATTTGCGTGAGATTATTTGCGATTTTAATTGGATCGAGGTAATCTCAGTTTTCAGTGGGATTTATTAAGACTACTATTTTATGAACGGAAGATTATATAAACAATAAATACTTGTGTTATTTTAGATCAAATCACCACTGAGTCGTTAGATCATGGCATGCTAATACTAAATGAATGAACAATAGTATGTGTTATGGAATACTAACCAATGCTACCAGCAGTGCTAACAACAGTGGTAATGAGAAACTACGTAATTTCAAAATTAAGGAAAGCTAAGTCATACTTCATTCCAAATAAGGACTCTTCCAATGGGAGATTAAAAAATAATAATAATAATTATCCGGTAAACTGACATAACAAAGTGCCAGAATGCTTTTGTTTAATCGGTCATAATTGCAATTATGATATGCAGAAAATAAGTTATTTTTTAATCTATCGCCGAATCAAGTTCCAGATCGATTCATTCTGCAGGGCTTACTGAAGAACAAAGGTCTAAAGTTTGATACTTAACCTTAATTCATACTCGTATAAACTGATATAATGAATTCTTAAAATATGTCAAGATTTCACAAAATGCACTAGCAAAGAACTCTGCTTAATGTACGTAGGCTTAATTATTTTACAGTAATGTTCCTCCTGTGTATAACAATACTCATGTAGTGCACATTTCAACGTGATCAACGAAATAAACAAACATCTGACTGCATTTTAGTCAAGGCCTCAATGATTTGAAACGCGGCATTGTAATATAGTCATGATTTCCCATTTTAAAAATTAGTCGTTATTCCGGTACCGGTCAACCGATTTGGCCCAAAATAAATAGGCTTCTTGCCATTGACATTATAAATGCGTATACCAAGTTTCATGAAAATCGGATGAAGCGTATTTGAGTTGTCGCGCATACAGATACTCATAAAGTACCATTCTGGCACTTAATAAAATCGGGTAAACTGATGTAACAAAGTGCCAGTATGTTTTTTTTAATCAGTTATGACTGAAATTATGATATGCAGAATGTGTTTTTTTTAAATTGATTTCCAAGTTAAGCTCGAGATTTATTCAATAAGCAGGGCTTACGGAAGAAGAAAGGTCTACCATCTCGGCCACATGGGTCATTTTAACGGTCTAGTTGGATAAGCGCATGTAAATCAATATGTTTTTGGTCATAGCTACCTGTATTTTAATTTCCAAGGCCTTATACGATCACAGTAAAACAATAGGCTATGTTGTTAAGATAACTGATTTTCATTTTTTTTATAAATTCTTTCGAATACGTATATTACCATAAAATAGACACTAAATTGAGCATTACTCCGAAACAGGTCAACCGATTTTATCCATTATGAATAGACGTCTTCCCATGGACATTATAAATGTGTATACCAAGTTTCATAAAAATCCGGTAAAGCGTATTTGAGTTACCGCGTCTTTAAAATATACACTAAATTGGGTTTTACTCCGGTACCGATCAACAGATTAGGTTCAAATTCAATAAGGCACTTCTTATGGACGTCATAAATGGGTATACCAAGTTTCATGGAAATCCGATACAGCGTATTTGAGTGATGGCGCCTTTCTATTAGAAAGGCGCCATAATCTATTAAAATAGGCACTAAATTGGGCATTACTCCGGTACCGGTCAACCGATTTGGTTCAATATCAATAGGGTTCTTCCCATGGACATTATAAATGTGTTTTCCAAGTTTCATGAAAATCCGAAAAAGCGTATTTGAGTTATGGTGCGTACAGACACACGGACAGACAGACGGACAGACATTTTTTCGTCCACCACTCAATCTCATAAAGTACCATACTGGCACTTAATAATGATATAATTCTAGCCCAAAAGCAGTGATTCCAAAGCGTTAAGGTTATAAAACTGTAAATTGCAACATATGAAGGAAATATGCTGAAGTACAATACAGCACAAATATGTCATTCTGCCAGTTTACTTGCAAATGGAGGTTTAAAAATAACTTCACCGTTTTTTGACATTTAGGCATCTGCTAATGAGATTGATGTAGCTCGGGGACTTCCGTAGATTTAAAATTGTAATTCAAAATACTTTTTCTTTCTGTAGGGGAGCGGAGGCTCTACTCTGCCTGCTTTGAGTCCCAGGGGCTTGAAAGAAACTTCACAGCAATTTTAAATATAGAGTAGGCATTAGATACACTGAGTCAGAATAAAAGTTACTCGTTGCCATCACAGATATTCCTTCATATCGTATTGAAGTTACTGATTGCAATACGGTTACTAATCACATAAAATACTATTATGCTCACACTTTATCTTGAGCCAAAAAAATGCGGGGGTGAGGGGAGCTGATATTGCATGCAGTATAAGAGATTGACTATTGCAGAAGGCGGTGAGTTGAAATTGACGTTGTTTCTGAAGGGTTGCCAATTACCAGAAAATATAACGTGTGTAGTTTTATGCTGGGTCACAATGGAACTAACTGTAATCTGTAGCACTTCCAACTCTCGCTTCCAAACTAAAGATTTTATATTGATTCAGATATTATAGTAGAATATATCGCTGGAGAAATGAATAATGTAATATATTTAGGCCTATTTAGACAATTTCTCTCCCGGTCTTCAGAATATAGCAAATCGGTTTAAAAGTCGTAGCATTGTACATGTAAGCCTACTTGAATACGCACTTTCACATGCCTGAATTGATGTAATTTAACTAAATACCTTTCGCGAAAGTTTGTAGGTAATTAATACAACACAATTCATACAACGAAATAATAAAACTTGACTTGTTCTTTTCTCCAACGACAGATTCAGCTTGAAACACATTAAATTGCTTTTCCTTCCATTTCATTTATTTGGTTCATTATTTCGCTTATTTCCGATACTTCTTGGTTTAAAGAATCTTTATTTTTAACTTCGTTGTCACTTATATCGACCATTTCCACAACACCAGTACTGTTCTTCTAATATCCCTGGATTTATTCTGTCATTTTCAGAATAATATGATGTAAACAAATAAAAAAAATTGACGGTAGCTCAAGAATGTCCCAACGGGAAGTTTTTGGGTATGGCAATACTGGGGACGGGTCGCGATCTTCATTTTTTCGAGCGAGGCCTTCTTTATATGGACGGTTTTCAGCATTATGGAGTGTGAAGCTCAAGATAAAGTGTGCGAATAATACCAGGGCCCTGTCTCATAGAACTTGCTAATAATATCAGTTAATAATATTAGAACACATAATATTATTTATTAGTTAACAAAATATTGTTTCATAGAGATATGAACACTACTCATAAAATCTCTTCACTAATATTATTAGTTCATTAGTCAGCTGATTGATTTGGAGGTTATGTCTGGATTGTTGTTTGTGTTTTTTCCTTCTTAGTATTTTTGTCAATACTATTTCAAAGCAGCATGGCCTACATAGGCTATATCTTCATAAATGTAACAAATATTAACTAACGATAAGAAATGAATAAATCTGCCAGGCACTTATTCAAGATAGCAATAGGCTTATGTACTAAAATCTAACCACAAAATCCTAGAAACTTGTTATGACAGAAATTCCTTTGATAGCGTATGTGAGCTTTTTCTAAATTGATAATTAAGTCAGAGTGATTCATTTTCCACAAATTTAAGATCATGAAATCTGAATTACATGGATTTGAGAATAAGTTATGGGTCCAAAAACACTTATAGAAAAACACCTAATATTATCAGTAAATTTTATTAGCACTGCAGTCTATGAAACAGTTTACTAATAGTATTAGCAATATTTACTAATAATTTAGAGCCATGAACTCATAACAAATATTATTTGAAAATATTCTTATGAAACAGAAGACTAATAATAATAACTAATATTATTATGTATTTGCTAATAATATGAGTGTAAAAGTTCTATGGAACAGGTCCCAGGTGCATGCTATTATTTACTCAACTGCTAGATGTTTTGTTTAAATAATTTATTTAACAGAAAAATAATTAAAACATTATATTTATTAACACTGACATCGTTTTTACATTGCAGGAATTATATAATTGAAAGGCATAGTTCCATAAAGGTGTAAGGCATAAGGGCATAGTTTCGAGAAATCTTGATGTTTTTAAACAATGTTACCACTCACAAGTAGGTGGTTTAAAGCATAATCTTATAACCAGGGCTAGGATTTATATCTACTAAAAAATGTCAAAATATGTACATGTATATGTACTATAAAATGTCAAAATATGTACATATATATGTACTAAAAATGTAAAAATGCCTACATATATATATATATATATATATATATATATGCAAATATATTTTGTAAAATATGGACATCAAAACAAATTTAACCACTAGACACTACATTTTGTTACTAAAATGCTTTACAAATACTGGATTCATAAATTAAATTATTCAATTTTTTTTTCAGATCACTTTATTTGTATTCATTCATTGATTATTTCGGCTGCCATAACAGTATGCCACAAAATGTTGTTTTAAATTTTCAAAAGTGATTTGTATTGGCTGAAGCTTCGTTCTACTGAAGTGATTGGCGCGTGTTTAAAATTAATTCATTCTAGTTTTACATTTGATGAGCCCCTTAAGACTGCACTGATTTTACACATTTCTTCAAAGCCTGGATTTCTTGATGTCACATTGTCCACTTTACATTTGATAAGATCGGCTAAATTTCCACGTATACATTTGAGTTCATGAATCATGTTTTTCACATTGTCAATATTTCCAGGTAATGTGAGATTATTATTTTGTAGTTTCTGAATTATTTTTGTTATATTACAAAAATTTGATTCAATGTAACACAAATCATTTTTTACACATTCATTTCTGTACATAACTGTAAACTTATCCTGTGCTGCCATATTTTCTGTCACTGAAAACGACAATTTTATATAGTTTTACTCTTAAGAATGAAATATGTACAAATATTGCATTAAAATCAGTAAATATGGACAAATATTTATTTTACATATAAATATGTACTAATATCAGAGATATGGAAAAATATGTAAAATAAATTTGTTTAATTTGAATAGAGGAAAACATAATAGATGGAGATAAGTGAAAAAAATGTGTCTATATGTGATATTAAGAAATATGTAATTACATATAAATCCTAGCCCTGCTTATAACATAAATTGTTGAAGGACAGGCTAAATTAGTGTTCTGCAAATTTACAAGGTGTATTAGGATTTTTTACAACTAGAGGTACTACGTAAACATCTTAAACAAAAAACCGAAGTAATTTTACAATAACAAAATCTTTTTACTTTGTATAATATTACTTGTTTTTACCTTATTTTAGTAAAAACCTTTATTATACAGTGACAATTGCATGTTTGCTAATGAATACAGCAAAGAGAATGTGAAAGTCAAGCATTTAAACGTGGGTTCGCCTGAAGCTTGCGATTAGACTATGTGCAACGCACACGAGTATTGCGTGTAGTCTAGTCGCGAGCTTCAGGCGAACCCACGTTTAAATGATTGGAAGCGTGCCTTAAGCCTGTATGGAACTGTTATGAAGTAGAATGAATGTGCAGTCTCACAGGTCTTTTCTTTTAACTGAGCAGAGGTTTAAGGCACAAGTACAAAAGTTCACTGAGTATTTAAGAGATATGAGGAGAAGGCATACATATTAAAAACTCAAACATTTGTGCCTTTATGCCCTTATGGAACTAGGCCCTTCAATTGCATTCTTAATTATACTGTTTAATGTTAAAAATATAAATAATTAAATGAAAGAAACAAATCTTATGCTGCCATATGGGCATACAAATTCGAAAAAAAAACAATTAAAATTAACCATAGATCCATTAACCTTACCCAAGTCAAGCATAAACAATTTATTATAACGAGTGATAATTAAAATAACTAAAACCCTGTTTAATTAACTTCTATATTTAAAGAATTTGCTCCTGTTTCCTCGATTAATCAGCACCAAATATTCTTAATATTTTGTAGATCTTGCATGTCCCTATAAAATATGAACAATTGCATTAGTTTTAAATTTGAGTTATCTATTAATCTATATTAATAAAAGGAAGTGTCTGTCCTCCGTCTGTCTGTCTTTCGTCTGTCTGTCTGTCCGCGATGCCCAGCGAAATCTACTCAACGCAGAGATATGAAATTTTATACATAGGCGGACTAAAGGGTCGGAATGTGCACCTCGAAGCCGGAATTTTAATTTTCGCTTTAGTTTGTGAGTTATGAGTGAAAAACGGGCAGAAAACGTGTATTTTTTGCGATTTCGAAGCAACAGTTTCAGTAATATATTTCAATGTTAAATCAATTACAGCTGGCTTTGGCTATTTTTGTCATCATACCTCATAGCCTACCTTGGAAATAAAAGCATCGCGATCGCTTCATTTTGTAAGTCCATCGTGGACGATTCATTTGTTTAGAGTGTCAAGGCCCGCAGATATATGAAATTTTCAACCTACACGTAAAAAGGATATCAACATAGGCTTAATTATGGTCAAACATTGTTCGATTTGAACGAAACTCACTATACAGGGGTTTCCTGAGCCAAGGAACTGGAACCTGAGGTAGCTTTTTCTATTTTGGGACGCTACCTAATCGTGGAATACACTCCACGTGATTTAGGTGTTAATAAATATAATGATTTAACTATTATGCACTTAAGTTTTGAAATAATTATCGCGGGGCTTTGTCTACTTTTGTCATGGGTATTGGAAATAAAGGATCGCTTCATTCTGTAAGCCCAACCTGGTCGATTCATTTGTTTAAGCGCTAATATTTTTCAAAGAGCAGGTGGCCTTGCTCTGTAGTTATCAGGTATGTATAGGTTATTGTTAGCGCTTCGATTTTATTATGCCGCTATGTTCAATTCGTTTGATTTTGATAGTGAATTACATTGTGAATTAATTGAATATAAGGTGAATTTCAGTGCATTTATTGTGGTTAAGTTTATGATTTGACTTCCAGGTGTTGTGCAATGAATGTTAAAAGTGTTACATACAGCCCGTGTAGCGTAGGATCTAAGCGTTATTAAAACTGTGTTTATACGTTAGCAGGAAAGTTCATTTCATTCACAAATCAGTCGCATAGTTTTCTTCGGTAAACGAAATCCTTCAGATTTCATCAGTTACAAACATGATTTTAATAACTTATTATAAGCTTTTTAATCACGCTATTTTAAATAATTAGTTTCAGTTATTTTTCAAAAAGAGCTTTATGTTTAGGCAATAGATGGCAGCACTTGGTTTGTATACTTAATTTTAATTATTTATTTAATATTCATCATTTAAACATTTTGATCTTTACACAGCAATAAAAGTATGCCGCAGCCTCCTAGAAAAAGAAAAAGTGTACGAAATCTACAAGTAGAAAGTAGAGAAAGAAAAAGAAAAAGAAGAGAAGAGGAATCCGCCCTAGAAAGAGAAGCAAGAAAAATAGCAGATAGAGACAAACATGAAAAAATAAGAGAAGAGGAATCCGCCCTAGAAAGAGAAGCAAGAAAAATAGCAGATAGAGACAGACATGAAAAAATAAGAGAAGAGGAATCTGCTCTAGAAAGAGAAGCAAGAAAAATAGCAGATAGAGACAGACATGAAAAAATAAGAGAAGAGGAATCTGCTCTAGAAAGAGAAGCAAGAAAAATAGCAGATAGAGACAGATATGAAAGAAGAAGAGAAGAGGAATCCGCCCTAGAAAGAGAAGCAAGAAAAATAGCAGATAGAGACAAACATGAAAAAATAAGAGAAGAGGAATCCGCCCTAGAAAGAGAAGCAAGAAAAATAGCAGATAGAGACAGACATGAAAAAATAAGAGAAGAGGAATCTGCTCTAGAAAGAGAAGCAAGAAAAATAGCAGATAGAGACAGACATGAAAAAATAAGAGAAGAGGAATCTGCTCTAGAAAGAGAAGCAAGAAAAATAGCAGATAGAGACAGATATGAAAGAAGAAGAGAAGAGGAATCCGCCCTAGAAAGAGAAGCAAGAAAAATAGCAAACAGAGAAAGTCATGAAGGAAGAAGAAAAGCTGAAACCTCCTTAGAAAGAGAATCAAGACTGCAGCAAGACAGAACTGCAACATCTACTGCAAGAATGCGGAGTTGGAGGACTTTAGAGAATGCAGCTTTCGATTATGACCCATCAGTGGATTATGCCTCCAATCCAGCGTGTCTCATAGGATCAATGTCTATAACCTGCCAACACTGTGAAGCGAAGAAGTGGAAAGGTGAAGCCCCAGGTATGTGCTGTAGCGGAGGAAAGATTCAATTGATGCCGCTAATGGATCCACCCGAGCCACTACGTACTTTCCTGATTGGCGATACGACGGAGGCTAAACATTTCTTGAAAAATATCAGACGTTACAACTCATGTTTTCAGATGACCTCCTTTGGCACCACAAAAGAAATTAGAGAGTCAGGATTCATGCCGACGTTCAAGGTCCAGGGCCAAATTTATCATCGCATCGGGAGTCTACAGAGTCTACCGAATGAAGAACCGAAATTTCTGCAAGTGTATTTTGTTGGAGACGGTACGCTACAAGCAGAGCAGCGTTGCAAAAATGTGCCACAAACGAGACAAGATATAGTACTTCAGTTGCAGGACATGCTGAATCGTGAAAACTCCTACATCCGTAGCTTCAAATTAGCCATGGAAAAGATCTCTCCTGAATGCAAGCTGGTTATCTTAGCAGACAAGACCCCACAAGGCGAACACGAAAGGCGTTTCAATGCACCGACGACAGATGAAGTAGCTGTTATAATGGCCGGAGAACAGCATGGAGCAAGAGACATAGTTTTAGAAGAAAGAAGTGGCACCATCAAACGAATTCCCGATACGCACCGATCGTATGATGCACTACAGTATCCACTGATCTTCTGGCAGGGTGAAGACGGATATAATTTTGAATTGTGTCAAAGGAACCCAACTACAGGATTGCTGCTAAACAAGAAGATTTCTATGCATACAGAATGATGATGCGTTCTTCAAGTTTCAACATTTTACTGCGGAGTAGAGGTCTGTTTCAACAGTTTATCGTAGACATGTATGCTAAAATTGAGTCTGAAAGGCTGAGGTACATTCGACTTAACCAGAGGTCACTGAGAGTGGAGCAGTATGCGCATTTGAGGGATGCAGTCATCAACGATGGAAATGTTGCCGACGTGGGCCAGTTGATCATATTGCCTTCTAGCTTTACAGGTGGTCCCAGGTACATGCACGAGCGTACTCAGGATGCCTTGACGTACGTGAGAAACTACGGCAGACCGGACCTCTTCATCACCTTCACGTGTAATCCCAACTGGGTAGAGATACAGCAAGAACTTTTCGACGGACAAAAACCTCAGGATCGTCATGATTTGTCGGCGAGAGTATTTCATCAGAAGCACAAGGCACTCATGGGTCTTATCACAAAGACGAAGGTTTTTGGTGAAGTTCGGTGTCATATGTATACGATAGAGTGGCAAAAGCGCGGACTACCCCATGCGCATATTCTGGTGTGGCTCAGAGACATCTTACACGTGCAGAGAGTTGACGAATTCATTAGTGCAGAAATCCCTAATCCAGAAGAAGACCCAGGACTTTTTAGCACGGTAACAAAACAGATGGTGCACGGTCCCTGCGGACACAAAAATCCCCGCTCTCCATGCATGAAGGATGGAATCTGCACAAAGCGGTACCCTCGACGTTTTCTGAAAGAGACTCAGACGGGGCAGGATGGATATCCGTTGTATCGTCGTAGAAGCCCTCAAGACGGAGGATTTACCGCAAACATCAATGTTCAAGGATCGGAAGTTTCTGTGGACAATACGTGGATTGTTCCTTACTGTCCCCTGTTAACAAAAGTTTTCAACGCTCATGTCAACGTAGAATACTGCAATTCTGTAAAGTCGATCAAATATGTTTGCAAATATGTGAATAAGGGATCCGACATGGCAGTGTTTGATTTCACAACTGCAGGCAGTAAACTTAATGAAATTCACCAATATGAAATGGGAAGATACATAAGCAGCAACGAAGCGGTGTGGCGGATACTAGGCTTTCCTCTTCACGAGCGGCAACCCACAGTTATTCACCTAAGCGTCCACCTAGAGAACGGACAGAGAGTCTACTTCACAACAGAAAATGCAGCTGAAAGGGTCCAAGCACCTCCAGAAACGACACTTACGTCTTTCTTTAGACTGTGCAGCCAAGATGAGTTTGCGCGCACACTACTGTACAACCAAGTCCCAAAGTACTACACATGGAACAACAAAGACAAGACTTGGAACCGACGTAGACAGGGCAAAGTTGTACCAGAACAAGCAGGAATTAAGTCCAGCGATGCCCTCGGCCGAGTGTACACTGTCCACCCAAACAACTCTGAATGCTTCCACTTGCGACTGCTACTGCATGAAGTAAGAGGTCCAATATCATTCGAAGACTTGAGAACAGTTGATGGAACGGTCTGCGAAACTTACAAAGAAGCTTGCGAGCTTAGAGGACTTCTGGAAAACGACGATCACTGGAACAAAGCGTTGGAAGAAGCAGCTGCGTCTCGATCTCCTAAGATTTTGCGGAACCTGTTTGCTGTCATGCTGCAGACATGCTCCATTTCAAGTCCACATAATTTATGGATCAACCATAGGGAGAGCCTGTCTGAAGACATCCTGAATCAAGAACGAATTCAACAGCAGAATATGGATCTTCACTACAATGAAGACATCTTCAATAAAGTTCTAATCTACATTGAGGATAGAATTATATCATTGGGAGGATCAGACATGAAAAGCTTTGGACTTCCTCAAACGATTAGAAACAGAGATTCCGCCCTCCCGAGTGAATTATATACAGAAAGAAATTACGACGTAGATTCGCTCAGAACGTATGTAGAGGAGAATGAGCCGAAATTGGCCCAAGATCAAAAGATAGTATTTGATAAGATTATGACAGCGGTTTTTGACAGGCGGGGTAGCATATTCTTCTTAGATGCTCCAGGTGGTACGGGAAAGACTTTTCTCATCAATCTCCTTTTGGCAAAAGTGCGGCAGAGAAATGAGATTGCCCTTGCTGTTGCTTCGTCCGGCATTGCTGCGACACTCTTGGCAGGTGGTAGGACAGCCCACTCAACCTTCAAGTTGCCCTTAAATCTCATATGCGCAGAAACTCCTACATGCAACATTGCAAGAAACTCAGGAAAGGCCAAGCTTCTACAGGATTGCAGGCTGATTGTCTGGGATGAGTGTACCATGACCCACAAAGCCGCATTCGAGGCACTGGATGTCACTTTAAAAGACCTCAGACGCAATAATAATAGAATGGGAGGCGTGACAATGGTGTTGGCTGGTGACTTTCGACAGACGCTTCCGGTTATTCCCCGTGGAACCAGGGCAGATGAAATACATGCGAGCATAAAAACTTCCTACATTTGGAATAGGATTGAAAGACTTGAATTGTCAACAAATATAAGAGTTCGTCTGAACGGTGATCCCTCTGCCCAGCAGTTTGCTGAAAATTTGCTTCGACTAGGAAATGGTGATCTGACCTCGGATGTTGAAGATGGACATGTAGCAATGCAAAATATAGGAAAGATTCTTACAACACAACAACAGCTGATAGAGGCGGTGTTTCCAAATGTGGCACAGCATTTTACCGATCACGAATGGCTCTACCAAAGAGCGATTCTTGCACCAAGAAATGAAACTGTCAACATAATCAACAAACAACTATTACAGGAATTACCTGGTGAGCTACAAATTTACAAATCTTTCGACACAACATGTAATACAGATGAGGCTGTCAACTATACGACAGAATTTTTGAACAAGTTGGAGCCACCTGGAATGCCTTCGCACGTCTTAGAGCTGAAGACTGGGGCACCAATTATGCTTCTCAGGAATCTGAATCCACCTTCCCTCTGCAATGGAACACGGCTCTCAATAAAGAAATTAAAGCCGAATATTATTGAAGCCATAATTATGACTGGACATGCCGCGGGCGAGGTAGTTTTCATTCCTCGGATCCCACTCATCCCTTCAGATGTAGGCCCACCATTCCAATTCAAACGTCTGCAATTCCCCGTACGTTTGAGTTTTGCAATGAGCATCACGAAATCACAGGGTCAGACATTTGAAGTAGTAGGGCTCGATCTTCGGACACCGTGCTTCTCCCACGGTCAACTGTACGTGGGTTGCTCAAGAGTTCGAAATTCAGACAACCTATACATTTTGGCGCCAAATGGCAGGACTCTTAATGTAGTTTACAAAGAAGCTCTATAAGAAACACTATATAAGTTACATTTGGAAGTAACATAAGCCTCATATCTAAGTTAATCGAAGATAAGAGGAAGTCTTATATGAAATATCTTCAAATAAAGGATATAGAAACAAAGATAGATTATAAGCATAAATGTGCAATTGTGAAAAGAGAAATCAGGAAGCTTCAGAACCTAAGTTGGGATAAGCATATCTCTGATATCGAAAAAGATGGGCACGGAAATCAGAGCAGCTCATATAAAATTTTGGAACATATGAATAGAACTGAAAGAGATACTGCCAACCTACAACATATTAAAATCGAAGAATGGTAAAAATATTACAAGGAACTATGGAATAATGATGAAAGAGATATAGAAGTATGTAATAGTGCAGAGAACTGCGTGGATCAAATAAGTATGGAAGAGTTCCAGATAGCTTTGAAAACCATGAGAAACAGAAAGGCAGCCGGAATAGATGAAATTAATGTAGAATTAATAAAATCATCGTCCACTAAAGTGAAACAAAGATTACTGGACATATATAATTTGTGCTGGACTCATAAATATATACCTAAAGAGTGGCTAACAGCTATTGTGATACCGATTTTTAAAAAGGGTGACAGAAACAACTGTAATAACTACACAGGAATAAGCCTTCTTACATCAGCCTATAAAATATACTCTAAAATTATCGGTCGAAGGTTATATAGCAGAGTGTTTACTGCTCAAAGAACAAACAGGATTTAGGAAAGGAAACTCTTGCATAGATAATATTTTCACTCTACAACAAATTATGGAAAACCATAGAGAATTTAATAAACCAACATATATTCTATTTATAGACTATCTATAGGCTTTTGATAGAGTCAGCAGATTAAAGTTATGGAATATTTTGGAAAGACGAGGAATACCACTACATCTGATTGAAATAATAAAGAGTTTTTATAATGGATCTAATATAAATATAAAGATAAGTGGAAAACTCAGTAACAAATTCATCACAACGAACCAAGGAGTACGTCAAGGATGCTCTCTATCTCCAATCTTATTTAATTTATATTTGGACGATGCTATTCGAATATGGAAAGTAGATAATAGCTTTGGCTTTAGGTTTAAAAACGCCATAATTAATAACCTCTTATATGCTGATGACCAAGTGCTAATATCTGGATCAGAGAATATTCTACAAAAGGCCTTTTATAATCTAAGTATTATTATGAAACAATACAATATGACAGTATCGGCAGAAAAAACTAAAGCATTTTGTGGTAAACATGTATAAGAAGTAAAATAATATATGAAAATAAATCAATAGAGCAAGTAAATGTTTTTAATTACCTGGGATGTCAGATAAGCTTTTTAGGAAAATATGATTTAGACAAGAAAATCATGACATTTCAGAATATGTGTGGCACTATAGTAAGAACCCTAAAAAGGAAGACACTTAGGGAAACACAATTGAAATTTTATAAAGTAATGGCTGTGCCTGCTCTTTTGTATGGTGCAGAGACATGGGTTTTAACAAAGAAGGATCGCCTATGCATTCAGGCAGCGGAAATGAAGTTTTTACGTGCAGTCTCAGGATATAAACTATCAGATCAAAGAAGAAATGAAGACATTAGAAATGAACTGAATATATTTAATTTAAATGACAGAATAAAAAAATACAGAGATAAATGGACTGAACACTTAAATCGACAGCCTGAAGATAATAAACCAAAACAATCACTGAACTACAAAGTTAAAGGAAGAAGATCTATAGGAAGACCAAATGAGAGATGGATAGATCAAATGACATAAGAGGCCGGAACAGGCAGCAATGCCTAATCCTTGGATGAAGATGATGATGAAGTAACATATGAATTTTCACAGGAAAATGAATTAGTTTGTTAATAAAAATGTTTTAAATATTCTGCTGTTAAATAAATTATTTTAAAAATTAGCTATCGAACTAATAATGCGGGCGACTCATTTATTTAGAATGTCAAGGCCCGCAGACGTATGAAATTTTCAACCTACACGGAAGAGGGATATTCAATATAGGCCTAAATATGGTCAAACATTGTTCGACATGGACGAAACTCACTATACAGGGATTTTCTGGGCCAAGGAACTCGAATCTGAGGTCGCTTTTACCTGGCGACGCTATCTAATCGTGGTATGTTGTCCACGTGATTTAGGTGTTAATAAATATAATGATTTAACTATTAATGCTCTTAATTTTTAATTTTTGAAATAATTATCGCAGGCGATCACTTGATTTTGTAAGTCCATCCTGGAAAATTCATTTGTTTAGAATATCAAGGCCCATAGACACATGAAATTTTCAACCTACACGGAAGAGGGATAATCAATATAGGCCTAAATGTGGTTAAACATCGTTCGATTTGTACGAACCTCACTATACATGGGGTTTCTGGACCAAGGAACTTGAATCTGAGGTCGCCTTTACCAGGCGACGCTATCTAATCGTGATATGTAGTCCACGTGATTTAGGTGATAATAAATATAATGATTTAACTATTAGGCCTATGCTCTTAATTTTTAATTTTTTAAATAATTATCGCGGGCGAAGCCGCGGGCACATGCTAGTTTGGAATAAACATTAAATTAATTAAATAAATTTCAAGTTTAACTCCACCATGTAGTACATACACTGTAGGCAATAATTGTGCTCTTTTACCAAATTTAGGCTATAACTGAAATAGTGACGTTAAATTACAAATATGACCAACGACCAAGACCACAAAAATTACCAAATTATGGCTATATATGCAAAGTTAAAACGGTCCGATTAGGATAACAAGAGTGCAATTCGTGTTTAATTTGTGTTTCCGGAGAGAATGGAGGTCAGGATAAAAATATCACAACACCTCCGAACCCTAAATAGGACTGTCTATACGTTCTTTCAATCTATTTTGAGATACCGGATTGTAATTTAGGGAATTTCTAACATAACTAATGGCATCTTGCTGTTGCAGAAGAGAATTCTTAGGATAATCAGGAGGTGTTGATATTCAGGAACGTTGCAAACCATTATCTTCTGTGTTCGAAATTTTGACTGTTGTAAATCTGTATTTATTGGACCTCTTAGTTAATGTACATATAGATAATTGTAATTTTAGAAAGAATGTACATGTGCATCAAACAAGGTTCAACAATGAATTGAACTACCAAAATTTCGGTTAAGTAAAACAATGAATTATTCTAATTTATATTTAGGACCTAAATGCTACAAGTTACCCACCCAAGTTAGAAACTTTATAGAAAGGAAATTTTCAAAGGAAATACAGGGTGTTAATAAATAACACCGAAATATTTTACCTGTGTATAGAGGGGACTTATATAAGCAACTTTTATTAGGAGATTTTTGCTCTACGGCGTAAAATGTGTATGCTACAGGGCATTAAAGTCATTATAATTTGTTGGTCATAACTCAATAATGTAGCGAAATAGGGTTAAAATGTTCATTAAATTGACTTCATGCCTTCCTAGTGATCGATAAAAACCTGACTTTTAATCATTTGTCAACAGCTATATCATAATGTAGTGTTTACATAATCTGCAATATTTACAGACTAATCACATGACTGGTCGCCACTGCATTAGTCTTTTTTTTTTTATTCACAACTACTGACTACAGTCTTAACAACGAAGTTCCTTTGTTTTCCTTTTCTTTCTAATGTTAGAAGTCAGTGGCGGCCAAGCCCTGGGAGATTTTATGCTGTAACAGGAAAAATTGAATCCATAGAGCAAAAATCTCTTAATAAAAGTTGCTTATATAAGTCCCCTCTATACACAGGTAAAATATTTCGGTGTTATTCATTAACACCCTGTATACAACTGGCTGATAAAAAAAATCCCTTTTATTGTATTGAGGATTTTCTAAAGATTAGTTCAAAGGAGATTGTATTTTAACATTGTTTTATCTTTTAATGTGTTTAAGACTATGTAGTTTCTGCAGATTTATTTTGACACTGCTAATGCCAGTATGTGTGCCTAACAACAAAGAAAAATTATTAATGAGATTTTGTGGGGAAGGGAAAATGCCTGTCCTTCTGTCCGTGTGTCTCTACGCGCGATAACTCAAATACGGTTTATCGGATTTTCATGAAACTTGGTATACGCATTTATAACGTCAATGGGAAGAAGCCTATTGATGTTGGACCACATCGGTTGAACCTGTACCAGAATCAAGCCCAATTTAGTGCCTATTTTATGGTAATATATTAGAAAGCATTTATCAAATGCAAATTAGTTATCATGACAACATATTGTTTTACAGTATTAATATACGGCTTTGGAAATTGCAATACAGTTAGCTATGACAAATAACATTATTCCTTCACATACGCTTATGAGAGTAGATCTTTAAATTGAGCGAGGTAGCTGAGATGGTAACGTCTTGGACTCACATTTTGGTTGTCCCTGGTTCAATTCCCGTAGCCGGCCAATTTGACATCTTTTTTTGTATTTTTATGTGAGTGTGCGATTGTCAAGATGTAACAAATCTGTATAGTTATGCTGAGGCTGGACGATTTAAAGCTGATTAAAAATCTAGACTTTTGTTCTCCCTGAAGCTCTACTTAATGAATGAATCTGGAGCTTACATCGGAAATCAATAAAAAAACTTATTTTCTGCATATCAGAATTGCAATTATAACTGATTAAACCAAAGCATACTGGCACTTTGTTACATCAGTTTTCCGGATTTTATTGTTGTTATTATTTTTATTATACAATTCTTACAATTTATTTTTGCACACCCTGTATAACTGTAACGTCATCCCCTGTCAGATGAATGGAGATGAGTTGGACGTGTATTAGCACATCTCTAATGTCCACTACACACAACGACATCCCCGCTCGAGGCCATTTGTTAGCTTTTAAAAATGCACCCCCATCAGCGCAGCGCTTAGCATATTTATTAAAACCATGCAGCCTGGACTTAAAGGGACTGTATACTCTTCACACCAGTCACAGTGGAAACTGTAAACACCCTAAGCTGAAATTCAAATCATCGAAATGTCTGTAATTTCCATTTTTTTCCTGGATACTGGATTTCAATGTCCCATTCCTCTTCTTTACTGAATCTAATATTGAAATCATGTCTGAGAGAGGGGAGACTTTAATTGGACGATTTCCATCTACAATAATAAAAGGAAATGTTTGTCTTTCTGTCTGTCTGTCTGTGGTGCGCGATGCCCAACAAAATTTACTGAACGCAGAGATCTGAAATCTATATTAATAAAAGGAAGTGTCTGTCTGTCTGTCTGTCTGTCCGCGATGCCCAGCGAAATCTACTCAACGCAGAGATCTGAAATTTTATACATAGGCGGACTAAAGGGTCGGAATGTGCACTTCGAAGCCGGAATTTTAATTTTCGCTTTCGTTCGTGAGTTATGAGTGAAAAACGGGCAGAAAAAGTGTATTTTTTGCGATTTCGATGCATGAGTTTTCAGTAATACAAATCAATTACACTAGGCTTTGGCTATTTTTGTCATTCCTTCGACATAAAAGCATCGCGATCTCTTGAATGTTGTAGCTCACGCTGATCGATTCATTTGTTTTTAATGTCAAGGCACGCAAACATAATATGAAATTTTCAACCTACACCGAAGAGGATTATTATTATTATTATTATTATTATTATTATTATTATTATTATTATTATTATTATTATTATTATTATTATTATAGGGATAATCAATATTAGCCTAAATATGGTCAAACGTTGTTCGATTTGGACGAAACTCACTATACAGGTGTTTTCTGGGCCAAGGAACTCGAATCTGAGGTCGCTTTTACCAGGTGAGGCTATCTAATCGTGATATATAGTCCACATGATTTAGGTGTTAATATAATGATTTAACTATTATGCTCTTAATTTTTAATTTTTGAAATAATTATCGCGGGCGAAGCCGCGGGCACATGCTAGTGTTAAATATAGATGGACTGAAGGGTGAGCGAATGCACCTCGAAGCCGGATTTTTATTTTCGCTTTCGTTCGCGAGTTATGAGTGAAAAAACTAATAGAAAACGTGATTCTTTTTCGCTATCCAAGCATCAGTTTTTGCTAATACATTTCATCTGTCGAATCAGTTGCAGGTGACTTTGCCTTTTTTGTTGTTGTCATAATTTGGAAATAAATGAATCGCTTCATTAATCGATAAATTTGTTTATAATGCTAAGGCCCGCAGAAATCTGAACTTTTCAACTTAGACGGAAGAGGGATAATAAACATAGGCCTAAATGGACAAACATTGATCGATTTAGACGAAACTCACTATGCAGAGGATTTCTGGGCCAGAGAACTCTAATCTGAGGTCGTTTTTCCCAGGTTGTGCTTTCTAGTCGTGGAATTCACTTCAAAACCGGATGTTTAGCTGTGTCATCAAAATATTGCTGTTCAACATCCCACTTCCATATGGGCTTTGACAATTAAAACTACGTACTATTTAGTGCTTTACCGTTATGTAGAGTGTTGTTATATATGTGAGCCTGTTAGTTCTTATAACGGTTGAATATCGTACTACGTTTTATGTTATACTGAATCGTCACTTTTAAAAGGAAAATAATAATAATAACAATAATAATAATAATAATAATAATAATAATAATAATAATAATGGTAATAATAATAATAAATCATTATCCAAAAATGCTAAATTGAGGCATTATAAAACTGTAATCTTACCAGAAGCTCTGTACGCAACAGAGTGTATAAACACCTTCTCAGATAGAAGAATAAGCAAAACAGACAAGAGAATCTTAAGGAAAATTACGGGACCAATTTGGGAGAATAACATATACAAACTGAGACCAGAAAAGGAGTTATACAAACAAACAGAAAAAATAGACCGTACTTTCAGGAAAAGAAGATTAAGATTCTATGGTCACATTTTCAGAATGGAAAGAGACAGACTTATCAAACAAATTTTTGATCACTATGTAAGTAATAAAACTAAACCAGCATTTTTCAAGGAAGTTGAAGAAGATTTGAAATTACTCATTATCTAAAAGGAGGATATTGCAAACAGAGAAATGTTTAGGAAAGCAATATTTGATGGCGAATTTCCAGGGAAACCCAAGAAGAAAATGGGAAGTAAATGGACGGAAGAACGGAAACAGCAACATAAAGATTGAAGAAGTTTTGGGAAGACAAGAAGAAGACAACTGTTTCACATGGTCTTAAGCTGGCCTAATCGAAAGGGAAATAATAATAATAATAATAATAATAATAATAATAATATCAAAAAGGAGGATATTGCAAACAGAGAAAAGTTTAGGAAAGCAATATTTGATGGCGAATTTCCAGAGAAACCCAAGAAGAAAACCGGAAGTCAATGGATGGAAGAACGAAAACAGCAACATCGCGAAAGAATGAAGAAGTTTTGGGAAGACAAGAAGAAGAAAACTGTTTCACGTGGTCCTAAGCTGGCCCAATCGAAAGGAAAATATAAAATAATAATAATAATTAGGGATGGGCCGATACCAGATTTTCTCGATACTCGATACTCGATACCGATACATGATTTTTCCTCGATACTCGATAGTTCGATACTCGATACCGTCAACATTTCCAGAGTCAATAAATAGATACATTAAAAATTAAAAGTTGAGAGAACTGTAGGCCTAATAATACCAGCTAAATTAATTAAGTGTGCATATTTAATGAAAGAAAATTTAATATCATCAGTAGCCTATAATTATTTTTAAACTCTGCATTAAAACTAAACGTTTGACAGGAAACGAAACAATTAAGAATCTCATCTGTTTGGATTTTAAAAGTAGGATGTCTTTATTCATGACTAGACAAAAGTCACAGAGTGGTTCTCTCCATTTCAAGGAGAAATAGAAGTATTTACTATATTTAGTAGACTACTAAAAGCAGAAAGAGATACCGCATTTCCTTAAATTGCAGAATTACCAAAGTGTCGAAAAAGTACCGAGCGAGTTTTCTGAAGTATCGCTCGATACCGATACCATGCAAGTATCGAGAGTATCGAGGTATCGAAAGTATCGAGGACCCATCCCTAATATAGGCAATACTCACAGACTAAATAAAGCACGGTGAAGCATTTATGGACGAAAGATTCTTTTTCTGAACATAATATTCACTTCAGGATAATATGGTATTTGAATTTTTGTTTGTTTCTATCCATCCTAAAAGGAAATAAAGTACTGTATCGTGAAAGTCCATTTTCAAGACAGTTTGAAAGATCCTAAACCTAACTGATCTTCGATGAGGTTGAAAATAAATAGTTTCTTCTTTTTTTACAGGTAAGCCGATTGGAGAAAAAAGTGTCATAGCAGTTTTAATGTAAGGTAAATATAAAAATAATTTTATATATAATAGGACTAGCAGGTGCCCGCGGCTTCGCCCGCGATTACTTACTCAACTGCTAGATATTGTGTTTAAAATCATTTATTTAACATAAAAATAATTAAAACATTATATTTATTAACACCGACATTGTTTTTACATAAATTGGAGGAATTACGTAATTTACAAGAAGAAGAAAACTGTTTCACGTGGTCCTAAGCTGGCCCAATCGAAAGGAAAATATAAAATAATAATAATAATAATCTTTTGGCTTGCTGAGGAATTTTCTATTGTCATTGAGTAAGTCATTTTAAAATACTTAATTATTCCAGTACTGGATGTATGTTTTTTTCTCGAAATTCTGGTAGTGTTATGTTATGGTTAGGGACCGGATTTTTAGGTTTTTAAAAACACTGTTTTAGGTTTTCCATTAGGTGAAATAGTATTTTTTAGGTTTTTTGTCCAAAATATCGTTTTCGGGTAGAATAATTGGTTTAATGAATTTGAATGTGGTACATAGGATTCAATACATAATACTTGTAAAGTTTAACTTAACAAAATTGACTTAAATTTGTGTAAATTTGCTTTAGGACAATATTATACAATTGAAGAAAGAAAGCATAAACAATCAAAAGAAACAGTGAAAATAAGTTTGCCTTACATTTTATTACAGGGAAGTAATAAAAGCAAACAAGCGCTTTAAAACACAGAAATCTATATCCTATATCTAGGCCTATATACACGGCAACAATGGTTGTTCGTACGAATATTTTAAGAGGAATACACCGGTACTCTTACACTTCCTCTCTTGATACTGTCCATCCTAGACGACAATGGGTTGAACGAAACGCTGGTAGTATCAATTTCAACCCGACAAAAATTATTGTCTCTCCGCAAAATGTCGATTTCTCAAAAACAAGGCAAAAAAGTAGCCTAAATTAGATATTTTAGGTTTTATATCCCATTTAGGTATTTTTAGGTGCCACAGAATGAATGTGGGTGAATCCTATGGACGTGATTCGAAAAAGTGTATGAGCGTTTTTTGTTTTGGAAGTAAGGAAAAAAATAGGTAAAAACCTAAGAATCCGGTCCCTAGTTATGGTATCATTTTATAAAATACATTCTCTCAATAAAGTAATATTGCCAGTGCACATTTGAAGCTTCAGCGTAATAAAAGTCTGTCGTTTTATGATGAGGGTGTTATCATGGTCCACAAACTTTACGTAACAGGCTGTAAATTGATAGATCTTCAATATGAGGCCGCTCTCAAGTGGTATTGACTGCTTTGTCGATTGCTCCTCATGAACTTGAGATGTCAATTTTCTAGATACCACCGGTTCAGATCCTTGCTCTCTCAATGAACATTTCAGATCTTTTCCTACTTGATCCGAGCGCACAAGAGATTTCCAATAATGTAAAGACTTCCTTTCCTTAATAAGGAATGAAATGCAATGGCCGTTGATAGGAATCGCTTTGAATATTGGGAGATTACATGGAGAAATCCAGTAAGACTTTTATTTATACAGAGCACTGAGAAACATTTTATTTACAGGGTCTTTCACATGATTTTGCACCCTTTTTTTATGCGAAGGTTAAAAGGTAGCTCGAATATGTGTATATATACAGAGTGTCCCAATAAAATGTATACACTCTTTTGACAGTTCATAACAACCACACTTTTTGTTCTTTTTTGAATTGTGACTGCTTAAAATAATGGCTGGAGTCACACTAAACTTTGAGGAAAGAAAAATCGTTCTAAAGTGCTACTGGAAGACTGAGAACATCAGTGAAGTGCAAAGACGGTGTAGAATGGAGTTTCAACGAGATGCACCAGAATAATTGTGAGTCTCGTTTGCGAGATAAGTTTGAGGAAGAAGGAACTGTTAAGGATGTCTATAAGAACCACCACAAAACCAGCTACAATCAATGAATTGTGAGCAGCCATAGAAAGAGAATGTGACGAAATACCAATTGAAATGATTAGGTACGTTTTGGATTCAATCAGTCAGCGTTATCAGCTGTGCATGGACCACAATGGCCAACAATTTGAACACTTTCGATAATTGGCTGGTTTCTACATTTGTTCACATTATTTTGATTTTTGAAACTTTTCTGCATTATAATAATTGTCAGTGTTATAAGTTAGTCGTTTAAAGAGTGTATATAAATTTTATTGGGACACTCTGTATTTAAATGTGTATCACGAATTATGTGATTAAATAAGGGCAGTTTGTTTTTGCATTTTAGGTAGATTTCGAAGAAAAATCTACCTATTGCAATCGATACCATGTCATGAAAAATTCTTTCATATCTTTACGTTTCATGCCTCCCTAAGTACGAAACCACCGTCCGTTCAATTTTTGTTGTTGTAATATATATATATGGGGCTAGTTCCATAAGGGCGTAAGGCACAAGAACATTGTTTTGAGAAATCTTGATGTTTTTAAACAATGTTACCACTCACAAGCACAGGTCTTTTCTTATGACTGAGCAGAGGTTTAAGGCACAAGTATAAATTGTTCACTGAGTATTTAAGATATATGAGGAGAAGGCATAAATGTTAAAAGCTCAAAATTAAAGATGTGCCTTACGCCCTTATGGAACTAACCCCTTCAAATATATATATATATGTATATATATACTGTATACACATCTTTACAAGCTGCGGCCGTAATTTTGAGGATATTTGAACCAAATTTTATTATGCTATTTTTAGGCCCAATAGTTCGGACAAGTTCGTTAATGAGCAAAATTGGCCCAAAGGGGGCCCGGGGAGGGGGGTGAAATTTTCAAAAAATTATATATCGGCCCCTTTGAAGCATAGAGGGAAACTTTGTTTGAATAAATTAGAGTACTCCCTATGGAGTTCACAGTGACACCAACACCAATGAATCGATCTGAAGCTTAACTCGGAGATAGATTACAAAAATAACTTACAGTATTTTCTGAATATCATAATTGCAATTATGACTGATTAAACTAAAGCATTCTGGCACTTGTTATATTAGTTAACCTGATTATATTTTAAAAATTGTGTAACTTACTTATGAAATGTAAAAGTGTATGTGTATATATAGAAATTAATATTTCTATTTTTAGTCGCTTTGACTCGTGAGAACCTAGGACAAAATTTTAACTCTTATGGATTCTTTTAATCATTTTTTAAAAGAAGTTATAAATCCGTGACGGACTGCACAGAAAACAGTTAACATAATTATTAGCCTCATAGTTTATTTCTTGTACCCTACTCTGTAAATTTTACAAGAATTTAAATTTTCGAGTTATTTCGCGTTATATTAATACTAGCTTAAAGGCCCGGCGTCGCCCGGGTTTTGTATTTTGTAATTCAAAATTAACTTATGAAGAACTTCCGATTTTCAAATTCTAGGTTCTTACATACGTATTATAATTTTCCTATGAAGAAGAACGACTTTTCACACTCAAACTATTCCCTCAGAAAACGCTAGATATAGCTTTTTATGGCTCATAGAGAATGTAGAATTTTGCATCCCATCGCTTCTACACAGCAAGCCTGGTAGGGGTTTAAATAAGGAGAAACAGAAATTTCGATAACATTAAATTGTATTGTCTTTGCGAAATATTTTATTTCTCACTCTCATGTTACCATACAACCGTTTTGGGGGTGAAATTAAAAAAGAAATTCAATATCACTTTCATACTTCCCTCTCCAAAAACCTGGGATATAATATTATCCATTTTACTATACTTCTTACGGTATTCTCTGTGTCCAGGGTAGAGAAAGTTATGTCACTGCATCACATTGTGGTTTATTTTCGTGGATTTCTTCTTCAATATTTATTTACAGCAATGAATTATATCGATAGCTTCTCTAATTTGTCAAAGACCCGTATCATTTATTTCCAAACCTACCTGAGACCAATGCCAACAATACACTGTTGTCATGTGAACTGTGATTTGGATTTAATAATTCTGTGTAAAAAGGTATTAAGTATTCTAAAAAACATTTGATTTTTGGTATTTAAAATTGAAAAATTTCGAAATTCCTTTCTTAGTGAGTACTTACATTATGAAACGAAGGTACTGTCAAAATTCCAAGTCTCTACCTATTATAGTTTAGGGTCTTCGTCGATTCTCTGTCAGTCATTAGTTAAGTCAGTCATTAGTTAAGTCAGTCAGTCAGGACAATGCCTCTTATATTACAGGTCTACAAAGATAAATTTAAGGCAAACTACTGTATCCCGTAGGATACATATTTAAAGACGACCAAGGGGCAATTACATGGTCAAAACTATGGTTTGAAATTGTATAAAAATTTTATTGCTGAGTACCCTGAATATGTAAATTACAATCTTAAACATTTTAGGAGGAAAATAAAAAACGTTATTAGATAATATTAATAACACACTTTAATTTTGTTTTGGTCTTTCTTTTATTCTATTTTTTGTTGTAAATGCTATTTTAACCACTGGCTAATGCTAAAAAATATTTTTATTTACATGTACTCATAATTTTATAACTTTTTCGTATATATAGGTAGTATACTGTGCAGTGATATATAATTATATTTATATTAACCTACTTTATCCCCTAATCACGAGCTTTGCTTATACAGGGGAATGTTTGGTTTTAGTTGTTTTTACTTGTATTAAACATGTAATAATGATAATGTTAATAAATTGTGTTAAATGTAAAAAAAATGTATATATATAAATACTATATATATGCGTATCATGAAATAATTGAATAAATAAGGAAAATTTGTTTTTGCAAAAAAAAAAATTCAGGGATATATTAGTTATAAATTGAAGTGATCATAATATTGATATTTTGTGTATTTTTGTAAAATAACATTACCCACTTCTATCAACATCTCGATTTTTTTTTGTCGATTCTTTTATATTATATGCTGTTTATTCTTATGGCCTAATTTTCTGGTCACTTTCACTGTGACGTCATCATTACAAACGATTTTCACTCGACAGCCCTCTCCATTGCGACGCCAACAAGCAGCTTATCGCCAGTCACTTGTTTTCGAAACACCCTATAAAAAGTAACGAGAGCAATTGAATGGGGTAGCTACGTCAGCTCTTTATGCTCGCCGCCCAACTCCTAGAAGGCCATTTTGATATCACGTTTCCAAGAAAAGCCATCGCTTGTGTGTTATAAAATATTTCATAAAGCGAAAAAAGTTGTTCAATGGAAAACTCCTTCCTCCGAGGCTGTAAAGCCAGTGGACATGTAGCGGAGAGAAGACTTGAGCCAAAAAAGAAGTTAAGCCAAGCTATATTCTCAAACTAACCTCATCACATCACTCCTCTGCAACCACCACGCAAATATGGATCAGTATATTTTATTTTATTAATGCCCGGTTTCTAAATTACCTATGGGTAAATTATCCATGGGCAAATTAGTTCCATTTCACCCACAATGATATAATGAGCAAGGCCTTGGAGTTGTACAGTTAATTTAATTCAGAAGGCCTTGATTATCATTGTTTAAATTATGATTGATCCTATGAGAGGTTAAATTTTATCCAGCCATCCATGAAAGGATAAATTAACCCGACGATTTACCCTTGGAAGATCTAGCCCGAGTTTGTAGGAACATTTTTTCTGTCATTTTCATATTTACCTAGAGGACATTTATCTAGAAACTCGCCACAAGTGTAAGTGATTGCTATCTTTAAATTATTTGTGTTTGTGTGGTGTTATTTTTATGTAAATTCTGTCCATTGGATAATTTACCTATAGGTAATTCGCGAGTTTATAGAAACCGGCCATAAATGCCATAATGGTAGTTTATGAGATTGTGTGGTGGACGGGAAAAAGTCTGTTCGTGTGTCTGTACGCGGCGATAACACAAATTGAGCTATCCGGTTGACCAGTACCGGAGTAATGTCCAAGGTAGTGCTTATTTTATGTTAATATATTAGAAAGAATTTATCAAACGCAAATCAGTTCTCATGACAACATATTGTTTTATAGTGTTCATATACGACTTTGGAAGTTGCAATACATTTAGCTTTGACAAATAACACTACCCACATATTCCTTGACATTTTTTTATCTAACTAGACCTTTGTTCTTCCATAAGCCCTGCTTAATGAATCGACCTGGAGCTTAACTCGGAAATTGATTACAAAAATAACTTATTTTCTGCATATCATAATTGCAATTATCACTGATTACACAAAAGCATTCTGGCACTTTGTTACATAATTTTACCTGATTGTTTGGGACTAGGCTCGTGAGAGGACCAATGTTAGGGATTGGACGATGATATACGTGAGATGGATAAATGCAGGATAGCTTAATAAGGTAGCTTCAAGTAAGTATGAAACAATGCACATGTGAGAAGTATAAGATTTCGGAGGACCATTTAGAGCAAGAAGGGACTATATCACGAGGTCACTTGGTACAGAGATCAAAGGAAACATATTGGTTAAACAATCTAGAATGTAATGAAATACTTAAACTTTATTAATACTTGTAACCACTCGAAGAAATAATAGTTGAACACTGAATATTAATTGAATAAACACTTGAAACAATGAATTGGAATTTGGCGCGAACCAGATTGCACCACTAGAAGTAATTTAGTAAATTTTGTAATTTACTAATGAATTATATCTCAATTTAATGGTAATAAAATTTGCAGTAGAATGTATGTATTTTAAGTTATTAACACTTGATTGTTCACGTTTTATAGCTTCTTGGTGAGTGATGACGTCACACGCTATTTAATTACTTGGAACTAATAAGTGAATCTAATGAACTTATAATACGGCGAATAAGTAAATTATGTATAAGTAATTTACTTGAAATTAATAAAACTTATAAGAAAGTTTTATTCCAATGATTTCTAGTGAAAATACAAAGAGCGCGAACTGGCTTTTGTTACTAGAACCGGAGCAGTGTCAGACCGTGACTTGATCGTGTAACTGCAGGCTTAATACTGATGAGGCTTCCTGACGCTCTTTAAGGCGTCTTTAAAGAGGGAATACCCGACACAAAGAACTCGTGATCAGGATATGATGAAATATACGCCTACTCAACTTAATGCTTGGCGCAAGAACACCTGGCGGATGATTTGAATTAAAACTATTTACTGCACATAATAAATATGCTGGAAAAAACACTTAGCTTGCGTGAACATACTCCGCGCCATTGACTATTAACGTCAATAAAAACATAACAGGAAGGCAAGCTATAATAGAGAGACACTTGTATGTACACAAACAAGCACTGACTCTAATTGGATGTATACATGTGATATGTATTGGAAAATTACTTCTTACATATATTGAAAGAATATGATATTGAATAAAAAGCACTGATTTCACTATTTACGTATAAGCACACGACACACAATATACATCAGAGGAGATACGTAGACATGTGAGTTCAAGTGAAGCTGAAGACGTCTTGAAGGTAGCCAAGTGTGACCCAAGACGAGCAGCGACACAAAGAAAAGCTTCAACAGATAAATAGGATTGAACATTGCTATCGGAGTATGCATTGGAATAAGGAAAAGATACATGATAATTATGAAAGAATGTAGGCAATTATCAAGAACATGGTGATAGAGAATTCCAATGAATGATAACGATAATTCATAAGTAACCATAGAATGTAGAAAATGGAAGTGTAGTAGAACTTCAAAGATAAGTATGACAATTATTATGATCAGTCATACAGTATGCTCAAAGCACATAAACCCATGTAGTAAGTAGTGGCTCGCCTAGTAATCTAATGTATGAGGATTAGGAGTCAGACATCATACGTCAAGATCAAAGACTATAAACCATGTAGTAGTTGTGGCTAGGATTGCGATCCTATGACCGAGGACTAATGTAGATAAGGGAAACCAAAACACCAATAATACAAGCACAAGGGAGAGATGGGACGTGTTGCTTATTGAATGTTGTTGGTATATAAGGAGTAATACATCTTCGTAGCAACAGGCCAGTGTTTCAAAGGAGAAACTAGCCTATGCAGCAAAAGGAAAATGCTATAAAGGAGTAAATGCACAACAGACAAGGAGCTGATCATCGACAAAGCATTTGATCCCCTTGAACTGAATGTCAACATGAAGAAATTCAAGCTAGCGTAGGTCAAAACTCTTGAACTGAAAACCAGAGAGAGGTCTTTCAAATAGCAAGATTGATAGAAAGAAAAATGCATGTAACACATCTCGCAAGAGTACGATTTGTTACAGAGATAGATGAGAAATGGACTTCAAGTGGAGAATCTTGAATATAAGATCATAGAAAGTGTCATATGCTACTCGTCTTGGGGTAGAGGACACACTTTGACTATGGGCCGCTTATATTCGCCACTGGAAGTGCGCACAGTAATCACTCGAACCAAGCCGTCTTCTCCCGGATGAGTAGCGGTGATCACGCCTAACTTCCATTGAAGAGGAGGAATGTTGTCTTCCTTCAAGATGACGACAGTACCAACTTGAATGTTGTCACTGGAACAGGTCCATTTCTGCCTTTGTTGTAGTGAGTGAAGATATTCGGATGACCAGCGTTTCCATATGTGTTGCAAATGATTTTGTAACAGCTGCCATTTTTCTAAGTACTTCTTATCTTCCGTAGGAGGATGTGAAGGTAGAGATATGAGAGGTTCTCCAATTAAGAAGTGACCAGGAGAAAGGTATGACAAGTCAGCTGGATCATCATTTAGACGAACAAGTGGTCTAGAATTCAAGCAAGCTTCGATTTGAGATAGAAGCGTAGAAAGCTGTTCATATGTGAGAATTTGAGCTCCCATAACTCGCCTGAGATGAAACTTCATAGATTTCACTGCTGCTTCATGCAGACCACCGAAATGGGGAGAATTTGGAGGAATGAACGACCAGCAATAATCGTGGTTTGCAGTGAAATTTTGAATTGTAGTTTGAAAATCTCTTGACTGCAATAGCAATCTGAGCTCCCTTAACTTGTTGTTTGCTCCAACAAAGTTAGTGCCATTGTCACTGAAGATTTCTTTACAGAGTCCTCGACGTGCTGTAAATCTTCGTAGGGCTGCTATGAAGGCATCTGATGTTAGATCAGAAACTAACTCAATGTGAATGGCCTTTGTTACCAAGCAGACAAAAATAGCGATGTAAGCCTTTACAGTAATTTTACTGCGTGGAGCCCCATATCTTATGTTGAAGGGTCCAGCGTAATCGACTGCGGTGCGGAGAAAAGGTCTAGCAGGAGTTATTCTATAGCTAGGAAGATTTCCCATTAACTGTTGAGAACTTTCTGCTTTTAGCTTGTAACACGTGAGACATCTATGCAAAATAGATTTTGCTACTCTGCGAATACTAGGTATCCAGTAGGCTTGTCGTAATGAAGCTGTAAGCAGCTGATGCGAAGCATGTAATAGCTTGCGATGCTCATATTCTACAATCAGAACTGTTAAATGATGTCGGGATGGCAATATAACCTGATGTCTTGCATCATGTGTAAGATCTGATTTCTCCAACCGTCCACCCACTCTTATAACGTTGTTCTGATCTAGGAATGGAACTAATGCATGGATAGAGCTTTTCACTGAAACTTGTTTGTTGTTGCTAAGATCTTTCAGCTCTTGAGAGAAAGCTTCTTTCTGAGCAATTTTAACACAAACTTGTAGAGCATTTTGTAATTCTTCTGCTGCGAGAGGTCCATGATATTTGTTTTCATGGCGGCAGGCAGAAATAAATCTATACATATAACAAGTAACTCTCTGCAAGCGCTTGAGATTAGAGAATCTTGTAATAAAACTATCTTCTACTACAGTAGCTGCCATGCAGATGGAAGTAAGTTGCTCTGAGGAATCTGGAGGGCTTAATTGTTTTGGCTGTTCCGGCCATAATGTTGTGTTATGAGCCAACCACTTAGGACCGTGCCACCACAAATCAATATCAGACAATTGTTCAGAATATACACCTCTTGAAACGAGATCAGCTGGGTTGTTGTCTGTAGAAACATGTCGCCAGGCTGCTGTTTCAGAAAGCTCTTGTATTTGCGACACACGGTTGGACACAAATGTTTTCCATGTTCGTGAATCTGATTTTATCCACGACAGAACAATAACTGAGTCTGACCATAGATAATTTTGTGAGGTTTGAATGTTAAGGTCATTCAACACCTTGTTGTACAGTTTAGATAACAGCAATGCTCCACAAAGTTCAAGACGTGGAATGGTTTGCCTTTTAAGAGGGGCAACCTTAGACTTGGAACATAGCAAGTTAATTGTAACTTCACCTTCAATGTTCACAGAACGGAGATATATGCATGCACCGTAGGCCTTTTCTGAAGAGTCACAGAAGCCATGGATCTGTATATCTTGAAGGGTACCATGTGTGAGAACAAATCGTGGAATACGCATCGTGTGTATTGTACCTAAAATGTCGCAGATCTCAATCCATTTCTCTGCTATGTGTGAAGCTACCTCCTCGTCCCAGTCAAGCTTTTCAATCCATAATGATTGCATGAAGATTTTGGCATTGATAACCATAGGACTGACAAGGCCTAAAGGATCAAAAATGGATGATATGACTGATAGGATAGTACGCTTGGTAAGTTTAACTCGAGTATGAGTTTGGAGAGAAGGATGGGATTGAATCTGGAAGTTATCAGTTGCAGGATGCCATAGTAAACCAAGGGCATGTGCATTTTCAATGTTGTCAAGAGACAGAGGCAACTGGGTCTCTCGATAAGATGATGGTACAGATTCCAGCAATGCTTCATGGTTGGAACACCACTTTCGCAAGGGAAATCCGCCACTGTCAAGCATGAGGATTAATTCTTCTTGAAGGCGTAGCGCTTCTTGAAGATTATTATGTCCTGCCAGGCAGTCATCTACATAGAAGGAAGTCCTGACTGCTTGTGAAGCGAGAGGGTATTTAGCTTCTTCTTCTATTGACAGCTGGTGCAGGGATCTTATGGCTAAAAATGAAGCTGATTTAGTACCATAAGTCACGGTAGTTAAGGCATAATCTTGTATGGGTTCATCTGTGCTGGAACGCCACACAATCCTTTGAAGATTTTGATCAATCTCGTTCATTTTAATGCGTCTGTACATTTTAGAGATGTCAGCTGAGAACGCATACTTATATGTTCGAAAACGAATTATAATTGATGATAGGTCATCTTGCACTGTAGGCCCTAATTTCAGAATGTCATTTAGGGACTTGCCTGAAGATGTTTTTGCAGAAGCGTCAAACACAACTCTAGTCTTGGTTGTAGTAGACGAGGGCTTGATTACTGCATGATGTGGTAAATAGAAGCATTTTTCACCTGGCTGTGGAAGTGAAACCTTCTTCATGTGTCCCAATTCTTCATATTCTTGCATGAATTTTTTGTAATCTTCCTGCAAGACAGAATTGGTTTGGAATTTTCGCTCCAGATGCTCTAAGCGTTTTACGGCTTGTGGTCTGGATTCGCCCAAGGAGTCCTGAGATCGATTCTTGGGTAATTTCACTACAAAAGCACCGTCCTCTGCACGAATAGTGTTTTGTACGAAGTGCTCTTCACATTCCCTTTCTTCTTTAGTAAACACTGGTTTAGGAAAGTCTTCTAGTTCCCAGAATCGTCTTAACTGTGTATCAACATTATCAACAGTCACAAATAAATTGTGTTGAGCGAATGTGACCTTCTTGGATTTAATTGCTTTCTTGGGAATAGTTCCACTAAGTATCCAACCTAGTTCCGTGTTACTAAGAATAGGGTTATTAGGAATGACTATTCTTTCATTAGTGAATAGTTGGTAAAACAAGCTAGCACCAATGAGGATTTGGACATCACCAGGGATGTAGAATTTAGGATCCGCTAATGTTATTTCACTAGGAATATTGAAATGTTTGGGATCTATACGGACTGAAGGAAGTTTGTTTGCAATGTGAGGGATTACTAGACAACTCATTTCAGCCTGGAAATTCTGGATTCTGGATCGCAGATTAACCTTAACACTGTGATTGCAAGAAGAGGTGCCATTAATACCTCGTATCTGAGTGTCGACATCTGTGGTTGGCAGCTGCAACTTCTTGGCTAAACCTTCAGTTATGAAGTTCAATTGGCTTCCTGAGTCCAGTAACGCTCTGCATAACACTAAATTTCCTTGTCTATCTTCAAGATGCACTGCTGCTGTTGCTAATAAAATCTCCCTTTGGTTGGAATTTTCTTTTATCGAACAATAACTAGCAGGTACATTATCTGTAGATTCAGACGGTTGATGTGGTTGTCGAGGAGCCTTTTTACTGTCTCGTGTGTTATTATGTAACAGTTTGCTGTGTGAAGCCTTTCCACAATTACAGAATGACTTGATTTTGCAATTGTCTCTTTTGTGACCGTTGGAGAAACAGTTTGCACATAAACCTTTGCTTTTCACAAAATCCCAACGTTGATCTACACTCAACTGTGAAAACTTGTCGCACTTATATAAATTGTGACTTTCCTTGCAACAAGGACATGTATCACCTTTGATGGCAACATAAGATTGACGAGTCGTTTTTACAGATTTCTTTTGTGTATGTCTTTCACTTTTTTCCTTGGATGGGCTTGGCACATTGTTAGAATTGGATAGCACTTCTAAAGAATGAGCCTTGGCTTCTAGGAAGTTCATCAACTCTTGAAGCGGTGTGAACCTTTGTGAGTCAATTTTGCTCTCCCATTCCTTGCGTGTAGTTTCACCAAGATGATCCAATATTAATTGAATGAACATGACTTCGTGTAATGGGATTTCAATGTTGAGAGCTTCGATGGCGTTAAGATTGCTTTGAAACTGATTTAATAAGTTTCGCAAGTCTGTAACATTTTCATCTTTCATTATTGGTAATGAAAGTAGATTTTTGATGTGAGCTGTGGCAATAACTCGAGTATTATCATATCTAGAGCACACCAAGTTCCATGCTATAGGAAAATTCTCATTCGTGACTGGAAGATTCTGAATGAGCGCGTGAGCCTGCCCCTTCAGAGAACTCAGCAAATAATGATATTTCTGGATGGAATCCAACGATTCATTGTTTACCACTAAGCTACTGAAAGTGTCGTGATAGTGTTTAAAGTTAGTCACATCCCCACTAAACACTGGAATTTGAATCCTTGGAAGTTGTATATTTCTATTGTTGCATTGTGAAGTAGAAGATTGACACGTGTGATGCGAATTACCACTGTGATTAGATTGATGACTGTGATGAGAGCCTACACTACTCACTGGTTGGTCGTGTAGAAATAACAATTCACTAAGCTTAGCCTTTAGCACCTTGTACTTGTTATTCATCTCTTCGTCATACTGTGCGTGCATGTCAAGTTCACTTTCAGCTTCGATAATAGCTTCAATTTGAGTTTGTACCACTTCATAATTTTGCCACACTTCGTTAAGAGTGTCATATTCAACTTTTAATCGAAATATATCAACTTCTTCAGTAATATTGTCACTGTACTTCTGAATGTACGTAAGTTTTCTTTTAAGAAAAGCACGTTTTTTCGTTAATTCCTTCAATTCACTTTCCATCTTGAATGCGAAATGTGGAAATTACTTGTTCTTGAAGATTTGAAATTCTACCACTGCTGCACGATAATGCATGTATTAACTGTTCACTGTCTTCTTGATGTTCACTGAGGACCGGAATCCCACGATGAGTCGAATCACTGCTGCATGATGCTGTCTTCGATGCGAAGTTCAGGGTTGCTGGAACTCACGAACTGACCGACGCGGAAGCACATATGAATGAGACGAACTCGAGAAACGGTATTTGCGAATACAAGTATGCAATAAATAAGATTGTACCAATATGATCCTGCCCGGTAAAGGACCAATGTTTGGGACTAGGCTCGTGAGAGGACCAATGTTAGGGATTGGACGATGATATACGTGAGATGGATAAATGCAGGATAGCTTAATAAGGTAGCTTCAAGTAAGTATGAAACAATGCACATGTGAGAAGTATAAGATTTCGGAGGACCATTTAGAGCAAGAAGGGACTATATCACGAGGTCACTTGGTACAGAGATCAAAGGAAACATATTGGTTAAACAATCTAGAATGTAATGAAATACTTAAACTTTATTAATACTTGTAACCACTCGAAGAAATAATAGTTGAACACTGAATATTAATTGAATAAACACTTGAAACAATGAATTGGAATTTGGCGCGAACCAGATTGCACCACTAGAAGTAATTTAGTAAATTTTGTAATTTACTAATGAATTATATCTCAATTTAATGGTAATAAAATTTGCAGTAGAATGTATGTATTTTAAGTTATTAACACTTGATTGTTCACGTTTTATAGCTTCTTGGTGAGTGATGACGTCACACGCTATTTAATTACTTGGAACTAATAAGTGAATCTAATGAACTTATAATACGGCGAATAAGTAAATTATGTATAAGTAATTTACTTGAAATTAATAAAACTTATAAGAAAGTTTTATTCCAATGATTTCTAGTGAAAATACAAAGAGCGCGAACTGGCTTTTGTTACTAGAACCGGAGCAGTGTCAGACCGTGACTTGATCGTGTAACTGCAGGCTTAATACTGATGAGGCTTCCTGACGCTCTTTAAGGCGTCTTTAAAGAGGGAATACCCGACACAAAGAACTCGTGATCAGGATATGATGAAATATACGCCTACTCAACTTAATGCTTGGCGCAAGAACACCTGGCGGATGATTTGAATTAAAACTATTTACTGCACATAATAAATATGCTGGAAAAAACACTTAGCTTGCGTGAACACTGATTACCTACCATAGGTAGGCCTACTATAGGTAGAGGAAGTTTTATGTTCGACCCTAAATTCATAGTTGAGGTTTTAGAATAAATACAAGTTGTGAGATCTCCTGATTCCAAAAATACTATTTTCAGAAACGTATTTGTGTGTGTGTGTGCCTTTGAACAGCCTAGCTCCAGAACTGAAAATGGTATGAAAAGAAAATTTCGTATTTGTGTTAGGTACCTTCTGAAGATTTGACACGAAGATTGGCGACAACTTTCTCTTATTTTTAAAAGGACTTACCTGAAGAATATTTCGTTTATCGCTTTTTTCTCGAAAACAGCCCTGGCTATTTTGTTTAAATTTTACACTTGGGGTGCTTATGCTAAGAGCTAAAACTTTTGTTTGAAACATTTTTAAGCTGGTGTTTGTAATTTGAAGTTTTTTAGTAATAAAATCTGTAATTTGTAAATAAATAAATAATACTAGATAAAAATTTCGGAGTTCAGTTGAAAATGGAAGTGATTGTGATGGGTAGGCAATATTTTTAAGCATTTTCCACTTTCAAATATATAATTTAACTTATACAAAAATGTACAAAAAGGTTGCATTTTACGTAAAACATTCTAATATGAAAGCAATTATGTTCCTATGCAATGATAAGATGCAATGCCATCAGATTTCCACATCTTTAGTCCATTAAAGGAGCTCCTTGGAAGGCAGAAGTTCAAGTCTGATGAAGACACCCAATCGGCGGTGCACGAGTGGCTACAGCGTCAACCATTTTTTTTTCTCACGCGGTATCAAAGCACTTCCTATCCGATGGCGCAAGTGCATTGAACTGAGAGGGGACTATGTAGACATATAATGTACAAGCAAACATTCTTCCTCCAGAAAAATAGTGGACAAAAATTAATTATTCATTTATTTTTATTTTTATTTATATTTATACAAAATATTTATACAAAACAAAACAAGACCACCCGAATGAGCAAGCGCTCGTGCTCGGGCACAGTTCAGCCATTTACATTACAAAATACAAATTTCAAATACATAAAGAAAATATAATATTAAATCAATACCTAAAAAATAATAATAAAAAAGAAAGAACAGAATAGTAAAAAGAAAAAAGGAAAAGTAGTAAGAACAAAAATTGAAACCCTGAGTTATTACAAATAAAACCGTTCCTTAATTGTCTACTAAGTACAGAGTGAAGTAACTTTTGAACTATGAAATAAGAGTTTTGATAAACTTATTGAATTTTTTGTTGTTCATATGTACTATTTCTGGATGTGACCTAATTATAGAGTTATAGAGTCTTGGACCATAATAAATGCTATGTTTAGAGCCAGAAGAGGTGAAGTATTTTGGTTCTATTAAAGGCAATGTTTTATTTCTTCTAGTATTGTAGCTATGAGGATCCGATACATGTACGTTGCGGTATTTTTGAAAGTATTTTAAAAGTGTGAGCTTATAAATTTGTTCTACAGTCATCACATTAAATTCAGGGAATATCAATTCTGTTGGATATTCTATAGGCTTTTTTAAACAAATTTTTATAATTCTCTTCTGTATTAGAATTGTATCTTATTATTATAATTAGAATCTTCTGTATTAGAATTCTGTATTAGAATTGTGGTTTTCATTTGATTCTCCCTCCTCGTATATTTTCTAATAATATAAGTTTTATGAAACAGGGCCGTGGATTTTATGCCGGTTAACCGTGGACAGACAGTTAAATCTTGTCCTCCCTGTAGTAGCCCGGAAGCCAAAAAAATGACAACTACGCGTGTACAACAATTTTCATGAAGAGAACAGAGTTATATACGTCATTACTTATTCCCTTTCTTAACTTGGTCCGTATTCAAGGACTGGCGACGTCTGCTGGCATGAAATGTTTAGACGGAAACTTTCCTCATTCCCCTGAAAGCACGCAACCAGTTTACCTTCTTTTTTGCTAACTTAAAACTCTAATCATATAAATGACATTCATAGCTCTGGATTCCATTACGAATACGAATAAAGGTTTCTATCTAAGTACTAGAATAACTTACGACTTTAGAAAAACAGGTTTTCTGCTGTTTGGTACAGCTGTCACCCTAAGTTAAATAGTTAATATTATTAGTACTATTTTATTTTTATTTTGTTTTATTATTATTATTATTATTATTATTATTATTATTATTATTATTATTATTATTATTTATTATTATTATTTTTATTTTTTATTTTTTTGTTCGCGCATGAGAGCCCATGTAGGCCTACGCAAAGTACTTAGAGGCGTTTCTGTGTTTTCCTTTGACTCCATATTGCTTTCATCTTTTGGCTGTGATCTTCCTTCCTCTCGTTTGTCCATGTTGTTCCAGTTTTTTCTTCGGCCTGTCCTCTTGGTCAACTTCCCACTTATGCACTTTAATTCTAAAGCTATCTCTTTTCAAAATATCTTCTGGAGTTATTTCTGCCAGTTTTAAGTCATTTTTTACTTCGCCAATCCATTTCATAGTATCTACTTTGCTTTACTTCTGCTTTCATAGATTCCAATATTTGTTTTGTGAGCCTATTTGAATTTATTCGTTTAATTTGTCCGTAAAATTTAACCTTCGTTTTCTGATATCACTATGAATGTTTATTATATTTATTATTATTATTATTATTATTATTATTATTATTATTATTATTATTATTATTATTACACACGTAGAACTGGATGGATTTTCAAAATTAGAAATAGATAAACGTATTCTATCACAAGGAAGAAGAACATTTGGAATAATAAATTAGTTTTTATGGAGTACAGTGCACGCCACTTATTGTGATCACCAGCTAATCTGATAATATTAACCGATTCATAAAGGTAGCCGAGAGAATTAATTCTTCATAAGATAATATGTAACGATGAATCATTAAACCACTCACAATACAGCAATAGACTGCAAGCAACTATTTATTGACTAAGAGACCCGAAGGGAAAAGACCACGTGGAAGGCCTAGACGTAGGTAGGAGGACAATCTTAGAATGGATTTAAGGGAAGTAGAATTTTCGAAGGATGATTGGATAGAGTTAGCACAGAATAGGGTTGAATGGCGGGCACAGGTAAGCGCGGCAATGAACCTCCGGGTTCCATCAAATAGATAATATTCCTTTAGCTTGCTTAGGATTTGTCTATTGCCATTGAGTAAGTAAGTAAGTAAGTAAGTAAGTAAGTAAGTAAGTAAGTAAGGAAGTAAGAAAGTAAGTTTATGTTGTTAACCAAATTATAGGCTTGTAATTACTTAATTGGTCAGCAAACACCGTTGTCCTGTGTCCAAATTAAAATTATAACCAGCTTTATTTATTTATGCTTATTTAGAGTTGAGATAATATTCAACGTGAATTAAATACACAAAAACTCTATTTAATTCAAGCAGCAATACAACATGACAAAATTACTTTGTATTTTAAAAATTACGTAAAAATATTAAATGTTTAAAAAAATACCGTAAACTGGCCAAAAATGACCAAATAATGGCATTACACTTTTTAAATGACCCAAATAATTAAAAATGGGAAAAATTAACAAAAATGACCCTAAAAATGACCCTTTTTATAATCTACCGGTCATGATCAGAATATCTTCGCTAGTGGGCAACATCCATTGTGTTCTAGTTAAAAGATGACATGTCATCAAAATCCGGCCCTGGTGAAAACCAGGGATTCTAATGACAAGTCATCTTTTTATTGATGCTGCTTAGACATTGCCAACTTGTGGATAAGTCCTAATCATGGCCTCTAGATTATAGAAATAAATTTTTATTAGGACATTTTTTGTCATGTTATGCATTTTTATATTTTTATGGAATTTATTTAAACGATATATCATTATTTTGTCATTTTCTTATAATTTGCTTCCTTATTTAGTCATTTTCATGCATTTACATTCAGTACATTAACTTTTTTTGTCGTCCCCAGCGGTGCTGTTAGCAGAGTGATTTTATTTTTTACTTTTTATCATATTTCAAGTATGCACCCATTGCTTCTTCTCGAATACAAACAAAGAATAAAGTTTTTGACCTACAAAATCCTTCCTGCATTTACAGTTTTTACAATTTTGTACAATTTAGTCTATAACTTTGTGAGTGTAATAATAATCTAATATATAAAGTCGAATGTGTGTTTGTGTGTATGTATGTTTGTTGCTTATACAAATCTACATTTCTTTACAAATTTACACGACATTTTGCACACATACCCAGTTAAGCCCGGGAAGTATAGCGGTCAACATTAAAATTCAAACAAAATACTCCTTCCCTTGAAAATTATATAATTTCTGAGAATATTATACTGAAAACAATGAAATGCTGTTCAGTTTACATGACAACAGTGAATTGTTTACTGTGATTACATAGGGCCTTGGCAACTACATAGCCTAATGCTGGACTTTAACGAATTATGGTTCCATGTAATATATTGGCGAAAATAATTACTGAAAAATGAATTACACGAAAATAAAGCACAGTGTGATGCAGTCACATAACTTTCTCTACCCTCGACATAAGAAATATTTTCTCACTTCACATTTTGATGTAGAATAAGAGGTCGTATTGCAGGAGCAACTTAAGTGTGTGAGTATGCTATACCAGAAGTCGGTAAATGTCAGTTATCCATAGCTGTAGGCTTCGTATTAGTTGAGATTTATCATAGGCTCTAAGCATGGGATGGAACATTTTGAGTCCTATACTCGCAGTATATTATGTCCCGGGTTTTAGGGGAGGAAAGTATGAAAGTGATACTGCATTTCTATTTTATTTCAGGCCCGAAACGGTTTAACATGAGAATGAGAAATAAAATTTTCCGTCAAGTCAATACAATCTTATGTAATTAATGTTTCTTCTTATTTCAACCCCTCCCAGGCATGATGAGTAGAAGCAACGGAATGCAGCATTCGACATCCTCTATGAACCATAAAAAGCTATATCTAGCGTTTTAGCTTTCTGAGGGAATAGTCTGAGTGCCATATGTTGTTCTTCCTCATTTCGAATTCTAAATACATTATTATATCAGGACCTAGAGTTTCAACATCGAAAGTCCTCCATAAGTTAATTTCAAATTACAAAATACAAAGCCCGGGCGACGCCGGGCCTTTTCAGCTAGTTTTTTATAAATAAAATATCAGTTTTTAGGTCATTCTTTATAATTATTAAGTCATTTTCTTTAAAATTTAGAGTCTTTTTATAAGTCATTTTTCAAAAAGTTTTAGGTCATCAAAATCCGGTCCCTGGTTATCATTCTTATAAGTTTTCTTTCCTCTGCGTAGAATCCAGACCAAGTGAAAATGAGATATTGCTCACAGTTTCATGAAATGCAGTGAACAAAAGCAGACAAAGACGCCTCCCTCCGTATTGAACCATCTGGAGACGTATCAATTTACAAGCTGCTTCGTAAAGTCTTTGAACATAAAATATATATAGGACTCGTTATCACATAACCTACAAATAGCGTTTGCACCTGTGAAGGCGTTTCCTTTGATAAAGAAAGTCTCGCTATATGCGTTTCGTATGTTTCATTCTTGCCACGTCATCAAAAGCATGATGAGTTTTCTGGGATTCACTAAAACCGTACTGTGCTTTATCTATAATAAAAATCTTATATTTACCACTGCTTGGTGACATTTGGAAGTTTATAGACCGCTGTGGACAAAAGTATAGGAGAGAGTACGTATAAGAATTTATGTTTTATTTATATTCTGGTAGGAAAGTTGCTTTATAACATTCGCATGTGACATATCTCTAAAAATTTGAGGTATAATCTAAAGAATAAAAATCTTATATCGTTCTCTCACGAGAACATATAAGTTTATCGATAATATACGAGGGCCATTCAATAATTAGAGAGACAAACTGGCCTGGAGAAAAAACTGTTTATTTTTACAAAACAAGACTTTTCCTACTTTTCAACATAATCCTCATCAACATTTATGAACTTGTCTCAAGGGGTTACTAGTTTTTTTTTTTATACCAGCTGCAAAGAACTCTTTGTCTTGGTGTCGGAGCAAATTTTCCACAAATTTCTTGACATCCTCGTTAACCTGGAACTTCTTCCCACGAAAAAATGCCATCAATTCGAGTTCCAAGTGAGGAAGTTGCAACTTCAACAGGTTGGCCAGAACGGTGTTCGTCAGTCACTGATTCTCGACAACTTTTGAACTGTTCTACCCACTTGTAAAAAATGTCCACGGTTCATATAACTTTCACCATACACTTTAGTCATTCTACAGTCTATATTAGCTGGTTTTTCACCTTCAGCAATAAAAAAACGAATCACAGAACGTTGTTCAACCAATGTGGAATTTTAAAGAAGACCCGATATCGTTAAACTTAATTTTGAGGTTATAAACAGAGCAATTTTGATCCACCAGCTGATTAGAACTCATCCAAGTGATGCCAACTTAAAATCCTAAATGTATCAAACTTGTACTACCAACCGTCTTTTCCCCAGACCAATTTGTCTATTTAATTATTGAATGACCCTCATATTTTCGAGAACGAAGTTCGAGCAAATTTATCTGATGAAACTCGTAATCTTGGGTAGGGTTTATTAAGACTATTCCATGAATAAAATGTAATGGATTTTGTAAATAATAATAATAATAATAATAATAATAATAATAATTTTCTCACTTTGTTGTCAGCTGTAAGATTACGGCATAGGCCTATAGATGAATGAACACTCCACGAATCGATTCATGAATTGATCCGAATTCCCACTGCTACCAATTGTGCGCATCACAAGATGGAGGGTGTCTTGGCAGTTGCTTACATCAAAAAGCTATAAAAGCAAGGAAATAGATTGCACCGAATCTAAATTGTTTTTTTAATCAATGGACATTTATCTCTATATATATAAAAGGATTTGTCCTGACTGACTGAATGAATGACTGACTGACTGATTGACTGAATGACAGGAATCAACGTACAGCCTAAACTATAACAAGTAGAGACTTGGAATTTTGACAGTACCTTCGTTTCATAATGTAGGTGCTCACTAAGAAAGGATTTTGAAAAATTCTGATTCTAAATGCCAAAAATTAAATGTTTTTGAAAATACTTAATCCCTTTTTACATAGAATTATCAATTACAAATCACAGAATATATTGTTGCCAAATTTTATATGATGGGCTTGGAAAAAACAATTGAAATGCACTTTTGACAAATAAGAGAAGTTATCAAAATAATTCATGTTATAAATAAATATTACAGAATGAAATCCACTAAAATAATGGAATCACATAACTTTCTCTACCCTGGACATAGAGAAAACAAAACGAGGTATGGTAATGTGTATATTATTATATTATATCGCAGGTTTTTGGAGAGAAAAGTATGAAAGTGATAATGCTTTATGGTAACATAAGAGTGGGAAATTTCCCGCCTCGATATTACAATTTTATGTTACAGGAATTTCTGTTTCTTCTTATTTAAACCTCTACCAGGCTTGCTGTGCACTGTACAAGCGATGGGATGCAAAATTCTAGATCCTCTATGAGCCATAAAAAACTATATCAAGCGTTTTCTGAGGGAATAGTTTGAGTGTAATAAGTCGCCCTTCCTATTTCAAATTATAAATGCCTATATAAGGACCTAGAATTTAAAATTGAAAATCCTTCATAAGCTAATTTCCAATTACAAAATACAAAACCCGGGCGACTCCGGGTCTTTTAAGCTAGTATTATTATAATTTCAAAACAATCCATGTTGTAGAATGTAAAATAATGTGTATAGCATGTGATGTATTAATCACCGCACGTTAATGCCTTACGTGTCCAGAAACGACCTGACGTTTTATCAGATAAAATTTCATCTTTGCGATCCTAGGAAGGATATTATAAGATAAACGATCGTGATTGGTCTAAATCCGAGGAATTGCTAAACGTTATTGGTCAGTATCAAACAGGCGGCGTATGAGTGGAATAGTCAAATGCAAATCAATTCTCATGGCAACATATTGTTTTACAGTGTTCATATACGGCTTTGGAAGTTTTAATACAGTTAGCTTTGACAAATAACACTACCCACATAATCCTTCACATATGCTTTTCAAAATAGACCTTTGTTCTTATGTAAGCCCTGCTTAATGAATCTATCTGGAGCTTAATTCGGAAGTAGATTAAGAAAATAACTTATTTTCTGCGTATGATATTTGCAATTATCACTGATTAAACGAAGGCATTCTGGCACTTTGTTATATCAATTTACCTTCTTTTATTATTTATATATTTATTTATAAGAAATTACTATTTATATTATTATAGTGCTTATGTCTTTCACCATAAGAAAAACACACTTCCTCTCCATGGCCTACTGTTAATCTAGAAGAGCACATGAATTATATAAACAGACTTTTCATATTCAGAAACTCTTATTAAATTCTGAAAGAGCAATCCTTTATTAATCATAAAATAATATTAGTCTTTTCGATGGCGGTAAGCCGGAACGTTAAATTTCCATAACAAAAGAAGTAACTCGAATGCAGAAAAGAAGGTTTAAAAGTTCACGGAGATTGTCGTTTGTTAGATGAGTACTTGAGACACCAGCCTATCAAAACTCTTCGGACTTAACAGTGTTTTTAACTAGTGTTCTTTAAGTACTTACTTCCCACCACTAAAAAAAAAAAAAAAACCTCAAGTTCCATTTTCCTACTTCGTTCCCTTCGTGGGAGGGAAAAAGGCAAACCTAACCCGCTCCATCCTCTTACGACATCCCCTTAACTGGAACTCGCTGGGGAATTGCCTACATAAAGAAGGATTTCCGACCTTCGGGTAATTCTGAGCTAATCCTACTGGAGTACAGAATGTTTCAAGACGGAAAGTGGATGATGGTAGTGGAATAGAAAAGAAGAACAAGGATACTTTCCTTTCTCGTTCGCATACGCTCTTGTAATACTCTTCTTACTTATCTCTCTCCCTCCATCCCCTCTCTCTCTCTCTCTCCCTTCCTCCCCCTCTTTCTCACACTCACACACCTTTGTATAGCTTCGAAGTGTTTTATATTAATCCTAGGACACTTCCATGTCATTGCCTCGGAAGGAGGGGTCATTGTAAGACCACTTTATGAAATTAAGTTTTATGTTATTTTGCACCGTAAATTTTGAAAGGAAAATTATTACAGGTAGCTTGTGCTTAGAATACTTACTTACGTACTTACTCAAACGCAATAGACAACTCCTCAGCTAGCTAAAGGGATATTATCTATTTTATGGAACCCGAAGGTTCATTGCCGCGCCTACCTGAGCCCGCCATTCAACCCTATTCTGTGCTAACTCCATCCAACCATCCCTCGCAAATCATACTTCCCTTAAATCTATCCTAATATTGTCCTCCCATCTAAGTCTAGGTCTTCCAAGTGGTCTTTTCCCTTCGGGTTTTCCAATCAATATTTTTAAGATAAGTCTTTTCTCTCCCATTTCATCCTCCGTTATTTAATTACCCTTACTATATCCAGTGAAAATCATTTCAGTTAGCTCTTGCTTATAAATCTAAAAACAAAAATTTATAAGACAATTATCCTGCCGGTTGTATTATATGGATGTGAGACATGGTCGCTTACTCTTCGGGAAGAACATAATCTGAGTGTGTTCGAAAACAGGGGCTTAGGAAAATATTTGGGCCCAAGAGAGATGAAAATGGGGACTGGAGAAAACTGCATAACGACGAGCTTCATAACCTGTACTCGTCACCGGATATAGTAAGGGGAATTAAACCACGGAGGATGAAATGGACTGGACATGGAGAAGGAAAGACACATCTCATAGTATAATGCGATACAAGTGCCCGTGTGTTGCATGCTATTTTTTGCACGATGATTATTTATATCAATTTAATTATATTAATTGTGATATTACCTGAAAATATTATGTAAATACATTCTTGAAAATAGATGTTTATTTCAGAAAGTGATTCGCATGTGTTTGTTGTTATGGGAACCGAATATTTGTCCTGGGGGCCGTGTCCATTAAGGCTTGTATTATGAAGTGTATCGTAATGAATTATGACGTGGCGCTTGGACCGTAAGTAATTTAACCTGATCGCAACGCCCTTAGCAACACGATTGTGTGGGAATGTCAACTTACGATCCATGTAAACAACTTTCGTAAGTAACACTTACTAGCTAAGGAGTGCAAAAAAATATTAACTGGGAGACCCGAATGGAAAAGACCAGTTGGAAGACCTACATGTAGGTGGGAGGACAATATTAGGATAGATTTAAGAGAAGTAGGGTTTTTACTTGAAGTACCTTTCGTCTAGGATAGCTTCAGCATGGAAGCTATTTTTCTTTGTTCCATGGCCTATCCTACTGTATAGATACAGATCCCGAACTCCTGATATGGCCTCGCAGCTAAAAGGAGTATAAACACAACTGAATTAATATATATATATATATCTTTTTTCGACATTTTTTGCATATTTCACAAGTCTGTCCCCTTTATTCATAAAACTGAATCCTATCTGGAAATATCTTGGCCGCCACTGGAGGAAAGAAAAGTGAACAGAAGGGTTTAAACAAGAGCATCCCGTTCTTTTCTCTGGCCACTTCCCACAATCTCTTGGAATTCTCTCTGCTTCTCTCCATTCTTCTTACTCTCTCTTACTCGAATTGTGCTTTATCTTCACTCGCTCGTGTATTTTGTGGTCTCCCGCCTTCCAACAATATAGTCCTGGATTCGATTGATCTCAAACACGTTGTAATGAAGTCTGTCTGTCATAAAAAAAAGAGCAAGACGCTTCGGACATCATCTTTGCTGAACGCCAATTCCATAAAATTTAAACTCTCAGGAAAAGTCCTGTAGATAAAACATACGTATAAAAAAAGAAAAGCGTTCTTTGCAATTCAGACAAACGGTCCGTAAGATGAATGGAGTATTTTATTCCTTTCACATTCGTTTTTTCCGCTGAAATTCCCTTTCTACTCTGTTTAATAGTTCGTGTTTATGGTAACAAAAACTATCCCTAATGATAGCCTTAGTAGATCTCTTTTCATTCCTCTTTCTTACCAATGCATCCAGAACAGAGAAAAGCCCTCGTTTTATTCCACTTTGCACTTGAAACAGGAACTAACAAACATTATCTTGACTAAAGGACTTGCTTGAAAAGCTTTTTAAACTCTTTCGTTTAGAGTATGTTTCTTTGCGTTTGTTGTGTATTTTCCTTGTAACTAGAGTGCAGCTATTAGCGAATTAATACCTGTACTTATACTACTCAAAGTAGGTCATAGGTGAAGAGGAATGGATCTCGGTAGCGTCAGTCAGTTGATATTTTTTTCAAAGAATCGAAAGTACACAAGATAGGATTTTTAAATAACTCATGCAGGCCTAATTTTAAGATGGGAACTTAATTTCTGGTAGATGATTTTTATCATAGGTTATCCCACGAGAGTTGACGAGTTTATCGAAAGATTATTATTTATATTTTACCTTATATATAAAAGGCTTTGTCCTGACTGACAGAGAAACAACGTAGAGCCTAAACTATAACAGGTAGACGCTTGGAATTTTGACAGTACCTTAGTTTTATAATATAAGTGTACACTAAGGAAGGATTTAGAACAATTTTGATTTTAAATGCCAAAAATTAAATGTTTTTGAGGATACTTAATACCTTTATACACAGAATCATCGAATCCAAATCAAATTCCACGTACAGTTCTCATGACAATAGTGTATTGTTGGCAGTCTTCATATAAGGCTTTGGAAATAAATGAAATCATGCAGTCAGATGTTTGTAAATTTATTATATCAGGCCTTGATTTACATGTGAGGCATTTGTTGTAATTTTGTTCTGTTGTTATCCCATTATTCCTTCACGTATGATTATCAAAATAAATACAAATATATATCAAAGATTTAAATCATATATAGCCATTGAATAATTAAACCCAGCTGGTATATTATTGTGCATTCTATCAAAATGTACAGCTACCAATATGTCGTTATATTTTCATATCTACATTATATTTATATATTAATCAACATTTTTACCGATATCTACATTGATTATTAATTTAGTCAAGTATCATTTATGGGTATTTTTCAGTTTAAACGCTCCTATGCACGTAATAGGTCTAATGTAATTGCTTGTCAAATTTTAGACCTTTGTTCTTCAGTAAGCCTTGCTTAATGAATCGATCTGGAGCTTAACTCGGAAATCGAGTACAAAAATAACTTATTTTCTGCATATCATAATTGCAATTATCACTGTTTAAACAAAAGCATTCTGGCACTTTGTTGCATCAGTTTATCTGATTTTCTTATTTTTTCTATGTAACAAAATTCGAATTTTGTTTTATTAGGTAGGCTTAATTATTTTTGACGGATAAAAGAAGTCAAATCAATGGAAAAGAATACCCTAGGGGGTCCCTAAGGACCCTTGAATCTGCCACTGCACAGTGGAAATTTGAATTTCCTTCAAATTTTCCTTCCTTATAGTCTATGCACGTCATTATATCATACTTTCTAACTTATGATTAGGCCTGGGATTTAGGCTCTAAAAAAATTGTTTCAGGCACCTAAAAAGGCTTTTAAAACAAGTAAATAGTATTTTAAAAGAGAAAATAGGCACTTAAAATATGCTTTAAAAATGTGTAAATAGATAGAAAATATACTTAAAAATATTACAATATACGATACCCATAAACTATAACATGGTATTTTTTTACTGCAAGAAACGTGGTATACCTATTCTTAACAGAATTAACTGCAAAATTAGGCATCACGAACTATATTCATTTAAACAGATGTTATTTCACTGCTGACTTGACACAGTAATCCTTCCCCCTTAATCCTTCCCCTCCCCCGTCAGTCAGCATTCCTTTAGCGACAATTGCTTGGAAAAATAAAGTTTTCAAACCCACCTATGCTGTTCTGCTTTTCATTGAAAGATTTCCATTACAAGATTTTAAAAATTAAAGAATTTTAATTTTATTTTAAATGTATAAAATAGGTATTTTAGGCACTACATAGTAAAATAGGCTCTAAAGGTACAAATAGGAATTTTAGGGCACTATAAAACTCTATAAATGTAAGTGATTTATCATGAAACGTCCACATATTTAAAAAATTTCATGTTATTTCAATAAGGAACAAAATAAGCATTTGCCTTAAAATCCCAGGTCTACTTATGATATAGACTAGTCTATTTATTATTACAGAATGTCACAGATTATGGTTCGCCGATGCCCCATTTATTTTATCTATTCTGTTTATTCGAGTGCTTTCGAATATAAAATATTGTGAAATTCCTTGGTTTTTATGTCGAAATCGTTATCATGTTCATCCACTTGTTGAAACAAACTCAATACAGCTCTTATCTTGCTTTCTACTGCTTGCCAGTCCCATATTTATTGAGGGGAAAGAAACTCATATATATTACATAACAGCGGCAAAAGAGACATCACAAACAGAATAATCCAAATATGCAGTACGTAACACAACCATTCTATTTAATATCACTAAGTTTCGGCTGGGATATAAAAAATCCCTTTAGGCAAGCCTACAGGCTGAGGTAGATTTCAAAGTGCTTTTGGTTTAATTTACTGTCGCTGCGTAGCACTCTTCTTCTTTAGTCTTGGCATGACAAACCCGCAATAATAATTGCAAAAAAGAGGAAAAAACACTTTTTAAAACATTCAAATCTCGCCTTAAATGAGAGCTATCTAGAAACTAGTTATTGATTTGTAGAGTACTCATCAAGAACTTTTCAATGATACCCCACAAGACGTGGTTTCAAAAATTTCGAATTTCCATCCCCCCACTCCCACCATTACTCGTACCCCCAAAACCCCCGAATCGTTGGTGTCACTGTGAACTCCATAGGGAGTACTGTAATTTATTGAAACAAAGTTTCCCTCTATACTTCATAGGGGCCGAGATATAAATGTTTTAAAATTTCAACCCCCTCCCCCGACCACCCCCTTGTGCCAATTTTGCTCATTAACGAACTTGTCCGAGCTATTGGGCCTAGAAATAGCATAATAAAATTTGGTTAAAATATCTTCAAAATTACGGCCGCTAGCGTGTAAAGATATAAATATATATATATATAAATATCACAATTTTTTTTGAACGGACGGTGGTTTCCTACTTAGGGAAGCATGAAACGTAAAGATATGAAAGAATTTTTCGAAAATCATGACATGGTATCCATTTTCTTCGAAATCTACCTAAAATAGCTCTTGATGTTTGTCCGTAATTTGAGTAAAGTAACTTATTTTTCATAGGTAATATAAGGAGGAACTCTTACGCCGCGTGTTTGATATTGACCAATAACGTTTAGCAGTTCCTCGGATATAGTCCAATCACAATCGTTTATCTTATAAAATCCTTGCTATTAATACGAGGATGCGATTTTATCTGATAAAAGTCAGCGCGTTACTGTAAATGTAGGTAACAACGTGCCGTGATTAATACGTCACATGCTGCCATTAAGCAGCACGAAAACAGATTTTATTTTACAACTTAACTTGTTTGGAAATTTAAATAATATAAATGTACATTGAATAAAAACACTATTTCGATTCAATGTAAGCCAGTTCATGTGCTTTTATTCTGTTCTGCTGTTAGCTTATCCGAATGAAGTTAACTGTGTCTTACATGCACTGGTTACAACAGGGTAACTCGAATCGATTCATGGATGGTTGATTTATAGTACGCCGTGATCTTGCAGCTGTTGGTTTTGTTTTTATATAACAAAGTACGAAAGTGATTATTATTTGTATAACCCGTTACATTTTTATTCATGGAACAGTCTTAATAAATCCAACGCGAGTTTCAAGGTTCATCAGATAAACTCCTAAACTCTCATGGGATTACCTATGATAAATGGATCGTGCATTTATGTTGAGAGAATTCTGACTTGTTACATACTAGGAGGTGCCCGTGGCTTCGCCACGATAATTCTTTTAAAAATTAAAAATTAAGAGTATAATAATTATTAAAGCATTATATTTATTAACACTTGCACGCGAATCATTCATAAACTAAGCCATTAATAATTAATGAAACAGCTAAAATTCCTGCTTTAGAGTAGGCCTACATTCCACGACATGAAAGCGCCCCCTGGGAAAACTATATCAGAATCGATTGTGCAGTTCCAAAGAACCTGTGTACACATAATACGTATTGTTTCTCAGCTGTTTATTGACATGAATATGATGTGAATTTTATTTTATCAATTCAGTGTAATTTTCAGAAATTATATAATGTTTCAAGGGAAGGAATGGTGTGTTTGGATTATTATTATCAGCGATATTTCAAGAGATAAAACCATCAATATTTTACAGCTGTTGTCCCCGGCTTCACCCGCCATTATTCATTGACTCCAGGATTTTTAAGAAAATTACACTGGTAGATTATTAAAAATGTTTGTGGTTCAGAGCTATGAAAATTGTAAGTAAAAATAAAATTAGAATATTTGTTCATTGTGTTCATTTCACTTAGGCCTTACATAATAAAGAAACGGTTTTCCTTCCTAATTTTGTAGTCGTCATGAAAGTTTAGACTGCTAGAGACGAACATCGCCGAGTATACTCGATGTCTCACGAAGCGGGCGAGCAAGCACGCTATTTAGGGCCGTTGAATTGTATAAGAGTAGATTTATTGTGACTATTTACCGAACACTAACACGGATAATGAATAATTGAAATCACTGAAATGAATAAACCACATCGCGATTTGTGTCATTGTGAGATAACCATCGATCGTCTCCCACCGAATACATTCCATCCCACCCATAGCCTTTAGAAATAATTTGCCTACTAGTATGTAAGCCACTCTTCACAACAGCTGTCCTACGTGATTTCTTATTTTTAAGTAAGTTTTTAACAATGTAAAGCAAGGTCCTTTTTCAACACTTAAGATGGCAGTGTATCCTACAGTGTTTTTTCTCAAATTTATGTTAAAATGAAGGAAACAATAAGGTTTTTTTTTTATTATCCAAGTTTTAACCTTATTTTAACCGAAGGTATATTAAGGTTATAGTTATTAACAATCAGTTAACATATGCCTATCTAAATATTAAAGCAATATATGTACAAGAGTATTGAGTCATGAGATGGCTAACAATTTAACATGAGATGACTAACACTATTTGGTTAAAGTCTAGTTTTAACAAATATATAAATTTAGAAATAGTGTTTGAAATGGCTAACAACATACGCTAATAGTTAACTTAGTTGCTGATACAGCATATGATATACATATCTAACTATAGAACTTAACTACTGGTACAATTTTATCTTTGGACATATTATATTTAAAAATGATATAAAGTATTTATATGATTTACGGTTTACTAAAACATCTGTGAGTGGCTTAGAAAGTATGCAGTCCACAGATTCCAACAACAATCTAAGTTCGTATCTCTCACTATGAAATAGTGGACAGTCGAATAGTATATGTGTGACATTTTGGGTATCTTCTCCACAGATGCATTCCGGGCTAGGTTTAAGATGGAATCTATGTGGATATTCTGTAAAACCACCATGTCCAGTCAAAAACTGAGTCAATACAAAATTGGGTGTCAGCAATTTGCACTTCAATCTATCAAAAACCGTAAAATAATAATAATAAGGTTGCGAGGAAATAACTTGCATCTAATCATTGTGTTAAGTGTTTTCTATGCAGTCCGGCTCCAGTGTATATATTGTGAGAGAAACTGAGCCTCGCCAAAACGTGATTCACTTACTCATAACTGTTCCTGCACGACGTAACTAATTAGTGGTACTTACGAATATTGTTGCCGTGGATCGTAACTTGACATTCCCGCACGCAATCTGGTTGCTATGGAAACAAAACAATTTTCCGTGCGGTAAAAATTACAAAAAGTACAAGTGCCGTAAGTAAAATCATCATAATACAAGCCTTTATGGAAAACCGGAACCAAGGCCCCCCTAGTTTGAGGCGACTTTAACAGGACAAATATTCAGTCCCCATAACAACCAACATATGCGAATCACTTTCTGAAATATAACATCCATCTTCAATAATGTATATACATAATAGGCCTATTTTCAGGTAATATCTCAATTAATATAATTTAATTGATATAAATAATCATCGTGCAAAAAATAGCATGCAATACTCGTTCCGTAAGCGCATAACGGATCTCAAAAATTGAAAAAACTCGGCGCAAGCGCCTCGTTTTTTCAAACTCTTTCCTCGATCCGTATGCATCGCTTACGGCACTTGTATCGCAATATACTAATACTTATTCCATGCTCTGGTTTTCAGGTTCATTCACCTGTTTGTAAATTTGTTTGTTACTCAGTCACGACTAAACGCGTTGTTCCATTTTCTTCAAATTTGGCATAATTGTTCCTTGAAGTAATTAAAAACAACATAAAATGAGTAAGGATTTTTGTGTTCTTCCTTTTCAAAATGACTGTCGTTTTAATGGCTCTGTTTTATTTAACGTTCAGCTTCTTCCAAATATCCATGTGATACGTGCTATTAGTATATGAAGATTACTTCTACTGTCGAGAGTAAAATTTTCTACGGCTTTTTTCCAGTGCATTTTTTTTACATAATTCGAATGTTTTACCGGAATTTCGTCTGTTTGGCTTTAAATTTGTTTGCTGCGAAGTAACGACCAAACGCGTTCATTTTTCTTCCAATTTTGCACAAATGTTATTTGACGTATGTGTAAGAGTTTTGATTTTTTGTATCCCGTTTCAAAATGAAGAGCAGGTCTTAGATTTATTATGACGAGAGGTCTACTGTTCACAGAACTACTAGTTATCGTCCGCTAAATTGTTATCATAGAAAATATGGCCAGCAGTTCTAACAAGGCAAAATCTACCCCAGGTACTGAAGACTCACATCAACACGGTTCAAGTCACAAACTACATCAGCAATATCTTCCGCACCCTTCAAGAATAGACATTAAAGGTTCTCTTTTATATCTGTAAATATGTAAATACCCTGTGATATGCCTTTGGCAAAACACAGGTTGTAAACATCTATAGTAAATAAATAAATAAAATAAAAAATCATAGAAAATATAGTATGCAATACATTTGTGTGTGAAGTATATAGGCCTACCGCAGTCTTGAAAATAGAAATGTCTCAACTTCATCTCTGTTTTCTAACTTTAAAACACACTTTCCGCAAGATTGTTGCAGTACTGGCTCTGCATGAAATCGTTATAGTTGTGAGACAAAAGGTACAGTGTTGTATAAAAGTGACGGAGCAGGTTGTACTGGAAAACAGCCTTATTTCCGCAGTAGCCTGCCGCTCTTTTGTCTGCTCAGAGTTAGCCAGATTTCCTTCCTCTACAGCAGCTTACATATGACGTTGTTTATTAAATAAGGAAGTATTTTTCCGTCCGTTGATTATGCGGGTACCCTTTACCATTCAACTCTGAGAATAAAAGACAATAGGCCTATTCTAAACAATAAGGTTTATTTCGTACGTGGGTGATACAAGTCAGATATACGGGTATAAATTACAATACAGCAATGAGAAGATTTTATTCGCTTATAAGTAGGGTTCGGATGTTTATGACTAGGGGACGGATTTCTATGACATGTCATATTTTTTCCCCTTTGGATTATTTCAGGTTTCCGACTAATTTAAACCCGATTCCAAGCATCCTGGTGAAAATGGAACGGCTTTGATTGAGCATATAACTGCATATTTAGGTCATATTTTTGACATATTTGTTTGCATATTAAATAAATTTTGAAGTTTCATATCATATTTTGTAAATTTTGCATTATAATGATACTTTTTGAGAATTTACAGATATTTTAAATAATTAACATTATGTTTTAATAAAATGAATTGTAATGAAACTTTAAAAAATGTACTGAATGTGTAAGCGGAAAAGTCATATTTTAAATTTTATTGACCATATTTTAATGTTTTTAGTTCATAAATGCATGTATATATCCTATTTTTTAGGTCATAGAAATCCCCCCCTATTTATGACATGTCATATTTTTATCCTGACCTCCAATCTCGCCGCAAACACAAATTAAACACGAATTGTACCTTTGTTATCCTAATCGGACCGTTTGTATTTTGCATATATAATCATATTTTGGTCATTTTCATGGTCTTGGTCATATTTTAGTCATATATGTAATTTAACGTCATATTTTAGTTATTAAGTTCGTAAAGGAGCACAATTATACAGTGTATATACGGGTACTACATGGTGGAGTTACATTCGAAATTTAATTCATAATGTTTGTACCAAATTAGGCTAATAGGTAACTTAAATTATAAAATTGATGCGATTGATGCATATCAGTCATAGGAGAGAGGTTCCATCTGGAGCTGTGAAGTGAACTATGACTTAGCTCAGTTGGTAGAGCATTGGCACGGATAGCCAAAGGTCCTGTGTTCAAATCCTAGTGTCGGAGGAATTTTTCTCCCATAATATTCTCATGTTAATGTCCAAAAGAGACAATAATCTGTGATTCATGAATGTGTATATATATATATATATATATATATATATATATAATGTATATATATATATATATATATATATATATACTAGCATGTGCCCGCGGCTTCGCCCGCGATAATTATTTCAAAAATTAAAAATTAAGAGCATAATAGTAAAATCATTATATTTATTAACACCTAAATCACGTGGACTACATACCACGATTAGATAGCATCGTCTGGTAAAAGCGACCCCAGATTCGAGTTTCTTGGCCCAGAAAACCTCTGTATAGTGAGATTCGTCCAAATAAAACAACGTTTGACCATATTTAGAGCTTACAACATTCAAGCGATCGCGAAAGTTTTATTTTCAAGGTATGACAAAAATAGCCAAAGCCAACTGTAATTGATTTGACATTGAAATGTATAACTGAAAACTTATGTTTTGAAAACGCACAAAATGCACGTTTTTTGCCCGTTTTTCACTCATAACTCACGAACGAAAAGTAAAATTAAAATTCCGGCTTAGAGGTGCATTTTCCGACCCTTCAGCCCACCTATGTTTAAAATTTCAGATCTCTGCGTTCAGTAGATTTCGCTGGACAATTCCTTTTATTAATACAGATAAATATGAATTATAATGATACCTTCTCTAATTTGTCAAACATCCATTTCATTTAATCCAAACCCACCTGATACAACTGGCAACAATATGTTCTGTAAATTTGTTTGGATAATTCTGTGTAAAAAGGGGTTAAGTATTTTCAAAAACATGTAATTTTTGGCAGTTAAAATCAGAATTTTTCAAAATCCTTTCTTAGTGAGCACCTACATTATGAAATGAAGGTACTGTCAAAATTCCAAGTCTCTACCTGTTATAGTTTAGGCTGTACGTTGATTCCTGTCAGTCAGTCAGTCATTCATTCAGTCAGTCAGGACAAAGCCTTATATCTATATATATATATCCATATCCATCTTGAATAAAGTTTTGTTTATAAGTAACTTAAGTATTTAAAAAATTGCATCTTACAGTATCTTGAACAGTTTTTGTATGTCCTTAAAACTGGGTGTTTCGTAAATTGGAGGGATTCCAAACAACAAATTTATTTTTTGGGGGGAGGGTACAGATGCTAGCGCCGCCATTGAAGCAAATAACCTCGAATACGGAAACAAAATAACAGTGGCGTGATTAGAAATAACAGTGCAGTCTAACTGAGCCACTTAAACTGTATTTGGGACTGAGGGATATTAATACTGCATAACATGAGAGACCCGTGTCTGTCATTGTCAAATACAATATTGATCCGCCTTCTCTATTGAGTTCTTGGAGTTGGCTATCAGATAATGCTGACGTATCTTATGTAACGAGGGCTTTGACATTTGTTTTTTTTTTTTTTTTTACTAAGAGTTTGTATCTAGGCAATAATCAAGGAATCGAGCGAGGTGGCCGAGATGGTAACGTCTTGGACTCGCATTCGGGAGGTCAGTTGAAATTTACTCTATAATTATTGATAAATTTCATCTTGATGCTTTTGAGGGAGAATTTTAAAAGTATAAGATTTAATTTTTCGTCTTATGCCCTCAAAAAATATAATAAGATGCCATAAATATATAGAGTGGTGGACAAATATTTATAAGCTTCCTATTTTATTGTGTAATATTTAAGTGGAAAAACTGTTGACATATTCTAATGGTCAGTGAATATTTTTTTTATGGTCTATGTTAATTCAATTAATTAGATTAAAACTGTTAGACAAAAATTTTAAAATTATAAGAAGCCGTTTTTACATATACAATTATATATATATATATATATAAATATATTGATTATAAAATTATATAGGCCCTATACATAAAAACACATATGACATGTGCAAATAAAAGTTGTCTTATAATAGTACGTAGAATAAAGTTTTTGCAAGTACTGTACTTGCGCGTTGTCTATATTAAAAGTAACACATTTATGTTTATATACAATTAAAAGTTGTCTTGGAGTTATAGCCTAAAAATAATCTTACAAGCAGCATGCTTGCGCGTAGTTATGTGACTATGTATACCATACTGTATGTCTGTAAAACTCACTATGGCATGTCTATATATATATATATATATATATATATATATCATAATCACTGGTCACTATGTGTTTTGCTAATTTATACTTCGTGCTTATTGTATTTTTATAATACTGGTATAATTTTTACTCTTTAAAATACACCAACAAACTGAACTCCGTGGCGCTACATCCCTGAAGGGACAAGGCTTACCACCCGACCGCTTCGTCATCTACCAAAGGCAGATGACAGGATTGGGGGCATGTGGTCAGCATGCCGACTCCCAAGGCCGTTAATGGTGGTTTCCATGACCGGAGCCGCTACTTCTCTATCAAGTAGACACTTTGTTTGAATCACGAGGCTGAGTGCACCCCGTTCCAGACCTCTCTACCTCAGAAAAATCCAAGTACAATAAACGCATTGAAACAAGTATATTAATTCATTTTATTTCACATTCGGGAGGTTAGTTGAAATTTACTCCTTAAAATACACGAATAACAGAAATATTAGTCAGTCAATAGTTCCAATAGCATTTCAAATCATTTTTATAAAGGTATGCAAAATTATATCCATGGAAAATAAAATCAATTAGAACGAGGTGGTATAGGGTAATAGGGAAGAGGTCCTGGGTTCAAATCAATTTTCGTGGCCACCCAAATTGACCAGTAGGTTCATGTAATAAACTCATTCGTGCAGCATTTGCTTCTATTGCTCTTCTATATCTCAATGTATCCTGCATTTTTTACTTTGAGATTGAGGAAACCATGCAAATCCCAAGTTTTTATTATTATTATTATTATTATTATTATTATTATTATTATTATTATTATTTCACGGTAAAAGCATTGAACGTAAAGATCGACCCTGATGCTTTCCGTTCTAGATACTTGTTAGTTTTATGAAAATATAATAAGTAAAATTTAATTGTTTCTATAATTTACACTTTTCTGTGTTAGCCTTTAACACGTAGCTATACGCGAGAAAGTTTGTGCAACATTTTTGCACCATTTATTTTTCATAATTTCAAACCTAGACGAGTGAAAGGTCAGCGAAAAGGAACTCACAGAGGTATGCAGAAAACAGATGGTTAATTAATAGAATATTTGTGTATTTACATTTTCATAATGTAGCCTATTATCTTATATTAATAAAAGGAAGTGTTTGTCTTTCTGTCCGTGATATCCAGCGAAATCTACAGGACGCAGAGATCTGAAATTTTAAACATAGGTGGACTGAAGGGTCGAAAAATGCACCTCGAAGCCGGAATTTTAATTTTCGCTTTCGTTCGTGAGTTATGAGTGAAAAACGGGCAGAAAACATGCATTTTTTAGCGTTTTCGAAGCATTGGTTTTCGGTAATACATTTCAATTGCAGAAGGCTTTGTCAACTTTTGTCATGATTTGGAAATAAAAGAATCGCTTGATTTTGTAAGTCCATCCTGGACGATTCATTGGTTTAGAATGTCAAGGCCCGTAGACATATGAAGTTTTCAACCTACACGGAAGAGGGATAATCAATATAGGCCTAAATATGGTCAAACATTGTTCGATTTGGAAGAAACTCACTAAACAGGGGTTTTCTGGGCCAATGAACTCGAATCTGAGGTCGCTTTTAGCAGGCGACGCTATCTAATCGTGGTATGTAGTCCACATGATTCAGGTGTTAATAAATATAAAGATTTAACTATTATGCTCTTAATTTTTAATTTTTGAAATAATTATCGCGGGTGAAGCCGCGGGCACATGCTAGTCAACAATATTATAGATTTCCTGGACACTTAATTTTCAAACTGTAATATTTACCTGCAATCTGCTAATGAAGTTTTTTACGTGCAGTCCACTTACCTGAAATAAAACAAAACCATTATTATATAGTTGCAATAAATTGCATGATACACTATTTTTCTTCATTTTAAAAACCTGTAGTACCTGTGGTGGGTAGAGGAAGTAATAAACCAACTAAAGCCATGGTTTCTACATTCATTGTTAAAAATTGACTATTTCTTTACATCTGTTTCCATTGTACGTGGTTTTAGCAAGCGAGCTCCCATAAGATTCATTTTAAACACGTTTACACATAAAACTGTATCGTGACACCTGACTTTGATCTTTACTTTTTCTTTCTGCTTAACTTCTCCCCCTTGAAATAGCTATTTATGTATCAAGTACGCAAAAAAAAAAAACGCTTTAGGCGTAAACCTAGGCCGAAATACTGGATGAATCCGATAAAGCTTTTACGTAAGTGGGCATACAATATTTTTTGTAAAAGCTCTCTAAATTATATGAAATGAAATAAAAAATACCGTATAATTAATTATAATGAAAGATTTAGTCAGCCATTTGTTAACGTCATATTCTCACGGCCCTCTGAAACGCAGAACAACAGTGAACAGTACCAATACGAAATGCGGTACAGATACATAATGTAGTCTATGAGTCGCTTGTTTGTGAACAATAATGAATACGAACTAGTATTTATGAAAAGCTTGTGAAAATGTGGTGATAATCCCGAGGAAATTTCAATCTAAGTCAGAAACATTGAATTGGATCTGCTCCCAGCAACATCACGGCAACAGTAGACTGTGAGAAGGAATATAAGTTATTACAATTAAATGCTGGTGCATCCGTAGTAAGCAATGTTTCTCTTGTGAAACAGGATGTGAAACGTTGTTGGCTATATTTATTGTTATGTGATGAAGTAGGCTACCGTGTTTTGCGAAAAACCCTGGTAAAGTTTATGATTATCATAACGAAACATGCTGGCTTAAATTTGTTGTTTTATGACCAATTATATGCTAAATCCATGTTAAAGTTGCTGTGATTGGTCAATGCCATCTGGATTTTCTTTATAGATTGCCATGACGACTTTAGCATAGAAGGCCGATAAAACTGAATTTTGAATGCAATTTAAGTGCATTTCTATGCAATTTTAGCGTTCTAGGTAGCTAAAATTTAATTTTTTCGGCGTCTTACCAGTCCGATAAGCAGCTGTTTTAGAGAGCATCTACTAAAAATTAATTTTTGATCACTTAAATGTGTTTATGAACACATTCTAAACTCTGCACAAATCACTTGCTTCACGTTAAAGCTTAGTTCCGTAGAGACCTGACATTAAAAACGTTATTCGTTTATTTCTCTTAAAGTCGTTTCTGGGAATTAATCTCCATGTGTAAACTTGAAAAGTTACAGGAAAAATGAATGCTGGTTTGTAAACAACAGGGAGATGCTTGTTATTACAACATTTCATAACAATCTTCCTTTAATATTGATATCCGTGATACATCATTTATGCAGGCAAATCAACTTTTCAATAGTATTTACATTATTCAACGGTGTTACACAGGAGATTTCTCGTGCTAATTTGCCACATGTGATTTTATTCCGTCCAAATGCAATAGAACTTGAATAGTTCCTTTCAATTGGCATTTTTATTATTTCAAAACTAATAAACGATTTTTAAAATGCACATGAATTGGTACCTTATCAACAGGTTTTCCTTTAAATGCCAAAAAAAAAAAACTTAGAGTAATAGCCTGAAAAACACACGAATTTCCTTCTAGCACTACTGTGAAAATAACTGGAACTATAATGTTAAAGGGGGTACGCCGTAGCGTAGTGGTTGAGGCGCTGCGCTACAAACCGGAAGGTCGCGGGTTCGATTCCCGATGAGGTCGTTGGAGTTTTTCAATTGGCCTAATCCTTCTAGTGGCACTATGGCCCTGGGGTCGACTCAGCCTCTAACCGAAATGAGTACCAGGAGCAATCCTGGGGGTAAAGGCGGCCACCTTCACGTGCCGAATGTCCAAAATCTGGGAGCCTCAACCTCCTGGAACCCTCTGGGCCTCCATGGCCTGTATAGGGATCGCTTTACCTTTTATAATGTTAAATATCTTAAACACAATCGAGAGAAATGCAGAGTGCCTTTTCGATGCCTGCAGAAATCTTGGATTGGAAATTAATACAGAAAAAATTAAGTACATGGTCTTGATACGTCAAAATAATGCGCTACAAAATATTAGAATAGCCCAAAGATAGTTCGAACAAGTGGATAAATTCAAATATCTGGGAGCGATAATTACAGACACAAATAATATTAAGGCAGAACTTAAGTGTTGACTCAAATCAGGAAATGCCTGTTTTTATGCAGTTCAGAAACTCTTTATCTCCTCGTCTTCTGTCCAGAAATCTAAAATTAAAAATTTATAAGACTATTATCCTGCCGATTGTATTATATGGATGTGAGACATGGTCGCTTACTCTTCGGGAAGAACATAATCTGAGATAGTTCGAAAAAAGAGGCTTAGGAAAATATTTGGGCCTAAGAGAGATGAAAATGGGGACTGGAGAAAACTGCATAATGACGAACTTCATGACCTATACTCATCACCGGATATAGTAAGGGTAATTATATCACGGAGGATGAAATGGGCGGGACATGTTGCACGCATGGGGGAGGAAAGATATATCACAAAAGTATTGACTGGGAGTCCCGAAGGAAAAAGATCACTTGGAAGACGTAAGTGAGAGGATAATATTAGGATAGATTTAAGAGAAGTAGGATTTGAGAGGGATAGTTGGATGGAGTTAGCACGGAATAGGGTTGAATGGCGGGCTCAGGTAAGCGCGGCAATGAACCTCTGGGGTTCCATAAAATAGATAATATTCCTTTAGCTTACTTAGGAATTGTCTATTGCCATTGAGTAAGTAAGAGAGAGAAAATAATGTGTGTTATAGCGGTGAGACATAAATATTTACAATAAATAATAACATTATCTAAACCTCTTAATATTTTCAGAGCTGAATTTTTATTCTGTTACAAGAATGTCATCTATTTTTTAACTCCCGTATTGAAACATATGGTAGATATTAAAGTAGTTTTTATCAAGTGCATTTGTATAATTTATTTAGCATCCATAGTCCTAGATAACATAGATATGTGTCAATTTGACACTAAAAACTAAACTAAACTCCGTGGCGCTACATCCCTGGAGGGACTTGGCCTACCACCCGACCGCTGCATCATCTCCCGTAGGCAGATGGCAGGATTGGGGGGCATGTGGTCAGCATGCCGACACCCACGGCCGTTAATGGTGGTTTTCTGGACCGGAGCCGCAGTTATAAAATTAAATTCTTAACTGTCAATGTTTACAAACAATATATAGAAATTTATTTGTAGTTTTGGTATATCACTATAGAATGTCAATCTTATTATTTAAGTGTTATAGATTCAACTAGACAACTGCATTAAAATCATAAGAATGACGATGTACGTTAAATAAATTATAGCCTACCAATGAAACGGGTTGACAATTGAAAACTATTTATTTTAACCTAACTAAGGACGGCTGAATTTATATATTAATATAAGCAATCATCAAGTGTAACCATCAGGGGGCTCTAAGTTTCAAATCAATCCGAAAAATTTCAGTGAACTACCTGATCTTCAAGAATGACTGAATAAACTTGCGAATAAAAATCCTCACTTTATGTATAAAGCATTATTTTGTTATTCTATTAATGTCTGCTTTTATATAATTTTTAAGGTGATGAATTTATACGTCAGAGCAGCGAAAAGATTAAAGATGCGATGAAGAACAATCTTAGATTTTTTGCACGACGTAACTAATTAGTGGTACTTACGAATATTGTTGCCGTGGATCGTAACTTGACATTCCCGCACGCAATCTTGTTGCTATGGAAACAAACAAATTTCCGTGCGGTAAAAATTACAAAAAGCACACTGTGCCGTAAGTAAATTCATCATAATACAAGCCTTTATGGAAACCGGAACCAAGGCCCCCAGTATGTGGCGACTTTAACACGACAAATATTCGGTTACCATAACAACAAACACATGCGAATCACTTTCTGAAATAAACATCTATCTTCAATAGGCCTAATGTATATACATAATATTTTCAGCTAAATCTCAATTAATATAAATAAATTGATATAAATAATCATCGTGCAAAAAATAGCATGCAATACTCGTTCCGTAAGCGCATAACGGATCTCGGAAAATTTAAAAAACTCGGCGCGAGCGCCTCGTTTTTTCAAACTCTTTCCTCGATCCGTATGCATCGCTTACGGCACTTGTATCGCAATATACTATTATAGGTCCACTGTTTACAAGAACTGCTAGAATTTAGGACCAAGAACTGTTACCATCCGGATCTCCAATTATCCGGGTGGCTTTGAGGCCGCGTTCAAGTGGTTTTTTAGCAGCAGCATTGGGAAACCGTCATTCAGGGCCGATTATTTGCGAAAAACCAAAACATTTAGCCGACAAAATTGATAGTTCGTCAGTAAAACAACTGACTCTGACCAATATATTCAAGATGCGACCCTTTATGTAAGTACAGTACTGTACAATGTAGTTCTTTTTTTTTTATAGAAATTACATTTTCACGATTTATCCAATTATCCGGATATTTGATTTTCCGGATCGGGTCCGGTCCTAATTAATCCGGGTAATTGGAGATCTACTGTAATCAGGATTAAGATTTTAGGTGCACTCCTTTTTCCGTAGAGCAAGATTGAGCTCATGTGAAAGAAACCTCAGTGTAACACACTGAGAAGTTGAAAGTGGAGGCAATATTCTAGCACCTTTTACCCCTTTTTAGGCCCTGTATATCATTTTTCTCCACTGTCCCCTTAATCCCATTTTCTCTCCCATTTATGTATTTTATACTTCTAAAGTGGTGTAAAGGCTTATAGCCTATAACTTTTGAGTTTCATTGCTTTGATTAGGACCCGTATTCTTAGGTTTTAAACTATTTTGTTCCTTACTAGCTAAATGCGATATTTTGACATAATTATCCGTTTCATTGCCGTGGCAGTCATAGAGTCCAATCTTATAATACCTAAAAACGGGTAAATAAGACGTTAGAAACTAAAAATGACACTTAACTTAAGATAAGCCTACTTAACAAACTGTAATCTAATTATTATTGTTCTACTAAAATTACTTTTTAAATAAAATCAGGTAAACTGATGTAACAAAGTGCCAGAATGCTTTTGTTTAATCAATGAAAAGTTAATTGCAATTATGATATGCAGAGAATAAGTTATTTTTGTTGTCGATTTCCGAGTTAAGCTGCAGATCGATTCATTAAGCAGGACTTACGGAAGAACAAAGGTCTAAAATTTGAAATTTATATAAATTAAAACCATTATAAAATGTTGTAGGCCAATTCTGATCTCAAGATTATTTTATCTTGATATATTAAGATGTTTGGTAGACCTACCATTTGCGGAGAAATGTAAGTTAAGCCGTGAAATAACGCGAATTTCGTAAATAAAACCACAAACGCCATAAATAAAACGCGAAATAAAACATATTTTTTTGGCATTTCTTTCGTTTTTACCTATAACCCATACCGGTACGTGTACTATTACGCAAAGCAGATCGAGGAAGCTTTATGCTGGTAAGGGTAGCCAACATTATTTTTAACTAACTGTAGTTACTTCGCCCTAACTTCTACCACCCACCCTATGGATTATAATAGTGCAATGGTTGGCAACATTTTTGCGATCAACCAGAAAACTTAAACAAAAATGAAAGTTTTTTCAAGTTGTTTCGTAAACATAAATTCATAGGCCGTTCACCGATGATAGTTTGGGGGTTACCTTATAAGGACAGATAAGTTATATGCTAAAATTATAAAATATTGACGAAACTTTATGCCTCTTAACTGAAGGTTGAAGACTGGGGAAATATACGGTATGTAGATATATAAGCATTCATGAGCCACAGATTATTGTCTCTGTTGGACACTACATGAGAATATTATAGGAGAAAAATTCCTCCGGCACTGGGACTTGAACCCAGGACCTTTGGCTATTCGCAATCAGTCATAGGAGAGAAGTTCCATCTGGTGCTGTGAATTGAGCTCCGGCTTAGCTCAGTTGGTAGAGCATTGGCGCGAATAGCCAAAGGTCCTGGGTTCAAGTCCCAGTGCCGGAGGAATTTTTCTCCTATAATATTCTCATACGGCATGTAGTTTTTGACCGGCTACGTTGTTTTGCTGATGTAACAAGTCGATAAATCTTGTGTCTGAAGGAAATTTAGAACACCAAATTATACGGTTGATTTTGCTGGCACAGAACTATGGAAACTCATACAATACAACTTGGCTCGCTGAAACCACTTATTTTATATGTCTTTATTAGAGGGCAAATATATCCAAGTTCGTGACAGCGATGTAGACTATAATTTTGAATGTAAAGAACCGAGCAATTACTGCTGTGAATACAATGGCTAGGGGACAAGAGGAAGCGTCCATCAGATAGAGTGTCCGACAGGAGACCTCCAATAGAGTAAACAGATAAATCAATGGCGGCTTAACTGATCGAACTTGTGGTGTTATATAAACTGCCATGAGAAGGCACGATGTTTGCTTAAGATTGCTGACCGTATACAAACAGTAATTTACGGGAGAAAGTAGATTAAGTTATTCAATGTCCAGAAATCTAAAAAAAAAATAGTATATTGCGATACAAGTGCCGTAAGCGGTGCATACGGATCGAGGAAAGAGTTTGGAAAAACGAGGCGCTTGCGCCGAGTTTTTTCAATTTCCGAGATCCGTTATGCGCTTATGGAACTACTATTGCATGCTATTTTTTGCACGATGATTATTTATATTAATTGAGACATTAGCTGAAAATATTAAGTATATACATTATTGAATATGGATATTATATTTCAGAAAGTGATTCGCATGTGTTGGTTGTTATGGGAGCCGAATATTTATCCTGTTAAAGCCGCCACAAACTGCGGGCCTTGGTTCCGGTCTTCCATAAATGCTTGTATTATGATGGTTTTACTTACGACACGTGTGCTTTTTGTCATTTTTACAGCACTGAGATTTATTTTGTTTTCATAGCAACTAGATTGCGTGTGGGAATGTCAAGTTACGATCCACGGCAAGAATATTCGTAAGTACCACTAATTAGTTACGTCGTGCAAAAAATTTATAAAACAAAGGGTGGAGTGAATAAAAATTAAGTAGTTACTACTAGTCATATGTAGTAGTACTAGTAAGTACTTTCAGTAGATTGCCTGCAGGAATGTTGGATTGGAAATGAATACAGAAAAAAACTAAGTATATTGTCATGGAACGTCAAAATAATGCTCCACAAAATATTAGAGTAGCCGGTAAATCGTTCGAACAAGTGGAGAAATTCAAATATCTGGGAGCAATAATTACAGACACTAATAATATTAAGGCAGAAGTTAAGTGTAGACTCAAATCAGGAAATGCTTGTTTTTATGCAGTTCAGAAGCTCTTATCTTCTCGTCTTCTGTCCAGAAATCTAAAAGTAAAAATGGGGGAGGAAAGACATAGGCAATCTCAAAAATATTAACTGTGAGACCCGAAGGGAAAAGACCTAGACGTAGGTGGTAGGACAATAGTGGGGTTTGCGAGGGATGGTTGGATGGAGTTAGCACAGAATAGGGTTGAATGGCGGGCTCATGTAAGCGCGGCAATGAACCTCCGGTTTCCATAAAGTAGGTAATATTCCTTTAGCTTACTTAGGAATTGTATATTGCCATTGAGTAAGTCAGTAAGTGTAATCATTGTGCTAACTGTTTTCTTTGCAGTCCGGCTCGGGTTTGCATAGGCTATAGCATAATAGCATAATGTTAGATCGAAGCCGATGATTAAATGACCTGTTTAGTTAGATATTTAAGCTTTCATGAACCACAGATTATTGTCTCTGTTGAACATTACATGAGAATATTATAGGAGAAAAATTCCTCCGACACTGGGACTTGAACCCAGGACCTTTGGCTATTCGCGCGAATGCTCTACCAACTGAGCTAGGCCGGAATTTTTCTCCTATAATATTCTCATGTAATGTCCAACAGAGACAATAATCTGTGGTTCATGAAAGCTTATATATCTATCTTGAATGTCAACTGTACAATAACAGTGGGAGCCCGGTCACAAAAATCACTAATTAGTGTGCCTCACAGTACTGCATATGACATAACTTGTCTGTCTGTGAGGTAGACCATTAGGGCAATCAGTCATAGGAGAGAGGTTCCTTCCGGCGCTGTGAATTGAACTCCGGCCTAGCTCAGTTGGTAGAGCATTGGCGCGAATAGCCAAAGGTCCTGGGTTCAAGTCCCAGTGTCGGAGGAATTTTTCTCCTATAATATTCTGACCTGTTTAGTGTTATAAAATTATAAAGAAATGAAATCAAGTAAACTAATGTAACAAAGTGGCTGATTGCGTTTATTTAATCAGTGGTAATTGCAAGTAGGCCTATGATATGCAAAAAATAAGTTATTTTTGTAATCGATTTCCGAGTTAAGCTACAGATCGATTCATTAAGCAGGGCTTACATAAGAACAAAGGTCTAAAGTTTGATAAGCATGTGTGAAGGAATATGTGGGTAGTGTTATTTGTCAAAGGTAACTGTATTCCAACTTCCAAAGGCGTATATGAACATTACAAAACAACATGTTGTCATGAGAACTGATTTGCATTTGATAAATACTTTCCAATATATTACCATAAAATAGGCACTAAATTGGGCATTACTCCGGTACCGGTCAGCCTGTTTGGTCCAAAATCAATATGTTTCTTCCGACGAACGTTATAAATGCGTATATCAAGTTTCATGAACATCCGATAAAGCATATTTGAGTTACCGCGCTTTTCTAATATATTACCATAAAAATATGCACTAAAGTGGGCATTACTCCGGTATCGGTCAACCGATTTGGTCCAAAATGAATAGGCTTCTTTCCATGGACGTTATAAATGCATATATCAAGTTTCATGAACATCCGATAAAGCGTATTTGAGTTATCGCGCGTACAGACAAACGGACAGACATTTTCCCGTTCCCACACAATCTCATAAAGTACCATTCTGGCAGTTAATAATTTTTTTTAATTTCATGGGGGGCCGCGGGAAATTGACAGTCGCTACAGGGGATCCGCGACATCAGAAGGTTGGGAAACGCAGCTATAAAATTTGTGTGTGTTACGATTTTGATTCGCTGTACACACGCAAGCAGCGATAGCTTGGAATGGTTCTGATCATAGGCGTACCGAGGGGGGGGGTTTGGGGGTTTGAACACCCCCCCCATTGATTAAAAAAAGGAAAATTGTATAATTTTTTTAAGTCTGCCCATAAATTACTTAATACAAGTATAAAGCGTGGGAAGCTTAAAACTCGTTATTTTGCATCTTAATTTTTTAAATTTTCCGGGGGAGGACCCCCGGACCCCCCCTACCCTGGGGGGGTGATACCCCCCAGACGTTATAACCCCCCATATGGTCGGCCTGGTTACGCCTATGGTTCTGATTACCCTGTATAATAATATGTTTAGCGTCAGGAAATCCTTCCTATGTATCCAGTCTTTTATTTTGTTTGCCTGCAAACAGCAACTGTAAGACAAAACTTTGTTTGCTTCCTCTTTGGCGAGTATAACATTGCCGGGTTAAGGGAAACGGAATACAAAAGACAAAGCTTAGTGTATGCTGTTATAATGCAGTGTAAATAGCAAGCAAAAGTCTCCCATGGAAGAGTGTATGTGTATTAACCATGAAACAGTGACTTCCATGTAAGTTTATCTGCAACGACTATCCGAATTATCCGAAGGAAATTAAACAAGAGCCCACATAAGTTCACTAACAGGTGCCCGCGGCTTCGCCCGCGATTATTTACTCAACTGCTAGATGTTATGTTTAAATCATTTATTTTACAGAAAAGTAATTAAATAGAATATTGCGATACAAGTGCCGTAAGCGATGCATACGGATCGAGGAAAGAGTTTTCTTCAATTTTCCGAGATCCGTTATGCGCTTACGGCACGAGTATTGCATGCTATTTTTTGCACGATGATTATTTATATCAATTTAATTATATTAATTGTGATATTACCTGAAAATATTATGTACCGGTATATACATTACTAGCATATGCCCGCGGCTTCGCCCGCGATAATTATTTCAAAAATTAAAAATTAAGAGCATAATAGTAAAATCATTATATTTATTAACTCCTAAATCACGTGGACTACATACCACGATTAGAAAGCATCGTCTGGTAAAAGCGACCTCAGATTCGAGTTTCTTGGCCCAGAAAACCTCTGTATAGTGAGATTCGTCCAAATAAAACAACGTTTGACCATATTTAGGGCTTACAACATTCAAGCGATCGCGAAAGTTTTATTTTCAAGGTATGACAAAATCAACCAAAGCCAACTGTAATTGATTTGACATTGAAATGTATAACTGAAAACTTATGTTTTGAAAACGCAAAATATGCATGTGTTTTGCCCGTTTTTCACTCATAACTCACGAACGAAAACTGAAATTAAAATTCCGGCTTCGAGGTGCATTTTCCGACCCTTCAGCCCACCTATGTTTAAAATTTCAGACCTCTGCGTTCAGTAGATTTCCCTGGACATCGAGGACAATTCCTTTTATTAATACAGATAATATGAATTATAATGATACCTTCTCTAATTTGTCAAACATCCATTTCATTTAATCCAAACCCACCTGATACAACTGGCAACAATATGTTCTGTGAATTTGTTTCGATAATTCTATGTAAAAAGGGCTTAAGTATTTAAAAAAACATTTAATTTTTGGCATTTAGAATCAGAATTTTTCAAAATCCCTTCTTAGTGAGCATCTACATTATGAAACGAAGGTACTATCAAAATTCAAAGTCTCTACCTGTTATAGTTTAGGCTGTACGTTGATTCCTGTCAGCCAGGACAAAGCCTTTTATATATATATAAGAGATTGAAGATAGATGTTTATTTCAGAAAGTGATTCGCATTTGTTTGTTGTTATGGGAACCGAATATTTGTCCTGGGGGGCCTTGTCCATAAAGGCTTGTATTATGATATGCCGTAAGTAAATTCTTACCGCACATAGCAACAAGATTGCGTGTGGGAATGTCAACTTACGATCCACGACAACAACATTCGTAAGTACCACTAATTAGTTAAGTCGTGTAAAAAATAAATAAAACATATTTTATTAACACTGACATCGTTTTTACATAAATTGCAGGAATTACATAATTGAAGGCCTAGTTCCATAAGGGCGTAAGGCACAAATCATTAGATTTTAGTTTTTAACATTTCTGCCTTCTCTTATATCTTCAACACTCTATTAACTATTTGTACTTGTGCCTTAAACCTCTGCTCAGTTATAAGAAAAGACCTGTGAGACTGCACATTCATTCTACTTCATAACAGTTCCATAAAGGCATAAGGCATCCTTCCTATCATTTAAACGTGGGTTCACCTGAAGCTCGCGACTAGACTACACGCAATACTCGTGTGCGTTGCACGTAGTCTAATCGCAAGCTTCAGGCGAACCTACGTTTAAATGCTTGACTTTCACATTCTCTTTGCTGTATTCATTAGCAAACATGCAATTGTAACTGTATAATAAAGGTTTTTACTAAAATAAAGTAAAAACAAATAATATGATACAAAGTAAAAAGAATTTGCTACTGTAAAATTACTTCAGTTTTCGTTTACGTCTAGTTGTAAAAAATCCCAATACACTCTACTTTGTAAATTTTCAGGACACTAATTTAGCCTGTTCTTCAAAAATGTATGTTATAAAATTAAACTTTACACCACCTACTTGTGAGTGGTAACACTGTTTAAAAACATCAAGATTTCTCGAAACTGTGTCCTTGTGCCTTACGCCCTTATGGAACTAGGCCCTTCAATTGTATTCTTAATTATATTCTTTAACACGGGGGGAAAAAAACCTCAGATTAAAATTCCATAGCCAGAAGAAAAAAACGCATTGTGTGTATCGTCCAAATCATTCAATATTTCCCATTTAGGTGTGCATTCATTCTCCCCTTTTGTGTAAATCAGATCTCTGCGAATCGTAAACAAATGAAAGAAGATAGCAACCGAGCAAGTCCATCTTGAATTAATTTCACAATTGAATAGTGTTTTCCATAAAAATCGAATTGCTCGTGGGCTCTAACCTTTGTGTCGAAGAAAAAAATTTCAGTAGCACACCTGGTATCAATGAATGACAATAGTACCAAGTAAATAAAAATCTTCATATTTTAATTTAAAAATATTACTTTATTAATCTTACATATCTGCTTCTACGAAATTTTTTGGGTGACGAATTTATACGTGTACTTCAGTTGCAGTGGAAAGGTTAAACTCGGTCATTGATGAAGTTTACTAACTTCCAGACGTCCTAGAAACTTGAAATTTGACAAACTTTAGCCTGAAACCTACGAGGAAAAAATCAAGAATAATTCCAGTAAAAGGCTTCTTTTGTTTACTGTGATCTTGTTGTCCTTTATTTATCCATATTCCTAAAGACTGGTTAAGTTATTCCTCATTCGGGCTTCCATTTTGAACATTTAATTTATAAAGTGGCCTAGCTTTGTTTTGTGTTTGTTAAGGAAGGAGTATTTTATTACTTTTTTTAAAAAAATTAGCTGTACTTATACTCCTTTTAGCTACGAGACCATATCAGGAGTTTGGGATCTGTGTCTATACAGTAGGGTAGGCCATGGAACTATTGTTTGTCATTTATTTCTATTATTGTGGTATTTTATGGAGTAAATTTCAACTGATATTAATTTAAATGGATATGATAAAGGTTGAAATGGTGAGCATGATTCATGGTATGTAAATATCCAATTCGGCATTTGCCTTTACGACTGGGGAAGCCATGAAAAAGCTCATGTCAAACAGACAGGCCACTGGATTTGAACTTGGGACCTCCCGAATGCGAGTCCAAGACGTTACCATCTCGGCCACTTCGCTCGATATTTCTTTATTATTGCATACACTTTTCTGTTTTCTTGATATCACTAATAAATTTGTGGGTATCTTCTGAAAAGTGCTCAATGAGATATTTGAAAATACAAAAATATAGTGGCGTTCTATTTAAAATAATAGAGTTGGAGTTATTTCCGGTTTACCGGAAGTCCGAGAAATTCGGTAATAACATTTTTCCGTCCTCCATATACGGCTTTTCCAACACACCAAATATCATCTCACTAAACAACATGCTTCTGAAGTTATTTATGTGTTACAGGACGTTTAACTAACCATGGCCTATGACATGACACAAACTGGGGGGCCTTGGTTCCGGCGTTCGATGAGGCTTGTATTGTGATGGTTTTACTTCCGGCAATAGTGCTTTTTTTGTGACTTTCTCGGGACACAGGAGTAATATTCTCAAACCGGGACTGTCCCGGTGGTCACTCTGCCATACCTGGTACATTTCCCAGTAGTCCCTATGTAAATATTTAATGCTGGGGAAAGGAGTGTCCCTCTTTAGTATTTCCAAAATCTGGCAACCCTGGCCCCACTTATGCCCGGTTTATATAAATTGGCGAAATACCTATGGGCAAATAATTATCCAATAGACAGAATTTACACAAGAATAACTTTTACAAACTCAAATAATTTAAAGGTAACAATTACATAGACTTGTGGCGAGTTTCTAGATAAATGTCCTCTGGGTAAATACGAAAATAACAGAAAAAATGTTCCTACAAACTCGGGCTAGATCTTTCCAAGGGTAAATCGCCGAGTTAAATTATTCTTTCATGGATGGCTGGATAAAATTTAACCTCTAATATGATCAATAATAATTTTAAACAATGAGAATCAAAGCCTTCTGAATTAAATTAACTGTACTACTCCAAGGCCTTCCTCATTATATCATTGTGGGTGATTCTGGAACTAATTTGTCCATGGTTAATTTACCCATAGGTATTTCACGAGTTTATAGAAACCGGGCATTAATAGCCTAAACCCGCCCATGAATACCACAAACATCATTTTCAGAATTCTACAAATCTGAGGAGTAAATATACGAATAGAGACGTAAATATAGCAATATTTTCCTCTTCACAGCATATTTAAATACTGATTTATATTCAGAACAACAGAAGGTATGACGGCGTTGTATTAAAATAAACACTAATAATGTCATACATATACTTCCGTAGCCATGGCAAAACAAACACACGAAATCGATACCCTGTTAGATTGGTCGATATGTGTAACCAGCATTCGTTTGTTGACTTTTTCCGACAACAACAGCCATGACCCACTGTGTGTGTTTAATTTACTAATTTATTTCCCTCCTGAGCCGTATGTGAAACATGTTTGTTGATTTATAGCATCGCCATATCAGAACGTAAAATGCACGCCGGTTTAATGTTGATTGAAATGGTCGAGGAGATTGAAATATTTCACCTTGATTGATTTATACACACACAATCTATCACTTCATTAAAGGAAGGTAATTTCTCTCACGGAAAGACAGGGGATCTCCTAAATAAAACCTGTATCTCAATATCATGCTCTTATTAAGTTTAGGGCAGATTTCACACAAGCTAGTTATCCGTCCCTCATACGGTACAAAAGCAGCCTAGGCTATTTTTTGCACGACTTAACTTATTAGTGGTACTTACGAATATTGTTGCCGTGGATCGTAGCTTGACATTCCCGCACGCAATCTGGTTGCTATGGAAACAAAAGAAATCTCAGTGCTGTAAAAATTACAAAAATCACACGTGCCGTAAGTAAAACCATCACAATACAAGCCTTTATCGAAGACCGGAATCAAGCCCCCCCCCCCCCCCAGTTTGTGGCGACTTTAACAGGACAAATATTCGGTTCCCATAACAACAAACATATGCGAATCACTTTCTGAAATATAACATCCATCTTCAATAGTGTATAAACATAATATTTTCAGCTAATATCTCAATTAATATAATTGAATTGATATAAATAATCATCGTGCAAAAATAGCATGCAATACTCGTGCCGTAAGCGCATAACGAATCTCGGAAATTGAAAAAACTCGGCGCAAGCGCCTCGTTTTTTTCAAACTCTTTCCTCGATCCGTATGCACCGCTTACGGCACTTGCATCCCAATATACTATTACATGGTTCATACAGTTATCTCTGAAATACCGCGAGAAAGCGTCTGTACTTCATTTCCCATTTTTTTTTTGTGGAAATGTTTAACCCCATAATCTAAAACATTTACATATATTGTTAGAGCCACTTCTTAAAGACTGCCTCTACCTGCTGCCACCCTAATCCTCTTCGACCTGTCAGTCAGTGAATAGGAAGGTAATTAGGCGTATTCACACTTGTCTGCAGTCGAGTATAATATTGCCAGATACGTACCACAGCACGTTTACTTCACTTGAGAAGTGATGAATGACAGCGGCAACACTGGTGAAATCCACGTGACTGCAAGAGCACATGTTCTTTGTCGGTGCAGTTTTTCGGATTAGGGAACAATGCTATTATAATTTTGTAGGTAGACGATGGTTTGGGACGAGTCTTCTTAAAATGGCACGAACAATACACAGTACCGAGCGAGGTGACCGAGATGGTAACGTCTTGAACTCGCATTCGAGAGGCCTCAGGTTCAAATCCCGTGGCCGGCTATTTTGACGTTGGTTTTTTCATGGTTTTCCCAGTCGTAAAGGCAAATGCCGAAATGTTTATTTACATACCACGAATCATCCTCACCATTTCATCCTGTATCATATCCATTTAAATTAATATCAGTTGAAATTTACTCCATAAAAATACACCAATAAAACAAACAATTGACAAGCAATAGTTGCATGGCCTACCCTACTCTATAGACACACATTCCTAACTCCTCATATGACTTCGTAGCTAAAAGGAGTATAAATACAGTTTACTTACTTACTTACTCAATGGCAATAGACAATTCCTGAGCAAGCTAAAATAATAGCTACTATCTATTTTATGTAACCTGAAGGTTCATTGCCGCTCTTACCTCAGCCCGCCAATCAACTCTATTCTGTGCTAACTCTATCCAGTCATCCCTTGCAAATCTTACTCCCCTTAAATGTATTCTAATATTGTCCTCCTACCTACGTCTAGGTCTTCCACGTGGTCTTTTCCCTTCGTGTCTCACAGCTGAATTAAAAAAATACAGACTTTCTCTCTAGACTGTGTATAAGTTACACAAGCTGTTCTTCCGGCGTCTCGCTAAATCGCTGGGCAACCTGCTTTGCAGCATCTAATTATAATTTCTATAGCGTGGCTCATTAGTAGGGTTCGGATGTTTATGACCTAAAAAAAGTGGAAAATATGACTGAAATTATGCCCTTAAAAATGACTAAATATGACCCAAAAATCTTAAATATGACCTAATAAAATAACTTATTTTCAAAAAATTATGTTCCAATTTGAAACGTTTAAAGACACTAAATTTCTTACATCACACGAATTCAATCAGATAATCACTTTTTAACAATTTAGGTGATTTACAGTTTTACTTGTAAAGAACTTCTATTTTTAAAGAGTTTTCTCCTGTTTGCTCGCTTCATCAGCTCCAAATACTCATAATATTTTGTATGCCTTCATGCCCCTATTCATTTGCATTATTTTTTTTTTTTTAAATGCTTTTTATTGTGACCAAAGATTCAGTTTATGTTATCACATTTTCCTTTTTGCGGCTTTATTTCCAAGTACTGTACGTCATTCAAAATTTTGTTTTTAAGGGTTTTGTTTCTAACTGAACTACATTGTGTTGCATTGGAAGTAGCAGTACTGTTCCCAGCTCACAGGACGACCAGTTTGAGGGGGTGGCATTACCTAACTTTCTCTTTATTAAAAAAAAACACGATTCACCCCTCAGTTAAGCTGCAGCTTTTGGTTTATGAAAATAACAGTGTTGACATGCAGTGATGGCTAGTGTAAAATGAAAAGATTTTAACAGATAGACGTTAGACGTTTTGCTATGCGGTGCTTACTAAACATCAATGTACTGACTTACAAAAACACATGCAACTCGTATCTGAGTTTGGAGTATTGGTTAATTGACTCCTAAAGGAAAGTAAAAAAATTAAAAACTTTGTTTTGAAATTTAAGTTACTATTAATTAAGCATAATGAAGTAAATTTCAAATTCAACTTAACCGTGTAGTACATACACTGTATAATTGTGCTCTTTTACCGAATTTATAACTGAAATATGACGTTAAATTACAAATATGACCAAAATATGACCAAGACCACAAAAATTACTAAAATATGACTTTATATGTAAAATAAGAACTTTCCGATTAGGATAGCAAGCATGCAATTCGTGTTTAATTTGTGTTTGCGGAAAAAATGGAAGTCAGGACAAAAATATGACATGTCATAAACATCCGAACCCTATTGATTAGACTCATTTTTTCGAACAGACAACATTGCTCTGACTTCGGTAGACTTTGTACAGTTACCATTTACATGTTTGCACAATTCAGCCCATAGTTTGCATAGAATGAGGGAGAACATGATTTGTGAATCACCCGGTATAGTGCAGATGTTTATCTCTTGCAACAGGAAGAGATACATTTATAACATTTGGCGTGAACTCTGCCCTGTCACCTGACTTGACATCAGCAACTGTTGCTTTCGGTTCCACCTTTTTATGCCACCTATAAACGTCCACAATGATCAATCTCTCTTTTCCCGAAATAATTCAAAACAGTCATTTATTTTAACTGTTATCTATTGGTATAAATCGCACAACAGCACGACATATTAACTAAATCAGTTCATTAAATAGTCATAAATAAAATTATAACAGATAAATCAACTGGAATTTTGTGTTTGTTCTTTATAAAGTAAATGTAAATAGTATAGTGTTTTCATACAATTTGAATGGTGTTTGCTAGGGCTAGAATTTTGATGAAATTGCATTTTTTTTTTATGCAGTAACACGGAAACGTAAGTTCTTTCGTATTTGCAGCTTTCATGTTAAATTCAGACTTTCTAAACATATTTATAAAGACATGTTTTTATTTATATATTTATAAATTTATGTTATTTTTTATTTAATTTATTTTTAATTTAATTTGTTTATTATTTAATTTAATTATTATTTTATTGTTTTATTTTATTTTATTTATTATTTTATTTAATTTATTTATATAATTTTATATTTATATATTTATAAAGACATATTCCAAACATATTTAGTTATATATATTTAATTTTTTTATCTTAGGAGCACTTTTATTCATTTAATCATTTAAGTGCATTTTATTTCAGTTTTGTGCAGAAATTCCTAATAGGCCTACAGTGCGCGCCGCTTATTGTGATCCCTTCGGGACGCAGCTAATCTGATAATGTTAACCGATTGATAACTGTTGCCGAAGCAATTATATTAAGGTTATTTATTCATATATCAGATATTACACTACAAAACAGAATTTAAAATATTTATTCATATAATAATATGTAACTGTGAATCATTGAACCACTCAGACATAGGCTAATGCAGTAATAGATTGCAAGCAACTATTTTTTCAAAAACCAGTAACAAAGTTTTAAATTGTTTTTACTTTTCCTTTGGAAGTCCATTAACCAATACTCCATATTCAGTTACGAGTTACTTGTTCGAACTGGTCATCCTGTGAGCTGGGAACAGAATTTCTACCTCCAGTACAACATAAACAAACGAAACCCGTAAAAACGAAATTTTGAATTTCTTTCAGTACTTGGAAATAAAGCCGTAAAAAAGGAAAATGTGATAACATAAATAGAATCTTTGATCAAAATAAACAGCATTTTTTCAATGTATGAGTATTAATCCGTACGGGACATCATAAAATGATAACATTACCCATTTGATGACAATATCCGCGAATACATAAGCGGTGCCAACTGTAATATGATTTTGTATGTCTTTAGTTTCATTTGAAATTTTCTCTATTCATTTTTACCATTAAAATCCATTTTTTTGCAGATTTTAATAGTTTTTTTCCATACTTCAACATTTTCATTTTAGACTTCTGTCAGAGTCTTTTGAGACAGTGGAATGGGTAGATATTTTCCGCTCTAGAATGGCCCTAAAGTAAACAAGTAAGTCTGTCTCACTCTTAAGTAGAATTGAGTAAAATTTGTAGACTAACTTCTATCCCTATCTAATGGGCCAGTTTCGCCAAGAAGTCTGGTCTGGTTCTGGAAGCGAGGTTATTGACATTCGAAAGTGGTATGGTTATGATAAGCACAAAAGTTCTGCATCTAAAGCCGTTATTATAATAATAATAATATTAATAATACTTTATTGTCAAAGAGCAGCTTGTTCCTGCTATAGACATTGTCAGTGTACATTAAAACAAATCCCTTATAATAACAATTCACATAAAATCAAAGTACATTAACTACATTAAAACTCAGGTAGTCGTCAATAGAGTAAAAAGGATGCCTTAGCAACCAATAAAAAAGCTTTATTTTAAAACTGCATATACTTAAATTTCGGATTTCAAGAGTTATTCGGTTATAGAGCACCATACCTTTAACAAAATACCTTTCTTTAGTACGGGTAAGCCGATATAATATTAGGGATATACAATTTGTATCTATTTCTAGTATTAATGTTGTGTATAGGCCTATCGTATTGGTGTAAATTAGAATGAATATGAAGGAAAGTACAGACTATGAAAAGATTGCAAACAGTAAACAGTACACTTAAATACACAAATATTTACAATGTACATGTAGGGGGGAAAAAAGCGAACCGACTAAAATAACTAAGTTGCAGATATGAGCCACTGCGCATTCACAGGATAGCAGGGAATGTATTGAAATTTGTTCTAGTGTCGAAACCCATTAGAAAATAAGGTAGTAAAATTCATTTTCTGGGAATATTCCGTTAATTAAGTAGTTAAATATTGCGAGAATCGAAAAGTAGTGGGAAAAAAATTCCTTCCTGGCAGGATTCGAACCGACAACGTGTTACTTACCTGTCGAACGCACTGTCCAACTACACAGGTCTAAGGAATACGCATGGACACTGGTGTGAACAAAGCTCTGAAATCAGCTACAAGAGTCCTACCTGTACATCAGCCTTTTTACGCGAAATGATTCTAACTAAGTTACTCTCTTTTGACTAGGCCCTAAGCAATATCTCCTTGACATGTAAACTAGTTCCCCATAAATGTAGCCTATACCATACACAATCTGACTCTAAACTAGTGAATAATAAATATTTGTAAGACCTTCAAGCGGAATATAACATGTGAGTTTTCTGAGAAGGCAAGTCTTTTGAGACAGCTTCTTGCAAATTTTATCATAGGTAATCTCGTGTAGGTTTTATAAAGACTATTCCACGAATAAATTGTAGCAGGTTGTGTAAATAATAATTATTTTCTTATTTTGCTGTCAGGCGTAAGATCACGACATACTGGATAAATGAACAGCCCACGAATCGACTCATGGATTGATCCGAATTCCCAAAGCTACCAAAAGTGCGCATCACAAGATTGGAGGGCGCCGTGGTAGTTGCTTTCATCAAAAAGCTAAAAAAGCAAAGAAATGGCTTGCACCCAATCGAAATTGTATTTTTAATCAATGGACATTTATATTATTTCGATTTCAAAACAAGTTATATATATATATATATATATATATGAATGTATGTGTGTGTGTGTGTGTGTGTCCTTTATGCATTACTACACCATTCATCCGATCGCCATGAAACTTTGGGAAGTTGTTGGGTACATTCCCGGGAAGGTTTCTGTCATACTATATTTTTAATTTTAGCCTTCGTTCGCGAGTTATGAGTGAAAAACTGCAAGAAAACGTGCATTTTTTACGCTTTCGAAGCATCAGTTATTCATTTCAGTTGTCAAATCAATTGCAGAAGGCTTTGTCTATTTTTGTCATACTTTGGAAACAATAGCATCGCGATCGCTTTGGAAGGCAATGGATATCTCATGTTATTATAAACGTCAGAGAAGTTAATGATAAGGTGATGATAAGCTAATATTAAATATTTATTTAAAGTGGAATATGCTTCTTATGAAAGATGGTTTACAGAAAATTCCGGGGAAGTTGCTTAGTTCGGGGTCCAGGCTACAACATTTCTATATGTAATCATAAGTAAAATCTCTTTTGTAGGGTCGTTAAATCTGCCTGAAATGTAACGGAATTATAAGTCTGGACAAATGAATATAGAAACTATGGCCTCAGTAGGCTTATTCCATTCTTCATCTATATAAATAAAAACGAATATATGTCTGTCTGTCAAATACATTTACACACATTTTTTTCATCGTGAGTTTAATCGATTTCAATTCTCATAATCTTCTGAGATTGCAGCAACGCTCGACGGGTAATCTATATAGATCTTCTATATAGCCTACATAAAAATGAATGTATGTGTGTCTGTCCTTTATGCATTACTATGTCATTCATCCGATCACCATGAAACTTTGGGAAGTTGTTGAATACATTCCCGCAAAGGCATGCTACATTTTTAATTTTAGCTTTCGTTCGCGAGTTATGAGAGAAAACGGGATTGAGACGTACATTTCTTGCGCTTTCGAAACATCAGTTTTCAGTTGTCAAATCAATTGCAGACGACTTTGCCTACTTTCGTCATACCTTGGAAATAAAAGCATCGCGATCGTTCGAATTTTGTAAGCCCACCATGGCCGAATCAATTGTTTATAATGTCAAGGCACGCAGACAGATGAAATTTTCACCCTATACGGAAGAAGAATAGTGAATATAGCCCTAAATGGACAAACATTATGCAGGGTTTTTTTAGGCTAGGGAACTCGAATCTGAGGTTATTTTTCCCATGCTGCGCTTTCTAATCGTGGAATTCACTTCAAAGCCGGATTTACAGTTGTTTCATTAATTAGGCCTATCAATCGTTTAATTTAGACCTATGAATGTTTCGTGTGCAAAGTGTTAGTAAATATAATAGTTTAATCATTTTGCTCTTAATTTATAATCTTCCTATTAATTATTGTGGGCGAAGCCGCGGGGATCTCCTATAAGCTATAATAAGCTGTAGCTTATCTAGCGTTTTCTGAGGAAATAGTTTGTGTGTGATAAGTCGTTCTTCCCCATTTCAAATTCTAAATACCTATATAAAGACCTTAAAGACCTCGAGTTTGAAAATCGAAAGTCCTTCATAAGTTATTTTCGCATTTACAAAATACAAAACCCGAGCGACGCCGGGTCTTTTAAGCTAGTGTTGTATAAAATAATGTGTTTTCGTGCTGCTTAATGGCAGCATGTGAGGTATTAAACACCGCACGTTGATGTCTTACGTATCCAATAACGAGTTGAAGTTTTTATATGGTAAATTCGCTTCCTCATATTAATAGCAAGCATTTTATAGGATAAAAAATCGTGTTTAGTCTATATCCGAGGAACTGCTAAACGTTATTGGTCAATATTAAACACGCGGCGTATGAGTGGAATAGTCTCTCTGTATGATACTTCCATGAAAGTTTTAAATCAAGGGCAAATACAATGTTAGTGTCCACCTTATACCCTCATTTAAAACTTACTCCTTACTGTCTTTAACTAGGCCTACAGTTTATTCTTGTAGTATAAAATGTTTCTTATATTACAATACACAGAATAGGCCAGAAAACATTTTTAGAAGATATATTTTATTGTAAAATTTTAAAATCAAAGACGCAAATAGAAAATTAAGCATACCTAGGATTGGATTACAGCAACTGCTGATTCTAATATTAATAATGCAGTAAGTAGGCTCAGTAAGCAACTAGAAATAGAAATTACTTTAAACATGGGTACTCTGTATAGGCTATTATAATAGGCCTATAAGAAAAATGTTATACTAACTTACTTACTTACTTACTTACTCAATGGCAATAGGCCTAGACGATTCCTCAGCAAGCTAAAGGAATATCTATTTTATGGAACCCGAAGATTCATTGCCGCACTTATGTGAGCCCGCCATTCAACCCTATTCTGTGCTTAGTCTATCCAATCATCCCTTGCAAATCCTACTTCCTTTAAATCTATCCTAATATTGTCCTCCCACCTACGTCTAGGCCTTCCACGTGGTCTTTTCCCTTCGGGTCTCCCAGTTAATATTTCTGAGATATGTCTATTCTCCCCCATGCGTGCAACATGTCCAGCCCATTTCATCCTTCGCGATTTAATTGCCCTTACTACATCCGGTGAAGCGTACAGGTCCTGAACCTCGACGTTATGCAATTTTCTCCAATCCCCATTTTCTTCCCTCTTGGGCCCGAATATTTTTTCCTAAGTACCCTATTTTCAAACACTCTCATACTATGTTCTTCCACCTCAGTTAGTGGCCATGTCTCACATCCATATAATACAACCGGCAAGATATTAATATCCTAATTGGAAAAATGAAGTTCATTAATAAATGTAGGCCTATTACATATTTCAGTCGAAAATACGAGGGCTGTTTTTTTTTTCAAGTTCCGATGGGGCATAAAATGAAAACCACAGTGAAAATCAAAACTGTTTAATTTGGAACATGTAGGTACACCTTCTAGCTACTTCTGTACATAGTTTCGTTCCGATTGAGACATTTGTCGTAGCGTGGTACCAACTTTCCAATACCCTCTGCATAGAAGCTTGCCGCGAGCGTATTGAGAAGGGTCCTCACGACATTTTGAAGTTTTTTTTTTTTTAATTTCTTCGTTGGTCTGGAAGCCAGGTCTTAGGTTTGTTCGGGAAATTTGTGTGCATCCATTGTTTGGATTGTTTTTTGGATTCTGGATTGTCGTAACGAATCCACGTTTCATCCCCTGTCACGATGGATTTAAAAAAACTTGTTCCCGTGCCGAGTGACTTTCATTTTTTTCGGCCGCTGAAGAAAGATCTGGAAGGACAGAGCTTCCACACCAACGAAGAACTTCAAAACACTTCAAAATGCCTTCTCAATACGCTGGCGGCAAGCTTCTATGAAAAGGGTATTGGAAAAATGGTACCACGCTACGACAAATTTTTCAATCGGAACGAAACTACGTACAGAAGTAGCTAGAAGGTGTACCTAAATGTTCCAAATAAAACAGTTTTGATTTTCACTGTGGTTTTCATGTTATGCCCCATCGGAACTTGAAAAATAAAACAGCCCTCGTACATGATCTGTGACACAAGTATCACCACACGTGTAGGATTTGTGGGTCCACAAAGTAATCTACCCTCTCGTTTCAAATTTTCAGGCTACAGAAATACAAACGCAAAATAATGACCGAGCAATGGACTAGGAGATACATCCTTAATCCGAACGCTATCAAGCACGTATTGATTCTGTTTCCACAGTTATAGAGTAAGAATAGCTTAGTGGGGGATAAGAGCTGCTATGCAGATTCCCAGAATGCAAGACTAAATCTTTTAAAAGGCTCCTGAATAATTTAAACTCTTAAAAAGGTAGCGATTTGTGCAGGCAAATCTCGCTGTTGAGTATGAAAGTTTAAACCAAGCTAATGTACCGATGTCTCTGCGCTGTTCTCTCATTTTGTTTTTTACAACACTCCTGCTATGGTTATCGAGTCAAAAGATAGATTCTATAAACTATACATCTAAGTAGGTTGACATTAGGGAATAATGCTTCCGTTTATTAAGTGCCAGAATGAGATTATGTTGAGAACGGGAAAATGTCTGTAAGCGCGATAACTCAAATAAGCTTTATCGGATTTTCACAAAACTTAGTATATGCATTTATAACATCCATGGAAAGAAGCCTCTTGATATTGGAACCAATAGGTTGACCTGTACCGGAGTAAAGCCCAATTTAGTGCCAATTTTATGGTAATGTATTAGACAGAATTTACGAAATGCACATCAGTTATCATGGCAACATATTGTTTTACAGTATTATGCCCGGTTTCTATAAACTCGTGAAATACCTATGGTTAAATTATCCATGGGCAAATTAGTTCCATTTCACCCACAATGATATAATGAGCAAAGCCTTTACTTTAATTCAGAAGGCTTTGTTTCTCATTGTTTAAATTATTATTGATCCTATGAGAGGTTAAATTTTATCCAGATATCCATGAAAGGATAAATTAACCCAACGATTTACCCTTGGAAAGATCTAGCCCGAGTTTGTAGGAACATTTTTTCTGTCATTTTCATATTTACCCAGAGGACATTTATCTATAAAAATCGCCACAAGTGTATGTGATTGCTATCTTTAAATTATTTGTGTGTGTGTATGGTGTTATTCTTGTGTAAATTCTGTCCATTGGATAATTTACCCATAGGTATTTCGCGAGTATGTAGAAACCGGACATAAATCAAGTAAAGTTATGTAACAAAGAGCTTGAATTCGTTTAATTAGTGACAATTGAAATTATGATATACAGAAAATAAGTCATTTTTTAAATCGATTTCCGAGTTTTCATCGGTAAATAAATTTTGATGGGTGTTAACTAATCAGTGCAATGTCCTTGGTAGATCTATATTACAAGGGCCTAAAATTATAAAACAAAGGAACGTGTTAACGATAATAAATCACGATTTAGAGTTTTCATTCATAGTTATAGGAAGGGGTTGATTCTCTGCCTGGCAGTTAACGAAGGGTTGACAAGAAGGACGGCTTCACATTTCCTGCGCTTCCAACAAGAGAACTAAGATTACGGCGACTAATTGGGAGATTCCGCAGTTAGGTAACTTGATTAGTTGGGAAATGGACAATCTCCTGGACCGATTTGCTTGACATTTACAATAGCTCGGAATTAGAGCAGAACGCTGAGTTATTCTTCATAGACAGATGCATTGTAGGTTAGAAAATGCGTCAGTTCAGAGGTGGCTATGTTCTGATTGCATTAAAATTAATGTTATCTCTTTAATAGTCGGCCAAAGTACCGATCCCTAAGAATTATTATCGTAGGTAACTTAATCTCTATATATATAAAAGGCTTTGTCCTGACTGACTGAATGAATGACTGACTGAATGAATGACTGACTGACTGAATGACAGGAATCAACGTACAGCCTAAACTATAACAGGTAGAGACTTGGAATTTTGACAGTACCTTCGTTTCATAATGTAGGTGCTCACTAAGAAAGGATTTTGAAAAATTCTGATTCTAAATGCCAAAAATTAAATGTTTTTGAAAATACTTAACCCCTTTTTACATAGAATTATCAATTCCAAATCACAGAATATATTGTTGCCAAATGGTTATCAGGTGGGCTTGGAAAAAACAATTGAAATGCACTTTTGACAAATAAGAGAAGTTATCAAAATAATTCATGTTATAAATAAATATTACAGAATGAAATCCACTAAAATAATGGAATCACATAACTTTCTCTACCCTGGACATAGAGAAAACAAAACGAGGTATGGTAATGTGTATATTATTATATTATATCGCAGGTTTTTGGAGAGAAAAGTATGAAAGTGATAATGCTTTATGGTAACATAAGAGTGGGAAATTTCCCGCCTCGATATTACAATTTTATGTTACAGGAATTTCTGTTTCTTCTTATTTAAACCTCTACCAGGCTTGCTGTGCACTGTACAAGCGATGGGATGCAACATTCTAGATCCTCTATGAGCCATAAAAAACTATATCAAGCGTTTTCTGAGGGAATAGTTTGAGTGTAATAAGTCGTTCTTCCTATTTCAAATTATAAATGCCTATATAAGGACCTAGAATTTAAAATTTAAAATCCTTCATAAGCTAATTTCCAATTACAAAATACAAAACCCGGGCGACGCCGGGTCTTTTAAGCTAGTCTCTGTATATATAAAAGGCTTTGTCCTGACTGACTGACAGGAATCAACGTAGAGCCTAAACTATAATAGGTAGAGACTTGGAATTTTGATAGTACCTTCGTTTCATAATGTAAGTGCACACTAAGAAAGGTTGTTGAAAAATTTTGATTTTAAATGCAAACGATCAAATGTTTTTGAGAATACTTAATCCCTTTTTACACAGAATTATCAAATCCAAATCACAACAGTGTATTGTTGCCACTGGTCTCAGATGGGTTTGGAAATAAATGAAACGTGACTTTGACAATTTAGAAAAGCTATCAATGTAATAATGTTATAAATAAATATTAAAGAATGAAATCCACGAAAATAATGCAGTCACATAACTTTCTCTAGCCTGGACATAGAGAAAAAATACGAGGTAAGGTAATATGTTTTGGGAAGAGAAGTATGAAAGTGATATTGCATTTCTGTTTAATTTCATCCCCAAAACGGTTTTATAGTAACAAAAGAGTAAGAAATAAAAATTCTCTGCTACGATAATACAATTTTATGTTACCGGAATTTCTGTTTCTTCTTATTTGAACCCCTACCAGGCTTGCTGTGTACAAGCGATGGGATGCAAAATTTTACATCCTCTATGAGCCAAAAAAGCTATATCAAGCGTTTTCTGAGGGAATAGTTTGAATGTGATAAGTCGCTCTTCCTATTTCAAATTATAAATACCTATATTAGGACCTAGAATTTAAAAATCTAAAGTCCTTCATAAGTTAATTTCCAATTACAAAATAAAAAACCCGGGCGACGCCGGGCCTTTTAAGCTAGTATATTATAACTTCGTAGCTCGTGGATAATTATTAAGTGCCATAATGGTACTTCTTGAGATTGTGTGTCTGTACGCTCAATTACTCAAAAACGCTTTATCGGATTTTTATGAAACTTGGTATACACATTTATAACGCCCATGGGACAAGGCCTGTTGATTCTGGACCAAATCGGAGTAATGCCCAATTTATCACCTATTTTATGGTAATGTAATAGAATTTATCAAATGCAAATCAGTTCTCATATTGTTTTACAGTGTTCATATACGACTTTGGAAGTTGCTGTGAAGATATCTTTGACAAATAACACTACCCACATATACCTTCACATGTGCTTTTCAAACTTCAGACCTTTGTCCTTCCGTAAGCCCTGCTTAATGAATCGATCTGGAGCTTAAATCGGAAACCGATTACAAAAGTAACTTATTTTCTGCATATTGCCTACTGGTAAACCTAAACACATGTTACGACATATGTTCTGTTCAAGTATGAGAGATCTGGTGATTAATATAATAGTAATAATAAAGATCATAGTAATAATATTACTAGCCTATATTTTCTTGAACAAATCTAGATTTTAAAATCTGAAAAGTATTCAGATTTTTTCTACATACATTAAAATATCCGCAGCTAAAGCGGTCCTAAGCCATAATTATATTAAATTGACTTTTTTTGTTTTGCACTGTCTTTCATGATTTATTTCGTTGAGGTTGAACATTAATTATTGTACGGTACATGCCGGTTTCTTTCGTCAACCTAAAAACCTAAAAATTACACAAATGTGAGAAAGTTTGTTCATCATATTTTGCACCGTTTACTTATATTACCTAACGTCAAGATGATTTAAATTTTATTCTCCATTACTTTATGAAAATTCTATAACGTTTTGTGAGTCGAATTAATATCAAATAGCGACGACGCTACATCTAGCTTCCGGTTTGTATAACAGATTTTTCTCGGCTTCTAAGCATCATGAAAAATTATAGTGTTTTGTCGGTTTTTGTTTATTCTCATGATCATTATAATATTATCACAGTATAGTATAACAGTAGCGAAGCTCCATACAGTTTTTTTCAACCGGCGCGACTGCAGCGCTCGTAGCGGTGAGCAAGAAGCCACACAATATGTTACATTGTTGCTTATGAAAAATGTCAACAATATTTTGTGGAAATGCTTGTGGTGCTATAAATTGCACCAACAGCCAAAGGAATTCTCCCGATTTATCTTTCTTCAGGTTCCTTAAAGATCCTGAGAGGTAAGCAAAAACAGTTATTTGTGAAATTAAATTACAAATTTGTGATTATCATGCTTCCATCCATACTAGTGTATTTACTCCTATTTCTTTTAATTTTAGGAGCAGAAAATGGCTTGTAAATGCTATATACAATATTAATTATTTTTATATGTACATCATAAATAAAAATCCTAACGAAGGAAAAGTTTCTAAATATATAGGCCTATTTACAAATACCCCACCTGACCCTACTAATTTTGAAAATGTTTTAACACGAGGTTATGTTAGGCCTATATAATTGAATTCAACAAAATTAAACTGTCCAGAATAAAGATAACGTGTTTAATCCCATACTTTTTAATAATTTATCGTGTTTAATGAAGAAAAAGACAAAAGTGTTTTGTTATTGCATCTGATATTGATCATATCGGGCTATAAGCCTAGAACTTCCCCCCCTAATTTCTGAACTACTACTACTATATGCTTATTGAAATTATTAAGTTTTCCTATTTGTCAGTATTTTCAGTGTAAGTATGTGTTAGTAGTAGGTCAATTAAATTCTTGAATTTTTGTCGTGGATATGGTGGACGGAAACCGGTCTGATACTTTATAAGATATACAATGTCATCGATCTTGAAACTACAACTTCTTCATATTCCCACAAAGTCTATGACTTGATGAGTTCGCCAGTATGCCTTTCCGGTAACAATCACGTTCTAGTAATTTTAAAAATAAAAAGAAATACAGCCATATATTCGTATCTTTCCATTGCTGGAAATGGCTGTTTGTTAGTTGCATCTTGCTGGCCGCTTGGGGTGCTAGTGTCGCACCGATCTGTCAAAAGGATGCATTTTCCTTTCATTAGAGCTTCGCTACTGTTATACTATACTGTGATATTATTTCGCTATATTACGAAGGGGACGGAAGTTGTTTCTTTAGAGTATATTGCTTTTGGTAATTGTAATACGCCATGTTATTTGTTCTTTCTTTCGGGAAATTCCGTCGGCGGGTTCTAAGGTATTTTGTTCTACACCTAATTCAACATTTATTTATTTTTAAATTATACAATTATCCATACACGATGTAATATTTCTTGCCATATTATACTGAATAATACTTACATGTTGAAACCAGAAGGCAAATATACAGAGATTATGAAAAATAAAATCAAAATATCTCACGAACTAGAAATGATTTTCCATGCAGAGATTCAAGAGCTGTACTTAGCATATCCAAGCCAGAATGCATCCCCAGAAGTAATGAAAAAAGACCAGCAATTCTTTTACTCTGCAAGAATATTAATTTATTGTACTTCTATATTAAATATTAATACACTGCACACATATTCCTTCACATATGCTTATCAAACTTTAGACATTCGTTCTTCCGTAAGCCCTGCTTAATGAATCGATCTGGAGTTTAACTCGGAGATAGATTACAAAAGTAGCTTATTTTCTGCATATCATAATTTCTAGTATTTTGCGATACAAGTGCCGTAAGCGATGCATACGCATCGAGGAAAGATTTTTTTCAATTTTCCGAGATCCCATATGCGCTTACGGCACGTTATGCTATTTTTTGCACGATGATTATTTATATCAATTTAATTATATTAATTGAGATATTACCTGAAAATATTATGTATATACATTATTGAAGATAGATGTTTATTTCAGAAAGTGATTCGCATGTGTTTGTTGTTATGGGAACCGAATATTTGTCCTGGGGGGGCCTTGTCCATAAGGCTTGTATTATGATGTGCCGTAAGTAAATTCTTACCGCACGGAAACTCTTACCGCACATAGCAACAAGATTGCGTGCGGGAATGTCAACTTACGATCCACTGCAACGATATTCGTAGGTATCACTAATTAGTTAAGTCGTGCAAAAAATAATTATTACTGATTAAACAAAAGCATTCTGGCACTTTGTTATATTAGTTTACTTGGCTTTATTATTGTTTCTTCTCTCATTATTAGCTTCAGAAAGTCTTCATTCCATAACTTTTATCAGAAATCAGCAGAAGCTAAATGAAAGAGGTAGTTTTTTATTGTGATGGCGGTGTAGTGAAACTTTAGGAACTCGCTCGTCCTGATCTCGCATGCGTATCAGCTTTCATTTCGGTATCTCCACTCTTTTATCAGCTCTCTTTAATGACTTAATTGTTATAAGAGAAGCTCTATTCTCTTCTCTTATCCATAGCCAGATCGAATTCGTGACGTGCCAGTATTAGCAGACATGAAAGCTTATCAGGAGGCTTAGAGTACGCGTAATAATGTGCATGACAGCACGATACTTGGCCTTCTCGTACTCGTCAAGACCTGTCTTTCAAATCTTCGTCAGTAAAAAAGTGACAGTGCAACCACGGCCTCCATGAACATACAGCCGCTAAACTAAATAGAAACAATTGCTGCCGAACCATTACAGCTGTCCCCGTACAGCCTTGGATTATTCTGAGGTAGAGAGGTCTGGAATGGGATGTACTCAGCCTCGTTTTTCAAACTGAGGGAGTTACTTGAGTAAGAAATGGTGGCTCCGGTAACGGAAACCATAATATTATCTGCCTACGGTAGATGACGTAACGGTCAGACGGTAAGCCCAATTCGGACTTCGTCTTTACGACGGGAAAAATCAAGAAAAAGTATGTAAAATTGGCCGGCCTCGTGGTTTGAACCCGAATACGTTTCCAAGATGCTACCATTTCGGCCACCTCGCTCGGTTTCTTATTGTTGTTGAACATCAGCGGGTTCTAATTCCGGTTCTTGAACTATATGATATATTTATTATTATTATTATTATTATTATTATTATTATTATTATTATTATTTATTTTGTTACACTGCAAGTGGGTCAACAACCCGATGGCAGTGTTGCAATTAACACCAGCCATACATATATAGCCTACATACAATGACACACATTAAATATCACAACAAGCTATCTACCTACCAATACCGTATCAAACATACCAATATCCTATCAGTTATTAATAATTAAAAAAAAAAAATTGTCCATTCAAAACTATAGCATATAAAAATATATACGTACAAACATAACTACATAATATTATACACTCTTATCACATACCATATTCAATATTTTTTTACTTCCTCTGCCCGTACCATAGGTACTATAGGTAGAGGAAGTATTGTTTTCGACCCTAAAATTCGAAGTTGAGATTTTAGCATATATACACGTTTCAAGGCCCCCTGAATCCAAAAATACTATTTTTGGAAACATGTCTGTGTGTGTGTCTGTGTGTGTGTGTGTGTCTGTCTGTGTGGAAGTTTGTGAACAGGCTAGCTCCGAAACGGAGAATCGTATGAAAACAAAATTTCGTATTTGGGTCAGGTACCTTCTGAAGATGTGATTCGAAGATTGGCGACAAATTTCTCTTATTTTTAAGGGGACTTTACATAAAGAAATTTTCGTTTTTCGCGATTTTCTCGAAAACGGCTCTAACGATTTTCTTTAAAATTTGCACATGTGTTCCTTTTACTGAAAGCTAAAACTTTTATTTGAAACTTTTTTTCGAAAAAATTCTCTGAGGGTAATTACAAGCCACCCACTGTTCACCCACTGTTTGTAGAAATTTTGTCTTTCGTGATGAACAACTGAATACGCGCTCTTCCACGGCCTCTTATTCTATATAAGAATGTGAAGTGAGAAAAATGTATTGTTGGCCCGGTATAGAGTAAAGAAGTATCTGAGGGAAATATTCGATAATTTCGGAAATTATTCTTTACGGCGGAAAGTTCAATAAACGTCTGCAGTCACTTGTTCTTTTTTTTAAGTTTGTTATATAGGCTAGCCTGCGCTTTTAGTCGCATCATTGAAAGAAGAGGTATTTATAGGATAATAATAGCGTAAAATTGTGTCTTGCGATTCTGTAAAAGGATATGTGAATACTGCTAACATTTTTGGGGGGGCAGAGGAAGTTATGTGACTTTCACATCAGATTTTTTAAATGTTAGCGTTAGCAGGAAGAGTTTCGAAGGTTTCTGCAGGTAAGTCATTCCAATCCTGAATCCCTCAATTTAAAAAAGAAAATTTGGCAAAATTTGTTCTGAGATCTACCCCTTATTTTGTGTTTGTGATCCGTCCTGCTTTTGACTTTTGACGTTAGGAGGAAAATTTTGGAAGTTTTCTGCAGGTAAGTCATTCCAATCCTGAATCCCTCTATTTAAAAAAGAAAATTTTGCAATATTTGTTCTCTGAGGTCTACCCCTGATTCTTCCTACTTTTGTAAACTAGTTCTTTAATTTTGCTATGAAGCTCTTCCCATGCCGGTTGTTTCGTGTATACATAATACATACATTTTAATCTATTTATTTTCCTTCTGGATTCTAAAGATTTCCACCCTAGTGTTTTTAACATAGCCATAATGCTGTCAGTTTGTTGGTGCTTATTCTTGAACTATATATAAAATAAAATAAAAACGTAACAATGTTAAAGGTCATAAGAGGTGTTTTTACTATTTTATGTTTATTACGTAAATTATTAATTTTTTTACGCGTTATTTTACACGTCATGACTTTTTTACGCGTCAAGTTCCATTCCAGCCTGCTACACTGTGATGCGGCGATCTTAGAGCAGTATTACACATAGACTTTTGATATTCAAAGGGCAACGTGCTTCATGATGGTAAAAGTTAACGACTTGCTTGGGTTTTTTGGAAGGAGATGATATCAGCAGTGAACTTGCACTCCCTGGTGTACGTTTTTAGGGAAGATCTTAGGTCTATAGCCTAGACTGTAAGTTTGACCCAGTTCGAGTTATGCAGCCAAGTTTAATTAAATTTGCACAGCCACTGTTGCGTGATGACTGAGCAAAATAATCAGACAGACAGGAAAATAGACATCAATTCTATTAAATACACAAATGATAAAAGAAATTGAAATGCAATCCAACGATGACATAATCAGGGTTCATCGAGTAAACGTCCTATTAGTATTTATACATAATAGTTATATACGATCTAAGGCCGTTATACAGGGTGTTGAAGTTTAACATCGAAATATTTACCTGTATATAGAGGGGACATAGACAAGCAACTATTATTATCTCTATGACGTAAAATGTTTATGCTAAAGGGCATTATAGCCATTACAATTGGTGCTCATAAGTCTATAATGAAGTGAATTTTCATTAAGTATCTACTTCATGCCATCTTAGTGATCGATAAAAAGCTGTTTCTTAATCATTCATCAACAGCTCTATATTTATATTTATATTTATATTTATACAAGCACATATTTATACAAGTAAAATAAAGCAGAACAAATACAAATTTAAAAAATAACTAAAACTGCTATTTAAATAAATGGTGCAAAAATACGTTGCACAAACTTTCTCGCATATACGTGTTAAAGGCTAGAACAGAAAAAATTACATTAAAGAGACAATTAAATTTTAGGCCTACTTATTACATTTTCATAAAACTAAGAAGTATCTAGAACGGAAAGCATTAGGGTCGATCTTTATGTTCAAATGCTTTTACCGTGAAATAATAATAAGAATAATAAGAATAATAATAATAATCAATGACAGTAAAACTGCATATTATTAGTACTACTACTACTACGGGAAAATTCAAATATAAGTCGCACCTTGGGATAAATCGGTCCCACCCAACCTATCTTCGCCGATGCAGTTTATTTTATACCACGATCTAACGAATTCTTCTGTCCTAGTATTATAAAGAAACTCGTGATTGGACGTTGGAGGTGTGACGTCTTACCGCTAGACGAGAGGTGGCAGGCTGACAAACCTTGCGGGAGATATAATATGCCACATTTTCGAAACCTACAAACAGTGTATCGTACATTATTCGAAAATCCAAGGGCGCTTCGCTACGGATCCCGCCTCCGCTTCGCGCACTTAACTATGTGGTTAGTGTTATGCATTATTTAGCTATATGCAACAGTATACAAGGGCAGTTGGTCATTCTGCTTCGCTCAGAAACAAAATAAATCACACAGTCTGTGCAAATGTGAATATCGAATGGGGAAGCTTAAGGGGCGACTTATATTTGAATTTCGCCACTACTACTACTACTACTTAGGTTATATTGCACGCTTTAACTGCATGTAGGTCATACCACGTGTTTAGTATGTTTGCGTGAAACATTAGTCTATATCAGCGTTTCTTAACCTTTTTGAACCCGAGGACCTCTAAAATGAGTAAAAAAACTTTACGGACCCCAAATTTTACATCCAATTTTTAAAAGTAGGCTATATGTAGGCCTATATTCTTAATATTTGGGGTATTAAATTATAGGTCTTTATAACGAAATACATTTTTTTTAATCCGACGGAAACACAGTTATTGAATTGGAATGAAACTATTGACAGTAAAATTATATTTTGAACAGACTTTAATATATATTACCAATTTGATAATATAATTAGGAATTATGTTATTACTCACTTTTAATGAGACGGTTGAGCTTGACGCCTCTTGCAGAGTTCCTGTTTTTTTTTGGCTCAATATTAGTCAAATTTAGTCGATATGACCTGTATTTTCGAAGATTTTAAACCTCTAGAATTTTAAACCTTTAAAATGGACATCTAGTGTCCATTTTTTGTGAAAAATTTCTACTTCTTTACTTCCCACTTGCTTTATGATATTTTTAAATCAATTACGTCTGCGGACCATCTGCACCGTGTTCGCGAACCACCAGTGGTCCGCGATAAAAAAAATAACTTTATTTTCTGCATATCATAATTGCAATTTTCACTGATTTAACAAAAGCATTCTGGCACTTTTTTACATAAGTTTACCTGATTTTATTATTTGTTTGTATAGAGTGAAAGTTATTAAACGAAGAAAAAATTAAAGAATAATTCATTTTATGCAAAAATGACAATGCAAGAATGACCAGCTTTATTTCATGAAGTCTTTTTATCCATAAAAGCATTTACAAAAGGTAAATGAGAAATAAGAGAACTAAAAGAGGGGGGAAAATATAATGAATTTCTATGCTGCAGACCGAGAAAAATAAAAATAGAATCTTATTGATAAAAATGAGAGAAAAGAAATAGAAAAGGTGGAAAAATAATAACGAGCGGAAGATGTAAACAATAAAATAGAACAATTGATAGAAGGAAAGGAAGAAAACATGAATGGGGTGAAACAGAGATAAAAGGTTCGGTGGAACGGTGGATGGAGTCAGAAATGCTATCTGGAAAGAAATTGGATCCACGGTGAGATAGAGGCTTAAATAAAAGAAAGAGAGTATCTGGGAGATGCAAGCAGTTGTTTGTAAGTGTTAAATCGATGGGGGAGGTCTTATGTGTTTCCAATTTCTACGATACGGTGAATTTGAGCAGCAGAAATGTTCTTTTGTGAGAATTACAACTCTTGTAAGATGTAAGGGACGTTTAAAGACGGAAGAAAACAGGCTCCAACTATCATAGAAGACGGGATCTACATTTCAAAACCAGTAATATCCATTTCAAATAGTAATCTCTTGGCGTCACGTGTGGTTTCTTTGTTATCTCATAAATGCCAAACTGCAGAAGTGATCTTTTTTACCACCACATGCTAAAATACCTACCTTATGTACAGGGCCCTGTTTCATAGAACTTGCTGATAATATTAGTTAATAATATTAGAACTCATAATATTATTCATTAGTAGGGCCCTGATTTATTGGTGAAATAAAATGGATGATTTCGGTGTTAACTTCCTTCTATTTCGGTGGGTATTTCGTGAAATAAATTACTTATAGGCTAATACGTTGGGAACATTGCGCAATGATAAACTTTGCTTCTTTATTTAGATGAACTAACACCCCCCCCATTTCTATATTCTTCTGCCCTTGTATGAACTGAAGTAACTTTCGATTTAGGCATGATTAGAGTTATTATTCAAATATAATGACGAGAAATATTATCGTAATTTCTACTAAACACCATCAGATAGCCATTTGCAAACAGAAGTGCCAACCATATACCACTGTGGATAAAGGACGAAATATGTTGAATACAAGTAACAAACATTCTACACTCTTCTGCTGTAATCGATCATAGGCATCGCTAACTTGGCAAAGACATAGCACGAAAGGAGTGTACTCAACAGTACAAACCAGGTCACAGACAATCTTTGCGTATATTCTGCAATCTTTGTAATCGATCATAAACATCGATAGTTCGGTAAATCTTCGACAGCCACAGGAACAGCAGAAAAAAAGCATGCTGCTAAGAAATAAAAAATACAGTATACCAAAACACAATATTGTGATTTTATGGCACATTTTCGTGCTCATTTCTCACTTTACGGACAGAAGAGGCATATTTCGCGCTTATATACACATTTCGCGGAATCGAGTAAATTTCGCGATATTTCGTGGATTTAATTTCGTTCATATTGCTATTTTAAGCATATAAAAGCTAAATATAGCTAAGGGAGGTAGTTTTATAAAATTTCGCGCTTATCGTTGTTACCAAAAAATACGGCCCCTATTCATTAGTTATCAAAATCTTGTTTCATAGATATATGAACACTACTCATAAAATCTCTTCACTAATATTATTAGTTCATTAGTCAGCTCATTGATTCGGAGGTTATGTCTGGATTTGGAAATTGCAATACAGTTAGTTATGACAAATAACATTACCCACATATTCGTTCACATATGCTTATCAAACTAGACCTTTGTTCTTCCGTAAGCCCTGCTTAACGAATCTATCTGGAGCTTAACTCGGAATTCGATTACAAAAATAACTTATTATCTGCATATCATAATTCCAATTATCGCTGATTATACCAAAGCATTCTGGCACTTAACAGACAAATTTACAGACAAACAGAAGAAATTGCAGACAGAACTTACAACAAAAAACTATGAACCTTTACATTGAACGTTAATTTGTTAATAAACTTAGTTTTATATTTAAATATTGGTTTTCATATAATATTTTCTTCCACATTGTGTTGTTCTTTAATTGTACATTTGTGATAAATCATGAACTTAACAAAAGTATTATCTAAAAACTAAACTAAACTCCGTGGCGCTACATCCCTGGAGGGACTTGGCCTACCACCCGACCGCTGCGTCATCTCCCGTAGGCAGATGGCAGGATTGGGGGGCGTGTGGTCAGCATGCCGACACCCACGGCCGTTAATGGTGGTTTTCTTGACCGGAGCCGCTACTTCTCTATCAAGTAGCTCCTCAATTTGGAATCACGAGGCTGAGTGCACCCCTACCAGACCTCCCTACCTCAGAAAAATCCGAGGAGGTACCGGGAATCGAACCCGGGCCGACGGATCTGTAGTCAGCGACGCTAACCACAAGACCACGCCGGCGGACAAAATATTATCTTCCCTCCATTAAAAAACACAATATCACCTAAGTGAGGAAAAGTAATAATAATAATAATAATAATAATAATAATAACAATAATAATAATACTAGTAATAAGACTAATAATAATAATAATAACAACTCCAATGTCTTTTGAAAATGATTAGTGAAGGCACAATTGAAGCTAATAATAGCAAAGGATGAGCAAGACCACAGTACATGGATCAAATTAAGGATGACATGAAATGAAAAACGTACGAAGAATTAAAAGGGAAGGCAGAAAGAAGATCAGACTGGAGAATCGCTGCAAACCAAACCAAGGATTGAGGACTAAACAAAGAAGAATAATAAATATAACAACGTTTAATTATTTCAAATATTTAAGGATTAGCTTCGCTCGGTTAGTTACTATTATTATTATTATTATTATTATTATTATTACCATTATTATTATTATAACCAGGGCCCAGATTCTGATGACCTAAAATTGTTTGAAAAATGACCCTAAATTTTAAAGAAAATGACTGAATAATTTTAAAAAGACCTAAAAACTTATATTTTATTTATATAAAATTATTATTGTACACACAAAGTTATAGCGTAGTTTGTATATAATTGTAAAAACTGTAAATAACTGTAATGTTGTAAATGTTCTATTCTCACGGAAATTTATACTGGCACTGAGGCACTGGTGAGTCGAAATTCGGCACATCCTTTTGTGGTCTGCCGGATTATGTTGTTGTTTATTAAGGGTAAACAGTAGTTTGCACTCTCAAATCCAAGCAGGTGGCAGACTCTGGTGCCAAGTCAATCTAATAACAATAGTAATATAATACAAAATTTTCTAGTTTCTTTGATTCTCATTTCGGACTGAGACATGGCAACACTTTTCCTTCTTGCATTAAACAAACCACACTTCAAAGACAGCTCTGCTAGCTACGAAAAAAGTTAATACACGCAATGTAAATACATGAAAATGACTAAGTAAGGAAGCAAATGACATGAAAATGTCAAAATAATGACCTTGTGACGGGCTTTTCTTACTTTATGCTATAAAGTTCCTTAACTTCTTGGATTAAATCTTCGCCAAAATTCTTCGCCAAAATCTGTGACGACTAATATGTGATTATTCTCAATCGTAGTATATAAGTTTACTGAACTCCTACAAAACAAGGTCACTCATACACCTGTCGTGTCATCACAACACTGCCTGCATAGTCCACATTCCAACGTTCAGTACAACTACCTTTGACACCGGGTGATTGCAAACTTCCTACTCTCAGTCTACTTTCTCTCTCTTTTAACAATTTACCCAGTCTTGATAATATTGATGAAAATTTATATTAACGGGCGCCATCATCAATACGCTTCCTCTTTTCTTTTTGTTATGTATCAGCCCAGACACAAATTAAATTATAGATACACAGGCTATGTACCTACATGCCCCTCGACTAGCTTTTAAATTAACAGTGGAGACGGGAGTTGGGTTCGGATTTACCTTTCGTTTTTTTTTTATTCTGCTTCTTCTTTTTCTCCTTTTTTCAATACTCACTACCAAAGTATGTAACTTAGCACAAAAACCAGCTACTCTCAAACCATTACAAGGATAAGGGTCAAAAATCTGAACTTCACGTTAATTTACTTTGCATAACAATAACCATAATTTATTTAATATATTATTTTTTTTTCTTTTTTCAACAATAACAATCTTATATACAATAAATTACATTTACACTACATTAACCATTCAACACTTTTATTGGTAGGATAATATTTGATTATTCAAGGTTAGTATACCCAATTTTAACTATATAAGTACGTTCTCTGTTCAACAATAACAAATCCTTAATTAATTACTTTAATTTTCTTTCTTTGTTTTTCAGGTATCTACTAGAACGTCTTGTATTATTCTTCTAATTTACTACTGACTTGTGTAGTCATTTACATTTGCAACTTCAGGATAGTTCAATATATATATTATACTGGGTTTTTTTTTTCTTGAATAAATAAAGGTTTTCAATTCATAATCCAGTCCTTACTCTACAGATTACACTCAATAATCCCACCTATGTCTCCTATATTAGTCTATTTGTCAGCTTAGTCCATGAAGAATTGTATTTAAAGATAGATAGAAAAGACAGTCTCACGAAGAAAGAAATAGAAGTTTAGGCCTATACCCACAGAGTGACTGTGGCGATAGACCACCGATACAGGAGCGACGTCTAGATCTTGAGTTACAAACAATCTGACTCCTCTCCTGCAACCGGGAAAATATTAATGGGCCGCAAACAAAAATAAAATTTTGTAAATCGATGTCAGAGGTCCCTGACACTCTCTCCTAGAGGCACGTGGGGCCGTTGTTCGCCTCCAACATCGATGGCTTTCACAATCTCTCATAAATTTCTTTTCTTTATATGTTACTGGTATAGGCCTTGTCTACTACCAGATTTTATTTGTTTGATTCGGGATACTTCCGGCGTTCCCTCACCTCCCCCTTACAATCTCTGGTACTTGCTAATAAACTACTTATCATCAGTACACTACTCGCAATTTCCTATTCTCCTCTTTCTAACCTAACCAATCATTTGTTGTTATCTTTCAACTCACTCTCCTCTTTCTAACCTGACCAGTCATCAGCTATTATCTTTTAACCCCTTTCTTTCTTTAAGTAGAGTTCCCTTCAGCTTATACCATTGATTTAATTCACTCGGTGGTTATTCTAGTTTTCCTACTTCTTACGTTACTACTCTTTAGCATGGGCACCCAATCTTCTTTTGTCTCTAAATTCCCTATAATTCTAACTGAAACTAATTCACGCCCAGATTAGTAAGCTTCTCTATAACCCCTTTAGTGACTTCTACTTCTACCCTAACATGTAAATTTTCCAATGGTACACACCTAATGCACTACCACTCGTAGGCCTTCTTTTGCCCTTCAATCTTTCCACTTCTTATCCCCCTCTACCATGTTCCATACACCTTCGCTTGTAGATAAATCTCTATAAAAAAAACATAACTTAACATTACAGGCCAGCATGAAATCTATTTATAGATAGTCACCCGTCACCTGAAAGAAACCCAAGTGGGAGGGGCCCTCGTAAGAAGTACTAAGCATGCCCCTTAATTACTTTTCTTCCTTACTCCCCTCGCGTCCTGTCTCAAAAATAACAAAGTTTCTATGAGCATCACCAATTGCCCCTAGCTATGTATTCATTCGTGGGACAATCACCCAAAAAAAACCTAAAGTGAAGAGATCTATCTGTATCCTTCAGCGGTTAGGCTCTTGACTGCTCTTTTATAATTAACTTAGACCAGAAATAGAAAGTAGTTGGATTACTGGATTTCATCACTTTACTTCTAGAATTCTCACTTCTATATTTCTATTCTATTCTTCTATCATACCCTACGGCGTCTGATTGCCATACATGACTTAGAAACCATCCTTAAAAAAGGAATATCTCAGTTTTCTCACTCCTCAAACAATAAGAAAAAGTCTAGACTATTATACTCAACCAGTGATGTCCAACTTATCCTCCGATCCTGAGTTGTCTCCCATTACTTCCTGATGTCCATATCTGCTCTTATTCAGAGCGAGCAGTCACGACTCACTCTCACAGCTGATGTTCGCTGTAGCGGTGTCTCGTACTGGCCGACTTGGTGTATTCTTCTGATTAATGACTATCTCCATATAGTCGGGTCAAGGAAGTTCACAACCAGAATTTCCTTAGATGGAAGTCTGACACATCATCATGCCAGAACGTCGCTACCGCTGTCACACATCCCAATCTCGTCTTCTCCCTTCTGCCTTTTCAACTTCTCTCACTCGTAGTCAGGCACGTACTCCCTACTGTCTTTTTCGGATCAGCTCTTCTCCCGTCGACTCACCGTCGGCGCATGCGCACTTCTCTTTTTTCTGTAATTCAAAATAAATTCAGGGCAGTATCGATAGTCATAACAGGGTTCAATATCGATTAATCGAAGTCTCCCCAACCCTTCCTTTGTTTAGAAATGGTTTCTTATCGTCTATTATGCACGCAGCCATTCGCTACGTGACATTCTTCCCCCACTCACCATAAAAAAAATAATGTTAACACTGTTCACATTTTTTTTTTTTTTTTTTTTTTTTGTTTAGTTTACCAGCCTTAAAGAATGTTTATCCAGGAACAAAGGGTTTCAAGTCTTTGACGTGCCACTTCCCCAACTTTTTACCAAAACGGTTTGTCAGTTCGTAGCTATTTTCACTGAACTTTTTCTTTATAATATAGGGCCCGACAAACTTTGCACTTAAACCTGCTGTATAAGCTTGTGAGGCATCACTTAATTTAAAGTTTCTTCTTAACACTAGATCTCCTGGACGAAATTTCACCTCTCTCCTCCGAAGATTATAATAATGACTCGAATTCTTATAGGCGGTTTCTAAGTTATGTCTAACCATCAAACGTACCGTTTTCAATTTATTGAGTTTTTCCACCCAAAGTTTTGGGATTTCTTTATGAATCGGTTGGTTTTCCACCCTTTCAATCCTACTGATAATTTCAGGCTCCTTCCCATAATTTAGCATATAAGGAGTGCATCCAGTGGAACTATGCTTAGCCGTATTTATAGCAAAATTAAATTCTCTCAAATACACGTCCCAAACTGTTTGATCCTTTTGAATGTAACTAGAAATCATTGTTTTCAATACTCTATTGACTCTTTCTACTGGATTTCCTTGTGGCGAATATACAGGTAAATAACAAGGAGTTATATTAAAAGCTTTAGCTATCTCTCGCATTAATTTACTAGTATATTGCGGTCCATTATCCATCAGCAAATATCCCGGAATTCCCCATTTAAGGATAATCAATTCATAAAATGCTTCCGTAACTGCTCTACTGGTTGCTTTCCTTAACGCTTTACATTCTACATATTTGGTAAAGGTGTCCTGAAATACTACAATGTATCGGTTCCCTTTTTTGGAACGTGGGTAAGGTCCCAACAAATCAGTAGCTACAGTCATCCAAGGTTTCTCTTTCTGGTAAAAATGCATTGGTCCTGCTTGAGCCGTTTGTAACACCTTCTGTCTCTGACATATTTCACAAGCAGTAACATACTTAGCAACATCTCTAAACATTCCCGGCCAATAATACTTGTTTGCTATTCTAAAAAAAGTTTTAGCTATCCCCATATGTCCTGCAGTAGGTGCATCATGACATTCCTGCAATACTTTAATCCTAAAATCTTGCGGAATAACTAATTTCCACCTATTCACTGTTCCCTCTAAAGTTTGTTCTAACTGATCTAATCTTAAATGGTACAACTTCTCATCTACGACCTTCCAATCTGGCCAAAATTTAGGTTTACTTTGTACTTGCTCCTTCCGCTTAACATACCAAGCATCTTGTATATTTTCCCATTCCACTACTTCAGAGTTATCAGTCAACAAGAGGCAAAATTCTTCCTCTACCGTTTTCTCTTGAACTTTCCCTTCGTGTATTCTAGATAAAGCATCCGGAACTTTTTGTAATCTACCAGGCCTATGTATTACTTCAAAATCATACTCCTGGAGCAATAAACTCCACCTAGCTAATCGTCCGGTCGGATTCTGTAATGTATTTAACCATTTCAGAGCAAAGTGATCAGTATATACTTTAAAATGATAACCTTCCAAATAAGGACGAAACTTTTGAACTGCCCATAATATAGCTAACAATTCTTTCTCGACTATTGCCCACTTTTGCTCGCCTACCGTTAAAGTTCTACTAGCATAAGCTATTACTTTTTCCTCTCCTTCCTCTCCTGTCTGAATTAATGCTGCTCCTAGTCCTGAAAAACTAGCGTCGGTCTGTAGCACTAGGGGTTTAGTATAATCCGGACAAGTTAATATAGGACTACTAGATAATTTCGATTTCAATTCATCAAAAGATTCCTGACATTCCTTAGTCCAACGCCATTTCTGATTCTTTTTCAGAAGTGCAGTGAGGGGCTTTACAACTTCAGAAAAAAATGGAATGAATCGTCGGTACCAAGAAGCCAATCCTAAAAATGCTCGTACTTCCTTGACTTTTGTAGGGGCTGGATACTCAAGGATACACGAGATTTTATCTGAATCTACAGCAATTCCTAATGGAGTAATGATATGACCCAAATATTTTAATTCACTTCTGCAAAATTTTGATTTTTCCCTATTAATTTTCAGGTTAGCTTTTCTTAATTTCTCTAAGACTTTTTCTAACAAGGACAAATGTTCTTCAAATGTCTCGCTAATAAGTACTATATCATCCAAATAACAAAAGCATTTCTCTCCTATCTCTTCTCTTAATATAGTATCAACTAATCTTTGAAACGAGGCTGGTGCGTTATGGATTCCAAAAGGCATAACTCGAAACTGATACAATCCTCTACCAGGTACGGTAAATGCTGTTTTTTCTTTACTTGCTTCATCTAATGGAACTTGCCAATACCCATTTTTCAAATCTATTGTACTGATATACCTAGCATGTCGTAATTTACTCAAAACATGTTCAATGTATGGCAAAGGATAACTATCTCTTTTAGTACAATTGTTTACTTTTCTGAAATCTACGCAGAACCTCCATGTTCTATCTGGTTTCTTTACCATAACTACCGGAGACGACCAAGGTGAATTTGAAGGCTCTATAACTTTTTCCAATAACATTTTATCTATTTCCGCGTGTATAATTTTTTCCAAAATGGGTGATACTGGATAATATCTTTGTTTTATAGGTTTTGCATCGCCTGTATCAATAACATGAGAAATCAGATCGGTAAGTCCAGTACACTGATCAAATTTCTGTAACTGATTTTCCAAAAACATATTCAATCTGTCCCTTTCCTGAGGTGTAGGTAAAGTAAGAATATTATGTAGTTGATCTTCTTCTTTTAAATCTATAGCCTTAACAAATTGAAAAATTTTTGCTGGTTCATCTTTGAAATACCAAGTCCCATCTTGCAAATCTACTACTAACCCAATCTGTTTCAAAACATCCATGCCCAGAATCATATCTACTGCTAAATTTGGCATAATTTTACATTTTATCTGAAAGATCCTGTCCTGCAATTTCATCTCAAAAGTTCTTTCTCCTGTTATAGAACTATAAGTTTTATCTGCTAGTTGCACCACCCTAACTTCAGATTCTTCTACTGCTAAATCTAACATTTTACACAAAAAATCACCCTTCTCTCCCACATAAGTTTTATCTGAACCGGAATCTATTAAAGCAATAAATGTAATATCCTCCAGCAAAATTTCAACAAAACATCTATCTCCATTAACTAAATCTGTAGGATTTATATTTAACATCACACAAGCCTGATTTTTAGTTAATTGTCTTAAAGAATTTGTAGGCCTAACTTTTCTTTCTTGGGGCATCCTACAATCAATAGACCTATGTCCAAGCTTATTACAATTATAACATTTAATCGTAGTGCGTGGAGTAACTCTACGAGGTGCCTTACACTCGAACTGCCTATGTCCTGTTTTATCACAATTCCAACATCGCTGGTTATTTGAAAAACGTAAGGTGGTGTTTTTACCATTATCCCTCGACTCATCCTGTCTCTCTTTATTTTCTATTACTTTAACCATTCTAGAATCATTTACAGGACTTGAATTCCGTTCCTTATCCCACGTCTTTGCAGAAAAACTAACATTGGGTTTCTTTTGTAACTCGGACGATGGAAGTTCCTGTTTTCCCTGAATTCCTAGCGCTGTATGAACTGAAGGTATAACAACTTGTCTCTGAGGTTTATAAGCCGTTTCTTTAATTGTAGCTCTAACCTGCGTTGGAGGAGGAATATATCTCTCAGAATCTAACAATATTTGTTCATACTGTCTACCTACACGTATTAAATCTGTTATAGTTTGAATCTCTGCAGGTCTAAGGTACAATTTTACATCAGGACGCAAATTTTTGATAACAGTCTTCATCATTTGTTGAGGACTCATTGGAGTACTCAGCCTCCTCATTAACGTTTGAATAGCATTAACATAATCAAAAATCGATTCTTTGGGACCTTGCGTTCTCTGTCTAATCTCATCCAAAAGCGAGTCTTCCTCATCAATAGGCAAATAATATTCTCTAAATTCTTTCAAAAAAACTTCCCATGTAGGCCAATCTGTTAATCTGTTCCTGTACCAAAGTAAAGCTGAATCTTGTAAAATTTCGGGTAATACTGACAATAACTCTGCACCCTGTAACTTAGAACTTTGTTTTAAATCTTCCAATCTCTCCAAAAATAAGTAAATACTATCCCCAGGTTTGAATTTAATGTTCCATTTACGAACCAGATCCAAAGTATTTGGTTTATGCGGCTCTAACTGAATTGTAAACGATGGTACTACTGGTACAACTTCTTCTGAATCAGCTACCGCCATGGCCTTCCTACGCATTAACTTAACCCATGTATACACTACATCTCCATATGAATCTTGTGGTACCGTTATATTATGTTCAACTAAATCTTCTTCCAAAACTTCCTGACTCAGAGCAAAAGCCGTAATTAACACTTGAAATGACTGAGGGTTCTTACGGGCATAATCTAACAAGCGTTGTCTTAACTCATCCCTTGTACCTGTGGTCGGTAACTTTACTCTATCACATTCTGCCTCTAAATCCGCCTTCCTCAACTTCCTAATAGCTTGGGTTAGCTCAGCTGCTCTTATTTGTACATACGGATCAACATAAGTAGCCATATTTATATATTAACAATACCACTGGAAAAAAAGATTAGAACACACAATAGTTCAGTCGTCTGTCTTAGTCATCTATAGAAGTCCTTACTTGTCAATAGTCATTATTCTTTTCCCAAAAATATGTTATTATTATTATTATTATTATTTGTTTTTGAGAATAAATTTCAGTTATACTAACCTAACTCCCAAAATTCTTTTAACCCTATCTCGCCTCACGTTAGGATATCAAACTATCACTGCCTCACGCTATGGGCTATCATAATATGGAACTTCAACTGAATAAAGGTTTCTTTTTTTTTTTTTTTTTTTTTTTAACAATTTTAACTAAATTAAGTTGCAACAATTAGCAATACTGTTTTGTTTTAACACTACTCAGCCCCACGATATGGGCGCCAAACTTTGTGAAGACTGGACTTCACGTTAACTTTGCTTTAAGTAACAACGACCGTATTTTATTTAATATATTATTTTTTTTTCTTTTTTCAACAATAACAATCTTATATACAATAAATTACATTTACACTACATTAACCATTCAACACTTTTATTGGTAGGATAATATTTGATTATTCAAGGTTAGTATACCCAATTTTAACTATATAAGTACGTTCTCTGTTCAACAATAACAAATCCTTAATTAATTACTTTAATTTTCTTTCTTTGTTTTTCAGGTATCTACTAGAACGTCTTGTATTATTCTTCTAATTTACTACTGACTTGTGTAGTCATTTACATTTGCAACTTCAGGATAGTTCAATATATATATTATACTGGGTTTTTTTTTTCTTGAATAAATAAAGGTTTTCAATTCATAATCCAGTCCTTACTCTACAGATTACACTCAATAATCCCACCTATGTCTCCTATATTAGTCTATTTGTCAGCTTAGTCCATGAAGAATTGTATTTAAAGATAGATAGAAAAGACAGTCTCACGAAGAAAGAAATAGAAGTTTAGGCCTATACCCACAGAGTGACTGTGGCGATAGACCACCGATACAGGAGCGACGTCTAGATCTTGAGTTACAAACAATCTGACTCCTCTCCTGCAACCGGGAAAATATTAATGGGCCGCAAACAAAAATAAAATTTTGTAAATCGATGTCAGAGGTCCCTGACACTCTCTCCTAGAGGCACGTGGGGCCGTTGTTCGCCTCCAACATCGATGGCTTTCACAATCTCTCATAAATTTCTTTTCTTTATATGTTACTGGTATAGGCCTTGTCTACTACCAGATTTTATTTGTTTGATTCGGGATACTTCCGGCGTTCCCTCACCTCCCCCTTACAATCTCTGGTACTTGCTAATAAACTACTTATCATCAGTACACTACTCGCAATTTCCTATTCTCCTCTTTCTAACCTAACCAATCATTTGTTGTTATCTTTCAACTCACTCTCCTCTTTCTAACCTGACCAGTCATCAGCTATTATCTTTTAACCCCTTTCTTTCTTTAAGTAGAGTTCCCTTCAGCTTATACCATTGATTTAATTCACTCGGTGGTTATTCTAGTTTTCCTACTTCTTACGTTACTACTCTTTAGCATGGGCACCCAATCTTCTTTTGTCTCTAAATTCCCTATAATTCTAACTGAAACTAATTCACGCCCAGATTAGTAAGCTTCTCTATAACCCCTTTAGTGACTTCTACTTCTACCCTAACATGTAAATTTTCCAATGGTACACACCTAATGCACTACCACTCGTAGGCCTTCTTTTGCCCTTCAATCTTTCCACTTCTTATCCCCCTCTACCATGTTCCATACACCTTCGCTTGTAGATAAATCTCTATAAAAAAAACATAACTTAACATTACAGGCCAGCATGAAATCTATTTATAGATAGTCACCCGTCACCTGAAAGAAACCCAAGTGGGAGGGGCCCTCGTAAGAAGTACTAAGCATGCCCCTTAATTACTTTTCTTCCTTACTCCCCTCGCGTCCTGTCTCAAAAATAACAAAGTTTCTATGAGCATCACCAATTGCCCCTAGCTATGTATTCATTCGTGGGACAATCACCCAAAAAAAACCTAAAGTGAAGAGATCTATCTGTATCCTTCAGCGGTTAGGCTCTTGACTGCTCTTTTATAATTAACTTAGACCAGAAATAGAAAGTAGTTGGATTACTGGATTTCATCACTTTACTTCTAGAATTCTCACTTCTATATTTCTATTCTATTCTTCTATCATACCCTACGGCGTCTGATTGCCATACATGACTTAGAAACCATCCTTAAAAAAGGAATATCTCAGTTTTCTCACTCCTCAAACAATAAGAAAAAGTCTAGACTATTATACTCAACCAGTGATGTCCAACTTATCCTCCGATCCTGAGTTGTCTCCCATTACTTCCTGATGTCCATATCTGCTCTTATTCAGAGCGAGCAGTCACGACTCACTCTCACAGCTGATGTTCGCTGTAGCGGTGTCTCGTACTGGCCGACTTGGTGTATTCTTCTGATTAATGACTATCTCCATATAGTCGGGTCAAGGAAGTTCACAACCAGAATTTCCTTAGATGGAAGTCTGACACATCATCATGCCAGAACGTCGCTACCGCTGTCACACATCCCAATCTCGTCTTCTCCCTTCTGCCTTTTCAACTTCTCTCACTCGTAGTCAGGCACGTACTCCCTACTGTCTTTTTCGGATCAGCTCTTCTCCCGTCGACTCACCGTCGGCGCATGCGCACTTCTCTTTTTTCTGTAATTCAAAATAAATTCAGGGCAGTATCGATAGTCATAACAGGGTTCAATATCGATTAATCGAAGTCTCCCCAACCCTTCCTTTGTTTAGAAATGGTTTCTTATCGTCTATTATGCACGCAGCCATTCGCTACGTGACAACCTAAAATTGAAATAAACGCCCTAAAAATATAAAATTGCATAAAATGACAAAGAAATTACCTAATAAAAATGTATTTCTATAATCTAGGGGCCATGATTAGGATTTATCTGCTAATTGGCAATGTCTATGCAGCATCAATAAAAAAATGACATGTCATTAGAATCCGGGCCCTGATTATTACATTAGGATTATAACAGTATGGAAAGTAAACTTTATAAAATGATGTTATAGGACTACCTAAATATACAAATTTGGTTTTAAGATTGCAGAGCTTATTTCATTAGCCACTATCAGATGGCTTAGTATTAAACAAAAGGTAAAAGAAGTCCCTTTAAGATATGTTAGAAGCCATTATACGTGGTTACTAGTGATTTTATATGTAAATCCCCACACTTGAGAATCTTGGCCGCCTGCGACCTCCCGTGGCTCTCTTATAAAAGGGTTCAGTCGAAATTTATTCCTGCAATATCGCTTTCACATCGAGTTAGACCTCGTAGGCTCTGTTCCAGGCACAAGTTCACACTGAGAAGAATTTGCGACCTCATTCCGGGTTCAGCTCGTTTTGGAAATACTGTCCATTTCGGTTTAATAGATCTAACAGAAGATAAGGGGAGATGGTGGCAGAAATCACGAAAAATCACAAAATTTTATTTCTTTATTTTTTGCACGACGTAACTAATTAGTGGTACTTACGAATATTGTTGCCGTGGATCGTAACTTGACATTCCCGCACGCAATCTGGTTGCTATGAAAACAAAAGAAATCTCCGTGCGGTAAAAATTCCAAAAAGCACAAGTGCCGTAAGTAAAATCATCATAATACAAGCCTTTATGGAAGAACGGAACCAAGGCCCCCCAGTTTGTGGCGACTTTAATATGACAAATGTTCGGTCCCCATAACAACTAACATATGCGAATCACTTTCTGAAATAAACATCTACCTTCAATAATGTATATACATAATATTTTCAGCTAATATCTCAATTAATATAAATAAATTGATATAAGTAATCATTGTGCAAAAAATAGCATGCAATACTCGTGCGTAAGCGCATAACGGATCTCGGAAATTGAAAAAACTCGGCGCAAGCGCCTCGTTTTTTCAAACTCTCTCCTCGATCCGTATGCACCGCTTACGGCACTTGTATCGCAATAAGTACATAATATCTTTGAGATGATATAGGCCTAATGAAAATATCGCGATGCTTTTATTTTCGAGTTATGCCAAAAAATTGTCAAAGCCATCTGAAATTAGACAATTGACATGTATTACCGAAAACTGATGTTTCCATAGCGCAAAGAAAATCACGTTTTCTGTCAGTTTTTCACTCATAACTCGCGAACGAAAGCGAAATTTAAAGATATTTTTTCGAGGTCAATTCGGCCATCTTTCAATCCATCTATGTTTAAAATTTCAGATTTCTGCGTGCAGTAGATTTCGCTGGGCACCGCGCACAGGCAGACAAACACTTCCTCTTATTATTGTAGATAGATGGTAGAAGATGTAGGACTATAATTTATAAAGATTTAATGCGTTGTGCGAGAGGATACTATGAATATCTCTGATATCTGTGTCTTATGTGGTGTTAATACAATAGAGTTTAGACTATCGAAGTACTGCTGTCGAGAACTTCTGCTCTACTCAACTGAATGACCCCAATAAGGTCGATGGAGTGGGCCAACGTTATTGGAACCACGTCCCTAGAGGATGTCCACCATACTGTCACGCAAAATGTGAAACTGAACTGTAGTATAATAAGATATGCAGTCCGGAAATGAGAACAGCAAAATATACTAGGGTCGTTCAGAAAGTAAAGAGCGATTTGGCATAACTAAATAATATAACGAAATATATCAACATACATTCCTTCACATAATATGCTTATCAGTAGGGTTCGGAAGTTTATGACCTAAAAATTGAAAAATATGACTGCAAATATGACCTTAAAAATGACTAAATATGACCCAAAAATCCTAAATATGACCTCCTAAAAGAACGCATTTTCTACAAATAAATATTATAATTTAAAACGCTTATGCCCGGTTTCTACAAACTTGTGAATTACCTATGGGTAAATTACCCATGGACAAATTAGTTCCATTTAACCTACAATGGTATAATGAGCAAGGCCTTGGAGTTGTACAGTTAATTTAATTCAGAAGGCTTTGATTCTCATTGTTATTGATCCTATGAAAGGTTAAATTTTATCCAGCCATCCATGAAAGGACAAATTAACCCAAAGATTTACCCTTGGACAGATCTAGCCCGAGTTTGTAGGAACATTTTTTCTGTCATTTTCATATTTACCTAGAGGACATTTATCTAGAAACTCGCCACAAGTGTATGTGATTGCTATCTTTAAATTATTTGTGTTTGTGTGGTGTTATTCTTGTGTAAATTCTGTAAATTCTGTGCATTAGATAATTTACCCATAGGTAATTCGCGAGTTTATAGAAACCGGCCATGAATGACACTAAATTATTACATCATATTAATTCATTCAGATAATCACTTTTTAACAATATTACAGGTGATTTACAGTTTTACTTGTAAAAAACTTCTAATCTGTTAATGTTTCCAGATACCACTTCAAAATAATGTGAACTGATAATATTTTTAAAAACATGTCTATTGCATGTTGTTGAAGAGATAATTGTGCTGTTACTTGTAACTGTCCCTTCACATTTCGGTTACAGTAAAACCAAAATATTCGTGAATCGTTTCTGAAAAAAGTCGACAATTTAGTGCACATACTGCATAATGGTGCTCTTTTACCGAATTTGTAACTGAAATATGACGTTAAACTACAAATATGACCGAAATATGACCAAGACTACGAAAATGACCAAAATATGTCATTATATGCAAAATAAAAACGGCCCGATTAGGATAACAAATGCGCAAATTATGTTTAATTTGTGTTTGCGGCGAGAATGGAGATCAGGATAAAAATATGACAAGTCATAAACATCCGAACCCTACTTATCAAACTACACCTTTTCAACCTCAATTTCGGAAAAAGTAATTTCAATTTCGGAAAAAGTAATTCCAATTTCGGAAAAAGTAACTTCAATTTCGGAAAAGGTAATTTCAATTTCGGAAAAAGTAACTTCAATTTCGGAAATACGAGGGTATAGTAAAGTTGGTACCACGCTAAGACAAATGACTCAATCGGAGCGAGATTATGTAGAGAAGTAGCTAGAAGGTGTACCTAAATGTTCCAAATAAAACAGTTTTGATTTTCACTGTGGTTTTCATTTTATGCCCCATCGAATGCTTTAAAAAATAGCCCTCGTATTTTCGAAATTGAAGTTACTTTTTCCGAAATTGAGATGACTTTTTCCGAAATTGAAATTACTTTTTCCGAATTTGAAATTACTTTTTCCGAAATTGAAATTACTTTTTCCGAAATTGAGGTTGAAATGGTGTAGACCTTTGTTTATTCAAAAGAATATTTCCAAGTTATTGTTTAAATAAACCTATTGATTACCCATCAAAACTATTATGTGTTGAATTCAATGTTATGATAATCGAACAGCTTTATAAGTTAAAATTATTAATATATTACCATAAAAAACAGATCTAAATTTATTTCCCACAGTCATTGTCAAAATACAAGAAGAAACGCCATCTTTCGTTTCGCTGAATAAAAATGTAAGTCGACCAAGGGTCAATTACATGGTCAAAACTATGGTTTAAAATTGTATAACAGTTTTATTGCTGAGTACCCTGAATATGTAAATTACAATCTTAATCATTTTAAGAGGAAAATAAAAAAGTTATTAGATAATATTAATAACACACTTTAATTTTGTTTGGTCTTTCAATGTTTCAACCCAATTTATTTTGTAGTTGTTGTTGTAAATTCTATTTTAACCACTGGTTAATCCTAAAAAATTATTTTTATTTACATGTACTCATAAATTTAGAACTTTTTCGTGTATAGTATACTGTGCAGTGATATGTAATTATATTTATATTAATCTACTATACCCCCTAAACACGAGCGTTGCTCATATATGGGCATGTTTGGTTTCATTTGTTTTTACTTGTATTAAATATGTAATAATAACAATTTAAACTTTTTTATCTTCCCTTTTTTCACAAACATCTTATATTATTATTATTATTATTATTATTATTATTATTATTATTATTATTATTATTATTATTATTATTATTATTACACATTTAATACAAGTAAAAACAAATAAAACCAAACATACCCCTATATGAGCAAAGCTCGTGTTTAGGGGATATAGTATATTAATATAAAATATATAATTACACATCAATACACAGTATACTACAAACCAAAAGTTCGGGTTTAGTTTCCCACTCTACTGGATTTCGGCACGCGATGTTCGGCGTTGGTATGCGGTCTCTGGCTTGCAGACCAACACTCCCATTGGCTCCCAACGACCTTGCATGTCATTGGTCTGTTCCATACGGTCCTGCAACCTCTACATAAAGCTAAATAATGCAAAACACTAACCACATTAGTTAAGTGCGCGAGCGGAGGCGGTAGCCGAAGCGAAGCGCCCTTGCATTTTAGAATAATGTACGATACACTGTTTGTCGGTTTCGAAAATGTGGCATATTATATCTCCCGGAGGGTTGTCTGACCATTATCACGTTGGTAGCTGATTCCAGCACCACGTGACCCATCGGCTTCTTCCCAGCATGCACCTGCGCTGTTTCTAGCAGCTGATTCTGTATTATTGTGATTCCAATCTGAGCGCCATTTTAGGTTAGTTTTTTTGTGAACTTCTTACCGATTTTACCCATATTTAAAATATTCTTAGAAACAAAATGTGCCCTTATATGGATTCTAAAACTTCTGGAGAATAATATTACATGAAATTTTGCCGTCTTACGTGAGTAAAAAACAAAGTTAACGAATCCAGTAGAATGGGAAACTAATCCCAAAAGTTCTAAATTTATGAGTACAATGTATATAAAAATAATTTTTTTAATTAACCAGTGGTTTAAAATATCATTTACAACAACAAAAAATAGAATAAATTGTATTGAAAACATTGAAAGACCAAACAAATAGTAAGTAAGTAAGTAAGTAAGTAATGTTAATAATAAAAATTTAAATGTAAATGTAAAGGGATTAAAACCACAATTGGTAATACTGGATTGGCATAAAGATGTATCACTCATGCAATAATAATAATAATAATAATAATAATAATAATAATAATAATGGTCATTGTCGAAGACATAATAAATGTATGGACAGTGTCAAGGTTTCCTCGAATACTAATATATAAAATTAAGACTAGTTGTAGGCCTATTACTTAACTTATTGTGCAACTTTTACGTGTAATAGAAGCTCTATTTTAGCCGACCATTTCACTCGTGTTCTATCGTGTATACATATTTGCCGTTAATAGGCCTTTATAACCCTTGGACCGAAGGTAATTAGATATTAATTGCATTGTGATTATTATTGCATGCCATGAACAAAACTTCATATTCGCTCACAACCGCAGAGACCCGAGATTGAATCCGAGTGGGTCCAGTGGTATGCACAGCGGAATGAGCATCAGAGGTCAGGCTGTGCCACTGTTCTTCCGCATCTCACAACCAATTATCATTTCATCAAAGCTGCAATGTTATTTCGTTGTCTTCCGCCTATCGCGGTTTAATGGTATTCATCATACTGTACTTTAGCCTTAGTAGCTTGTAAAAATAACATTTTAGTACACTCTGTCTAAAACACCTGCTTGTCGGACTGGTAACACGCCGAAAAATTGCATTTTAGCGACCTAGTAAAATAGCATAAAACTACATTTAGGATGCTAACGGTCTCATATCAATCTACTAGCTTAAAAGACCCGGCGTCGCCCGGGTTTTGTATTTTGTAATTGGAAATTGACTTATGAAGGATTTTCAATTTTAAATTCTAGGTCCTTATATAGGCATTTATAATTTGAAATAGGAAGAACGACTTATTACACTCAAACTATTCCCTCAGAAAACGCTTGATATAGTTTTTTATGGCTCATAGAGGATCTAGAATGTAGCATCCCATCGCTTGTACAGTGCACAGCAAGCCTGGTAGAGGTTCAAATAAGAAGAAACAGAAATTTCTGTAACATAAAATTGTAATATCGAGGCGGAAAATTTCCCACTCTTATGTTACCATAAAGTCGTTTTGGGGATGAAATTAAACAGAAAGCATTATCACTTTCTTACTTTTCTCTCCAAAAACCTGCGATATAATAATATGCACATTACCATACCTCGTTTTGTTTTCTCTATGTCCAGGGTAGAGAAAGTTATGTGATTCCATTATTTTAGTGGATTTCATTCTGTAATATTTATTTATAACATGAATTATTTTGATAACTTCTCTTATTTGTCAAAAGTGCATTTCATTTGTTTTTTCCAAGCCCACCTGATACCATTTGGCAACAATATATTCTGTGATTTGGGATTGATAATTCCATGTAAAAAGGGATTAAGTATTTTCAAAAACATTTAATTTTTGGCATTTAGAATCAGGATTTTTCAAAATCCTTTCTTAGTGAGCACCTACATTATGAAACGAAGGTACTGTCAAAATTCCAAGTCTCTACCTGTTATAGTTTAGGTTGTACGTTGATTCCTGTCATTCAGTCAATCAGTCAGTCAGTCAGTCATTCATTCAGTCAGTCAGTCAGGACAAAGCCTTTTATATACATAGAGATAAACAAGTATATTATTATTATTATTATTATTATAACTATTTACCAACCAATCTTCTTTATATACATAACTTACTACATATATATATATATATATATATATATATATATATATATACATACACACACGTATATACCGTATTTTACGGACCATAAGACGCACCTTAATTTTAGGATGGAAATTTAAAGGAAAATAAATTTAATGCGATTCTGAACTAACATTTTTAAAGGGAAAAATATACCTAATTGCATAAACAAATTATATCCTTGTACAAGGGAATCAGTGTAAATCATTTCTAACTTAAAACCTATGTTGTATGAAAATCTATTCTATACAGGTGGCAACGCGTAAATTTTAACAACTGAACTGATTTCTCATGAAAGACTGAAAATGCTTTTCATCCTCTAACCCTCAATTTAGCGTAGGGTAAGTGTAACGGGACAAAGCTGTTTAGAGGTCATTGTTTTCATTTAAACCACCCGGAGGAAGACAACTCCTTTCGTATAAAAGAACTCAACATTCCTTTCTTTTCGCATTGTATACCTGGATTCCAGCTGCCCTCATTTTACAATTGTGATAAGTGCACTGATGTACAGTCTGTGCCAACATTTATAATTATCTTATAGTTTACAACACCTTGTTTATATTTTGGAAATATTTACCATAATTTAAATTTTTTAATGTAACTTACTTCGGACCAATAGACGCACCCAACTTTCAAGGTTCTGTTTTCAAGGTAAAAATGTGCGTCTTATAGTCCGTAAATACGGTATAGGCCTATACATAAGTTAGATTATATATTTTCCTCCATAAGTTTAAAAGCATCTACTCTACGTTGACCAGAAATATGAAAGATCTTCCCAGCTGAGTGTTTCAGGATATCTACTCTTATACAATTCAACGGCCCTAAATAGCGTGCTTGCTCGCTCGCCCGCTTCGTGAGTCCATCGGGTATACTCGGCGATGTTCGTCTTTCGCAGTATAAACTTTCACGAGGACAAAATTAGGAAAACCGTTTCTTTATTATATAAAGCCTAAGTGAAATGAACACAATGAACAAATATTCTAATTTTATTTTTACTTACAATTTTCATAGCTCTGAACGACAAACATTTTAAATAAACTGCCAGTATAAATTTCTTTAAAATCCTGGAGTCAATTAATAATGGAGGGCGAAGGCACGGGCACTAGCTGTAAAATATTGATAATTTAACCCCGGAAATATCGCGAAGAATAAAAATCCAAACCAATCACTCCTTCCCTTGAAACATTATATAATTTCTGAAAATTGCACTGAATTGATGAAATAAAATTCACATCATATTCATCTGTCAACAAACAGTTGAGAAACAATACGTATTATCAGAGTTTACAGGTGGCTTTGGGACTGCATAAAACTTACGATATAATTAATTTCTGTGATCTACATACTGATAGGAACGTATTTTGAAGGAAAAAGCGTAAGATATCCAGATAAGTTTCGTATTTAAGCATCATTTTAACCGTGGCAAAGCCACGGGCTATTTTCTAGTTAGACACATAATTAAAGAGGTATTTATAATTTAATAACTTCGCAAATGTAGATTAGAATTACTGTAGGGAGGCTAAATTCATGACAAGGAAGTACGAAATTTTATAGAGTTATAGATTCACTAGCGATGCTGGCTTCATTAAAATCGTTACGCATTCAGCAGGCATAGCCATTAATGACTCCTCTGTAATTTGCACTTTCTATGTATGCCGTGTGTATTAAATGTAATCATCCCGCAATGAAATACAAAGCGATGCAGAAAATTTATATTCCATCGGCAACCTTCTAATTCCTGTTAAATGAGATCCATCGAGGCAAGGCTTAGTGAAATTTATATCGTTTTGAATTTTTATTTTTTTCGGATATTCACGTAATTTTGGTATGTATCTTCAAAATAAAGTCTGATGCGGTACATTCTTGTAACTTACTTACTTACTCAATGGCAATAGACAATAACAAATAAATAAAATGCTTGCTATTAATATGAGGAAGCGATTTTTTCTGATAAAACATCAGCTCGTTTCTGGACACGTAAAGCATCGACGTGCAGTGATTAATACGTCACATGCTGCCATTAAGCAGAATGAAAACACATTATTTTATACGACATAACTTGTTTGGAAATTGAAATAATATAAATGTAGATAGATAAAAAAAATTCAATTTGGTGCAAGCCAGTTCATGTGCTTTTATTCTGTTCTGCTATTAACTTAGGCCTACCTGAATTACGTTAACTATGTCTTATATGCACCATTGGTAACATTGTTCAAACATGGTAACTCGATTCATGGATGGTTGATTCATGGTATGTTGTGATCTCGCAGCTGTTGGTTTTGTTTTGTTTTTTTATAAAACAAAGCACGAAAGTAACTATTATTTGTATAATCCGTTTCATTTTTATTCATGGAATAGGCTTAATAAATCCAACTCGAGTTTACGAGTTTCATCAGATAAATTTGCTCCTGCTGCGTGGTCGCGAATCTATCGATAAACTCGTCAACTCTCGTGGGATTACCTATGGTAAAAAGTCAGCTCGTTACTGGACACGTAAGGCGGTGATTAATACGTCACATGCTGCCATTAAGCAGAATGAAAACACATTATTTTATACAACGTTACTTGTTTTGATATTGAAATAATATAGGGCTTAGTGAAATTTATATTTTGTGAATCTGTATATTTTTCTCATATTCACGTAGGCTAATGTGAATTTATTGGTATGTATCTACAAAATATTGATTAAAAACACAATTTAAATTCGGTGCAAGCCAGTTCGTGTACTTTTATTATGTTCTACTGTTAGCTTACCTGAATGAAGTTAACTATGTCTTATATGCACCATTGGTAGCATTGGTCACAACATGGTAACACGATTCATGGATGGTTCATTCATAGTAAGTTATGCCGTGATCTCGCAGCTGTTAGTTTTGTTTTTATGTAATAAAGCACGAAAGTAGTTATTATTTGTATAATCCGTTACATTTTTATTCATGGACTAGTCTTAATAAATCCAACTCGAGTTGACGAGTTTCATCAGATAAATTCGCTCCTGCTGAGCATTCGCGAATCTATCGATAAACTCGTAAACTCTCGTGGGATTACCTATGAAACTAAAATAAAGGCTTTAAAAGTTGCATAATGACAAGGTAAATAATGTAGTACCATACTCGTTTGTTCTTCAAATGACTCTGTTTGTGACAAAAGAACCATAAACCTTGGTTTGCCTATAAGGGTTTGTTGTAGCTATCTAGTTCACTTAGACTGAATAATATACAGGGTGTCAATGTTACCTGTGTATAGAAAGGACATAGACAAGCAACTTTCATCAGGAGATTTTTGCTCTATGGCGTAAAATATGTATGCTACAGGCCATTAAAGCCATTACGATTTCGTGCTCATAAGTCAATAATTAAGCGAATTACAATTAAATTTTTGATTAAATTGACTTCATGCCTTCTTAATGTTCGATAAAAATCTGATTCTTAGTCATTCATTAATTTAGAGTCTTCATAATCTGCAAAATTTACAGACAAATCACATGACTGGCCGCCACTGCATTAGTTTTTTTTTTCATAACTCCAGTGTTAACAACGAAGTTCATTTGTTTTGCATTTTTTCAAATATTAGAAGTAAGTGGCAGCCATGTCTTGGGAAATTTTATGCTGTGACAGGGAAAATTGAATCCATAGAGCAAAAATCTAAAAAAAAAAGTTGCTTGTCTATGTCTCCTTGGTAAAATTTTTCGGTGTTATTCATTAACACCCTATATATGATAGTCTATACCAGCGTTTCTCGACCTATGGTTCAGATGGTCTGCAGACATAATTAAAAAATATCATAAAGAAAGTGGAAAGTAAAGAATTAAAATTTTTCACATATTTCCTTATAATATCCTCCAATTAATACCCCAAATATTAAGAATATAGGCCTTCTTTTAAAAGTGGGATGTAAAATTAAGGGTCCGTAAATTTTTTTTAGACATTTTAGAGGTCCTCGTGTTCAAATAGTATATTGCGATACAAGTGCCGTAAGGCACGTTTACGGGTCGAGGAAACAGATTGAAAACCCTCGGCTGCGCCTCGGGTTTTTAAGTTTTCGAGACCCGTAAATGCCTTTAGGGCCCGTGTGTTGCATGCTATTTTTTGCACAACGGTTACTTATATCAATTTAATTATATTAGTTGTGATATTACCTGAAAATATTATGTGTATACATTCTTTAAGATAGATATTTATTTCAGAAAGTGATTCGCATGTGTTTGTTGTTATGGGAACCGAATATTTGTCCTGGGGGCCGTGTCCATAAAGGCTTGTATTATGAAGTGTATCGTAATGAATTATGACGTGGCGCTTGGACCGTAAGTAATTTAACCTCATCGCAACGCCCTTAGCAACACGATTGTGTGGGAATGTCAACTTACGATCCATGTAAACAACTTTCTTAAGTAACGCTTACTAGCTAAGGAGTGCAAAAAAGGTTGAGAAACGCTGGTCTATACCATACTCATTTGTTCTTCAAATGGCTCTGTTTGTGAGAAATGAACCATAAACCTTGGTTTGCCTATAAGCGTTTGTTGTAGCTATCTAGTTCACTTAGACTGAATAATCCCCCCCCCACTGACCTGTGTGGATCGCCGCATAAAATATGAGAAAAAGGAAAAAAAAAAACTGATTACATAGCAGCGCAATGGGAAATCAAAACCACATGTTAACATGCTGACGGGCATTCGCGGAATTAGTGCGAGGGTTAGAGGCATTAAAACGGAGGTTTGCATGCATTAACTACAATTTTACATATTACCACCACTAGCGTAATTCATGGCAAGGAACCGCATCTCCAGATTAACGCGAGTGCGTGTTGTACATTGAACACAGAGCGGAAAACAAAATCTCTTGTAATACATTCACAATACTTCCTCTACGCAAATATAGTAAGTTATATTGCGATACAAGTGCCGTAAGCGGTGCATACGGATCGAGGAAAGAGTTTGAAAAAACGAGACGCTTGCGCCGAGTTTTTTTTTAATTTCTGAGATCCGTTATGCGCTCACGGTACGAATATTGCATGCTATTTTTTGCACGATGATTATTTATATCAATTTTATTATGTTAATTGAGATATTACCTGAAAATATTATTTATATACTTTCTTGAAGATAGATGTTTATTTCAGAAAGTGATTCGCATGTGCTTGTTATTATGGGAACCGAATATTTGTCCTGGGGGGCCTTGTCCATAAAGGATTGTATTATGATGAGTGCCGTAAGTAAATTCTTACCGCACGGAAATTTGTTTTGTTTCCATAGCAACAAGATTGCGTGCGGGAATGTCAACTTACGAACCACGGCAACAACATTCGTAGGTACCACTAATTAGTTAAGTCGTGCAAAAAATCTCTTGTAATACATTCACAATACTTCCTCTACGCAAATAATAGTATTAGCTCTCAGTATAATAGGCCTACTACATTTTCTAAAATAATAAGAGGACTCAACGCAGAGATCTGAAATTTTAAACATAGGTAGACTGAAGGATCGGAAAATAGTTATCCTAATCGGATCGTTTTTATTTTGCATATTAAGTCATATTTTGGTAATTTTTGTGGTTGTGGTCATATTTTGGTCATATTTGCACTTTAACGTCATATTTCATTTATAAATTCGGTAAAAGAGCGCAATTATTCAGTGTATGTACTACATGGTCGAGTTAAATTTGAAATTTATTTCATTAATTTAATGCTTATGCCAAATTATTAGAGAACTTAAATTTTAAAATTAATGCAATTGTTTATATTTTATAGGGACACGCTAGGTGAACAAATATTAGGAGTATTTGGAGCTGATGAAGCGAGATAACAGGACAAAATTCTTTTAAAATACAAGTAAAATTGTATATCACCAAAATTGTTTAAAAGTTATTTTCCAATTGAATTTATGTGATGTAAGATTTTAGTGTCTTTAAAGGTTTCAAATTGGAACATTTATTTTTTGAAAATACGTTACTTTGTTTTGTCATATTGAGGAATTTTTCGGTCATATTTAGTCATTTTTAAGGGCATATTTGAAGTCATATTTTACACTTTATTAGGTCATAAACATCCGAACCCTAATCATAGCCAAATAGAGAAAGATAAATATGTAAATTAAAAATTATTTTTTTAAAAAGTATAACCCTAATGTACCTTCGGGTAAAATATGGTTCATAAAACTGTATATTCAATAAATAGGCTAAATTTACTATATTTTTCAAGAACAAGTATGGGAATATCGAAACTAAAGACATATGGGTATCGAATGTCGATTCAAAAACTCGTACCGACTCATCTCTAATGGAAATAAATCATTAAGATAGCCTAACGAAGATATTGATGAGTAGTACATCCCGTTATATGCTAATGCATTGGAGAATTGAAAAATATGCAGTTGTTATGCAGATCACATTTCGCTGGCTAATGTTACTTTATGCCTCGCATTTCAAACGCATTACGCTCCGAAGCCTATTATCTGTTTCAGCTCAGGCCTGTAATTCCGTTTATAGAAGCAATATTTCAGATAGCTCCTTCGTGATTAGACGCGGAGGTAGAAACCAGCAGCACTGGAAGCATACACTTACATCCCTCAAGAATATGTAAACAAATGAAAATGCAGTGGACGCCGCTTAATGTAATCGCGGAAAATGTTATCAGTCGGGTAATGTCATCACTTTTATGAAGTCCCTTGCGGATCATTACTGATACATTGAAAAAAATTATGTTTATTGTGAACAAAGATTCGGTTTAAGTTACCACTTTCCCTTCTTGCGGCTTTATTTCCAAGTACTGTACATCATTCAAAATTTTGTTTTTAAAGATTTCGTATCTAACTGCATTGTGTTGTACTGGAGGTAGCAATTCTGTTCCCAGCTCACAGGATGACCAGTTCGAGAGGGTGGCATTACCTAACTTTCTCTTTTAAGCAATAAAATATGTTTCACCCCTCAGTTAAGCTACAGCTTTTTATTTATGAAGATAACAGTGTTGACATGCAGTGATGGCTAGTGTAAAATGAAAAGACTTGAACAGACAGCCGTTAGATGTTTTGCTACGCGGTCACTACAGATCAGTATAGATTTTCAAAACCACTCGTAACTTGTAACTTGTTCAATGGATTCCTAAAGGAAAATAAAAACAATTAAAGCTTTGTTACTGGTTGAGAAAACAATTGCTTGCAGTCTATTTCTGTATTAGCCTATGAGTGGTTCAATGATTCACGGTTGCGTATAATTTTATGAATAAATATTTTTAATTCTATTTTGTAGTGTAATATCTAGGGCCCGGGGGTTTAGCCACAAAAACATTACATCAAGTTAGTGGTGACTGGGTTATAGCTCTACGCTACCTATCTCGTAAACATGAGGTAAGGGTGACTCGTCTTCAGTGGCGCACTTAATACGTACATCCAAGTTCAAGGACATGTGGTAGAGGCAGTGTAGGTAGTCTAGTGAAATGATGGGCACAGCGTCATAGAATAGTTTGCACATTTAATCGTAAATCACCTAAACAAAATATATTTTCTAGTAAAACGAACATAAATATACACAACACATGCATTAATATTTAGTAGCATTATTCACAGTAAAAATGAAAAAGCAATTGTCTGTGCATATACTTTGTTGCAGTGAATGAAAATATATATTTTGATGTTTTCAAAAGAAAAAGATCTTCAATTTTCCTCCAAACAAGATCTGTATTGGGAAAAACTTCTCTCTACGTCGCATGACATAACGGGGAAAAATGTAAACCAAGTTGAGGTATGAAGGTATGACTTCACCCCAGTCCTGGATTTGTCAATAGGCCTTATAGGCCGCGGCCTAGGGGCGGCAGATTTAAGAGAGCGCTCACTTACTTTTACTTTATGACTGATTAATTCGTTTCTTTCATTTTTCAATACCTACGTAACCTATGTTTAAATACTTAAAATTGTTTATTACCTACTAAAGGCCTACAAATGAGTGATTATGATAGGTGGGAACTTCTAGGAAGGAGGGAGAGGCGGTGCAAATAAAGTGGCCTGTACTTATGAAAAGTATAAATCCGACACTGCTTCACTCACAGAAATATTCCTTGCCTGCTCTCCCCACCTAATGCCACAGGCAGCGCGAGTTGTTTACTATCTCAGAAAGCTTCCTATGCCTTGTGCACCACTAACTTGACGAATTATTGGCTAAACCCCCGGGCACTAGATATGAATAAATAACCTTCATTTAATTCCTTCGGCTACTGTTATCGGTTAATATTATCAGATTAGCAGCATCTCGAAGTGATTACAATAAGCGGTGTGCACTGAAGGTGCACTTAACATAATAAACATTCTACCAATTTAAACAGTTTCCATTCAATTACGATAAAAGTGTAACGAGCATATTCCTTTCGGCTCGAAGCTTATACTTCAATAATATTTTGGCAATATTTAGAAGACGAGGGTTATTCTTGTATACTTTATTTTTTAAGACCCCAAAAGAAACCATATACAGAAATATCTGGAGATCTTGCTGGCCAAAACCCTTAACTATTAGTAATTAGTAAGGGGTTATGACCAGCAAGAACTCCAGATCTTACTGTATGCGAATTTTATTTTTGGGGAGCTTAAAAATAAAATATACAAGAACATCCGACAAAAAGCACAATTGAAGAACTGAAAGAGAAAATAAGAAGACAAATTGCAGCAATTTCACAATAAAAAATTAGTGTGAATGCAAACTTTCTTAAAATATGTCAGAAATATGTGGCGGTAGACGGAGATCATTTGCAACATCTTCTATGACAAAGATAGGTGATAGGTAGGTGATTATTCTAATTTTTTTGTGCCCTCCCTTACCACCGGTCAAACCAAATTTTGGTAGCCATTTGTTTGATGTGTTTACCTAATAGTGCCCTTATGTACATCCTCATGGGATGTGGTGTGAAATTGACATGTTTGGGCTGTGTACTTGTGTCGTTGTGTATTAGAGCGGGTTTGACTTTCTTGTCATGAAGTCGATTGTTATAGGCCTAATTCAGAAATCCATGCACTTTAATTGAGGGGGTTATGTACATGAGTCTTTACCGGCCAACGACTTGCTTCCAGGCCGCCGCGTGCACCGTGCGTTCTCGGCACATCGCAAAAATAATGTCTATGTTTGTCCGGTGTCCAATGACCAGCCCTTTCTGACGGATCATTTATAAACAACTATTTAATATTTAGAAAGGAAAAAGTATTTACCTTAGATAAAAGATTTGCGTACTTACTCCTGTTTGATGAATACAGTATTCAGACTAGTAATTCAGTACTATGTCCATGATGTCACTTACCTGAAAAAGAAATAATAAATTAAATTCGGAACAAAAAAATTGTGAATTTGAAGAAAATCCAAGAAAATCCTAACCCCGCTATTCCGAAAATCCGCCTATTGATATTATTCATGAAATCCGCCTATTTCGAATTCCCGCTAAACCGAACAGCATTCGGTCCCAATTAGTTCGGAATAGCGGGACTCTAATGTAGTACGTTTTCCAAAACAAGCTTTTATAGGCTACACCCCTTCCACCTTTATGGGCTAACTTCTGAATAAGAAATACGGTGATTAATTATTGTGTTTTGGATTACTTTTATAGTTTTAGGCCAATAGTACCATTAAATATTATTTCTCCATATAAAATTTGACCCCTTGTGTTCAATTTTGAAAAATTTCTAACGTAATGGGTCTAAAGATTACAAAATAAAAGTATTGACCAGAATTTTTTATTAATGCTATAGCCTCAGGTTTTGCCTCACCTGACGGGCTTGGACTTTCCGAAAGGAAATTTCTCTAAATTAAAATGCACTTCTTATTTAGTATTCTTAAAAACAGTTTTATTACCATCACGACAATTTATTCTAGAATAACAGTTCTTATTAACTGTTGTAAAGTTGGAACAGTAAAAAGTTTGGTATGCTTAAAAAAGCTATTTTGTTTGTAAATCTATAAAAAGCTATAAAATCTATAAAAAAGTATTAAAATAAGTTACAATAGGCATCGTCAATACATAGAAAAATATATAAAACAAGAAATGATATCACCTGAATATAAGAAACGTACAATAAATACAAAAATAAAATAATAAAACATAAAATACTTAAATAAAATCAGGTAAACTGATGTAACAAAGTGCCAGTATGTTTTTGTTTAATCAGTTATGACTGCAATTATGATATGCAGAATGTGTTTTTTTTTTAATTTATTTCCAAGTTAAGCTCCAGATTTATTCATTAAGCAGGGCTTACGGAAGAAGAAAGGTCTACCATCTCGGCCACCTGGGTCATTTTAACGGTCTAGTTGGAAGAGCGCATGTAAATCAATATTTTTTTGTCATAGCTACCTGTATTTTAATTTCCAAGGCCTTATCAGATCACAGTAAAACAATAGGCTATGTTGTCAAGATAACTGATTTTCATTTTTTTTAGAAATTCTTTCGAATACGTATATTTCCATAAAATAGGCACTAAATTGAGCATTACTCCGAAACAGGTCAACCGACTTTATCCATTATGAATAGACGTCTTCCCATGGACATTATAAATGTGCATACCAAGTTTCATAAAAATCCGGTAAAGCGTATTTGAGTTACCGCGTCTTTAAAATATACACTAAATTGGGTTTTACTCCGGTACCGGTCTACCGATTTGGTCCAATATCAGTGGACGTCTCTCCACGTACATTATAAATGGGTATACAAAATTTTAGGAAAATCCAATAAAGCATATTTGAGTTATCGCGACTTCTTATATATTAACATAAAAACACTAAATTGGGCATTATTCCGGTACTGGCCAACCGATTTGGTCCAATATCAATAAACGTCTTCCCACGGACATTATAAATGCGTATACGAAGTTTCATAAATATCCGATAAAGCTTATTTGAGTTATTGCGCTTTTAAAGTAGACACTAAATTGGGTTTTACTCCGGTACCGGTCAACAGATTAGGTTCATGGACGTCATAAATGGGTATACCAAGTTTCATGGAAATCCGATACAGCGTATTTGAGTGATGGCGCCTTTCTATTAGAAAGGCGCCATAATCTATTAAAATAGGCACTAAATTGGGCATTACTCCGGTACCGGTGAACCGATTTGGTTCAATATCAATAGGGTTCTTCCCATGGACATTATAAATGTGTTTTCCAAGTTTCATGAAAATCCGAAAAAGCGTATTTGAGTTATGGTGCGTACAGACACACGGCAGACAGACGGACAGACAGACGTCCACCACACTATCTCATAAAGTACCATACTGGCACTTAATAATATATAATACAAGTGACTAAAATAAAGAAATGAAAAAGATGAAAGACTAAACAAATACATTCTTAGTTTGTTAGATTGTTAGCAGAATACCTAACTTTGCTTGCTCTAAAGATCTATATAATTCAGTTCGGACTTTTGAGATATTATTACCTGATTCTATCAGAGTTGTATCAGCGTAAAGTACCAAGAATGAGGAATAATTGCAACTAAAGTCGGAGGTTAGGCTGCGTGATTAATCAGTCGATGAAATTTTCAGGACATATTATTTTATAAAGATTACTAGCTTAATAGCCCCGGCGTCGCCCGGGTTTTTTTTATTTTTTTATTTTTTTTTTTATTTTTTTATTTTTTTTTTTTTTGTAATTGCAAATTATCTTATGAAGGACTTTCGATTTTTAAATTTTAGGCCCTTATATAGGTATTTGTCCGCCGCCGTGGGTGAGTTGGTAGCGTGACTGCCTTCCACCCTGGCGGCCCGGGTCGGGGATTTTTCAGCAGTGAAAAATTTCCTTCCTGGGTTCAGGACTGGGTGTTGTGTTGTGTCCTTTCATTCCCATCCCGCGAGAGGCAATGACAAATCTCCGCGGTATCACCCTTGCCTGAATTACCTCGGACGAGTCGTGGTCATCATCCCACGGCTTCGTCCCGGGTCTGGACCTGCCTTCGGGCAGAACACTCATCATCATCATCATCATCATATAGGTATTTATAATTTTAAATAGGAAGAACGATTTATCACACTAAAACTATTCCCTCAGAAAACGCTTGATGTAGCTTTTTATGGCTCATAGAGAATGTAGAATTTTGCATCCCATCGCTTCTACACATCAAGCCTGGTAGGGGTTCAAATAAGAAGAAACAAAAATTCTGGTAACATAAAATTGTATTGTCTTTGCGGAATATTTTATTTCTCAATCTCATGTTACCTAAAACCGTTTTGGGGATGGAATTAAAAAGAAATTCAATATCACTTTCATACTTCTCTCTCCAAAAACCTGCGATGTAATAATATACAATACCTCGTATTGTTTTCTCTATGTCCAGGGTAGAGAAAGTTATGTGACTGCATTACTTTCGTGAATTTAATACTTCAATATCTATTTATAACATGAATATTATTGATAGCTCTCTAATATCTCAGAGTCCCATTTCATTTATTTCCAAACCCATCTGAGACCACTGGCAACAATACGTTGTCATATGAACTGTAATTTGTATTTGATAATTCTGTGTAAAAAGGAATTAAGTATTCTAAAAAACATTTGATTTTTGGCATTTAAAATCAAAATTTTGCAAAATCCTTTCTTAGCGAGCACTTACATTATGAAACGACGGTACTGTCAAAATTCCAAGACTCTACCTATTATAGTTTAGGCTCTACGTTGATTCTCTGTCATTAAGTCAGTCAGTCAGGACAAAGCCTTTTTTATATATAGAGATTGTTATATTTCAGCACCGAACACACGAAATTAGGAGTCCTATATATCGATATGTTGGTCGATATGTTGGTGAAATGTTTAGAACAGGTTGCGACTGAATGTACCCGGAGTGAGAGGGGTTGAAGTCCAATGAGCAAACAGTCGACTGTACGTCTCGGTGAAAGTGACTTGTTCAATGCTGTGAATGTTATTCATAACCTAGTTCCGAGTATTTACCTGTAAGTACAACTTGCAATAGCATAGGCGTAGCCAGGCCGACCATATGGGGGGGGTTATAACATCCGCGGGGTCTGGCGAGTATGGAAGGAGAGGGGGGTCCGGGGGCCCTCCCCCGGAAAATTTTAAAAATTAAGATGCAAAATAACGAGTTTTAAGCTTCCGGGGATTCTCCCACGGAAAATTTTAAAAATTAAGATGCAAAATAACAAGTTTTAAGCTTCCGGGGGTCCTTCCCCGGAAAATTTTAAAAATTAAGACGCAAAATAACGAGTTTTAAGCTTCCCACGCTTTATACTTGTATTAAGCAATTTATGGGCAGACTTAAAAAAATTATACAATTTTCCATTTTTTATTCAATGGGGGGGGTTCAAACCCCCAAAACCCCCCCCTCGCTACGCCTATGTGCAATAGTACTATGTAAATGTATATGTTCTATTTCTGCACATCCTCAAATACGAGAAACCCTAGTATATCATTATATAAAGTAGCCTATTAGACGATTCATGCCCAGTTTACTTTCAGTTACCGTAAACCCTAACGTGAAAGTAACGTTGGTGAACAGACCGTTACTATATTCCCGCTTTTTTTGTCCAAAATTTGGCAAATTCTAAATATTTCATCAATGGTTGATCTATTTCGCCTAAATCCACATTGATCATCTCCAATGATTTCATCCGCATATGGTGTTAATCTTCTCATAATTATAATAGACAACATTTTGAATGATGTTGATAAGGGAGAAATTCCTCGATAGGCCCTACCTCCCTTTTTATGGACCGTTATAATAATAGATTCTTTCCATTTTACGCTATTGGGGCCTATATATGATTATTTATTATCCAAAAGTTTAACCTTATTTTGCCATATTAAGATTATAGTTATTTATAAAAATAATACATCTTTAAACACTAAAGCATAACATATGGATATCAATTATAGTATATGAAATTGCTCACAATATAAGTTTATAGTTATGTACAGAAATATAATTAATACCATCTTAATTACTAAAGCAGAATATTATTTACAATGCATGAAATGTGCATAATATAAGGTTATTTTCAATGTGTTGCATTTCTAAATGCGAAAGTATGACTATTTACAGTGTTTGAAGTAGCTAACAATATAAGGTTATGGTTATTTATAAATACAAAATGCATTCCTAGAAACTAAAGCATATATAATGCTTGAGATGGCTAACAATAACAATGACATGAATCACATACACATATCATAAAAGAGAAATGCACTATGGTTTTTTTTCTTTGGGAATATATTATAAGCTTCTTAAAGGGAGAAATTTGTACTGTATTGACGAATTTCTCTCACTTATAAAATAGATCTCACAACATAACTTTGAAAGAATATGTCAGTAACTATTGTAATCGAAATTATATTTATATAATAAGATAAAGTCAGGTAAACTGATATAACAAAGTGCCAGTATGCTTTTATTAATCAGTTGAAAACGCAATTATGATAGGCCAATGCAGAAAAGTTATTTTTGTAACAGATCTCCGAGTTAAACTCCATAAACAAAATGCGCTGGCAATAATAATAATAATGATGCAATAGGCCTACGATTCGCTGAAATGTCTGTTTCAAGTTTAAAGCAGCCTTAAAGGTTATGAATGAATAAAAAGTCAATATGAAATCTGTCAGGAATTACATTAGGTATATTGCTGCACAGAAACGAATAAGAAAAATACTGACATTAAAATAAAGCCTAAGGTAGATATCGGTTAGTCTACATATCCATAGAATGCACAATATAATATCAACATTCAATGGCTAGTTGCTTTAAATCTTTTATTTACATTATTTACAATATTATTTATACTACACTGACATCGTTATGAAGAAATGAATCAATCAAGGCTGCTATCAATATCACTATCAAATGAGAAAATTGTAAGGAATTTTTAGCCTTAACCCTCAATAAAAAGATTAAACAACTAATGAAGCAACAAATCAATTTTAATTGTTTTTATTATCATTGACTTAGGCCTCTTCAATATATCAAACAGGTGTTCTATATCTACACTATTAGGCTATTTGATAAATATAATATTGCATACGTATAATCTAACTTATTAACGTTTAAGTGGAATATAACATTCTTATAATTTAAATATTATGTACCATTTGGTTTTTCTAACCTAACTATCTTAATTATTTCTTGACTATATAGTAATACGCTGATTGATATTTCATTCCAATTTTACTAGTATAATATTTTACTTTATCTAATACTACGTGGTCTCTCGCTTCATTAGTTGTTTAATCTTTTTATTGAGGGTTAAGGCTAAAAATTCCTTACAATTTTCTCATTCGAAATCACCCTCATATACAAGATGAAGTTTATTGATATCACTATCAAAGGTCTAAAGTTTCATACTTAACCTTAATTCAAACTCGTATATACTGAAGTAAGACATTCATAATAGTATATTGCGATACAAGTGCCGTAAGGCACGTTTACGGGTCGAGGAAACAGATTGAAAACCCGAGGCGCAGCCGAGGTTTTTTAAGTTTTCGAGACCCGTAAATGCCTTTACGGCCCGTGTGTTGCATGCTATTTTTTGCACGATGATTATTTATATCAATTTAATTATATTAATTGTGATATTACCTGAAAATATTATGTAAATACATTCTTGAAAATAGATGTTTATTTCAGAAAGTGATTCGCATGTGTTTGTTGTTATGGGAACCGAATATTTGTCCTGGGGGCCGTGGCCATAAAGGCTTGTATTATGAAGTGTATCGTAATGAATTATGACGTAGCGCTTGAACCGTAAGTGTTTTAACCTCATCGCAACCGGCCTTAGCAACAAGACTGTGTGGGAATGTCAACTTACGATCCATGTAAACAAAGTTCGTAAGTACCACTTACTAGCTAAGGAGTGCAAAAAATGTCAGAAAATACACAGGCGATGAACTCCACTGAATGTATGTAGGCCTAATTATTTCATACTGGCACTTAATAACACTGTCTATAACCGTATGTATTACAGTTAAACAAAATTAAGTGCTATTTTATTATTATTATTAAGTGCCAGTATGGTACTTTATGAGATTGTGTGTGGGGAGGGGAAATGTCTGTCCGTCTGTCTGTCCGTCCGTCCGTGTGTCTGTACGCGCGATAACTCAAATACGCTTAATCGGATTTTAATGAAACTTGGTATATACATTCATAATGTTCATGGGAAGAACCCTATTGTTAATGGACCGAATCGGTTGACCGGTACCGGAGTAAAACCCAATTTAGTGTCTATTTTAAAGACGCGATAACTCAAATACGCTTCATCAGATTTTCATGAAACTTGGTATACGAATTTATAATATTCCTGGGAAGACGTCTGTTGATATTGGACCAAATCGGTTGGCCGGTACCGGAATAATGCCCACTTTGGCAAAAGATAGATTTATGCTGCACCCCAGCCAAGCTCCGCCGTTTTGTTAGGATTGGAACGTTTATGTTAGTTTAGGAGCAATATACTGAATAGCACGAGGTTTATTAAGAGCCAGTATGGTACTTTATGAGATTGTGTGTGGGGACGAAAAATGTCTGTCCGTCTGTCTGTCCGTCCGTCCGTCCGTCCGTCCGTCCGTGTGTCTGTACGCGCGATAACTCAAATACGCTTTGTCGATTTTTAATGAAACTTGGTATACACGTTTATAATGTCCATGGGAAGAACCCTATTGATATTGAACCAAATCGGTTCACCGGTACCGGTGTAATGCCAAATTTAGTGCCTATTTTAATAGATTATGGCGCCTTTCTATTAGAAAGGCGCCATAACTCAAATACGCTGTATCGGATTTCCATGAAACTTGGTATACTCATTTATGACGTTCATGAGAAGTGCCCTATTGAATTTTAACCTAATCTGTTGACCGGTACCGGAGTAAACCCCAATTTAATGTCTACTTTAAAGGCGCAATAACTCAAATACGCTTTATCGTATATTTATGAAACTTCGTATACGCATTTATAATGTCCATGGGAAGACGTCTATTTATAATAGATAAAATCGGTTGACCTGTTTCGGAGTAATGCTCAATTTAGTGCCTATTTTATGGTAATATACGTATTCGAAAGAATTTATAAAAAAAAATGAAAATCAATTATCTTGACAACACTGCCTTTTGTTTTACTGTTATCTTATAAGGCCTTGGAAATTAAAATACAGGTAGCTATGACAAAAAACACTATCGATTTACAAGCGCTTATCAAACTAGACCGTTAAAACGACCCCGGTGGCTGAGATGGTAACGCTTTGGCCTCACATTCTGGAGTCCATGGTTCAAAACCCAAAACCGGCCAATTTGAATTTTTTTTTGACATTTTTATGTGAGTGTGCGATTGTCATGATATCACATATCTGTACAGTTCAGGTGATGCTGGAAGATTTTAATCTCATTAAAAAAAACTAGACCTTTGTTCTTCCGTAAGCCCTGCTTAATGAATAAATCTGGAGCTTAACTTGGAAATCAATTAAAAAAAAAAAACATATTCTGCATATCATAATTGCAGTCATAACTGTTTAAACAAAAACATACTGGCACGTTGTTACATCATTTACCTGATTTTATTATGTCTCACATTGAATTTCTTCCGTGACGAAACCCTAAACCCCACCTTCCCAGGCGGGCCTAGGGTGCAGCATAAAACTATTTCCACCCCCCACTTTAGTGCCTTTTTATGGTAATATATCACAAAGGCGCGGATAACTCAAATACGCTTTATCAGATTTTCTTAAAACTTGTTATACGAATTTATGACGTTCTTGGGTACAAGCCTATTGAATTAGGGCCAAATTGGTTGACCGGTACCGAAATAACGAGTATATCAATATTAATTTTGTAATGAATATCCTTTCATGGCCCACAATATATTAAAAACGTAATAAATTGCCAATCGTATATTGATATTGTTAGCAACCTTGATTGATTTGTTTCTTCATAACGATGTCAGTGTGGGCTAAATAATAATTTAAATAAACGATTTATAACAACTAGCCGTTGAATATTGATATTATATTGTGTATTCTATGGTTATATAGCTACCGATATTTACTTTATGCTATATTTTAATGTGAGTATTTTTTATATTCGTTTCTGTGCAGCAATATACCTAATGTAATTCCTGACAGATTTCATATTGACTTTTTATTCAATCATAAGTTTTAAGGCTGCTTTAAACTTGAAACAGACATATCAGCGAATCGTAGGCCTTTTGCATCATTATTATTATTGGTAGCACATTTTGTTTTTGGAGTTTAACTCGGAGATTTAACACAAAAATAACTTTTTTGCATGGGCCTATCATAATTGCGTTTATCACTGATTAAAAAAAACATACTGGCACTTTGTTATATCAGTTTACCTGATTTTATTATTATTATTGTTATTATTATTATTATTATTATTATTACTACTACTACTACTACTACTACTACTACTACTACTACTACTACTACGACTACCCATGTTTTAGGATAGAGAAGGTTAGGTGAGCATATCATAGATTTTTTCTATTCAACATAATCCATCACTTCTATAGAAATATCATCATGTAGAATTTGATATTTGAATGATTTTTTTCAACCCAGTACCACTGATATTGCTAAAATCCCCTAAGATACATGAGCAAATATACGATACCGAATATAACCAACATGTACCACTACTGGGAACAGAACGGGGGCTGGGCAGCCAGAGTGCTGGGGAGAAGTAACAGAAAATATGTAGGAGGGCTAAAGTTCGTTATGCAAAACAGGACGTGGCTCTTACAAGCTTTCATCTCGTGCTTTCAGAACTTCTAGCGTCGTTGTTTTGGTACATTTCATAACATAAATTTAAATATGATAGGACACGTAGACATGACCCCAAATCCTTGTTTACAGAATGCATTTACGTGTATCAGCAGCTATAGGGTTATTTTCCTCTATGTAAATACTAAACAAACATATAAAAACCTGCTTTCTGATTTTACTTGGTATATTTTGCTCTCGCTTGTGTGGTGAATAATGAAATTATCAACTTTTTTACTACTACATGTAATGATCTCATTTTTTACCACAGTGTAGTACTGGCCGCTCAAGTTTCAGGTAAATACAGTGCACGTCGCTTATTGTGATCACTTCGGGACGAAGCTAATCTGATAATATTACAGATTGATAACAATACCGAAGGAATTTAATTAAGGATATTTATTTATATGTAAGATAGTAGGCCCTACATTACAAAACAGAATTAATAGTATATTGCGATACAAGTGCCGTAAGGCACGTTTACGGGTCGAGGAAACAGATTGAAAACCCGAGGCGCAGCCGAGGGTTTTTAAGTTTTCGAGACCCGTAAATGCTTTTACGGCCCGTGTGTTGCATGCTATTTTTTGCACGATGATTATTTATATCAATTTAATTATATTAATTGTGATATTACCTGAAAATATTATGTAAATACATTCTTGAAAATAGATGTTTATTTCAGAAAGTGATTCGCATGTGTTTGTTGTTATGGGAACCGAATATTTGTCCTGGGGGCCGTGCCCATAAAGGCTTGTATTATGAAGTGTATCGTAATGAATTATGACGTAGCGCTTGGACCGTAGGCCTAAGTAATTTAACCTCATCGCAACCGTCCTTAGCAACAAGACTGTGTGGGAATGTCAACTTACGAGCCATGTAAACAACGTTCATAAGTACCACTTACTAGCTAAGGAGTGCAAAAAAATATTTACTAATAACTTTGAATCATTGAACCGCTCATAGGATAATACAGTAATAGACTGCAAGCAACTATTTTGTCAACCAATAACAAGGAATTAATTTTTTTTTTACTTTCCTTTACGAGTTTATTAACCAATACTCCATACTCAGTTATGAATTACGAATATTTTTGCAAGTCTGTACTGATCGGTGGTGAACACCGCGTATCAAAACATCTAAGGCCTGTGTGTTCAAGTCTTTTCATTTTACTCTAGCCATCACGGCATGTCAACACTGTTATCTTCATAATTCAAAATCTGCAGTTTAACTGCGGGGTGAAACATGTTTTATTGCTTAAAAGAGAAAGTTAGTAATGCCACACCCTCGAACTTGTCATCCTGTGAGTTGAGTTAGAAACGAAACCCTTAAAAACGAAATTTCGAATGACGTACAGCACTTGTAAATAAAGCTGCAAGAAAGGAAGATGTGATAACATAAACCAAATCTTTGATCACAATAAACAGCATTTTTTAAATGTATCAGTATTGATCCGTACGGGACTCCATCATAAAAGTGATAACATTACCCGACTGATAACATTATCAGCGATTACATTAAGCGCCATTCACTGTATAACCAGCATGGAAACAGAACACGGATTGGGCAGCCAGAGTGCTGGGGAGAAGTATCATGACTAAATTCGTTATGTTATTAGATTTTTTTATACTTATTAATCGTTTAGTTCATGAATGATTCGCGTGTAATGTTTTAATTATGTTGCTCATAATGATAAGTTGCATTACATTACAAATTGCCAATCGTTATTGATATTGTTATTGCTAGCCCGCTTTGATTGATTCATTTCTTCATGACGATGTCAGTGTAAATAAAACATTTAAAACACAACTAGCCATTGAATATTGATATAATATTGTGTTTCTATTGATTTTAATGGCTACCGATATCTGCATTATGTTATACTAGCTTAAAAGACCCGGCGTCGCCCGGGTTTTGTATTTTGTAATTGGAAATTAGCTTATGAAGGATTTTCAATTTTAAATTCTAGGTCCTTATATAGGCATTTATAATTTGAAATAGGAAGAACGACTTATTACACTCAAACTATTCCCTCAGAAAACGCTTGATATAGTTTTTTATGGCTTATAGAGGATCTAGAATGTTGCATCCCATCGCTTGTACAGTGCACAGCAAGCCTGGTAGAGGTTTAAATAAGAAGAAACAGAAATTCCTGTAACATAAAATTGCTATATCGAGGCGGGAAATTTCCCACTCTTATGTTACCATAAAGCATTATCACTTTCATACTTTTCTCTTCAAAAACCTGCGATATAATATAATAATATACACATTACCATACCTCGTTTTGTTTTCTCTATGTCCAGGGTAGAGAAAGTTATGTGATTCCATTATTTTAGTGGATTTCATTCTGTAATATTTATTTATAACATGAATTATTTTGATAACTTCTCTTATTTGTCAAAAGTGCATTTCAATTGTTTGTTCCAAGCCCACCTGATACCATTTGGCAACAATATATTCTGTGATTTGGAATTGATAATTCTATGTAAAAAGGGATTAAGTATTTTCAAAAACATTTAATTTTTGGCATTTAGAATCAGAATTTTTCAAAATCCTTTCTTAGTGAGCACCTACATTATGAAACGAAGGTACTGTCAAAATTCCAAGTCTCTACCTGTTATAGTTTAGGCTGTACGTTGATTCCTGTCATTCAGTCAATCAGTCAGTCAGTCATTCATTCAGTCAGTCAGGACAAAGCCTTTTATATATATAGAGATTGTGAGTATTTTTTGTTTAAACGCTGCTGAGAAAGCAAATAGTCCTAATGCAATACCTGACAGATTGATTTCAGATTGACTTTAATTCATTCATAACCTATACGGCTGCTTTAAATTTGAAACAAACATGTCAGCGAATCGTAGGCCTATTAAATCATTAGTATTATTGTCATTGCATTTTGTAAAATGTCGACATACTTTAAGAATTTATTATATCATTGTAGTATACCAGTATGAATTAAGGTTAAGAATCAAACTTTAGACCTCATTTCTTCCATAAGCCTTGCTTAATGAATCGGTCTGGAGTTTAACTCTGAGATCTATTACAAAAATAACTTATTTTCTGCTTGTGGCTATCATAATTGGAATTTTCACTGATTAAAAAAGCATTCTGGCACTTTGTTATATCAGTTTGAATGAATGAATGAGCCCGCTGTGTCCCTGAAGGGCTAGGGCATGCTACAAGAGGGAAAGCTCATACTAATAACTCAAGTGGTTACCTGATTTTATTTATATAATCCAAAGTGCTGTCTCTCCTAATTCAGATGCAATCTGTCATCAAATTGTATAAATTGTAATATGTAGTCTATAGGCCTATGCGTGTATCAACTTTAATATGAACTATATTTTAATATGCATGGTGATTCGTCCCAATAATTTATTTTATAGCGCATTATTTATGCATCACTGGTCCTGTAAATAATTATATCATGTGCAGCCTACAGTATATAAAACTCACACATAATAAAGCAATGAACATTGCCAAAATGAAATTAAATATTTTCACCGTTTTCTATTTTGAGTGAGATAATTTTCAGGTGGTTTCTGGGCGGAAACAATTGGCTGGGTTCTTTGGAGCAATATGTAAGACTGGGTTTCCTCTATGGGGTTTACGATCTATCACTGGAAATGTGTTAAGGTGTCATTATCGGTTATAATATATATATATATATATATATATATATATATATATATATATATCTATATATATAAAAGGCTTTGTCCTGACTGACTGACTGACTGAATGACAGGAATCAACGTACAGCCTAAACTATAACAGGTAGAGACTTGGAATTTTGATAGTACCTTCGTTTCATAATGTAGGTGCTCACTAAGAAAGGATTTTGCAAAATTTTGATTCTAAATGCCAAAAATTAAATGTTTTTGAAAATACTTAATCCCTTTTTACATAGAATTACCAATTCCAAATCACAGAATATATTGTTGCCAAATGGTATCAGATGGGCTTGGAAAAACAAATGAAATGCACTTTTGACAAATAAGAGAAGTTATCAAAATAATTCATGTTATAAATAAATATTACAGAATGAAATCCACTAAAATAATGGAATCACATAACTTTCTCTACCCTGGACATAGAGAAAACAAAACGAGGTATGGTAATGTGTATATTATTATATTATATCGCAGGTTTTTGGAGAGAAAAGTATGAAAGTGATAATACTTTCTGTTTAATTTCATCCCCAAAACGGTTTTATGGTAACATAAGAGTGGGAAATTTCCCGTCTCGATATTACAATTTTATGTTACAGGAATTTTTGTTTCTTCTTATTTAAACCTCTACCAGGCTTGCTGTGCACTGTACAAGCGATGGGATGCAAAATTCTAGATCCTCTATGAGCAAAAAAAAAAACTATATCAAGCGTTTTCTGAGGGAATAGTTTGAGTGTAATAAGTCGTTCTTCCTATTTCAAATTATAAATGCCTATATAAGGACCTAGAATTTAAAATTGAAAATCCTTCATAAGTTAATTTCCAATTACAAAATACAAAACCCGGGCGACGCCGGGTGTTTTAAGCTAGTACATTATATAGTCAAAATACAGTCGAGCTCGTTCAATAGACCCTACAATGGTATTTTTGCACGACGTAACTAATTAGTGGTACTTACGAATGTTGTTGCTGTGGATCGTAACTTGACATTCCCACACGCAATCTTGTTGCTAGGGAAACAAAAGAAATCTCCGTGCGGTAAAAATTACACTGTGCCGTAAGTAAAATCATAATACAAGCCTTTATGGACCAAGGCCCCCCAGTTTGTGGCGACTTTAACAGGACAAATATTCGTTTCCCATAACAACAAACACATGCGAATCACTTTCTGATATAAACAACTATCTTCAATAATGTATATACATAATATTTTCAGGTAATATCTCATTTATATTGATATAAATAATCATCGTGCAAAAAATAGCATGCAATACTCGTGCCGTAAGCGCATAACGGATCTCAGAAATTGAAAAAACTCTGCGCAAGCGCCTCGTTTTTTCAAATTCTTTCCTCGATCCGTATGCACCGCTTACGGCATTTGTATCGCAATATACTATATCAAGATACGAGAATGTTTATGAAACTCGCTTTGGTCGTTTAATAATTTTCCTACAATTACAAGTAGACACTGGAATCGCTGAAAATCTTGCAGTTGCGGTGCGGTGCAAGAAATGATTCACAGCTTAGGTTATCGGAAGGTTTGTGCCCGTTGGGTCCGACGTTTATTGACCGAGGACCACAAACGTCAGAGACGAACCGTTGCCCAAAACCTTCAGAGATTTTTTCCAAAACCTACTTCAGAGATTTCAGTCGAGCTCATTCAATAATAGGGCTCTGGACTTTTGCGTCCCAAAACCACTAAACTAGGACTTTTGCGTCCATAGATCCTCAGATCCAATGACCCGTTTGCGTCCCGGGTCTCTCTTGAGCAATGACCAAAATGCGTCCCATGGAATACAGGCAATATTAGTGATTAGTGATATTAGTGTTGGGGACAGGTTCTGTTAGGTTATGAACAATTTGGTAAGGCACTCTGAATTAGCCTATCCCGAAATTCTAGTTTAGAGGCAGTTAGGTTAGGGACGGTAATATTAGTGTTAGTGACAGGTTCTGTTAGGTTATGAACAATGATGTTAATGTAGTAGGGCATTATGAATCCTCCCGTTTCGTAAATGTGCCACATTACATCTCCCGCGAGGTTTGTCGTGTTTCGAACCTGTTTATCCAGAATTCTAGGTGCTCTGGTGACGTGACGTCACACCTCTAATGTCCAATCACGAGTTTCTTCATTATGATTAGGGACCGGATTTTTAGGTTTTTAAAAACACTGTTTCAGGTTTTCCATTAGGTGAAATAGTTTTTTTTTAGGTTTTTTGTCCAAAATATCGTTTTCGGGTAGAATAATTGGTTTAATGAATTTGAATGTGCTGCATAGGATTCAGTACATAATACTTGTAAAGTTTAACTTAACAAAATTGACTTAAATTTTTGTAAACTTGCTTCAGGACAATATTATACAGCTGAAGGAAGAAATCATAAACAATCAAAAGAAGCAGTGAACATAGATTGCCTCACATTTCCTGGTTACAGTATATCACTAAATATCTTTCAAGATTCTTAACTGTGAAGTTCTTCCTGTTATCTCTTCGTTAATAGTTAATACTGTACCTAGACACTACCCTTCTCAGGATTCGAATCCGATGCTTCTAATTTAGTGATGGTTGGATGCGGATAATGTGAAACTGATTATTTTCCTTTTCTAGAAAGGTAAATAGTACTTACGTAGCCTATTTCTGGCAGGCTTGCCAAAATATTACTTTGCCCTCTGTAGTGAAATTCAGGTCGTCGCCAATCCACTGCCGTAATAAATTCGATTTCATATGTTTCGGCATAATTAACACGTTTGCTTAAAACTCACAGTGTGACCACTAAGTATGAATAACAGGGCAGTAATAAAAGCAAACAAGCGCTTTAAAACACAGAAATCTATATCCTTGTTCAAGCACGGCAACAATGGTTGTTCGTACGAATATTTTAAAAGGAATACGCCGGTAATTCCTCTCTGGATGCTGTCCATCCTATACGACAATGGGTTGAACGAAACGCTAGTGGTATTAATTTCAACCCGACAAAAATTGTCTCTCCGCAAAATATCGATTTCTCAACTGGTGACAAACAAAAAAGACAAAAGAAGTAGCCTAAATTAGATATTTTAGGTTTTATATCCCGTTTAGGTATATTTAGGTTTTTATACCCCATTTAGGCATTTTTAGGTGCCACAGAATTAATGTAGGTGAATCCTATGGACATGATTCGAAAAAGTGTATGAGCGCTTTTTGTTTTGGAAGTGAGGAAAAAAATAGGTAAAAACCTAAGAATACGGAGGAATATGGTGGAATATGGTGGAATTCATGCTACTTTTCAGTTTCTCACACAATATACAAAGCCTTGTCGGACTGCAAAGAAAACACTTATTAGGCTATAGGTTTTAAAAGGCATTTCCCATATTACAAGAAATTAGTTTGAAGGACAAGGGCAAGAGGGATTGAGTCAAGATTCAAAGTTCAAGATTAATGGATTCCCTGTTAAGAGATCAGTGTTACGTTGAGTTTTTTTACTAAGATATGAAAATGTAAATTAAAAAAAAGAGCATTTGGAGATATAGGCCTACAGGAAGTAAATTTCAATCCACTTTTGAAAGTGAGAAAATCCTCGAATAATCCCACACTTCGTTTTACCGGCTACAATATTTGATGCTGAGACTTTCGTAATAAGAATCCGTGGCTTTATTCGTACCCGTTTTTACTTTCTCGCATGTACGTAGTACAGAGACAGTATTGTGATCGTGACAAAAAATAGAAATCGAATAACACCAGGAACACATGCTTCACAATGCTTAGAAACCGAAAAAAGTGTTTTTGGAATGACGTTTGTCCGTCTGCCTGTCTGTCCGTCTATCTGTGGACAAGTACAACGGGTAAACGGTTCATTGTATTTACTTCATTTTTTAAGTGAAACTTCTTTAGCGGCGGTACGGGGTAAATCGGGAACTTATGTCACGCTAAAACCGTCACGAAATTACTAGAGTGTTTCGGAGCGGACTGCACAGAAAACAATCAACTCAATGATTAGGAGTAATGAAAGGAAATTTTTCAGACCTAGTACGAGGACCTGCAAATGGGAATAGTACTACTAATAATAATAATAATAATAATAATAATAATAATAATAATAATAATAATAATAATAATAATAATAATAATAATAATAATAATAATAATAATAATAATAATAATAATAATAATAATAATAATAATAATAATAATAATAATAATAATAATAATAATAATAATAATAATAATAATAATAATAATAATAATAATAATAATTACTTCGTCAATGGCAATAGACAATTCTTAAGCAATCTAAAGGTATATTATCTATTTTATGGAACCCGGAGGTTCATTACCACGCTTAAAAAATCCAAACAATAAAAAAATTCAAAGATCAAAAATTTAAAAAATCCAAAATTAAAAAAATCAAACATAAAAATTTAAAAAGTCCAAAAACCCTATATTAAAAAGTCCAACAATGCAAAATTTAAAAATCTAATTATAAAAAATTGAAAATAATAAAAACAAGTTTCACTTCTGTCACGTGACGTTCCACTAAGGACTTTTTCGGAATTTTATCGAACCGCCCAGAATTTGGGTTTAATAACTGAAATATTAAGGGGACATTTCATGATTTTTTACTTCCTCTGCCCGTACCATAGGTACTATAGGTAGAGGAAGTATTGTTTTCGACCCTAAAATTCGAAGTTGAGTTTTTAGCATATGTACACGTTTCAATCCAAAAATACTATTTTTGGAAACATGTCTGTGTGTGTGTCTGTCTGTGTGGAACTTTGTGAACAGGCTAGCTCCGAAACGGAGAATCGTATGAAAACAAAATTTCGTATTTGGGTCAGGTACCTTCTGAAGATGTGATTCGAAGATTGGCGACAAATTTCCCTTATTTTTAAGGTGACTATACATGAAGAAATTTTCGTATTTCGCGATTTTCTCGAAAACGGCTCTAACGATTTTCTTTAAATTTTGTGCATAGATTGCTTGTACCAAGAGCTAAAACTTTTATTTGAAACATTTTTTCGAACAAATTCTCTGAAGGGTAGTTATAAGCAACCCACTGTGAATACGTGCTTTTTGCAATACGGCTTCTTGTAAATCGTACGAAAACAAAATTTTGTATTTGTGTTAGGTACCTTCTGAGGCTGTGAAGATTTGCTACAACCTTTTCTTATATTTAAGGGGACTTTACATGAAGAATCTTTTGTTTTTTGCTATTTTCTCATAAACGGCTCTAACAATTTCCTTTAAATTTTGTACATGGATTGCTTATACCATTTCAAAAACATTCTCTGAAGGGTGGTTGTAACCTACCAACTTGCCTGGTGAACAACTTAATACGCGGACATTTAAGGCATTTTATTCTATATAAGCACGTGAAGAGAGAAAAATATACTGTTGGCCCTGCTTACAGTAAAGAAATGTCTGAGGGGAATATTTGATAAATTTCGGAAATTATTCTTAACAGCAGAAAGTTCAAAAAACGTTTGCAGTCACTTGTTTTTTTTCCCCATAGCCTGCGTTTTTAGTCGCAACATTCAAAGAAGGGCTATAAGATATTTATAGCATAATTAGCGTAAATGCTGCAAACGTTTATTTGGGCAGAGGAAGTTATGTGACTTTCACATCAGATTTTTTTTGGAAACATGTCTAAGTGTCTGTGTGTGTGTCTGTCTGTGTGGAAGTTTGTGAACAGGCTAGCTCCGAAACGGAGAATCGTATGAAAACAAAATTTCGTATTTGGGTCAGGTACCTTCTGAAGGTGTGATTCGAAGATTGGCGACAAATTTCCCTTATTTTTAAGGGGACTTTACATTAAAAAAAATTCGTTTTTCGCGATTTTCTCGAAAACGGCTCTAACGATTTTCTTTAAAATATGCACATGTGTTCCTTTTACTGAGAGCTAAAACTTTTATTTGAAACTTTTTTCGAAAAAATTCTCTGAGGGTAGTTACAAGCCCCCCACTGTTAACCCACTGTTTGTAGAAAGTTTGTCTTACGTGATGAACAACTGAATTCCGTTCTTTCACGGCCTCTTATTCTATATAAGAATGTGAAGTGAGCAAGTTGTATTGTTGGCCATGCATAGAGTAAAGAAATATCTGAGGGAAATATTCGATGAATTTCGGAAATTATATTTTACCGCAGAAAGTTCAATAAACGTCTGCAGTCACTTGTTCTTTTTTTAAAAGTTTGTTATATAGCCTGCGCTTTTAGTCGCATCATTGAAAGAAGAGGTATTTATAGGATAATTAGCGTAAAATTGTGTCTTGCGATTCTGTACAAGGATATGTTAATACTGCTAACTTTTATTTGGGCAGAGGAAGTTATGTGACTTTCACATCAGATTTTTTTTTTTTTAATTTTAAACTGTAAACTCTTAGGCCTATTTATGACTAATAAAATGGCTATATCCTTTTTTCTGTAAAAGTGACTTGATATCAATTACTGGTATCAATTTAATTTTTTTCTAGATTATCTCCATTAGGGGTAGGCCTACGCCGTGGTGTAGTGTCTGAAGCACTGCGCGACAAACCCTGAAGGTCGATGATTCCCGATGAGGTCGTTGGAGTTTTTCAATTGGCCTGATCCTTCTGGTGGCACTATGGCTCTATAATTGCCACAGTGTTGTTATTAATAGCAACATGCTTACAGCAAAAACCATGAGAAATCAATGGATATGCATTAATAGCCTATTTAAAATTAGTCAGTAGATTGAATAAAAAAATATAAAACGTTATGTTAAAAATAGTCGTACAAATAGGCGTGCGACTCATGATTGCGTTGTACGCCGTACAAATATATGAAAAATAGTCTTGTGTGTACGACTATAGTCGTACGTATGGCAACCCCGGGCGGAAGACAGGCGCGTTACAGACCCACCCACGATAGAGGACTTACTAGAAAATAATTAGGGGGCGGATTTCTATGACATGTCATATTTTCCCCTTTGCATTATTTCAAGTTTTCGACTAATTTAAACCTGATTCGGCATCCTGGTGAAAATGGAACGGCTTTATTGTGCATATAACTGCATATTTAGGAAATTTTCAACTATTTTAGCATATTTAGTATGAATATGCATATTTAGGTCATATTTTTGGCGTATTTGTGTGCATATTAAATAAATTTTGAAGTTTCATATCATATTTTGTAAATTTTGCATTACACTGATACTTTTTGAGAAATTACAGATATTTTAAATAATTAATATTATATTACTAGGGGGCGGATTTCTATGACCTAAAAAATAGGATATATGCATGCATTTATGACCTAAAAACATTAATATATGACCAATAAAATTGAAAATATGACTTTACCACTTACACATTATGTATATTTTTTAAAAAGTTTCATTACAATTCATTTTATTAAAATATAATTTAAATAATTAGTTAAAATATATGTAAATTCTCAAAAAGTATCATTATAATACAAAATTTACAAAATATGATATGAAACTTAAAAATTTCTTCTATATGCACACAAATATGCCGAAAATATGACCTAATTATGCATATTCATACTAAATATGCTACAATAGTTGAAAATATCCTAAATATGCAGTTATATGCTCAATAAAAGCCGTTCTATTTTCACCAGGATGCTTGGAATCGGGTTTAAATTATTCGGAAACCTGAAATAATGCAAAGGGGAAAAATATGACATGTCATAGAAATCCGCCCCCTATATATTACATTATATTTTAATAAAATGAATTGTAATGAAACTTTAAAAAATACACATAATGTTTAAGTGGTAAAGTCATATTTTAAATTTTTTTGGTCATATTTTAATGTTTTTTTAGGTCATAAATGCATGCATATACCCTATTTTTTAGGTCATTGAAATCCGCCCCCTAAAAATAATAAAACGTTCTGGAGCTCAGCTCAGAGATCGATTACAAAATCGATAGAGGACTAGACATATTTCAGATTACGTCGATTGAAACGAAAGCATATCGTACATTTTATTATGTAAACAATGCGAGACTTCATCTACGAGCTATGAATAAAAATATAAATTTTCAAATTTCTTTAATAGAGATAGAAGAAAGTGTTGTTATTTGTAGACAAAACAAGTTAATTGTATTGAATTGCTGCATAAGTTTTTATTTTTATCCTATTTCAAAGCAATTATACCTACTATCAGAACTCATAATTGGCAATGCACTGAGATTTATGTGCTTTTCTCTATTTTGTAATTTTTACCCTCTCGCATACGTTTTTCTGTGCTAGCTTTTAACACATCATAATATGCGAGAAAGTTTATTTTGCACCATTTATTCATTTGATAAATTATTATTGTTGATGGTGATATATTGTGGTGATGGTAGTGAAGTGATATGATAATGGTGAAGAGGAAATTGTGTTATGAACTTCTGGATGAAGTAGCCTGTAATTACAATTAAATTATATATTTTCTTATAAGATTGTAGATTTTAAACTGCAATATTAATTTTCATCTTACGTATTTTTTTAGTATGTTTATCAATGTTAACTAAAGTCATTGGTTGTTGTTTTTCTTTTATATTTAACTTTTTATATAGGCCTACAACGGTTACTACCGTAGTATAGGTCTATTCCATATGTAAAATACTAGGAGGTGCCCGCGGCTTCGCCCACGATAATTAATTGAAAAATTAAAAATTAAGAGTAAAATAATAATAATTAAAGCATTATATTTATTAACACTTGCACGCGAATCATTCATAAACTAAACCATTAGTAATTAATGAAACCGCTAAACTTCCGGCTTCAGAGTACATTCCACGATTAGAAAGCGCCCCCTGGGAAAACGATCTCACATTCGATTTTGCAGTTTCAAAGGAACCTGTGAACACATAATACGTATTGTTTCTCTACTGTTTGTTGACAGATGAATATGATGTGAATTTTATTTGATAAATTCAGTGTAATTTTCAGAAATTATATGATTTTTCAAGGAAAGGAATGGTTTGTTTGGATTTCTTTTGTCCGCAATATTTCCATGGTTAAACTATCAATAATATTATAGCTGGTGCCCGCGGCTTCGCCCACCATTATTAATTGACTCCAGGATTTTTAAGAAATTTACATTGGCAGTTTATTAAAAATGTTTGTGGTTCAGAGCTATGAAAATTGTAAGTAAAAATAAAATTAGAATATTTGTTCATTGTGTTCATTTCACTTAGGCCTTATATAATAAAGAAACGCTTTTCCTAATTTTGTACTTTTCGTGAAAGTTTAGACTGAGAGAGACGAACATCGCCGAGTATGCCCGATGTTTCACGAAGCGGGCGAGCGAGTGAGCACGCTATTTAGGGCCGTTGAATTGTATAAGAGTAGATAATTGCATACAATCACACAGGAAATCTAAAAAATAGAATCAGGTAAACTAATATAACAAAGGCTTTGTATATTGTGTGAGAAATTGAGTCTCACAAAATGAAGGATAAATAAATTTCTCGCTAGTTCCGCTGTTCTGTCTTATGTTCTCTCACCTAACAACAAAATATACAAAAGATTCTTAACACTCACCTGTCTTTCTCTACCTTAAAGGATTAGGAAGTGTTGAGATTGATTTTCTAAATGTATTTTGTGTCATAAACTTGAAATTTCAAACACTAGAATATGCAGAAAAATAAGTTATTTTTGTAATCTATCTCCGAATTAAGCTACAGATCGTATAGGCCTACACTGATATAAGACATTCTTAAAATACAGCGCGCGCCAATAAATGTACCTGTTTTTCTCGTTTATTATTTCGTGGAGTTGGTAATATATCTTTTCTGTTCTTTTCTACACATTGTTGTGCAAGCCTGGGAGAAAATTCCACAATGGTTTTCACTACACCAGAGAGAATTATAATAGACAAATTTTATTTGGAAACAAAATGTATAGTAGAGACACAGAGGAGATTCCGCAATCATTTACATGTTCGAGAAGCTCCAACACCAAAGACAATTCGCAGATTTCCTCTTGTGGGGCTACACAAAAGACAATGTGTATACACGACACCCGAACACAATCTGCCAGTTCAAGAGAAGAATCGAAGAATTTATTCTTGCAATTCCGGTGGAAATGTGTGCTAGAGTGATAATCAATTTTGGGTTTCTTTTGAATCGTTGTATGGGCCTTGCAGGTGGACATACTGAACATGCTGTTCTTAACAGATGATTCTCCCATCTTTGTTCTCCATGTCTGTATTTTTACAATTGATTTATGTCATTTATTCTCGAAGTTATGTGCATTTAAAAACAAGTACATTTTATTGGCGCGCCCTGTATGTCAACATTTCACAAAATACACTGGCGAAGAATTCCACTTAATGTACCGCAGTGTTAAAGATACGGTATAACAGTTAAAGTTCATTGATTCATATATGTGTGTGTGTGCGTGTATGATTTTAAATGGTGTATAATGATGAATATAATTACTTCAGGTTTTTAGGGGGTTTACCTGAGGTTATTCTAGTCTATATTAATAAAAGGAAGTGTTGTCCTTCTGTCTGTCCGGGATGCCTAGCTAAATCTACTGAACGCAGAGATCTGAAATTTTAAACATAAGTGGACTGAAGGGTCGGAAAATGCACCTCGAAGCCGGAATTTTAATTTTCGCTTTCGTTCGTGAGTTATGAGTGAAAAACGTGCAGAAAACGTGCATTTTTTTGCGTTTTTGAAGCATCAGTTTTCAGTTATATATTTCAATGTCAAATCAATTACAGATGACTTTGCCTACTTCTGTCATATCTTGGAAATAAAAGCATCGCGATCGCTTGAATGTTGTTAGCCCACGATGGTCGATTCATTTGTTTAAAATGTCAAGGCACGCAGATATGTGAAATTTTCAACATAGACGGAAGAGGGATAATGAATAGCCTATAGGCCTAAATGGGCAGACATTGATCGGTTTAGACGGAACTCACTATGCAGAGGTCTTCTGGGCCAAGGAACTCGAATCTGAGGTCGCTTTTACCAGGCGACGCTATCTAATCGTGGTATGTAGTCCACGTGATTTAGGTGTTAATAAATATAACGATTTAAGAATTATGCTATTAATTTTTAATTTTTGAAATAATTATCGCGGCCGTACGATAGTACATAAATAACTAACTTAAAAGACCCGGCCTCGCCCGGGTTTTTTATTTTGTAATTGGAAATTATCTTAGATTATAGGTCATTATATAGGTATTTAGAATTTTAAATAGGTAGAACGACTTATCGAACTCAAACTATTCCCCCAGAAAACGCTTGGTATAGCTTTTTATAGCTCATAGAGGATGTAGAATTTTGCATCCCATCGCTTCTACACACCAAGCCTGGTAGGGGTTCAAATACGAAGAAACTTAAATTCCGGTAACATAAATTTGTATTGTCTTTGCGGAATATTTATTTCTCAATCTCCTGTTACCATAAAACAGTTTTGGGGATGAAATTAAACAGAAATGCAATATCAATTTCATGCTTCTCTCTCCAAAAACCAGCGATATAATAATATGCACATTACCATACCTCGTATTGTTTTCTCTATGTCTAGGGTAGAGTAAAGTTATGTGACTGAATTATTTTCGTTGATTTCGTTCTTTAATATTTATTTATAACATGAATTATATTGATATCTTCTCTAATTTGTTAAACTCCCATTTCATTTATTTCCAAACTCATCTGATACCCACTGGCAACAATATGTTGTCATGTGAATTGTGATTTAGATTTTATAAATCTGTGTAAAAAGGGATTAAGTATTCTCAAAAACATTTAACTTTTGACATTTAATATCAAAATTTTTAAAAATTCTTTCTCTGTTAGCACCTACATTATGAAACGAAGGTACTGTCAAAATTCCAAGTCTCTACCTATTATAGTTTAGGCTCTACGTTCATTCTCTGTCAGTCAGTCAGTCAGTCAGGACAAAGCCTCTTATATAACTAAATAGTATTTCCCTGTTAATTATCACACTTAACTATATACCTAGGTAATGTACTACGTGCACGAGAATATATGTTTTTAAATGAGACAGTAAGTTTCTATTCTCGGAGTAAATAGAGAATGTATAAACTGTAAGTATACGTGAGTGCCAAACGTGTGTAACTTAGCTTTTTGTGTGACATGCCCTCACTACGACCTTTCTGGCTATGAGATGACATAAAGATGTCAGAGAACAGTGCTCTTCCTTCCTTCCTGAAATAATGGTCCAAATGGAGTTAGGGGGACAATAACAATCTGAGGATGAAAAATCTCTGTTCACCAACTGGAGTCTGGAAAACTTTCATCTGATCCAACAAGTTACACCGAAAGTATTTTTATCAGGAAAGTGTTTGTGGTGCTGATTTTAATGTCAACGGCAAAAAGCAAACATAAAAGTTGGTTGTTTCGAGGAAAACTTCTCTTTCACCTAACAACAAAACATACAAAAAATTCTTAACACTCACTTTTCTTTCTCTACCTTTAAAAGATGTAGGAAATGCTGAGATCGATTTTCTAAATGTATTTTTTTGCACGATTTAACTAACTAGTGGTACTTACGAATATTGTTGCCGTGGATCGTAACTTGACATTCCCGCACGCAATCTGGTTGCTATGGAAACAAAAGAAATCTCCTTGCGGTAAAAATTACAAAATGATCAAGTGCCGTAAGTAAATCCATCATAATACAAGCCTTTATGGAAGACCGGAACCAAGGCCCCCTAGTTTGTGGCGACTTTAACAGGACAAATATTTGGTCCTCATAACAACCAACATATGCGAATCACTTTCTGAAATATAACATCTATCTTCAATAATGTATATACATATTATTTTCATCTAATATCTCAATTAATATAATTAAATTTATATAAATAATCATCGTGCAAAAAATAGCATGCAATACTCGTGCCGTAAGCGCATAACGGATTTCGGAAATTGAGAAAACTCTGCGCAAGCGCCTCGTTTTTTCACTCTCTTTCCTCGATCCGTATGCACCGCTATTATGTTATAAACTTGAAATTTGAAACACTTAAAACCTGAACCCAAATTATAGTTTCAAAATTTAGTTTAATATTTGTATCTTTTAATCATATTAGTTAATTAAATTTATTTTTTATCTAAAATATAAATCTTTCCCCCCCGGCATATTTTGAACCTTAATTTTGTATGTAACATTCTTTGATGCTTACTTTACAAAGGCAGATTCTAGGCCTCCATACATGATCAGCTATGCTTTTTCTTTATTGGTTGCTATGGCAGCAAACAAAGCCATCTGCAATTAATTTTACAATTGAAATATATTAGCCAAAACTGGTATTTCCATAGGCAAATAAATCACATTTTCTGCCAGATTTTTGCTCATGGGAAAAACAACCTCAGATTCGAGTTCCCTGGCGCAGAAAACCCCTGCATAGTGAGTTTCGTCCAAATCGAACAATGTTTGTCCATTTAGGCCTATATTCATTATCCCTCTTCCGTCTATCTATGTTGAAAATTTCAGACGCTTGCATGCCTTGACATTATAAACAAATGCATCGATCAAGCTGGGCTTACAAAATTCAAGCGATCGCAATGATTTTATTTCCAAGGTATGACAAAAATAAACAAAGCCACCTGCAATTGACTTGACAATTGGAATGTGTTACTAAAAACGGATGCTTCGAAAGAGCAAAAAAGAAAAAAAAAAAGAGTGCGTGGAACGCCACGCGACAGAAGTAAAACTTTATTTTATTTTTTTTTATTATTTCAATTTTTGATTATTGGATTTTTTCAATTTCGCATTATTGGACTTTTTAATATTGGGTTTTTGGACTTTTTTAATTTTTGATTTTGGACTTTTTAATTTTGGATCTTTGAATTTTTAATTTTGGATTTTTTAAATTTTCGATCTTTGAATTGTTTATTTTTTTATTTTTTATTTTTAATTTTTTTACTTTATTATTTATTAAATTTTGGATTTTTGGATGTAATGGACCTCCGGGTTCCATAAAATAGATAATATACCTTTAGATTGCTTAGGAATTGTCTATTGCCATTGAGGAAGTAAGGTCTGAAAAATTTCCTTTGATTATTCCTAATCATTGAGTTGATTGTTTTCTGTGCAGTCCGCACCGAAAAAAGTAAGAGTGTGATTTCGTCACGGTTTTAGTGTGACTGATTTTCCAGATTTACCGTCTACCGCCACTAAAGAAGTTTTACTTCAAAAAATGCACGTTTTCTGCCCCTTTTCACTCATAAGTCGCGAAAGAAAGCTAAAATTAAACATCCGGCTTCGAGATATATTCGCCCACCCTTCAGCCCACCTATGTTTAAAATATCAGATCTCTTCGTTCAGTAGATTTCGCTGGGCATCGCGGACAGACAGAAAGACAAACACTTCCTATTATTATTGTAGATTAAACGAAGTTAGTGAGAATCTAACCATACAGGCGTTTTCTAAACATATTATTTTTCGTTTCTTTTATATAGAAGACAATTTTATGCAGTGCATATATAAGGAGCTTAAGTCCTATCTCTTTAATGGCCCTCGCCGACTTAACTAATGGATTTCCTCATGCATTAAAACAAGCAACCGGAAAACAAAGCTAAATAGACTTTGTTATTTTAAAACCGTTCTTTTCTTTAAAAAGAGCTCGGAAGTTTTCATTTTTCCTCTTAAATAATTGTGAAAATTACTAGGTTAAATAGTTAATTAATAAGCAGGATTTAAACAGTGCAAAGGGTTCTCTCTTTTCAACTGAATGTTTTCTGTAAAATGAAAAAGTACAAATTAAACTTATTCGAGCACAGGAGTTTTGCTTCAAACTAAGATTGAGTGTAAAAATAATGTAAAAAATATATATATATAATAATAAAAATAATAAAAAAATCCCTTTAGGCAAGCCTACAGGCTGAGGTAGAATTCGAAGTGCTTATGGTTTAATTTATTGTCGCTGCGCAGCACTCTTCTTCTTTAGCCTTGGCATGACAAACCCGCAATAATAACTACAAAAAAGAGGAAAGAGCACTTTTTCAAACATTCAAATCTCGCCTTAAATGAGAGCTATCGAGAAACTGGTTATTGATTTGTAGAGTACTCATCAAGAGATTTTCAACGATACCCCACAAGACATGGTTTCAAAAATTTGGAATTTCCATCTCCCCCATTCCCACCCCCCACTCTCACCCCTAAAACCCCGAATAGTTGGTGTCACTGTGAACTCCATAGGGAGTACTCTAATTTATTCAAACAAAGTTTCCCTATATACTTCATAGGGGCCTAGATATAAAGTTTTCAAAATTTCAACCCCCTCCCCGACACCCCCTTGGGCAAATTTTGCTCATTATCAAACTTGTCTGAACTATTGGGCCTAGAAATAATATAATAAAATAGGGTTCAAATATCTTCAAAATTACGGTCGCTAGCGTCTAAAGATATATATATATATATAAAATTAATGATATATATATATATCATTAATTTTTTTTTGAACCGGCGGTGGTTTCGTTCTTAGGAAGGTATGAAACGTAAAGTTATGAAAGAATTTCCGAAAATCGTGACATGCTATCGATTGCAATAGGTAGATTTTTTAAAAAAGGAGCGATGGTAACGTCTTGGAGTCGCATTCGGGAGGTCCCAGGTTCAAATCCCGTGGCCGGCCAATTTGACATGGAATTTTTCATGGTTTCCCCAGTCGTAAAGACAAATGCCGAAGTAAATATTTACATACCATGAATCATCCTCGTCATTTCATCCTGTATCATATCCATTTAAATTAATATCACTTGAAATTTACTCCTTTAAATACACCGACAATAGAAACAATTGACAATCAATAGTTCCATGGCGTACCCTACTGTATAGACACTGATCCCGAACTCCTGATATGGCCTTGTAGCTAAAAGGAGTATAAACAAAGCTGACTTAAAAAAATAATACTATCCCACGACATAAAAATGCTATCGTAGCGAGAAAACAAGTTAGGCCTAGAACCCGCTAGGCGCATGCCTAGAACCCTCTACGCAAGCACAGTGGCTCATATTGCAACTTAGATATTTTAGTAAGTCCGCTTTTTTTCCCTACCTGTACGTTGGTTAAAACACAATTTTGGTTCGGTGCAAGTCATTTGGTGTGCTTTTATTCTGTTCTGCTGTTAGCATACCTGAATGAAGTTAACTATGTCTTATATGCACCCTTGGTAGCATTGGTCACAACAAGTTAACTCTAATCGATTCATGGATGTTTGATTCGAAGTAGGCCGTGATCTCGCAGCTGTTAGTTTTGTTTTTATACAACAAAGCACGAACGTAATTATTATTTGTATAATCCGTTACATTTTTATTCATACAATTCATACAATTCGAGTTGACGAGTTTCATCAGATAAATTCGCTCCAGTTGCGTACTCGCGAATCTGTCGATAAACTCGTCAACTCTCGTGGGATTACCTATGATAAAATTGCATCCTATGTTCCTAGCAAGCATTTTATATGATAAACGGCCGCGATTGGTCGATATCCTCGGCACTTCTAAACGTTATTTGTCAATATCAAATACGCTACTTATGAATAGAATAGGCCAATAAATGTAGAATTTTACATTATTTCACTGTGCTTTGTGATTGTGGATTTCTTCAATACAATGTTAACACTCTTTGTTTCAGGTGAACTGTACAAACTGATCGACAACAGCAACAAGGACAAAATTTGGTGAGTCTAATCCAACTTTGCCGTTCTCCTTAGCCGCGGTAGCCAAGGCATGTTGTCTTGGATCCGTGCTGAAGGAGACTGTGGGTTTGGGTCCCACCTCGGGTATGGGTGTTTGTATGTAAAAAGTAGGGTTTGGATGTTTATGACCTAACAAAGTGGAAAATATGACTGCAAATATGACCTTAAAATTACTAAATATGACCCAAAAATCCTAAATATGACATCATAAAAATATAACGTATTTTCTAAAAATAAATAAATAAATAAATATAAATATGTGATAAGTAGGATTCGGATGCTTATTACCTAAAAATGTGGAAAATATGACTGCAAATATGACCTTAAAATGACTAAATATGACCCAAAAATCCTAAATATGACATCATAAAAATATAACGTATTTTCTAAAAATAAATAAATAAATAAAAATAAATATAAATATGTAATAAGTAGGGTTCGGATGATTATTACCTAAAAATGTGGAAAATATGACTGCAAATATGACCTTAAAATGACTAAATATGACCCAAAAATCCTAAATATGACCTCATAAAATAACGTATTTTCTAAAAATAAATATTCCAATTTAAGACTTTAAATGAGACTAAATTATTACATCACATGAATTCAATCGGTTAATCACTTTTAACAATTTTACAGGTGATTTACAGTTTTGCTTGTAAAGAACTTCTAATCTTTTAATGTTTCCAAATACCACTGCAAATGTGAACTGAAAATATTTTAAAACATGTCTGTTGGAAGTTGTTAACAAGGAGGAAGAGGTAATTGTGCTATTACTTATTATTAGGGACCGGATTTTTAGGTTTTTAAAAACACTGTTTTAGGTTTTCCATTAGGTGAAATAGTTTTTTTTTTTTTTAGGTTTTTTTGACCAAAATAACGTTTTCGGGTAGAATAATTGGTTTAATGAATTTGAATGTACTACATAGGATTCAATACAAAATACTTGTAAAGTTTAACTTAACAAAATTGACTTAAATTTGTGTAAACTTGCTTTAGGACAGAGCAGACGTAGAAACCCGCGGGGTGTAACGTCATAAAATAACCTCAGAAGAAGAAGAAGAAGAAGAAGAAGAAGAAGGGAAAAAATGAAATTCAGGTCATCGCCAATCCACTGCCGTAATAAACTCGATTTCATTTGTTTCGGCATAATTAACACGTCTTCTTAAAGTTCACAGTGTGACCACTCATTATGAATAACAGGGAAGTACTAAAGGCAAACAAGCGCTTTAAAACACAGAAATCTATATTCTTGTTCAGACACGGCAACAATGGTTGTTCATACGAATATTTTAAAAGGAATACGGCGGTACTCTTACACTTCGTCTCTTGATACTGTCTATCCTAGACGACGATGGGTTGAACGAAACGCTGGTGGTATTAATTTCAACACGACAAAGTTATTGTCTCTCCGCAAAATATAGATTTCTCAACTGACAAACAAAAAAGACAAAAAAGTAGCCTAAATTAGATATTTAAGGTTTTATATCCCGTTTAGGTATATTTAGGTTTTTATACCCCATTTACGTATTTTTTGGATGCCACAGAATTAATGTGGGTGAATCCTATGGACATGATTCGAAAAAGTGTATGAGCGCTTTTTGTTTTGGAAGTAAGGAAAAAAAAAGGTAAAAACCTAAAAATCCGGTCCCTACTTATTATCCTACACATTTCAGTTTCAGTCCAAAATATTCGAAAAAATTTAAGTCGACAATTTTGTTCACATACACTGTATAATTGTGCTCTTTTACCGAATTTATGACTGATCTTTATGACCTAAAAAAATATAACGACACTAAATTATTAGAGCACATTAATTCAATCAGATAATCACTTTTTAACCATTTGATTTACAGTTTTACTTGTAAAGAACTTCTGATCTGTTAATGTTTCCAAATACCACTGCAAATGTGAACTGGAAATATTTTAAAAACATGTATATTGGAAGTTTTTAACAACAAGGAGGAAGAGGTAATTGTGCTATTACTTGTTATTGTTACTTCACATTTCAGTTTCAGTAAAGCCAAAATATTCGTCACTCTTTTTCGGAAAAAAATTTAAGTCGACAATGTAGTGCACACACTGCATAATTGTACTCTTTTAGTGAATTTATAACTGAAATATGACGTTAAATTACAAATATGACCAAAATATGACCAAGACCATGAAAATTACCTAAATATGGCATTATAGGCCTATGCCAAATAAAAACGGTCCGATTAGGTTAACAAATGTGCAATTCATGTTTAATTTGTGTTTGTGGCGAGAATGGAGGTCAGGATAAAATATAACAGTGTTCCGTTATGTCAATTAGTTCATAGTTAGCCATGTTTTATTCTGTAATTTTTTATTCATTTATAGCAGGCTTTGCTTGCATTGCTCCTTGGTCATTTAAACAAAAGAGTCTGTTTATTGCTATTATGATATTTAATTATTTTTTAGTACACGCTCTCTAAAACAGCTGCTTATCGGACTGGTAACACGCCGAAAAGCTGCACTTTAAAGGACAAGTCCGCTAAAATTGCATAAAAGTGCATTCAAACTGCATTCAAAATGCAATTTTAGCGGCCTTGTCCTTTAAAGTCGTCATGGCAATCTATAAACAAAACCCAGATGGCATTGACCAGTCACACCAACTTTAACATGGATTTACGCATATAATTGGACATAAAACAACAAATTTAAGCCAACGCCTTTCTTTATGATAATCAGAAACTTTACCAGGATTTTTCGCAAAACACGGTAGCCCACTTCATCACATGACAACAAATATAAGCCAACAACTTTTCACATTTTGGTTCACTTGAAAAACATTCCTTACCATGGACGAACAGCATTTAAATGCTGTAATATATCCCTTCTCATAGCCTATTTCTGCCGTGAAGTTGCTGGTAGCAGCTCCAATTCAATGTTTCTGGCTTGGATTGAAATTTCTTCGGTATCATCATTTATATTTTCACAAGCTTTTCATAAATACTAGTTTGTATACAATATTGTTTACAAACAAGGAACTCATATATTATGCATCTATACTACCACATTTGTTATTGCTACGTACGGTCATTGTTGTTTTATGATCTAGATGACCATGACCAGATAACTTAAAGAAATGACTGACTGCCTTTCATTATAATTAATTATACGGTATTTTTGTTTTATTTCATATAATTTATAGAACTTTTACTAAAAAATATTGTATGCACCACGTACGCAAAAACTTTAGCGGACTCATCCAGTATTTCAGCCTCGGCTTTCGCCTCGGCCGCTATACTAGATTCGTCCGCTAAAGCGTTATTTTGCGTACTTGATACATAAATAGCTATTATTTCAGGTTATTATCCAATCGGAGACTGAGTAACATATCTTGTTGTTTAAATAGTCAATTAGGTTATGCCTACTTCAGGCTGAATCAACATGTCATAAACAACCGAACCCTAGGGATAAGGAAAACAACGTAAAACAAACGGTAAAACAAAATCAGGAAAATTGGCCTATGACTGGCTAAATGTATTCAAAAGTCTAAAATCTAACTTACAAATAGTTTATGCATGTATGTTCGATTAACGTATTTGACAATGTCGGCTAAAAAGCTCAAACTTAAAGTTTTGTAACACAAATTTCCTTTAGTCACATTCACAATGCTAAAACAAGCTTATGGTGAAGAATCGAGGAAAACCCCAGGTTTGTACCTGGAAAAAACGTTTCAGTGAAGGCCGTAATAGCATCAGAGACAATGCAATTGCTGATGAAGTTACTGAAATGCGATGAAAGCACGATGGCTTATTTCGCAAAATGGCTTCCGGATACTTAACACTGCCGAAGGAAATGTTGTGTAATTCTAGAGTGATAGGGGAAAAAGCGAATAAGTCAAAATACCAGAGTTTCAGGAAAGACAAAAACAATTGATTTCCACAGCATTGTTACAATATTTAGATCAGCCCACCCAGATATTTTTACATAGCATAAGATGCTGAGCAAAAATATTTAGTGAACTGAACTAAATATTGTAAAAAGTTGTGGAAATAAATTGTATTTTATCTCTCCTAAAACTGCAGTATTTTGACCTATTCGCTTTTTCCCTATCACTCTAGAATTTGCATTACGTAACTAATTTCTGACGTTGCTATCCAAAACCGGTAACTTTTAATCACGCGTATTAAATTCAATTTCTAAAACTCAGCCTTAAGTTTTATATAACTTTATTCTATATTAATTTTGATAAATTTCTGGCTGTATGGTTAGGAATAATGCCATGTAGAGCTAAATTGGTGGCAGTTTGGTTAAGAAAAGTTATATTAAGTTGACCACCACAGATCGCCATCAAGTTTACAGTACTGTTTCTGTACAATGTGCCTTAAGGATTCCTTCTCAAGCTGACGATTCTCGTGAATACGCATAACTTCATACCCCCATTTTAGGTAAATTTTGTGTGAATTTGGTAGCGATTTTTAGTTATAGTGTATTTACAGTATTCTTCAAGAAAAAGGGTGCTTATATATGAATTCTACGGGTTTTAAAGAACAATATAACATTAAAATTGGTCATTTTCCGTGTTTCTAAGTAACAACATCACACCTGTCTATCAGCTATATAACCCCCATTTTCGAAACTAATTTGCTCGTCATTTGTTTACGTTTATTCAATGTGGGAGATGACGTCACAGACTAATAAAGTTTCCTTTATACCAGATTTTTACTTATTATATAGTGTATTTACAGTATTCTTCAAGAAAAAGGGTGCTTATATATTCATTCTACGGGTTTTAAAGAACAATATAACATTAAAATTGGTCATTTCCGTGTTTCTAAGAAAAAACATCACACCTGTCTATCATCTATATAAACCCCGTTTTCGAAACTAATTGGCTCGTCATTTGTTTACGTTTATTCAATGCGGGAGATGACGTCACAGACTAATAAAGTTTCCTTTATACGCATCTCTTCATACCGCCATTTTAGGTAAATTTTGTGTGAATTTTGGTAGCGATTTTTACTTATAGTCTATTTACAGTAGGCTATTCTTCAAGAAAAAGGGTGCTTATATATGAATTCTACGGGTTTTAAAGAACAATATTACATTAAATTTGGTAATTTTCCGTATTTCTAAAAACAAAACTTATCTATCAGCTATATAACACCCATTTTCGAAACTAATTGGCTCGTCATTTGTTTACGTTTATTCAATGTGGGAGATGACGTCACAGACTAATAAATTTTTCATTATACCAGTGCTTCGCCCTGGAGTATTGACTCAACTGCTAGATGTTTTATTTAAATAATTTATTTTACTGAATAATAAATTAAAACATGTTTATTAAAACTGACATCGTTTTAAATAAATTGCATGACTTATGGCCGGTTTCTATAAACTCGCGAATTACCTATGAGTAAATTATCCAATGGACAGAATTTGCACAAAAATAACACCACACAAATACAAATCATTTAAAGATAGCAATCACTTACACTTGTGGCGAGTTTCTAGATAAATGTCCTCTGGGTAAATATGAAAATGACAGAAAAATGTTCCTACAAACTCGGGGGCTAGATCTTAACCAAGGGTAAATCTTCGGGTTAATTTATCCTTTCATGGATGGCTGGATAAAATTTAACCTTTCATAGGATCAGTAGTAATATTTAAACAATGAGAATCAAAGCCTTCTGAATTAAATTAACTGTACAACTCCAAGGCCTTGCTCATTATATCATTGTAGGTTAAATGGAACTAATTTGTTCATGGATAATTTACCCATAGGTAATTCCCTAGTTTGTAGAAACCGGGCATAAGTTAATTTTATTCTTAATTATATTGTTTTACAAACTAAATATAATAATGAAACTAATAAACTAATCTTGTGCTACCATATGGGCATACAGATTCGAAATGAAAGGATTAAAACGAACCGCAGATTCATGAACCTTGCCCAAATCATGAATAAAAAATAAAAATATTGATAATTAAAAAGCTAAAATCAAGGCTTCGAGGTGCATTTCATGATTAAATTGCGCCTCCCAGTGAAAAAATACCTTACATTCGAGTTCCCACCCCAAAAAACCCCCGCATAGTGAGTTTCGTCCAAATCATTCGATTTTTTCCCCATTTATTCATGCATTCATTATCTCCTTCTGGCCATCCACGTAAAAAAAAATCAGCTTTCTGCATGTCGCAATATTATAATGAAATTAATCAAGTAGGGTGGGTTAAAAAAGTCGAATCGATCAACAAATTGATGTGTTATATTATTCTAAAGAACTATTTCAGCGATGCTTTTTATCCCCTGGTTGCTATGACAACCGATCAAGGCTACCTTCAATTAATTTCATAATTGAATACGGTTTTGTTAATAGCTGGCGTTGGATCTACACGAAAATACAAGCTAAAATATTATTTACTAGCAGATCCCCGCGGCTTCGCCCACGATAATTAATTTTGAAGATTAAAAATTAAGAGCAAAATAATTAAAGCATGTATATTAACACTTGCATGTGAAACATTCATAAACTAAACAATTAATAATTAATGAATCAGTTACAAATCCGGCTTTGCAGTGTAGGTCACAATTAGAAAGCGCAGAATGGGAAAGAGACCTCAGATTCGAGTTCCCTGACCCAGAAAATCCCTGTATAGTGAGTTTCGTCCAAATCGAACAATGTTTGCCTATTTATGCCTATCATCATTATCCCTCTTCCGTCTAGGTTGAAAATGTCAGATGTCTGCATGCCTTGACTTTATAAACAAATGAATCGACCTTAGTGAGCTCACAAAATTCAAGCGATCGCGATGCTTTTATTTCCAAGGTATGTCAAAAATAGGCAAAGCCAACTGTAATTCATTTAACATTGAAATGTATTACTGAAAACTGATGCTTAGAAAGCTCAAAAAATGCACGTTTTCTGCCCGTTTTTCAATCATAACTCGCGAACAAAAGCTAAAATTAAAAATCCGGCTTCGAGGAGCATTCGCCCACCCTTCAGTCCATGTATGTTTAAAATTTCAGATCTCTGCATTTAGTAGATTTCGCTGGACATCGCGAACAGGTAGAAAGACAAACACTTCCTTTTATTAATATACTAGCATGTGCCCGCGGCTTCGCCCGAGAAAATTATTTCAAGAATTAAAAATTAAGAGCATAATAGTTAAGTCATTATATTTATTAACACTTAAATCACGTGAATTATATACCACGATTAGATAGCGTCGCCTGGTAAAAGCGACCTCAGATTCGAGTTCCTTGCCCCAGAAAACCCCTGTATAGTGAGTTTCGTCCAAATCGAACGATGTTTGACCATATTTAGGCCTATATTGATTATACCTCTACCGTCTATGTTGAAAATTTCAGATATCTTCGTGCATTGACATTATAAACAAATTATTTAACCTGCGTGGGCTTTAATTTTTAAGGTATGACAAAAATAGCCAAAGCCAAATGTAATTGATTTGACATAGAAATGTATTACTAAACACTGATGCTTCGAACACGCAAAAAATGCACGTTTTCTACCCGTTTTTCACTCATGACTCACGAACGAGAGCGAAAATCAAAATTTGCCATTTTCCGATCCTTCAGTCCACCTATGTTTAAAATTCCAGATCTCTGCGATCAGTAGATTTCGCTGGGCATCGCGGACAGACAGACAATTCCTTTTATTAATATAGATAACATGAATTATATTGATACCTTCTCTAATTTGTCAAACTTCCATTTCATTTAATTCCAAACCCATCTGATACCACTGGCAACAATATGTTCTGTGATTTTGTTTTGTTAATTATGTGTAAAAAGGGATTAAGTATTCTCAAAAACATATAATTTTGGCATTTAAAATCAAAATTTTAAAAAATCCTTTCTTAGTGAGCACCTACATTATGAAACGAAGGTACTGTCAAAATTCCAAGTCTCTACCTGTTATAGTTTAGGCTGTACGTTGATTCTCTGTCTGTCAGTCTGTCAGTCAGTCAGTCAGTCAGTCAGGACAAAGCCTCTTATAATATACTAGCATGTGCCCGCGTCTTCGCCGGCGAAAATTATTCCAAAAATTAAAAATAAAGGGCAAAGTAGTTAAATCATTATATTTATTAACACCTAAATCACGTGGACTACATACTACGATTAGATAGCGTCGCCTGGTAAAAGCGATCTGTGATTCGAGTTCCTTGGCCCAGAAAACCCCTGTATAGTGAGTTTCGTCCAAATAAAACAATGTTTGACCATATTAGGGCTTACAACATTCAAGCGATCGCGAAAGTTTTATTTCCAAGGTATGATAAAAAATATGCAAAGCCAACTGTATTTGTCAAACTTCCATTTAATTTAATTCCAAACCCATCTGAAACCCACTGGCAACAATATGTTTTAATGTCAAATGTGATTCGGATTCTATAATTCTGTGTAAAAAGGGATTAAGTATTCTCAAAAACATTTGATTTTTGGCATTTAAAATCAGAATTTTTCAAAATCCTTTCTTAGTGAGCACCTACGTTATTAAACGAAGGTACTGTCAAAATTCCAAGTCTCTACCTGTTATAGTTTAGGCTCTACGTTGATTCCTGTCAGTCAGTCAGTCAGGACAAAGCCTTATATATATATATATATATATATATATATTCCTTGTCGTTTGAATTTTCCCTACTTTCTAAACCAGAAAACAAAACTCATATCAGATTTAAGTGGAGCTTGAAGCGAAGATTTATCCGCACATCAGTTTGAACCGGCCCGATGAAAGTTGTTAAGCTCGAATTAATACACAGATTCAGTGTCTATAAATATTTCACTGCCTGGCTGAACTCAATTCCGCGTTGTACTTAATAAGATGGCGACTCTATAAACTTTTAAACGAGATAACTTTTTCTAGTGGCGATTAGTCTCGAACCCGGGTACTTAACTTAATTGGATGCCTTCACGTGCATAAGAGGTAATTAAATATCCATGAGACGCCAGTGCCTCTAGTGGCAGTCTCATGCACTACAGGATACAGTGTAAAGCCAGATTGAACACAATCTGAGACATTGAAAAGTATAATTAGGTTTCTTGTACTTGTCGAAAAGAAGTGTGTACTTTGGAAATAAAGGAGGTACTTAATGATGACAATATCTGAAAGCCTAATAAGGAAAACAACCACGAACACAAACTCCAAATTTAAAGGGATGAGGGGTTAAATATCGATTTTCTACAACGTTACAGCAGCAGTAGTTGTTATGTCGAATTACATACATATTTCATGAGATTTAAAACATAAAAATAGAGTAAAATGGATGTTTCACTGACCAGCTATCTCTACTTTTAAAAATTCTGTGGTTCATATGTTTTAATCTAGCAGGTGCCCGCGGCTTCGCCCACGATAATTTATTGAAATTTAGAAATTAAGAGTATAATAATTATTAAAGTATTATATTTATTACCACTTGCTCGCGAATCATCATAAACTAAACCAATAATAATTAATGAAACAGCTAAAATTCCGGCTTTAGAGTATATTCCGCGACTAGAAAGCGCCGCCTGGGAAAACGATCTCAGATTCGATTATGCAGTTCCAAAGCTAACTGTGAACACTGATAATACGTATTGTTTCTCAACTGTTTGTTGTCATATGAATATGATGTGAAATTTAATTGATAAATTCAGTGCAATTTTCAGAAATTATATAATTTTTCAAGGGAAGGAATGGTTTGTTTGGAGTTTTATTGTCCGCGATACTTCCAGGATTAAACTATCAATATATTATAGCTGGTGCCCGCGGCTTCTCCCGCCATTATTAATTGACTCCAGGATTTTTAAGACATTTACACTGTCAGTTTATTAAAATTGTTTGTGGTTCAGAGCTATGAAAATTGTAAGTAAAAATAAAATTAGAATATTTGTTCATTGTGTTCATTTCACTTAGGCCTTCTGTAATAAAGAAACTGTTTTTCTAATTTTATACACTTCGTGAAAGTTTAGACTGCGAGAGACGAACATCGCCGAGTATACCCGATGTCTCACGAAGAGGGCGAGCGAGTGAGCACACTATTTAGGGCCGTTGAATTGTATAAGAGTAGATAATTGATCCAAGATGTGTAAGGAGCAAAAGAAAACAACCTAATGTGAAAATACAAAGCACAGTTCACAAGAGTTCGTTTTTGAGACTGTTTAGTAGATTACACACCGTAAAGTCAATTGAGTTTTCTTTTTTAAACTAAGCGCCAAGGGTCCTGAATTCGATTCCCAATGTTTTGTATATATTTACAATCTGTATCTTCTTGTCGCTGGACAGATCTTTTCCTAACACTTTTCTTTATTGGTGTCGTAAGTTCTGAAGATAAGATAAGATTAAGATAAGATTCCGTATTTCCGCCATTAATCATCCATCTAGATATAAGTAGGCATTGTCCAAATAGTACACAGTTTACATAGCCATAAAAAGTACAATGCATTACAATGTAGTAAAAGGCCCTGGCTTGCAATTTTCTTCTATGATACAAATTATTAGAGGCTATACCTATTACTTTTACTTACAATATGTGGTGTACTTCAACAACACATATTCTGTAAATGAAAAGTACAACGTATTGGTTAATTATGTTATAAAATGCTCATTGTATGTAATAATTAATGTCACTTGTTTTTCTTCAGAATCAACAAATTTGCCAAGACAACGATAGAAACAAATGAAATCTTGTTTGCTAGATGTATGTTGTAAAGCATGTAAGCCTATGATATAAATACTGATGTAGAATCAGATCTTAAAGATTTTTTGCACGCTATATCTCCTGTTCACAGAATTGCTGGGTTATTTTCATCCATGCCTTAAAAAGGAAAGACTCGGAGAGATTACTATGTAGTACTTACAGTATAAAGTTAAACCTCATTATAATACCCCTCTTCACAGTGCCACCCTCGCACTGCGCCAATAAATGCAAGTGGACGGATCTTCCACCATATAAAATACATAAGAAACCTCGTTACTATGCCAATTCATTTAGTGCCACTGAACCTGAGACGAAGATTATTTACAAAATATAGCTTGCAGTGACTTTTTTCAGTTGCAGAATTCTTTTAAAACCGGCTTGAACTTTAGGAAGATTATTTAAGGGGAGATGGTAGTTATCAGTGTCAAAAAATCGATTTTTTTTTCTTAGGCTCATGTAATGGAGCATAGTTTTCTGAACATTTTGATATGTTGGTCTTATATGTTGCGTTATTACTAAGCCAAGCAGAGCGACCTGGAGCTTTCTAAAATTGATAAAATACCATAGGCCTAAGGCACGTCATTTTCTTTTCGCTCTCCTGTAAAATTACATTTGTTGTACTTCAGGTACCATTTTATGAAAAGTTATTCATGCTAGAATAATGAAACTTTCAGGAATTCATTATAGATGGATGACAAATCTCCCTTAGCAGAATTATGGGAAAAGTCTTGATTATACAGAATTTTCAACTATTTTTATTTTTAAAAAAGTTTTTTTTTTTTTTTTGGTCGTGAAGTTTTCATGCAGTTTTCATGCAATATTGTACATATTAGATTGATTGTGCTAGGGTAAATAGTAGTACCTATTGTTAGTAAGTTCCCAAAGTTTCAAAAAAAAAAATCGAATCTACAGAAATTGAATAAAGCGTACCTATGTCAAGGGAAGTAACTGTAATACAAATATCACCTATGTGTTTAAAAAATCCTTCCTACCAAACAGCGAGTTCTAGAACAACCATTCTCTGCTTATTTTAAACTTCAGAGTGCACTTGCAAAGCATAAAAAAATTCAACTAAATCTGACTGTTAGCACCTGAGTTATGGCTTCTTGAACATACGCTATATTTTCTATCATTTTGCTAGCGGTAACTACCATCTCCCCTTAAGAAATATAGGCCTACTATGCTTTCTTTCCAAAAAGTGAGTGTAAATCTAGTGTGGTGGAACGAGGAAGCTATGTTAAGAAGTCGGATAGAGAGCCTGCGTGAGGGTGGAGCAGATAGAAAGAGCCCTTCATACGATGAGAAATTCCAAACTTTCACTTCTTTTAGACCAGTGTCCATTCAGCTTTTAAACACTACACTATAGTTACTCAGTTACAGTTAATCACATACATGGACCCACATGATTTTCAAACCCTTGTGTACTGTACCACTGGACATATCTATATTAATAAAAATGAATTTCCAAAATGGTTGTTGCCGCAAGACTTGAGAACGGCTCGACCGATTTGGCTGATTCTTTTCTTGTTGTGTTCGTAATTGTCAGGACAAGGTTTGTATGAAAGAAAATTTTTGGAAAATCCACGGGAAAAGTCGGAAATGTGAAATGAGGAAGAGTTAGAAAGTTCTGCTGTCAATTGTTTACATAACGAAAGTATTGTTTACGGTGTTCACATAGGGCTTTGGAAACTATATTGTAATACTGGGCTTTAACAAATTCTGATACTATCGATGTAATTAATACATTTATTTCTGAAAATAATTCTTGAAGAATAAAATCTACGAAAATAAAGCAGTCACATAACTTTCTCTACCCTCGACATGGAAAATATCATTTTCTCACTTCACGTTTTGATGTAGAATAAGTGGTCGTATTGCAGGGACAACTTAAGTATGTGCCAGTGAGTATCCTATATCGGAAGTCGGTAACAAATCCTATCCACTGATGCGTCTCTCATAGCTGTAGGATTTGTAATAGTTGAGAAATAGGCCTAGGGATGTTTATCAGAGGCCGTAAGCATCTAAAAGAAGACAAAATGAGATGGAACATTTTCAGTCCTACGCGCGCAGTATATTATGTCCCAGGTTTTTGGGAAGGAAAGTATGAAAGTGATATTGAATTTCTTTTTCACTTCAGCCCCGAAACGGTTGTATGTTAATACGAGAGTGAGAAATACAATTTTCTGTCAAGACAATACAATCTTATGTAACCGGAATTTCTTTTTTTTCTTATTTGCACTGCTCCCAGGCATGGTGTGTAGAAGCAATGGAATGCAACATTCGACATCTTCTATGAGCCATAAAAAGCTATATCTAGCGTTTTCTGAGGGAATAGTGTAAGTGCCATATGTCGTTCTTCCTCATTTCGGATTCTACATACATATTATATAAGGACCTAGAGTTTCAACATCGAAAGTCCTCCATAAGTAAATTTCATATTACAAAATACAAAACCCGGGCGACGCCGGGCCTTTTAAGCTAGTACTGTATAAATTGAGTTATTCTACAGTAATTTATTTTGTGCTAAAGTTCTCTATTTACTTTTTACTAAATTTTTCTTTCCTATTACAGAAAGTAAATTAATACAGCGCTGTATTTTGCCATTTTAGGTAGATCTCAAAGAAAAATCTACCTATTGCGATCGATACCATGTCATGATTTTCGAAAAATTCTTTCATATCTTTACGTTTCATGCTTCCCTAAGTACGAAACCACCGCCCGTTCAAAAAAAAATTGTGATATATATATATATATATATATATCTTTACACGCTAGCGGCCGTCATTTTGAAGATATTTGAACCAAATTTTATTATGCCATTTCTAGGCCCAATAGTTCGGACCAGTTCGTTAATGAGCAAAATTGGCCCAAGAGGGTGGTCGGGGGAGGGGGTTGAAATTTTTAAAAATGTATATCTCGGCCCCTATGAAGTATAGAGGGAAACTTTATTTGAATAAATTAGAGTACTCCCTATGGAGTTCACAGTGACACCAACGATTCGGGGGTTCGAGTGAGGGTGGGGGTGGGGGATGAAAATTCGAAACTTTTGAAACCACGTATTGTGGGGTATCGTTGAAAAGCTCTTGATGAGTACTCTACAAATCAATAAATAGTTTCTTGATAGCTCTCATATGACGCGAGATTTTAATGTTTGAAAATAATAACACTTAAAAGAATTATTATAATATCATAATTTTGTCTTGTTTAGCGGCTTTGCTAATTTTATTCATTGTTGATCTTGCGCACGGCCTCCCAGAATATTATATCCTATTCTTGTTGTCAAAACAAATGATTGTAGGCTCTTCCTCTTTACTGCAGGTTTGCCATGCCAAGGCTAAAAAAGAAGAGTGCTGCGCAGCGATAATAAATTAAACCAAAAGCACTTTGAAATCTACCTCAGCCTTTAGGCCTACCTAAAGAGATTTTTAAAATTAAATTTCGTTTTAATGCCACCCTCGCTTTGTGCCAGTAAATGTTAGAGAACGGAAAGTGGCATTATAGTAGTAGTTATATAATAGGTTGACGACTCCTTTAAAAAATTCAGATGAATATATTTACGTATTTATCTTCTTTGTTCTGATTTATCAGTATAGCATCTTCTTTCATGTATACAATGGGGCTTTATTAATTTTTTAATTCGTATTGTTCTATCGCTGAGAAAATATCTTCTTTTGTGCTTGGAGAAAATAACACCTTCTGTCATAAGGGCGATTCTTTATTGTTCATCCCGCCTAATACGAAATTAAGTTATATTTATTTTCCGTAATTAAATTTTTAAAAACCTTAAAAGTATTAATTAAGAACGAAAACCATAGCTTCACAAAAGAAAGTATTTTTATTAAGTGGAAATATATTTCGGACATAATCATTACGAATTAAAATATCAATTGCTTTTAATATCTTTTGGTATAATAGCTATCTTCAAAAGCAGTAAAAGACATTATTCTCCAAGTTTTCCATCTAGAGCAGGCTTATTGGGTGTTTGGATTCCGTCGCTATGCAATTTCCATGGCCTCCTCTGTTTTATCGTCATAACATTTGCATATAAAGAACCGCGGGTAACGGCTCGGAAAGAGTTACAGTAATACCATCTTTTGCATTCCAAACAGTGATTTTTATTTAGGGCAGTGAAAATTACTTCTTAATGGTAATCAATGCAACTAGCTTGCTAGGTAAACTAATCTTCAATGTGAAGCCATTTTGCAATCTCTTAAACTGCGTAATTGAATTGTTTTAGACCAATATATTTTCTTCCATTAGATGCTAGCTAATGTTTCTGCTGAAATCGCTTCTGGTAGAATTTAAAATCTCGTTTCATGGACACCATAGATTATAAAATTAAGGGTCCACAGAAGTGTGTATACGATTCATTTGTAACAAGCGCAAATATGACAACATCACTCCTTCTTTATCTATTTTTATTTTATATTTTATTTTATTGTATTTTATTTTGTTGTGAATATAGCAGGTTCATTGCCCAATTGCAATATCCTCTCATATTAATTACACTAGTTTTAGAACACTAATATTATTATGTTCAATCCAATACTAAAAATATTTAAACCAATACTACAACTAAAAATCTGATCTGAAAGTCACATAACTTCCTCTACCCAAATAAAAGTTAGTATCTGAGCCTGAAATTTAAAAAAAAATAGTTTAACTGTAAAGTTGACAGTATTCACATAGGCAATAATATCCTTGTACAGAAATGCAAGACACAAATTTGCGCTAATTATGCTATGAGTTAAAAACCTTACAGCCTCTTCTTTGAATGATGCGACTAAAAGCGCAGGCTATATAACAAACTGCAGACGTTTATTGAACTTTCCGCCGTAGAGAATAATTTCCAAATTTATCGAATATTTCCCTCAGATACTTCTTTACTCTATGCATGACCAACAATACATCTTTCCCACTTCACATTCTTATCTTAGAATATGAGGCCCTGAAAGAGCGCGTATTCAGTTGTTCACCACGCAAGACAAACTTTCTACAAACAGTGGGTGAACAGTGGGTGGCTTATAACTACCCTTCAGAGAATTTTTTTTCGAAAAAATGTTTCAAATAAATGTTTTAGCTCTCAGTATAGGCAACACATGTGCAAAATTTAAAGAAAACTTAGAGCCGTTTTCGATAAAATCGCGAAAAACGAAAATTTCTTCATGTAAAGTCCCTTTAAAAATAAGATAAATTTGTAGCCAATCTTCGGCTCACATCTTCAGAAGGTACCTGACCCAAATACGAAATTTTGTTTTCATACGATTTTCCGTTTGGAGCTAGCCTGTTCACAGAAATAGCATTTTTGGATTCAGGGAGCCTCAAAAAGTGTATTTGTCAAAAACTCATATCTATTTCATTGTTAAGTAAATTGTATAAAAACAACAATGCATGAATATTTCATCTGTGTGATAATTCAGGGATATTGAAATATTGTAACATAGTTGAATATGATGGAAATTTAGGGTAGTAGTTAAGCTGTTTGCAATACGTAGCCTATAATTTAGAAATATTTTTTGAATGAACTCTATTAATTTAGGCCTACTCTATTTGGCGAGATGTGGAGTTACAGAGCGCTGGAGAGTTATGATGCTACCCGACAAATTTTTAAACTCGCAAAGAAGTAGGGAGGCATGTCTAAATCTATTACTGGATGAGCACAATTGGCACGGGTTATGTAAATTTCTGCAGAAAGTTAGATGTATGAGAGAAAGCCTAGATTTAGAGAATTAAGGAAATCGAAGTATTATTTTTATTATTATTATGTTTTTGTGTTTTGTCTTAATAATGTCTATGTGTCTATGAAATTTTTACTTGTTTGGGGGTGGGGGGTTACGTCTGGGGTTATGTAAATAATAGAATATAGTTTTTACTTCCTCTGCCCGTACCATAGGTACTATAGGTAGAGGAAGTATTGTTTTCGACCCCAAAATTCGAAGTTGAGTTTTTGACATATATACACGTTTCAAGGCCCCCTGAATCCAAAAATACTATTTTTGGAAACATGTCTGTGTGTCAGTGTGTCTGTGTGTCTGTGTGTCTGTGTGTGTCTGTGTGGAATATCTGTGAACAAGCTAGCTCAAAAACGGAACATCGTATGAAAACAAAATTTCGTATTTGGGTCAGGTACCTTCTGAAGATGTGAGGATAAGATTGGCGACTATTTTATCTTATTTTTAAGGGGACTTTACATGAAGAAATTTTCGTTTTTCGCGATTTTCTCGAAAACTGCTCTAACGATTTTCTTTAAATTTTGCACAAGTGTAGCTTATAGTGAGAGCTAAAACTTTTATTTGAAACTTTTTTTCGAAAAAATTCTCTGAAGGCAGTTACAAGCCACCTACTGTTCACCCACTGTTTGTAAAAAGTTTGTGTTGTGTGGTGAACAATTGAATACACACTCTTTCACGGCCTCTTATTCTATATAAGAATGAAGTGAGAAAGACATATTGGAGGGAAATATTCGATAAAGTTCGGAAATTATTCTTAACGACGGAAGTTTCAATAAATGTCTGCAGTCACTTGTTTTTGTTTGCTATATAGTATGCACTTTTTTTAGTCGCATCTTTTTCAGAGAAGAGGTTATCAGGTATTTATCGTATAATTAGCGTTAAATTGTGTCTAGTGTTTCTGTACAAGGCTAGGCCTATGTGAATACTCCTAACTTTTATTTGGGCAGAGGAAGTTATGTGACTTTCACATCAGATTTTTTTTTTTCAATTGGGTTTTTTATGGGGCAATAATTTAAGTGTATGCAGTGAGCACGTATGGTCGACACCGACCCGTGCGCCGGTTAATGTAAATAATGTGGCTTATGTGTGAGAATTTTTTTGTGAGAAATAAATACACTACTACTACTATTTAATGGTAGCAGGATTGAAAACATTAACACGTCGTGATTTTCCCTCTCTTCGGCTTCGCTTCCTAATCTGCAATCCTCGACACCAATCTATTCATCTCACTATAATACATCATAATTTCAACACTCGATCACGACATGACTAAACACTATCAATACCATCCCATCGCACAGCTCTTTAGTCCACTCCATTCACCATTTCCACAGTTCCATTATGGAACTTGTCCGTGTATGTCAGGAACTGTCAAAAGTTCAGATAATTCAAACAAAAACTGTTTTGATACCTAGCTCACTCAAACTTCTCGCTTGGTACATAAATAACCTAGGTATTAGCTCTAACTGGATGTGAATCTAAAAAAAGTCATAGGCCTAAGTGTTGGTTTAACCTTTTTTTGTAAAATAAATGTTAATTTTTGGTTTTAGTAACTTACTTACTTACTTACTTACTTACTTACTTACTTACTTACTTACTTACTTACTCACTCACTCAATGGCAATAGAAACCCGTAGGTTCATTGCCGCGCTTACCTGAGCCCGCCAATCAATCCTATTCTGTGCTAACTCCATCGAATCATCCCTCGCAAATCCTACTTCCCTTAAATCCATCCTAATATTGTCCTCCCACCTACGTCTAGGTCTTCCAAATGGTATTTTTCCCAGTCAATATTTTTCCTCCCCCATACGCGCAACATGTCCAGCCCATTTCGTCCTCCTTGATTTAATTACCCTTACTATATACGGCGAACAGTACAGATCATGAAGCTCGTCGTTATGCAGTTTTCTCCAATAGTTAAAAAAAAATCAGTATGCCCTAAAGCATAACTCTGTACAATTTTGTGCAATTTGTGCGCATGGGAAGGTGTTTCTGATTTGCACTTTAAACTGCCAATGCTCGCAAACTTTAATCGCTAGATTTCTCTTTGAATTTTCATGTATATATATACGAGGGGTATTCCGAAAGTAAGTTTCGTCAATGTATGGCAGGAGCGGCGTGTTCACCAGGGGAACCAAACAAACGCCAGACGAATCCCCACCCGTGGCTGGTTCCACGACGGAAGTGGCGTCAGCGGAGGAGGCATGACGCAGGCGCACTGCGCCGTAGAAAAGCGAGTCGCAGCAGACTGGCGTGCCCGCGGGTATTAGTGTACCGCTCACGATGGCACGAGAGATTTGGCGCCACTGCCATGCACCGCTATCTCCCCTCTTTCAAACGAGCCATTGCTGCAGCCGCTGAACCTTTTATTGTCCGAGATAGAGTTGTTTGAAATTGATCTCCCGATTTCCGTCCCCGCAAAGTGCGGCCTCCACGAACCCATCTCTCACAAACCTTATGGAACATCAATTTGTCACTCAAAATGGCCTGTATGGAACCTTTAGTAATGTCAGGAAGCTGAGGTGGAGCAGGCTGTGCCCCAATTCCTTGCATCGCAGGGCACCGAGTTTTACCACAGTGGGTTCTTCAAACTGATCGCACGCTAAGACAAATGTCTCAATGTCGCTGGCGACTATGTCGAAAAATAGTGCACGGTGTATAGGTCATGCTGCCATGCTGTATTGCTTTTGGGCCAATGAAGTGTCCGTGTGACAAACTGACGAAACTTACTTTCGGAATACCCCTCGTATATATATATATGTTTAAAAGAGCTCTTTGCTTTGCCAATATCAGGCATTCAAGGCAAAGATTTTTCAGCAAACATTGATTCCGGTCTGCCTTCCTTGACACTCGTTATGTGTGTGTTTTTTTTATGTCCAGTCTGTCCATCTTTCTTCAGATGTGTTATTGTCCATAAAGTTTATCCTCAGCTGGGCAGATCTTACTCTGACCACATCATCTTCTGTTGGCCCCATTCCTATCTGCCGAGAGATTGGCAGAATTCCTTCCTCCTGTTGATGACTTGTCAGTATTTCTTCTTGATTGATATCTGCAAAAGTCTATTTCTCTCGCAATCTCTTGGATCTTTTTTTGTGCCCACCCTTACCCCCGGAGTGCCAAGCAATTAAGCCTAAACCTCCGGTCAAACCAAATTTTGGTAACCATATGTGGTGTGTGTATACCTTTTGTGCCCTTATGTACATCCATAGGGGATGTTGATTGTGTGACGTTTTTGGACTGTGTACTTGTGTCTGCCTTACAGGAATTCTCTCCGTTTCTTACTCTGTCTCCTTCGGCTGCTTCTTTGTGCCGCCCTGTTGCCCCTGTACTCCCTCGCCAACAGAATGTAGTCAGTTTTATTTCTCGCAGTTCAACGAATACAGACAAAGTCTTTCCTATGGACAGTCCACAGCCAGTCTGATTTCCCGTAGCCCAAGTAATTCAGGGCAAATCTTTCCAAATTCCAGATGTATAAAGACTATTCTTTTTGGCCGAGAAACGATTCCGCCCGTAGGGTTGGGCAGATTTAGCTGGCATAACATACTTTTTTGTGCCCTCCCTTACCCCCGGAGTGCCAAGCGATGAATGTTTTCATCTTCGGTCAAACCAAATTTTGGTAACCATTTGTTTGATGTGTTTACCTAATAGAGCCCTTATGTACATCCTGATGAAATGTGTGGTGAAATTGACATATTGTTTGGGCTGTGTACTTGTGTCATGTTTATTAGCGCGGGAGGCATAAAAGACTACAATAAGTTTTCTAATTTTTCGCAGTCCAACTGATACAGAAGATAACTTTCCAATAGTCCACAGCCAGTCTGATTTCCCGCGGCCCAACTAATACAGGGCGAATCTTTCCAAATTCCAAATGCATAAACCTGACTCCTCATGGCCTAGTTCCGAACAATGATTCCGTCCGCAGGGTTGGGCAGAGTCAGCTGGCACAATAGACTACAGTAAGTTTTATTTCTCACAGTTCAACTAATACAGAAGAAATCTTTCCATGGCAAAACCAACAGTGATTTCCAGTGGTAAAACCTCAAGAATTTCAAATGCATAAACCTGACTCTTCATGGCCTAGTTCCGAGCAATGATTCCGTCCGCAGGGTTGGGCAGAGTCAGCTGGCACAACAGACTACAGTCAGTTTTATTTCTCGCAGTTCAACTAATACAGAAGAAATCTTTCCATGGCAAAACCAACAGTGATTTCCAGTGGTAAAACCTCAAGAATTTCAAATGCATAAACCTGACTCTTCATGGCCTAGTTCCGAGCAATGATTCCGTCCGCAGGGTTGGGCAGAGTCAGCTGGCACAACAGACTAGTCAGTTTTATTTCTCGCAGTTCAACTAATACAGAAGAAATCTTTCCATGGCAAAACCAACAGTGATTTCCAGTGGTAAAACCTCAAGAATTTCAAATGCATAAACCTGACTCTTCATGGCCTAGTTCCGAGCAATGATTCCGTCCGCAGGGTTGGGCAGAGTCAGCTGGCACAACAGACTACAGTCAGTTTTATTTCTCGCAGTTCAACTAATACAGAAGAAATCTTTCCATGGCAAAACCAACAGTGATTTCCAGTGGTAAAACCTCAAGAATTTCAAATGCATAAACCTGACTCTTCATGGCCTAGTTCCGAGCAATGATTCCGTCCGCAGGGTTGGGCAGAGTCAGCTGGCACAACAGATTACAGTCAGTTTTATTTCTCGCAGTTCAACTAATACAGACGAAGTCTTTCCAGTGGAAAGTCCACAGTCAGTCTGACTTCCCGCGGCCCAACTAATACAGGGCGAATCTTTCCAAATTCCGAATGCATAAACCTGACTCTTCATGGCCTAGTTCCGAGCAATGATTCCGTCCGCAGGGTTGGGCAGAGTCAGCTGGCACAACAGACTACAGTCAGTTTTATTTCTCGCAGTTCAACTAATACAGAAGAAATCTTTCCATGGCAAAACCAAAAGTGATTTCCAGTGGTAAAACCTCAAGAATTTCAAATGCATAAACCTGACTCTTCATGGCCTAGTTCCGAGCAATGATTCCGTCCGCAGGGTTGGGCAGAGTCAGCTGGCACAACAGAATATAGTCAGTTTTATTTCTCGCTGTCCAACTAATACAGACGAAGGAAGTCTTTCCAATGCATAGTCCACAGCCAGACTGATTTCCCGCGGCCCAACTAATACAGGGCGAATCTTTCCAAATTCCAAATGCATAAACCTGACTCCTCATGGCCTAGCTCCGAACAATGATTCCGTCCGCAGGGTTGGGCAGAGTCAGCTGGCACAATAGACTACAGTAAGTTTCATTTCTGGCAGTCCAACTAATACAGGAAGAAACTTCCCAAAGAGCGGCCCACAGCCAGACTGATTTCTAGTGGTCCAACTAGGAGGGTCGTTCAATAAGTAATGCAACACATTTTTTTTCTTAAAGCAGGTTGGTTTTATTCAGGATTCAAATACAACATATTATTCCCCAATCGTTTGGCTACAAAACCCTACTTTTCAACATAATCTCCGTTCAATGCTACAGCCTTACGCCACCTTAATGGGAGGTACCACTCTCATCTGTGCGGAATTGCTTGCTCTTTATGAGGCTGATGGTGAAAATTTCTTGTCAAACATTGTCACAGGCGATGAAACATGGGTTCATCACTTCGAACCAGAAACAAAACGGCAATCCATGGAGTGGCACCACACCAACTCTCCTTTGAAGAAAAAGTTCATAGCCATACCCTCAGCTGGTAAAGTCATGGCTACGGTCTTCTGGCACTCTGAAGGGGTCATTCTGTTCGATGTCCTTCCTCATGGTGAAACGATCAACTCTGAAGAGTACTGTGCTACTCTAAGGAAATTGAAGAACGACTTCAGTGTGTTCGTCGCCACAAAAATGCAAACGAACTTCTCAAACTCCATGATAACGCAAGGCCTCACACAAGTCTGCGCACTCGAGAGGAGCTCACAAAACTTCAGTAGACTGTTCTTCTCATCCATCCTACAGTACGGATCTCGCACCTTCTGACTTGCAGCTGTTTGGCCCGATGAAGGATGCACTCCACATTAAGCACTTCGTGGATAATGGGGATGTTAAAGATGCAGAAAGATGTTGGCTCCGTCATAGACCATTAGAGTGGTACCATGCAGGCTTACAGGCCCTCCCATTAAGGTGGCGTAAGGCTGTAGCATTGAACGGAGATCATGTTGAAAAGTACAGTTTTGTAGCCAAAAGATTGGGGAATAATATGTTGTATTCGAATCCTGAATAAATCCAACCTGCTTTAAGAAAAAAATTTGTTGCATTACTTATTGAACGACCCTCGTACACAAAATTGCAAATAGTCTTTTTTATTATTTTAATGTTATTTATTCACATTCAGCTTCCCTCAGTTAAGGGTTGCCCCAAGACAAAGCGTAATAGAAAAATGATAATTTACACCACAAAAAAAAAAGTGTTTACAAGCATTTGCAATAAACATTAAGGAAAAGTCAAGAAAACTTATGAAACAACAAGAAATAAAACTAGAACACAAATATATACAAATTAGGAATATAAGTGATTCCTGAGTATAGAGAGGGGACCTTTCAGGGCTGTCAGAGACACTTCTTTTATGACAATGCTGTTGAGATGGAAGAATCTGCAGAAATCCTATTGTTTTGTGTTGAAGTTTTATTGTTTCTTCAATCAGTCACCAAATCACAAACTATTATTAGCACAGTTGGTATTCAGCATGGATCTACCGGTTGTATTATATGGATGTGAGACATGGTCGCTTACTCTTCGGGAAGAACATAATCTGAGAGTGTTCGAAAACAGGGGGCTCAGGAAAATACTTGGGCCTAGGAGAGATGAAAACGGGGACTGGAGAAAACTGCATAACGACGAGCTTCATGACCTGTACTCGTCACCGGATATAGTAAGGGTAATTAAATCACGGAGGATGAAATGGGCTGGTCATGTTGCGCGCATGGTGGAGGAAAGACATATCTCAAAAGTATTGACTGTGAGACCCGAAGGAAAAAGACCACTTGGAAGACCTAGATGTAGGTGGGAGGACAATATTAGGATAGATTTAAGAGAAGTGGGATTTGCGAGGGATGCTTGGATGGAGTTAGCACAGAATGGGGTTGAATGGCGGGCTCGGGTAAGCACGGCAATGAACCTTCGGGTTCCATAAGATAGATAATATTCTTTTAGCTTGCTTAGGAGTTATCTATTCCCATTGAGTAATAAACTTTACAGGTAGATAACCCACTTACAATGTTGATCACAAAAATACAATAATTTATATAATATTATTAAAGAGAAATGTACATTGATTAATTTCCTTTTTTCGATATAACTCATACCTTAAATAAAACTTAGCTTTGTATGGGTTCCAGCAGTTGCACAGGTCTTTTTTTCCTTTTTCTAAACAGAACTTACCACCTTAGACCTATGATAAATTAAAAAGCATTGAGGAAAAGATATAGCAAATATTTGGCATGCTTAGTTCAGTATTAAATAAACACCAGCTAATGCATTTCTGAATTCATTTTCGGACTTGCTAAGTATATGAAATTTAAAAAATAGTATATTGCGATTCTCGTGTGGAAAGTGTGTTTTAACAGAATTGATGAAAAGCTAGAAAAAACCAAAGTTAAATTTTTTCTACTCTCGAGATTTTGTATTGGTGCACTGCCTTCTTGATCTCATGCATGATCACTAGAGACCGGATTTTAAAGAGAATTACTTTTTTATATTTCATCACAAAACGTGATAAAATTGAACAGGACATTACTGAGTACGTTTCAACTGCAAATGACCTGGTTTTAACGTCCCTTTTTTTTTCCTTTTTTAGGCTCATCTCCCTTTTTTTTAGAAACTTTCCTTTTCCAGTATTTGGTAACATGAAAACATTAAAAATTATTTTCACTGATTCACCATTGAAAAAATAATTCCTCCCAGCAGAATAGAGCGTTACAGGGAAATCACGGGCTTGCCATTGCCTAAGTTTCCCATTATAACAAGGTGGGGAACATGGATTTCGTGTGCTATTTCTCTCTGTGAGAATTTCAACAAGATCAAAAAATTTCTTCAGTTATTAGATGTTACAGAATCAGCAGCAATAGAGCAAGCAAAGGATTTACATAAAACAAACATGTATTTCTCTGTTGAATTTTTACACTCTCTTACTTTTATATCCCTTTTTTCCCCACCTTTTTTTTTGGCAATAACTTTCCCTTTTTTCCCACCTTTTTTGGCAATAATTTTCCCTTTTTTCGTCCTTTTTTGGGTGAAAATTTTCCCTTTAAAATCCGGTCTCTAATGATCGCGTAGACGGTGAATGGTAGCGATCGATTACTTTCGTCTGGCGGTTCTCACAAGTTGTTAATGTTCATTGAGCGTCTTCTTATTTTCATTTGTTACTAAAAATCTTGCAGGTGCAACTATTTGATTGGTACTTAGTTTCTAATACCCGGGGGCAAGACGGATATGGCAGATTACCCAAAACTTGCCTCGGAAGCTGCGGAGCTGCCTCGCTGCAACCGATCTAAGTTTTTCGCGGGGTTTTTCTCCCTCTACCAGGGGAATACGAAATCGGGGACACGTCCCCCGCGACAACACTTAAATTACTGAATGAAATACCAAGAAAATAAATTCACCAAACATTTGTTTCCCCGTGTTCTATGATCAAAAGAATGTGAAGTGAGAAAGTTCTAAATATGCAAACTTATTAAACCTTTAAATACGCGAGGCACAATTGCTGACACAATATACAAACCCATGCCGGACCTCAAAGAAAACACTGAACACAATGATTATATGTCCACTTTTTAGTTATTTTGCCCTACTCTTTAATTTTATGTGAAACTAGCTTCGCTCGTTGGGGGCTCCGCCCCCCAGATAGAAGAAAATTTTGTTAGTTCTGGATAAAAAAATATGTTAATTGGATTTAATTATTATGAACCTGAGACTTCAGAATGCGAGTCCGAGACGTTACTATCTCGACCACCCCGTTAGGTTTACGGAAATAATTATTTCTAAACTTTCATAATACTTGGATAATACCGTTGCCATGGGAACTGAGCCATTTTTCGGAGGTCTTTAGGGCAAAAAATTAAGAAAAACAACTTTTTTGGAATTTTCCTGTGGTTTACAGCCTAAAAGCTATATGTGTACCAAATTTCAAGTTTCTAGCGCGTCTGGAAGTGGGCAAACATTAATTTCGGTGAGTGAGTGAGTGAGTGAGTCAGTCAGCCATCTGGCTTTATATAGGGAAGGGATTTGAATCTTTCTTCCAATTCTTTTCCATCATTTTATTATAAACTAGCTTAAATGGCCCGGCGTCGCCCGGGTTTTGTATTTTGTAATATGAAATTAACTTACGGAGGACTTTCGATATTGAAACTCTTGGTCCTTATATAAAATGTATGTAGAATTAGAAATGAGGAAGAACGGCATATGACACTCAGACTATTCCCTCAGAAAACGCTAGATATATCTTTTTATGGCTCATAGAGGATGTCGAATGTTGCATTCCACTGCTTCTACACACCATGCCAGGGAGGAGTGCAAATATGAAGAAAAAGAAATTCCGGTTACATAAGATTGTATAGTCTTGACAGAAAATTGTATTTCTCACTCTCATATTATCATACAACCGTTTCGGGGCTGAAGTGAAAAAGAAATTCAATATCACTTTCATACTTTCCTTCCCAAAAACCTGGGACATAATATACTGCGCGCGTAGGACTGAAAAAGTTCCATCCCATTTTGTCTTCTTTTAGATGCTTAGGGCCTCTGATAAACATCCCTAGGCCTATTTCTCAACTAATACAAAGCCTACAGCTATGAGTGACGTATCAGTGGATAGGATTTTTTACCGACTTCCGATATAGCTTATTCACTGGCACACACTTAAGTTTTCCCTGCAATACGACCGCTTATTCTTCATCAAAATGTGAAGTGAGAAAATGATATTTTCCATTTCGAGGGTAGAGAAAATTATGTGACTGCTTTATTTTCGTGGATTTTATTCTTCAAGAATTATTTTCACAAATGTATTAATTACATCGATAGTATCAGAATTTGTTAAAGCTCAGTATTATAATATAGTTCCCAAAGCCCTATGTGAACACCGTAAACAATACTTTCGTTATGTAAACAATTGACAGCAGAACTATCTAACTGTGCTTCATTTCACATTTCCAACTTTTCCCGTGGATTTTCCAAAAAATTTCTTTAATACAAACCTTGTCCTGACAATTACAAACACAACAAAACAAAAATCAGCCAAATCGGTCGAGCCGTTCTCAAGTGATGCGGCAACAGCCATTTGGTAATTCATTTTTATTAATCTAGATAGATATAAGACCTACTAACTTATCCCATCTACTCTTATACAATTCAACGGCCCTAAATAGCGTGCTTGCTCGCCCGCTTCGTGAGACATCGGGTATACTCGGCGATGTTCGTCTCTCGCAGTCTAAACTTTCATGACGACTACAAAATTAGGTAGGAAAACCGTTTCTTTATTATATAAGGCCTAAGTGAAATGAACACAATGAAGAAATATTCTAATTTTAATTTTACTTAACAATTTTCATAGCTCTGAACCACAAACATTTTTAATAATCTACCAGTGTAATTTTCTTAAAAATCCAGGAGTCAATGAATAATGGCGGGCGAAGCCGGGGGCAACAGCTGTAAAATATTGATGGTTTTATCTCTTGAAATATCACTGATAATAATAATCCAAACAAACCATTCCTTCCCTTGAAACATTATATAATTTCTGAAAATTACACTGAATTGATAAAATAAAATTCACATCATATTCATGTCAATAAACAGCTGAGAAACAATACGTATTATGTGTTCACAGGTTCTTTGGAACTGCATAATCGATTCTGATATAGTTTTCCCAGGGGGCGCTTTCATGTCGTGGAATGTACTCTAAAGCAGGAATTTTAGCTGTTTCATTAATTATTAATGGCTTATTTTATGAATGATTCGCGTGCAAGTGTTAATAAATATAATGCTTTAATAATCATTATACTCTTAATTTTTAATCTTTAAAAGAATTATCGTGGCGAAGCCACGGGCACCTCCTAGTACGATACATTATGAAGACTTTATCTGACATGTTACGTAATGTATTACCAACCCAAAGATCCTTAACCTCGATCGCGCTATTTGTTTTCAATTAGCGTTTGATTTCACCTTAGTGCTAATACGATAAAGCGTTTTCTTGGTGGCTGACTAAGCCCTCTGTTATTGCTTTAGCTATGCAAATACAGGCGTGTGATAACGTTGTAATTGACTGAAGATGGCCTTGTAATGTCCGAAATTATTATCATCAAAGACAATAGAAAGCTCGACATAGTTACAAGGGTGCTCTCCCCTTACATGCTGTAAGTACTGGGTATGGTTACAGCACGAAGTTATTATGCTTTGTGTCTCCCTTGTACGACAAGAACCTAGCTGACTCGGCTGTATTCTAACCTTATTTCATTTTAATGAAGAGCAGTCTGGCTTGCTTCTAACATTCAAATTATGTAGATATGATATTTACATAGGAAACTTGACTTGTTCTTTAAAAAGAGATATGAAATTAGAGTCTCTTATATAAGAGAAATAGTGAATTGATTGCGTTTCTCTGCCTCTACCAAGAGAAGTAAGAGTTTAGTTCAATTTTATAACCTGGTTATAACTTATAACTAACCAGGGCCCAGATTTTGATGGCCTAAAATGATTAAGTGCCAGTATGGTACTTTATGAGATTGTGTGGGGGACGAAAAATGTCTGTCCGTCTGTCCGTCCGTCCGTCCGTGTGTCTGTACGCGCTCTAACTCAAATACGCTTTATCGAATTTTAATGAAACTTGGTATACGCGTTTATAATGTCCATGGGAAGAACCCTATTGAAATTTTAGCAAATCGGTTCACCGGTACCGGAGTAAAACCCAATTTAGTGTATATTTTAAAGGCGCCAAAACTCACATACGCTTTATCGGATTTTCATGAAACTTGGAATACCTATTTATAATGTTCATGGGAAGATGTCTATTGATATTGGACCAGATCGGATGGGCGGTACCGGAATAATGCCCAATTTAGTGCCTTTTTATGGTAATATATCACAAAGGCGTGGATAACTCAAATACGCTTTATCAGATTTTCTTGAAATTTGGTATACGAATTTATGACGTTCTTGGGTACAAGCCTATTGAATTAGGGCCAAATCGGTTGACCGGTACCGAAGTAACGAGTATATCAATATTAATTTTGTAATCAATATTCTTTCAAGGCCCACAATGTAAGCTTATTAAAAAAACTTAACAAATTGTCAATCGTTTATTCATATTGTTAGCAACCTTGATTGATTTGTTTCTTCATAACGATGTCAGTGTGGCTAAATAATAACTTAAATAAACGATTTACAACAACTAGCCGTTGAATATTGATATTATAATGTGTATTCTATGGTTATGTAGACTACCGATATTTACATTAGGCTATATTTTACTGTGAGTATTTTTCTTATCGTTCCTGTGCAGCAATATACCTAATGTAATTCCTGACAGATAGATTTCATATGCTTATTATTCATTCATAACCTTTAAGGCTGCTTTAAATTGAAACAGAGATATCAGCGAGTCGTAGGTCTATTGCATCATTATTATTATTGCCGACACATTTTGTTTTTGGAGTTAACTCGGACATCTATTACAAAAATAACTTTTATGCATGGGCCTATCATAATTGCGTGTATCACTGATTAAAAAAAAAACATACTGGCACTTGGTTATATCAGTTTACCTGATTTTATTTTAAAATGAGCTATAAAATGACTGCAAAAATACAAAAAATAGACCCGAAAAAGACCCAAAAATGTGTATGAAAATACTAGTTTATTAATCAGATTTCTGTCTATTATACATTTATGTTGTTGACCCAATTATAGGCTTGTAATTAGTTAATTGGCGCTTACGGTTAAATGCAAACAGCAAACATCGTCTTTCTGTATCCAAAATATCTATTTATTTAGGCTTATTTAGAGTTATGGTTCAGAAACATGGGCTTTAACCACAAACCAACTTAGACGAATAGAAGCTGCTGAAATGAAATTATGAAGACCTTTAGCAGGCTATAGGCCTACCTTGTATGATCAAATTTGATCAGGAAACCCTGCCCTAAAACTTAAACTTAAATATGGCCTAAAACTTAAATACGGCCTATTAATTCCATCTGGCACTTCATTATATAAGTTTACCTGATTTATTATTATTATTATTATTATTATTATTATTATTATTATTATTATTATTATTATTATTATTATTGGATTGTAAAGTAGAAGGAAAAAGAAAAAGAGGGAAGCCCAAAGAGTGCTGGATGGATGGGGTGAAAAGGAGTATGGCGAGAAAAGGATTAAGTGAAGAAGATGCTATGGACGGGGAATTATGGAGGCAAAAGACTGTTGTGGGATGAAGGAAAACCATTATATTGTGGAATATTCCTTCAAAAAATATTATCATCATCATCATCAGGGCCCAGATTCTAATGACATGTCATCTTTCTATTGAAGCTGCATAGACATTGCCAACTTGTAGATAAATCCTAATCATGGCTTCTAGATTATAGAAATGCATTTTTATTAGGTAATTTCTTTTTCATTTTATGAAATTTTATTTTTTAGGGCATTTATTTCAATTTTATGTCATTATTTTGTAATTTTCGTATCATTTCATTTCTTTTTTAGTCATTTTCATGCATTTACATTGAGTATATTAACTTTTTTATCGTCTTTTTCCCATAGGGTAATATTTAAATAAATTACTAGGTTAGTATAATGCAACATTTTTTTGTATGATCTACTTTAAAAACAATTTTCTTACTTTTCTTCTCAAATGTTTCATTCAAGAACAAAGAACAAAGTTTTTAGACCTACAACATCCTTTCTGCGTTTACAGTTTTTACAATTATGTACAAATTTGTTTATAACTTTTTGTGTACGATATTAATTTTATAAATAAAATATCAGTTTTTATGTCATTATTTACAATTATTAAATCAATAGCTTAAAAGACCCGGCGTCGCCCGGGTTTTGTATTTTGTAGTTGGAAATTAACTTATGAAGGATTTTCGATTTCTAAATTCTAGGTCCTTATATAGGCATTTATAATTTGAAATAGGAAGAACGACTTATTACACTCAAACTATTCCGTCAGAAAACGCTTGGTATAGCTTTTTATGGTTCATAGAGGATGTAGAATTTTGCATCCCATCGCTTGTACAGTGCACAGCAAGCCTGGTAGAGGTTCAAATAAGAAGAAACAGAAATTTCTGTAACATAAAATTGTAATATCGAGGCGGAAAATTTTATTTTCCACTCTCATGTTACCATAAAACTGTTTTGGGGATGAAATTAAACAGAAAGCATTATCACTTTCATACTTTTCTCTCCAAAAATCTGCGATATAATATAATAATTTACACATTACCATACCTCGTTTTGTTTTCTCTATGTCCAGGGTAGAGAAAGTTATGTGATTCCATTATTTTAGTGGATTTCATTCTGTAATATTTATTTATAACATGAATTATTTTGATAACTTCTCTTATTTGTCAAAAGTGCATTTCATTTGTTTCTTCCAAGCCCACCTGATACCATTTGGCAACAATATATTCTGTGATTTGGAATAATTCTATGTAAAAAGGGATTAAGTATTTTCAAAAACATTTAATTTTTGGCATTTAGAATCAAAATTTTTCAAAATCCTTTCTTAGTGAGCACCTACATTATGAAACAAAGATACTGTCAAAATTCCAAGTCTCTACCTGTTATAGTTTAGGCTGTACGTTGATTCCTGTCATTCAGTCAATCAGTCAGTCAGTCATTCATTCATTCAGTCAGGACAAAGCCTTTTATATATATAGAGATTTTCCTTATAATTAGGGTCATTTTATAGGTCATTTTTCAAACAATTTTAGTTCATCAGAATCCGGGCCCTGATTATTATTATTATTATTACTTCAAATTTTTCTGTCCATTGTACAGAAGGTTTGTGTAATAAGAGTGTATATATGTTTGGAAGTGAAATGTTTTAGACAGATTTTTTTAGATGTATAAAACTATCTTGTATTAGAACACGTCTGTTTCTATTTTAATGATGCAATCTTCATTTAAATTAATTCCTGAATCTCGTAAAGCTGAAAAGCGTTTGGAATCGAGCAATTTAGCGCCCTTCGCTTTTCGCTTCTTCCTTTCCTCCGTCAGGACTATGTTTCGTTATTTCTTTTAATTAATCCAACTAACGCTTCTAAATGAAATTCCTTTGTAGAATCCCGACCGTAGGTGAAGGCTGTTCTGCTCACTCAACCGATTCTTTGTTTGATGTCAGGTGAACTTGTCTCCCTGCAAATGGCGGGGAATGAAAAGTCTATCAAGCCTATTTGAAATCCAGATTGCTTTCGGAGAGGAAACATAGAAAATCTAGTGTCATGAATAAGCAAATAATTGCCTTCATAGAACTTAGTAATAATATTAGAACTCATAATATTATTTACTAGTTAGAAAAATCTGTTCAGTAATGTTATTAGTTCATTAGTCAGCTGATTTATTTGGAGGTTATGTCTGGATTGTTGTTTGTGTTTTGTTTCTTATTCTTCTTTTCAGCACTACTCCAAAGCAGCACGGCCTGCATATACATTTATGGAATCTCATTATTGACCAATTATTTGATGGCATTTGTTTTTACATATTCACAGCTCATCTTATATATCTTATATATGAGTCTTTGTCCTGGCTGACTGACTGACAGACAGAGAGTCAACGTAGAGCCTAAACTACAGTATAATAGGTAGAGACTTGGAATTTTGACAGTACCTTCGTTTCATAATGTAAGTGCTCACTAAGAAAGGATTTTGAAAAAAAAAAATGATTTTAAATGCCAAAAATCAAATGTTTTAGAGAATACTTAATCCCTTTTTATACATAATTATGAAATTCAAATCACAATTCACATGACAACAGTGTATTGTTGGCATTGATCTCAGGTAGGTTTGGAAATAAATGAAACGGGTCTTTGACAAATTAGAGAAGCTATCGATATAATTCATTGCTGTAAATAAATATTGAAGATAAAATCCATGAAAATAATGCGCAATGTGATGCATTCACATAACTTTCTCTAACCTGGACATAGAGAATACCATATGAGGTATGGTAATATAATATCGCAGGTTTTTGGGAGGGAAGTATGAAAGTGATATTGAATTACTTTTAATTTCATCCCCGAAACGGTTGTATAGTAACATGAGAGTAAGAAATATTCCATTTTTGTGACTTTCATGTTTAAACAATACATCTTTAATTGTACAACGTTGTCAATATAAGCTGTTCTGTATGTTATTTTGCACCATTTAAATAAATAGTCCATATTTTACTCTATATTTTGGTAAATTTTAGCCCACATGAATGTACATATTTAGCCCTCTTTATTGATCAGCTCACTTCCTCTCAGAAGATGGCAGCAGAACTAGGAGCCGAAAGTTTGGTCGCATTATATCTTTTCACCAGACTGCAATCTCGAGAAACTCTTTATACATTACTTTTGTTTTTCTTTGTAATTTCGCCTTAAGGTAAATTCTTTGTTGCTACATAAAATAATATAATTTTAATACATAACAAGAGAAATGTAAATTTAGAATTCTACTGGAATGTAGCTAGTGAAAGAATGATTTCATCTATACATAGAGAATGTTCTATCCCAAGCAATACGAACAAAACTAGGTATAGATTTTCAATAGTGAAGAAAATAAGAAATAGAAAAAGTTCAGAGAAAGGATGATTTACGATTCCCTGCGGGAAGATAAAAGAGGATGCAACGTGGGGAAAAATTAAGTTTGGATTGTGGAAATTGCAGTATTGTGGAGTAAGTAAAATATAGTACCCATCTCTCTTTACTCCCAGCATGCTTTGCACACGCCCATTAACACTAATTTTATTTATCGTCTCAGAATAACGAATTTACTACCCAGGTGTCTTGTGTTTTCAAAGTATTCGTGTAATCTGCATAAAACGAAAATGTTTTTGAGAATACTTAATCCCTTTTTACACAGAATTATCAAATCACAGTTCGCATGACAACATATTGTTTGCCAGTGGTCTCAGATGGGTTTGGAAATAAATAAAACAAAAATTTGACAAATTAGAGAAGGTATTACATATTGTATTAATTTATCACATTTCAAATCTACTCTTATACAATTCAACGGCCCTAAATAGCGTGCTTGCTCGCTCGCCCGCTTCGTGAGACATCGGGTATACTCGGCGATGTTCGTCTCTCGCTGTGTAAACTTTCATCAGACTACAAAATTAGTAAAACCGTTTATTTATTATATAATGCCTAAGTGAAATGAACACAATGAACAAATATTCTAATTTTATTTTTACTTACAATTTTCATAGCTCTGAACCACAAACATTTTTAATACACTGCCAGTATAAATTTCTTTAAAATCCTGGAGTCAATTAATAATGGCGGGGGAAGCCGCGGGCATCAGGTTTAATATATTGATAGTTTAATCCTCGAAGTATCGCGGACAGCAAAAATCCAAATCAGTCACTCGTTCTCTTGAAAAATTATATAATTTCTGGAAATTACACTGAATTTATCACATAACATTCACATCACATTCATCTGTCAACAAACAGTTGAGAAACTATACGTATTATCCACCGCCGTCTCGAGAATTAGACCTACGCACGAGAATTATACAGTTTAGAAGGCAGTGGTTCACAGTTATCTTTGGAACTGCGTAATCGAATCTGAGATCGTTTTCCCAGGTGGCGATTTCTAATCGTGGAATGTACTCCAAAGCCGGAATTTTAGCTGTTTCATTAATTATTAATGGTTTAGTTTAAGAATGATTCGCGTGCAAGTGTTAATAAATATAATGCTTTCATAATTATTATACTATTAATTTTTAATTTTTCAATTAATTATCGTGGGCGAAGCCGCGGGCACCTCCTAGTATTGCACATATCTCTGTTAATTCAAACTGTTACAACATATTAATTATCCTTGTACTCATGGGCGTACGGTGAAATTTTGTTCGGGAGGGTTTCAATGTAAAGTCGTCTCAGCTCCATGTCCTTGCGCTCATTGTGAATTAATCCATTTTTTTAATTACTAAACAGTTGTATTGTGATAATTAATACACTGTAATAAATTAATATGCAGCTCAGCTCAGTATTTGAAACTGTTTTTCTTGAGATTCCTATCCATTTCTCGTTTAAGGTATAGTCTATAAAGAAAAACTTTATTTTGAAAAATTATCATAATACTGTATGGTGCATAGGGCACGTTTTTAAAGTCTTCTATAAATCCACCGGTGGAAAAGCCCGATTTATGCCGATTACTTCATGATAATTTTGTGATGAGCTCGTGATTACTGTTGGTTTTACAAACAGGTCGATAGATTTCGGCGGGAGTATTCGAGTTGTCGTTTGACGGATTCCGAAAAGATTTTTGTTTACTAGTAATACATCATTGTTATTAAGCTGAAAAACTATCAACCCCACGAGGTTTTGACATTTGAATCTTAAATAAATTACGATAAGTCTTAAATAATGCTTTGATAAGTACGAAATTGTAAAATATGTAACAACCGAATCAGAGTTTTTTAAAAAAATCTCATTCCATGATTTATAATCTTCAAAATATTGCAGATTTTTCGGGAGGGATTTCAACCCCCTGAACCCCCCCTTACCGTACGCCAATGCTTGTACTTCATTATCAGTTTAATTAATGCAAAAGTCATTTTTCAAGACCATCCTTTCTTAATTGCTGTGAATAACTGTATGCCTACAACTGCAATCTAAAGTATGGCAGTTTTTTAAGTTCGCCTACTGCTATACATATTTCAAAATAATGTTGTGAAAATTACACCTCAAAGCATATTTTACTTGAAGAAGTGATATAACTGTAGTGAATAACTTTAGTAAAGATTACACTAAGGGAACGAGATACCCTTAACCCTAAATGTGAGAGATTCATTTTCTCACTCAAATTATAAATCCATGCCGGACTGCGAAGAAAACAGTTGACGCAATGATTACGCTCATTGTTTATTTATTTGTGATATTTTTAATTGTAAACATTGTTTAACAGAAATCCCTCCATCTATGTAAAGTTTCATTTTACGGGATGAGCCCGTTATGGTAAAAAATAAAGTTCTAGCACGTTATAGAAATTATGGAGAAACTGTCGTTCCTTTCCCGTTTGTACAAATTAATAATTTCCTTCACTTTAACCACTGTAAGTACGGTCAAATAAAAAACGTCGGGACTCGTATGCTGTTAAAATTAAAGTTTTGACGCATTAGTTCACAAGTTTCCTATAAGAAACACAAAATACAGGTCATTTTCGGAACATATGAGGCCATGCGGCAGGAGGGAAAATATGAACAAGGAAGGAAAAAATGAAAATCGCGGAAAGCGCAACACACGATATTCAACTTAATGCATTGTCATAATTCATTTTGCTTTGTGTCATCGCCACATACAAATGCTAACGTGAGAAGGATTGTGTAGGTAGGGCTGTAATTGACCTGCATTTTTCGGTCTCTGAAGCAGCGAGAAGGTTCCATAGGCCTATTTATGAAAGAGCAGCTCAGAAGTGGGAAGTTTACTATAATGCGACCGGAAGTTTTCATAGCAAACGTTGATCTGGCCGGACGCGTATTTCGATGCTAAGATTGGTTGCAGAAATTGAGCGTAAGTTATTGATTTTGCACTAGAAGTACCGGTATTATAAAATAAAATCTTAAAAAAATGCTCCTTGAATAAACATATTCCTCGCGAATCTATTAATTATTAATATTATAAAAATTTGCAACCAAGAATATGGCGGATTTGAGGCATATAGCCACAGCCTTCTATAAATGTTTGTTTTGGAACAAAACTGACTAAATAATCAAGAAAATACATGGATAGACAAGAGGCGTGTTTGAACCTAACCTTAAGTCTTCCTGTACATGCGCATATGCTCGTTCGTGATACTTAATCAAATACCGCCCGACGTTTTTTATTTGACCGACTGTACTATTATTCCTACTACCATTGTCGTGAATCTAAAACACAACCCAACAAAAAAGAACTTTTTGTTTGTTGTCTTAGTTGTTTTACCGGATTTTGGCTATACTTAGTTTGCTTATTCTAAATATGTAAACAGTTTTTCTCTACCAACTCTACTTTTATAAAGATTTTATTCGTGAACTCTTAGTCTAGCGAAACAAAATCTTGCTTGATAATATAACTAGTGAAGGTTTTGACCATACTTTGGACCCGTAGGACGAAAACTGTACGGAGTACTGAAAAACTAAAAGCTGGATTATTTTTGGCCCTCAAATTGACAGCTCATAAGTCATAAACGACAGTACAGTATGTGATATCAATTTTTTTAAAGACCCCATGTTATTGTAATGTTAATGTAATGTTAGTGTGCTGCTTTTTTCTTCACATGATTTAGAAACTACAAATAGGCACTGTTCTTTTATTTATGTCAAACGTAATATGGGATAATATGTTTATTTGTTTAAAAATAAACAAATAAACATATTATCCCGTATTATGTTTGACATAAATAAAAAATAAACTAAAGGCTGGATATCTTTCTGGCCCTCAAATTGACAGCTCATAACTCATAAACTACCGTACAATATGTGATAATATCAATTTTTTGAAAGACCCCATGTTATATTGTTATTGTAATGTTAATGTAATGTTAGTGTGTTGCTTTTTTCTTAACATGATGTAGAAGTTAAAAATAGGCACTGTTTATTATTTATATCAAACGTAAAATGGGATAATATGCATAATGGTAATATCATACCTCACAAAACTAAAGCTGATAGGGCAAAACTAATGACACATTTGGCATCAGCGATCAAAATATACCCAAGAATAGGTATAAATTCTAAGGCACCAAAATGGCTGTTGGTCTTTGTTATTAATGAGCGGTTCAAGAAGTTGAACAATTTTAATAGAGGTAGAAATAGGCCCAACGCTTTAAAAGTAAAATAATTTTTTTCATTTCAAAATAACTTCAGTACAGAGTCCCTTTAAACTTATGTCAAACCTCTGTTATAGAATGGTTTTTTATTTAACTAAGCTAGGTTATCTCTTCCCATCGATGTAACCAGCCGTGATTGCCATCCCGAAGCAATTTGCATACGGATCGCTGCACCGAAGAATCTAATACACATGCGTTGTCAAACAGACTTCTGGCGCAAGACATTCGTTCTGTTTAAATCAGCTTCGCTTCGGATCTGACGACAATTCTGCTAGACGTCGTAGATAGGTCTATTATGTGAGGGGGAGAAATTACTGACAACTTCCAGCGATTCCAGGAAATCGTAAATATTTCAACCGCTCTACACAGCAGACGTACGAGGGTTGATTTTTTTAAATACTGGCAATGCATCTATAGAAACTCACTGAAATAAAGGAAGGTTATGTAACTTCCACCTCATATTGGTTGGATATCCAGCATATCTCAGGAGAAAATGGACTTTCTCTTTCACCACACATGTATTAACACTAATAAGAATTGAGTGAGCGATCTCTATTTATCGATGTTTCAAATCTCTATATATATAATGCTTTGTCCTGACTGACTGACTGACTAACAAGAATCAACGTAGAGACTAAACTATAAGAGGTAGAGACTTAGAATTTTGACAGTACCTTCGTTTCATAATGTAGGTGCTCCCTAAGAAAGGATTTTGCAAAATTTTTATTTTAAATGTCAAAAATCAAATGTTTTTGAGTATACTTAATCCCTTTTTACACAGAATTATGAAATCCAAATCACAGTTGGCATGGCAACATATTGTTTCCAGTTGTTTCTCAGATGGGTTTGGAAATAATTGAAGTGGGACTTTTAGAAAAGCTACCAATATAATTTATGTTATAAATAAATATTAAATTATGAAATCCACGGAAATAATGCAGTTTCATAACTTTCTCTATCCTGGACATAGAGAAAACTGTACGAGGTATGGTTACATGTACCGGTATATTATTTTATCGCCTGTTTTTGGGGAGGGATGTATGGAAGTAATATTGCATGTCTGTTTAATTTCATCCCCAAAACGGTTTTATGGTAACATTAAGTGAGAAATAAAATATTCCTCAAAAACAATAAAATTTTATGTCACCGGAATTACTGTTTCTTCTTATTTGAACCCTTACCAGGCTTGCTGTGTACAAGCGATGGGATTCAAAATTCTACTTCCTCTATTAGCCGTAAAAAGCTGTATCAAGCGTTTTCTGAGCGAATAGTTTGAGTGTGATAAGTCATTCTTCCTAATTTCAAATTCTAAATACCTATAAAAGAACCTAGAATTTTAATATCGAAAGTCCTTCATAAGTTAATTTTGAATTACAAAATACGAAACCCGGGCAACGCCTGGCCTTTCAAGCTAGTGTATATATATATATATATATATATATATATATAGCGGCTGCTAACGTATATATATATATATATATATATATATCTTTACACGCTAGCGGCCGTAATTTTGAAGATATTATATATATCAAAACATTTTCACGGGCGGTGGTTTCGTACTTAGGGAGGCATGAAACTTCAAGATATGAAAGAATTTTTCGAAAGTCATGACATTGTATCGATTGCAATAGGCGCGTTTTTCTTCGAAATCTACCTAAAAAAATCCCTTTAGGCAGGCCTATAGGCTGAGGTAGATTTCAAAGTGCTTTTGGTTTAATTTATTATCGCTGCGCAGCACTCTTCTTTTTTAGCCTTGGCATGGCAAACCTGCAGTAAAGAGGAAGAGCCTACAATCATTTGTTTTGACAACAAGAATAGGATATAATATTCTGGGAGGCCGTGCGCAAGATCAGCAATGAATAAAATTAGCAAAGCCGCTAAACAAGACAAAATTATGATATTACCGTATAATAATTCTTTTAAGTTTTATTTTTTTCAAACATTAAAATCTCGCGTCATATGAGAGCTATCAAGAAACTATTTATTGATTTGTAGAGTACTCATCAAGAGCTTTTCAACGATACCCCACAAGACGTGGTTTCAAAAGTTTCGAATTTTCATCCCCCGCACCCACCCCCACCCCCACCCCCACCCTCACTCAAACCTCCGAATCGTTGGTGTCACTGTGAACTCCATAGGGAGTACTCTAATTTATTCAAACAAAGTTTCCCTCTATACTTCATAGGGGCCGTGATATACATTTTTTAAAATTTCAACCCCCTCCCCCGACCACCCCCTTGGGCCAATTTTGCTCATTAACGAACTTGTCCGAACTATTGGGCCTAGAAATAACATATTAAAATTTGGTTCAAATATCTTCAAAATTACGGCCGCTATCGTGTAAAGATATATATATATATGTATAAAAATATCACAATTTTTTTTTTGAACGGGCGGTGGTTTCGTACTTAGGGGAGCATGAAACGTAAAGATATGAAAGAACTCTACCTAAAAATGGATTTAAGAGGCTTTTGCACTCATGTCAGCAATTATTTTTGTAATCAGTGTGTTAAATGTTGATTGGATCAATTGATGAATACAACGCCTTTTTTTGTGAACGTCAAATGAAGGTATATGACATAATCAGGCTTTACGTATTGCATAATTCAAGTATTGTATGGAAGGGGAATAGTGTTGTTAAAATTAAACGTGTACGGTTTTGTGCCGATCGCGTACTCCCTGAACACAATAGGTGTGCTCCACTGGCAATGGCAGACCACAAAAATCTCGATCAGCAATTATCGAAACTAATTATTTACCACACAACAAGACAAAAATGGAAATTACACCAATATGAAAATAATACCCAGCTGATTTAATGCTGGCTTACGAATTGAATGCAGTAGTTAGAGTGTAGTGAAATTGCTGCAATATGCTATTAAATGGCATAGAATAGAGAGGATTTATATTACCAATTATAGGTCTAAAGCTACAAAAATAGTTATATATAAACGCAGTGAATTAACTGCAACTTTTCATGAGTAAATTATAGCAGGCGTTTAAATAGTTTTATTTATTTATTTATTTTAGGTCTACCTAGCGGATAAATTCAACTGGATAAACCTGCATAAATACCATACAAATAATATTAAGGCCGAAGTTAAGTGTATACTCAAATCAGGAAATGGCTGCTTTTCTGGAGTTCAAAAACTCTTATCTAATAATCTTCTGTCCAGAAATCTAGAAATAAAGATTTATAGGACAATTATCCTGCCGGTTGTATTACATGGATGTGAGACATGGCCGCTTACTCTTCGGAAAGAACATAATCTGAGAGTGTTCGAAAACAGGGGGCTTAGGAAAATATTTGGGCCTAAGAGAGATGAAAATGGGGACTGGAGAAAACTGCATAACGACGAGCTTCATAACCTGTACTCGTCACCGGATATAGTAAGGGTAATTAAATCACGAAGGATGAAATGGGCTGGACATGTTGCGCCCATGGAGAAAGAAAGACATGTCTCAAAAGTATTGACTGGGAGACCCGAAGAGAAAAGACCACTTGGAAGACCTAGACGTAGGTGGGAGGACAATATTGGGATATATTTAAGGGAAGTAGGATTTGTGAGGGATGGTTGGATGGAAGTAGCACAGAATAGGGTTGATTGGCGGGCTCAGGAAAGCGCGGCACTGAACCTGCAGCTTTTGATTTATGAAGAAAAGAGTGTTGACATGCAGTGATGGCTAGTGTAAAATGAAAAGATTTGAACAGACATGCGTTACATGTTTTGCTACGTGGTGTTCACCACAGATCAGTATAGACTTCCAAAATCACTCGTAACTCGTAACTGAGTATGGAGTTTTGGTTAATGGACTCCTAAAGGAAAGTAAAAACAATTAAACACTTTTTTACTGGTTGAAAAAATATAGTTGCTTGCAGTCTATTACTGTATTAGCCTATGAATGAGTGGTTCAGTGAATCACAGTTACGTATTATATTATGAATAAATATTTAAAATTCTGTTTTGTAGTGTATTATCTTATATATGAATAAATAACCTTAATTTAATTCCTTCGGCTACTGTTATCAATCGGTTAATATTATCAGATTAGATGCGTCCCGAAGTGATCACAATAAGCGGCATGCACTGCGTATAGAGAAATAAAGTTATTATAATAGCTACTATAGATATAATTTTACATGAATCTAGCTAAATTATAGCTAGCACGAACTTTATATAATTTTCTTAGTAACAAAACAAAACACAACTATAAAGAAAATTTGAATAGTTCTTCGCCTTTGTTACAAGCTACGCTATTTACTTTGTTTACTTTTTATTGCATGTTTTCTTGGCTCATATAAACTTTAGTCCGTCGCTGAATAATGCATCAATGCAGGAACTTATAGAAGTGCGACAATAGCAGCACTTTTTTTATTTCTAAGCATAAATAATGCATAGAGATTTATGGAAACATAATACAACCAAGCTAAGTTTTTAAAGGAGTGATAAATTTCAATTTCTCGGCCACCTGAAATTCTTCTTCTTTTTACGTTATATGGTAGGTATTATGCTCACACTTTATCTTGAGCCAAAAAAATGCGGGGGTGAGGGGAGCTGATATTGCATGCAGTATAAGAGATTGACTATTGCAGAAGGCGGTGAGTTGAAATTGACGTTGTTTCTGAAGGGTTGCCAATTACCAGAAAATATAACGTGTGTAGTTTTATGCTGATACACAATGGAACTAACTGTAATTTGTAGCACTTTCAACTCTCGCTACCAAACTAAAGATTTTATATTGATTCAGATATTATAGTAGAATATATCGCTGGAGAAATTAATAAAGTAATATATTTAGGCCTATTTAGACAATTTCTCTCCCGGTCTTCAGAATATAGAAAATCGTTTAAAAGTCGTAGCATTATACATGTAGGCCTACTTGAATACGCACTTTCACATGCCTGAATTGATGTAATTTAACTAAATACCTTTCGCGAAGGTTTGTAGGTAATTAATACAACACAATTAATACAACGAAATAATAAAACTTGACTTGTTCTTTTCTCCAACGACAGATTCAGCTTGAAACACATTAAATTGCTTTCCCTTCCATTTCATTTATTTGGTTCATTATTTCGCTGATTTCCGATACTTCTTGGTTTAAAGAATCTTTATTTTTAACTTCGTTGTCACTTATATCGACCATTTCCACAACACCAGTACTGTTCTTCTAATATCCCTGGATTTATTCTGTCATTTTCAGAATAATATGATGTAAACAAATAAAAAAATTGACGGTAGCTCAAGAATGCCTCAACGGGAAGTTTTTGGGTATGGCAATACTGGGGACGGGTCGCGATCTTCATTTTTTCGAGCGAGGCCTTCTTTATATTGACGGTTTTCAGCATTATGGAGTGTGAAGCTCCAGATAAAGTGTGCAAATAATATTAATAGATACTGCCTATCTATGCTACGTATCTATGAAACTTTTCAATAGTCTCCCAATAAGAATAAATAATCTTTCTACACAGACATTCAGGATGACAGTCCGGGAAAAAATAATATTGTTATTTATACCATAAATGAATTTTATAGTTTTACTGGATGGTAATTCATTTTAATACTTTAACGATGCCATACATGTACATGTCTGCGGCCGAATTAATCTTTCTACCTATATATCTATCTCTCTTATGTATATACAAAGATGTGGAAATCTGATGGTCCCAAATCTGGCGGTTGTCGTCGACGGTTTTCATTGTTGCACGAGGAGCATGAGGACGGGCGTTATCATGTTGAAGCAAAACACCTGTACTCAGCAATCTCCTTTGCTTTGGCACTATCGGATTTCCACATGCTTGGCTCATTAAAGGAGCACCTTGGAGGGCAGAAGTTCAAGTTTGATGAAGACGTCCAGTCGGCGGTGTCCGAGTGGCTACAGCGTCAACCAAAATAATTTTTCTCACGCAGTATCAAAGCACTTCCTATCCGATGGCTTAAGTGCATTGAACTGTAGGGGACTGTGTAGAAAAATAATGTACAAGCAATTATTCTTCCTGCAATAAAATAGTGGGAAAAAATAATTGCGGTTTTCATTTGATTCACTAATGCCCGGTTTCTACAAACTAGTGAATTACCTATGGGTAAATTATCCATGGACAAATTAGTTCCATTTAACCTACAATGATATAATGAGCAAGGCCATGGAGTTGTACAGTTAATTTAATTCAGAAGGCTTTGATTCTCATTGTTTAAATATTACTATTGATCCTATGAAAGGTTAAATTTTATCCAGCCATCCATGAAAGGATAAATTAACCCGAAGATTTACCCTTGGAAAGATCTAGCCCGAGTTTGTAGGAACATTTTTTCTGTCATTTTCATATTTACCTAGAGGACATTTATCCAGAAACTCGCCACAAGTGTATGTGATTGCTATCTTTAAATTATTCGTGTTTGTGTGATGTTATTCTTGTGTAAATTCTGTCCATTGGATAATTTACCCATAGGTAATTCGCGAGTTTATAGAAACCGACCATAAGAATCAAACTTTTTTTTAGGTAGAGGAAGTTATGTGTTTCATATCAGATATTTTTATTTGATACGACAAATTGTTCCATTAAGTTTAGAAATATTATTTTAAGGACATAAAAAGCACATAATCTATACAAAATAAGTGTAGCAGGACCTATTAGTTCGTTAAATACTGTGTGTGAATCATTAGACTAGCAATTTCAACCAACCATAATGATGTGATGTGGGTGTCATATTAAAAAAATGACGGCGTTTTGGGTACACCTGGTATTATTTTGTAGATTTATATGGTGTCGTATGAGTTAAATAAAAATGTAAAACATAAAATAAATCGATTATATGCCTATTACTAGAAAGGTCACCCGGTACAGCTGGGTTATACAGGTGTATTTTGTTTTCTCTGTTCGTTGTCACTACTTCTGTTCAAACTTAATTAGTTCCCATTTACAGAAGTAATTCCCTAGTTACACATTTGGAAACCTACATGACAGGTGTCAGCAAGATTAATGTTCAGATTAGAAATTGTTGCTTTACTTCTTTATTAAAAGGTCGGCAAAGACCCGTTAATTAATTGTAATGTACATTCATCATCTAAACATATATATGATTCTGATACATGTGTTAGAATTCTCACACAACTTTCGCACTGAGTCTGACGTTTATTAGGATTAGGGCCGTTGTACAGTTCGTGAAAGCGTAATTTACATCTCCATTATCTGCCTTTTAACGTTATCTTTAATAATAAGTAGGGGGCGGATTTCTATGACCTAAAAAATAGGATATATGCATGCAATTATGACCTAAAAACATTAAAATATGACCAATAAAATTTAAAATATGACTTTATCACTTACACATTGTGTATATATTTTATAAGTTTCATTACAATTCATTTTAAATCCTTAAAGTATCATTATAATGCAAAATTTACAAAATATGATATGAAATTTCAAAATGACTTTAATATGCACACAAATATGCCAAAAATATGACATAAATATGCATATATATATTAATAAAAGGAAGTGTATGTCTGCCTGTCTGTCCGCGATGCCCAGCGAAATCTACAGAACGCAGAGATCTGAAATTTTAAACATAGATGGACTAAAGGGTCGGACAATGCACCTCCAAGCCGGAATTTTAATTTTAGCTTTCCTTCGCGAGTTATGAGTGAAAAACGGGTAGAAAACGTGCATTTTTTGCGTTTTCGAAGCATCAGTTTTCAGTAATATATTTCAATGTCAAATCAGTTACAGTTGGCTTTGGCTATTTTTGTCATACCTTGGAAATGAAACTTTCGCAATCGCTTGAATGTTGTAAGCTCTAATATGGTCAAACATTGTTTTATTTGGACGAAACTCACTATACAGGGGTTTTCTGGGCCAAGGACCTCGAATCTGAGGTCTCTTTTACCAGACGATGCTATCTAATCGTGGTATGTAGTCCACGTGATTTAGGAGTTAATAAATATAATGATTTAACTATTATGCTCTTAATTTTTAATTTTTGAAATAAATATCGCGGGTGAAGCCGTGGGCACATGCTAGTTAATACTAAATACGCTACAATAGATGAAAATTTCCTAAATGTGCAGTTATATGCACAATAAAAAGCCGTTCCATTTTCACCAGGATGCTTGGAATCGGGTTTAAATTAGCCGGAAACCTGAAATAATGCAAAGGGGGAAAAATATGACATGTCATAGAAATCCGCCCCCTAATAATAAGAGTAAGTGTTTGTCTTTCTTTCTGTCTGTCTGTCTGTCTGTATGTATGTACGCGATGCCCAGCGAAATCTACTGCACGCAGAAATCTAGAATTTTAAACATATATGGACTGAAGGGTGGCCAAATGCACCTCGAAGCCGGATTTTTAATTTTCGCTTTCGTTCGCGAGTTATGAGTGAAAAATGGGCAGAAAACGTGCATTTTTTTGCGCTATCGAAGCATCAGTTTTCTCTAATACATTTCAATTGTCAAATCAATTGCAAGTGGTTTTGCCTTGTTTTGTCGTTATTTGGAAACAAAAGCATCGCGATATTTCCCGGTCGATTCATTTGTTTATAATGTCAAGGCACGCAGACACCTGAAATATTCAACCTAGACGGAAGAGGATATGCCTAAATTTGCAAACATTGATTGTTTTAAACAGAACTCCCCTATGCAGAGGATTTCTGAGCCAGAGCACTCGAATCTGAGGTCGTTTTTCTCAGGGGGCTCTTTCTAATCATGGAATTCACTTCAAAGCGGGATTTTTAGCTGTTTCATTAATTATATTAATCCTTTAGTTTATGCCTATGAAAGTTTCGCGTGCAAGTGTTAATAAATATAATGTTTTAAATTATGTTCTTAAATTTTAATTTTTTAAATTTATTATCGCGGGCAAAGCTGCGGGCACCTACTAGTGAATACATAAAATGTCTGGCAGGCTGTATCGGAAACGCAGACGCAAAGTACGTGAAATGTTTTGTGTATACTGCCTAAATCTAGCACACAATGAAAATCAGTATGTCTCCTTAATGAATTTTTTGCAATTCATAAACCTGCAATTAAAAATACAAAATAGGTTAAGGTACAGTTTTTCGGTAATAGCATATAAACGTATAGCGTATAAACATATATTGGCTGCCATTTTCTAATGATAATTAGCCATAACTGTAATAGTTAAATTAATTCTGAAAATAGTATGCAATTATAGAAGTGGTCAATATAGATCAGGCCAGATTACAATGCTACAGAACAATTCATTGCTAAAAATAGTATATTGCGATACAAGTGCCGTAAGGCACGTTTACGGGTCGAGGAAACAGATTGAAAACCCGAGGCGCAGCCGAGGGTTTTTAAGTTTTCGAGACCCGTAAATGCCTTTCCGGCCCGTGTGTTGCATGCTATTTTTTGCACGATGATTATTTATATCAATTTAATTATATTAATTGTGATATTACCTGAAAATATTATGTAAATACATTCTTGAAAATAGATGTTTATTTCAGAAAGTGATTCGCATGTGTTTGTTGTTATGGGAACCGAATATTTGTCCTGGGGGCCGTGCCCATAAAGGCTTGTATTATGAAGTGTATCGTAATGAATTATGACGTAGCGCTTGGACCGTAAGTAATTTAACCTCATCGCAACCGCCCTTAGCAACAAGACTGTGTGGGAATGTCAACTTACGATCCATGTAAACAACGTTCGTAAGTACCACTTACTAGCTAAGGAGTGCAAAAAAATAATGTATCTCACCTATTTTTCAGCATCGAAAGCTGTAGGTCCTCCCTTAAGAATATAGAGAGCTGGCTTCACCCCAACCTGCCTAGTGGGGAACAGAGATGATAGAAACAGGCAATATTGCTCCTGGTATAAAACAATTGAACGTGAGTCTTATTGGTCTATGGAGTGTCGTGAAGTTTATTCTATCGCTGGAATATCAGAGTACAGTGATTATTGGTCTGCCGTGTGCTGTAAATTCGCAAGCGGAGTTGCCTGCAAAATACATGTATGTTAAAGGATGTCACCACATGTTCAAAAACGACGGGGAAAAAATTCCATGTGAACAGTAACAGGAATTAAAATATTTATTTTTATGTGTTTGTTTGCATCGGATTATTGCGCAATTCCGAAATCTGCCGGAGTTGAGAAAAAAGTTGTTGACAACAGAAATGATAGACTATATGACTATTCATAATATTATATTATGTAATGTTATTTTTGCACGACGTAACTAATTAGTGGTACTTACGAATATTGTTGCTGTGGATCGTAACTTGACATTCCCGCACGCAATCTGGTTGCTATGAAAACAAAAGAAATCTCCGTGCGGTAATAATTGCAAAAAGCACATGTGCCGTAAGTAAAACCATCATAATACAAGCCTTTATGGAAGACCGGAACCAAGGCCCCCCAGGTTGTGGCGACTTTAACAGGACAAATATTCGGTTCCCATAACAACAAACACATGCGAATCACTTTCTGAAATAAACATCTATCTTCAATAATATATATACATAATATTTTCAGGTAATATCTCAATTAATATGAATAAATTGATATAAATAATCATCGTGCAAAAAATAGCATGCAAAACTCGTGCCGTAAGCGCATAACGGATCTCGGAAATTGAAAAAAACTCTTTCCTCGATCCGTATGCACCGCTTACGGCACTTGTATCGCAATATACTATTTATATTCCTATGAAATTGTTGTAAAATAAACAAAATTCTGATGAATAACAAAACAATCGTTTAGGTAACATAAGCTTATCTGATAAAGAAGACATATTTATTCTTAATAATAATTTTTTTGATATTACTAGGGACCTTCGGTGTTTTCTTTACTTTTCCTTAAAAATGTGTTTTTTAGGACTTCATGTTATTTTGGAAGAACTTGGCATACGGTAAATGGAATAAGGCATTTTTAAAAGGCTACAGTTTATCGGTGATAGCATGATACTTTTTAGTATCTTCGGAAATTTTAAGGTTTTTAAAAATGTTATTTGAGGACGCAGAGGAAATTATTGCATGTAAATTAATAATGGAAGGAAAATATTGTATGCCTATTTTAGTGAGAAGAAATATTTTTATCATATGAGCTAACTAAAGTTTCAAAGCAAACTATAGCCGGATTTTTAATTTTTGCTTTCGTTTGCGAGTTATGAGCGAAAAAGCTGGTGAAAACGTGATTTTTAGCCCTGTTCACATACAAGTTTTCGCTAATACTTCTGATTTATGAAATTAATACTAGATGGCCTTGTTATGTTGTCATAGCAACCGGGAAAGAATAGCTTGATGGAAATAGAGCAATCGTCATCATAAAGTTGAGGACAATCAAATTTGCAAGACTTTTATCTTCGGGTATCGTACTTCTCCCACCGTCAACTGTACGTGGGTCGTTCAAGAATTGGAAATGGAAAAAAATCAATAGGCCTACTTATTTGCTCCAAATGGAAAGAAACTTAATACAGTTCATCCAGAAGCTCTATAAGGAAAAATAATTGGATAACATCGGGCCTTTTATATTATTTTTATTAAAATATGTACTATCATGAACCCGGTATGCTAAACATTGAAAATATCAATATAATTAAAAATAAAACTATGTAGGTCATGCGTTTTATGTAAAAACGTTGAAAGTGTCAATAAATATAAATTATTTTCCTCTTAAATTAATTTATTAAAAAGCATATAGCAGGTAAATTAATAAACGCGAGCGAATCTGCGGGTTCCTGCTAGTATTTAATTTTTTTCATTACTGCAAGCTGTTGAAAATGTTATTCTGAACGTTGTTGGAGTCCATGTTTCAAATCCCGACGGTTCATTAATATCGTACATCCTCTCTTAACCGATTGCAGATATAGATATAATATTTCATCTGTTGTGCATACGAGATAAGGATTTATGCTGTAGACATATCAAACTTGTATTAGTTCGCTTTTTGCTGAACGAGATTTACAAGAGGATTGACCTAGATTTGAAATGTGTTTCCAGTATCTACCATTAACATCTCGATAGCCTTTTGTTATAAGTGCATAGTTTTAATGTCGATATCTCGTTGATAATATGACACCGATGCTCTCTTGTTCTGTAATGGAAATGCACCAGCAGGCTCTGGAAGCAGCAGTAACAGTCCTATCGGAATTCGATTGCAATTAACTTTTCTGCCAATGCCAACAAGGTTCCTTTCCCGCAACAGTAATATCTCTGTGGTAACAAATAGGGATGTTTTCCCCTCTTTCCAAACGATTCATGTGCTACTAAATAAGAACATAAAACTTGTTTTTCACTTGCTTCGGCGCCTGCCTTCTCAAGACAATGTATATTCAATGCGACGTCTGTATCAAGGCCTTCTGATCTTTTTTTTCTTTCCTCCCCCATTATGCGTCTGTTCGGTTTTATATAAAAGTTCCTTTTGTGGAGTCCTTTTCAAAGGATCTTGTTAGGATGGTGTACCATTACAATTTTTAAACAATTTTTACTTCCTTAGAAATGTTCGTTTATATCACAGATGATTCTTGGAAAACTTAATTGACGGGAATATTTGAGTAGTAGTTTTGTGAATGGGATTGCATTCTAGTCATGGCTTTTCTTAAATAAAAAATAATATATTATACGCTTTTATAACTTCCTGTACTCTTAAGCATTGGAAATACAAGTTTCTTCAGATTCTGATATAGAATTAGTGGCAATATTATTCTATTGTCTGAATCGCAATTCACAAGAAACCCTTGAGACTCAAGGATGGCTTATAACTACCCTTCAGAGAATGTTACGAAAAACAATTCGTCGAATGAATAAGAATCTAGTGTAACAATTTTAAACAAAATATTTCAGAGGCGTCTTCCAGGAAAATGAAATTTTCTACGAGGTCGTCCAGGAAGTAATACACCACGTTTTTCTTTCTTCAACAATAATTATTTATTGAACATGATGAAACTTACAAACAAGAAAGAATGATGTTTCTTCTACACTCTCTATTTTTCCACGTAATCTCCGTGGCCTTCCTCCAGCGAGACACAAGGGCGTGTATGCCCTGTCGGTACCACTCTTTGTTCTGGTCACGAAGCCATTTCTTTCACAATCCTGGACAAGAACGGTTTCATGTTGTATTTTTATGTGTAAGTGCAATTTTCAAGATATCACAAATCTGTATAGTTTTGCTGATGCAGGACAATTTTAATCTGATTTTTTTTTTTAAACTAGACCTTTATTCTTCCGTAAGCCCTGCTTAACGAATCAATCTGAAGGTTAACTCGGAAATCAATTTTTGAAAATATTAATTTTCTGCCTATCATAATTACAGTTATAACTGATTAAACAAAAGCATTCTGTTAGCTTGTTATATCAGTTTACCTGATTTCATTTATTTATTTATTAAGTACCAAAATGGTACTTTATGAGATTGTGTGGGGGACGAAAAATGACGTCTGTCTTTCTGTCTGTCTGTCCGTGTGTCTGTACGCGCATTAACTCAAATACGCTTCATCGGATTTTCATGAAACTTGGTATACGCATTTACAACGTCGATGGGAAGAAGCCTATTGATACTGGACCAAATCGGTTGAACGGTACCGGAGTAATGTCCAATTTAGTGCCTATTTTATGGTAATATATTAGCCAGAATTTATCACATGCAAATCTTTTCTCATGACAACATATTGTTTCACAGTGCTTATATACGGATTTGAAAATTGCAATACAGGTAACTTCGAGAAATAACACTACCCACATATTCCTTCACATATGCTTCTCAAACTATACCTTTGTTCATCCGTAAGCCCTGCTTAATGAATCGATCTGGAGCTGAACTCGGAAATTAAATAAATAACTTATTTTCCGCATATATTAATTGCAGTTATCGCTGATTAAACAAAAGCATTCAGGCACTTCGTTACATCAATTTACCTGATTTTATTAAATCATGAAAATCTACATATTTTCGTTGCATAAAAATTTTTACCTGTCGACTAAACCGAACGTAGCTTATAGACGTTTTCACGTAAAAAAGTGAAAATGATCTTCGCTGCTCTTCATTGCTGGAGCTATTATTGTGAGTTCTATTCTATGAGCTCTCAATTTTATTTTGTTCAAATGTAATGAGATAAATTCTCTGCTACTTTTGTTCACCACATCCTCCGGGTATCTATTACATACATATAATCACATAATTACTTCATACAGTGAGCCGAATTCATGATAAAAGGTGAGGAACAACGCAAATTAAGTTATATTGATATCTGATATGCTAGTTCACAAAGGTTTCTACGCCACAGGCGCTTTGCTGCATGCATGGCCTACTCCGTTTTAGAGTGGCAATGACGTTGCAATTTTTCGCACGTTGGATCTCATTAGTTTGTTTGTGATGAAAACACATGCGAGTCGCAACAGTTACAGTGACTGTCATATTTCAGTGGGTTCACGTTACATTGGCAGGTCTGAGCGAAAGGTTTTACTCGAATACACAGAGAGAAAGATGAAACGTGTATCATGTAATACAAAATTCAATTTCAGGGAATTTGTACCTGTAATGTCGCTTTCCACAGAAATTGTTGTATTGACCGATAGATGTATGTTTAGTTACAAAAACGTATTATATCCCTACAATATAAAGCCACAATGCTGACTGACTCACTGACATTAATGTTTACCCACTTCCAGATGAGCTAGAAACTTGAAATTTGGCACACTTATGCCAGGTTTCTATAAACTCGTGAAATACCTACGGGTAAATTATCCATGGGCAAATTAGTTCCAGAATCACCCACAATGATATAATGAGCAAGGCCATGAAGTTGTACAGTTAATTTAATTCAAAAGGATTTGATTCTCATTGTTTAAATTATTATTGTTCCTATGAGAGGTTAAATTTTATCTAGCCATCCATGAAAGGATAAATTAACCCGACGGTTTACCCTTGGAAAGATCTAGCCCGAGTTTGTAGGAACATTTTTTCTGTCATTTTCATATTTACCCAGAGGACATTTAGGCCTATCTAGAAACTCGCAACAAGTGTATGTGATTGCTATCTTTAAATTATTTGTGTTTATATGGTGTTATTTTTGTGTAAATTCTGTCCATTGGATAATTTACCCATAGGTATTTCGCGAGTTTTTAGAAACCGGGCATTAGAGCTTTCAGCTTGTAACCGACGGGAAAATTACAAAAAGTTCAATTTTTTTTATTTTTACCCCCCAAAAAACCTTCAAATTGTGCGGACATAATCTTTAAATTCTGTTCTCAGTTCCCATGACAACAATATTACCTACAGCCTTCACATAGGGCTTTGGAAGTTGCAATGCACTGGCCTTGGAAGACATGCTAGCGATAGAAATAATTAGTTCCGTAAACCGAGCGAGGTGGCCGAGATGGTAATGTCTTGGACTCGCATTCGGGAGGTCCCAGGTTCAAATCCCGTAGCCGGCCAATTTGACATGGGCTTATTTTATGGTTTCCCCAGTCGTAAAGGCAATTGCCGAATTGGACATTTACATACCATGAATCATCCTCGCTATTTCATCCTTTAATATCAATTGAAATTTACTTCATAAAATACACTTTTAATGTTTATCCACTTCCAAGATGAGCTAGAAACCTGAGATTTTATCATGTAACCTAAGGGGAAATTCCAAAAAATCATATTTTTAATCCATTACCATAAAAAATACCGTACTTTAAAGTTGGTGAAAATATTTTTAAGGGATTTTTCACTTACTGACATTAATGTTTACCCATTTCTATATGAGGTAGAAGTCGGCCGCGGTGGTCTAGAGGTAGCGTGCCCGCCTCTAGATCCGCAGGGCGCGGGATCAAACCCGGCCGCGGTCGATGGATTTTTCAGGACGTAAAAATCCTGGGCACGGAGTCCTCCGGGAGGGACTTTAAGCTGGGGGTCCCGTGTCGTAGATTTACTGCACGTAAAACAACTCCAAGCCTAAATTAGAGCCTCTGGACAAAATTTCTCGGCCCTTTCACGTCCAAGAAATACTTAGTTTCCAGAGGGGGGTTGCGAGGCGATGGGCTTACCACCTGTCCCTCTACCCTCTCTCGGAAATTAAGCATATCAAAATTAGTATAGGTAATGAAACCTCCATTGGAGGCCCCTTCGCCCCACCTGGGGATCATAGGGTACTAGATAGATAGATAGATATGAGGTAGAAACTTGAAATGGCAAACTCATAGCTTTTAATCTGCAACCGACGAAAAATTGCCTTTTTTTTTACTCCCCAAAAACCTTTGAAGAGGTGCAGGCCTTCTTTGGATGTTTTTGTGGAAGTTTATCGTATATACACGAATACATGATAGCCTAAGGGCATAGATTCTCTCTCCGATACGAGGTCACTTCATAATAAAGCTTTTCGCGAGAACCTCCCTAGAGGTTAGGAGGCGGAGCTAGTTAAATTATATCGATACTCTAGTTCATGAAGGTTTCTAGGACACAGGTTCTCTGCTGCATGGCCTACTCAGTTCTGTAGTGATGATGACGCTATAATTTTTCGCACGTTGGATCAGATTATAAGGAAGATCTGGGGCAATAACGATGAATGTCACATTTTCATTATCCACAGGTTTCGTATAGGATTGTGTGTATGTCAGGAATCATCTGGACGCTGTCTGCGGCCAGCATTGGATAGGACGGGGCGGTCCATTTCTTTTGGGGTCATATTAAAAGCCTTTCGAGCACGTCTTGTATTCTGTTCATATTTTTTTCTTTTGTCTTTACTTGTCTTTTCAGTTTCCTGTGATTCATACTGCTTTACAAGCTAGTGCTTTAATGCATCATTACCGCACACACATTCCTATACCTCCTCTACCTACCTTTACGCTTTTTACATATACATTTTTACGTATACTTTTTACATTTACGCTTTTTTTAAAAACCCGATCACTTAAAGAAATTTTAAAAAAAATTAAGTTCAAATAAAAATTATGTAGTAGGCCTAGTGCTTGAAATAAAATTACAGCAATTATATACGTTTTTAAGATTAAAATTTAATGGCACATTTCACACTTAATTCCCCATGTTGCCTCTTGCACCGTGGTGAATGGTGAGCCTAAGGTTGCAGCGGCATAACATCATCAATTAGAGCAACAGCTTTGGCAACGTCTTCCGGACTGAGAGGCATAATTTCAACTAAACTTACTGACAGAATCACTTCGATGCGAAGGGAGACAGTTTCCTTTCAGTTTGGAAGGAAATGACGTAATACAACAATGAAACACCTTGCAGTGTGTATGACATGCTAGTGCAGATAATCACATCGGAAACGCCCTATTGCGATTTTTTTTTTTGCTTGGTGATAAAGTGAAGATATGAAGAAAGCAGATATACTGTATCTATAGCTAATGATCCAATAAAAATAATAATTCATCTTCACCAACAGCAATGTATAAACATCCAACCAATTTATGTTTAATCTTAAAATTACAACAAATTTTACAGTGATCGGTTTTTTTTTTTTTTTTTTTTTTTTTTTTGCCAGTCAGTGTAGTTTAGGAACACTCTGTTTATACAACTTCGAGTTGCTTTAACAGATAGCATTAAAATGTAAAAATAAGAAGTTATCCCCCCTTCAGTCTTGTTAGGTGAGTCGCAACAGTAGCTGTAATAATTCAGCAGGTCAGTGCGTAAAGTTTTACTCGAACACACAGAGAGAAAGACGAAACATGCACCATGTAATACAAACTTCAATTTCAGGGAATTTGTACCTGTAATGTTGCGTTTCCACAGAAATTACTGTATTAACCGAGAGATGTATGTTTAGTTACAGAAACACTCGCCACTCGTCTCTCCTCGCAATAAAAATAAATATTGTGTTTAATGTATTTCACCGGAATGTATGTAACTGTTTTCTACACTAGAGAGTTTCATGTTAATTATAATGCTCTGATTCTTAGAATTAATTTGATCAATCTCCGAAAATGTTAGAGCAGAGAGAAAACCGTGGAATCTGTGAACATTAAAACTGGAAGCTGAACCATGTATAGCAACATTGAAACAGTATTTTATGCAAAGAGCTTGTAATGATATTTCCAGCGAAATTCCGTATTTTAGGGTTATATCTCGACTCACATATTTATATTCAAGTATCCACGTATATTACATAATCATTCTATTTTTAGAGTGTGGTAAGATATGGTTTAATAAGTACCGGTACCAGAATGGTACGCAATTCAATGAATTAAAGACATTCACTTTTATTTTTTATAGAAGATTTTTAGCATGTAAAATGCTCTGTTAATTGTACATATACTAGGAGGTGCCCGTGGCTTCGCCACGATAATTCTTTCAAAAATTAAGAGTATAATAATTATTAAAGCATTATATTTGTTAACACTTGCACGCGAATCATTCATAAACTAAGCCATTAATAATTATTAATAATGAAACAGGTAAAATTCCTGCTTTAGAGTACATTCCAAGACATGAAAGCGCCCCCTGGGAAAACTATATCAGAATCGATTATGCAGTTCCAAAGAACCTGTGAACACATAATAAATATTGTTTCTCAGCTGTTTATTGACATGAATATGATGTGAATTTTATTTTATCAATTCAGTGTAATTTTCAGAAATTATATAATGTTTCAAGGGAAGGAATGGTTTGTTTGGATTATTATTATCAGCTATATTTCAAGAGATAAAACCATCAATATTTTACAGCTGTTGCCCCCGGCTTCACCCGCCATTATTCATTGTCTCCAGGATTTTTAAGAAAATTACACTGGTAGATTGTTAAAAATGTTTGTGGTTCAGAGCTATGAAAATTGTAAGTAAAAATAAAATTAGAATATTTATTCATTGTGTTCATTTCACTTAGGCCTTATATAATAAAGAAACGGTTTTCCTTCCTAATTTTCTAGTCGTCATGAAAGTTTAGATTGCGAGAGACGAACATCGCCGAGTATACCCGATGTCTCACGAAGCGGGCGAGCAAGCACGCTATTTAGGGCCGTTGAATTGTATAAGAGTAGATTTTTTTAACTAAGCAACTCTAAATTTTATCATTTTATCTATAAATTATAAAGCAAGAGATTTTATAAACTTGGGACATTTGTAGGCCTACATTATTACTTACTTACGTTGCCACAGGCAAAAACAGGTCACAGAATTGCATGAATGTTTAATTTTTAAGAAAATATTTACCAATTTTAATTAGCATTAGCATCACGACCAATAACATATATTATATAGACCTGTCTTCAACTGATAAAATAAAATACTGCATAAAAAAATTCTGTTCTCTCACTGTAAAGGTGGTCCACAAATTTATATATCTTATATATATACTTCCTGGCCTTTTTATTGCTATTTGAGGGTATAAGGCGTAAAAAAGATTTTAGTTGTTCAATATGAATTATCTCAAAGAAAAAAGATTAAATTTATCAACCAGAATGGTAATTTCCTGATATTGTATGTTGGATAGGAAAAGTCTGTCTGACCGTTCGTGTGTCTGTACGCGCGATAACTCAAATTCGCTTTATCGGATTTTCATGAAACTTGGTATACGCATTTATATCGTCCATGGGAAGAAGCTTATTGATTTTAGCCTAAATCGGTTGACCGGTACCGGAGTAATGCCCAATTTAGTGCCTATTTTATCGTAATATAGGTCGTTAGAAAGAATATATCAAATGCAAATCAGTTCTCATGACAACATATTGTTTTACAGTGTTCATATACGGCTTTGGAAGTTGAAATACAATTAGCTTTGACAAATAACACTACCCACATATTCCTTCACATATGCTTATCAATCTATACGTTTGTTCTTCCATAAGCCCTGTTTAATGAATCGACCTGGAGCTTAACTTGGAAATCTATTACAAAAATAAGTTATTTTCTGTATATCATAATTGCAATTATCACTGATTAAACAAAAGTATTCTGGCACTTTGTTACATCAGTTTACCTGATCCTGCGGATTCTGATTGTTCTATGGATGTGACTCTGGGTTAAAAGATGTTCTGCTGATACAGAAAAGGGCAATTAGATTGACAACTGGGTCTTCATTATTTTCACATCGTAGTTCCCTTTTTATATAAGAAGGGATTCTTACTTTATATAATTTGTATGTATTTGAACTTTTTATGTTTTAAAGAGGACATTTTAATCGTGAACTTATGAGTAATAAACACTCATACAATACTAGAGACATACACAATTTTTTATACGTAAGTAAACAGAATTTTTATCATTTTCACTGTAATAAAGGAAACCATAAAGGATCTAAAGGACACAATTTAAAACTAAAATAAAAATTTATTTGAAGAGCAATCCGTTTTATAGCTTGCATTAGTGTTTTAATAATGACTTCAACTTTTAGTCTATTACATTAGGCTTAAGTTCTTAATAATACAATAGTCTATTGTATTTATGTGGCTAGTTATAATTGAATCTCTCGCTAGCTATTATGTAATCTTTGATATGACCGATTGTAAATTTTACCTTAAGGTTTAAATGCATTATTATTGTTGTTGTTGTTATTATTATTATTATTATTATTATTATTTGTCGTAAATTTATCAGTATTATGTATTTTATATATTAAACCACGAAAATCAATTTGACACATATCGATAGTTTTGTAAATGGCTATCGATTCATTTCTATTCTTATGAATATACAACTGCAGAGATATATCGTCATATTGAACTTCTGACTTTTGGTCGAATACCTTATTGCCTTTGGTGTAACTAAAGATCTACCGTATTTTACGGACCATAAGACCCTCTTTTTTAACTTCAAAACAGAAACTTAAACGTTGGGTGCGTCTAATAGTCCGAAGTACACTAACAAAATTAAAATTTTGGTAAATATTGCCGGAATACCATAGTTATAAACAAGGTGTTTTAAACTATATGATAGTTACAAATTATGCCCCAGACTGTACATCGGCGCGCTTGTCACAATCGTAAAATGAGGTTCGATTTTCGTACAACGCATGTTTTACATTAGGAGTAATTTGCACTGATTCCATTGTACAAGGTTATAATTTGTTTATGCAATGAAGCAGAATATTCTCTATAAACATTTTCGTTTAGAGTTATATTAAGTTTCTTTTCTTTTAAATTTCCATCCTAAAATCAAGGTGCGTCTTATGGCCCGAAGCGTCTTAAAGTCCGTGAAATACGGTATACATATTATGATACCGGTATGCCACATGTAATAAGCACATTACAGTGTTGAAATAGTATATTGCGATACAAGTGCCGTAAGGCACGTTTACGGGTCGAGGAAACAGATTGAAAACCCAAGGCGCAGCCGAGGGTTTTTAAGTTTTCGAGATCCGTAAATGCCTTTACGGCCCGTGTGTTGCATGCTATTTTTGCACGATGATTATTTATATCAATTTAATTATATTAATTGTGATATTACCTGAAAATATTATGTAAATACATTCTTGAAAATAGATGTTTATTTCAGAAAGTGATTCGCATGTGTTTGTTGTTATGGGAACCGAATATTTGTCCTGGGGGCCGTGCCCATAAAGGCTTGTATTATGAAGTGTATCGTAATGAATTATGACGTAGCGCTTGGACCGTAAGTAATTTAACCTCATCGCAACCGCCCTTAGCAACAAGACTGTGTGGGAATGTCAACTTACGATCCATGTAAACAACGTTCGTAAGTACCACTTACTAGCTAAGGAGTGCAAAAAAATTATTAATGAATCTGTTTCACTTGTTTATGAACAAAGATGGGCAACCTCTTGTGCACTATGCTTTTTTTCGATTCCTTAGCAATGAAATGGCAGCGACGTCCGAGGTATAGTCCTTGGAAAGAAAGCCCTTGGGCTGTTGGTTCTTGTGCAATTCTCAAAACAGTAAGCGATAAAGTATATAAACTGAGCTATTTGTTTTCATCATTGAAAGTATATTTGCATTGTCTGGATATGCTCCATTCAATGCAAAATTTTCCTCGTTCTCTTATCGGCAAACAATATTCCATTTCACTCACTATTTGAGGATACACAGACATGTAATAGGAGTAGGAATTATATGTACAGATGTAATAAAACTCTTGTTTAGGTAGAATCCAACATGCTTCGTTTCTACTGGTCTGACTCATAGTTCCAGTTGTGATCAGCGCCTGTAGAATCCTCAAGCCGTATTATGAGCTGATTTAGCTACATGAAACCAAATACTATAGAGACAATACCGGACACTTACTGGTAGAGAAATGGGGGACAGATTTTGCAGCACTCCTGGTGGCACAACCTAGAAACTTGGGGCAAAATTAATATATTCAAAACATATATAAACTGTAATATGCTATTCTGAGCCATTAGGTAGATACCCCTTATACATAACATGCCGAGTCTGGCTATTTCGGCTCTTCTATTAAAAACTGTTTAACATATATGTATCTAGATACTGCAGTTGTATTCAGTAGTAGCAGGTTGGGCCGCTAGATGGTGCTCAAAATATTGTCCCCCGATATATCGCAAAGTGTCCTGTATTGGTCTAGATTGTATTTGATGAAACTAATGATCAGGGCCCGGATTCTAATGACATGTCATCTTTTTATTGATGCTGCATAGACATTGCCAACTTGTGGATAAATCCTAATCATGGCCTCTAGATTACAGAAATGCATTTTTATTAGGTCATTTTTTGTCATTTTATGCAATTTTATATTTTTCGGGCATTTATTTCAATTTTAGGTCATTATTTTGTCATTTTCATGTCATTCGCTTCCTTATTTAGTCATTTTCATGTATTTACATTGAGTGTATTAACTTTTTTTGTAGCTTATAGTTTCTTTGATCAAAAACAATAAAATTATTCACTGTCAAGAACAATCAACTGAACAGAGGATAAGAGCCAAAGGACATGTGTAAATAATTTGAAATTTTATAAATCTCGTAATCTCGTATTTAAAAAATAAAAATAAATAAATAAATAAACATGAAAAATGAAACAGCTGACCTTAGTGGAAAATGTTGGAAAAACCGGATGCAGTGTTACCATCGCGATATATCGATTGCCTCACCGTCTGCCGTATTGCTTACAAGGACACAAATAGGCTAGTTGGATTTATGAATGCTGAGATGTAAATTGGACCCATACAAAATAAATTCAAGTGTATAAAATTGTGTTTTTATCATAGGTAATCCCACGAGAGTTGACGAGTTTATCGATAGATTTATCTGATGAAACTCGTCAACTCGAGTTGGATTTACTGAGACTATTCCGTAAATAAAATGTAACGGATTATACAAATAATAATTACTTCCGTGCTTTGTTGTATAAAAACAAAACTAAAAGTTGCGAGATCACGGCATGCTGTGACTCAACCATCCATGAATCGATTCGAGTTACTATGTCCATGCTGTGACCAGTGCTACCAATTGTGCATATAAGACATAGTTGACTTCATTCAGTTAAGCTAACAGCAGAACAGAATAAAAGCACATGAACTGGCTTGCACCGAATTGAAATTTTGTTCTTAATCAATGTACATTTATATTATTTCAATTTCTAGACAAGTTATGTTGTGTAAAATAATATTTTTTCGTGGTATTAATGGCAACATGTGACGTATTAATCACTGCACACTGATCTTTACGTGCCCAGTAACGAGCTGACGGTTTTACCCGATAAAATGCCATTCTCGCGATTCCTACAAGAATATTGTAACATAAACGTCCGTGATTGGTCTATATCCGAGGAATTGCTAAACGTTATTGTTCAATATCAAACACACGGCGTATGAGTGGAATATTCGAGAACAAACAAGCGTTTCTGTTGAAAATTCTATACTGGATTTCTGTACCTGGTGTAGCTTAGCTTATAAGATAACTAGCATGTGCCCGCGGCTTCGCCCGCGATAAATATTTCAAAAATTAAAAATTAAGAGCATAATAGTAAAATCATAATATTTATTAACTCCTAAATCACGTGGACTACATACCACGATTAGATAGCATCGTCTGGTAAAAGCGACCTCAGATTCGAGTTTCTTGGCCCAGAAAACCTCTGTATAGTGAGATTCGTCCAAATAAAACAACGTTTGACCATATTTAGGGCTTACAACATTCAAGCGATCGCGAAAGTTTTATTTTCAAGGTGTGACAAAAATAGACAAAGCCAACTGTAATTGATTTGACATTGAAATGTATAACTGAAAACTTATGTTTTGAAAACGCAAAAAATGCACGTTTTTTGCCCGTTTTTCACTCATAACTGACGAACGAAAACTAAAATTAAAATTCCGGCTTCGCGGTGCATTTTCCAACCCTTCAGCCCACATATGTTTAAAATCTCAGATCTCTGCGTTCAGTAGATTTCCCTGGACATCGAGGACAGTTCCTTTTATTAATATAGATAATATGAATTATAATGATACCTTCTCTAATTTGTCAAACATCCATTTAATTTAATCCAAACCCACCTATACCATTGGCAACAATATGTTCTGTGAATTTGTTTCGATAATTCTATGCAAAAAGGGATTAAGTATTTTCAAAAACATTTAATTTTTGGCATTTAGAATCAGAATTTTTCAAAATCCCTTCTTAGTGAGCAGAATAAAGACGACCACATGCAGGTTAGGCCTAGGAGAAGATGTTATATATTACTGATCTATTTTTCTGAAATCCCACCATACACATTACCATACCTCGTTTTGTTTTCTCTATGTCCAGGGTAGAGAAAGTTATGTGATTCCATTATTTTAGTGGATTTCATTCTGTAATATTTATTTATAACATGAATTATTTTGATAACTTCTCTTATTTGTCAAAAGTGCATTTCATATGTTTTTTCCAAGCCCACCTGATACCATTTGGCAACAATATATTCTTTGTTTTGGAATTGATAATTCTATGTAAAAAGGGATTAAGTATTTTCAAAAACATTTAATTTTTGGCATTTAGAATCAGAATTTTTCAAAATCCTTTCTTAGTGAGCACCTACATTATAAAACGAAGGTACTGTCAAAATTCCAAGTCTCTACCAGTTATAGTTTAGGCTGTACGTTGATTCCTGTCATTCAGTCAATCAGTCAGTCAGGACAAAGCCTTTTATATATATAGAGATTATAGTAATCTTACTATGAACAGTAAACCAATGTTTCGTAGTAACCATTACCCTGGATCTAGGGACATCAGGAGTGTTTCCGAGAATCTCAATTAAAGTAAAATCTATTTTCCTGTCATTTGTTAATGAAGTGTAGGCCTATGTCGAATTTCAGTTATTTTTACAAAATTTAATGAAAACACTTTCCATTTAGTTTTTCATTAAAATTTCTTGGAACTTTCACCATGCACATGCTCTAGCTTAACTTGATGTCTGAAAACACTTTTTACTGTGAGCTTCTGATATACCCTTTTAATATACTAGCTTAAAAGGCATCGTTCGATATTTACCAAATACTCTAAACTACAATATCCAATTCTCAATTTGCATACGTACACAAAATATTAATTATAATTAATCAATGATCAATGATTCGTATAACTAATCACCGATGCCTATCGTATTATTTTTCTCCTTTATTTTTATCACAACTATTTTTAATTGCTTTTGTATGTGAATTCGTGTCAGCGTAGACCTACTGAAATATCCTTATAGCTCCTTTGACCTAATCGATTGGGATTAATTCGACATAATCTCAACATCTTCCTTACTAACTTACTTACTCAATGGCAATAGACAATTCCTAAGCAAGCTAAAGGAATATTATCTATTTTATGGAACCCGAAGGTTCATTGCCGCGCTTACCTGAGCCCACCATTCAACCCTATTCTGTGCTAAATCCATCCAACCATCCCTCGCAAATCCTACTTCTCCTAAATCTATCCTAATATTGTCCTCCCACCTACGTCTAGGTCTTCCAAGTGGTCTTTTTCCTTCGGGTCTCCCAGTCAGTACTTTTGAGATATGTCTTTCCTCCCCCATGCGCGCAACATGTCCAGCCCATTTCATCCTCCGTGATTTAATTACCCTTACTACATCCGGTGAAGAGTACAGGTTATGAAGCTCGTCGTTATGCAGTTTTCTCCAGTCCCCATTTTCATCTCTCTTAGGCCCAAATATTTCCCTAAGCCCTGTGTTTTCGAACACTCTCAGATTATTTGTTCTTCCCGAAGAGTAAGCGACCATGTCTCACATCCATATAATACACCGGCAGGATAATTGTCTTATAACACAACACAACTCTACAGTCACATAATATCTGCTACCGTAATATCTCCTCTTTTTAAGCAGTGATCTTTGTACTTTACAGTAACAACTGTTCATTTACTGTAGCTAGACACTGTATAACGAATTCGTTCCTTGTTGTAGAGAAGAATAGCTTGTATTTCTTAAGGCATAGAGTAAAAATTGTCACACTTCAGATTTGTAAAATCTACCAAACATAATGAATAGGAGGAATTATATAGCTACTATATTCCTGTATAAGAGGGACCAGAATGGAGTGCAGAGATTCAGCTACAGACCAGGTTATAAATCTCACACCCGTGAGTCGAAGTTGCTAATACTTTCAGCCGTGTATGCAAATCTAACCTGGTGCCAAAGTTCCTAATATATTACAAGAAGATAAAAACTAATGTGTTGACTTCCACGTAGCTAAATAAAGATAACCATCTGATTATATCGGATACTTGTGAGGGAGAATCAAATGAAAACTGCAATTATTTTTTTCTACTATTTTACTACAGGAAGAATGCTTGCTTGTACATTATTTTTCCACATAGTACCCTCCCACTTCAATGAACTTAACGCCCTCTGATAGGAAGTGCTTCGATACCACGTGAGAAAAATTATTTTGGTTTGACGCTGTAGCCGCTCGTGCACTGCCGATTGGACTTCTTCATCAGACTTGAACTTCTGCCCTCGAAGCCGCTCCTTTAATGGACCAAAGATGTGGAAATCTGATGGTGACAAATCTGGCGAATATGGCGGATGTGGGAGGCACTTGAAGCAAATGTCATCGATGGTTTTCATGGTTGCACATGCAGCATGAGGATGGGCATTTCCATGAAGAAGCAAAACACCTGCACTCAGCAATCCCCTTCGCTTTGGCAGTTTCTGAACTGCATATCCATAATATCTAAAGAAGATCGACATTCATAATCATTTAATTTCCATAATATAGACCTAGGCTTTCAATAACAAACATATAAACAGCATTATTTCAGACGAATTGTGGTGCTCATTAAAACTCATCAGAACTGAAGATGGCGCAGCATATACGCCGAAATGCATTTTCTATTTAAATAATGACACATCTTGGTTCCACACAGAAGATTCCAGCTTTCATCTACATCTTTATATGCTGTTTTTGAGTGAAGTTGTGTGTTAAGGGTTAAGGGTTAAGGCGGAACTTTGTAAAAATATTTAATATTATACCTTTATCTGTTGGAAATGAATTATTTTAATTTTCAATAATCTTTCTTCAATTAGTAAGTAATTACACATAGGTCTAGTAGATACCCCATGAAGACGGGTGCTTTAGCCGGTAACAAAGTTGTGTCATTGTACACATAGTTCAAAGTTTAAGCAAATACGCCCAAGCATCCCTTATTTTCCTACAGTCCCAATTAAAGCAAATTACTCTACCGACAAATGCGGGCAAAAACAAACTTCCCGATCAAATTTCTGAAAGACAAATTTAATAAGCGCGCTTGGATAGCTTCGGAGCTGACTTCTAGCTTCTGAATAATTTAGAATAAGTTTCCGATGAAGCAAGAGACGGCAGTTAAATTGACGTGAATATAGACGGAAACGCATGAATTGACAATAGAGTCTAGAGAAGGCTATAATTAACGTAAATTACCGGAAAGGGATGAATTCCCTACCACTTGTCAGATTTCTGTGTGAACAGCATGTCTTACCCATCGATTATCGGTTTCCATGACAACCACGGGTACACGGTGTTTATCAAACAGATGTGCCAAGTCCGCACTAAAATCCGGATCAATGTTACTCTGACTCCTGAATGGATTACCAATCCGGTGTGAGGATATTGTAGAATTCCAACCAATCGCAATTGTTTATCATAGGTAATCTTACAAGAGTTGACGAGTTTATCGATAGAATTTATCTGATGCAACTCGTCAACTCGAGTTGGATTTATTAAGACTATTCCATAGATAAAAATGTCACGGATTATACATATATAATTCTTACTTTGCTATATAAAAACAAAACTAACATCTGCGAGTTCATGAATCAACCATCCATGAATCGAGTTACCATGTTGTGGCCAGTGCTACCAACTGTGCATATAAGACATAGTTAACCTAATTCAGGTAAGCTAACAGCAGAACAGAATAAAAGCACATGAACTAACTTGCACCGAACTGAAATTGTGTTTTTAACCAATGTACATATATATTATTTCAATTTCCAAACAAGTTATGTTATAATAATAATAATAATAATAATAATAATAATAATAATAATAATAATAATAATAATAATAATAATATTTTTATTCCGTGGACAATTTTACAATTGTGTTGGAAAAGTCAGGTGACTTTACAGTCATGTGTTCCAAGGAGTCTGCAGATATTCGTCTATACTATAAAAACAATGTTGCAATAAAAATCTCTTTATAGTTCTTCTGAATTTGACTTCCTCCATCTCTTGCTCCTCAGCGGGTAAGTGATTAAATAATTTAATTGCAGTATATTTACATCCCGCTTGTGACCTACTATAGTAGCAAAAGTATGGTTTCAACTTGTGACTATTTCTAGTTTCATAATTGTGGGTGTCTCTATTTGTTAAAAAGAGATTACTGTTGTTACCTTTGGTATAAATAAGACACTGATAAATAGATATACATATCAAGGACAGGATCGCCATTTTAATAAAATAGGGTTTGCAGTATAAAATAATGTGTTTTTATTGTGTTCACTGGCAGCATGTGACGTGTTAGTCACTGCACGTTTATACTTACATTTCCAGTAACGAACTGACGTTTTATCAAATAAATTTGCAATCTCGTTTTAATAGCAAGCATTTTATAAGATAAACGATCGTGATTGGTCTATATCCGAGGAATTGCTAAACGTTATTGGCCAATATCAAACACGCAGCATATGAGTGGAATAGTCAAAAATAAATAAGTTCTTCTGTTATTTAGAGAAAAGCTGGGCATCGTGCATAAACACTTCCTCTTATTTGACAGATAGTTGATTTCGGCGTCAGATGATAAATAGGCTTCAGAGAAGAAGAATGAGGGATATAATTATAGACAACGGCCTTCATTCATATTCCATTTCACAGGCAATGTTCTTTCATATTTTATCATCTTTTAATTCACGGTCTTTATAATTTCCTTGGGCCCCTTTTCATTGAGACAATGCTCTGCTTCTTATAAAATAATTAACTTTCCATCAAGTGATTCCATTGCTCAAGAGATGTATTTTTATGACGCATTGTTTTAAAAATAAACCTACGCAAGCATAGAATCAACAAAGCAGTGAGAAAAGCCTGTCCTGTATTTATACTTCTTTCAGCATCGAAACTATATCAGGAGTTAACGTTCCGGTTTTATAGGCCTACCAGCAGGCCATTGAACTATTTATTGTCACTTATTTCTATTATTGGTGTAATTGTATGGAGTAAATTTCAACTGATATTAATTTTTTGCACTCCTTAGCTAGTAAGTGTTACTTACGAAAGTTGTTTACATGGATCGTAAGTTGACATTCCCACACAATCGTGTTGCTAAGGGCGTTGCGATGAGGTTAAATTACTTACGGTCCAAGCGCCACGTCATAATTCATTACGATACACTTCATAATACAAGCTTTTATGGACATGGCCCCCAGGACAAATATTCGGTTCCCATAACAACAAACACATGCGAATCACTTTCTGAAATAAACATCTATTTTCAAGAATGAATTTACATAATATTTTCAGGTAATATCACAATTAATATAATTAAATTGATATAAGTAACCGTCGTGCAAAAAATATCATGCAACACACGGGCCGTAAAGGCATTTACGGGTCTCGAAAACTTAAAAACCCTCGGCTGCGCCTCGGGTTTTCAATCTGTTTACGGCACTTGTATCGCAATATACTATAACAAAATACAAACAGCAGAAATGAGGTTTCTAAGAAGAGTTAAAGAACTTACTAGATGAGATTTAATAAGAAATGAGAGAATTGGAGAGGAATTAGATATTATACAATTTACAAGACCAAATAGAAGAAAATAAACAAAATTGGAAAGAACATCTTAATAGAATGAGTGAAGAAAGAACACCGGTTTTAATTAGAAGATACAATTCTCGCGGAAGAAGAGACGTTGAACGTCCAAGAAGAAGATGGAATGTTGCAATACGAAGTCGGAACAGGCAGAAACGCCAGAAACGATGAATTAGCGAGGATGATTCATGGTACAGTGCAGTTATTTATGCAATTCCCAGGCGGCTTCCTTTTGTTAGGAGGAAACGTTTGCCGACAGCTCAACCCATGTTCTTTACTTTTACCGCACCAATCAGCTAATTTCCGCAGCCAATCAAAATCTAAGAATGTCCTGTGACGGCTATGACAACTACTCGTCAACTCCGCGTGGAGTAAAACGCGAGGTTGCAAGATCTAGTTACAGTAAACAATAGAACGTGTGAATTGATTAAAGCGAGGGAAGAACTGAGGTCAGTGATAACAATGAGGCAATACTGCAACGTTGCTTTTGTTTTGGAAAGTGGACACCAAGACCGAGTTGGTCAGATCAATTAATATAAAGAAACATCGACTTATGCCCGGTTTCTATAGACTCGTGAAATACCTATGGGTAAATTATCCATGGAAAAATTAGTTCCATTTAACCTACAATGATATAATGAGCAAGGCCTTGGAGTTGTACAGTTAATTTAATTCAGAAGACTTTGATTCTTATTGTTTAAATTATTATTGATCCTATGAGAGGTTAAATTCTATCCAGCCATCCATGAAAGGATAAATTAACCCGACGATTTACCCTTGGTAAGATCTAGCCCTAGTTTGTAGGAACATTTTTTCTGTCATTTTCTTATTTACCTAGAGGATATTTATCTTGAAACTCGCCACAAGTGCATGTGATTGCTTTCTTTAAATTATTTGAGTTTGTAAAAGTTATTCTTGTGTGAATTCAGTCCATTGGATAATTTACCCATGGGTATTTCGGGAGTTTATAGAAACTGGGCATTAATGGTTTATTCCTTTGAAGCCGCCTGGCCATGCAATGAATAACTGGACTATAAGTAAATATCCAATTCGGAATTTGCCTTCATAACTGGGGAAACCATGAGAAAAGTCATGTCAAATAGGCCGGCCACGGGATTTTAACCTTGGACTCCCGAATTATAAAATATTGATTAATTTCAGCAATTTCAGGTTGAATTTGTAGGTAGGCCTAATGCAATCCACGTTGTTTAAGGTATTAACGAATTTACTTATTCAGAACATCTGACATTTCTATGTAGGCCTACGCAATTAGGTTCTGCGTATTGAATTTGCTCATTACGCTGTGATATTTCTATTTGTTAGCAACAAATAGAGCATCTAATTATGATTATGTTGTCCTAAGGCATACAAATAACAAACAGTAACAGTATTTTAGACATAGACTAAATCAGTGCAACGCGCATTTCAACTCCGCTCTTTCCATGCCGATGCTAATTAATTTGAAATTTATGCACCATTTCTGTTCAAAATCGTGTAATCTAAACCCTAGAGAATCAGCATAACCGAGTGGAACGTAATATATTAGGCATGAATTACAATATCGGGCGTAAAACAGGCTTATTTCATGGACACTTGCATATTTAATTTGATTAATGGTTGCGAGAGATCGATATATCGATGTTATTCAGCGTATTGTTGAAGAGGTGAAAGAGTCACGGGGGGCGCTGGAGAGAGAGCTGCCGAGCTTGAAAAATATTCTCTCTGGCTGAGATGCGGGATGAATCAATACAAACATTATTGTCCAAGGAAATTAAGATAGAGTAGCAATCCTGGTGGAGACATGCAAAATATCACTGCGTCGCAATAACAGTAAGAGACAGAAAATCTGCTGTCACAGATTGGACGGTCCTCTCCATAACGCGACCTAGATAAACGAAGAGGAAAAAGAAATCTGTATAAAATGGAATGATGGGAATGTAAAATTGCATGCGAATGTTTGCAGTATGAAAAATTAATATAGACTTTATAAGTTTCATACATGCAATATACGTAAGTACATACATACATTCATGCAATCATTATATGCACCGTACATACATACACATATGGATCACATACAATTAATTTAAATGCCGTTCGTGTTTACCAGCTCAAGTTTTACGTACGGTTTATTGGGCGCCAGAATGGTATTTTCAGAAATTGTGTGGTGGACGGGACAATGTCTGTTCATCTTTCTGTCTGTCCATGTGTTTGTACGCGCAATAACTCGAATACGCTTTATCGGATTTTAATAAAACTTGGCATACGCGTTTATAATGTCCATGGCAAGAAATCTATTCATATTTGACCAAATCGGTCGACCGGTATGGGAGTAAAGCCCAATTTAGTGTCTATTTTAAAGGCGCGATAACTCAAACACGCATTATCGGATTTTCAAGAAAATCGGTATAGGCTACGCATTTATAATGTCCATGGGAAGACGTCTATTGATATTAGACCAAATCGGATGGCTGGTACCGGAATAATGCCCAATTTAGTGTCTTTTAATGGTAATATATAACAAAAGTCACGATAACTCAAATACGCTTTATCAGATTTTAATGAAACTTGGTATACGCGTTTATAATGTCCATGGAAAGAAATCTATTGATATTTGACCAAATCGGTTGACCGGTATCGGAGTAATGCCTATTTTATGGTACTATATTAGAAAGAATTTAACAAATGCAAATCGGTTATCCTGACAGCATAGCCTATTTGTTTCACACTCATCATATACGGCTTTGGAATTTGCAATACAGTTAGGCATGACATATTCCTATCAAACTAGTCAGATGTTTATTTCGTTGATCAAGTTGAATACTGTTTATATACAGACGGTATATTACTGTGAAATAATGATGCCTACGTAAATTAAGTGGAGTTCTTCGCCAGTGTATTTTGTGAAATGTTGACATATTGTTAGAATTACAAAAATAATTTGTTTTGTTCATATCATAATTGCAATTAACTTACCGCTGATTAAATAAAAGCATTCTGGCACTTTTTTATATCAGTTTACATAATTTTATTTAATCTTAAAACACTATATTATTCAATAAGGCATAATTGGGTGGGGAGGAGTTAGCCCTTTGAATTGAAAATGTGCTTTTGTTCGATCATACTATAATAGACTTATTAGGCCTATGTATGACGTAACGGTATCATAATGACACTCATTTCGACACGAATTTCATTTTTGCACCGGTGTGGTATCAATTATTATCGAACACGGAACGATCTTGAGACCTTAAGGGTAGTATCTTCATTTGTTACTCTCAAGGTTTCAAGATCGTTCCATGTTCGATAATAATCGATATCACACCAATATTATAATGAGAATATGTATCATAATGGGTAGTACAATACCAACAAAAAATACTCTTTTACTGTTCTTATTCAGGATATAAGGTAGAAGAAACCCAACACTGTTTAATATTAACCTCACTGGAATAAAATTTAGTCTATTAATAAAAATCAGGTAAACTGATGTAACAAAGTGCCAGTATGTCTTTGTTTAATCAGTTATGACTGCAATTATGATATGCAGAATATGATTTTTTAAAATTGATTTCCAAGTTAAGCTCCAGATTTATTCATTAAGTAGGGATTACGGAAGAACAAAGGTCTAGTTTTTTTTAATTAGATTAAAATCTTCCAGCATCACCTGAACTGTACAGATTTGTGATATCATGACAATCGCACACTGACATAAAAATACAAATAAAATTCAAATTGGCCGGTTTCGGGTTTTGAACCATGGACTCCAGAATGTGAGGCCAAAGCGTTACCATCTCGGCCACCGGGGACATTTTAACGGTCTAGTTGGATAAGCGCATGTAAAACAATAGTGTTTTTTGTCATAGCTACCTGTATTTTAATTTCCAAGGCCTTATAAGATCACAGTAAAACAATAGGCTATGTTGTCAAGATAACTGATTTTCATTTTTTTTATAAATTCTTACGAATACGTATATTGCCATAAAATAGTCACTAAATTGAGCATTACTCCGAAACAGTTCAACCGATTTTATCCATTATAAATAGACGTCTTCCCATGGACATTAGAAATGCGTATACGAAGTTTCATAAATATACGATAAAGCGTATTTGAGTTATTGCGCCTTTAAAGTAGACACTAAATTGGGGTTTACTCTGGTACCGGTCAACAGATTAGGTTCAAATTCAATAGGGCACTTCTCATGAACGTCATAAATGAGTATATTAAGTTTCATGGAAATCCGATACAGCGTATTTCAGTTATGGTGCCTTTCTAATATAATACTATTAAAATAGGCACTAAATTGGGCATTACTCCGGTACCGGTGAACCGATTTGGTTCAATAACAATAGGGTTCTTCCCATCGACATTATGAATGTTTATACCAAGTTTCATGAAAATTCAAAAAAGCGTACAGACGCACGGACAGACGCACGGACAGACGGACAGACAGACGGACAAACATTTTTCGCCCCCCACACAATCTCATAAAGTACCATACTGGCACTTAATAATGTAAAAGAAACCCTGCGGGGCAAAATTCCGGCATAATGGCGTCGGTCCCAGATGATGATAATAATAATAATAATAATAATAATAATAATAATAATAATAATAATAATAATAATAATAATAATAATAATAATAATTTATTGTCATTAAACAACTACAGTTGTTTTAGACATGGTCAAACTTAAAACTAAAAATTCAGGGTGTTCATATTAGATTCATAGAATTCGTCAATGTTATAGAAGCATTGTTGCAAGAGAAATTTCTGTAGAATGTTCTTGAACCTCTTATGAGGAATAGTTATGGAGGAATATGGAGGAAGCTTATTGAAAAGTTTAACTCCAGATACTATGCAGCTTCTTTGCGTACATAGTAAACATCAATCATAAACTTAGATCTTGTATTATATCACCTCTAAGGCTGAACTGTTTCGAATTTTCTTTAATCAAAAGTTATGTGTGCAGAATATACAGGCTAGGTAAAGTCATCAGTGGGACTTACATGATTCATGCTCGGTTTCTATAAACTCGCGAAATACCTATGGGTAAATTATCCAATAATAACTTTTACAAACTCAAATAATTTAAAGGTAACAATCACATACACTTGTGGCGAGTTTCTAGATAAATGTCCTCTGGGTAAATATGAAAATGACAGAAAAATGTTCCTACAAACTCGGGCTAGATCTTTCCAAAGGTAAATCGTCGGGTTAATTTATCCTTTCATGGATGGCTGGATAAAATTTAACCTCTCATAGGATCAATAATAATTCAAACAATGAGAATCAAAGCCTTCTGAATTAAATTAACTGTACAACTCCAAGGCCTTCCTCATTATATCATTGTGCGTGATTAGGAACTAATTTGCCCATGGATAATTTACCCATAGGTATTTCACGACTTTATAGAAACCGAGCATGGCTTTAACGCTAACAATATACCTATCCGCCTTTCTTTGCCACTTAAAAACAATTTTTGACCTTGAGGAATTTCCCCACAAGGCAATATCATACAATAAGTGAGCTTGGAAAAAAAGCAAAATATACCTTAATGACAAGATCGTTGGCAGTACATTGTTTGAACATTTTTAAGAGAAAGATAACTCTTGAAAGACGGACACATAAGGCTTTTACATGAGTTTTCCAGCTTAGCTTACTATTCAGCCAAATGCCAAGTAATTTTACACTCTTCGCTGAAAGAGAGAATAATGGTAATTTCCTCAGTTTTGTCCTTATTTAGAACAAGCCTATTGGAACAGAACCAAAGATCGGATCTTGAGAATGATATGTGGTGTACCTTCGAGAACTCACTGTAAGCCACTTTTTACGGAACTAGGAATACTTACCTTGCCATCAATGTTTGTTCTGGACTGCCTTTTGTACGTTAAACGCAACTTGCATAACGTTTCCACATGTTCAACAATTCATAACTATTCTAACCGTAATAGATCCAATATTTATTTAAGAAAATTTAATTATAGCACAACTATGAATAGTTTTATATGTTTGGCTTTTAAATTTTATAACTTTTTACCAACTGAAATAAGAAATATGTCATTCCATATATTTAAAACATCAGTCAGAAAGACAATGTTGGCAAATCCACTGTATAGCGTCCATCAATTTTATAATATTACATTTTAAATATTTCTTAAATTTACTGTTTTAATAATGTTATAAATTAAATTAAATTGTACTCAAAACCACGACATCTCAATCTGTACTTATGTATGGCAATGAGGAAAATTATTATTATTATTATTATTATTATTATTATTATTTCAAATGCATTAGATTTCATCTGGTTAAGCGTTTCAATGCTCTTATGTCGAGTTAGATCTAAGTTGCAACCCACTCTCGTCGTTAAAAAATAAGCAATCATTATTTTGTGTAACGAATTTCCAGTCATCGTTTCTTCATGATTTCTCTGTCATAGTTTTTGTGGGACATAGAAAAGAAGCTTATGTCGTTACGATGTAGCTAAAATGTCCTCACAGAGATACCCTGAAATTGCTGTCATCATTAAACTGTGTTATAACTCTGAAATAAGCAATAATAATCAAATATGAGAAGATAAACCCGGCAAAGTTTTCCAATATACTTAATGAATCCAATAAACGTGCTTGCGAAGTCTTACTGCCAAGTAAAATGCTTAATGGTATCATAGACGCCATTTTATTACAACCATTCTTTTTTTTTTCTAATTTGCTAGTAACGAGCGCCCCTAGCGGCGAACGCCATGAAGCGTTCTGACACAGAATTTTATGCACGTAAGAGATTAGCACTAAAAAGAGTTACAGTACTTATCAGATTCATCATTTACAACGTTTTTAAAACTGTAATTCTGTATGTAACTGCAATATATCACTAACGCTCTAGTGATGTGCCCTAAAACATCATTATCCACAATGTAAGGTGTCTGTCATGCGATTTTCTCTATCCTGAACATCCAAGATATCATAGGTAACATAATGAGAGAACCGGATTTTATCGATAAATAAATGAACAACGACATGTTACATGGCATGACAACCCGTGACCTCCCGTGAAGATTATTAATTTAAGTATAAGTATATATATATTACTAGCTTAAAAGACCCGGCGTCGCCCGGGTTTTGTATTTTGTAATTCGAAATTAATTTATGAAAGACTTTCTATTTTCAAACTCTTAACTTATGAAAGACTTTCGATTTTCAAACTATAAGTCCTTATATAGGTATTAAAAATAAAATCCCTTTAGACAGGCCTACAGGCTGAGGTAGATTTCGAAGTTCTTTTGGTTTAATTTATTGTCGCAGCACTCTTCTTCTTTAGCTTTGGCATGACAAACCCGCAATAATAACTGCAAAAAAGAGGAAAAAGCACTTTTTCAAACATTCAAATCTCGCCTTATATGAGAGCTATCAAGAAACTAGTTATTGATATGTAGAGTACTCATCAAGAGCTTTTCAGTGATACCCCACAAGACGTGGTTTCAAAAATGTCGAAATGCCATAACCCCCAAATCCCCCGTATCGTTGGTGTCACTGTGAACTCCATAGGGAGTACTCTAATTTATTCAAACAAAGTTTCCCTCTATACTTCATAGGGGCCGAAATATACATTTTTATAAATTTCAACCCCTCCCCCGACCCCTTCTTGGGCCAATTTTGCTCATTAACGAACTTGTCCGAACTACTGGGCCTAGAAATAACATAATAAAATGTGGTTCAAATGTCTTCAAAATCACGGCCGCTAGCGTGTAAAGATATATATTTATAAATATCACAATTTTTTTTTGAACGGGTGGTGGTTTCGTACTTAAGGAGGCATGAAACGTAAAGATATAAAGGAATTTTTCGAAAGTCATCACATGTTATCGATTGCAATAGATAGATTTTTCTTCGAAATCTACCTAAAATTTTAAACGGAGAAGAACGAATTATCACACTCAAACTATTCCCTCAAACTATTCCATCAGAAAACGCTTGATATAGTTTTTTTATGGCTCATAGAGGATGTAGAATTTTGCATTTCATCGCTTGTATACATCAAGCCTGGTTAGGGGTTAAAATAAGAAGAAACAGTAATTCCGGTAACATGAAATTGTATTGTCTTTGCGGAATATTTTATTTCTCACTCTCATGTTACCATACATCCGTTTCGTGGATGAAATTAAACATATATTCAATTTCACTTTCATACTTCCCTCTGCAAAAAAACCTACGATCATACCTCGTACGGTATTCTCTATGTTCAAGGTAGATAAGTTATGTGACTGCATCACATTGTGCATTAAATTAATTTTATCGATAGCTTCTCTAATTTGTCAAAGTCCCGTTTCATTTATTTCCAATCCTACCTGAGACCACTGCCAACATTTACACAGTTGTCATGTGAACTATGATTTGAATTTGGTAATTCTGTGTATAAAAAGTATTATGTCCCCCTCTAAAACATTTTATTTTTGACATTAAAAATCAAATTTTTCCAAAATCCTTTATTAGTGAGCACTTACATTATGAAACGAAGGTAGGCCTACTGTCAAAATATCAATTCTCTACCTGTTATAGCTTAGGCTCTACGTTGATTCTCTGTCAGTCAGTCAGGAAAAAGCCTCATAGGCCTATATATATAGATAGAAGAGAAGATATGAAATAAAATAGAACCGAATGGTCTATCGTTGGCGAAAGAGTTAATAAATACATATATTACACTCTACGCAGAATTTCATGGTCTAGTAAACTCTTCCTCATAATGAGCATTACAAATACAATGAATTTAATGTACACAATCTCCCTTCGGCTGTATGACTTCAATTAAATGAAAACTTGCGTTACATACATAATCTCATGTGATTTTGTTTTACTTGTATTAATGTACATTATTTTAATTAATCCAATCTACTATGCTTGACAAACCATAAAGCTGTTTTCCTCATAGTTTTTATTCCAGTAAGTCAGGAACTTTTGACCTTACGTTGCTATATGCCACTAGTTCAAGCTATATCAGGCACTTTAATTAATTGAAAATTAATTTTTCTCTCCGGCTGTAGTTAGTACCCACGGCTTCGTCCACGATAATTAATTGTAAGATTAAAAATGAAGAGCAAAATAATTAAAAATATTTATTGACACTTGCAAGCGAAACATTCATAGGCCTAAACTAAACGAATAATATAATAATTAATGAAACAGTTAAACATCCGGCTTTGAAGTGAATTCCACGATTAGAAAGTGCAGCATGGGGAAAACGACCTCAGATTCGAATTCCCTGGCCCAGAAAACTCCTGCATAGTGAGTTTCGTCTAAATCGAACAATGTTTGCCCATTTAGGCTTATATTGATTTTCCCTCTTCCGTGTAGGTTGAAAATTTCAAGTGTCTACGGGCCTTGACACTCTAAACAAATGAATCGTCCAGGATGAACTTACAAAATCAAGCGATGGCCCTCGATAATTATGTCAAAAATTAAAAATTAAAAATTAAGAGCATAATAGTTAAATCATTATATTTATTAACACCTAAATCACGTGGACTACATACCACGATTAGATAGCGTCGCCTGGTAAAAGCGACCTCAGATTTGAGTTCCTTGGCCCAGAAACCCCATGTAGGCCCTATAGTGAGTTTCGTCCAAATAAAACAATGTTTGACCATATTTAGGGCTTACAACATTCAAGAGATCGCGAAAGTTTTATTTCCAAGGTATGACAAAAATAGTCAAAGCCAACTGTAATTGATTTGACATTGAAATGTATAACTGAAAAGTGATGCTTCGAAAACGCAAAAAATGCACGTTTTTTGCCCGTTTTTCACTCATAACCCACGAACGAAAGCGAAAATTAAAATTCCGGCTTCGAGGTGCATTTTCCTACCCTTGAGTCCACTTATGTTTAAAATTTCAGATCTCTGCGTTGACAGACAGATAGAAGGAAAGACATACACTTCCTTTTATTAATATAGATAAGATTAATAGCTGAAGTTAGTATAGTGTTATGAATGCTAGATAAGATTAATAGCTGTAGTTAGTATAGTGTTAAGAATGCTAAAATTAATGTACTAATTTAGTAAGTATAGAGAAGGCCTTGGCTATAACGCAGTCAGATGTTTCGAAATGTATATAACAGCTGGCTTTTTACCTTGGGACATTTGAAAGTGTGATGAGGTTTTATTTATCCATTCTGTCACTCCTTAAGGTGCACTCTTTCATAACTAGCGTTTGTTTTCTCGGAATCTTGTATTAACGCATTTCTCAGCATTAATACCCTCGGGTTTCACAAATGGAATTGTCTTGTACCTTGAAGGCCCACTGTACATTTAATTAAAGTAATCATGTTGGAACTGTAACGTATGTAGGCTACAGGCACACAGCTTACGCTATGAGCAAAACATATGAATGTAGTGAGGAAAAAGTTAAATGTCACCAAACTTAAAAAAAGTCGTATATCAAGGTGAGAAGTGTGATCTAACAGAAATTTTTCGGGATTCAAATGTACACTTCACACACATGCTTGCATACTATTTTTCCTATTATAGCTATTTAGCTAATCATAAAAGTGAAAATAATCTTTCATTAACAACAGCTGTTCCAAAATTGCAAGGTGTATGACCTTTAAAAGTTCCCTTTAGGCAGGCCTACAGGCTGAGGTAGATTTCGAAGAGCTAAATCTCGTCTTATATGAGAGCTACCGAGAAACTAGTTATTGATTTGTAGAGTACTCATCAAAAGCTTTTCAACGATACCCCACAAGACGTGGTTTCAAAAATTTCGAATTTCCATCCCCCACCCCCACTCGTACCCCCAAAACCCCCGAATCGTTGGTGTCACTGTGAACTCCATAGGGAGTACTCTAATTTATTCAAACCAAGTTTCCCTCTATACTTCATAGGGACCGAGATATAAATTTTTCAAAATTTCAACCCCCTCCCCTTGGGCCAGTTTTGCTCATTAACGAACTTGTCCGAACTATTGGGCCTAGAAATAACATAATAAAATTTGGTTCAAATATCTTCAAAATTACGGCTGCTAGCGTGTAAAGATATATATATATATACCGGTATATATATTTATATATAAATATCACTTTTTTTTTCTTTTGAACGGGCGGTGGTTTTGTATTTAGGGAGGCATGAAACGTAAAGATATGAAAGAATTTTTCGAAATTCATGACTTGCTATCGATTGCAATAGGTAGATTTTTCTTCGAAATCTACCTAAAAGTAGTATCGTTTAAAAATTGGTGTTCATCGATACATTGTCACGTAGCGAATGGCTACGTGCATAATAGACGATAAGAAACCATTTCTAAACAAAGGAAGGGTTGGGGAGACTTCGATTAATCGATATTGAACCCTGTTATGACTATCGATACTGCCCTGAATTTATTTGAATTCCAGAAAAAAGAGAAGTGCGCATGCGCCGACGGTGAGTCGACGGGAGAAGAGCTGATCCCAAAAAGACAGTAAGGAGTACGTGCCTGACTACGAGTGAGAGAAGTTGAAAAGGCAGAAGGGAGAAGACGAGATTGGGATGTGTGACAGCGGTAGCGACGTTCTGGCATGATGATGTGTCAGACTTCCATCTAAGGAAATTCTGGTTGTGAACTTCCTTGACCCGACTATATGGAGATAGTCATTAATCAGAAGAACACACCAAGTCGGCCAGTACGAGACACCGCTACAGCGAACATCAGCTGTGAGAGTGAGTCGTGACTGCTCGCTCTGAATAAGAGCAGATATGGACATCAGGAAGTAATGGGAGACAACTCAGGATCGGAGGATAAGTTGGACATCACTGGTTGAGTATAATAGTCTAGACTTTTTCTTATTGTTTGAGGAGTGAGAAAACTGAGATATTCCTTTTTTAAGGATGGTTTCTAAGTCATGTATGGCAATCAGACGCCGTAGGGTATGATAGAAGAATAGAATAGAAATATAGAAGTGAGAATTCTAGAAGTAAAGTGATGAAATCCAGTAATCCAACTACTTTCTATTTCTGGTCTAAGTTAATTATAAAAGAGCAGTCAAGAGCCTAACCGCTGAAGGATACAGATAGATCTCTTCACTTTAGGTTTTTTTTGGGTGATTGTCCCACGAATGAATACATAGCTAGGGGCAATTGGTGATGCTCATAGAAACTTTGTTATTTTTGAGACAGGACGCGAGGGGAGTAAGGAAGAAAAGTAATTAAGGGGCATGCTTAGTACTTCTTACGAGGGCCCCTCCCACTTGGGTTTCTTTCAGGTGACGGGTGACTATCTATAAATAGATTTCATGCTGGCCTGTAATGTTAAGTTATGTTTTTTTATAGAGATTTATCTACAAGCGAAGGTGTATGGAACATGGTAGAGGGGGATAAGAAGTGGAAAGATTGAAGGGCAAAAGAAGGCCTACGAGTGGTAGTGCATTAGGTGTGTACCATTGGAAAATTTACATGTTAGGGTAGAAGTAGAAGTCACTAAAGGGGTTATAGAGAAGCTTACTAATCTGGGCGTGAATTAGTTTCAGTTAGAATTCTAGGGAATTTAGAGACAAAAGAAGATTGGGTGCCCATGCTGAAGAGTAGTAACTTAAGAAGTAGGAAAACTAGAATAACCACCAAGTGAATTAAATCAATGGTATAAGCTGAAGGGAACTCTACTTAAAGAAAGAAAGGGGTTAAAAGATAATAGCTGATGACTGGTCAGGTTAGAAAGAGGAGAGTGAGTTGAAAGATAACAACAAATGATTGGTTAGGTTAGAAAGAGGAGAAAAGGTAATTACGAGTAGTGTACTGATAAGTATGAACAAGTACTAGAGATTGTAAGGGTGAGGTGAGGGAACGCCGGAAGTATCCCGAATCAAACAAATAAAATCTGGTAGTAGGCAAGGCCTATACTAGTATATATAAAGAAAAGAAATTTATGAGAGATTGTGAAAGCCATCGATGTTGGAGGCGAACAACGGCCCCACGTGCCTCTAAGAGAGAGTGTCAGGGACCTCTGACGTCGATTTACAAAATTTTATTTTTGTTTGCGGCCCATTAATATTTTCCCGGTTGCAGGAGAGGAGTCAGATTGTTTGTAACTCAAGATCTAGACGTCGCTCCTGTATCGGTGGTCTATCGCCACAGTCACTCTGTGGGTATAGGCCTAAACTTCTATTTCTTTCTTCGTGAGACTGTCTTTTCTATCTATCTTTAAATACAATTCTTCATGGACTAAGCTGACAAATAGACTAATATAGGAGACATAGGTGGGATTATTGAGTGTAATCTGTAGAGTAAGGACTGGATTATGAATTGAAAACCTTTATTTATTCAAGAAAAAAAAACCCAGTATAATATATATATTGAACTATCCTGAAGTTGCAAATGTAAATGACTACACAAGTCAGTAGTAAATTAGAAGAATAATACAAGACGTTCTAGTAGATACCTGAAAAACAAAGAAAGAAAATTAAAGTAATTAATTAAGGATTTGTTATTGTTGAACAGAGAACGTACTTATATAGTTAAAATTGGGTATACTAACCTTGAATAATCAAATATTATCCTACCAATAAAAGTGTTGAATGGTTAATGTAGTGTAAATGTAATTTATTGTATATAAGATTGTTATTGTTGAAAAAAGAAAAAAAAAAATAATATATTAAATAAATTATGGTTATTGTTATGCAAAGTAAATTAACGTGAAGTCCCCGTCACATAGTTTGGCGCCCAACGTGGGGCTGAGTAGTGTTAAAACAAAACAGTATTGCTAATTGTTGCAACTTAATTTAGTTAAAATTGTTAAAAAAAAAAAAAAAAAAAAAAGAAACCTTTATTCAGTTGAAGTTCCATATTATGATAGCCCATAGCGTGAGGCAGTGATAGTTTGATATCCTAACGTGAGGCGAGATAGGGTTAAAAGAATTTTGGGAGTTAGGTTAGTATAACTGAAATTTATTCTCAAAAACAAATAATAATAATAATAATAATAACATATTTTTGGGAAAAGAATAATGACTATTGACAAGTAAGGACTTCTATAGATGACTAAGACAGACGACTGAACTATTGTGTGTTCTAATCTTTTTTTTCCAGTGGTATTGTTAATATATAAATATGGCTACTTATGTTGATCCGTATGCACAAATAAGAGCAGCTGAGCTAACCCAAGCTATTAGGAAGTTGAGGAAGGCGGATTTAGAGGCAGAATGTGATAGAGTAAAGTTACCGACCACAGGTACAAGGGATGAGTTAAGACAACGCTTGTTAGATTATGCCCGTAAGAACCCTCAGTCATTTCAAGTGTTAATTACGGCTTTTGCTCTGAGTCAGGAAGTTTTGGAAGAAGATTTAGTTGAACATAATATAACGGTACCACAAGATTCATATGGAGATGTAGTGTATACATGGGTTAAGTTAATGCGTAGGAAGGCCATGGCGGTAGCTGATTCAGAAGAAGTTGTACCAGTAGTACCATCGTTTACAATTCAGTTAGAGCCACATAAACCAAATACTTTGGATCTGGTTCGTAAATGGAACATTAAATTCAAACCTGGGGATAGTATTTACTTATTTTTGGAGAGATTGGAAGATTTAAAACAAAGTTCTAAGTTACAGGGTGCAGAGTTATTGTCAGTATTACCCGAAATTTTACAAGATTCAGCTTTACTTTGGTACAGGAACAGATTAACAGATTGGCCTACATGGGAAGTTTTTTTGAAAGAATTTAGAGAATATTATTTGCCTATTGATGAGGAAGACTCGCTTTTGGATGAGATTAGACAGAGAACGCAAGGTCCCAAAGAATCGATTTTTGATTATGTTAATGCTATTCAAACGTTAATGAGGAGGCTGAGTACTCCAATGAGTCCTCAACAAATGATGAAGACTGTTATCAAAAATTTGCGTCCTGATGTAAAATTGTACCTTAGACCTGCAGAGATTCAAACTATAACAGATTTAATACGTGTAGGTAGACAGTATGAACAAATATTGTTAGATTCTGAGAGATATATTCCTCCTCCAACGCAGGTTAGAGCTACAATTAAAGAAACGGCTTATAAACCTCAGAGACAAGTTGTTATACCTTCAGTTCATACAGCGCTAGGAATTCAGGGAAAACAGGAACTTCCATCGTCCGAGTTACAAAAGAAACCCAATGTTAGTTTTTCTGCAAAGACGTGGGATAAGGAACGGAATTCAAGTCCTGTAAATGATTCTAGAATGGTTAAAGTAATAGAAAATAAAGAGAGACAGGATGAGTCGAGGGATAATGGTAAAAACACCACTTTGCGTTTTTCAAATAATCAGCGATGTTGGAATTGTGATAAAACAGGACATAGGCAGTTCGAGTGTAAAGCACCTCGTAGAGTTACTCCACGCGCTACGATTAAATGTTATAATTGTAATAAGCTTGGACATAGGTCTATTGATTGTAGGATGCCCCAAGAAAGAAAAGTTAGGCCTACAAATTCTTTAAGACAATTAACTAAAAATCAGGCTTGTGTGATGTTAAATATAAATCCTACAGATTTAGTTAATGGAGATAGATGTTTTGTTGAAATTTTGCTGGAGGATATTACATTTATTGCTTTAATAGATTCCGGTTCAGATAAAACTTATGTGGGAGAGAAGGGTGATTTTTTGTGTAAAATGTTAGATTTAGCAGTAGAAGAATCTGAAGTTAGGGTGGTGCAATTAGCAGATAAAACTTATAGTTCTATAACAGGAGAGAGAACTTTTGAGATGAAATTGCAGGACAGGATTTTTCCGATAAAATGTAAAATTATGCCAAATTTAGCAGTAGATATGATTCTGGGCATGGACGTTTTGAAACAAATTGGGTTAGTAGTAGATTTGCAAGATGGGACTTGGTATTTTAAGGATGAACCAGCAAAAATTTTTCAATTTGTTAAGGCTATAGATTTAAAAGAAGAAGATCAACTACATAATATTCTTACTTTACCTACACCTCAGGAAAGGGACAGATTGAATATGTTTTTGGAAAATCAGTTACAGAAATTTGATCAGTGTACTGGACTTACCGATCTGATTTCTCATGTTATTGATACAGGCGATGCAAAACCTATAAAACAAAGATATTATCCAGTATCACCCATTTTGGAAAAAGTTATACACGCGGAAATAGATAAAATGTTATTGGAAAAAGTTATAGAGCCTTCAAATTCACCTTGGTCGTCTCCGGTAGTTATGGTAAAGAAACCAGATAGAACATGGAGGTTCTGCGTAGATTTCAGAAAAGTAAACAATTGTACTAAAAGAGATAGTTATCCTTTGCCATACATTGAACATGTTTTGAGTAAATTACGACATGCTAGGTATATCAGTACAATAGATTTGAAAAATGGGTATTGGCAAGTTCCATTAGATGAAGCAAGTAAAGAAAAAACAGCATTTACCGTACCTGGTAGAGGATTGTATCAGTTTCGAGTTATGCCTTTTGGAATCCATAACGCACCAGCCTCGTTTCAAAGATTAGTTGATACTATATTAAGAGAAGAGATAGGAGAGAAATGCTTTTGTTATTTGGATGATATAGTACTTATTAGCGAGACATTTGAAGAACATTTGTCCTTGTTAGAAAAAGTCTTAGAGAAATTAAGAAAAGCTAACCTGAAAATTAATAGGGAAAAATCAAAATTTTGCAGAAGTGAATTAAAATATTTGGGTCATATCATTACTCCATTAGGAATTGCTGTAGATTCAGATAAAATCTCGTGTATCCTTGAGTATCCAGCCCCTACAAAAGTCAAGGAAGTACGAGCATTTTTAGGATTGGCTTCTTGGTACCGACGATTCATTCCATTTTTTTCTGAAGTTGTAAAGCCCCTCACTGCACTTCTGAAAAAGAATCAGAAATGGCGTTGGACTAAGGAATGTCAGGAATCTTTTGATGAATTGAAATCGAAATTATCTAGTAGTCCTATATTAACTTGTCCGGATTATACTAAACCCCTAGTGCTACAGACCGACGCTAGTTTTTCAGGACTAGGAGCAGCATTAATTCAGACAGGAGAGGAAGGAGAGGAAAAAGTAATAGCTTATGCTAGTAGAACTTTAACGGTAGGTGAGCAAAAGTGGGCAATAGTTGAGAAGGAATTGTTAGCTATATTGTGGGCAGTTCAAAAGTTTCGTCCTTATTTGGAAGGTTATCATTTTAAAGTATATACTGATCATTTTGCTCTGAAATGGTTAAATACATTACAGAATCCGACCGGACGATTAGCTAGGTGGAGTTTATTGCTCCAGGAGTATGATTTTGAAGTAATACATAGGCCTGGTAGATTACAAAAAGTTCCGGATGCTTTATCTAGAATACACGAAGGGAAAGTTCAAGAGAAAACGGTAGAGGAAGAATTTTGCCTCTTGTTGACTGATAACTCTGAAGTAGTGGAATGGGAAAATATACAAGATGCTTGGTATGTTAAGCGGAAGGAGCAAGTACAAAGTAAACCTAAATTTTGGCCAGATTGGAAGGTCGTAGATGAGAAGTTGTACCATTTAAGATTAGATCAGTTAGAACAAACTTTAGAGGGAACAGTGAATAGGTGGAAATTAGTTATTCCGCAAGATTTTAGGATTAAAGTATTGCAGGAATGTCATGATGCACCTACTGCAGGACATATGGGGATAGCTAAAACTTTCTTTAGAATAGCAAACAAGTATTATTGGCCGGGAATGTTTAGAGATGTTGCTAAGTATGTTACTGCTTGTGAAATATGTCAGAGACAGAAGGTGTTACAAACGGCTCAAGCAGGGCCAATGCATTTTTACCAGAAAGAGAAACCTTGGATGACTGTAGCTACAGATTTGTTGGGACCTTACCCACGTTCCAAAAAAGGGAACCGATATGTGATTGTATTTCAGGACACCTTTACCAAGTATGTAGAATGTAAAGCGTTAAGGAAAGCAACCAGTAGAGCAGTTACGGAAGCATTTTATGAATTGATTATCCTTAAATGGGGAATTCCGGGATATTTGCTGATGGATAATGGACCGCAATATACTAGTAAATTAATGCGAGAGATAGCTAAAGCTTTTAATATAACTCCTTGTTATTTACCTGTATATTCGCCACAAGGAAATCCAGTAGAAAGAGTCAATAGAGTATTGAAAACAATGATTTCTAGTTACATTCAAAAGGATCAAACAGTTTGGGACGTGTATTTGAGAGAATTTAATTTTGCTATAAATACGGCTAAGCATAGTTCCACTGGATGCACTCCTTATATGCTAAATTATGGGAAGGAGCCTGAAATTATCAGTAGGATTGAAAGGGTGGAAAACCAACCGATTCATAAAGAAATCCCAAAACTTTGGGTGGAAAAACTCAATAAATTGAAAACGGTACGTTTGATGGTTAGACATAACTTAGAAACCGCCTATAAGAATTCGAATCATTATTATAATCTTCGGAGGAGAGAGGTGAAATTTCGTCCAGGAGATCTAGTGTTAAGAAGAAACTTTAAATTAAGTGATGCCTCACAAGCTTATACAGCAGGGTTAAGTGCAAAGTTTGTCGGGCCCTATATTATAAAGAAAAAGTTCAGTGAAAATAGCTACGAACTGACAAACCGTTTTGGTAAAAAGTTGGGGAAGTGGCACGTCAAAGACTTGAAACCCTTTGTTCCTGGATAAACATTCTTTAAGGCTGGTAAACTAAACAAAAAAAAAAAAATGTGAACAGTGTTAACATTATTTTTTTTATGGTGAGTGGGGGAAGAATGTCACGTAGCGAATGGCTACGTGCATAATAGACGATAAGAAACCATTTCTAAACAAAGGAAGGGTTGGGGAGACTTCGATTAATCGATATTGAACCCTGTTATGACTATCGATACTGCCCTGAATTTATTTGAATTCCAGAAAAAAGAGAAGTGCGCATGCGCCGACGGTGAGTCGACGGGAGAAGAGCTGATCCCAAAAAGACAGTAAGGAGTACGTGCCTGACTACGAGTGAGAGAAGTTGAAAAGGCAGAAGGGAGAAGACGAGATTGGGATGTGTGACAGCGGTAGCGACGTTCTGGCATGATGATGTGTCAGACTTCCATCTAAGGAAATTCTGGTTGTGAACTTCCTTGACCCGACTATATGGAGATAGTCATTAATCAGAAGAACACACCAAGTCGGCCAGTACGAGACACCGCTACAGCGAACATCAGCTGTGAGAGTGAGTCGTGACTGCTCGCTCTGAATAAGAGCAGATATGGACATCAGGAAGTAATGGGAGACAACTCAGGATCGGAGGATAAGTTGGACATCACTGGTTGAGTATAATAGTCTAGACTTTTTCTTATTGTTTGAGGAGTGAGAAAACTGAGATATTCCTTTTTTAAGGATGGTTTCTAAGTCATGTATGGCAATCAGACGCCGTAGGGTATGATAGAAGAATAGAATAGAAATATAGAAGTGAGAATTCTAGAAGTAAAGTGATGAAATCCAGTAATCCAACTACTTTCTATTTCTGGTCTAAGTTAATTATAAAAGAGCAGTCAAGAGCCTAACCGCTGAAGGATACAGATAGATCTCTTCACTTTAGGTTTTTTTTGGGTGATTGTCCCACGAATGAATACATAGCTAGGGGCAATTGGTGATGCTCATAGAAACTTTGTTATTTTTGAGACAGGACGCGAGGGGAGTAAGGAAGAAAAGTAATTAAGGGGCATGCTTAGTACTTCTTACGAGGGCCCCTCCCACTTGGGTTTCTTTCAGGTGACGGGTGACTATCTATAAATAGATTTCATGCTGGCCTGTAATGTTAAGTTATGTTTTTTTATAGAGATTTATCTACAAGCGAAGGTGTATGGAACATGGTAGAGGGGGATAAGAAGTGGAAAGATTGAAGGGCAAAAGAAGGCCTACGAGTGGTAGTGCATTAGGTGTGTACCATTGGAAAATTTACATGTTAGGGTAGAAGTAGAAGTCACTAAAGGGGTTATAGAGAAGCTTACTAATCTGGGCGTGAATTAGTTTCAGTTAGAATTCTAGGGAATTTAGAGACAAAAGAAGATTGGGTGCCCATGCTGAAGAGTAGTAACTTAAGAAGTAGGAAAACTAGAATAACCACCAAGTGAATTAAATCAATGGTATAAGCTGAAGGGAACTCTACTTAAAGAAAGAAAGGGGTTAAAAGATAATAGCTGATGACTGGTCAGGTTAGAAAGAGGAGAGTGAGTTGAAAGATAACAACAAATGATTGGTTAGGTTAGAAAGAGGAGAAAAGGTAATTACGAGTAGTGTACTGATAAGTATGAACAAGTACTAGAGATTGTAAGGGTGAGGTGAGGGAACGCCGGAAGTATCCCGAATCAAACAAATAAAATCTGGTAGTAGGCAAGGCCTATACTAGTATATATAAAGAAAAGAAATTTATGAGAGATTGTGAAAGCCATCGATGTTGGAGGCGAACAACGGCCCCACGTGCCTCTAAGAGAGAGTGTCAGGGACCTCTGACGTCGATTTACAAAATTTTATTTTTGTTTGCGGCCCATTAATATTTTCCCGGTTGCAGGAGAGGAGTCAGATTGTTTGTAACTCAAGATCTAGACGTCGCTCCTGTATCGGTGGTCTATCGCCACAGTCACTCTGTGGGTATAGGCCTAAACTTCTATTTCTTTCTTCGTGAGACTGTCTTTTCTATCTATCTTTAAATACAATTCTTCATGGACTAAGCTGACAAATAGACTAATATAGGAGACATAGGTGGGATTATTGAGTGTAATCTGTAGAGTAAGGACTGGATTATGAATTGAAAACCTTTATTTATTCAAGAAAAAAAAACCCAGTATAATATATATATTGAACTATCCTGAAGTTGCAAATGTAAATGACTACACAAGTCAGTAGTAAATTAGAAGAATAATACAAGACGTTCTAGTAGATACCTGAAAAACAAAGAAAGAAAATTAAAGTAATTAATTAAGGATTTGTTATTGTTGAACAGAGAACGTACTTATATAGTTAAAATTGGGTATACTAACCTTGAATAATCAAATATTATCCTACCAATAAAAGTGTTGAATGGTTAATGTAGTGTAAATGTAATTTATTGTATATAAGATTGTTATTGTTGAAAAAAGAAAAAAAAAAATAATATATTAAATAAATTATGGTTATTGTTATGCAAAGTAAATTAACGTGAAGTTCAGATTTTTGACCCTTATCCTTGTAATGGTTTGAGAGTAGCTGGTTTTTGTGCTAAGTTACATACTTTGGTAGTGAGTATTGAAAAAAAGGAGAAAAAGAAGAAGCAGAATAAAAAAAAAAAAAACGAAAGGTAAATCCGAACCCAACTCCCGTCTCCACTGTTAATTTAAAAGCTAGTCGAGGGGCATGTAGGTACATAGCCTGTGTATCTATAATTTAATTTGTGTCTGGGCTGATACATAACAAAAAAAGAAAAGAGGAAGCGTATTGATGATGGCGCCCGTTAATATAAATTTTCATCAATATTATCAAGACTGGGTAAATTGTTAAAAGAGAGAGAAAGTAGACTGAGAGTAGGAAGTTTGCAATCACCCGGTGTCAAAGGTAGTTGTACTGAACGTTGGAATGTGGACTATGCAGGCAGTGTTGTGATGACACGACAGGTGTATGAGTGACCTTGTTTTGTAGGAGTTCAGTAAACTTATATACTACGATTGAGAATAATCACATATTAGTCGTCACAGATTTTGGCGAAGAATTTTGGCGAAGATTTAATCCAAGAAGTTAAGGAACTTTATAGCATAAAGTAAGAAAAGCCCGTCACAACATTGATTACTTATCTTACTTAGCTTCTAGAAACTAAAACTTTAAGTCAATATGAAGAAATAAAAAGATGGTAGACAATTAACATTGGAATTGTATACTTCAACTAGCAAATATAAGTATATTCCATGTCACCAGTAATAAATATATCACAATATTTTTTTATATAAACCAAGCACATTGTTCTGCGAAGAAAGAAATGGCGAAGGTAGGTTAGGTTGCCGGGACTGGGTGTAGGAAATTCGAGTTTCAATGATGATTGGATGAAAAATATTAAAAATATAACTGGAGCAAGTATATTATAGCAGGCGTTAATTTGATTACTCAACGTTTTCTGAATATCTGCTAAAACCATTAAGTATTAAACTTAACGCCTGCTGTGTAGGTGCACGCTACACGCAATACACCAATGCCAGAGAAGTGGCCGTGCGAATGTGAGACGGCGTTAGTTTGCTGGGGCGTGGATTGAATAAAACCCGCGATGGATTTCTTACCTATTTGACTTCAGGGCCCTAACAGCAGCCCCGACGAGAGGGAGGGGCAGCCGGGGCTGCAGCCCCGGGGCCAGTGCGCCGAAAGGGGCCCTGGCAGACCAGGTTTCATTTTTAACTTTCTAAATTCACTATAAAATAAAATTGATTATAAGTGAATAAACAGCTTAAGTTATGTTTTATGTCTTTATTTTATCGGCATTGTCCTGTCGTAGCCTATAACGGTGACAGGGAATTTATTTGTTAATCTGAAACGGATTATTCTTCAAGAAAAATTGCTATTTTTTAAAAGTAGAAGCAAAATTCTTTTGGACTCAAAAGTAGGCCTCACTAACGTTCGGCATTTAAAATCATAATTTTCAAAAAATTTAACTGGTACATACAAATAAAATTGTTCCTAATTAGGACATTTTAAGGCATTTTTTCCGTTTCGTGCCCGGCATCAGTTAACCGATTTGTTCCAATATCAATAAGGCTTCGTCCCATGGGCGTTATAAATGGCATAGAAAGTTTTATGAAAATCCGATAAAGGGCATTTGAGTTATCGCACTTACAGACACACGGACAGACAGACAGTCAGACAGTCCTGTCTACCAGACAAACTCATAAAGTACCGGTACCATTCTGGCACTTAATAATTATGTAATTTCATTACATAATATTTTTGTTGCATACATTATAAAGGGCGAGTTGGGTAGTGAATTTAATATTTGACAGGGGCCCGGGAAAATTTCACTCTGGGGCCCTTGCTTTCTTTCCACGGCCCTGCCTAACAGAAGGTAGTTTATGAACTCCTGGTTCTGTCATGGTTAACTATACCTTCAATCCTTCATGCTACATGGATTACAGATTCATTACGAAATTCCCCGAGTTGTATGATATTAATAACTCTCAGAAAGAGGCCTTTTATACTACTGGTGAAAGATCCCATCCACATTTTTACTTCCTCTGCCCGTACCATAGGTACTATAGGTAAAGGAAGTATTCTGTTCGACCCCCCAAATTAGAAGTTGAGTTTTTAACATAAATACACGTTTTGAGGTTCCCTGAATCCAAAAGTACTTTTTTTCGGAAATATGTCTGTGTGTCTATGTGTGTCTGGAAAAACGGAAAATTATATGAAAACAAAATTGTGTATTTGGGTCACGTATCTTCTGAAGATTTAACACGAAGACTGGCGAACGACTTCCTCTTATTTTTAAGGGGACTAGGGCCTACATGAAGAAAATTTCGTTTATCGCGATTTTCTCGAAAACGGCTACAACAATTTTATTTAAATATTATAGATGAGGTGCTTATACTAATAGCTAGTCGGCAGCTGTGGTCTAGAGGTAGCGTGCCTGCCTCTACATCCGAAGGCCACGGGATCAAACCCGGCCGCGGACGATGGGTTTTTCAGGACGTAAAAATCCTGGGCACGGAGTCCTCCGGTAGGGACTTTAAGCTGGGGGGCCCGTGTCGTAGATTTACGGCACGTAAAAGAACTCCAAGCCCAAATTAAATCCTCTGGACAAAATTTCTCGGCCCTGAAACCATGCCTGGGAGGGGTTGAAATAAGAACAAACATAAATTCCGATTACGTAAGATTGTATTGTCTTTATGGAAAATTGTATTTTTCACTCTCATGTTACCATACAACCGTTTCGGAGCTGAAATTAAAAGAAAGTGTGCGTGGAACGCCACGCGACAGAAGTGAAACTTGTTTTAATTTTTGGATTTTTTCAATTTTGGATTATTGGATTTTTCAATTTTGGATTGTTGGACTTTTTAATATTGAGTTTTTGGACTCTTATAATTTTGGATTTTGGACTTTTTAAATCTTTGATCTTTTAATATTTATAATTTTTTAATTTTTTATTTTATTATTTTGGATTTTTTAAATTTTAGATCTTAAATGTTTTACTTTTGGATTTTCGATTTTTTTAATTTTGGTCTTTTCGATTTTTAAATTTTGCATTATCGACTTTCTATTTTGAATTTTTGGATTTTTTTAAATTTTGGATAAGCCTAATCATTGAGTTGATTGTTTTCTGTGCAGTCCGTTCCGTCACATCTCACTGATTTCGTGACGATTTTGAGCGTTACACTAATTTCGTGACGATTTTAAAGCGTTACACAAGCTCTCGATTTACCCGTACCGCGGCTAAAAAAGTTTCACTTCAAAAACTTTAAATAAAAATTACGGAAGAATGACCAAAAATTGCCCTAAAAATTGTCATTTTTTATAATCTACAAGTATGATCAGAATATCTTTACTAATGGGCAACGTCCATGATCTACCAGTTAAAAAAGATGACATGTCATCAAAATCCAGGCCCTGGTTATCATCGATTTTAGCATCGATGGTGAACATCGATGTTTTAACTATACTGAACCCCATAATTCTAGCTTATTCGCAAAAATTAGTTCTTTATCACGACCTTCATAAATAGTATAAAGTAGTTATTATAAGGTGAAATATTTAATTTTTATTTATGTTTATTAATGTAGTGATGAGGCTATGAAATTTTAAATTTAAACTAGGATTAGATACCCTATTATTTGAAATTTAAATTAATTAAACTTGAGTAGTAGTAGGTATGGTCTTGAAACTTAAACCTTTTTTCATGGAAAAATCAAGAGTAAATATAAATACAGAACGCTTTTTCATAACAATATATAAGAGTAATGTCAACGCTAAGAGTATAAATGTCAGCTTTCACATCGCTTTAACTGTAACTGAAATACAGGTTGTTTCAAAAATACTTTTACAAACTTCGGGCATGGGTTCCTTACACTAAAAGAAGGGGAGAAGTTCATATGTTCCATAATCCTTGTTTTCTCATTATTTATTTGTTAATGAAAGTTGTCGTGGAAGCCTGGGAAACCATTCGACACCATCCCGGAGTATTTGAAAGGGTGCGACAGTCCATGATTCGACGATTGCATGAATGTCTAGAAGCAAGAGGAGGACATTTCGAGCATTTGTTAGGAGTTTTGTGTGTTGACGTGTTATGAGTAGACTTCGGATTTTAGGTAAAAACCTATTTTAATCCTTAAGTGATATATGGACGAAAACTTGTATATGCATGTTTCATAAGTGACTATACCTGAAACTGATACTTTTATAGGACCTAAAACAGCCTATTTTTACGTTAGAGCCTAATATTGCCTTTTTGCTTGTTTTTCCTCTAAAGTTCAAAATAAGATATTTTTTGTTTTAAATTCTAGCATTTATTTTCAGTTCGTACTAACTTTTTAGCTCGGAATGTGCACTACATGATACACATTTGTGACGTGGTTAAATAGTAAGAAATGTTTAGTCTTCAGTAGAAAAATTCCTTGCAAATCCCACGAAAATGTGGTGTTTTTCTCCTGATTCCCAATCCAGGGGGGAAGAAAAAACTTTGTTCTCTGAATCACTGAGGGATACAAGGGGTTGAATATGCTAGCGTGTGTAGCTTTGGGCGCAGGGATTAGGTTTTCACTGTTATGGTAGTAATACAGGCCCTAGTAATAGGCCAATATAATTGTGTATCATAAGCCTATATCTGTGTTTTATCGTGATTATTGATTAATGGTGACTTCAATAAATATAATATTCTGCATTGCAATTGAGACATTTCAGAAAATTGGCAACTTAACGATTTTATAAGAGACTATTTTACGACTTTTAGAACCTATTTTCCAATTTTTAGAGCCTATTTTAGGTACCTAAAACAGCATTTTAGCGACCTAAAAGTCCGAAGTCTAGTTATGAGTGTACCAATGTGTTGAACAGTTCCTAACGAGAAAACAAAGGAATATGGGACCTATGTTCATAATTATGAACTTCTTAGGTACATTTTGAAGAAAAATCTACGGTACCTATTGCAATCGATACCATGTCATGACTTTCGAAAAATTCTTTCATATCTTTACGTTTCATGCCTCCCTAAGTACGAAACCACCGCCTGTTCAAAAAAAAATTGTGATAGGCCTATGTATATCACAATTTTTTTTAGAAATAATAGTATATATATATATATATATATATATATATATATCACAATTAGAAATAATATAAAATTATATATATATATATCTTTACACGCTAGTGGCCGCAATTTTGAAGATATTCGAACCAAATTTTATTATGTTATTTCTAGGCCCAATAGTTCGGACAAGTTCGTTAATGAGCAAAATTGGCCCAAGAGGAGGGTCGGGGAGGGGGGTTGAAGTTTTGAAAAATGTTTATCTCGGCCCCTATGAAGTATAGAGGGAAACTTTGTTTGAATAAATTAGAGAACTCCCTATGGAGTTCACAATGACACCAACGATTCGGAGGTTTTGGGGGTACGAGTGGGGATGGTTGGTGGGGGAATGGAAATTCGAAATTTTGAAACCACGTTTTATGAGGTATCGTTGAAAAGCTCTTGATGAGTACTCTACAAATCAATAACTGGTTTCTTGATAATTCTCATATAAGGCGAGATTTAGCACTTCGAAATCTTCTTCAGCCTGTAGGCCTGCCTAAAAGGAATGTTTTTCCTTCTTTTGGTGTAAGGTACCCATACCCGAAGTTTGTAAAAGTATTTTTGAAACACCCTGTATATCTGACTTCATACAGAAATCGTTTTATACGCTATGTTTCCTGGAAAAGCTAATACAGAATAATGCCTCCGATGTCTACCTTTCACATCTCTGTTACTAGGACACCGAAGCTCGAATACAGAAGGATTGTGGACTAACATAGTATCGTAAGCCGAGCTTAATAAGCCCTTTATGGCTTCTCCGATACTCTGAATGGAGAGGACTTGAAAATTGAGTGAACATACTCAAAGATCGTTAGTGGTTCGTGATACATTTCTCTTAAACATCCCAGGTTTGTGTCCAGTAAGAGCTGTTGATAAACAGGAGGTAGTAGTCAGGATATCTGATTACAAATCAACTCTTTAAATATTTCCGCAGATAAGACCATAGTTGAATCATAAAAAAGGGCTCCGAAAATCCGGGATCGGCTTATAGGACATATACAAAAAAATTAGACTGAAATTTATGTAAATAAAAACCATTATAAAATCTTGTATTCTCTTGTTAAGATTATATTATCATGATGTATTAAAATGTTAACTAGAAGAAATTGAGCTGGCTCTATCAACCGGCCTAAAATGAATTTTGGACCTAACAGAAAGCCGATGATTAAAAATAATTAATTACCTTAAAATTATTATTGTTTCACAGTAATATGCAATAACACAATCAAATTGTTTTATATATATATATATATTAGCTTGTGCCAGCGGCTTCGCACGCGATAATTATTTCAAAAATTAAAAATTAAGAGCATAATAGTTAAATCATTATATTTATTAACACCTAAATCGCGTGGACTACATACCACGATCAGATAGCATCGACTGGTAAAAGCGACCTCAGATTAGAGTTCCCTGGCCCAGAAAACCCCTGCATAGTGAGTTTCGTCCAAGTCGAACAATGTTTGACCATATTTAGGCCTATATTGAATATCCCTCTTCCGTGTAGGTTGAAAATTTCATACGTCTGCGCGCCTTGATATTCTAAACAAATGAATCGTCAAGGATGGACTTACAAAATCAAGCGATTGTCCGCGATAATTATTTCAAAAATTAAAAATTAAGATCATAAAAGTTAAATCATTATATTTATTAACACCTAAATCACGTGAATTACATACCACGATTAGATAGCGTCGACTGGTAAAAGCGACCTCAGATTCGAGGTCCTTGGCCCAGAAAACCCCTGTATAGTGAGTTTCGTCCAAATCGAACAACGTTTGACCATATTGAGGCTATATTGATTATCCCTTTTATAATAATAATAATAATAATAATAATAATAATAATAATAATAATAATAATAATAATAATAATAATAATCCTCTTCCGTGTAAGTTGAAAATTTCATATGTCTGCGTGCCTTGACATTATAAACAAATGAATCGACCAGCGTGAGCTACAACATTCAAGCGATCGCGATGGTTTTATGTCCAAGGTATGACAAAAATAGCCAAAGCCTACTGTAATGGATTTGACATTGAATGGTATTACTGAAAACGATGCTTCGAAAACGCAAAAAATACACGTTTTTTGCCCGTTTTTCACTCATGACTCACGAACGAAAGGAAAAATTAAAAATGTAATATGCCAGAAACCTTCCCGGGAATGCACTCAACAACTTTCCAAAGTTTCATGGCGATCTAATGAATGGTGTAGTAATGCATAAAGGACACACACACACACACATACATTCATTTTTATATATATAGATATATATATATATAATATATCGTTACGTCGTTGTCATCTTGAAAGACACTGGAAAGCAAAAGCAAAAGACTTAAATCTCCAAATATACAAATATAATAAAACGATAATTTGGTTTCGAAATTATTTTTTTTAAGATTAAGGGAAAATGTGTAAAATTAAGCACGAAGTTAACAGAATGAGAGCTAGCGTTTTATGTTATTTTGAATCGTAGCTTATATCTTAAAAAATAAAATAATTTCAGTTCGCTTGTGTTTAGAATAGTATTCAAAAAATGTTTTGCTTTCGTAAGTAGCGGAAATCATGCTCTTTCGGTTGGCAACAATTTGTGTGACCATAGCAGAAACATTTGCTGAAAACACTAACTAACAAATTTATATCAAGATTTTATCTGTTTTTATCGTTGTCTTGGCGAATTTGTCGAATCTGAAGAAAAACAAGTGAGTTAGTAAATACAAGACGTATTTTATAACATAACTAATTAATTCGTTGTACTTTTCATTTACTTAATGTTTGATGAAATACACCACATATTGTAAGTAAAAGTAATAGGCATAGTCTCTAATAATTTGCATTATAAAGGAAAATTGGGACCCAGGCCCTTCAGGACTTACGTCACCAATAAAAACACATGCGCGAGAAAAAGGTTTGTCCAGCGGCAAGAAGATAGAGATTGTAAACATTGGGAATCGAACCCTGAACCCTTGGCGCTTAGTATAAAAAAAGAAAGTTAAATTGACTTTACTGTATGTAATAGGGTGGCCATTTCTAAAATTTCAGAAAGGAGGACACACTTCTTCGGTAATCTAGCACAGTATAAAACTTCGGGCATGGACGGCTGGACAGCAGATATAACATGGTATAACCCTGACTAATTTTACTTAATAACTGCTTTTACATAATAGCTATTTATGTATCAAGTACGCAAAATAACGCTTTAGCGGACGAATCTAGTATAGCGGCCGAGGCGAAAGCCGAGGCTGAAATACTGGATGAGTCCGCTAAAGTTTTTGCGTACGTGGTGCATACAATATTTTTTAGTGATAGCTCTCTAAATTATATGAAATGAAACAAAAATACCGTATATAATTAATTATAATGAAATGCAGTCAACCATATTCTCAAGGCCCTCTCAAACGCAAGACAACAATGAACCGTACGTACCAAAACGAAACGAGGTAGGCTATAGATGAGTTATATGAGTCGCTGATTTGTAAACAATAATAAATACGAACTAGTATTTATGAAAAGCTTGTGAAAATATGAATTATAATCCCGAGGAAATTTCACTCCAAGTCAAAAACATTGAATTGGAGCCGGTGCCAGCAACTTAACGGCAGAAGGAATAGGGAATATATTGCAGTTAAATGCTGGTGCATCCATGTAAGCTATGTGAACGAAGATGTGAAAAGTTGTTGGCTTATATTTGTTGTCATGTGATGAAGTGGGCTGCCGTGTTTTGCGAAAAATCCTGGTAAAGTTTCTGATTATCATAAAGAAATGTGTTGGCTTAAATTTGTTGTTTTATGACCAATTATATGCGTAAATCCATGTTAAAGTTGGTGTGACTGGTCAATGCCGTCTGGGTTTTGTTTATAGATTGCCATGACGACTTTAAAGGACAAGGCCGCTAAAATTGCATTTTGAATGCATTTTGAATGCACTTTTATGCAATTTTAGCGGCCTTGTCCTTTAAAGTGCAGCTTTTCGGCGTGTTACCAGTCCGATAAGCAGCTGTTTTAGAGAGCGTGTACTAAAAAATAAATGATAGTACGCTATCATCGTATGGACAAGCGTGCCATCCTTAGGAATAGATTCAGATTTTTCCGCGGCACCAACTAAACAAATGATAGTATCGACAAGCGTGCCAACCTTAGGTTTGGCAGGAACATACGGGAAAATACAAATTTTATTAATATGCTTTACCGATCCATCAGAGTCTCGAAAAGGGGGACAAATCAACGTCCGGCATAAAGTTGCGCCGGATGGAGGGCTGCTTAGCAAAAAGCCTTACAGTCCGGCCAAAAGCCGGACGTCTGGCCAAAAGCCGGATCAATCAACTAAATAGTCTCAAAAACGAACTCTTGTGAACTGTGCATTGTACTTTCACATTCGGTTATTTACTTTTGCTTTGGATCCAGTAGGCTATAGTGTATCTTGTGTATATACTTTTTGTTCGACAACTTTATATAATACGCTTATTATATGTGAGGTAAGTGTATCTGTATGGCATACCTTAAAGTGCTGAAGTTCATTAAAGCGCTGAATATTGTTATTCCCATAGGATACATTAATTTGTCTTTGATTTTTAATAAAACTGCATCAAATAATCTACTCTTATACAATTCAACGGCCCTAAATAGCGTGCTCACTCGCTCGCTTCGTGAGTTCATCGGGTATACTCGGCGATGTTCGTTTCTCGCAGTCTAAACTTTCACGAAGAGTACAAAATTAGGAAAACCGTTTCTTTATTATATAAGGCCTAAGTGAAATCAACATAATGAACAAATAATCTAATTTTATTTTTACTTACAATTTTCATAGCTCTGAACCACAAACATTTTTAATAAGCTGTCAGTATAAATTTATTAAAAATCCTGGAGTCAATTAATAATGGTGGGCGAAGGCACGGGCACTAGCTGTAAAATATTGATAATTTAACCCCGGAAATATCGCGAAGAATAAAAATCCAAACCAATCACTCCTTCCCTTGAAACATTATATAATTTCTGAAAATTGCACTGAATTGATCAAATAAAATTCACATCATATTCATCTGTCAACAAACAGTTGAGAAACAATACGTATTATCAGTGTTAGGTGGCTTTGGGACTGCATAAAACTTACGATATAATTAATATCTCTAATCTACATACTGATAGGAATGTATTTTGAAGGAAAAAGCGTAAGATATCCAGATAAGTTTCGTATTTAAGCATCATTTTAACTGTGGCAAAGCCACGGGCTATTTTCTAGTATAACACAAATTAACATTTCATATAAAATGACAGAATACACTCTAGCTAAATTTGCTTTTTGAAGATTGTGACGAAGTTTCCATGTCTTCTTCTCTTCCAGGATAATCCTCATTTCGAGGTTTTCCCTGCGACCATACAATCAATTTCGTCTATCAATTCTCCTTCTCCATCTATTCCGGTTATCTGCGTCTTCTGGTGTCAGTCCAAACGTCTCCATTGAGCAGTAAACGTTGTCTTTCCATGAGGTCAGCGGTCGCCCCCTTCTTCGTCGACCCTCTGCTTCCCATTCTTGAACCATCTTTGGGATCCGGTCATTTTCCATTCTTCTTTCCATGTGTCAAACAATTTTCACGAACCAATGTTATTATAATCATTTTATGCAGTATCTTCACAACCACTTGTACTTAATATTCTATATTTTACTGTATATATTGCTGTTATATTTATGTCTTTTCTGACAAAATAGGGTTCATAAAGATTTGGAGATACAATAAATAAAATGACAGAATAAGATAACAAGAAATAAACTGTGGAACTAATTATTGTGACAACTGTTTTCTTTGCAGTCCGCTAAGGATTTATAAATTGAGTTCTTAATTTTATAATTGTTATTATAGTCTACCTATGCTCATCTTTCCGTCTTGAAATACGATATTTTGCCCATTTCTCTCTCACTAATTGGTTGTCCGATCATATTTGAAACTGTTCAAACAACTATGGAGCAAAAGTTACTTTCTGTGCAGTGTCTTTTTTCGGAAACTGCCTCTAATTTATCCACAAATAGTATATTTCTTACACATATTTTATGAACTACGCTTCTTAGGTTATTTCCTTCGCTTCTCGAACAATTTCTTCCGAAGAATACTTTAGAAATTATGTGCCTACTGAATTCTGTGTCAGTGGACAAAATCCTAATTCAATCTTACCTTCTTTATCATTCTAGGAGGTATCGGCATTCGTAAATTATTTAATGTTTTTATACCCTCTATTTTTTGGCCTAAGCATATGACGCTCTCGATTTTGTCAATTCCACGTTTCCTTTTTCCGATAAGGTAATCACCAGATTCCGGATTCTGATGACCTAAAATTGTTTGATTAATTACCTTTAAAATGACCCTAAATCTTAAAGAAAATGACTTAATACGTATAAAGGATGACCTAAAAACTAATATTTTATTTATGAAAAATTATCATTTTACACACCAAGGTATAAACTAATTTGTACATAATTGTAAAAACTGTAAATGCAGAAAGGACGTTGTAGGTCTAAAAACTTTGTTCTTTGTTCTTGATTGAAGCATTTGAGAAGAAAAGTAAGAAAATTGTTTTTCCTACAAAAATTTTGCAATATAGTAACCTAGTCATTTATTTAAATATTACCCGTACGGAAAAAAAAAAGCTTGTAAACCCTACCGCATGAAACAAACAACACTTCAGCGACAGAATCGCTGGCGACGACCAAAAAAGTTAATACACTCAGGGCCGATTGTATAAACAGTTTGATCTCGGATCAGAGACTAAACTGATCTCAGTTCACGCTGAACTCGAAAATTTCTGTTGTATAAACGCTAATCTGAGATCAATTCGTACTGAACTAGGATCAATTTTGACTGGAGAAATGTCGACGATTAAACTCGTTGAACTCAGTTCAAGGGGGTGTTTTCTTACTTGAGATACATGATTAGCTCATTATAAACATAATATTAGGTCCACCTGTGTGGTTACGATAAATATCAAGCAAATATAGGTCTACAAAAGACGTGGTGATAAAAACTATTAATTTCGTCGGGCCCCCCGTGTGTTTTACCTTGTCTAGAGCAAATGCTTTCTTCGTACTCTTTTATGTGACTTATAACTTTTTCAGAGCTGAGATTTTACATAAGGCAGTCATCAGGTAAAAACTTCAGTGAACTCTTTTAAGTTTAAAATCGATAGGGAAAATTTCAGTGAAATACCTGATTTCCATGAATGACAAACATAATGTAAAATATGAACAAAAAACCTCATGATTTAACCATTACTCTATTAATCTTACATATCCACTTTATACGATTGTTGAAACGAAGCATTTATACGTCAGTAGCAGTGAAATTGTTAAGCCGATTTATATTGCCAGAACTGAAATTACCAGAACATTTTTCCACGCATTTGGCTCTTGCACAGATGTTATTGTGTCCGTCTTTCTGGATTCTATAATGTCTTTATATTTTCCCAAGACAATTTCAATCAGGACATCCTTGTCCTTCTTGAAAAAATTAGGGGAACGATCCTTTTTCTGCTTAATTTCGATCATATTTTCCCTTCCTTTCGCACAGAACCCAGTCTGAATACGAAGAAAATAGAGTAACAATGCTCTCGGCTTGCGATACTCAGCTGTTTCTGAGATGTTGCCAAACGTTCACATACGATCTAGGATCAAAATTGAACTTCAATTAGTTGATCTTAGATCAGTGTTATACAATACGACTCGAGTCTGAACTCAGATCATTTTCTGAACTTGGATCATAATTGATCTCCAGTCAGTAATGTTTATACAATCGACCCTCAATGTAAGTACATGAAAATGACAAAATAAGGAAGCAAATGACACGAAAATGACAAAATAATTACGTAAAATTTAAATAAATCCCCTAAAAATATAAAATTGCATAAACATGACAAAAATGGTCTAATAAAAATGCATTTCTATAACCTAGAGGCCATGATTAGGATTTATCTACAAGTTGGCATTGTTTATGAAGCACCAATAAAAAGATGACATGTCATCAGAATCCGGGCCCTGGTAATCACCGTCTGCTTTTTATCTGAGGCTATGGTTAAGTGGAATTCAATGACAGATAGCACTGATTTACCAGAAGAATCTTCCGTACTATTCATACTGATTAAATATAGGCCTAATTATCAGAATATTACATTTAAAGACAGATATTACAGGAGCTTTAAGTCTTTGTAATTCTTAAGAGTTCTTCTCCAGTTGAGCTCATCGTCATTATATAGGTGGTTAGGCATATTTTTAGACATTGACCTGTATTGGGTCATAATTTATAATATACATTTTATTCTTGCGCTAGGTTTGTCGTTTATCAAATAATACTTTAATCCAATATACAAATCTCTATATATATAAAAGGCTTTGTCCTGACTGACAGGAATCAACGTAGAGCCTAAACTATAACAGGTAGAGACTTGGAATTTTGACAGTACCTTCGTTTCATAATGTAGGTGCTCACTAAGAAAGGATTTTGAAAAATTCTGATTTTAAATGCCAAAAATCAAGTGATTTTGAGAATACTTAATCCCTTCTTACACAGAATTATCGAATCCGAATCACATTTGACATTAAAACATATTGTTACCAGTTGGTTTCAGATGGGTTTGGAATTAAATTAAATGGATGTTTGACAATTACAGTTGGCTTTGTCTATTTTTGTCATACCTTGAAATAAAACTTTCGCGATCGCTTGAATGTTGTAAGCTCTAATATGGTCAAATATTGTCTTATTTGGACGAAACTCACTATACAGGGGTTTTCTGGACCAAGGAACTCGAATCTGAGGTCGCTTTTACCAGGCGATGCTATCTAATCGTGGAATGTACTCCACGTGATTTAGGTGTTAATAAATATAATGATTTAACTATTATGCTCTTAATTTTTAATTTTTAAAATAGTTATCGCGGGCGAAGCCGCGGGCACATGCTAGTAAGTTTATAATTGAATAGATTAAAATATAATATTTTTACTTATACAACTAGCAGACTTGATTATTCATTACTGTATTCCTGAGTGCTCTTTCCTTCAGCTTCCAGCTGTAATTGGACTTACATAGTGGTGTATTAGACGGAACCTCTCCATATTACTGATTAATTATTAGGGCAAGGCATTTAATGACCATGAAATAGTGAAAAATTGCAAATAAAAATGCACTTATGACCTAAAATAGTGAAAAAATACTAAATTTTTAAAAAATAACCAATATATTTACCATTGTTACTTATAATTAGTGTTTTTTAAGTAATGACTTGTTAAAAGCTATTTATTGGATGACAGTGGGTTATATATGAATTTACAATATATCACACTTATTTTGTTACTAAAGAAGTAAGTAAATTTATACTACTTGGACACCTTTAACGAAAAAGAAGTTCTTCCTGAACTGGCATGCCCATCAAATTGCCCCTAGCAAATATGTGCCATTTAAAAAGAAATAAAAAATTCTATATTGCTACAATACAAACTGCTATAGAGCTAAACCTGAATTAAAATGAACTATGAATACTTGGTGGAGATTCTCAAATAAAAACGACTGTCTGTTGTCTGAAAGTAAAGATTTGCACATAAGAAAACTCCTCTCTACCTCCACTGAAATATGACCTAAAATGCCGAAAATGACCTATCTCTTAAAAATGACGAAAAATGCAAAATTAAACAAAAGAATGCAAAAACAAATTGCTCTTATTTAATCAATTATTTCATGATACACATTTATATATATATATATATTCAGCCTATCTTTTAACATAAAAAAGATGCATAATCATCAAATGCCTTACCCTACTGATTATCTTACACCACTTCAAACATGAAATTTGTCAATTATATATTAAGCATGCTTTTTTATGATAAACATTCAACACAATTTTTTTAAATTTAATATCAAATGTACTGTAAGCTTTAAATGATTTTTTAATTAATATAAGTCTATAAGATAACCGTCGGCCGCGGTGGTCTAGAGGTAGCGTGCCCGCCTCTAGATCCGCAGGGCGCGGGATCAAACCCGGCCGCGGTCGATGGATTTTTCAGGATGTAAAAATCCTGGACACGGAGTCCTCCGGGAGGGACTTTAAGCTGGGGGTCCCGTGTCGTAGATTTACGGCACGTAAAAGAACTCCAAGCCTAAATTAGAGCCTCTGGACAAAATTTCTCGGCCCTTTCACGTCCAAGAAATACTTAGTTTCCAGAGGGGGGTTGCGAGGCGATGGGCTTACCACCTGTCCCTCTACCCTCTCTCGGAAAATAAGCATATCCAAATTAGTATAGGTAATGAAACCTCCACTGGAGGCCCCTTCGCCCCACCTGGGGATCATAGGGTACCAGATACAGATACAGATATAAGATAACCAATATAACATAATAAAGTATTAAAATTCATGAAAGATACTAAACTGTATAACGATATGTAATTAATTTTGTATAACTATTGTATTTTAGTGTTTTAGTCGCGATATGACTTTTTAGTTAAAGCGACGTTGAATAAATTAAGATAAGATTACTCACCAGTTTGGAGAGCGATGAGAAGGGCCAGGAGTAGAAATCGCCAAGGTGATGTCTGCAGATGCATTTTGATGAAACTTGAATCACATCACCGCCGCCACAAATGAATAACACAAGATATACGAATCACGCGCAACCCCGCTGAAGGGGCGAAACAACACGGCTTTGCTATCACATCACCCACCCCCGCCCCTCAACAAATTTTCTCTGTCCCATTAAACATGTTTTCAGCCCGCCAAGTCCGCTGTTCATAACCTCAATTTAATTAAGAAACTTCCCCAGTGTTTATTAGGTGTTGCTAAGAGAGAGTTTACGCAGTTCGTTTTTTTTTTGTTTTTATGATATCACCACCAGAATATATATTTCATAGTCTCCAGATAAATGAACGAAGTTTTATTAAGTCTCATTTCTAACAGTTCATCGTTAAGTTGAGTGCGCCGAGACGTAATCATTTGTTATTTTCGCCAGATGTTTCTTGCAGTTTCTTTCTTCGCAGATTTCACCTGGAAAAGACAAATGAAGATTGTGAGAAATATTTTTTTGAAAAATGAACATTGCCTTCTATCTATCATTTCGAACTAGCATTAGGTTAAATGTATGGTGAAACGTAAAAGCGGGGAGTAGGGTACAAAGCAAGTCTAGAACATTCTTTCATATAGCTTTTGTCTTTCAGAGTCTGGCAACTGCCTTTTATCTTTTACAACTGGATATCAGAATAATAATAATAATAATAATAATAATAATAATAATGAAATCAGGTAAACTGATGTAGCAAAGTGCCGGAATGCTTTTGTTTAATAAGTGATATTTGCAATTATGATATGAAGAATATAAGTTATTTTTGTAATCGATTTCCGAATTAAGCTCCAGATCGATTCATTAAGCAGGACTTACGGAAGAACTTAGGTCTAAAGTGTGATAAGCATATGTGAAGGAATATGTGGGTAGTGTTATTTGTCAAAGCTAACTGTATTGCAAACTTCCAAAGCCGTATATGAACACATATAATATCTGGCCATGGAATCTGATTTGCATTTGATAAATTCTTTCTAATATATTACAATAAATTAGGCACTAAATTGGGCACTACTCTGGTACCAGTCAATCGATTTGGTCCAGTATCAATAGGCTTCTTCATATGGACAATATAAATGCGTATACCAAGTTTCATGAAAATCCGATAAAACATATTTGAATTATCTCGCGTACAGACTCACAGACAGACAGACACACGGACATTTTCCTGTTCACCACACAATCTCAGAAATTACCAATCTGGCACTTAATAATAATATAATAATAATCATCATCATCATCATCGTTTATTTCACCTGGCAGAGTTAAGGCCGGAATCTTCCATTCAATAAGGACAAAAAGATGAAATACACTAACTTACAGAATAATTGGTTATACTTTAAGTGATCTTATGATTAATATTACATGAAAACAAAAGAGTTTTAAGATACAATAACAATTATTTACACAAATTAATACTTTGGTAATAATTACAAACTGTGTCTTCTTACAATGTCATCTACTAGGAAATAGCCCGTGGCTTTGCCACGGTTAAAATGATGCTTAAATACGAGACCTACAGGTCTACAATACTGAAGGCACTGACAATACATTTACAAAAGTCATCAATTTCAATTTTTATCATCAATTTTTATTTAAAATATGTCATCGTATACTCCTTTTTTTGTGAAAGCTGCATCTCTCGAAAATGCTACATATAGTTGTCCGTGCATAAACACTGGTTCTGGTAAATAAATCCCGACCTTATCTAAAGTCTGTCCTTGGGACTTATTAATTGTCATTGCTAAGGCTACCCTTACAGGAAACTGCCTTCTTGTAAGTTTAAATGGCAGGCCAGTATCTGCAGCTCTTTTCTGTCCCTCTTTTTCATTCTGTTCTATAATCGATTCCCTAATATTTAATCTTGCCTCTTGGAAGGAACGCAGGCATAATGGTCAACCATGTTTTAATGCTTCCTTATCTGGATATATTACGATTTTTCCTTCAAAATACGTTCCTATCAGTATGTAGATTACAGAAATTAATTATATCGTAAGTTTTATGCAGTCCCAAACCCACCTGTAAACATTGATAAAGCGTATTGTTTCTCGACTGTTTGTTGACAGATGAATATGTTGTGAATTTTATTTGATTAATTCAGTGCAATTTTCAGAAATTATGGGACGAAATTATATAATGTTTCAAGGGAAGGAATGGTTTGATTAGATTTTTATTATCAGAGATATTTCAAGGGTTAAACCATCAATATTTTACAGCTGGTGCCCCTGGCTTCGCCTGCCATTATTAATTGACTCCAGGATTTTTAAGAAATTTATACTGACAGCGTATTAAAAATGTATGTGGTTCAGAGCTATGAAAATTGTAAGTAAAAATAAAATTAGAATATTTGTTTATTGTGTTCATTTCACTTAGGCCTTATATAATAAAGAAACAGTTTTCCTAATTTTGTAGTCGTCATGAAAGTTTACACTTCGAGAGACGAACATCGCCGAGTATACCCGATGTCTCACGAAGCGGGCGAGCGAGCAAGGACGCTATTTAGGGCCGTTGAATTGTATAAGAGTAGATAATAATAAGGGGAAGTGTTTATGTGTCTGTGCGCGATGCCCAGCAAAATATACTAAATGCAGAAATCTGAAATTTTAAACATAGATGGACTGAAGGATGGCCGAATGCACCTCGAAGCCGGATTTTTAATTTTAGCTTTCGTTCGCGAGTTATGAGTGAAAAACTGGCAGAAAACGTGAATTGTTTGCGCTATCGAATCATCAGCTTTCGGTAATACATTTCGGTAATACATTTCGATTATCAAATCAATTGCAGGTGACTTTGCCTTTTTTTAAAATCATAACTTGGACATAAAGCATCGCGATTTTTTCAATATATTGCATGGAATTATCGATCGAAACGATTTTGTGTGCTCACCCTGGTCGATTCCTTTGTTTATAATGTCAAATACAATAGAGGCGCTTTCTAATCGTGGAATATGCACTCTAAAGTCGGATTTTTAGCTGTTTCATTATAATATATTGCGATAAAAGTGCCGTAAGCGGTGCATACGGATCGAGGAAAGAGTTTTTTTTTCAATTTCCGAGATCCGTTATGCGCTTACGGCACGAGTATTGCATACTATTTTTTGCACGATGATTATTTATATCAATTTATTTATATTAATTGAGATATTAGCTGAAAATATTATGTATATACACTATTGAAGATGGATGTTATATATCAGAAAGTGATTCGCATGTGTTTGTTGTTATGGGAACCGAATATTTGTCCTGGGGGCCTTGTCCATTAAGGCTTGTATTTTGATGTGTGGCGTAAGCAAATTCTTACCGCATGGAAATTTGTTTTGTTTCCATAGCATCAAGATTGCGTGCGGGAATGTCAACTTACGATCCACGGCAACAATATTCGTAAGTACCACTAATTAGTTAACTGGTGCAAAATAATTATAATACGTTCAGTTTATGAATGATTCTCGTGTAAGTGTTAAAAAATATGTTTTTAATATTATGGTCTTAATTTTTTACTTCCTCTGCCCGTACCATAGGTACTATAGGTAGAGGAAGTATTGTTTTCGACCCTAAAATTCGAAGTTGAGTTTTTAGCATATATACACGTTTCAAGGCCCCCTGAATCCAAAAATACTATTTTTGGAAACATGTCTGTGTGTGTGTCTGTGTGTCTGTCTGCCTGTGTGGAAGTTTGTGAACAGGCTAGCTCCGAAACGGTGAATCGTATGAAAACAAAATTTCGTATTTGGGTCAGGTACCTTCTGAAGATGTGATTCGAAGATTGGCGACAAATTTCTCTTATTTTTAAGGGGACTTTACATGAAGAAATTTTCGTTTTTCGCGATTTTCTCGAAAACGGCTCTAACGATTTTCTTTAAAATTTGCACATGTTTTCCTTTTACTGAGAGCTAAAACTTTTATTTGAAACTTTTTTCGAAAAAATTATCTGAGGGTAGTTACAGGCCACCCACTGTTCACCCACTGTTTGTAGAAAGTTTATCTTGCGTGATGAACAACTGAATTACGCTCTTCCACGGCCTCTTATTCTATATAAGAATGTGAAGTGAGAAATATGTAATGTTGGCCCGGTATAGAGTAAAGAAGTATCTGAGGGAAATATTCGATAATTTCGGAAATTATTCTTTACGGCGGAAAGTTCAATAAACGTCTGCAGTCACTTGTTCTTTTTTTAAAGTTTGTTATATAGGCTAGCCTGCGCTTTTAGTCGCATCATTGAAAGAAGAGGTATTTATAGGATAATAATAGGGTAAAATTGTGTCTTGATATGTGAATACTGCTAACTTTTTTTTTTGGCAGAGGAAGTTATGTGACTTTCACATCAGATTTTTTTATATTCGAATTAATTATCGTGGGCGAAGCAGTGGCACCTTGTCGTTAAAAATATTTTTAAAACGTGCATTAATGAAATGGAGGAAATAAGACTGTAGCGAACATTTAATCCTAATGGGGAATCGTAGGCCTATAGCATAGTGAGTTTTTTAACACTGATGTAAGGATACACAAGTAGACATTACTGTTGTGCCACAAGTTCTTATTGTCTCTAAAGGAGCAAACTATAAGGGAGTAATATTGTCTTTAAGATCTTCTAATGTATGGGAGTTTGACCTATACATTATATATTTCAAGTTCCCCCCATAAATAATAGTCACAAGGGAAATTAACTATATCACGGAAGCTGACCTTTTGCGCGGAAAAGAAAATTACCTAAAAAGATGCCGGTGTTGTGTGGATGCAATAAGGGGACACTTTCAACATCTCTTGTGATGAGGTACATGGTTATTAAGTGCCAGTATGGTATTTTATGAGATTGTGTGTGGGACGGGAAAATATCTGTCCGTCTCCGTGTGTCTGTACGCGCGATAACTCAAATACACTTTATCGGATTTTCATAAAACTAGGTATAAGTTACGCATTTATAACGTCCATGGGAAGAAGCATATTGATTATATTGGACCAAATCGGTTGACTGGTGCCGGAGTAAAGCCCATTTTAGTGCCTATTTTATGGTAATATATTAGAAAGACTTTATCAAGTGCAAATCAGTTCTCATGACAACATGTAGTTTTACAGTGTTCATACACGGTTTTGGAAGTTGCAATACAGGTAGCTTTGACAAATATCACTATTTCATCACATAAGCTTATCAAACTAGACCGCTAAACTGAGCGAGGTAGGCGATATGGTAACGTCTTGGACTCGTGTTCTGAAGGTCCATGGTCAAATCCCGTAGCCGGCCAATTAGATTTCCTGTGTGTATTTTTATGTGAGTGTGCCATTGTCAAGATGTAACAAATCTGTATAGTTCTGCTAATACTGGACGATTTTAATGTGATCTTTAAAAAAAATGTACCTTCGTTCTTCCCTAAACCGGGCTTAATCAATCAATCTGGAGCTTAACTAGGAAATGAATAAAAAATCTTTTTCTGCATATCATAATTCCAATTATAACTGTTTAAATAAAATCATTCTGGCACTTTATTACATCAGTTTACCTGATTTTATTTTCATTGTAAGTTTAGAGAGAACCTGAATCATTAACGCCCTTAGCTGCTTTATTTGCGCAGATATTTCACCCGATCGCTTGGGAGTTAGAGCTGCGACCGCCGCGACGCAGTAACCCGCACGATTGGTCAACGCGCACGTGAAACACACTGTAGTAAGTCACTCTTTGCCGTCCCATAAGAAAACACATTGTTTACAATTAGTAGAAATGAGTTTATTTCTCTGACAGCTCTGTCACGTTTGAACATATACTGAACTCTCTACGAATCAAATTAATTAGTATGAAATTCTCTCATAACGTATTCCAGCTTGCCAGCCACAAGAGAAAATTACACGAAGTTAGCGAATTTAATTTAAAACTGCGACAGAGCGAGCTCTGTGCTACAAAGCACACAGTCGAGGAAATAAATCTTAAGATTAATATTTCCTCACAAGTTCTTATTGTCTCTAAAGGAGCAAACTGTAAGGGAGTGATATTACAGGGAGCTCAATACAGACTCGAAATCTGAGCCCGATTCATCTTCTCTGGAAATGTAACGAGTAAGCTAAGATCAACTGAGGAAAAATCGGATGTTTTATACTCGCACTAGGTTAAAAGACCCGGCGTCGCCCGGGTTTTGTATTTTGTAATTGGAAATTAGCTTATGAAGGATTTTCAATTTTAAATTCTAGGTCCTTATATAGGCATTTATAATTTGAAATAGGAAGAACGACTTATTACACTCAAACTATTCCCTCAGAAAACGCTTGATATAGTTTTTTATGGCTCATAGAGGATCTAGAATTTTGCATCCCATCGCTTGTACAGTGCACAGCAAGCCTGGTAGAGTTTTAAATAAGAAGAAACAGAAATTCCTGTAACATAAAATTGTAATATCGAGGCGGGAAATTTCCCACTCTTATGTTACCATAAAGCCGTTTTGGAGATGAAATTAAACAGAAAGCATTATCACTTTCATACTTTTCTCTCCAAAAACCTGCGATATAATATAATAATATACACATTACCATACCTAGTTTTGTTTTCTCTATGTACAGGGTAGAGAAAGTTATGTGATTCCATTATTTTAGTGGATTTCATTCTGTAATATTTATTTATAACATGAATTATTTTGATAACTTCTCTTATTTGTCAAAAGTGCATTTCAATTGTTTTTTCCAAGCCCATCATATAAAATTTGGCAACAATATATTCTGTGATTTGGAAATGATAATTCTATGTAAAAAGGGATTAAGTATTTTCAAAAACATTTAATTTTTGGCATTTAGAATCAGAATTTTTCAAAATCCTTTCTTAGTGAGCACCTACATTATGAAGCGAAGGTACTGTCAAAATTCCAAGTCTCTACCTGTTATAGTTTAGGCTGTACGTTGATTCCTGTCATTCAGTCAATCAGTCAGTCAGTCATTCATTCAGTCAGTCAGGACAAAGCCTTTTATAAATATAGAGATCTAACAGTGCGAGTAGTTTTTTTAAATAAAACCTCATCATCTATTAAACATACATCATCCAAAGTAAGGTAAAGTTTGTCAATTTTATTTTTTCCTTTAAATCTGACATCTTTTCTGCCTTAATGTTAAATCTAGATTTTTTATATTTGCACTAAAATTTTGAAGACTTTTTTTCTGTCTAGATAATCGTTTTTAATAAAATCTTAATCATTAAGATTAATTCAATGAAGAACTGTGCAAAATTTCAATGAAATTAGACAAACAGCTATTGAGATATTACGTTTTTGGAATGAAAATTGAAACCATCGTATAAAAGAGTTTCAAGTTAAGACACGCACAGCTTTTTTCTAAACAAATGACTGCTCATTAAAGGACATTTATTGTCCTACAATTTCTTTTATGAGGGCATTGCCGTATCCCTAAGGGCTGAAGCGCTAGAAGGCAAAAGTGTGTCGGAAAACATGAGGCGAAAGGGCGTTAAAAAAATATATATTTTCGCTGGCAGATTTCTCGATACCGATCGAGAACAAAAAAAATGTATAGAATCAAACTTGCAGGAAATTTCATCAGCTTGAATTTTGAACAGAGTAACTATTCCTCTACGAAGCGAAAAACCAATAAAATGGACTTCAACAGGCACAGCGTTAGAAAAAGATTGAGTAATACCGCTATTAAATTGAATTTTATCTGAAAATTTATAATTGTTTTCAGAATAACATACTCTATCATTTGAAGGGATCAAAGGAAGCATCCTTTTTCCCTATTGTATAGGTAAGAGCCTTTTACTCAATGCGTTGCGAAGCCCTGAAGAATCCAAAATAAAAATACCTGTATATAGAAAATCTTTTCGGGTTTGCAGCCAGGTGAGAAGTTTGATGTGGTCCAACGTTTCCGAGGCTGACGCTGCCTCCATCCTCAGGCAGCGTCAGCCTCGGAAACGTTGGACCACAACAAACTTCTCACCTGGCTGCAAACCCGAGAAGATTTTCTACATAAGATTCGCCAGGAAAGCCTCAAATCTTACATTAAAAATACCTGTGTTTTCAATGTTATAAAACAACTGTTTTTTTTATTATTAATTAAAAAATTGTAAAGAAATAAACGGCCCATCTATCTGGATTCGAACCAGCTCTCGTCATCACAAAGATGTTGGGTGTGAACTATGCATTCCAATTCTAGCATGATAGGGATAAAGCGAATAAGTCAGAAAACCAAATTTTCCAGAGAGACAAAAAACAATTTATTTCCACAGCATTGTTACAATATTTACATCAGCCCACCCAGATATTTTTACATAGTATAAGATAGTATGTAAAACTATCTGGGTGGGCTGAACTAAATATTGTAACATTGCTGTGGAAATAAATTGTTTTTTATATGATATTTTCCCGGGCTACTAACCAGGTGGTGAATTGGATTAATTCCGACGTTTCGAAACCAAACTGAGGCTTCATTGTCAAGGAGAATGAAATGCCGGACCAGACCAGACCAAATAAGCTAACTGAGATCAGAGCATTGCGGGCGAAGCCACATGATAGATCTGCATCTATCATGTTCCGGGTTGGAGATAAATAGACAGCCACGAGTTTGATAGGCCTACCTGCAATCACAATTTTTTTCTCGTTTCCACCACCACCTATATAATAATAATTTATTTTCACTACCTATTGACCGTTGGCCCTTATTTGGACCGATTCTACTTCTCTAATTTTTCCCTCCTGTTCTTACAGCACCCATCTGTTTCCTGATTGGTTGGTCTTCAACAAATCCTTTCTCCAATCCGGATGTCCCCATTCACAGCAGTCCTATAAATACACGCCATCTAATCCCGGCATTTCATTCTCCTTGACAATGAAGCCTCAGTTTGGTTTCGAAACGTCGGAATTAATCCAATTCACCACCTGGTTAGTAGCCCGGGAAAATATCATATATTAACAGCACCAGGAAAAATTCAAAGCACATTTCAAATTGTTTTTTGTCTCCCTTGAAACTTTGGTTTTCTAACTTATTCGCTTTTCCCCCTATCACTCTAGAATTGTTCCTCCTTGTCTTTCTTAGCAGGGTTTGAGCTTAGCTATAAAGCCATTAGCGGTGACAGTTAACGGCGCAAAGCAGAGTATGTTATTTTCGGGAACAAAATTGATTCGTTAAAAATTCATGGTCACTTCCTTTCCTACAGACAGTGGAACTCAAAATCAATTCTCCACTCTTGGAAAAAAAAAAAAAAAAAAAACATAGTATAGTAGCATGGATGTTTTTCAGAGCATGGTAAATGAATCCTTGTCTAAAATTAGAAAACATTTGTTACGATGCAATGTTTATTTGTGTTGAAGCTGTGATTGGAATACCAATGCTCTAACAGCTAGAAATACACTGGTTTCGCTTAATATGTTTGCCTTTGTGTGCATTCATTTTTTTTTAAACTAAGGACTCGTGAAATTTTTAATGAAACAGGCACAGCATCGAACACCAAGCAATTTATCAATCACCCCTTCCCATAGTATTGGTTTTCGTATTATTATTATTATTATTATTATTATTATTATTATTATTATTATTATTATTATTTTTGTTTGTTCGCGCATGAGCCCATGTAGGATTATTATTATTATTATTATTATTATTATTATTATTATTATTATTATTATTATTATTATTATTATTTATTTATTTAATCAGGTTATACAATGTCCTAGACATCTTCCTGCACCCATTTCAGGAGTTTATCATTTTTCTCCATAATTCTCGATTTGTCCATGCTTCGTCTTCTATTCTCCTTTATTGAGAATAGTCCGTTTGCATAGCTGTTTCCGTCGTATGTTGTGACCGTCCGGCATTTCCTTCATGGGCTTTTTAGCATTTTGTGTTTTTTTTCGATAAACGAGGATTTATTATTATTATTATTATTATTATTATTATTTTTATTTTTTGTTCGCCCATGAGCACTACGCAAAGTACTTAGAGGCGTTTCTGTGTTTTCCTTTTACTCCATATTCCTTTCATCCTTTGGCTGTGATCTTCCTTCCTCTCGTTTGTCCATGTTGTTCCAGTTTTTTCTTCGGTCTGTCCTCTTGGTCAACTTCCCACTTATGCACCTTAATTCTAAAGCTATCTCTTTTCAAAATATCTTCTGGAGTAATTTCTGCCAGTTTTAAATATTTTTTTTCACCATTTCATAGTATCTACTTTTGTTTTACTTCTGCTTTCATAAAATTCCAATATTTGTTTTGTGAGCCTATTTGAATTCATTCGTTTAATATGTCCATAAAATTTTAACCTTCGTTTTCTGATATCACTATGAATGTCTGTATATGTTTTTATTTCCTTTTTTTTACTCCTAAGTCTGTATTCAACACCTACGCTTCATGGACCTAAAGTTTTTCTTATAATTTTGCACTCTTTTTTTATTATATTTTCTACGCCTGTTTTTCTGTTCAAAATAAAGGCACTCGGGTTTAATTGCAGTGTTATAGTGTCTCAAGGTTTTTGTATTATTATTATTATTATTATTATTATTATTATCATAGGCATAGGGGGGGTTTTGGGGGTTTGAACCCCCCCCCCATTGATTAAAAAAAGGAAAATTGTATAATTTTTTTAAGTCTGCCCATAAATTACTTAATACAAGTATAAAGCGTGGGAAGCTTAAAACTCGTTATTTTGCGTCTTAATTTTTAAAATTTTTCGGGGGAGGACCCCCGGAAGCTTAAAACTCGTCATTTTGCATCTTAATTTTTAAAATTTTCCGGGGGAGAACCCCCGGAAGCTTAAAACTCGTTATTTTGCGTCTTAATTTTTAAAATTTTCCGGGGGGTTCCCCGGAAGCTTAAAACTCCTTATTTTGCGTCTTAATTTTTAAAATTTTTCGGGGGAGGACCCCCGGAAGCTTAAAACTCGTTATTTTGCATCTTAATTTTTAAAATTTTCCGGGGGAGGACCCCCGGAAGCTTAAAACTCGTTATTTTGCGTCTTAATTTTTAAAATTTTCCGGGGGGTTCCCCGGAAGCTTAAAACTCGTTATTTTGCATCTTAATTTTAAAAATTTTCCGGGGGTGGGCCCCCGGAAGCTTAAAACTCGTTATTTTGCATCTTAATTTTTTTAAATTTTCCGGGGGAGGACCCCCGGACCCCCCTTTTCCAGACCTCGCGGATGTTATAACCCCCCCATATGGTCGACCTGGTTACGCCTATGATTATTATTATTATATTACAACTTATAAAGCAATTATGCACATATACAAAAAATAATTTTTGTTCAACCTTACTATTATAAGATTATTACACGAGACGTAAAGGTATCAAAACGATATCCATTTCGATACATATTTTCATTATAACATTTCTGTTGTATCGATTACTATACAACACGAAACCTTGAGAGCAATAAATGAAACTGCATAATAATCCTGTTTTTAAAATAAAATCAATTGTGTTCGTGTTAATTTTATTATTTTACCAAATTGAGTTCATTTCTTTTTGTCAAAATCCGTTTGTTTCTAGATGGCGGCCAAGAACAAGATATATATATATATATATGAAGGGGCTAGTTCCATAAGGGCGTAAGGTACAACAGCAAAGTTGTGAGAAATCTTAATGTTTCTAAGCAATGCTACCACTTAGAAAGCACAGGTCTTTTCTTATGACTGAGCAGAGGTTTAAGGCACAAGTATAAATTGTTCACTGAGTATTTAAGATATATGAGGAGAAGGCATAAATGTTAAAAGCTCAGAATTCAAGATGTGCCTTACGCCCTTATGGAACTAGCCCCTTCATATATATATATATATATATATATATATATATATATATATGTGTGTGTGTGTGTGTGTGTGTGTGTGTGTCTCGTCCTATGTGTTCGTGTTGTCTCGGAGGTGGCCCCGGCATTGGGCTGATCATTCATCCGGGGAGGCCCTCCATGTCCTTGCCTGGTCAAAAAATTATGTATGTGATCCATAGATAATCCCTCTCCCTACAGGTCGTGGCCCTTTAAGGCCCGGGCGGCTTGGGTCGCTTAAATGTCCGTAAAAGGGAGAGGTGAAACTAAGGTGCAGAAAGAAAGAAAGAAAGAGAAAAGACAAACTGGGAATAACATTTTACAATGCTTCCTCTACCCATAGCATCTATGGAACAAGTAGGCCTGGTCTGATATAGGCGTTTTTGTACTTCTACCAGTTATATGTTCTTTTCGTGTCCGTTACTTACGGACATAACAAGGCTAAACGTATATTGATTTGTTTTGTGCCGCGTTTCATGATTAATTAAGTGTGTTATTGATTTTCTGATTAAGTGTGCTTATAACTGAATTAGGGACAGATCATTCGTGCATGCACTCTTACGAAAATTCGTCGTTACATACGAGTACCTCTTTGAACTTGCCTCCGGGGAAGATTCTATTTATCACTACCGAACTTCTTCATAGGGAGAATAATCCATTTTATTTCTGCCATTAACCATATACATTGATAGAAATGGGCATTTCTTCGAAATCTGCCTGAAAAGACCGACGTGAAACACATAACTTCCTCTACCAAAATATGAGGATAACACCAACATATTTTTCCGGTATATAGAGGGGACTTAGACAATCAACTTTTATTAGGAGATTTTTGCTCTATGACATAAAATGTGTATGCTACAGGGCATTAAAGTCATTACAATCGGTGCTCATAACTCAATAATGTAGAAAAATAGGGTTAAAATGTTCATTAAATTGACTTCATGCCTTCCTAGTGATCGATAAAAACCTGACTCTTAATCATTCGTCAACCTCTATATCATAATTCAGAGTTTCCATAATCTGCAAAATTTACAGACTAATCACATGACTGGTCGCCACTGCATTGTTTTTTTTCTAACTACTGACTACAGTGTTAGCAACGAAGTTCCTTTGTTTTGCATTTTTTTCTAATGTTAGAAGCCAGTGGCGGCCATACTCTGAGAGATTTTATTCTGTAACAGGAAAAATTGTTTCCATAGAGCAAACATCTCCTAATAAAAGTTGCTTGTCAATGCCTCCTCTATTCACAGGTAAAATATTTCGGTGTTATTCATTAACACTCTGTATAATAATTAATATACGAGATAATGTAGTATATTATGCATATTATGGAATTCGTGTACAAAATTTTAACAAAATCGCAGAGTTATTTTCGAGAGAATCGGCAAAAATAACATTCTCTTCATGTAAAGTTGTAAAACTGAAGACAAAGTCGTTACCACGTTTCGAATCGTTTTCTGGAAGGATACACAAAACCTGGTTAATGCACTCACGTAACTTTCTTTACCCTAGTCATGGACAATAAAACTTTCTCACTCAAATAAAAACTTGTCGGCCTAAGTGGCACAGTTAGTATCGCGCAGGCTTTCTGTGCCCAAGATTGCGGGTTCGATCCCACCTCAGGTCAATGGCATTTATGTGTGCATAAATGTGACAGTAGGCCCATGTCAGTAGGTTTACTGGCTTGTAAAAGAACTCTGACAAAATTCCGGCACACCGGCGACGGTCACAAACCTTAGTTGCAGTAGTACGTCCCCGTCGTTAAATAACCATATACCAACCATTCAAATAAAAACTTCAGCTCTTTGTATAAACACTTGTTGTAGGCCTACAAAATGTAAACAAAATCATTAACGTCATTTTCGATAAAATCGCGAAAAACGTCATTTTTGCACTCCTTAGCTAGTAAGTGTTTCTTACGAAAGTTGTTTACATGGCTCGTAACTTGACATTACCACACGCAATCTTGTTGCTAGGGGCGACGGGCGGAAAGTGAATTGTTGCTAGGGGCGACGGGCGGAAAGTTACTTTACCGCCCGCAAATGCTTATTTGCGAGCAGAAATGACCAAGGCCTCCCCGCTTTATAAATAATCGGTTGCCATAAACAATAACAAATGCGAATCCCTTTCTGAAATAAGCACCATTCTTCAAGTCTGTATTTACATAATATTTTCAGGTAATATCACAATTAATATAATTAAATTGATATAAGTAACCGTCGTGCAAAAAATAGCATGCAACACACGGACCGTAAAGGCATTTACGGGTCTCGAAAACTTAAAAACCCTCGGCTGCGCCTCGGGTTTTCAATCTGTTTCCTCGACCCGTAAACGCGCCTTTCCGCCCTTGTGTCGCAATATACTATTTCTTCATTTAGTGGCAGTAAAATTTAGAGAAAGTCGTCGCTAGTCTTCATGTCATATCCCCAAAAAGTACTATCTCAAGTATACAGTGTTGCTTGTATACGAGTTATTATTCTGAAGTTAAGCTGTTAGCAGACATACAGACACACAGCTCTAATCAGACATAGTAAACATCAAATGTCAGTATAGATTAGTCTACTTGTGCATTTAATTTCTCGATGTGCAAGCTATGTTGGCAAAATATGAACCTCAAAAACACACTTCTAGGCAAAAATAAAGAAATAGACAGATAGACTCCATTTGCTGCATAGACTGTATCAAGTTTTTAAAAACGCATCTCAATTATAAACCCATGCCGGACTGCAAAGAAAACAGTTAACACAATAATTAGGCTCATAGTTTATTTATAATACCCTATTCTGTAAAATGTACATGGAGTTTTTGTATTTTCTTGTTATTTTCCGTTATTTTATACAAAGTGAAGGCAACTACAGTATTCCACAGGGTACATTATGTCCTTAAGGGTTAATACTTCCTTTCTTTCTCAATGGCAGTACACAATTCCTCAGCAAGCTAAAGGAATATTATCTATTTTATGGAACCCGAAGGTTCATTGCCGCGCTTACCTGAGCCCGCCATTCAACTCTATTCTGTGCTAACTCCATCCAACCATCCCTTTCAAATCCTACTTCCATGAAATCTATCCTAATATTGTCCTCCCACTTGCGTCTAGGTCTTCCAAGTGGTCTTTTCCCTTCTGGTCTCCCAGTCAATATTTTTCAGATATGTCTTTCCGCCCCCAAGCGTGCGCAACATGTCCAGCCCATTTCATCCTCAGTGATTTAATTACCCTTACTATATCCGATGATGAGTACAGATTATGAAGCTCGTCGTTATGCAGTTTTCTCCAGTTCCAATTTTCATTTGTTTTCCTAAGCCCCCTGTTTTCGAACACTCTCAGATTTCTTTTTGAAGAGTAAGCGGCCATGTCTCACATCCACATACTACAACGGGCAGGATAATTGTTCTATAAATATTCTTAGATTTCTGGACAGAATACAAGAAGATACGAGTTTTTGAACTGCATAAAAACAGACATTTCCTGATTTAAGTCTACACTTAACTTCTGCTTTAATATTATTTGTGTATGTATTGCTCCCATATTATATTTGAATTTCTCCACTTGTTCGAACGATTTACCGGCTATTCTAATATTTTTTGTGGATTATTTTAACATTTCATTATCTTATAGTTTCTTCACATTATGCCTTCAACGGTTAGTAATAATAATCATAATTTCGTTTCATTTCATTTATTTATTTAAAGATGCTGCAAATATTTTTTTACAAATTTTAAATAGCAGGCATCTTAAAAAGAAAAAGAAAAGTAAAACGAAAAATATGACAATATAACATATACAAATAATAATAATAATAATAATAATAATAATAATAATAATAATAATAATAATAATAATAATAATAATAATAATAATCTACCTATCCCCATGTAATCACGCCATTGTTTATCCGCTGGAATATCAATACTCCATTGTTTTAAATGAAAACCGCTGGCTAAAGGCATTGTATAAACTGCCCTATCGTTGTGTGTACGCTGAGCATTATTACAACCTGTTAGGTAAACTACAAACTGTTGCATCCCCTGCCGTACGCACAATAGCTGTAACAACGTAGCCTACATGTATTTTATCTGGGCATTAAAACACTGGCCATGATCAATACTTTACTGAGAGCAAAAGTTTTTAATTGGACCAGTTGCTAGAGATAAAACATGGAGCTCGCGGAAAGGATAGAGTGGCTAACGCTATCTGTCTTATATTTCCAATATATGGCCCACATTAGTTGTTCAGCTCCACTGAACAGTTTTCTAAACTTCTGTCCCCTGCCATCCGAGACCGCCTGCAACCAAGCGTCTAGACCACACGCATTACTGCTGTGCTCAAGAAATTATCGCACGATCACGGCGCTTTCATTTTGTGCTGTGTTTAATTTTGAAGAGATATGAAAACTATTTGCCTCGTTCTTGTCACATCTACTACGCTACCAGGAATTAATTTCTTCTATACGTTGTATGGTAGTTACCGCTAGCAAAATCATAGAAAATATGACGTATTTTCAAGATGCCATAACTCAGGTGTTAACAGTCAGATTTAGTTGAATTTTTTTATGCTTTGCATGTGCACTCTGTAGTTTAAAATATGCAGAGAATGGTTGTTCTAGATATCACTGTTTGGTAGGAAAGAATTTTTTAACACATAGGTGACAATTTAGTTTTACGGTTTCTTCCCTTGACATAGGTACGCTTTTTTCCATTTCTGTAGCTTAGATTTTTGTGAGACTTTGGTAACTTACTAACAATGGGTACTGCTATTTACCCAACCTCAATCAGTCTAATATACACAATATTACTGCCTGAGAACTGCATGAAAACTTCACGACTACAAAAAAAGTTGTAAATTCTGTGTATTCAAGACTTTTCCCAAAATTCTGGTAAGGGAGATTTGTCATCCATCCATAATGAATTCCTGAAAGTTTCATTATTTTAGCGTGAATAGTTTTTTAGAAAATGGTACCTGAAGTACAAAAAATGTAATTTTACAGGAGAGCGAAAAGAAAATTACGTGCATGTTCTAACCTTATGGTATTTTATCCATCCAGGTCGCTCTGATTGGCTTAATAATAACGCAACATATAAGACCTATATATCAAGATGTTCAGAAAACTATGCTCTATTACATGAGCCAAAGAAAAAAATATAGATTTTTTTGACATTGGTAACTACCATCTCCCCTTTACACTTATTTACTTACTCAATGGCAATAGACAATTTCTCAGCAAGCTAAAGGAATATTATGTACTTCATGGAACCTGAAGGTTCATTGCCGCGCTTTCCTGATCCCGCCATTCAAGCCTATTCTGTGCTCACTCCATCCAACCATCCCTCGCAAATCCTACTTCCCTTAAATCTATCCCAATATTGTCCTCCCCCGTGGTATTTTCCCTTCGGGTCTCCCAGTCAATATTTTTTTAGATATGTATTTACTCCCTCATGCGCGCAACATGTCCAGCCCATTTCATCCTCCGTGATTTAATTGCCCTTACTATATCCGGTGAAGAGTACAGGTTATGAAGCTCGTCGTTATGCAGTTTTCTCCAGTCCCCATTTTCATCTCTCTTAGGTCCAAATATTTTCCTAAGCCCCCTGTTTTCGAACACTCTCTCAGATTATGTTCTTCCCGAAGAGTAAGCGGTCATGTCTCACATCCATATAATACAACCGACAGAATAATAGTCTTATAAATCTTTATTTTTAGATTTCTGGATAGAAGACGAGAAGATAAAGAGTTTCTGAACTGCATAAAAGCAGGCATTTCCTGATTTGAGTCTACACTTAATATTAATATTATTTGTGTCAAACATGACAGATTTACAAACAGAAAGAATGCTTATTATTATTATTATTATTATTATTATTATTATTATTATTATTATTATTATTATTATTATTATTATTATTATTATTAAGAATGGCGAACGGTCGAGTAAAAACTGGACTTCGGTTTTCTCAGTAAATTAAACTGTAAACTTACATCCCTTCCCACTTAAAGGCTTAGGACTAGCGCATATCGAAATCCAATGCTTTATTTTTCTTTTAAAATGTAATATACCTGTGATGTATGCCACTACTCTACTAAATGATTCGTATGTTGATATTATTAAGCGTGCTTTGAATTGGTAAACAGCTGTACATTAACGCATTATGTTTGAAAATGCGTGAAGTCACGCGTTTTGACACAGTACTTGAAGCCACAAACATAGCTGTGTAGAATTAGTGCCACTTTGTTAATTATTATTTCATGTTTCTGCAGTGGAGTCACAAGAGATTGTAAATACAGCGAGTCGTATTGATTCTGCTTGTTTCGTATATGTGGCTTTCAATAGAATACTTTTTAGTTGAGGGGATGTACGTTTTTCATATGTAATCCCACGAGAGTTTACAAGTTTATTGATAGATTCGAGACTGCGCAGCAGGAGCTAATTTATCTGATGAAACTCGTAAAAAGGAGTTGCATTTATTAAGACTATTCCATTAATAAATAAATGGTGCAAAAATAAGTTGCACAAACTTTCTCGCATATACGTGTTATAGGCTAGCACAGAAAAAAGTAAAATATAGTGACAATTAAATTTTATTTATTACATTTTCATAAAACTAACAAGTATCTAGAACGGAAAGCATCAGGGTCGATCTTTATGTTGAATGCTTTTGCCGTTAAATAATAGTAATAATAATAACAATAATAATAAAAACTTGGGGTTTGCATGGTTTCCTCAATCTCAAAGGCCAAAATGCAGGATGCATTGAGATTTAGCCGAACAATAGAAGGAAGTGCTGCACGAATGAGTTATTACAAGAGTTTACTGGTAAATTTCGTTCGCCACGAAATTTGATTTGAATCCAGGACCTCTTCCCTATTACCCTATACCACCTCGTTCTAATTGATTTTATTTCCCATGGATATAATTTTGCATAACTTCCTAAAAATGATTTGAAAAGCTATTGGAACTATTGATTGACCATTTTTTTCTGTTATTGGTGTATTTTAAGGAGTAAATTTCAATCGACCTCCCGAATGTAAAAATAAAATGAATTAATATATTTTTAATGTGTTTATTGTACTTGAATTTTTCTGAGGTAGAGAGGTCTAAATACAACGAGTCGTGTTGATTCTGCTTGTTTCGTATATGTGGCTTTCAATAGAATATTTTTAGTTAAGGGGATGTACATTTTTCATAGGTAATCCCAGGAATGAAACTAGAATTTATCTATCTGATGAAACTCGTAAACTCGACTTGGATGTATTAAGACTAATTCTTGAATAAAGATGTAATTGATTATAAAATATATTAATTACTTCCTTACTTCGTTATACAGAGTGTTAATGAATAACACTGAAATATTTTACCTCTGTATAGAGGGAATATCGGCAAGCAACCTTTATTAGGAGATTTTTGTTCTATGGATTCAATGCTTCCTGTTATAGCATAAAATCTCTAGAGCATGGACACCACTGACTTCTAACATTTGAAAAAAATACAAAACAAAGGAACTTCGTTGTCATCACTATAGTTATGGATAAAAAAAAAACTAATGCAGTGGCGGCCAGTCATGTGATTAGTCTGTAAATTTTGCAAATTATGGAAACACTAATTTATGATATAGCTGTTGATGAATGATTAAGAATCAGGTTTTTATCGATCACTAAGTAGGCATGAAATCAATTTAATGAAAATTTTAACCCTATTTCGCTTCATTATTAACATATAAGCACCAAATTGTAATGAGTTTAATGCCCTTTGATAAAACATTTTACGTCATAGAGCAAAAACCTCCTAATAAATGTTGCATGTCTATGTCCCCTCTATACACAGGTAAAATATTTCGGTGTTTTTTTATGAACACCTTGTTTAAAAACAATACTAACAGCTGCGAGATCACGGCCTACTATGAATCAACCATCCATGAATCGATTCGAGTTACCATGTTGTGACCAATGCTACCATTGGTGCATATAAGACAAAGTTAACCTAATTCAGATAGGCTAACAGCAGAACAGAATAAAAGCACACTGACTTGCACCGAAATTAAATTGTGTTTTAATCAATGCAGGCCTACATATCTATTATTTCAATTTCCAAACAAGTTATGTTGAACTTATGCTATCCGGGAGACTTGCTGGAAGGGGTTTAAAAATCCACTCTACAGCCCAAATCTCGTTCCCAGTGATTTTCATCTTTTCCTACACCTCAAGAAATGACGGATAATGAAAGAGAGAGATATGGTTATCACTAGACTTCGGACTTTTAGGTCGCTGAAAATGCTGTTTTAGGTACCTAAAATAGGCTCCAAAAATTGGAAAATAGGTTCTAAAAATCGTAAAATAGTCTCTTATAAAATCGTTAAGTTGCCAATTTTCTGAAATATCTAAATTGCAATGCAGAATATTGTATTGATTGAAGTCACCATTAATCAATAATCATGATAAAACACAGATATATGGCTGTGGAACACAGAATTAAATTGACCTATTACTAGGGCCTGTATTACTACCATAACAGTGAAAACCTAATCATCCCTGCGCCCAGGAGCTACGCATGCTAGCATATTCAACCCCTTGTACTCCTCAGTGATTCAGAGAACTACTTTTTGTTTGTTTGTTTGTTTGTTTGTTTGCTTGTTGTTGTTTTTTATGTGGGAGTCGGGAGAAAAACACTACATTTTCTTTGGGATTACAAGGAATTTTTCTACTGAAGACGAAACATTCCTTACTATTTAACCACGTCATAAATATGTCATGTACTGCACATTCCGAGCTAAAAATTTATTACGAACTGAAACTAGATGCTAAATGCTAGAATTTATAATAAAAAATAACTTATTTTGAACTTTAAAGGAAAAACAAGCAAAAAGGCAATATTAGGCTCTAACGTAAAAAGAGGCTGTTTTAGGTCCTATAAAAGTATCAGTTTTAGGCATAGTCACTTATGAAACATGCATATACAAGTTTTCGTCCATATATCACTTAAGGATTAAAATAGGTTTTTACCTAAAATCCTAAGTCTAGTTATCACACAGTGGTTCAAATCCCAGGCGGCGTACTTCAACGACACAAGCATTAAAAAGTTGGTCACACGGTATGGAAAATGTCTCATGTGGCGGATATGTTGAAAATATCTGAACACTTGCTGTATCTGTTGCAATAAATATTTCCATGAAATTGTGTTTTGTTTCTGTAAACGGTCCCAGGGAAACTTACTTTCTGGACGCGCCCCTTAGAATGGCGTTCGGAGATTTAAAGAGAATTCTTGTGGCATTTGTTTTCTCTCAGTATATCGTGATTCGTCTGCCACTAGACTTACCTCAAGGCGCCATATCATAACGTTAACCACACCATATACCAATCACGAAATGGCTCAGATCCCCATGTTTTAGTCATTAGAGCGTTGTCGACTTGCACGGAAAAACCGCATTATTTTGAGTGCCGCTCACCTACGTCATGGTTAAGAAGACTACTACTACAACTCCAAGCAATTGAAATTGGATTATCAAGCTTCCCGGAAAAGCGACATAGAGAGTCTCTAGAATGAAATTCAATTGATTTCAATCCCACCCCCCCTCGAATTCTCGCAGTTCAGAAACTCGAGCTTGTCGGCATCCGGTTCCAATAAAGAGAACCGTACCCTTGATAAGCCTAAGTGCAATGCTCATTACAATGGCGTTCATAATGTTTCCTATACTTCAGTTTAATCCTACCTACAGAAATGAGGAAATGAAACGGAAATGACGCTTAAGGGAATGCACCACTGAAATTACTAAAATCGAAAGTTTCCAAGCCATATAGCTCAACATTTTACCATACACTTGTCTCGTGCATTTATTTATTGGTTTAAAATTTCATCCTAATATCTTGAAAAGTTTTTGAGTTATTAATTTTCATAGTATAAAAGTAGAGCGATTTTCAAAATACTCCACACGATGAAAATTTTCAAAAATTAATTTTTTTACAAATGCACTTTATTTATCTAACTATGAAGAAAAAAATTATCATATGATTTTTTCTAAGGTTTATGGTTCCTGAGATAAAAAAAAGTGTAAGTTATATATATTTATATTTCAAAATTTCAAAAATATATTTATTTTGAAAATTCATAACTAATAAAATATTCATAATTTCAAAAATTCATATGACAGATTTTTATAACTACACCTTAAGAACATGTGCTGAAAATTTAAGAGAAATTGCATAAAGACTTCATCGTGTGGAGTGTTTTAAATTATGAAAAATGCTGAAAACAAAATAGTTAGATAAACGATCTTTAAGGCAGGCAGGTAGCAGTCAGGAATGTGCGCAAGGCCATTTAAAAAGTCACCTGACGCCCTTTATACACACAGAATGTCATAAACGAAAATAGATTCTGAAACTAGAATGTTTGTAGAATTTTATCAGTACAAAAATGAAAAATGACTTTTTTTCACAATTTTTAACAAATCTCAGTGGTGCATTCCCTTAAACCTGAAAACTTATTCATTAATGGAATTCATAGTAATGTCTATAATTAAGAACCCCTTTTTTAGAATCAATTCACAGACTTCATTTTAAAGTAAATCTACTTCTTATACAATTTAATGGCCCTAAATAGCGTGCTCACTCGCCCGCCCACTTCGTGAAACATCGGGTACACTCGGCGATGTTCGTGTCTCGCAGTCTAAACTTTCACGAAGAGTAAAAAATTAGGAAAACCGTTTGTTTATTATATAAAGCCTAAGTCAAATGAACACAATGAACAAATATTCTAATTTTATTTTTACTTACAATTTTCATAGCTCTGAACCACAAACATTTTTAATAAGCTGCCAATATAAATTTCTTAAAAATCCTGGAGTCAATTAATAATGGCGGGCGAAGCCGCGGGCACCAGCTGTAAAATATTGATGGTTTAACTCTTGAATTAATATCGCTGATAATAAAAATCCAAACAAACCATTCCTTCCCTTGAAACATTATATAATTTCTGAAAATTACACTGAATTGATCAAATAAAATTCACATCATATTCATCTGTCAACAAACAGTTGAGAAACAATACGTATTATGTGTTCACAGTTAGCTTTGGAACTGCATAATCGAATCTGAGATCGTTTTCCCAGGGGGCGCTTTCTAATCGTGGAATGTACTCTGAAGAAGGAATTTTAGCTGTTTCATTAATTATTAATGGTTTAGTTTATGAATGATTTGCGTGCAAGTGTTAATAAATATAATGCTTTAATAGTTATTATACTCTTAATTTTTAATTTTTAAATTAATTATCGTGGGCGAAGCCGCGGGCACCTGCTAGTTCAGTACAAATAATCTGTATTTCCTTCTCCTGAAAGCGTTAATCTACATACGCCTACACAAAAATAGTAAGGGTTCGTGCAAAACTTGGACATATCATCTGAATTGTTGTGACAATGAACTGGCAAAACCTCTGTTTCATATATTTAAAAAACAATTCTAATTTTCTAACATTCATAACTGCATCTTTAATAAGCTTTCATCAAAATGTTCAATCTGTTGTAAGTTGAATGTAATTGTTAAACTAATATGCTAATGTATAATAGGTTTCTATTTTCTTTACTGGAAATTCAATAATAATAAAATCAGGTAAACTGATGTAACAAAGTGCCAGTATGTTTTTGTTTAATCAGTTATGACTGCAATTATGATATGCAGAATATGTTTTTTTAAAAATTGATTTCCAAGTTAAGCTCCAGATTTATTCATTAAGCAGGGCTTTCGGAAGAAGAAAGGTCTACCATCTCGGCCACCTGGGTCATTTTAAAGGTCTAGTTGGATAAGCGCATGTAAATCAATATGTTTTTTGTCATAGCTACCTGTATTTTAATTTCCAAGGCCTTATAAGATCACAGTAAAACAATAGGCTATGTTGTCAAGATAACTGATTTTCATTTTTTTAAATAAATTCTTTCGAATACGTATATTACCATAAAATAGGCACTAAATTGAGCATTACTCCGAAACAGGTCAACCGATTTTATCCATTATGAATAGACGTCTTCCCATGGACATTATAAATGTGTATACCAAGTTTCATAAAAATCCAGTAAAGCGTATTTGAGTTACCGCGTCTTTAAAATATACACTAAATTGGGTTTTACTCCGGTACCGGTCTACCGATTTGGTCCAATATCAGTAGACGTCTTTCCACGTACATTATAAATGGGTATACAAAATTTCAGGAAAATCCAATAAAGCATATTTGAGTTATCGCGACTTCTTATATATTAACATAAAAACACTAAATTGGGCATTATTCCGGTACTGGCCAACCGATTTGGTCCAATATCAATAAACGTCTTCCCATGGACATTATAAATGCGTATACGAAGTTTCATAAATATCCGATAAAGCGTATTTGAGTTATTGCGCCTTTAAAGTAGACACTAAATTGGGTTTTACTCCGGTACCGGTCAACAGATTAGGTTCAAATTCAATAGAGCAATTCATGGACGTCATAAATGGGTATACCAAGTTTCATGGAAATCCGATACAGCGTATTTGAGTTATGGTGCGTACAGACACACGGACAGACGGACAGACAGACGGACAGACATTTTTTCGTCCACCACACAATCTCATAAAGTACCATACTGGCACTTAATAATAATAAGTGCCAGAATGGTACTTTATGCGATTGTGTGGTGGACGGGAAAATGTTTGTCCTTGTGGCTGTACGCAAGATAACTCGGATACGGTTTATATGATTTTCATGAAACTTGGTATACTCATTTATAACATCCATGGGAAGAAGCATGTTGATTTTGGACCAAATCGGTTGACCGATACCGGAGTAATACCCAATATAGCGACTATTTTATGGTAATACATTAGAAAGAATTTATCAAATGCAAATCAGTTCTCATGACAACATATTGTTTTACAGTGTTCATATACGGCTTTGGAAGTTGCATTACAGTTAGCTTAGACAAATAACACTACCCACATATGCTTATGAAACTAGATCTTTGTTCTTCCGTAAGCTCTGCTTAATGAATCGATCTGGAGCTTAACTCGGAAATCGATTACAAGAATAACTTCTTTCTGAATATCATAAGTGCAATTATCACTCATTAAAAAGTTTATTATTTCAGTTTACCTGATTTTATTAGATACAATATTAGTAAAAACTAGAGAGTTTAATCTAAAAAATAAAATGGCTCATCTTAACGGAAACCGTTGGCAATAACAAGTTATAATCACACAAGATGCGTTTATCGCAGTATATCGATTGTCTTGCCATCGGCTATCTCGTTTACAATGACGCAAATACTAAATAGGAATGTGTTTTCAGTTTTTTTGCATGATTTAACTAATTACTAGTACTTACGAATGTTGTTGCCGTGGATCTTAAGTTGACATTCCCACACGCAATCTTGTTGCTATGTGCGGTAAGAGTTACCGTGCGGTAAGAATTTACTTACGGCACATCATAATACAAGCCTTTATGGACAAGGCCCCCCCCTTCAGCACAAATATTCGGTTCCCATAACAACAAACACATGCGAATCACTTTCTGAAATAAACATCTATCTTCAAGAATGTATATACATAATATTTTCAGGTAATATCACAATTAATATAATTAAATTGATATAAATAATCATTGTGCAAAAAATAGCATGCAATACTCGTGCCGTAAGCGCATAACGGATCTCGGAAAATTTAAAAAAACTCTTTCCTCGATCCGTATGCATCGCTTACGGCACTTGTATCGCAATATACTATTAATTGTTCATTAATAGCTTAATTCTGTGAGTATTCACTACATAATCACATTCTGACAAGACGAAATTCACGAGCGACTTATTTCATTTCATCGATAAAATGTATGCATAACATCCATTGCCTTCATCTCAATTTGAGCGTAAATTTAAAAGCAGATGGTCAACTGTTCCCTACGATTATATGTCGCTTTTGTTCTAAAAGCATTAATCCTAATGTATATAACTCGTAGCGGAGCGAGTAATTTCCTGTGTTCCGTAGATTAAAAAAGCTGTGATCATCCCAAATTGAAAGCTTGCCTGTGCAGGAGAGTGAAAAAAAGATTCCTCATCTCCATGTAGGCCTACCATGTGCCACTTCTCCACTAAGGAAGTTTATTAATTATTTAATTCGTAAAAAGTGGATCTCTGATATGATGCAATGCTCAGAAATACCTCGATGAAACAATTTCATTTTGATTGTAATTCATTCGAGGAAGTTTTAATATTAAAACTTTAATGAGGCTGTTACAGTAATGACCGTAGCTTTGTGGTGAATGTAGCAAGTATCAGGCATTTTAAACAAATTACTTACTCCCACGAAATAGTTATATATCAGTAAACACAGTATTATTATTATTATTATTATTATTATTATTATTATTATTATTATTATCATCATCATTATTATCAGGGCCCGGATTCTAATGACATGTCATCTTTTTATTGATGCTCCATAGACATTGCCAACTTGTAGATAAATCCTAATCATGGCCTCTATACTATAGAAATCCATTTTTATTGGGTCATTTTTTGTCATTTTATGCAATTTTATATTTTTAGGGCATTTATTTCAATTTTAGGTAATTATTTTGTCATTTTCGTGTCATTTGCTTCCTTATTTAGTCATTTCCATGCATTTAAATTGAGTGTATTAACTTTTTTTCGTCGCTAGCGGTGCTCTGTTTGAAGTGTTGTTTCTTTAATTCAAGAAGGAAAAATTTGGTGTTGAGTGTTGTCATGTCTCAGTCGGAAATGAGAATCAAAGAAATGCCAACATTTTGTATTATATTACTATTTTTATTAGGATGAATTGGTACTTGCTTGGATTTAAGAGTGCAGACTACTGTTTACCCTCAATGAACAATAATATAATCCGGCAGACCGCAAAAGGAAATGCCGAAGTTTGACTCGCCAGTGCCTTACTGCCAGTATAAATTTCCACGAGAAAAGAACATTCACACCATTACAGTTATTTACAGTTTTTGCAATTATGTACAAATTAGTCTAAAACTTATGTGTGTACAATAATAATTTTTATAAATAAAATATCAGTTTTTAGGTCGTCTTTTTACAGATATAAGTCATTTTCTTTAAAATTTTGGGTCATTTTATAGGTCATTTTCAAACAATTTTAAGTAACCTGATTACGGGCCCTGATTATTATTATTATTATTATTATTATTATTATTATTATTATTATTATTATTATTATTATTATTATTATTATTATTATTATTATTATTATTATTATTATTATTACACAGCCCAACAGAAAAGAACTTTCTGTTTGGTGTCTCAGATGTTTTACCGGAGTTTCGCAGTGTGCTTATTCCAAATATGTAAACAGTTTTTCTCTACCAGCTCTACTTCTATATAGATTTTATTCGTGAACTCTTAGTCTAGCGAAACAAGATCTTGCTTGATAATATAGCTAGTGAAGGTTCTTGACCATACTTTGGGCACGTAGGACGAAAACTGTACGAAGTACAGAAAAACTAAAAGGTGGATTATTTTTTGGCCATCAAATTTACAGCTCATAAGTCATAAACGACCGTACAGTATGTGATAATATTTTTTTTGACAGACCCCATGTGTTATTGTTATTGTACGGTAATGTTAATTTAATGTGTGTTGCTTTTATATTCATTTGAGTTAGAAGCTAAAAATAGGCACTGTTTTTTATTTATATCAAACGTAAAATGGGATAATATGCGTAATGGCAAAACCTTATCTCACAAACTAAAGCAGATAGGGCAAAACTAATGGCACATTTGGCATTAGCGACCTAAATATACCCAACAATAGGTATAAATTGTAAGGCACCAAAATGGCTGTTGGTCTGTGTTATATATCAGTAAACCCAGCTTAGTAATATCAGGAAACAACTTATTTAATTTTATGCGAAAACTTTAAAATAGCATGTACATGGATAGCGGAACTTTCTTGAACAATAATAAAAATTACAAACTTGTTAAAATTAAAAATAGAAATACAGTAGAACTCCATTTATCTTGATAATGTTAATTTATATTTATATTTTGTTGTGAATAGGCCTATTAATGGGCACTTTATTAAAAAGATGCAAGCTTTGAACTATGTAACTAGATATTATCTAGCTAACGGGACAGTGAGACTATTAGCATTCCTGGTATTGTAATTATAGGCCTACGAATTGCTTATACATTGAAAATCCTTAAAATCTTTCTTAACATAGTGTAGCAGTATGGCGAGACTTAATTTCTCACTTAATATACAAACCCACATCGGACTGCATAGAAAACGTCTAACACAGTGATAGGCTCCTACTTCATTTCTTGTACCTTCTTTTTTAATTTTACAAGGAATTTTGATTTTTAAGTATTTCACGTCCTTTTAATTTCAATTTAAGACAAACGACTGTATTCATCTTGAGTTCTGTTTTTGAGGAGTTATCAAAACTAACCTCGCTGTCTTCTGAAGATGGCGCATGAAATGCGCCGAAATGCATATTATATAAGATTGATTCTATATGTTATATATGTATGAGCCCAAACATAAAAACTGGAATCAATTGTCAGCCTCATAAATATGACTTTTAATACAGTGAAACCATTGTTTTAATGTGTATTTATGTGTTGTGTTTTATTTTTTATGAAGGCTGAAGTTGTGATATCAACTGAGATAAGTTTTAAGTTAAGGGTATAAGGTTGAATTTTATGAAAATTTTAAGTTTTAGACGAAGATCACTATTGCGGGTATTTCTTTTTATGTCCCCCCCCCCTCCGGGAACTCGAACCTGAGACAGTTTTTTTTCTTTCCTCCGGACACCTCGTGAAATGCACCTCGAAGCCGGATTTTTTAATATTCTTAATTACAATCGTTTTAATTGTTTATGTATTATTTGGGGGTAAGTATTAATAAAACAGATGATTTTAAAAACATTTAGCGGAAGAGAAGTACGCTCGTCTATCAACATCTATTCCTACTATAAATATATGATGAGCTCACACGAAAAATCCGAGTAATCCAGTTGCTAATATTGCGAAGATTATTCCTAAATTTCCAAATGCTTCTTTTTTCCACTCTCGTGGCAAATAATATGAGAATTTTTTCTTTTTTAATGAATTATTTATTGTCGCTTTGACTCATAGGAGTATAATCGCGACTGTACAGATAATAACATTACATATTACAATACATATAATAACCAGTAATACATTTTGACTTATAGGAGTCTAGTCGCGATTGAACAGATAACAACATTACATATTACATTACATAAAATAACCAGTAATACATTTTGACTTATAGGAGTCTAGTCGCGATTGAACAGATAATAACATTACATATTACATTAAATATAATAACCAGTAATACATATTAGAACAATATTAGTATATGGCTGCACAGATTTACAAAAGAAGGTATAACATTAAATTTTACCATAAACATGGATATCTTTTAAATATAATAGGCCTATAATGTTTTTGAACATTTTTACATTATTGAGAACTTCTAGGTTGTCTGGTATATTGTAATTTTTCCTGATCTGGTCAAAACGGAGGCATTCTGTGAGTATATGTGACACCATAGGCGTACCGAGGGGGGGTTTTGGGGGTTTGAACCCCCCCCCCCCCATTGATTAAAAAAAGGAAAATTGTATAATTTTTTTAAGTCTGCCCACAAATTACTTAATACAAGTATAAAGCGTGGGAAGCTTAAAACTCGTTATTTTGCGTCTTCATTTTTTAAATTTTCCGGGGGATCCCCGGAAGCTTAAAACTCGTTATTTTGCGTCTTGATTTTTAAAATTTTCCGGGGAGCAACCCCCTGAAGCTTAAAACTCGTTATTTTGCATCTTAATTTTAAAATTTTCCGGGGGAGGACCCCCGGACCCCCTCTCCCTGGGGGGTATGGAATACCCCACGGATGTTATAACCCCCCCCCCCATATGGTCGGCCTGGTTACGCCTATGTGTGACACTGTCAGTGGAGAATTACAAGTTGTACATTGTGGTACATTATCTCTTGTAATTAGGTATGAGTGGGTCATTTTAGTGTGGCCAATTCTTAGACGGGTTATTAAGACTTGGTGTCTACGATTTAGGCCTTTAAAGCAGCAAGAAGCAGTGGTGAAGCTTGGTTCCTTGTCGTTGAGACCATTGTGTTTTCCACGCTGAATTGATTTTGTTACGGATGTGTACAGAAAAGTCTGAATGGATTGTAAGAATATCTGTGTTAGATGAAAGATTTAGAGAAATATGAGAAATTATTCCGAATCCTGGAAGAAATAAAATATAAACTTCTGGATGTCCAAAGAATCGGAATAGCATCACCACCTCTTGCAGGATAAAATAATTTTTTTTAAAAAAAAAAGATGTATTAAGAATACGATCTGTTAATAATATTGTAATTACACCAGCTAGTACTGGCATCTACTAGTTCACAGTACAAATAATAAAGTAATGAATATTTATATTGTCAAAATCAACTAACTGTTAGTTTGGTGCATCACTATATAAAACAGTTTCTTTTTTACGTTAATTCTACGTAAATTAGGCTTGCTCGAACAGCCCTGTCTTCAATACGGCCTCTTTCAGGTAGATTTCGAAGAAAAATCTAGCTATTGCAATCGATACCATGTCATGACTTTCGAAAAATTCTTTCATATCTTTACGTTTCATGCTTCCCTAAGTACGAAACCACCGCCCGTTCAAAAAAAAAATTGTGATATTTATATATATCTTTACACGCTAGTGGCCGTAATTTTGAAGATATTTTAACCAAATTTTATTATGCTATTTCTAGGCCCAATAGTTCGGACAAGTTCGTTAATGAGCAAAATTGACGCAAGGGGGTGGTCGGGGGAGGAGGTTGAAATTTTGAAAAATGTATATCTCGGCCCCTATGAAGTATAGAGGGAAACTTTGTTCGAATAAATTAGAGTACTACCTATGGAGTTCACAGTGACACCAACGATTCGGGGGTTTTGGGGGTACGAGTGGGGGTGGGGGGATGGATATTCAAAATTTTTGAAACCACGTCTTGTGGGGTATCGTTGAAAAGCTCTTGGTGAGTACTCTACAAATCAATCACTAGTTTCTCGATAGCTCTCATATAAGGCGAGATTTGAATGTTTTAAAAGTGCCCTTTCCTCTGTTTTGCAGTTATTATTAAGGGTTTGTCATACCAAGGTTAAAGAAGAAGAGTGCTGCGCAGCGACAATAAATTAAACCAAAAGCACTTCGAAATCTACCTCAGCCTGTACGCCTGCCTAAAGGGATTTTTTTTATTACTTATGCAACAATTTTCTTCTTTTCTTGTTGCATTGTGGGTAGCAAGAAAACAATACCCACTGTTGCGGACGTGAAATATAATTCTGGGTGGTGCCACACAATGTGTATAGAAATCACATAAGCGTGGCCTATTCTATCACTCTATGGAAACCAATACATTTCCGTGTTTCAAAAACGCTTTTCATAAATTACACCATGTTTATTGTTTTCTGCGAACAATCACACCCCCCATAGCCCAGTGTTCAATACAATAAAGCCATCCCTTCAATCCATAATGTATCCTGTAGAATACAATAGCTCGTCTTAAGCTTGTAATAAATTAACGGAAGATAACTCAACAGAAAATGTAAAATGCATGTAAACTTAACACGTCATTTAACTTACATACTAAAAACCACAATTTACAGTTACTGAGTATACAGAAACTTAAATATAGTCATATTTGCAAAGCACCTATGATTCACTACTGAACAGAATTAACAAATTATTTAAATTTAGCAATATACAGTATATTATACAACTTAAATTTTAAAAGCAGTTGTAGTGGAAAAAATAGCTTACAGTAGGCTATATCTGTCATTAAAAATATGATGAGTTATAAGTTTATATTGAGATATAGACTTATTAAAAAAATATTTCATATAACAATTAACATTACAATGTTGTACTCTATTTACTGTTGGTTAAGGAATTCATCAATAGAATAATATGCTCTTTCTATAACAGAATTTAACATAAGGTTGCGGGTTCGATCGTGGCCCAGGTCGATGGCATTTATGTGTGCGTAAATGTGATAAGTAGGGACCGGATTCTTAGGTTTTTATCTATTTTTTTCCTTACTTCCAAAACAAAAAACGATTATACACTTTTTCGAATCATGTCCATAGGATTCACCCACATTAATTCTGTGGCACCTAAAAATACCTAAATGGGGTATAAAAACCTAAATGTACCTAAACGGGATATAAAACCTAAAATATCTAATTTAGGCTACTTATTTGTCTTTTTTTGTTTGTCAGTTGATAAATCGATATTTTGCGGAGAGACAATTTTTGTCGAGTTGAAATTAATAGCACCAGCGTTTCGTTCAATCCAATGTCGTCTATGATGACAGTATCAATAGAGGAAGTGTAAGAGTACCGGCGTATTCCTTTAAAAATATTCGTACGAACAACCATTGATGACGTCATGTGAGGTTGAAAGTACATTTTCTGCCTTCAAATGTATTCTAAGAGATAACAGGAAGAACTTCACAGTTGAGAATCTTGAAAGCTATTTAGTGATATACTGTAACCAGGAAATGTGAGACAATCTTATTTTCACTGCTTCTTTTGATTGTTTATGCTTTCTTTTTTTCAATTGTATAATATTGTCCTAAAGCAAGTTTACACAAATTTAAGTCAATTTTGTTAAGTTAAACTTTACAAGTATTATGTATTGAATCCTATGTAGCACATTCAAATTCATTAATCCAATTATTCTACTCGAAAACGATATTTTGGACAAAAACCTAAAAAAAAACTATTTCACCTAATGGAAAACCTAAAACAGTGTTTTTAAAAACCTAAAAATCCGGTCCCTAGTGATAAGCCATGTCAGTAGATTTACAGACATGTAAAAGAACTCCTGCGGGACAAAATTCCGGCACACCGGCGACGGTCACAGGCCTAAGTTGCAGTACATCCCCGTCGTTAAATAACCACATACCAACCAACCAAGAAAAAAATTAAAAGTTTTTTTCCTAAATCTATTTAATTCCTTTATTGATTTTATATGTAGGCAGACACAAGATCAGATTTTCTCAGTAAGGACAATAATAGACAAATGGATAAGCCGAGGAAAACAAGCTTATTTAGCATTTCAGGACTTAAAGTCAGCATTTGACATGGTTCCGAGAGATGAAATATGGAAAGCATTAGAGAAGAAACAGATACCTCCACTACTACTCATAAGAGCTATAAAGTCTATGTTTCGAAGAGTCGTCGGTAGAGTTAGACTTAATGGTAAGCTCTCCTCACCTTTTTATTTAGAAAAAGGAGTTAAGCAAGGAGACAGCTTAAGCCCATTATTATTCATTATTTGCATGGATGAAATTCTGAAAACATGCAAGAGAAGAACAAATAAATCATTAGTGGGAATGAGAAGACTCAGGCCGGTATACTGCCAAGCATTAGTATACGCAGATGACGTGATCTTAATTGCAGACTCTGAAAGGAAACTACAGCAAGCAGTCATAGAATGGACAGAAACTATCAAAGAGAAAGGAATGTTAATAAACTTAGGAAAAAGCCAAGTAATGATGGTGGCAAGTACAGAAGCTCAAATAGAACAGATTAATATTGAATGCTGCGGGCAGCAGTTAGCACAAGTGGACAGTTATGAGTATCTAGGAACTGTAATAAGTCAGACGGGTAAAATACAAGGAGAAATAAGAAAAAGAGTACAAAAGGCCTCTAATGCATATTATTCATTGAGTAGATGCATATTTGAAATGAAGAAGTCCATAAACAGACTAAAACACGGGTGTATAATGCTGTAATAGAACCTATTTTACTATATGGGAGCGAGAGTTGGACAACAAATAAGAATGATATTAGTAAAATTAACGCTGTTCAAATGAAATCCTTAAGAAGAATAACAGGTAAAACAAGACGAGACAAGATCAGGAATGAAAGAATAAGAGAGGAGTTACGTTTACCTCCCATAATTAAAAGAATTGAAGATAGACAACTCACATGGTTTGGGCATATAACTAGAATGGGAGAGGATAGAAAACCCCGTCAATTTATGGAGGCTAAACCGCAAGGACAGAGACCAGTCGGCAGACCAAGGAAGATATGGGAAGAGGTTGTTCAGCAAGTAGCTGCTAGTAGAGGGAAGACAATGGTTCAGCTTAAAGGACTGGCGAAGGAAAGAGCTAAGTTCAAAAAGTGGGTCCGAGGCAATCCCCTAACACCACGATAGTGGTACACTAGGGAAGTGGAAGAAGAAGAAGAAGAAGATTTTATATCTATTGGAAGTTTAGTGTATAGTTTTATTTATAATTTGGACTCTTTTCAAAAACAGCTAATCTATGCTTCATTAATGTTATCGTCATCAACAGATCATGACATCAGAGACTGGTGCTGGATCCTTCTGTTAGGATGAAACAGTAAAATGACCAAGCAGTGCCGGTAAATAAACAAAAGGAAGCTATTTACTGTCCCTGAATTCCGCACTTAAATGAGAGATATAACTTGCCAAAACAATGCATGGATGGTGAAAGGTATCCTTTTTGGAGCCTGTGGAACAGCTTGGAATAACAGAGGATGTAGTCCCCTAAACACACTGAAAGATTTCTTAAACGTACTGAATAATCATTTGAATGGCATTTTTGAAACTAAAGACATTGAATTCGAATTATATTATTATGCTATGAAATAATTCATCAATTAAAATTATACATTACTAGCAGGTACCCGCAGCTTCTTTCGCGATAATTAATTCAAAAATAAAAAATTAAGAGCTTAATAGCGTTAAATCATTATATTTATTAACACCTAAATCACGTGAAATGCATTCCACGATTAGAAAGCGTCGCCTGGGAAAACCGACCTGAGATTCGAGTTCCCTGGCCTAGGAAACCCCTGCATAGTGAGTTCCATCCAAATCGATCAATGTTTGCCCATTTACGCCTATCTTCATTTTCCCTCTTCCGTCTATGTTGAAAAATTCAGATGTCTGCGGGCCTTAACATTATAAACAAATGAATCGACCAGGGTGGGCTTATAAAATGAAGCGATTCTTTTATTTCCAAATCATGACAAGAAACGGCAAAGCCACCTGCAATTGATTTGACAAATTAAATGTATTACTGAAAACTGATGCTTATGTAGAGCACAAAATTCACGTTTTTTTCCAAGTTTTTTACTTATAATTTGCGAACGAAAGCTAAAATTAAAACTCCGGTTTTGAGGTGCATTCGGCCACCTTTCAGTTCATCTATGTTTAAAATTACAGATCTCTGCATGCAGTAGTTTTCGCTGGGCATCGCGCACAGACAGGCAGACAGAAAGACAAACACTTCCTTTTATTATTATAGATATTTATTCTGGATCTGTATGGTCACCCATAATGCCAGGCGAATGTTTGTAAATAAACAAATCTAATCGTTGTTTTAACTGTTTTCTTGGCAGTCCGGCAGGGATTTGTATTTTTCGTGAGAAATTGAGTCTTGTTCATTTAAGGGTTAAAGTTGAACGTTGCTTCTTCGTGGTTACCTGCTAAGTTCTATATAACAGTCTTCCATTGTTAATAACTATTATATAATCATTATAATAATAATAATAATTTAATTAAGCCTTTAGGTACAGAATACAATTGGCCAAGCGAATTACGTAAAACCATAGCTCAAACTTACAATAATTATTTAATATAAATATGGTTAAAACTTAGAAATGGTGTTAATGCATTCCTGCATATTGTAATTTGGATTTTCTTTTAACCTTAAACTTAATTCAATCTTTAACTGTCTTTCATTTAAATTTCTCATCCTCTCAGGGAGCATATTGTATATATTAATTGCATTAAAAAGAAGAGAATTATGAATTTTACTTAGTCTGGAGAAAGATGTATGAATATTTGAGTTATATCTCGTGTTGTGGGAATGAAAGCTGCTTCCGAGATCATAATAATTAGTAGTATTTTTCTTTAAAAACATTAAAATGTCCAGAATACATAAATTATACACTGTTAAGATTCCTCATATGCAAATAGAGATCTGCAGGAGGCATCAGGTAGATTTCTTGTTATTATTCGAATTGCCTTTTTTTTTTGTAGCAATAAAATATATTTTTAGCCCAGAGCCATTACTATATAATAAGAGACCATACCTAATTGTACTTTCAAAGAATGCAAAATAGTCCTGCTTCAAATATTTTGCCAAACTCGTGTTAAAGTGACACTGTAAAATATGAGCAATTTTACGTAGCCTATTACCAGTTTACTAAGAGGAAATTTCGTTTCTGTTTTTTTTTTTTCGAATGTGGCACTAATGATTTTGTTAACATTTTTACCTATCCTTATACGAAGGGCTATAACTTGTAAGAGAAACATTTTTTCTTAAAAGTTCTCTGAAGGGTAGTTATCAGTCGGCCACCATTTTGTCACCTTTACTTGAGGCTGGGACTTCTGAATGCTCACTTCCTGCAATACGGCGTTTTTAATTCTGTATCGTAATGTGTAGCGGGAAAATTGTATTGACTATGCTGAAAGTAGGGGAAATTATGTGAGTTTATATATTACTTACTTACTTAGTTATTCAATGGCAACAGACAATTCCTAAGCAAGCTAAAGGAATATTATCTATTTTATGGAACCCGAAGGTTCATTGCCGCGCTTAACTGAGCCCGCCATTCAACCCTATTCTGTGCTAACTCCATCCAACCATCCCTCTCAAATCCTACTTTCTTAAATCTATCCTAATATTGTCCTCTCACCTACGTCTAGGTCTTACAAGTGGTCTTTTCCCTTCGGGTCTCCCATTCAATATTTTCGAGATATGTCTTTCCTCACCCATGCGCGCAACATGTCCAGCCCATTTTATCCTGCGTGATTTATGCCCGGTTTCTACAAACTTGTGAATTACCTATGGGTAAATTACCCATGGACAAATTAGTTCCATTTAACCTACAATGGTATAATGAGCAAGGCCTTGGAGTTGTACAGTTAATTTAATTCAGAAGGCTTTGATTCTCATTGTTATTGATCCTATGAAAGGTTAAATTTTATCCAGCCATCCATGAAAGGACAAATTAACCCAAAGGTTTACCCTTGGACAGATCTAGCCCGAGTTTGTAGGAACATTTTTTCTGTCATTTTCATATTTACCTAGAGGACATTTATCTAGAAACTCGCCACAAGTGTAAGTGATTGCTATCTTTAAATTATTTGTGTTTGTGTGGTGTTATTCTTGTGTAAATTGTGTAAATTCTGTGCATTAGATAATTTACCCATAGGTAATTCGCGAGTTTATAGAAACCGGCCATTAATTACCCTTACTATATCCGGTGACGAGTACAGGTTATGAAGCTCGTCGTTATGCAGTTTTCTCCAGTCCTCATTTTCATCTCTCTTAGGAATAAATATTTTCCTAAGCCCCCTGTTTTCGAACACACTCAGATTATGTTCTTCCCCGAAGAGTAAGGAACCATGTCTCACATCCACATAATACAACCGGTAGGATATATACACCGGCAGAGATAAAGAAGGGAAAGATTCCAGGTGACCAAACTTTAGGGAAACTGGAAAAAACTTTATCTCTCTATATATAAAAGACTTTGTCCTGACTGACTGACTGAATGACTGACTGACTGACAGGAATCAACGTACAGCCTAAACTATAACAGGTAGAGACTTGGAATTTTGATAGTACCTTCGTTTCATAATGTAGATGCTCACTAAGAAAGGATTTTGAAAAATTCTGATTCTAAATGCCAAAAATTAAATGTTTTTGAAAATACTTAATCCCTTTTTACATAGAATTATCAATTCCAAATCACAGAATATATTGTTGCCAAATGGTATCAGATGGGCTTGGAAAAATCAAATGAAATGCACTTTTGACAAATAAGAGAAGTTATCAAAATAATTCATGTTACAAATAAATATTACAGAATGAAATCCACTAAAATAATGGAATCATATAACTTTCTCTACCCTGGACATAGAGAAAACAAAACGAGGTATGGTAATGTGTATATTATTATATTATATCGCAGGTTTTTGGAGAGAAAAGTATGAAGGCTTTATGGTAACATAAGAGTGGGAAATTTCCCGCCTCGATATTACAATTTTATGTTACAGGAATTTCTGTTTCTTCTTATTTAAACCTCTACCAGGCTTGCTGTGCACTGTACAAGCGATGGGATGCAAAATTCTAGATCCTCTATGAGCCATAAAAAACTATATCAAGCTTTTTATGAGGGAATAGTTTGAGTGTAATAAGTCGTTCTTCCTATTTCAAATTATAAATGCCTATATAAGGACCTAGAATTTAAAATTGAAAATCCTTCATAAGTTAATTTCCAATTACAAAATACAAAACCCGGGCGACGCCGGGTCTTTTAAGCTAGTAGTTTATAAAGTAAAATTCTGATAGCCAAACTCACTATTGCAAAGTTAAAGCCTATAACCTTATCTATCATATCCACCTGTTTAATTGTTAATTTTGTTCTTAATTAAGCTGGTGTATTTATTCAAAGTTGGTGGAATCTTTCCCTTTTCAGTCTCACTGCAGTTTTAAGCAGGAAAAATTAAATAAAAACATTTGTTTTGGTCTAAAAGTATTACTGTATTACAGTAAAACAAAATATAGGATAAATAAACACTCTTCGCAAACGTTAAGACAGTAAAAAAACCGTAGGTAGTGTCAAAAACTGATAGCTTAGAAAAGAGTAATTGCTTTTTTCTATCTTTTACTCATTGGCTTCCTCGACATATACTTAACTGAGTGTTAACAATAATGAGTACTTTAAAATCTAGAAATGATCATAATTAATTCACAAACCTTAAAAATAATAAGAGTATGACCAAAACTTTCACTGCCTATAACAGCATAAATATGAAAGGAATATTTTATTTTTTTCATGCCAAAAGATGCGTTTACGTGTAAAGAACAAAAAGGCTATCTCAGTTCAAAACCCCAAAAAAGTGGAACTTTTCCCTTCTACATCTCACCGATTCATATATATACAGTAGTAATAGTATATTGCGATACAAGTGCCGTAAGGCACGTTTACGGGTCGAGGAAACAGATTGAAAACCCGAGGCGCAGCCGAGGGTTTTTAAGTTTTCGAGACCCGTAAATGCCTTTACGGCCCGTGTGATGCATGCTATTTTTTGCACGATGATTATTTATATCAATTTAATTATATTAATTGTAATATTACCTGAAAATAGTATGTAAATACATTCTTCAAAATAGATGTTTATTTCAGAAAGTGATTCGCATGTGTTTGTTGTTATGGGAACCGAATATTTGTCCTGGGGGCCGTGTCCATAAAGGCTTGTATTATGAAGTGTATCGTAATGAATTATGACGTAGCGCTTGGACCGTAAGTGTTTTAACCTCATCGCAACCGGCCTTAGCAACAAGACTGTGTGGGAATGTCAACTTACGATCCATGTAAACAAAGTTCGTAAGTACCACTTACTAGCTAAGGAGTGCAAAAAATATCGAAAGGTCGTGATACCATTTTCTCTTGGCTTTATGTCTAACATTAATTTCAACATTTTCATTAATGGATCTACACAACCTTCCATTTTACACTTAACCTTGCAGCGGGTCAAGAGAGGGGTTCTTCTCATCCGTGACCCTAATATAATTTACGCATTTAAAGAAACAATGACGTCTGTATATACATATATATAACAGCTTTAATTGGTTTTAATTGGGCGTTACATCACTCGAGTCTCTTCAACAGAATTCAAGAGCTTTCTGGATATATCATAGCAGGCCATGCATGAACTACGTTTTTAAAAAAAAATGAGAATCGCTCAGCCGAAGCGAAATTATAAATACCGCTAGAGTAACATTGGCATTCCATTCCAGACAGAATTTATCAATTTAACCATTCATGAGAGGCCAGATTAGAATTGGAATGCAACTCGAAACTGAATGCGTTCATAGTTGTGGTGCTTTTGATGGATTTTCGTCACCAGACTTCGCTACTCTGCACTTACACTGAACTTTCAAGAGCCCCTGACCCATTTCCAACGTGTTTATAAAAACCCGTGATTAACTTTGAATATAATTATTACATTTTGAGCGATAAATTAGGATTATACTCACTGAAACATTTTTTTTTAAACAGATGTGTTTATACTCCATTTAGCTGCGAAGCCATATAAGGATTTAGGGATGTGTGTCTATGCAGTAGAGTAGGCTAAGAAACTATTGAATATCAATTTTTTTCTATTATTAATGTATTTTTATGGAGTAAATCTCAACTGATATTAATTTAAGTGGATATGATACAGGATGAAATGGTAAGGATGATAATTTATGGTATGGCAATTCGGCATTTGCCTTTACGACTATGAAAACCATGATAAAAACCAATGTCAAATTGGCCGGCCACGGGATTTGAAAGTGGAACCTCCCGAATGCGAATTCAAGACGTTACCATCTCGGTTCAGTGAAAGTACCATCAATAAGTCGCTCCGCAGCCCTTGAGCAGGAGAGAATCCGCTAAGAAAGATAATTATGTTGGCAGCGCTAGCGTATGGTTATAGTCTAATGTTCTGCTTGCTTGCTTACTTACTTACTTAATGGCAATAGACAATTCCTAAGCAAGCTAAAGGAATATTATCTATTTTATGGAACCTGAAGTTTATTGCCGGCTTACCTGAGCCCGCCATTCAACCCTATTCTGTGCTAACTGCATCCAATCATCCCTCTCAAATCCTACTTCTCTTAAATCTACCCTAATATTGTCCTCCCACCTACGTCTAGGTCTTCCGAGTGGTCTTTTCCCTTCGGATCTCCCATTTAACACTTTTGATATAGTCTTTCGTCCCCCATGCACGCATCATGTCCAGCCCATTTCATCTTCCGTGATTTAATTACCCTTACTATATCCGGTGAAGAGTACAGGTTTTGAAGCTCGTCGTTATGCCGTTTTCTCCAGTCCCTATTTTCATCTCTCTTAGGCCCAAATATTTTCCTAAGCCACCTGTTTTCCAGCACTCTCAGATTATGTTCTTCCCGAAGAGTAAGGAATCATGTCTCACTGCCATATAATACAACCGGCAGGATAATTTATCAATTTTTGCTACAATAATTAATTAGTAAGTAAGAAATAAAATTACTATAAAATTCCCTTGTTTAAAGAAGATGTAGAAAATGTTATCGTTTTCTTGAAAGCACACATTCACGCACTTTAATTCAGTTTCGAAAACTAAAACTTAAATATGTAATCTAATTATTTATTCCAGTTTTCGACTCAACAATATTGACAAACAGATGCACAACGATAATTAGCATGGCCTACTCTGGTATTATACCTGTCACGAGTCTTGAAGAAAGATAGGGAGAAATACTCGTACCAACCTTCGCATACAGATTTATTCGCTGATACTCAAGTACAGCTGAGCTGCGGCTAATACCCAAATACTGGATTAAATTTTGAAACATTCGCTGTCCTAGATATAAATTAGGAAAATGTCGTGAATTGATTAAATCAGCTGGACTGTATGAAACACGCCCCCCTTGATTTATTGACCAGGGATTCAGCAGTCAGGGCTACATGTAAAAATAATAAGTTAACAAGAGTTAGCCATTTGCATGGATGCAAATACATACAATGCATTCGCCGATACAACGCAAACAGAACATTGATCTCATATTAAGCCCCTACCATACATAATTCATCACTTTCGAATAACCATGTACAAAAAAGTCCACAATCTAATTATTGCTGAAATGGAGGATAAAGATCATTGGCTGTGTTTCACTGGCACATCTTCCTTCCTCCTCTAACACATTGTGCAATTTGTAGCTTCGGTAGGTGAAAAAAAGCAGCAGTTTTGCTACGGTTTTATAGCGATATAGGGGGTGCGATATAGGGGGTGCACTTTATGCACATACTAACAAAGATTCCTATTCTACGCACGAGTGAGGTTTAACGCATGAAAGTAGTTTGTGTTATCTCTATATATATAAAAGGCTTTGTCCTGACTGACTGAATGACTGAATGACAGGAATCAACGTACAGCCTAAACTATAACAGGTAGAGACTTGGAATTTTGACAGTACCTTCGTTTCATAATGTAGGTGCTCACTAAGAAAGGATTTTGAAAAATTCAGATTCTAAATGCCAAAAATCAAATGTTTTTGAGAATACTTAATCCCTTCTTACACAGAATTATCGAATCCGAATCACATTTGACATTAAAACATATTGTTACCAGCGGGTCTCAGATGGCCGTGGAAAAAAAAATGAAAGTAGAATAAATTTGACAAATGAGAGAACTATCAATATCCACGAAAATAATGCAGTCACATAACTTTCTTTACCCTGGACATAGAGAAAACAATACGAGGTAAGGTAATATGTTTTGGGAAGAGATGTATGAAAGTGATATTGTATTTCTGTTGAATTTCATTCCGAAAACGGGTTTATGGTAACATGATAGTGAGAAACAAAATTTTCAGCCACGATAATACAATTTTATGTTACCGGAATTTCGGTTTCTTCTTATTAGAACCCCTCCCGGGCTTACTGTGTACTGTACAAGCGATGGGATGCAAAATTCTACATATAGCCATAAAAGCTATTTCAAACATTTTCTTAGGGGATAGTTTGAGTGTGATAAGTCGTTCTTTCTACTTCAAATTATAAATACCTATATAAGGACCTAGAATTTATAAATCTAAAGTCCTTCATAAGTTAATTTCCAATTACAAAATAAAAAACCCGGGCGACGCCGGGCCTTTTAAGCTATTAGGCTATAAAAGAAATATTACAAAAATTTCTTGTTACTGCTTTCAAAGAACAAACTAGGTATGTTATTCAATAATAATAGTAAATTATGCATTTTTTATATTATTAAGTGCCAGAATGGTACTTTGTGAGATTGTGTGGGGGACAGGAAAATGTCTTTCTGTCTGTCCGTGTGTCTGTACGTGCGATAACTCAAATACGCTTTATCGGATTTTCATGAAACTTGGTATACGCATTTATAACGTCCATGGTAAGAAGCCTATTGATGTTTGACCAAATCGGTTGACCGGTACTGGAGTAATGCCCAATTTAGCGACCATTTTATGGTAATAGGCCTATATTAGAAAGAATTTATCAAATGCAAATCAGTTCTCATCTCAGAATATTGTTTTACAGTGTTCATATACAGCTTTGGAAATTGCAATACATTTAGCTTTGACAAATAAGACTACTGACATATTCCTTTACATATGCTTATCAAACTTTAGACCTTTGTCCTTCCGTAAGCCTTGCTTAATGAATCAATCTGGAGCTTAACTCGGAAATCTATAACAAAAATCATCTATTTTCTGCATACCATATTTGCAATTATCACTGATTAAACAAAAGCATTCTTTCACTTCGTTACATCAGTTTACCTGGTTTTAATAAGTGCCAGAATGGTACTTTATGAGATTGTATGGGGGACGGGAAAATGGCTTTCTGTCTGTACGTGTGTCTGTAAGCGCGATAACTTTATCGGGTCATGAAACTTGGTATATGCATTTATAACGTCCATAGTAAGAAGCAAGCCCATTGATATTGAGCCAAATCGGTTGACCGGTACCGGATTAATTCCAAATTTAGTGCCTATTTTACGGTAATATATTAGAAAGGATTTATCAAATGCAAATCAGTTCTCATAGCAACATAGTGCTTTACTATGTTCATATGCGGCTTTGGAAGTTGCAATACAGTTAGCTTTGATGAATAACACTACCCACATATTCCTTCGCATATGATTATCAAAGTAGGCCTTTATTCTTCCGTAATGAATCGATAAAATAGGTTATGTTTCTCAATTTTTTTTTAAATACTGAGCATAGGTGGAAATTATAAATTAAAAATAAATAAAGCTCAGTAGGAAAATCAAAATAATTGAAGCTCTATAGACAATTACTGTTCATGTAGGCATCATTTTCGTTTGGTGATGAATACGTTATTGTAACACGGCCTTACAGCCCGGCAGATGTTTAGCATTTAATTTAGGAATTGTGAATTTGTTTAGCAGGTATACTTCTGTGGAGGAAATGACTCTGTTAGCAATTTTGATATGGGAAAACAAGATATGAACGGCATAGCACAGCTAACACACGTATTCAATTGCAAAGCCAGTGCGAGAGGGGAAATGTAAAATGTAAGTGGGAATTGGGGTATGGCCAGTTGTGAAAGTTAAATGTGAAAGCTATCTCCGGGTGAGGCAGAGTTTTGTACGAGGTCAGCTCTTTTCAAACCCATGCAAACACTTGCCCGCAGCCCTAAGGTCCCTGAAAAATAAATTAACCCACTCGCTTTCAAAAGAATTACAACAGTGCGCTTTTTTTTAGCGTAATTCCACTTACATTTCCTGTCGTAAGCCATACCCTGGCTAGTGTTACATGGATGGGAGCCAACATGTGTTTTACCTGACTTTCTGTACTTTCAGTGTGAAGCAATATTATTACGTTCTTTCGAATATAACAATTGATTCACACCTAAACTCTATTTTCATAACAAAATAAAATCAGGTAAACTGATATAACAAAATAAAATCAGGTAAACTGATATAACAAAGTGCCAGAATGCTTTTATATAATCAGTGATAAATTAATTGCAATTATGTTATGAACAAAATAAGTTATTTTTGTAATCTGTCTCCGAGTTAAACTCCAGATCGATTCATTAAGCAGGGCTTACGGAAGAACATACTTAACCTTAATTCAAACTCGTATACACTGATATAAGAAATTCTTAAAATATGTCAACATTTCACAAAATACCCTGGCGAAGAACTCCACTTAATGTACGTGGCCTAATTATTTAACAGTAATATACCTTCTGTATATAAAAAGTATTCAAGTTGATCAACGAAATAAACATCTAACTAGTTTGATAATCAAATGCAAAGGAATATGTCAAGGCTAACTATACTGCAAATTCCAAAGCAAACATGTGTTTTACCTGACTTTCTATATCTTGAGAGTGAAGCAATATTATTACAATCTTTCTAACATTTAAACTCCATTTTCATACTCGAAATAAGTGCCAGAATGCTTTTGTTTAATCGAAAAGAAAAACAGAAAGACAAACACTTCCCTTTATTATTATAGATTTCACTCCCTTCGATTCAACCTGAGTTCAGAAATTCAGTAATAAATTATCACTGTAGCGTTAATCTTTTGCTGTAGTAAGAAGACCCAATACATTCTGCAAGATTCTCTCTACGTCATTATCTGTTGCTATAGTAACAAGCCCGATTGCATTATTCAAGCATTCTCTTTTATTTGAGCATGCCTATTATAACATTCAATTACTTCTCCAACCATACAGTAGATACAGTAAGGAAAGAAGTATTATATTCGACTTTGAAATTCGATGTCGAGTTTTTTTTTTATTAAATTCATGTTTCGAGTTCCTTTCAATTCAAAAGAGAAAGCGTGCATGTCTTTGGGACTGTGTCTTTAAAAGGAAGGGGGGAAAACTTATCAAAACGAAATTATATAATCTTGAATACGTCTTCAAAGGATGCGACAAAAGCAAGTAAGTCATTACCATAGGTAAAGCCACGAGTGACTTGGAAATCAACGATAAATTCACGAATGAGGTAAACTCAAGGGAATGACCAGGGCCCGGATTTTTTAGATTTTCATAAACCCTGTTTTAGTTTTTTGAACATAGTAAAATACTTTTAATTTAGTTTTTTAGCGTTTTCAGACGATTTTTTTAGTTTCACTTTAGTAAGTAGACTACAATAAACACACTGAAAAATATATCTCATTAATGTATTCATTTTATTTTTCTTAAATTTCCATGGTTGTGAACCACAAAACTATAGGAATGTTTTTTCTTAGTTTTTCCATTGTCCCTGTCATTTTCAACTCACCACAAACTATTGAGAATGTTTCTCAATAAATAGTCTAATCGATCAACTTTCAGAATACACTGTGAATAAACTGCAAGTGTAAGCTTCTGAAGTATGCCTTAATTTGCTTCTAAAAGAACCGGATATTTCGGTTCACTGAACGATTTCCTTTACCAGGGCAATGGGGTAGAAAATGACAAAATTACAAAACGCAATGTTATATTTTATCTTAAAAAATAATATACTGACAAAAATGAGCAAGATGCAAAATGTAGACAGATATTTAAAAGGTAATTTTAGTAAATAGATAAAGTGTTCCCTATGCAGGCCATGCAGGCCCAGAGTTTTCCAAAAGGTTGAGGCTCCCAGATTTTGGACATTCGGAACACGAAGGTGGTAAGGTTGTCAGCCTTACGCACGGCCGCCTTTACCCACAGGATTGCTCCTGGTACTCATTTCTGTTAGAGGCTGAGTCGATCCCAGGGCCATAGTGCCACCAGAAGGATTAGGCCAATTGAAAAACTCCGACGACGTCATCGGGGATCGAACCCGCGATCTTCCGGTTTGTAGCGCAGCGTAATTTTATTAGAACAATAATAATTATTGTTATTTTATCGAATTTTAATTTAAAAACCGTTTTAGTCATTTTAGTTTTTAACGTCTTGTTCAGCCATTTTTAGTTTTTAACGTTTTATTTAGCAATGTTTAGGTTTTATAAGATTTGACTATGTGACTGCCATGACAAATAAACGGACTATTCAACACATACGCCGAGTGTTTGATATTGACCAATAACATTTAGCAATTCCTCCGATATTGCCGTTTATCTTGCAATATTCTTGTAGGAATCGCGAGAAGGGTGTTTTTCGCGATAAAACCGTCTGCTCGTTGCTAGTGACGCATGTATCCGTGTGCAGTGATTAATAGTCAGATGCTGCCACTAAGCGGCACGAAAACAGATTATTTTATATAAAATAACTTGTTTGAAAATTGAAATAATAGAAATGTACATTGATTAAAAACACAATTTCGATTCAGTGCAAGCCAGTTTGGGTGCTTTTATTCTGTTCTGCTGTTAGCTTACCTGAATGAAGTTAACTAAGGTCTTATATGCACCATTAACAGCACTGGTTATAACATGGTAACTCGAATCTATTCATGGATGGTTGATTCATAGTATGCCGTGATCTCACAACAGTTAGTATTGTTTTTATACAACAAAGCTCGAAAGTAATTATTACTTATATAGTCCATTACATTTTATTCATGGAATAGTCTTAATAAATCCAAATCGAGTTGACGAGTTGCATCAGATAAATTCGAATCTATCGATAAACTCGTCAACTCTCGTTGGATTACCTATGATAATTATGTTAAAATACCGCAGTTAGCTAACAAGGAACAAAATAGTTTAAAACCTAAGAATCCGGGCCCTTATAAAAACTATTTAACGAATAATGTGATAAATAATTAATAAAGTGTATTTAAATTGGATTATTTGAACAGTAGTTTAGATTGACACGGCACTGTTAAAACACATTCATGCCATTTGAATCAATGTGGCTGTTTTCTGTGAACAAAATACAATCGTAGACCGGGTGGAAACACAGTCGTTAATAAACATCCGTTTATTCCAGTATTGTTTGATGAAAATACTGAATATATCTTGTGTAAAACATTACTCTATTATTGCTATAGTTCCCAGCGATGCATGGGGGTAAGTATTGAAATCCATAGCACTTTTCTGCTAAAATAGCCAATTAATATTAATTCTCCAACATAAATTCCATAATCAAAACCAAAATAATTTATATTTCCACTCTGTATTTCAGACACTGCAAACAAAAAATATTATTTTACCTTCCAAGATCAATATTTTATTTTCCTGAAATACATTACGCACCACCATTAATGCCCGTGGGTGTCGGCATGCCCCCAATCCTGCCATCTGCCTATGGTCGTAGATGATGCAGCGGTTCGCCTAGTCCCTTCAGGGAGGTAGCGCCACGTAGTTTAGTTTAGTTTACGTACGAACAGAGTATTTCTTCATGCTTTTAAGGTTATTAAGTGCCAGTATGGTACTTTATGAGATTGTGTGTGGGACGAAAAATGTCTGTCCGTCCGTCCGTCCGTCCGTCCGTGTGTCTGTACGCGCCATAAGTCAAATACGCTTTTTCTGATTTTCATGAAACTTGGAAAACACATTTATAATGGAAATGGAAATAACCCTATTGATATTGAACCAAATCGGTTTACCGGAACCGGAGTAATGCCCAATTTAGTGCCTATTTTAATAGATTATAGCGCCTTTCTATTAGAAAGGCGCCATCACTCAAATACGTTGTATCGGATTTCCATGAAACTTGGTATACGCATTTATGACGTCCATGAGAAGTGCCCTATTGAATTTGAACCTAATCTGTTGATTGGTGCCGGAATAAAACCCAATTTAGTGTCTACTTTAAAGGCGCAATAACTCAAATACGCTTTATCGGATATTTATGAAACTTCGTATACGCATTTATAATGTCCATGGGAAGACGTCTATTGATATTGGAACAAATCGGTTGGCCAGTACCGGAATATTTCCCAATTTAGTGCCTTTTATGTTAATATATAGGAGGTCGCGATAACTCAAATATGCCTTATTGGATTTTCCTGAAACTTTTTATACTCATTTATAATGTACATGGGAAGACGTCTACTGATTTTGGACCAAATCGGTAGACCTGTACTGGAGTAAAACCCAATTTAGTGTCTATTTTAAAGTCGCGGTAACTCAAATACGCTTTACCGGATTTTTACGAAACTTGGTATACACATTTATAATGTCCATGGGAAGACGTCTATTGATATTGGATCAAATCGGTTGACCTGTTTCGGAATAATGCTCAATTTAGTGCCTATTTTATGGTAAAATACGTATTCGAAAGAATTTATTAAAAAAATGAAAATCAGTTATCTTGACAACGTAACAACGTATTGTTTTACTGTGATCTTTTAAAGCTTCGGAAATTAAAATACAGTTAGCTATGACAAAAAACCACTATTGCTTTACATGCGCTTATCCAACTAGACCGTTAAACTGACCCAGGTGGCCGAGATGGTAACGTCTTGGCCTCACATTCTGAAGTCCATGGTTCAAACCCCGAAACCGGCCAATTTAACTTTTTTTTTTTTTTGTGAGTGTGTGATTGTCAAGATATCACAAATCTGTACAGTTCAACTGATGCTGGAAGATTCTAATCTCATTAAAAAACTATACCATTGTTCTTCCGTAAGCCCTGCTTAATGAATAAATCTGGAGCTTAACTTGGAAATCAATTTAAACAAATATATATAAGTTATTTATTCTGCATATCATAATTGCAGTCATAACTGATAACACAAAAACATACTGGCAATTTTTTACATTAGTTTACCTGATTTTATTTATTTTCAATGCTTACAGGAGTTGCCAACTTGGCTGAAATATGGGATAAATTTAGCGTAGAATATTAAAAAGCCGATTTCAAAACAGGTTTAATTTTCAGAATAAATCTCAACGTACCGAGCCATACTTGACAGGCTTAGAGATTCTGCGATGTGTTTAGAATTTAAAGAAAAGAGGTGTCTTATCGATTTTGGAGGCGGACTGCCAAGAAAACGGTTAACACAATGATTAGTTCTGTAGTTTATTTCATTGCACCGTATTCTGTAAGTTGTATGTGAAATTTAAACGTTTAAGCTAATTTTTCCTTTATTAAGTGCCAGTATGGTACTTCATGAGATTTATGTGCGGAAGGGGAAAATGTCTGTCCGTCCGTCCGTCCGTGTTACTGTACACGCGATAACTAAAATACACTTTATCGGATTTTATTGAAACTTGGCATACGCATTTATAATGTCCATGGCAAGAAGCCTATTTATTTTGGACCAAATCGATTGACCGGTACCGGAGTAACGACTAATTAAATGTCACACGCTTTTTAAATTGGAAATCATGACTATACCACAACGCCCCATTTCTAATCACTAAGGGCCTTGACTCCAATGCAGTCAAATGTTTGTTTATTTCGTTGATCAAGTTGAAATGAGTACTACATGAATACTGTCATATACAGAAGGTATATTACTGTGAAATAATTAGGCCTACATACATTAAGCGGAGTTCTTTCCAGTGCATTTTGTGAAATGTTGACATATTTTAAGAATTTCTTACATCAGTGTATACAAGTTTGAATTAAGGTTAAGTATCAAACTTTGTTCTTCCGTAAGCCTTGCTTAATGAATCGACCTGGAGCTTAACTCGGAGACAGCTTACAAAAATACTTATATTCTGCATATCATAAATGCAATTATCACTAATTAAACAAAAGCATTCTGGCACTTTGTTACATCAGTTTACCTGATTATATTCTATTACAAATTGAAGATAAACTAGTGTACTTATAGGATGCGTTATAAATGTATAGGTTAAAGACTATGTTTCATATCCGTACAGATACATTAGAAATATTACTGTTGTATACATATATCAGCCAGAAAATGAGATCTAGGTACAGAATAAAATAATTTATTTAATAGTTATAATGAATTGTCTCTCGAAATTCAATAGTTCACTTTTAAATTATATAAAAACAATGTTTATCGCTTGCTCGGGAACAAATATAATGATGAATGATGTATTTTAATGTATTTATTTGTGCAGTGTTAACTAATTAGTAGGGGAAGGCATTTTGATGACTTCGCATCTTTTTTGCATGAAGGTTGAAAGGTAGCTGGAATATATACAAATATGTATCATGAAATAATTGATTGAATAAAGGTAATTTGTTCTTGCATTTTTTGCTTTATTTTGCATTTTTCGTCATTTTCAAGATATAGATCACTTTTTGGCAATTTTTAGGTCATTTTCGGCATTTTTAGATCATGTTTCAGTGGAGTTAAAGAGGATCTTTTCCCTGTACAAATCGTTACTTTCAGACAACAGACAATCGTTTTTATTTGAGAATCTCCGCCAAGTGTTCATGGTTCATTTTAATTCAGGTTTATTGTAAACACCATAACAGTTTGTCTTGTAGCAATAAAGATTTTTTCTTTCTTTTTAAATGGCACATAGTTGTTAGGGGCAATTTGATGGGCATGAAAGTTCAGAAAGAATTTCTTTTTCGCTAAGGGTGTCGAAGTTGTATACATTTACTTACTTCTTTAGTAACAAAATAAGTGTGTTTTATAATGTACATTCAGATATAACTCACTGTCATCCATTAAATTTATTTCAGCAATTCACTATTTAAAAAAATAGTTATAAGTAATAATGGTAAATTTATTGGTCACTTTTTAAAAAATGTGTAATTTTTTCACTCTTTTAGGTAATAAATGCATTTTTTATTTCGCATTTTTTCTGTATTTGATGCTCATTAAATGCCTTGACCTACTAATTAGGTTAAATTACTTTGTCATTAGCTTGTATGTAGCTGTCAATATAACAAAACCGTGTGTGTATAGGCTTCATTAAAGAGCCTTGTCTTATAAAGTACTTTTATTTATTAAAAAATCCTTAACTTCCAAGTCAGAAAAGTCAGAGGACCTACCGGAGACCAAACCCGTGTCTGCAGGACCACTAGTCCAAGCAGGCAGTGACAGATATCTACTCTTATACAATTCAACGGCCCTAAATAGCGTGCTTGCTCGCCCGCTTCGTGAGACATCGGGTATACTCGGCGATGTTCGTCTCTCGCAGTCTAAACTTTCACGACGACTACAAAATTAGGAAGGAAAACCGTTTCTTTATTATATAAGGCCTAAGTGAAATGAACACAATGAACAAATATTATAATTTTATTTTTACTTACAATTTTCATAGCTCTGAACCACAAACATTTTTAATAATCTACCAGTGTAATTTTCTTAAAAATCCAGGAGTCAATGAATAATGGCGGGCGAAGCCGGGGGCAACAGCCGTAAAATATTGATGGTTTTATCTCTTGAAATATCGCTGATAATAATAATCCAAACAAACCATTCCTTCCCTTGAAACATTATATAATTTCTGAAAATTACACTGAATTGATAAAATAATATTCACATCATATTCATGTCAATAAACAGCTGAGAAACAATACGTATTATGTGTTCACAGGTTCTTTGGAACTGCATAATCGATTCTGATATAGTTTTCCCAGGGGGCGCTTTCATGTCGTGGAATGTACTCTAAAGCAGGAATTTTAGCTGTTTCATTAATTATTAATGGCTTCGTTTATGAATGATTCGCGTGCAAGTGTTAATAAATATAATGCTTTAATAATTATTGTACTCTTAATTTTTAATTTTTAAAAGACTTATCGTGGCGAATCCACGGGCACCTCCTAGTTAATTACAAACCAATAATTAATCTTCTAGTTGATTTTCTAACGATCAAGTTGTTTGTACCGAATGAAACAACCTTTTGTTTTACGTATGTGAACCGCGCATCCTGTAGACCTACCCGCATATGCAGGCTCAATCTATACAATTAAGCGGAGTGTAGAAAAAACATCCACGCCCAAGAAAAATACTCGGCCATCTTGTTTGGCCTAAGTTTATAAGTTATTTTCAGTAAAGTGTGGTATATATTCCAAAGCACAGCATTAAACTATACACTTCGTAAGAGAAAAATCTATATAGCGTATTTAAAACTAAAATGCATTTATTTTAAAATCCTGCCGCTCTTTAGTATATAAAATTTTACCTCGACACAGAAATATATTTTATCCTCATAAATATTTTTAAATAGTCATGTTTTATCCTGTAATATTCTACATTCGCTTTTGCAGAAAATAATTTCCATGAGCGATTTCAAGTTGTAAAAACTTAAAATAACATTTGTAAAATTAGACGTTTGGCTGTTAAGGTTTAGATATTTAGATATCTACTATTAGACTAGCTTGAAAGCTAGAGGTTTTTTTTTTTTTCAAATAAAGGATTTTCATTCTTCTCAACGTCGTTACGAGTGTAAAAAAGAAATAAAAAAAACTGTAGCCACAGAAATTTCATACAATTATCGCGCAATAAAAAAACAAGTTTTTTGTTCATCTTCAAATAGCTGTAACATAAACTAATTCCATTGCATGCATAAAATTGTGTCGAAGTTAAAATTATTTTCCAGAACTTCGAAAAGAAAAAAATTATAGTAGAGCTGTCTAAAAATAAATTTGAGTGAGCATACACTAAAATTAAGTGAAAACTTTTTTTTCGGTCAGTATACCCCATATTGTTAATATTTATTAATTCATCTTATTTATATTGGAAATACCAGCAATTCAAAACAAAAAATTCACATTTGGCCGAATGAGATATTAGAATAGATATACTCAGATAAATGACGAAATAAAAATTTCGCAGTTAAACAATATCATTCCAAAACTTCGCTATAAGTAAACGGTTTTACCAGGACTACGAAAGAAAGTATTTTATTACTATATATATTTTGAAATAAAAATTACGTCACTACATCATCCCTGTCTTAGCTGCAGTTCTTAACCATCCCAGAATCCTTAGCCTATAAAACTGGACGAAAATCTATAAATTACGAACTCCAAATTCTTACACTAAAATTTTATAAGCTAAGTCGCGATATGACTGTACAGTTAAAGCGACTTTCTAAATATATTTAAATTTAAATAGTGAAACATATATGTCATTATCCCTATATGTCAATCACCTGTTTAGCAACCACAATATTAAAACATTAAGATTATACGGCACCTGTAAGTTAATTCACAGCGAAGAAAACACTAACAAGACTTTTAGCACTGACACTGTATAGAACCCGAAACCACGTGCTATAGGAGTAGTAGGGTGTCCCCCAAGGATCCAAACACCACTGGCATCTTAATCACACTGCGGTGTTTTCTGGCCCCGACGTCTTGCATCAGAGCGGCGCTCCGATCGCTAGGGCACGACGCGTGACGGTTAGAGTTCTCTCCCGCCCCCACATTTCATCCCCCTCCTCCGCCCCCCATGTAAGTGTGGCCACAGACATATCGCACCCCGGTGACAAATCCAGCATTTTCAGGTGGATTCTATCTCCTTATATAGGTAATACTCAGATAGCATCTCACTTGTATTCCAGATAAAGTTGAACAAAATTGAATTCGCCGTCGCCTTTGCCTAAATAGGTTCGCTGCCGTCGACGCCCCTATCAGGTGCACCCAATCTCGGGTGTATGTGCCATATGACAGGGGTGGCCAAAAGTTCATGTACCGAGATAATTTATCATACGATATTATTGCTGTTATTAAAATAGATAAATGTTCACCTTATACCAGCATTACTAATGGAATTCTCTAGCATTTCTGATAATGTTCACATCTTGTCACACCTATTCTGCACGGCTGTTTTCTGTCAAAGGAGGCTGGTGGAAGCTTCGGTATAGAAGGTCCTTAATCCCACACTTTGAGGATTTTATAGGTTGGGCTTAAGGGGTCAACCCAAATATTTGATCGTTTTCAAGATGGACGATGAAAAATAAAATGTAAGGTTAAATGAAAACCTATATTAATAAAAATGAATTACCAAATGGTTGTTGCCCCTTCACTTGAGAACGACTCGACCGATTTGGCTGATTTTTTGTTTTGTTGTGTTCGTAATTGTCAGGACAAGGTTTGTATGAAAGAACATTCTTGGAAAATCCACGGGAAAAGTTGGAAATGTGAAATGAGGCACAATTGGAGAGTTCTGCTGTCAATTGTTTACATAACGAAAGTATTGTTTACGGTGTTCACATAGGGCTTTGGAAACAAGGCCTATATTATAATACTGGACCTTAACAAATTCTGATACTATCGATGTAATTAATACATTTGTGAAAATAATTCTTGAAGAATAAAATCCACGAAAATAAAGCAGCCACATAACTTTCTCTACCCTCGACATGGAAAATATCATTTTCTCACTTCACATTTTGATGTAGAATAAGCTGTCGTTTTGCAGTGAGTATGCTATATCGGAAGTCTGTAACAAATCCTATCCACTGATACGTCACTCATAGCTGTAGGCTTTGTATTAGTTGAGAAATAGGCCTAGGGATTATTATCAGAGACCCTAAGCATCTAAAAGAAGACAAAATGGGATGGAACATTTTCAGTCCTACGCGTAGGCCTACAGTATATTATGTCCCAGGTTTTTGGGAAGTAAAGTATGAAAGTGATATTGAATTTCTTTTTTACTTCAGCCCCGAAACGGTTGTATGGTAATAAGAGAGTGAGAAATACAATTTTCTGTCAAGACAATACAATCTTATGTAACCGGAATTTCTTTTTCTTCTTATTTGCACTCCTCCCAGGCATGGTGTGTAGAAGCAATGGAATGCAACATTCGACATCCTCTATGAGCCATAAAAAGCTATATCTAGCGTTTTCTGAGGGAATAGTCTGAGTGCCATATGTCGTTCTTCCTCATTTCGAATTCTTCATACATATTATATAAGGACCTAGAAGTTTCAACACCGAAATTCCTCCATAAGTTAATTTCATATTACAAACTACAAAACCCGGGCGACGCCGGGCCATTTAAGCTAGTAAAAAATAAGTTTTACTGAGAACCGATGGTTCGAAAGCGCAAAAAATGCACGTTTTCTGCCGGTTTTTCACTTACAACTCGCGAACGAAATCGAAAATAAAAAATCCAACTTCGAGGTGCGTTCGCCCACCTATTAGTGCACCTATGTTTAAAATTTCAGATCTCTGCGTTCAGTAGATTTCGCTGGGCATCGCGGACAGACAGAAGGACAAACACTTCCTTTTATTAATATAGATAGTTTGTCTTAACAATTGTGTTAACTGTTTTCTTTGCGGTCCGATACGGGTTTATATACTGTCAATATTGACAAGGCGGAGTTAACCACATTTTAGTAAAATCAGATGAAATGATATTGCTTATTCTTGTGTCGTAATATTAACACCCTTGGCGTTACAGAGGTTTTTCGCCATAGGATGTACCTCCTACCATTACACACTAATATTAACATAAAAGCCTTGAGTACCTATAAATTATGGTATTCCTGTATTTGCCTTACTTGTGAACAAAGCAAAAAAGAAATTAACACACTTGCTCACTTAATTCTGGGATTAGTTTTTCCCATTTTATTTTAACAATGTATAGAAAGTTCCCCATTTCCTTCAAAGTTTTCATATTCTTTGTAGTTGTTAATTTCTTATATGCTAGTTCTACGTTAATTCCTAGGAATTTTCTATTCAAAAATACTTGTCTGATCGTTTCAGTTTCTGGACATTTTATAATTATGTGCTCAGCGTCTTCTCTATTTAGACATAAAAGACATCCTCCTTTCTCAAAATTCCTTCTTATGCCCCTGAGTTTCCATACCCCAACCCGCCACCATGCTAAACCCATTCTTTGTTTCTTGGAGCAACCTGAGACATATTTTTCCAATCCCCACATTTCTTTCATTTTAATATAGAACACTAGGGATCTTTTTCCCTTCATTACAGCTACATGGTTTTGTCTCTGAATATCGTTGCATCTTCTACTAACGATCTTGGTGAGCGTTATTGTGTTTTTCTCAGGGTTCAGAACTGAGTTCCAAATCCATTTTAGTCCTATCTCGTCCAATAGTTTCGTAATACCGTGAACTCTGCTCCTATTACCATAAAATCAAATATAAATAACTAGCATGTCCCGCGGCTCCGCCCGCGATAATTATTTCAAAAATTAAAAATTAAGAGCATAATAATTAAATCATTATATTTATTAACACCTAAATCACGTGGACTACATACCACGATTAGATAGCGTCGCCTGGTAAAAGCGACCTCAGATTAGAGTTCCTTGGTCCAGAAAACCCCTGTATAGTGAGTTTCGTCCAGATAAAACAATGTTTGACCATATTAGGGCTTACAACATTCAAGCGATCGCGAAAGTTTCATTTCCAAGGTATGACAAAAATAGACAAAGCCAACTGTAATTGTCAAACTTCCATTTAATTTAATTCCAAACCCATCTGAAACCCACTGGCAACAATATGTTTTAATGTCAAATGTGATTCGGATTCGATAATTCTGTGTAAAAAGGGATTAAGTATTCTCAGAAACATTTGATTTTTGGCATTTAAAATTAGAATTTTTCAAAATCCTTTCTTAGTGAGCACCTACATTATGAAACGAGGGTACTGTCAAAATTCCAAGTCTCTACCTGTTATAGTTTAGGCTGTAGGTTGATTCCTGTCAGTCAGTCAGTCAGGACAAAGCCTTTTATATATATATAGAGAAGAGATGAACGCTTTTTAGGTAGATTTCGAAGAAAAATCTACCTATTGCAATGGATACCACTTCATGATTTTCGAAAAATTCTTTCATATCTTTACGTTTCATGCTCCCCTAAGTACGAAACCACCGCCCGATCAAAAAAAATTTTGTGATATTAATATATATATATAAATATATATATATTTATATCTTTACACGATAGCGGCCGTAATTTTGAAGATATTTGAACCAAATTTTAATATGTTATTTCTAGGCCCAATAGTTCGGACAAGTTCGTTAATGAGCAAAATTGGCCCAAGGGGGTGGTCGGGGGAGGGGGTTGAAATTTTTAAAAATGTATATCTCGACCCCTATGAAGTATAGAGGGAAACTTTGTTTGAATAAATTAGAGTACTCGCTACGGAGTTCACAGTGACACCAACGATTCGGGGGTTCGAGTGAGGGTGTGGGTGGGGGATGAAAATTAGAAACTTTTGAAACCACGTCTTGTGGGGTATCGTTGAAAAGCTCTTGATGAGTACTCTACAAATCAATAAATAGTTTCTTTATAGCTCTCGTATGACGCGAGATTTTAATGTTTGAAAATAATAACACTTAAAAGAATTTTTATTCATTGTTGATCTTGCGCACGGCCTCCCAGAATATTATATCCTATTCTTGTTGTCAAAACAAATGATTGTAGGCTCTTCCTCTTTACTGCAGGTTTGCCATGCCAAGGCTAAAAAAGAAGAGTGCTGCGCAGCGATAATAAATTAAACCAAAATCACTTTGAAATCTACCTCAGCCTGTAGGCCTGCCTAAAGGGATTTTTATTATTAACGTTGGAATTAATATACCGTGCAAGAAATTGAATCTCGTGCTTAATGGGTCCACCAAAATATTTGATCGTTTTCAAGATGGACGATAAAAAAAGAAAATGTAAGATTAAATGAAAATATGGAAATCAAGAAGAGAGAGAAGCAAATGTGTTTTCTGTAGATAGCTAATTTCTCAAGAATAATTAATAGCTCTCGTTGAAAATTCGCGTATGCTGTATCATTTTCGAGCTATGAGAAATGATATTCTCTTCTTTCTGAAGGGTGGTGCAGCCCTTGTTAGAAACACTTTCTTTACAGCACGGCTTTTGAATACATTATGCACGCCATATTTCATTATTTCAGTCTATCCTATTTTACTGCTTTTCCTCCGCGTTTAGAGTATATAGACAGTGTCATCTCGGATGCGTAATGGAGTGAACTTCGTCGCCATTGCTGCCCTTTGCCATTCATCTTTCCGCACAACATCTGTTCCTGTTTGCTCCGATATTTCACTTTCACTACATCTATATGGGACTTCGCAACGGGAAAACGGGTCTGCTTATTCCATTGAGCATATTATTATGTTTGTCACAGGTTTTAATAATATAATAATAATAATAATAATAATAATAATAATAATAATAATAATAATAATAGGCCTAATAATAAAATCAAGTAAACTGATATAACAAAGTACCAGTATGTTTTTGTTGAATCAATTATAATTGCAATTATGATATGCAAAAAATAAGTTTTTCTAATCAGATTAAAATCGACCAGCGTCAGCAGAACTACAGATTTGTGATACCTTGACAATCGCCCACTCACATAAAAAATAAATAAATAAAATAAATAAATAAATAAATAAAAACATGTCAAATCGGCCGGCTCCGGAATTTGATCCATTTAGCCAACTCAGTCAGTTTGACGGTGTCGTTTGATAAGCATAAGTGAAGGAATATTGTTAACTGTCATTAATTATACCGGTAGACAAAAATTAAAAAACATGTGACCTTTAATTAGTCGTTACTCTGGTACCGATCAACCGATTAGGTCCAAAATTATTAGGGTTCTTGCCATGGACGTTATGCATGCATATACCAAGTTTCATGATAATCCGATAAAGCATATTTGAGTTATGGGGCCTTTTGTTATATAATACCATAAAAATGCACTAAATTGGGCGTTATTCCGGTACCGGCCAACCGATTTGGTCCAATATCAACAGACTTCTTCCCATGGACATTATAAATGTGTATACCAAGTTTCATGAAAATCCGATAAAGCGTATTTGAGTTATGGCGCTTTTAAAAAAAAACCACTAGATTGGGTTTGACGCCGGTACCGGTGAACCGATTTGGTTCAGTAACAATAGGGTTCTTGCCATGGACATTATAAATGCGTATACCAAGTTTGATGAAAATCCGATAAAGCGTATTTGAGTTATGGCGCGTACAGACACACGGACAGAGAGACAGACAGACGGACAGACAATTTTCCGTCCCCCACACACAATCTCATAAAGTACCATTCTGGCACTTAATAATATCGCCTACTGGTATTAATAATACATGATTTTTTAATATGTCCGAGGTCCTGTCAGCCTATCAAATTTGATATTTTCCACGGTCTAATATATGTTACTATACCCACAGGCTTGAATATGTATCGTTTCCTTAGGGACCCCAAAATTAAATCTTTCGGGGTATCCAACATTCCTCCGTTACGCCACTGATAATATGTATTATAATAACCCCTAACCTAAAGTAGCCCCTAGACCATATTGATAGAAAATTATATTTTCTCACAAATTATATTTTCTTTCAATGTTAAGAACCGTTTGAACGTCTAGGATGTTTACTGTCGATATTTCCTTTAATATCAGTTTGTGAGACTGCGAAGTGATTTTTTTTTTTTAATCATCCGATTCTGTAAAACGAAAAAAATTATGAAAATAGACCAGCGTCTGTTTCTTTCTTTGATTTATCTTTTTCGCACAGTGTAAGAGTCAATGCTAGAAAATCCAAATCCGAACTAGAAAATATTTCGAAATTCACTATAAAAGAACACTGAAACAGCCACGATCATGCAGCACGAATATTTTTGCCAGAATGAATATTGATGAGAATATTAAAGAGAATATTGACAATGTTATTGAACGTTTAGGGGGCCCATAAGAGCTAAAACTTTTCTTTGGTTTTAATGAATTTCATCTTTTATTTGAGGGTAATTGTATAGTATAAATGTTTGGAAATTTTTTTTTTTTTTTTTTTAGCCTAAACCCTCAAAAATATATTTACAACCTTGAAGCGAAAAATCAAGAAACCTGTAGATATATATATATATTGGAAGGATATAATATAGACTCAAAGAATTTCTGATATGAAGCGATAAATGTTATAAGTTGTTAATTCCAATAGGAGCGTTAGGTTAGAAGAGTATAAACTTATAATGCGCGTGTGTATAATATTATAATTTTATTCAAGTAAGCAATCGATCATAACCAAATAAGTTTTTCGTACCTTGTTTAGATAATAGAATCTTATATTTATAGAATATATATATTCCAAGTCAATATTAAAAACAGTAGTATTAAATAACTTATTCACAGAATAAAAGTCAAATAATGATAAAAGGTTATGATTATAATATAATGTACAAAAAGTGTTAATAATTGAAATTTATTAAGAATTGGATATAAATAAGCTTATTTAGCTTTTACAAATTGTATTAAAAGTAATACTTATTCAAAATTGCTTACAGGTATACAATTCTGAATAAGGATTCAATACCCAAAAAATGTGATATAGTCATATATAAAATTAGCGTGGTATAACTACATAAATATAAGTTACCTATAAAAATCTTGTCAAAGTCTAAAAGCTAAGAAAGTTTTTATATCAGAGCGATAAATATTTGAAGTTTCACATCATGTAGTACTTTACCATGTTTTTTATGTAATTAGTAGAAATTATGTGGAGAGTCTGTTCTCTTATATTGTTATTATATATTTCCGAAGATCAGAATAGCTTATCCAGTTTGTAGTTCTATATGAGTGTCAAATATTATTCATATCAAATTATACTGAAGAATATGCGTCCAAGTATTTATATTATATTGGATGGTATTTAACCTAACTTATTTAGGAGCTGAAAGCCAATTGAATTGATAAAATTTCTTCAATAAAGCGTAGACGTTGCACTATATTATTATCTGATATATAAACACTACTTATTTTTAGTAGTAGTATCAATAACTGTTATATGCTACTTCGTTGATGATATTGATGATTGCAGGATTATCAGGAACTTAATTATTCGCTTCTAGTCGTAGGTTGTTTACTTGGAAATGTACATTTCGGCACAAAGATGTACCATCTTCAGTCCATAGTCTTTAAGTAAAAATACAATAAGAAATTAATTAAAACCACGTAAAAAAGTGAATATAAATATTAGGGTCATTGAGTTATTGAGATAGATATAAATCTAAAGTGAATTGAATGATAATTTCAAACACTAACCTTGTAATCAATTGTAGATCTATGTGAGTATAACCATGTTGAGTACTATGTAGATACTAACGGGTAGTATAATCTAAGCGTAGATCTTAGGCTACTAGAGCGAGTTCGAAAAGGGGGTTGTGTTCAATTAAGTTTTCATTAAGGATATTGTTTTTGTTTTTATATATTTCTAGAGATTCTAATGTGTTTAATTTTCTATCTTTTTTGTGTTTGTGGATAACAGTTAGTGTATTTTCAATTTTGTCATGTTTGTGGTTGTGTGTGATTAAGTGCTTGGCATATGCAGATTTATATCTTCTATGTTTGTAGTCAAGCATGTGTTCTTTGTATCTTAATTTGAATTTCCTCCCGGTTTGCCCTATATATAATTTGTTACAATCCAGACATTCTAACTTATATACACCATTGTTATCGTAAATGTCTTCTTTATTGTTATTTATATTGTAGAGTTTATTCTTTAAGTTGTTATTAGTTTTGTATGCAATGCGGAAGTTGTTTCTTTCTAGTATTTTTGTTATTTTGTGTATTTTGTTGTCTGTATAATCAAAAGTAGCAAAATTTAGTTTTTTGTTATCTTTAATAGGAGTCAACTGGCTATTATTGTTACGTATAATCGAGGCTTTTCTTTTAAATTTATTAACTATCTTGTGGACTGTTTGTTTATTGTAACCATTATTTTGAGCTATTTGGATAATAGTTCTATATTCTTTATCATAAGCTTTTTTGCTTAGTGGTAAGTTTATCATTCTATAAACCATACTATTAATGGCTGAAATTTTCTGTTTAAAAGGATGATTAGAATGTTTATTTATCATGGTGTCTGTATATGTAGATTTCCTAAATATATTAAACAAGATTTTATTGTGTTGTCTAGTCATTTCTATGTCTAGAAAAGAAAGTTTATTTTCACATTCTTTTTCTAGTGTGAAAGTTAAGTTTTGGTTCAATTTATTGAAATCTTGTAATATTTCTTCTGGTTTGTTTTTATTGCAAATAATGAAAATGTCATCCACATAGCGATAATAAGCTTTAATATTATGTTTATGAATTAATTTATTTACAAGTGTATTTTCTAAATTTTGAAGGAAAATTTCTGAAACAGTACCAGATAAAGGGGAACCCATGGCTAGACCTTCTTTTTGGAGGTAAATTTTATTGTTAAATTTGAAGTAGTTTTGTTTCAAGATATGCGAAATCATATTAACTATTTGTTCGGTTACTAATGGATTTTCTTTGGTTGTGAGCAGATTGTTGTGTAGTATATTAAGTGTATTATCTATAGGAATGTTTGTATATAAGTTTTTAATATCTAACGATATTAGAATTTCATTTTTGTTCAGTGTGATGTCTTTTATTTTATTAGCAAAATCTATTGAATTTTTAATTGTGTATTTATTAGTTAGTTTGATTTTATCTTTAATAATGTTTGACATAGTTTTAGAAATTCTATAGGTAGGAGCATTAGTGAAGTTTACAACGGGCCTAATCGGATAGTTATTTTTATGAGTTTTTATTTGAGCTCTTAAGTATGGAATTTTGGGGTTCATATTAATGCTATTTCTTATGTCGTGTTCATTGAGTATAAGGTCAGATGCTTTTATGATGTTCTTAATTTGTGTTTGGAATTTTTCCGTAGGGTCTTTTTCTATTTCTGAGATGTTGTTATCTGCAAAGAACTCTAATGTTTTAGCAATATAATCTTCATTATCTATCAAGACTATGGTATTTCCTTTATCAGCCTTCGTATGCTTGATGTTGCTGTTTTTTAATTTTTCATTAATTTCTTTTAGGTTTTTGAGATTAGTAAATTTTTTATTTGAAGTAGATGGATTGTCTATATATGTTTCTTTTATTACTGTAGCAAGATCGTTTCTTAGCTGTGGCTGTTTTTGCAATGGAGCATTGGATATAGCTGTTTCAGTATCTATAATTAACGTTTCAATTTTCTTTTTGGTAGGCATTTCAAAGTTAAATTTATATCCTTGTTGAAGAATTTTCGTTTCTTGTTCATTGAAAGTAGTTTTTGTCAAGTTGAGAACACGTGGATAGAATTTGATATCTATGGGTGAGTGGGGCTCGTGATTATCTATTGTGTTTGTTCTAGTTTGTTTATGTTTTACTAAGTTTTCTATCTTTTTGTTCATATTCTGATATTTTTTGTCTATTTCTATTTGTAATTTTGTATGTATATCGTTGTGAATGTATGTCCATTGTTGTTGAAAGATTTTACCTGCATGTAAATGTTGATCATATATTTGATTCGTAAGAAATTCTTTCTTTTTGTATAGAAATTTTATTTCATTGTTTAGCCATAGTCTCTTAGCTTGAAGAATAGTAGTGTTAGCTGTCGGGTGTTTAGATGTGGTTTTCAAATTAATGTATTTGGGTATCAGTCCTTTTTGCTTGCATAATTTATTAAAGTAAATATTAGCTGTGGTTTTCATTAATTTTCTCTTCGTATTGGTAAATGTATTGATGAGCCTAGCTTGGCTTGCTATATCAGTATTAATGAATTTCATCTTTTATTTGAGGGTAATTGTATAGTATAAATGTTTGGAAATTTTTTTTTTTTTTTTTTTAGCCTAAACCCTCAAAAATATATTTACAACCTTGAAGCGAAAAATCAAGAAACCTGTAGATATATATATATATTGGAAGGATATAATATAGACTCAAAGAATTTCTGATATGAAGCGATAAATGTTATAAGTTGTTAATTCCAATAGGAGCGTTAGGTTAGAAGAGTATAAACTTATAATGCGCGTGTGTATAATATTATAATTTTATTCAAGTAAGCAATCGATCATAACCAAATAAGTTTTTCGTACCTTGTTTAGATAATAGAATCTTATATTTATAGAATATATATATTCCAAGTCAATATTAAAAACAGTAGTATTAAATAACTTATTCACAGAATAAAAGTCAAATAATGATAAAAGGTTATGATTATAATATAATGTACAAAAAGTGTTAATAATTGAAATTTATTAAGAATTGGATATAAATAAGCTTATTTAGCTTTTACAAATTGTATTAAAAGTAATACTTATTCAAAATTGCTTACAGGTATACAATTCTGAATAAGGATTCAATACCCAAAAAATGTGATATAGTCATATATAAAATTAGCGTGGTATAACTACATAAATATAAGTTACCTATAAAAATCTTGTCAAAGTCTAAAAGCTAAGAAAGTTTTTATATCAGAGCGATAAATATTTGAAGTTTCACATCATGTAGTACTTTACCATGTTTTTTATGTAATTAGTAGAAATTATGTGGAGAGTCTGTTCTCTTATATTGTTATTATATATTTCCGAAGATCAGAATAGCTTATCCAGTTTGTAGTTCTATATGAGTGTCAAATATTATTCATATCAAATTATACTGAAGAATATGCGTCCAAGTATTTATATTATATTGGATGGTATTTAACCTAACTTATTTAGGAGCTGAAAGCCAATTGAATTGATAAAATTTCTTCAATAAAGCGTAGACGTTGCACTATATTATTATCTGATAAATACCATCCAATATAATATAAATACTTGGACGCATATTCTTCAGTATAATTTGATATGAATAATATTTGACACTCATATAGAACTACAAACTGGATAAGCTATTCTGATCTTCGGAAATATATAATAACAATATAAGAGAACAGACTCTCCACATAATTTCTACTAATTACATAAAAAACATGGTAAAGTACTACATGATGTGAAACTTCAAATATTTATCGCTCTGATATAAAAACTTTCTTAGCTTTTAGACTTTGACAAGATTTTTATAGGTAACTTATATTTATGTAGTTATACCACGCTAATTTTATATATGACTATATCACATTTTTTGGGTATTGAATCCTTATTCAGAATTGTATACCTGTAAGCAATTTTGAATAAGTATTACTTTTAATACAATTTGTAAAAGCTAAATAAGCTTATTTATATCCAATTCTTAATAAATTTCAATTATTAACACTTTTTGTACATTATATTATAATCATAACCTTTTATCATTATTTGACTTTTATTCTGTGAATAAGTTATTTAATACTACTGTTTTTAATATTGACTTGGAATATATATATTCTATAAATATAAGATTCTATTATCTAAACAAGGTACGAAAAACTTATTTGGTTATGATCGATTGCTTACTTGAATAAAATTATAATATTATACACACGCGCATTATAAGTTTATACTCTTCTAACCTAACGCTCCTATTGGAATTAACAACTTATAACATTTATCGCTTCATATCAGAAATTCTTTGAGTCTATATTATATCCTTCCAATATATATATATATCTACAGGTTTCTTGATTTTTCGCTTCAAGGTTGTAAATATATTTTTGAGGGTTTAGGCTAAAAAAAAAAAAAAAAAAAAATTTCCAAACATTTATACTATACAATTACCCTCAAATAAAAGATGAAATTCATTAATACTGATATAGCAAGCCAAGCTAGGCTCATCAATACATTTACCAATACGAAGAGAAAATTAATGAAAACCACAGCTAATATTTACTTTAATAAATTATGCAAGCAAAAAGGACTGATACCCAAATACATTAATTTGAAAACCACATCTAAACACCCGACAGCTAACACTACTATTCTTCAAGCTAAGAGACTATGGCTAAACAATGAAATAAAATTTCTATACAAAAAGAAAGAATTTCTTACGAATCAAATATATGATCAACATTTACATGCAGGTAAAATCTTTCAACAACAATGGACATACATTCACAACGATATACATACAAAATTACAAATAGAAATAGACAAAAAATATCAGAATATGAACAAAAAGATAGAAAACTTAGTAAAACATAAACAAACTAGAACAAACACAATAGATAATCACGAGCCCCACTCACCCATAGATATCAAATTCTATCCACGTGTTCTCAACTTGACAAAAACTACTTTCAATGAACAAGAAACGAAAATTCTTCAACAAGGATATAAATTTAACTTTGAAATGCCTACCAAAAAGAAAATTGAAACGTTAATTATAGATACTGAAACAGCTATATCCAATGCTCCATTGCAAAAACAGCCACAGCTAAGAAACGATCTTGCTACAGTAATAAAAGAAACATATATAGACAATCCATCTACTTCAAATAAAAAATTTACTAATCTCAAAAACCTAAAAGAAATTAATGAAAAATTAAAAAACAGCAACATCAAGCATACGAAGGCTGATAAAGGAAATACCATAGTCTTGATAGATAATGAAGATTATATTGCTAAAACATTAGAGTTCTTTGCAGATAACAACATCTCAGAAATAGAAAAAGACCCTACGGAAAAATTCCAAACACAAATTAAGAACATCATAAAAGCATCTGACCTTATACTCAATGAACACGACATAAGAAATAGCATTAATATGAACCCCAAAATTCCATACTTAAGAGCTCAAATAAAAACTCATAAAAATAACTATCCGATTAGGCCCGTTGTAAACTTCACTAATGCTCCTACCTATAGAATTTCTAAAACTATGTCAAACATTATTAAAGATAAAATCAAACTAACTAATAAATACACAATTAAAAATTCAATAGATTTTGCTAATAAAATAAAAGACATCACACTGAACAAAAATGAAATTCTAATATCGTTAGATATTAAAAACTTATATACAAACATTCCTATAGATAATACACTTAATATACTACACAACAATCTGCTCACAACCAAAGAAAATCCATTAGTAACCGAACAAATAGTTAATATGATTTCGCATATCTTGAAACAAAACTACTTCAAATTTAACAATAAAATTTACCTCCAAAAAGAAGGTCTAGCCATGGGTTCCCCTTTATCTGGTACTGTTTCAGAAATTTTCCTTCAAAATTTAGAAAATACACTTGTAAATAAATTAATTCATAAACATAATATTAAAGCTTATTATCGCTATGTGGATGACATTTTCATTATTTGCAATAAAAACAAACCAGAAGAAATATTACAAGATTTCAATAAATTGAACCAAAACTTAACTTTCACACTAGAAAAAGAATGTGAAAATAAACTTTCTTTTCTAGACATAGAAATGACTAGACAACACAATAAAATCTTGTTTAATATATTTAGGAAATCTACATATACAGACACCATGATAAATAAACATTCTAATCATCCTTTTAAACAGAAAATTTCAGCCATTAATAGTATGGTTTATAGAATGATAAACTTACCACTAAGCAAAAAAGCTTATGATAAAGAATATAGAACTATTATCCAAATAGCTCAAAATAATGGTTACAATAAACAAACAGTCCACAAGATAGTTAATAAATTTAAAAGAAAAGCCTCGATTATACGTAACAATAATAGCCAGTTGACTCCTATTAAAGATAACAAAAAACTAAATTTTGCTACTTTTGATTATACAGACAACAAAATACACAAAATAACAAAAATACTAGAAAGAAACAACTTCCGCATTGCATACAAAACTAATAACAACTTAAAGAATAAACTCTACAATATAAATAACAATAAAGAAGACATTTACGATAACAATGGTGTATATAAGTTAGAATGTCTGGATTGTAACAAATTATATATAGGGCAAACCGGGAGGAAATTCAAATTAAGATACAAAGAACTCATGCTTGACTACAAACATAGAAGATATAAATCTGCATATGCCAAGCACTTAATCACACACAACCACAAACATGACAAAATTGAAAATACACTAACTGTTATCCACAAACACAAAAAAGATAGAAAATTAAACACATTAGAATCTCTAGAAATATATAAAAACAAAAACAATATCCTTAATGAAAACTTAATTGAACACAACCCCCTTTTCGAACTCGCTCTAGTAGCCTAAGATCTACGCTTAGATTATACTACCCGTTAGTATCTACATAGTACTCAACATGGTTATACTCACATAGATCTACAATTGATTACAAGGTTAGTGTTTGAAATTATCATTCAATTCACTTTAGATTTATATCTATCTCAATAACTCAATGACCCTAATATTTATATTCACTTTTTTACGTGGTTTTAATTAATTTCTTATTGTATTTTTACTTAAAGACTATGGACTGAAGATGGTACATCTTTGTGCCGAAATGTACATTTCCAAGTAAACAACCTACGACTAGAAGCGAATAATTAAGTTCCTGATAATCCTGCAATCATCAATATCATCAACGAAGTAGCATATAACAGTTATTGATACTACTACTAAAAATAAGTAGTGTTTATATATCAGATAATAATATAGTGCAACGTCTACGCTTTATTGAAGAAATTTTATCAATTCAATTGGCTTTCAGCTCCTAAATAAGTTAGGTTAAATACCATCCAATATAATATAAATACTTGGACGCATATTCTTCAGTATAATTTGATATGAATAATATTTGACACTCATATAGAACTACAAACTGGATAAGCTATTCTGATCTTCGGAAATATATAATAACAATATAAGAGAACAGACTCTCCACATAATTTCTACTAATTACATAAAAAACATGGTAAAGTACTACATGATGTGAAACTTCAAATATTTATCGCTCTGATATAAAAACTTTCTTAGCTTTTAGACTTTGACAAGATTTTTATAGGTAACTTATATTTATGTAGTTATACCACGCTAATTTTATATATGACTATATCACATTTTTTGGGTATTGAATCCTTATTCAGAATTGTATACCTGTAAGCAATTTTGAATAAGTATTACTTTTAATACAATTTGTAAAAGCTAAATAAGCTTATTTATATCCAATTCTTAATAAATTTCAATTATTAACACTTTTTGTACATTATATTATAATCATAACCTTTTATCATTATTTGACTTTTATTCTGTGAATAAGTTATTTAATACTACTGTTTTTAATATTGACTTGGAATATATATATTCTATAAATATAAGATTCTATTATCTAAACAAGGTACGAAAAACTTATTTGGTTATGATCGATTGCTTACTTGAATAAAATTATAATATTATACACACGCGCATTATAAGTTTATACTCTTCTAACCTAACGCTCCTATTGGAATTAACAACTTATAACATTTATCGCTTCATATCAGAAATTCTTTGAGTCTATATTATATCCTTCCAATATATATATATATCTACAGGTTTCTTGATTTTTCGCTTCAAGGTTGTAAATATATTTTTGAGGGTTTAGGCTAAAAAAAAAAATTTCCAAACATTTTCTTTGGTTATACAGCCATTTCATAAAATATGAGGAATTTTCCCCTCAAAGAGAGAAGTTCTAAAATTATTGTAATTGGGTGGTCAAAAATAAGTTTAAAACCTCAAATTCTCTGAATATTAAGGACTTAGGTGTATCTGAAGTGGTTTCATGTGTAAAATCTGTCGATTTACTTATTTATTGCGTTGGGTTACTTTTTTTTGCCATTTTTAGCATGATTTTAACACTCTTTAATATCAAGTAGTCAAGAGTAATCAGCTATGTCCATTTTCATTTGAGAAAATATACATCTTAAGGTACAATTTGGTATAAAATTAACTTCAAAAAATATGTGTGGTTAATTACTGTGTAAAATAACAAACAAGTGACTTTTTGTCCCACCCGTAACAGTGATAGTTTTGTTAAATTATTACTGATGAGTTAAATAAATGTTCTGACAACCTGGAAACAGTTTATAATTTGTATTTAATCCCTCATACCTACATTAATAACAATATTAAGACCCTAACAGTAATAGGAGAACAGCAAATGAACTTTTGTTTAGCATCATTAAAATCAGTGTCCAAATTATGTCCCACCCGTAATAGATTTTGAAAAAAAGAAACAAATTTAAAATATTTAAAATAAATTTTAAATAATGCTTTGCATGTAGTGTGGAGGAGAAGGCATTGTAAATTTTACAGAATGTGAAGAACCAATTCTAGTTTATTATTTATGATATGTAATAAACAAAAATAGTTTTTATAATTTGCTAGAATGTCCCACCCGTAATTATGAAATAGCTGTATAGGAAGTTATTTATGGCGGGCTCTGGATAGAGGAAGTATTTACGGCGGACTCAATGTAAGCGCGGCAAGGAATCTCCGTGTTCTATAAAATAGATCATTATTCCTTTAGACTGCTTAGGAATTGTCTCTTTCCATTAAGTAAGTAAGAAGTTATGTGTTATTTAAAACTTCTTGGACTGCTTTAGATGCACTGTTCATAATAAATTTAGATCTACATATTGTTTGTAATTACCTTTGCTCCAGTGGTTTAGTTAGGGTGTGTTTTCTTCATTTGTACGTCTCTTCGTAGTCATGTTGCAAAACTAGTCTTTGTATCAAATAAAACTATCACACGCTTACAAAATTATTATATGTCACTGTTTTAGAATTCGCGCCTTCGAAACACGACACCCGTACCAAACGTACCGCGGCCATTACTGTCGACACCTGCACCAACACCTGCACCAAAGATTCAGCCGAAAATTCAGGTATAACGTATGTTTTTTCGGGGAACTATTGTATATTTTCCTATTAGTTAATTATCTTTATTTTTTATAGAATGGTAGGATGTATCTTTATTGGAATCTTTGCCTAAGGACAGTTATCCTTCGGTTTATTCTCTCTAGCTAACCCAAAGTCACTACAATATGAGCGTTGGCAGCATTGATATCAGCGATCGAGTTGCCACCTGCCGGATCCTAATGAAACAACCATTTGTCCTAAATTGAAATTTTCGAAATAAAAATATTTATTAAGATCAATAATAAATGCTCTTTTAGCCCTTTTTATATAACAGTATTGATTAATTCAATAAATTTATGAAATCTGCGATTGTAGAGCAATATTTATCTTTGCCAATAAGAAATCTTTCATGGTTTTATTATGGAATGATTAAGCTATTGCAATAACAACAAAAAAATCTTGTATTATCTATGTAAATGCAAAGGGGTCCCACCTCCCCCTAGCTTCATGAGTCACCCCTGACCCAAGTTTCATAAAGAATAACCCCCACTTCTTATCATCCAACCCCAACCTCATGAAACTGGAATAACACATAGGCCTACTCTATACACTGATACAAGGGTTGTTTTTTTTAGTTCTGGAATTATTTTTTTCTCCATACATAGCATACATACACGGTTCTAACTATTACAGGCTTTCAATGTAATCCCCACCATTGTGTATGTGTTCCCAGCGATGCGGAAGTCTTAGGATCCCGTTGGCACTGCCTAATCTGTTGATGGTGTAAGAATGTATCAATATTTTCCAGTAGGACTAAATTTACGTTATCAAACTTTAAAAGTTACTCAGAATAGTTCATTATATTCCTATGCTCCATATTGACAAATTGTGATCATGGTCTGAAAATTATTGGACTTTTGTACTGAACAGGGAGCATTCACTCATTTTCATCAATAAATGAATGTGCAAACATGGTTTAGCACTGTTTTGCAGTATAGAAATAATATTCACTCCCACGATACTAGATCCAGTAGTCATATATACATTCTGTTCCAACGATTATCCAAATCTCTGAATAGTCATGAAATCATAGGACATAAACTGTTTGATAAACTATCTGTATCTACTCAACATACTCATATCATTGTATTTAGAAAAAAATAACATAATTGGTTAGTTTGTAACCCTTTTTATACCTTGGATGAATATTTCAACTGTAATAGTATAATTTAGCTTAAAATATGTGTTATTTGTAACTTAGAACTTAGTAATTTAGCTGTAGTTTTATATTAATTCTATTTTTAGATAAGTATTAGACTTTGTTATTGCTGTAATGGCCTAACGACAATTAAATTTATTTATTTATTATTTATTTAACTTGAATGTACTATTTGTATTACATAAAACATTTTAGCTAGCTAGGAAGGTGGGTGAAATATCTGTTTATTTACTTGCTGACAAGAGGCATTATGCAGAGTCGTATGACATGGGCATACAAATGTTGGTGCAGTGGCACGATAAATGCCTCATTAATGGTGGTGTCTATGTAGAGAAGTAGCCAGTGAACCTCTGTATATATTGCCATAAATATTTTTTGCTTATATTAATGTTTTTGTTTGCTTTATCAGTGATCGTTTCTCTAAATCACAGATCTGGCACATTGTGAACCACAGTAGCTTTTATCAGCTGATAGCTTTTGCTGCAGTGGACTGATATTTCCCCTTATTCTAGTGCTTTGCTTTGCTACCTATGCAGCGTTTGAATATGCTGATGTGATCAAAAGGTAAAATATGTAAGCGGGTTAATTTACAGACAAACAGACGAAATGCTGAATGGTTGAGTTAAAACAGGACATCGGTTTGCTTGGTCAATATTACGCTTTATACTGGATGGTTCATGAATACAGCTATAGTTGTACTTTAAGCAAGTCTGATGACCTGGTGCTCCTACATATAATATTTGCATATTTCTCACAGTAATAGGGGATGTAGGATTATAGAATAGATGTCCTGTTTTTCATTGTTGACTTCTTAGTGCTTTGCCATGTTTATTTCAAAACACAAAGTAAAAGCCCGAACTGGCCCTTTGAATCTATTGGGAACTTTCCTGGTGGGCTGCTGCTTTATGGGGTAGATTATTTTTGTTTATACCATTCACTGCAATCAAGTAATAATTAAAAACATTATATTATGTGCATGGAGCAACCGTGCATTGATGTCAGATATCAGATTTACATGCATAAGTGTGCTCAATAAGGCTCATAATACCACGTGGGACCTGTTTCATGAAACTTCAGTAAAAATACTCTTGTAGCTTACTATAAAAAAAGGGTCATCCAGAAAGTGAGTTCCGATCACTGATAAAGCATAATATTGAGCAATGCGCCAACCCCTGATAGTGCGATAGTTGGCATGCCCAAAAGCCCCTAAAGCAGATTCCACCGCAAGCCCCCATGGACCTCCCCGACAGAGCTGAACTTGGGAAAATATTGGTATTGTACACAGGGTGATCAACTTTTCAGAGAGCCACCCGTGTAGGGTGGCCATTTCTAAAATGTCAGAAAGGAGAACACTTCTTCGGTAATCTAGCATAGCATAAAACTTCGGGCATGGACGGCTGGACAGCAGATATTACATGGTAAAACCTTGATTAATTTTGCTTAATAACTGCATTTATACAAAATAAACTATTATACACTGCTTTATTGCTTTTTGAAATGTAATGAAATTCTTTGACCCACTGAGGATTAAAAGAAAGTCTTTCGTTTTGGCATTCTGGTAAATGAAGAAAAACACGCCAAACTGCAAAGAATGTACAATACAAATGGAGATTTGAACAACAATCAACAGTACGGCCAATGCCACGTACTGCACCAAACAAATGATAGTACGCTATCATCGTATGGACAAGTGTGACAACGTTAGGAATAGATTAAGATTTTTCCGCAGCACCAACGAAGCAAATAATAATATCGGCAAGCATAGGATTGGCGGCAACATACAGGAAAATACAAATTTTATTAATACGCTTTACCGATCCATCAGAGTCTCAAAAAGGGGGACAAATCAACGTTTTATGCTGGATGGAGGACTACTTAGCAAAAAGCCTTACAGTCTGGCCAAAAACCAGACGTCTGGCCACCCTACACCCGTGACATACCCTTCCAGTGGTGAGCTGGAAGAGGGGAACACACATACAAAAGTAAAAAACAAAGATGTATACTAATTTATTATATTGTTGTTAAGTATTATTTTATTTATTAAGCTAAGACACCTACAAACACAAATTTAAATGCTATTTTCTTTTACAATAATAATTTTCTGAACTAAATGCAAGCTTTTAGAAAAATCTTAAAATTAGAGTATACTCAGTTCTACCACTATTTAAAGGAAAATGAAGTTAACCCTAACTTGAAGCTCAGCTCTTATTAAGCTCACATTACACTGGTTACTTGTGTCAGTCCAGTTTATTCTTATTCTTATTCTTTATTGCTATCATCAACACCACTATGGTGTTAGGGATAGAAGTCAATTACAAATGTTTTACACATAACACATAAGAATATAACACATTAAAAAGTCATATCAAAATTGGCATTAAAATATTCATTGATGTTGTAAAATGGATGTAGTGTAAGTCACTTTTTCAATTCGTTCTTAAATTTGTTAAGACTCACAGTGTAAGCTTCAAATGGCAGTGTGTTGAATATGTCGATAGCAATTACACTAAACCAATCTTTGCTCTCAGTGAGTCTAACAGAGGGCTTGACAATAAAATAATCGAATCTAGTGGAGTGATTATGTACAACTTGCCTAGTGGTAAACTTATTCAGATTCATCTTTATGATGATTAGACAGTTCAAAATGTATTGATTTATAACAGTTAAAATACCTTCTTCTATAAACAATGGTTTGCAATGGGCATCATAGCAAGCACCTGACAGTATGCAAATAGCTTTCTTTTGCAAAATGAGGACTTGATCAATTCCAGTTCCATTCCACCATATGTGAATACCATAGATTAATATACTATGGAAAAATGCATAGTATGCTTGCTTTACATACGTTTTTTATATTTTTGGCTTCAAATGATGCAATAAATAGAGAACACAAGACAGTCTCACACAAACATAATTGATGTGATCACACCAAGAAAGTTTTGGATCAAGTGGGATGACATCAAGCTAATTACCCTCTACAAAAGTATTTGAACATTCCCTTTGTTACGAGCCCTCACAGGCCATGTGTACCAAGTAACGAACCCTAGTCACAAGCTCGGGAGAAACCTGCAGTGCCGGACTCCCCACAGCCGGACTCGGTTGGCATGTGGTTGCGTGAGTGCTTGATTTTGCTGAAGCTTTACTTTTAAAAAGTATTTGAACAGGGGTTATATACGATTTTATTAATGAGTATTGTTAGATTGTTGAATTTGCATCGATTAGCATCCTGAGCTGCAAAAATATCCACCTACTTTTTATTTATAGGTATGTCTTGATGTGTCAACTGTTCATTAAATTCTTTGCATCTACAAACTTATCATACAATACCGGTAAATGCTGTCCATGTTTAAACACTCAGAAATTCTGGAGCTGACCACTGACCAGAGAGAGAGAGACAGAGATTCAACATTCAATGCAGAATTTTCCCTTGCTGCATTCTGCACTCATTGTCTAAAACCAGGACTTTAAATATTCCAAGGAGAGTATGCCCACGACCAGGAATTTCGGAGTCAAAATCTGGGAAAACTAGGACAATATAACTACTAAAGCTTTCACAGCCGGCGTTCAATGATATTTCCATTTCCGGGCTGTATGGCCGTGGTCTGTCCATTGATATTGCTGACGTTTGACGTAGTTTGAGGCAAAACGTCAGCAATATCAACGAGACCACGGCCATACAGCCGGAAATGGAAATATCATAAAACTAGGACGGTTGGTTACCCTTAAGTTAGTTATATAGAAGAGACAGGAAATTCTAGGTGGGTGGGGGTGGCTAATTAAAATCGGAAAGTGGAACATTTGAACTGAGAGCATATTTGGTTGTAAAGGAAAAATTGAATTTAATGCATGTAATAGAAGTATGAAACTTGAAATGTCCTTTCAACTAACAAAAGATACATACAATAAGAAGTCTCTTTCATGGGGGTCAAAAATTAAACATTACAAAACAGTAATTAAACCAGAAGCACTGTACGCGGCAGAAACGCTAAACCTGAATTTCAAAGGTCAGATGGAGAAACTTGAACTAAAGGAAAGGAAGATTTTAAGAAAAATCATAGGACCAAAATTTCAGGATAATACGGTAATATACATCAAGAATGAAACCCTCTACAAGAAAATTGAAAACCTTTCAGATACTATGCGAAATAGGATAAATTTCTATGGTCATCTTCTCAGAATGGACTCTGATAGATTAACCAAACAAATCTTTGACTTCTTCCACAACCGCAAAACAAATCCCGACTGGTTTAGAGAAACTGAAAAAGACCTAGTTGAGTTAAAAATTACAGAAAATTCACTACTCGATCAAACAGCTAAAATAATAACTAAAGACGAAAATACAAGATTCCAAGACAGGTCGACACTGAAATCCAAACCTATTATCTCTGAAGAAGAGAGGAAAAGAAGATCAGAAAGAATGAAGAAATACTGGGCACTTAGGAAGGAACAACACACAAAGAAATGACTGGTTCAACGTACCCCAAAGAGGGTGAAACGAAAGAAGAGAGAGAAGTATATAATAATAATAATAATAATTTATTCATCCATTGATCAAAATACATTGATATAGGACACGTCTTTACAAATACAGAAATTACAAATTTTTCTCACACACACATGTACACTCATACAAAGTTTTTGATTTTGATACAATTCTAAAATTTTTCTATTAGCTATAATGTTTTTAAAGTAATGAAGTTGTACAGTAAATAAAAAAATTTATATCATTTTAATGACTACTTGAATTTAAACATATACACACAAAAATACATACATCCGCACATACATACATACATACACACAAAATACAAAAATACATACACATAATAAACATAATTATACAGAAAAATAAATACACATACACAACATCTTTGACTTAACATATTATGAGTTAATTCGTTTTTTTTTTTTTTTTTTTTTTTAAGTAATGACTCAGTCGGATATTTTAACATGGTAAATTATTAGTCTTAAAAATTATAGGAAATTTAAAGGTTGACGTCACTCACATGAGTTTTTGTTCTTCCATGTGAGATGTGAAATCAGCTTATTTCACAGCCAATGCCCTATTTGGAAGTGAGAGAGGACAATACTGACTGCCAGGCCTGGCTAAGCTGTAGTAGATCATTATCTCTATTGGAAGATTTTTTTTATTTAGGAAATTTGAAAAAGTGCATAAAAACTAATGGCACAGCTTGTTTGATGATACCTGACCGCACAGGACCGAGTAGACTTTGATGTAGTATCAATTGGGCTATGGTTGTATGTGTGGTGAAAACTGGTAGTTTGTTTTGGAATTATTTTAGTAATAATTTTTTCTATTAAAATCGTACGTTTAGAAAAAAATGGATGAAGAATATGATAAATTCGGAGAGGAACTGGCAGAGATACATGATGCAATGAGAAAGGTGAACTATCCTTTTGGTCAAGTTAGTGGTTGGGATGATGATACTGAAGGAATCGAAGAAGAGGATTGCCCTTGCCCATCAAAGGTTTCCGAAAAAGAAATGCTATCTGCTGCAGAAAATGGAGAGTTGGAGAAGATCATAAATCTGATTTCATCAGATCCAGCCCTCTTACATGTTAGAGACAGAGATGGTTACACACCTTTACACAGAGCTTGTTACAATGGCCATGAAAAAGTTGTAGATTTTCTTCTGGAGCATGGTGCAAATATATCTGCAGAAACTGAAGATGGATGGCAGCCTCTTCATTCAGCTTGTAAGTGGAACAATGCAAGATGTGTGGCCAAACTTTTGGAACACGGAGCAGATCCTAATGCCTCTAGCATAGGTGGTCAGACTCCCCTTCATTTAGCAGCTTCTAATAGCTTTGCCAAAGACTCACTACAGTTACTCCTACTACATCCAGATATTAGAACTGACTTAAAGAATATATCACGTGAAGAAGCAGTTGAGGTGGCAAAACGTTCTGGAAAATTTAGTGGTTTGTTTGAGATTGCTGAGACCTGTATTAACAGGCTAGACATTTGCTGTAGTAATATTTCTTCTTGAACATCTGCATGAATTGTATGAATACTCTTTAGTGTGTGTTTCATAATCAAATCAAATCAAATCAAATCTTTATTTGCATCAAACTCCTGAGTTCATCAGGAGCATTACAAATGTCCATACAGGTTATATATAGTATTATAAATGAAATATAAAACATTCCAACATACATCACCACTTCATCAGCTTAAGATTCGTCACTAATAAAATCATAAAATTCATTAACACTGTACATAGGATTATTTAATATAAACTTATAAACTTTTTAATGGCCAATTTGAAACTCTGGATTGGCAGCCTTCTCATATTGTTAGGTAGAGAATTGAACATCCTAATTGATACATTTTTGAAACTGTTTTGAGTTTTAACATAATTACAATGAGTTGTGACTATATTGTGTTTACCTCTTGTGTTATAGTTATGACACATACCATGTTCTAGATGAAAATTATAATTTTCTTTTATATACAATAAGCACTGAAAAACAAATAGCCCTGGCAGAGTCATAATTTGAATATTCCTAAAACTATTTCTACAGTGACCATTTAATGGTAAGCCACACATCAACCTAATTGCCCTTTTTTGCAATCTGAACAATTTTAAACTGTAAGTTTGATTCCCCCATAACAAAGTCCCATATGATAGGTGGCTGTGAACATGTGCAAAATACACCAGTTTCAAAACATCAAGACTAACGCAGGATCTTAATTTTCTCAGCATATAAATTCCTCTACTCACTTTGTTAGCTATACCATTCCTGTCTCCTTTCTTAATGTGTTTCTGGTACAATAAGTTATTGCGTACAGTCAGAATTAAAGTTTCTTTGTTCTTCCAATTTGAAAATGTATTGTGGATCATTTTGAGCTTAACAGTAATATCAGGTCTATAGTAAAGGAAAATGGAAGAATCTATGGCACCCTAGCCCTCCATTCCTACTCACTTTTCCCCCCAAGTAATTATTTACAATATTGCTAAATTATTATATTTCTATGTAAGACTTGAGGCTTTCTCAGTGTTGATTACTAATGATGGTTTCACGGGCTATAAGCCGAGTAAAAGGATATATTGCATCCAAGCTTTCGGTCGCTGACATCTCTGCAGCCTTCCTCAGGGAAATGAGTGTACAAAAATGGATGAGAGAGCTTATAGGCCTATATGTTTTTGAGTGAAAATGAAGTTCTGTGATTGGAGGAAGTTTATAGTTTCCGACTCACCCTGCTCCCCTTTCCATCGTCCATCGGCTGCTTCCCCTCACCACCTACCGCGCATCTTCCCGCGCGCATCTTCCCCGCTATGGCGCATGCCGGCCGCTACTAAGCGCTGCTTGCTGTGTTAAGCCCGCAGCTTGCTCTAATAATTGCAATTACCATTATAAAAAACAAAATAAAATTACATTGTTCTGCAATTTAATTGTCGAACAATTAAAAAAATACCCTTGTACCAAACATCATATTTCACGATCTTTAAACACCGATTTGATAATATAAAAAATCGAAATGTACATAATATTTCCCAATTTTTAAAAACGCCGTGTTATGATATAAAACATGGCTTAATTGATGTAGAAAAATTCCCTTGCACCAACAGTACTCTTTTCGTAACAAACAAAACATTTCAAAATTTGAAAAAGCTATTCTTGCGTTGACACTCGCGAATGCATGAAGTCACCCTTAGTACCTATATATGAAATCTTTCTTTCTTCACTGCTCAACTGTCATTCGTGGCATAGTGGGTTAAGACTCCTATATAGCTATAACGCTAGGGGTTCCGATAGATAGGTAGGGTGACGAGGAGGTGAGAGGAAAGAGACGGGAAAGAAAGAGAAGAAAGGAAAAATAAATTATTTTTCTCCCCACCCAAAACCCCTACTTTCCACGCGGTAGTGGTGGGGGACTCTGGTGAGTCGCAATATATATTTTTCCCATGGATTGGAGTGTATTGGCCAATCAGAATGCAGAAATTTTGTTTATTGTAAAAACATTGAAGAAGCAATCGGTCCATATCATAACATTGAAGAAGCATTCGGTCCATATCAGGACCGATTGCTTCTTCAATGTTTTTACAATAAACAAAATTCCTGCATTCTGATTGGCCGATACACTCCAACCCATTTCCTCCAATCACAGAATTTCATTTTCACTCAAAAACATAAGCTCTCTCTTCCCTTATTGTACAATCATTTCCCTGAGGAAGGCTGCAGAGATGTCAGCGACCGAAAGCTTGGATGCAATATATCTTTCTACTCGGCTTATAGCCCGTAAAACCATCATTAGTATTATATTTCTAGATATCTTGATTCACTAACAGCTAGGGAGTCAGTCTGGTGTAACAGTAGACAAAGTACAGAATTTCTATTCCCAAATACTCAAAATCGATCCTGGCCCTGGTTGATGGTATTTATGTTGGTGTAAATGGCACAATTCTTATTTTCAGGTGCGTAAAATAACTTCTGTAGCACAGTCAGTAAGGAATTGATCAAATGTTGTGGGTTCAATTCCAGCCCAGTCTGTAGGAGACAGTCCAATGTTTGTAGATTCAAAGCCATGTAATATAACTTCTGCGAGGTGCTGCAATCTATAAATCACTCTAAGCTGGAGATTTTTGCAATGTGAATCTTAGAGTAAGTCTTGAGATAATGTTTACTTCGCAAAGTTTTTTGTATGTACAGTGCATTGAAATGATGGTATGTCTTCTGTATGAACTTTTAATGAATTTATTCGGATAGTTCTTTCCTGCAAAAGAATAAGCAACAATTGTCACTGAAAAGACTTCAAGATGAACCTTAAAATGATTGTTGAGATCTTTTTGTGGTGAAGGACTGGGTACACATACTGCAAGCATATGGCTTTTTTCCTTGTTATTTTGCAAGCCTTTTAATGCAGACTGTCGCGTTTATGCTTACATAAAACCATCGAGCCGGGGTAGACCCAGCGAATTGTTTGGAACATAAAACCAGTGCCTTGACAGCTGTTTACACCAAGTCGACTTCTAGCTGGAATAATAATTCTTTCACACTGGCTGTGTGTAGGCTAGGTGGAAAGGTAAAGTCAGACTGAAAAATGCAATGCCATAGCCGGGATTTGAACCAGGATCTTCGTCTCTCCGTGCCACTGCTCTACCATTGATCTACCATGGCAACGTGCCGACACAACATTAAATTCTCCACCTAACACATGTCACGGTATACCGTTCTCGATATGAGATACCAACCCAGTGGCGACTTACAAACTCGTAAATGCTTTAAGGCCCGGGCTTCAAAGTAAACCACTAGTAGGTCACAATGGAATGATAATTCTTTTACTCTCTCCCGTGTGTAGGTTAAGGTAAAAAGGTGAAGTCAGACTGAAATACTAGTTGCTAAAGTTTAATGATGGATTTTTTGGGATGAGTGATAATGGGTATAATTGCTAAGCATAATTTACTTGTATTTTGCATTAGGCTGCTAATTATTGATGTACTGTATATATATACTCGCTTCGCTCATTGGGGGCTGCGCCCCCAAACCCCTGCTGAGGTTCTCGGGAAAGGTTTTTTAAAAGATCTATGGGAGATAGAGTGCGTGTATTTAGTCTGCTGTGTTGGCTATTACCTTTTTTGCCACAATAAACCTGAAAAAATAAATGTGGGAAGACTTTGGGTTTTTTTCGGAATTTTCCCATCGCTTGCAAGCTAATAGGTATCAGTTTGCCAAGTCTAAGTTTTCTAGATCAACTGGAAGTGTACGTACATTTATGGTGTATTTTATGGAGTAAATTTCAACTGAAATGGACATGATACAAGATGAAATAGCGACTAAATGGTATGTAAGTATTCAATTTGGCTTTTGCCTTTACGACCACGGAAATCATAAAAAATGCAAGTTAAATTGGTTGTAATATGTTGTAAAGAATGCGTGACTTCATCTCAGAGATATTATTAAAGAACATAAATTATGAATTTTCTTTAACATATAGAAGAAAATTTTGTTAGTTCTCGACAAAAATATGTTAATTGGATTTAATTATGATGAACCTGAGACTTCAGAATGAAAGTTCAAGAGGTTACTATCTCAACTACCCCGTTAGGTTTACGGAAATAATTATTCTTAAACTTTCAGAGCCATACATGAACATTGTTTCATAATACCGTTGTCATGGAAACCAAGCCCTTTTTAGGAAGTTTTTAGGGCTAAAAATTAAAAAAAAATACTTTTTGGAATTTTCCTGTGGTTTACAGCCTAAAAGCTATATGTGTACCAAATTTCAAGTTTCTAGCTCATCTGGAAGTGGGCAAACATTAATGTCAGTGAGCCGTGCCGAGCCCTTTTTGGGAGTGTTTAGGGCTAAAAATTTAAAAAAATTAACTTTTTGAAATTTTCCTATGGTTTACAGCCTAAAATCTATATGTGTACCAAATTTCAAGTTTCTAGCTCATCTGGAAGTGGGCAAACATTAATGTCGGTGAGCGGAGCTGAGCCCTTTTTCGGAGGTTTTTAGGGCTAAAAATAAAAAAAAATAAACTTTTTGGAATTTTCCTGTGGTTTGCAGCCTATAACCTATATCTGTACAAAATTTCAAGTTTCTAGCTCATCTGGAAGTGGGCAAACATTTTTGTCGGTGATCCGAGCCGAGCCCTTTTTCGCTAGGTTTTTAGGGCTAAAAATTAGAAAAATAACTTTTTGAAATTTTCCTGTGGTTTGCAGCCTAAAAGCTATATGTGTACCAAATTTCAAGTTTCTACCTCATCTGGAAGTGGGCAAACTTTAATATCGGCGAGCCGAACCGAGCCCTTTTTCGGGGGGTTTTTAGGGCTAAAAAATTAAAAAATTAACTTTTTTGAATTTTCCTGTGGTTTACAGCCTAAAAGCTATACGTGTACCAAATTTCAAGTTTCTAGCTCATCTGGAAGTGGGCAAACATTAATGTCAGTGAGTGAGTGAGTGAGTGAGTCAGTCAGCCTTGTGGCTTTATATTATAGGGATTAGCCGTAGGCTACTTATAATTAATCAAATAAATAAATTTAATTTTCCCGCTCTATTAGTGCATGTTAGATCCTACAACGAAATTGGCATATTTGTATACTTGCATCCTTGCATGCACTTCAGCACTTGTTACATAAACGTCATTGTTTATTTTTGTTGGTCGGTTGTAAATATTGTCGCAATTGTAACTTCTAACGCTTTTATTTGTATTTGTACTTCAGTACTTCAATGGACACGATGTCGTCAGAATATTTGAACTCAAAAGAACTTAATCGAAGTAATCATTCTGTGATTGAAAATGAGGTTAGTGACATCAATCAAAGTCGAGTTAAACTACAATGTGGGCTCCATGTAATACCTGTTTACAGGCGGAATTTATTAGGTGGTATAAGCTGTCGTCCTTTTGTTTTAGGTCTGTTTCCATGCCATAATGTCCCATTGAGGGTAATTTATTACTAAGTTTTCTTGAAAATTTCAAATTGTGGATTGTTTACCGTATTGAAATTGTCATCGTATTCAATGCTATGAAAACTATATCATATTCAAATTGGTTGCGTGTGTTGCATAAAATATTTCGGGAACAATATTTCATTGGTCATCGGATGTGGGGCTAACTCCTCCTTTGGATTCTCTGGGATACATTTTCATTACTGAGTTTCTCGTACTGTCACTTCTCATTTGAGCGCTAAGCTTCAGTCTAGGAGAAGTTTTATTTACTGCTAAACTTTTTTTGGTTGTACATTGCTCACTAATGTCAAGTCGACAGTTAGCTGCACATGAACTCAGCAGCTAAGCTTATACCACAATTAAACCCCCCCTAGCTCTTCACATGCCCAGTAGTCCCATCACTTCAATCCCCTCTGGCATTCTTTTCCCATTTTACTTAAACTTCATACCATCTTACACAAATAGGGTTAGATATATGCATATGCATTCATGATGAACCACAGATTATTGTCTGTTGGACATTACATGATAATATTATAGGAGAAAAATTCCTCTGACACTGGGATTTGATCCCAGGACCCTTGGCTATCCGTGCCAAGCTCTACCAACTGAGCTAAGACAGAGTTCAATTCACAGCGCTAGATGGGACCTCTCTCCTATGACTGATAGCCCTTAATGGTCTACCTCACTGACAGACAAGTTATGTCATGCAGTACTGTGAGGCACACTAATTAATGGTTCAAATCCCAGTTTCAAGAGAAATTTTTCTCCTATAATATTATCACAAATAGGGTTGCCAACGTTTTTCTTAAAAAGAAATAAGAGATCAGAAAGCGTGAGATTGTCATATAGAGTTGGAAGTAGCCTAATCTACTGCAATGAAATCTCGATAGAATGATTTTGCAAGGGCCAAGAAAAAAATATTGTTGTAGAGAGTGTTACAAAAAAATTGTTCTAATGTTTATGGTAACCACTCCTGTAATTGAATTTCGTTTAACTATTTAAGAAGAACTTACCAATTTTAGCACATGAACTTCCTACTCTACCCTTAATTTAATACACTACTACGCACCATGCCCTCTCACTTTTTTTGCTAATTTTGCGCAAACACATTTTACATTACAGTATCAGTCAAGGAAAGGATAAACAAATCAGGTAATTTTTTTTCTCTCTCTCTTTTTGAAAAGGTCTGACAGTCTGTTTCACTTTTTTCATGAAGAGGGAAACAAACAAAAAGACACTTTAAACTTAATAAACTTGAAAACATTCAACTTCACAAATTACTGTGAGTAAATACTCACTAAATCAGGCCATCGAAACTTGCGTCCTGAATTAGTGAGTATTTACTTACGTACAGTAATGTGTGAAGTCGAATGTTTTAAAGTTTATTAAGTTTAATGTTGACACTTCACAATGTTTCCTGATTAATTTAATAAAAAAAAGACACTAATTCCATTGAGGATCACTAAATGACCTGGAACACATGGAACAATTCTGTACCTCAGAGCCAAACGAGCGTAACTGCCAAAAACTAAATTTTACAGGAGGAGCGAAAAACAAAATTATGAACAATAAAGGGGAATGGAGTTACTACTATTTGGCTCTCAATATCTTGGTTTCTAATGAAATTATGGATTTAATATTAATTGGTTCTATAGAGGTCAAGAAGTTAGTAAAGAATATGAAAAAAGCAAAAAAAATATGAAATTTGGAGTTACGTTCCTTTGGCTCTGAGGTACAGAATTTATAGCAACACTTTTATGTGTGTAGGGATACAGTGAGTGTTTTAATAATTATGTATGCTTATGTGTTTTATTAATTTATTAATGTATGAAAAGACGCCACACTTTGAATATTTATGTTTTAATCAAGGACTATTGTTGGTTGTTTACTATAATTGTAAGAAAACTTTTTAACTGTTACTCCTATGTGGTTAAGATTGGTAGATTCACACTTTGATTTCCTCCCCTTTTCTTTTGTTTGTTCTGATTTATGCTTTTGCGACCTATTTTATTGTTGTACTGGGAAAGACATATATTGCCGGTACAGGGATTGTGTTTTGAATCTTAATGCAGAGGTTTATCGTTATGAAGAGTATCATAAAATCGAGGACAATTTTACATACTTTTATTGGAATAAAAGCCGGGACTATAACATTATACAGAGTATTATTATATGGGTATAATCATTGTACGGAGATTTCATTGTGTATAGATTAAATAAAAAGCTATCAGCTATCTTAAATAGTTAACTTTGGTTTAGGTTCAATTGAACTTGTATTTGTTGGCATCAGGATATCAGGTAAATAGGAAATAATATGGGATACAGTATTTGGTTTAAAATTAAGGCAAAATGCGGGCTTTCATGGGAAATACAGGAGTGTTGGCAACCCTATACTTGAATGTCTTGATGGAGTTGCAGGATGTGCTATTGAATTCAAGTCCATTTATGAGCCTGTCCGTTTGTACATCAGTTAAAAAATTTGCTTCTTTATGCCATGCTCCTTTTGGGGGATGATGTTATACCTTAGCTATGAAAAATTAAGTCATCATGTTACCATTTTCTTGGTAGTAATTAATATTTACTTTATTACTACAGGATCAAAAGAGTGAAACTATTGAAGAGGGAGAAACTGATGAAGATTTTGAAGAAGACATGTTTGACATGTTCATTCCTGAAATAGTTTATGGGGTTAGTGAACTGTTCTTTACTGCGTTATCTTGTTTTCTGTGTGTGGATGTGGAGATTTTAAATTTAATTATGGGATTATTTCATTTTCAGAATTTTGAAGATACTACTGAAAATGCATCTAATACAGGGAATGACTTTTCAAAAGCTAATAATGTACAGGTAATGGTTTAATTTTAATTTTTAAAGTTTTAAATTTTTTATACCAGTAACGGAATTTTAAGATGAATAATTTGTTTTAATGAATTACATATTAGAGCAGACACCATGGACAGCTAGTTAAAGTGATGAAAATATCACAAAGGCAAGAACCGGTGCAAATCACGAGAAACCAAAATCTTGATCAGTTCAAGTATTTAGCAACTCTGCGGACCAATGACACCTATTGCTACAAGGAAAACAGATCACAAATTACCATGGACAAGATGGCATTCTCATGAAAGAGATTACTTTTGTCTAGTAATTTGAGCTTTCATTTGAGGAAGATATTAATAAAATACCATGTCTGGAAAATTGCTTGCATGATATCATCGGAGGAAATTTGAAAATGGAGAGCAAAATTTGAAGACTAAGTCCAAGGACATACCCATGGACAGGACACTTAAGAATACAGTGCACACCACTTATTGTGATCACTTCAGGACACAGCTAATCTGATAATATTAACTGATTGATAACAGTAGCTGAAGGAATTAAATGAAGGTTATTTATTCATATATAAGATACCGTAAAACAGTACACAAAATTTAAACTGTGTTGTGTTTTGAAGTTTTATTAGTACAAAACAGAATTTAAAATATTTATTCATAAATTCATACGTAACTGTGAATCATTGAATTACTCATCTAGACTAATACAGTAATAGACTGCAAGCAACTATTTTTTCAACCAGTAACAAAGTTTTAAATTATTATTATTTTTTTTTATTTTCCTTTAGGAGTCCATTGACCAATACTCCATACTCAGTTACGAGTGTTTTTAGAAATCTATACTGATCTATATGGTGAACACCACGTAGCATATAACGCCTGTCAGTTCAAGTCTTTTCATTTTACACTAGCCATCACTGCATGTCAACACTGTTATTTATAAATCAAAAGTTGCAGCTTAACTGTGGGGTGAAACATATTTTATTGCTGAAAAGAGAAGGTTAGGTAATGCCACCCCCTCGATGGAACTAGTAATAATAATAATAATAATAATAATTTATTTCTGTCCAATACAGTGTAGAATACACAAGTGGACTAAGTCAGTCCCTACTAAAACGTATATAGAAAAACATAAAAGATCAACACGTTCCCATATATACAATTATTCATTTGTCGACATGCAAGTGAAACAAAGTCATACTCTTACTTCCTAAGTTTAAAATAGATACATAACTAAAAGATGGTGTCTTCATTTACTCACACCCAATACATTTAACCATTTTGCAGTTTAATTTATTACTCACATATTGTTCATTTTGCTGTCCGCACACTTGATATCATAGCGAATTTCCTTAATGGTTGTCCTCCAAAAATTCCTCTACGTTATAATACGCTTTCTGTGTTAGGTATTTCATTAGTGTGTTTTTGAATTTTAATTTATTTTGTACTAATGATTTGATAGCTGGGACCAGAATTGCTAGTACAACACAATACTGTTGAGTTAGAAACAAAATCCTTAAAAACAAAATTTTGAATGACATACAGTAGGCCTACTTGGAATCAAAGCCACAAAAAAGGAAAATGTGATAGCATAAACCGAATCTTTGATCACAGTAAACAGCATTTTTCTGTGTATTAGTATTAATCTGTATGGGACTTCATAAAATTGATAACATTACCTGATCGATAACATTATCTGCGATTACATTAAGCGGCGTTCACTGTATTAATAATAGTCTAAAATTGTACAATATTACCAGTAAATGTAGGAAGCAGATAAATGCTGGTCTCCCAAGTGTTAAAAAGTACGGTACATCCTTATTTATTTATTTATGTCCACTGCTGTGGCGCAGGGTATGTATTTGCTCCTCTCATGCAGCGGGCCTGGGTTTGATTCCTGGTCAGGACAAGTTACCTGGGTGAGGTTTTTCCGAGGTTTTTCCTAACCTGTGAGACAAATGTCAGGTAACTTTAGGCCCTTGTGGTCCCAGGATATCATCTGGCTGTCATTATCATCTTCATCCCATCCTCGCCTTGTTTGGAGTGAGTGTGTGTGTGAATGGTGTGTCTCGTCCGTGTTGTCTCGGAGGTGGCCCCGGCATTGGGCTGATCACTCATTTGGAGAGGTCCTTGTGTGGTCAAAAAAGTATGTGTTGTGATCCATAGTTCATTCCTCTCCCGACAGGTCGCAGTCTGGTAAGGCCCTGACAGCATGGCCCGGTAAGGCCCAGGGAGAGATAAAACTACAAATGAGAGAAAGAGAGAGAGTATTTATTTACATTACATCATAATTCTTTTATGTAACTGACTCCCATTTGTTTTTGCAGGATTTTGCAGTACAACTTGGAATAATATCAGGTGGGGACGAAAGGAATTCTGACTCTCGAGGGACTAATACAAACGTGAATTCACCTATCAGAAGGTACAAATGTGAAATATGTTTCAAAACATTTGACCAAAAGTGCAAATTAACTGCTCATTATAACTCTCATTCTGGCGAGAAACCCTACAAATGTGAGATGTGTATCAAGTCTTTCTCTTCAAGAGCAAATCTTACCAATCATTACAGGATACATTTGGGGATACGACCTTACAAATGCTCAAAATGTGATCGAGCTTTTACTAAGAGAAGTGCTCTAGATATGCACGACTTTATTCATACAGGCTATCGTCCATATGTCTGTGAAGTGTGTAAGAAGGCTTTTAATCAGAAAGGGTGTTTAAATGTACATTACCGCACACATACTGGGGAAAGACCTTACGAGTGCGATGTGTGTAGGAAGTGCTTCACAACCAGTAGTCATCTGAAGGTTCATTATAGAATACATACTGGAAGCAAACCTTACAGATGTGATAAATGCCAGCAAGTGTTCAGAGTAAAGGATTTGCTTGTGAAACATGTTCTTACGTGTAGAGGGGGCATCTTTAACAAGTTATAACATGAGACAAGAATACATTTGTGTAAATAGTAAGGAGATAGGGCTATCAGATCGCATACAATCCCTGGTGATCCAATGAGGATTTTTTAGGCAGATTGTAGCCAGCCATTTTACTTGAACTGTCTTATCGGCAAAAGATAGATTTAGGTCGTGCACCAGCGAATGGTGATCCAATGAGGATTTTCTAGGCAGACTGTAGCCAGCCATTTTACTCAAACTGTCTTTTCAGCAAAAGATAGTTAGTTTTAGGTCGTACACCAGCAAAGCTCCGTCCACTCTTGCCCGCCAACCTGCTTCCCCTGCTACCCCTGGCTTCAAGCCTATCGCATGCCACTGTGTGCGCTGCCACCTACTTCCTCTATCCCGGCTATGAACCTTCTCAATGTCAGCACTGCAACCATCATATAGCATAAAAATACAAAATCACAGCGGTACGAAAATGACCCTTGCACCATATCAAAAGTATAGCAATAAATATTTCAGAATGAAGCCACATAGGCTATGCATTGTACTATGAAATATTATTATAGGTATTCGGACCAAAGCAGGGAAGGAAGATGTAAGAGGTCGTATTATGATATTGTCCAGCAAAGAGTTATAGACTTGAACGGTATGCCACCTGCAATATGACTTAATTAATGCAGCAAAAACGACTCTTGCACCAAAATGGGTCTTTTCAGAGCAACATACTGGGCCTATTTCACAATTAACTTATAAAAAAAACAACCCTTGCACAAAAGCGGCTATTTTTCATGTATTAAATCACTTTAAACTTGTGGTTAAAACTATAGTGGACAGAAATCTTATATAAATAGCATAATATTGACGATTGTTTATACATTGTATAATATATAATGACATTAAATAAATTTTAAAGATTAAGGCTGCCAATTATGGTGCTAGTGGTCACGTGTTCATATACCTGCTGAGGCATAAAATTTACATTTAGAAGTAGGTCCCAAATAGGTAGGTAGGGCAAAGAGAAGGTGACAGAAAGGGAGAAAAAGGAATTTATTTAATTTTCTCCCAGTTTCAGCTTTTGCATAATAGATGGTGTTGCTAGTACAGTGAGTCCCACGCAAGAGTTGGCCAATGACACGGGTTTCTGCGTCGCGGCTGGCACAGCTCCAACTCCCGAGCGATCGGGTGAAATATCTACGCAAATAATGCTGCGGTTGGTGTAATGATTCAGGTTCTCACATTTACAGTTAAAATTACAACGAAAATAACCACGTACCTCATCACAAGAGATGTTGGAAATGTTCTCCTCTTGCATAAGCACAACACAGACACCTTTTTTAGGGAATTTTCTTTCACGCACGTAAGTTCAGCTTCCGAGATAGAGTTAATTTATCTTGTGATATTGTCTTTTAAGTTCTTCTTGTGTATGGGAAATTGACCTATACACTTTATTTTTCAAGTTTCCCCATAAATAATATTCACATACTGTTAGAAGAACTTGATGACAATATCACATAGGCCTATCACAAGAGAAAGTAACTCTGTCTCAGAAGCTGAACTTACGCGCGTGAAAGAAAACTTCCTAAAAAGGTGCCAGTATTGTCTGGATGCAAGAGGAGAACATTTCCATCATCTCTTGTGATGAGGTACGTGGTTATTTTCATTGTAATTTTAACTGTAAATATGATAACCTGAATCATTACAACGACCGCGGGATTATTTGCGTAGATATTTCACCCGATCGCTCGGGAGTTGTAGCTTTGCCAGCCGCGATGCAGAAACCCGCGTATCACCTCCTAGATGTCTCGCTACTCCCCACCCTAAACCCCTCCTTCTCAGGCAGGTCCCTTTAGAGAGTTGGTGGGAGAAGCCTAGTGCGCGACCTAAAATTATTTTTCCTTTCTTTTCCTATGAATTTCCCCCCCCCTTTTTTTTTCATACTAGCTTCCTCCATTTGGCTCTTCTTCCACTTGCACTTCTTCCCACTTTAGATTGCATATTTCTGCATCCCATCTTATTCTTCTTCCCCTTCCTCTCTTTCCTTCCATTATGCCCAGCATTATGTTTTTCTCCAATGAATTTGTGTTTCTCATTAAGTGATCATGAAATATTTTCCTCTCAGTGACAAATCAGGTTTAATCTTTAACATTAATGGCTATGCACAGAGGACATGCTGAAAGATATCATGCACAATAGATTGAAAGATTTGCAATGAACAAATGTCAAAGACTTCACTTTGTTAAATAAATTATTGATTTTTTGTGAACTATTTCAGACCAGCACTTACTTCAAGTTAAAAATAAAACATGTAATATTTAATTGATGGATTAAATTTTTATGCAAAACCCACAAATTTCTCAACAGATCTAACACTCTTATGGCCGGTTTCTATAAACTCGCGAATTACCTATGGGTAAATTATCCCATGAACAGAATTTACACAAGGCAAACTCTTACGAACAGAAATAATTTAAAGATAACGATCACACACAGTTATGGCGAGTTTCTAGATAAATGTCCTCTAGGTAAATATGAAAATGAGATAAATTTTTTTCTATAAACCAGGGTAAGATCTCTCCAAGGGTAAATCTTTGGGTTAATTTATCCTTTCATGGATGACTGGATAAAATTTAACTTCTCGAAGGATCAATATGGCGGACGTGCGCAGCTGATTGCAGTACCTGTAAAATATGGTTTTAGAAATGCTGATATGATCTGTAGTGTTGACTTTGTTTCTCTGTAATAGGATAGGCTTAGCAGAATTTATATACATATTTCTTATTGAAATTTTCATGTACCGTACATTGTAGCTAATGACTGTATTTGCCGGTATTTGGTAGCACTGAGTGTGCAAGCATTGCAAACTAGAGTCGTATATCTAATTTTTCCTTCCTCTCATGCATTCGATCTCGACAATAGTAGTATTTATCTGAAGACAATATTATTCCGAACTAATTAGTGTAATGTATATTGCAAAACCATGTCTTGACTTGCAGTAGTGGAAACATAAGATGAAACAATCTCATCTCCGTTATTCAAGATCTATTCTCAGTATTCACCGTAGCTCATTGTCAGCGTGCTGGATTACGGTTCAAGAGGTCCACTGTTCGATCCCCGGCATGGTAGTATATATTATTTTTTATTTCCTCATTATACCATTAGTGCTCTGGTGGCTGATTCTGGAACTAAGTTGTCCATTGGATAATTTACCCATAGGTATTTCGCGAGTTTATAGAAACCGGGCATTAGCAAGAAGAGATTTAGTCTGCTGATAAGTTTGGAGGAATCACCCAGAGACCTGAATACTCATCATTTTGCTCATCAATTTTTAAACATTTAAAGGGAAGGACCCCAGGACCCCTATTTTTTGGGATATACAGTGGTACCTCGAGATACGAGTGCCCTAACATACGAGTTATTTGAGATACGAGCTGTCGAGCGAGCAAAGTTTTGTTTTGAAATACGAGCGACATTTGAGATACGAGGAACGGCCAGCTGCTACGCTGCACACGGCCCACCAGTTTACTGTGCCTGCGGTTCATGCGTCTTGCGCATTATCCCACGTATTCCCCCAGTGTGCTTGTTTACCTCGCTGCCGAAGCATCTTTGCTAAGTTTTTCTAGGGCTTTGCGCTTTTTGTGCATTTACATACTTTATCACATTTCTTTTTATAACCATGGGTCCGAAAAAAGTGTAACAAATATGTATGTACACTTTATAAAACCAGTATTTTTTTGCTTTACATTCTCTTTTGTTATGTTTTTATACAATATTTGTCATTTATAAATACATTTTTCTTATTCAAAAACACGTAACAAAAACAATTGGGGGTAGCATTTTTGGGGCTGGAACGGATTAATGGCATTTCAATTAATTTCAATGGGGAAAATTGCTTTGAGATACGAGCAAATTGACATACGAGCAAGGTTATGGAACGAATTAAACTCGTATCTCGAGGTATCACTGTATGGGGACATTGAAATTGGAAAGTTTGATCCGAGGACCATGAGAATATCGATATTAAAATTAGATTTTCGTTAATTGTGGTACAGTATCGTAAATATCTCTCATATATTATTACAGAAATTAAAACTCTAATAAAGATATTTTACAAAGCCATAGTCCAAGTATAGAGGATGCGTTCACGTGATATTCATGTTTGCATTGACAATATGCTAACCTTCCCCCCCCCCCCCAGTCCAGAATGATTTTTTTTTTTTTTGTACCATTTTCACTCAAGTTCAATTAGTGATAAGAATGCAAGATTGTTTAAAATATCTCACATACAATGTTTGAAATTCACCGTACATAACAGAAATTCAGTAATTGATTTTAAATTCATTAGTTTTCAGCGTTACTTTACATTCGCCGATTGGAGTCCAGAACCTGCTGTAAAAAGTTTGCTGCAGGATTCATAATAGCAGAAACAATTTAGGCAAGACAGTACTTTGCGACACAAGCTAGTCCCCTTTCCACACGCTACTTGCCTGGCCACTTCCCCGCAGTGCATGCCTTCATGCCTGTAACCGCTGCTCAACCTCAATGCCGGTCTCCACATAATATTTCACAATTATAAAAATGACCCTTGCAACAAAATAGGCTATTTCACAATACAAAAATACCCTTGCACCATACATAATATTTCACAATTATAAAAAACGCTGTATCAATAAATATGACTTAATTGATGCAGGAAAGTTCCTTTGCACCAACACTACTCTTTTCGTAAATATCTCAAAATAATGAAAACCAATTCTTGCGTTCAAACTCATGAAATCCCCCTATGATAACTCAAATATACAAAAGCTTCCTTCAGTGCTCAAGATTCACTCGTGGTGTAATGGTAAAGACTCCTAGCTATAATGCTAGGGGTCCTGAGTTCAAATCCCGGTCGATCCAAAATTTACTAGTAGGTAGGTAGGGTGAAGAGGAATAGAGGAAGGAGACGAGAAGGGAATAAAGAAAAAATAAATGATTATTTCTGTTTCATCAGTTGCGTAAGAGTTGGTGTTACCGTCGTTGCTAGTAGTTCAAATGCTGCCGCTAGGGGAGGGATTGAGAGTAGGAGTGGGGGACTTGGTTGTGTCGTAAAGTACCATTTTCCCACAATTTAGTATGTTTAGTTCTGTATTTTACTGTAGTAACAACAGCCAATGTTAAATTATCTGTCACTCATTTAACTGATTGTCGGATTACAGTTGTTTAATTCTCGTTTGCTTCAGCACTTTACAGATTGGCTTATAAAGCATTCAGAACCCAATACTTTGAGCAAGCAGATTCAGTTCTGATTAGACCTACTGGTATGATAACTGTAAATTTCAAAAGTTGAATTACATGCTTTGCATTGTGATATGTTAAAAAATGAAATAAATAACTTTTTTGTAAAGAATAGGTAAGGTGGAAATTTGGGATGATGACATATAATTTTATGATGATAATAATGTTAGTGTTGTTCGCAATAGGATAATAACTTCATTGAATAAGAATAAGTTGTAAAGAAAATTGAAAAATTAATTCCAACCAGCTTATAATAAATGATTTTCTTAATTTTATTTGTATTTATTTTATCAGAGTCCGCCGCCATGGGTGTATAGGTAGGTAGCATACTTGCCTTCCACCCTGGCGGTCTAGGTTCGATTTCCGGCGGGTAGTGGGTTTTTCAGTAACGAAAAATCCCTGGGTTCAGGACTGGACATCACCCAGGAAAATTGTTGGGTATATTAAAAAGCCTTAAATTAATGTGGTGACTGCTAGAATAGGGTATAGGGTATTCACAATAGCTATTGATCTAGATCTATTAAGGTCGCAGTGTTGAGAAGCCGAAAGGGTTTAACACTACACGTCATTAATCTAATCTAATCTATTGTATCAGTTTTAGCACTCCCAGATTAAAATTCTGGATGCGCCATTCCATTCCATTTTTTCACCAAAGTCATAGAGACTAGGGATTCGAAAGGTATCATATATATCTGTGCAATGTATGTCTTTGGTCATGAATAGAGGAATTAAATTTGAATAACTGTGGCGCCAAGTCGCCATCTTGTGTGTGTTCTGTGTTGACAGCGGTTAACTGATTGGTTACGTGTGGTTTCACGATCCATCACGCACTGTAGAAACCGTTCGCAGTCAACTGTTGTGTTTGTGAACGAACATGGGTGAACTTGAAAAGGCGGGCCATGGTGACACAATAGTGTTTGTGTTTTGATTACATTGCTTCTAGGAAATAAGTGGTTAATTACAAATAAAAGAGTGCATATTTAAGTCAACGTTTCAGGTAAGGACATTTTGTTTATTATGGTTAATTGGGAAGTAGTTTTGGTGGGCGAGTTCGAATCGCAGCGTTATGCTTCTGCAATTTGTTTACGTTACAGATAATTGGTTCAAACGTTTTGTATGTGATTCTTTCAAAATATCGACCATCCACCTTTATATTTTCCTCTGTATATATGTATAGCATTTTTATGTTACTGTTGTGCCCTAACCTTATCTAAGGGACCTTAACCTCAGATGTAGCGTCCAAGTGTGAGGTTTATGAACTACAATCCTAACATTCCAAACTGCCCTAACATGGTTTGAAGCTGAAAGTGTTGGATATCTGGTTTAGGTAGTAGTTGTTTACTTACAAAGAATATTACAGGATGAACTGCCCTTTATTTAAGTAATACTGTCTATGATAAATACATATTTTGTTTGTCTTTAATGTGTTTCAGTTGACTAACATACAAGGATGGATGTAGAATTTGTCATTCCATCTAATAAAGATGAACTACTACAGTACGAACCAGGACAGTACTGTGTGTCAAATGTTTGTGGTCTTACTGAGCTGTCAAACATACTGTCAGGTAAACAATTATAATTGTACTTGTAGCCTATTTATAATATAGACCTAGGGAATGGTTTCCACGATTATACACTATGTTTGTTCACATAAAAATATTCAAAATCTGGGCTAGATAAGATTAAGTCGCCCCTTACGCTCCGAACAATGCGTTGCTGTTCGCTTGTTATCTCGGCACACCCGATCGTTCCTTCTCTCCAAACTCCCGATCGTACCAAATACAAGCTACCAACCCATACACCAAAATGACAACCCTCTAGCTTACTCGGCACCACTCCCGACCAGACCACAATCACCTCTTCACATAATCTAAATAATGCAAAACACTAACCACATTAGTTAAGTGCGCGAGCGGAGGCGGCAGCCGAAGCGAAGCGCCCTTGCATTTTCGAATAATGTACGATACACTGTTTGTAGGTTTCGAAAATGTGGCTTATTATATCTTCCAGACGTTAGTAAGCCTGTCAACTTTTACATAAGACATGAGGCTTTTGTTTACCAGTATGACGTCACACTACCAACATCCAATCACGAGTTTCTACGTAATATGAGGACAGAAGAAGTGGTATAAAAGAAAGTGCATCGCGAGGGAGTGGTGGGTGGGAACATTCATCCAAGGTGCGACTTAAATTTATTTTTTCCCAAAATCTGTGATTTTTAGCTTAAAAATAAACCCTAGAAATTGTACAGTAATTTAGTATGGGGAAATCGGGAAAATGGAACTTTACGCCCCATGCAATTCTCTCACTCCAATTCCTACTGGTGCAAGGGTCTTTTCTATTACATATATACGGTTTTTTAATTTTATAATTGTGAAATATGTTTGGTACAAGGCTCTTTTTTTATTGTGAAATATTATTACCGGTGTTGAGCAGGTGAGCGGAGAAGAGTGGGACGTAAAGTTCCATTATGCTGGAAAATCTAATATCAACCGCCCCTTTTAACACAGGATTATCTTCATAAAACAGAACACACTGATTTCAACACTTATCATTTTCAGGAGAGAAGTTATTGTCTTCACGAGGGTTTTAGTTCTGCCTGCTTTAAATAGTAGCCTACACTTTTTTTTATATATAGTACGTAGTGGTAAAAAGTAGCGATATTTCCTCCAAATTGATTGTACAGATCGGAGAAGAAGCTCATGATTGGATGTTGCCTAATGTGATGAACTGTGACCAGCATAAGATGCACGCAATTCAATATGCTACTACTAAAGTAATATCACTGTCCCTAACATTAGCCCATATAACCTGTCACTAACAATAATATCACTGTTCATAACCTATCACTCACTTATTGCATCAGTTGCTTACCACCGGCTATCATACTGCTGCAATGAACATAGTTGGTCAACCAGGTTCGGTTGAAAACTAATACACTGTGCTGGCATGAAGGAAGAGTAAGCATTAGGTTAGTGACAAGTTGGGTTCTAAGTTTAGTGTCAAGCAGCTCTATAACCACCGTCAACATCAAGTTTCGTACACTGTGTCACAATTCTGTTCACTGTTCCCCTGACTTCCCAGCCATGGAACAGATCAAATTTGCACATTGTCAAAGAAAATAGACTGTGATATGTGATGAGTAGGGACCGGATTTTTAGGTTTTTAAAAACACTGTTTTAGGTTTTCCATTAGGTGAAATAGCTTTTTTTAGGTTTTTGTCCAAAACATCGTTCTCGGGTAGAATAATTGGTTTAATGAATTTGAATGTGCTACATAGGATTGAGTACATAAAACTTGTAAAGTTTAACTTAACAAAATTGACTTAAATTTGTGTAAACTTGCTTTAAGACATTATACAATTGAAGAAAGAAAGCATAAATAATGAAAAGAAGCAGTGAAAGTAAGATTGCCTCATTTTTCCTGGTTACAGTATAGGCTATCACTAAATATCTTTCAAGATTCTCAACTGTGAAGTTCTTCCTGTTATCTCTTAGTTAATAGTAAATACTGTATCTAGACACTACTCTTCTCAGGATTCGAATCCGATGCTTCTAATTTAATGACTAAAATACTTTATGGTTGGATGTGGATAATGTGAAACTTATTATTTTCCTTCTTTCGGTTGTTATGCATGCTAACCGCACAACAGATCAACTAGGGACGAAAACTTCCCCCTTTTCTAGAAAGGTAAATAATACGTGTTTCTGGCAGGCTTGACAAAATATTACTTTGCCATCTGTAGTGAAATTTAGATCGTCGCCAATCCACTGCCGTAATAAACTCGATTTCATTTGTTTCGACATAATATACATGTCTTCTTAAAACTCACAGTGTGGCCACTCAGTATGAATATCAGGGCAGTACTAAAGGAAAAAAAGGGGGAAAAAAGGAAAAAAAGCGCTTTAAAACACAGAAATCCATATCCTTGTTCATACACGGCAACAATGGTTGTTCGTACGAATATTTTAAAAGGAATACGCCAGTACTCTTTTCCTCTCTTGATACTGTCCATCCTAGACGACAATGGGTTGAATGAACCGCTGGTGGTATTACTTTCTCCCCGACAAAAATTATTCTCTCCCCGCAAAATATCTCAATCAATCAAAATTTCTCAACTGACAAACAAAAATGACAAAAGAGGAGCCTAAATTAGATATTTTAGGTTTTATGTCCCGTTTAGGTATATTTAGGTTTTAATACCCCATTTAGGTATTTTTAGGTGCCACAGAATTAATGTGGGTGAATCCTATGGACATGATTCGAAAAAGTGTGTGAGCGCTTTTTGTTTTGGAAGTAAGGAAAAAAATAGGTAAAAACCTAAGAATCCGGTCCCTAGTGATGAGTGAGGTTAGTTGTTACTGTCAATGCTTGAACTAGCCTTTGTATTTCGATGGTGCAAAGTGAAGAACAACAGACCTTATTTCTAACTTCATAGACTATTTTGTTAGCAATACATTAATCATTTCATTATTTGAAATATTTGTTGTAGGCCTTCTGTAATTTTTTATACCGGTAACATAATTAGGCCTAGTAGTTCTGTGAACAGTAGACCTTGTATAAAAAAAAAAAAAATCTGCTCTTTGCTTTGAAATTGAATAAAAAAATAAAAGTCCTTATACTTTTTGTTCGGTAAGAGGGAAGTTGGCGGTTGTAACAGCAATTTCTTTAGTGTATTAAAATGTTCACTGGCATATCCACTTCTAAATCAATAATAAAAAGTGTGAACTTCTGGTAAATAGCTGAGAAATCGACAAAATAAAGAGTTCAGAATATTGCGAAATTGACCTTTGCACCATATCAAAAATACACTAAAGAATACAAAATTACGACCACCAACTTCCCTTTTCTGCGCTTTTTTTCTTTTGTGTATTTTTTATATGGTGCATGGGTCATTTTCGTAATATTTTATTTTATTTTTTGTATTTTTGATATGGTGCAAGGTTGATGGAAGATGAAATTGTCACCCATGAGTATGGGTTCTCTTGCCCTCTAGTGGAAGAATTGGAAGTACAAACGGCTCACACAGTCCCCTTGTCATTGAATTCTAATGGAGTAAGAACACAAAATAGTGCGTTTTTATTTCGTCGATTTCTCATCTACGAGATTTACCAGCGGTTCACACTTTTTACAAGTGGATATGCTTAGTGAACATTTTAATACACTAAAGAATTCGCTATTACAACCACCAACTTCCCTGTCTTACCCCTTTTCGTCTTTTGACTGCTGTGCTCTGACCACGAGGAATATTTGCTTAATATGTACCCACGTAGAGATTGTTTAGAGTGATGAAATTGTAACTGAAATATTAAAACAATTAAGGTAGCTTGAACAAGAAAAATATTTGATGACTGTATTTTAAAACTGTACTCTGTTTAATTTTCAGAATGCAAAAGTGCCCTCTCCGAGTCTGGTTCAGAGTTTATTATCGAATACTTTGACCACCTTTTTTCTGTCCTTGTTCATTTTAAACAAGCAGATTTCTCAACACTGAACAAAGGGTGGAATGTTATCACAAGAGGTAATTATAATTTTCTTTCTATTACCATGCTAGTGTACGTTCCTTTTGTTTTAATTTCTCACCAAACATAAAATGAGTGTGACCTATAAAAAGAAAATAGGCTAATACCAAACCCATTTCTTTAGTTCATCTTATTTAAGTGGGTATTTTTTCTTTCTTTCTCTCTTAATAAACTAAAACAGAACAGTGAAATAGCATAAAGAATGTCAGTTTTAAATGAGCTTAAATATTTCAAATCCCCTCACAAATTCCATATGCTGTACTGGAGATCTGTGAAATTTGTGAGAGACTATAACATGAATTATCATATTCTCATGTTGACAAATGTTTGCCAACTTTTCTTTTCCCTCCTTTCATAAACCCAAAAAAATCATTACAAAAGTTGAGGGTGGAGTGACATTGATTGTTATAAAGCCAACAGCATTGTCAGTATAATACACTTTTCAGAATAAAGTATAAAGTTTTTCTGATGTACTTTATACTGAGATTTCACTGTACTGAAATCAGACATTTTGTGTCACAAAAATGCCCGTTTTGTATCTCAGTAAAATCAGGTAAATTGACCCATCGTTTGAGGATAATATTTTTTTGTTGGGAGATTATTTGAGATTCATTCATTAATTGTTTATTGCCATTGAGTAAGTAAGTAAGAGCATGATCAGCAAAAATATGGGGAACCATAACAAATAAAGTCGTGTGGGAAATTCTGATTACACCGCATGATATTTCCAAGTACAGTAACCTAAATACTGATATTCAATCAACTTGAGCATTGCAAAGTGTCTGCTTGTACTGTTAAATTTGATGTTTTCATGGATGAATCCATGATGATTTCATGTTTTATATGTATATACATATATACAGGGTCTTTATTATAAGTTGAGACGGGGGGACCGGTGTTTTCACTCTCCGCTACAGAGTCCGCATTAGCCGCGCGCGCACGGCTTCCCTGCTTAGAGTGTAGGCTATATAAAGTATTACATATCTTACCTTATAACATATGTTGGAAGTGTCGTCCTTCCTGTGTTATACAGGCATTGTATCTGGAAACCACATTCTGGCTGACGCGAGTGAGTTCTTCCACTGTAATGCCCCTAATTTCATTCGTAATGTTTTCTTTCAGCTCCTCCAATGTGTGAGGATTTGTTCGATAAACCTTATCTTTAAGAATGTGGTTTCCAGATACAATGCCTGTATAACACAGGAAGGACGACCTTCCAACATATGTTATAAGGTAAGATATGTAATACTTTAGCCTACACTCTAAGCAGGGAAGCCGCGCACGCACCGCCCGCGGCTAATGCGGACTCCATAGCGGAGAGTGAAAACACCGGTCGCCCCGTCTCAACTTATAATAAAGACTCTGTATATAAACTAAATTGATAAAGTCTCACCTCTTCAACGTATTTGTCAGAGTCAGTCGTTTTGCTGACAAACTGACAATTTTGTCGGCTAAAACTTGTAAGAGCATGATTAGCTCTTATCATTATCATGAAGCTGGAATAAGGTATTACAATAGCCTATAAGCTTATTTTAATCCAGAGATTATTATTTTAATATCGAAATTTTGATTAGTTATGCAAAAGCCTAATTTCGAGACTTTCCAATGATGCAATCTAGATGACGCTGTACTTGTGCCTGTCATGTTCTAAAGTGTAGCTAGTAACACTTGTGAAAGGGAATTCCCCGAGGAGTTCGTTTAACTGATATTTTCAAAGGGAGACGCTAGTAAAACTTGAATAATTAGCCAATGGCAGGACTAGAATTATTATGGGACTAAACTTGTGAACCCTTGAACCCTTGAACTTGTGTACCTGCGAGATATCGTGGCACACAAGAATTAGAAGTGAGGTTATATAAATGGCAACCCTTCAGCACACGCATGCATTATTCGCTTGTCAGTCGCCATGTAAAGAAGTCTCCTAGATTCACACCGTACTGCCGCCTCATTGTATCAGTCTTGTTATATTACAGTGGCACATTATCGACATATATTCAGTGATGGGAAAAGTACAAAAAGAAAGTAACTGGGCTGAATTACAATTACCCGAGAGACATTTTACTTAATTACAATTACAAATTACTTTTTCAAAAGTAATCAGTAAAATTACAATTACATTACATTTACAATTACTTTACAAAATGGCAGTACCTAAAAATTCCTTGTTTTGGGTTTGTTTTGGGCACAAGCCCAGATTATTAATGAACAAACAAACAAAAAACACATCAATGAGAATATTTTCGGAAACATTGAGTAACTTTTTGTTAATATTAACTCTAATTTGGATATTAGTTGCAAAAACAGTAGTGATGACGATATAGCAAGCGAGAGTGATACTAATACTAACGACTACTAAATTGTAACAATTACAATTTTATTTCCAGAAGTAAATTACAAGTAGAAATTACATTTAAAAAAAGTATTGATTACAAGTAAATGGGACCAAAAAAGGAATTGTTACTGTAATCCGATTACTTTTACTCAATTAAGTTACTTCCCATCACTGCATATAGGGCCTATATTAATAACAAATAAACTAAAATAAAACTTTACCTGTTTATTTAATTAGATTCGACTCCTCAATATCCCTGAGGAGTTTCGTAAAATACACACACATCCTCCATCAAATTTGGCTCCCAACAGTGTAGCCTAACATCGACGCTCCATACTCTCTCAATCATTAAACAAATTGCCTAGGCCCCCTAAATCCATTGTTTTATTTTAGTTGTCCACTAGATTGTGTCATTTATGAGTAGGAATGGTATGTTCATGTTTTACTTCTTTGGGGGATAACAAACATCTTAAAAACTGACTGACTTCTTTACTACTTTCTTTTAAAAGGTTACGGCACTGTACACAGCAGCTTGCAAGCGATTCTTGAAGAAGGTGAAATGGATCCTGAGCTTCGGCTTAAGATACTCAACATCACAAAGATGGCGACATATTTGTTAACACAGTACATGAGAAGTTTTGAAGATAAGCTCTCTGCAAAGTCAAGCAATGGAATACTGATTGACACTGGCCGAGTAAGTTTTTTTTTTAATTTGTGGTATTGTCTGCTTGCATGATCTCATGGGTTAGCATAGCTACTACGTATCCGCAGGCCCGGATTCAAACCTGGGTACCTCCTCGGATTTTTCAGAGGTAAGGAGGTCTCAGCCTCGTGACACAAACTGAGTAGCTACTTGATTGAAAAGTAGCAGCTCTGGTCACGGAAACCATCAATAATGGCCCTGGGTGTTAGCATGCTGACTACATGCCCCCCAATACTGCCTAAAGTAGATAACGCAGCAGTCGGTTGGTGGCCCTAGTCCCTCCTGGGATGTAGCAGCCATAGTTTATAGAGTATTTTGCTATTAGTAAATTAGTTCATGTATGTGGCTATTGATGAATTGATTTCTTGTTGAGTTTATTGTTTTTCACCCCCAAATTCGAAGTTGAGCCACATATTAACAAGTGCTTATAGGCCTATATCTCTTCATGGAATGGACGAAGGCAATAGTTGATAGGCCTATTTTTGGCAATAGATGGTGGTTGATTATGCTGTTAATCTCCTGAGAGCACACTAGTTTCATGTGATTTGAAAGACATTAAATTCAAATAATTAAACAACAGTGCATAGAAACAGTAATCATGATTGGTTCTTATTAACACACAAAATATACTCAATGATTGTCAATTAATATCATAATGTTATTACGATGGCATATATTGAATAAACTTGGACGTTGGATAAGAACTGACTTAAATATTCAAGTTATACAGGGAGTTTCAGGCAGAAAGTTATAAAATTCACAGAAGAACACGATAACAGAGCTGCGGGATGAGAATTAACAGTGTGTGAGTGTAATGTGCATAAGCGTTTCTTGTATGTATATGCAGTTTCTAACTATCTATCGTTCCATGTGCGATACAATCAATATGTATATTAGTTGCGTCTGCTATATCGATAGTATCTTTTAAAACATGTTTTTTGTTTGCACTAAATTTTTTTCCTTGTATAAAGGATGCACCCTAGTTTGTTGTTATAAAAATCTGGGAAGAAAGTGCGTCTATTCAAGATTAAACTTGGTAACTTTAAAAATAACCTGTTTCATATCTTTTGAATAAATTTACATTGTTTGTTCTTCTGTTGCTTTCAATTTTAGGGAAAGAAGAAGAGTAATAAGAGGCCAGAGTATGAAGATTTTAATTGGGAGCAGAAAAACCACGATGCTCTTGTTCTCTTGTATAACATTTTACAGCTCCCGTTAAACAAGTTATGGGATCCACCCATAGCCGAAGAAGAATTTGTGAAGTAAGTGTGTCAGTTAGCTTAACAGTTTTTAAACATAAGGGTTTTGGGTCTATACTGGAATAGTTATGCAGGTATCTCTTGCAATCTCCAAATCTATTGCTCATTCCTTTCCAAAGATCCAAAGTTAAAGGGCTGCACAGTCTAGCCTAGTCATATTAAATCGAGTTAAAAAACTTCCACAGTTTTGAGAATTGGCAAGGTTGTTCATTGGTAATTAACTAAGTTGTTGACTATTAAACACTTTAGACTTCACTTTTCCTTACATTTTTGCAGGACATATGTTTCATGGGCTTTGCCCACATTTTCAACTGCCCATGAAATGTACGTCCTGCAAAAATTTAAGGAAAAGTGAAGCCTAAAGTGTTTAATAGTCAACAACTTAGTTAATTACATAATTTGTTGCTTCACTGTATTAAGTTCAATTATCTCTTGATTTTTCATAATTGTTCATTGGTACCTGCAGTACATCATACTAAAGGTACTGGAGGGTGGGGGACCTTTTTTTATTTTTTTATATCCGGAACTATCAATCCTAGCAAAAATTATTCCATATACAAAATTAAAGTACCGTGTTTTTCGGACCATAAGATGCACCTTGATTTTAGCATTGAAATTGAAGTGAAAAAAGTGAAAGACTGAATATATTTTTACACCCTCTCGTAATCTATCTAGCATACAGTAAATGTAACGGAACGAGGATGGGTAGAGATCATTTACCTTCATTTAGACTATCCAATGGAGACATTCTTCTGTATGAAAGAACCCAACATTTCTTTCTTTTAGTGTTGTATACTGGCTTCCCGCTACTCACATTTTATGATTGTCATAAGTACACTGATGTACAGTTTGAGCCACAACTCGCTACTAACTTATTGTTGTACATCACCTTGTTTATGATTATGATATTACCGGCAATAGACCTATTTATCGCAAATTTATTTTATTTATTTTTTTAGTTTACTTCGGACCATTAGATGCACTCAACTTTCAAGGCTCTGTTTCCAAGGTAAAATAGTGTTTCTTTCGGTCCGTAAATACAGTTGTATATTCTTTTATTTGTAAGGTCTTGTACTTTTCTATGGCATACTGGTATTCATATAGCAATAAATATAGTTGCTCTGGTTGTAGTTTTAAAATTGCATTATTGTGTGTACTTTGTATTACCATATATACTCGAATACTACCCGCATATTTTTTTAAAAATCGCAAGCAAAAAAACTGGGATACTCTCATCTGAATTTCAACATGTTGTACCATATCGGGTCAATATAACACGATGCTTTCTAATAGCATTACAGTATAGTAGGCTTTAGCAGTGCCGTAATGAAGCTGTAATGAAAAGAAAATGAGACAAAGATGATGCTTTCTTATGCACGTGGTCCACCATGACTGGCAGTGAAATTGCGCGTAGAGACGCCAAGCAAACAGTGCAGTACAAGAGATCCACTAATTTGGATAAAGTTTGGTGAATTTCCACATGACTTTGACCTTGGGTTGGACGCACATGGATTCCCGCAATTTCTGATGCACAGCTCGATTCATGAATGGTGTTGGTGAAAGTGTTAGACTGCGATTTTAGACAGCGAGATTAGATTTTGGCTATTAGCATTCACGTTATTTTTGTTACATTTTAGCCTGGCAAACTGGCAAAATAATTTTATATATGGCCTATAATTTTTTTTTTCTTTCTTTTTCAAATTTCCTTTTGGAAAATTTTGGTGCCGGGTATCATTCGGGGATGGGTAGTATTCAGGTATATACGGTATTTGTGATTTTGAATTATTTGTGTTTATTGTCGCTGGCATTACCCTGGATAATAGAGACAACTGTACCTTGTTCCCTTAAAAAGGTTGTACTGTAATGAAATTCATGTATGTTTTTATACCAAAGAGTTGGTATGTATAATAATTCAAGTCTCAAGCTTTTAAAATTGTGGAAATTCCCTCCTCTCTTCTGTGATTGTAAAATGAGGAAGTACTAGTGATCCATTGTTCTAGCTAAATGTCTGGGTGAAATTGTATTTTTAAATTTTCAGTCTAATAGCTGATTCCTGCTATAAGTCTATGGAAGATCCAGGTATTGCAGCAGCAAAGATGAAATATACTCGAGAAACAATATTTCAAGTTCTGGGGACGCTGATTAAACGTTACAACCATGGGCTCAGTTGTAGTATTAAGATCATACATGTAAGTATCTGTTTACTGTAATATAAAGTATATTTAAATTAATTTGTCTTAAGCTGGGTCCCCACCGTTTAACATTTAACACCAACATTTTGCAGTTAACATATGTTAAATGTTTATCATCAACTTGTTGAAGTATACATGTCAAGTGGTTTGCCAATTAACAACTGTCTCCACTACAGTGTTATATTCTTAACATGGGTTGGCGAGGTTACGAACAGAAATTAATGAATAATGAATAACATTCAAAAAGAAAACACCTCTGAAGAGGGCAGCCAACATTGCAAAATGAGATTAATTTTTTATACTCGTTATTATCTTCTTGTTAACTGTCTTCAACTTTCTTAAATTCTAATATTAAATACTAATTTTGTACAGATGTCTTTATCTTTTCAAAATAACTATCACATTTTTCAACAATGGAGTAGGCCCGTGTCATAAAAAATAATTGTAAAAGTAGATACAATACTATTGAGAACACTGGAATATACCAAATCCTCATTTCGTTTGAAAACATTTCTTTCCGCGGTGGGTAAATCTCCATGTGGTATTGTCACATGCTCGGCAGAGTGATACTAGAGTTTGTTTACATATCCTTTGAACTTAAAGTGAAATTCACGTATGCTTACTTATCAGCCTTCCTGTTTTTGTCCCTGTACTCCTTTGATGAGACGTCTCAAAGTGAAGGCCTCACCTTAATCTCGTTTAGAAGTTCCAGAGTTTTTTTCCTTTGGCCATTCCATTGCGAATCAGCAAAAAAATATAACAAAATGGATGCTGGCAATGTTGAGAAAGCTGTCGATTGCTTTTTGTTTTGATGGAAATTCCCGAAACAAAGCCAATATCGACCGACTAGTCAATTGACTTGACATGTTGTCCATTTTCTCTGGAAAACAAATTAACATCAGAAAATGTTCAGTTCAACACACTGAGTTTGCATGTCAAGTCAATTGGAACGCAAAATTGCAATATACATGTAAATATCAACTTCTTAAACTTGACATGTTGGTGTTAAATGTTAAGCGGTGGAGACCCAGCTTAAATTAGTTTTTTCCCAATTGAGCTGTTTTGTATTGAATGATATTGTACAGTCGGTCAAATAAAAAACGTCGGGCGGTATTTGATTAAGTATCACGAACGAGCATATGCGCATGTACAGGAAGACTTAAGGTTAGGTTCACACACGCCTCTTGTCTATCCATGTATTTTCTTGATTATTTAGTCAGTTTTGTTCCAAAACAAACATGTATAGAAGGCTGTGGCTATATGCCTCAAATCCGCCATATTCTTGGTTGCAAATTTTTATAATATTAATAATTAATAGATTCGCGAGGAATATGTTTATTCAAGGAGCATTTTTTAAAGATTTTATTTTATAAAACCGGTACTTCTAGTGCAAATTCAATTACTTACGTTCAACTTCTGCCACCAATCTAATAGCATCGAACTACGCCGGCCAGATCCACGATTCCTATGAAAACTTCCGGTCGCATTATAGTGAAGTACCCACCTCTTTAAGAAATATGGAACCTTCTCGCTGCTTCAGAGGCCGAAAAATGCAGTGATCAATTACAGCCCTAACTACACTTTCTCTCACGTTAGCATTTGTATGTGGCGATGACACAAAGCAAAATGAATTATGACAATACATTAAGTTGAATATCGTGTATTGCGCTTTCCGCGTTTTTCATTTTTCCCTAGGTGTTCATTTTTTCCCTCCTGTCGCATGGCCTCATATGTTCCGAAAATGACTTGTATTTTATGTTTTTTATAGGAAACTTGTGAACTAATGCGTTAAAACTTTAATTTTAACTGCATACGAGTCCCGACGTTTTTTATTTGACCGACTGTACATTCGAGTGCATGGAAACTTTTCAATGCTTTGGTTTCTTTTAGTGTTTTTCTTTTTTTTTACTAAAACATCCATATTGGTCCCAAATTTTCCACTGAGTGAAATATAATATTTCAATTTCAATTTTATTCACCTTTAGAATACAGGATTCATGGCTTCGTCAAACAAAACAAGAACAAACAAAAACTTTACAAACAAATATGACAGGTACTAAAAAAATAATACAAGGACTAAATGATACAAGTCAAAATTACTCAGTAGTACAAATAATATTGGGTGAAAATACAAAAATAACTTAATCATGTAAAACATTTAAGATGTTAGGAACTGAGAAGTATAGTAACAGATAAATCATACAGAAAAATAGATTTGGCCCTTAAAATAACCTTGTTGATTCTATGGAAAGTGGGAGAGGGATAAGAAATCATTTTTTTTTTATATATATATATATATATATATATATAAACTACCTATTCCCATGCATAAGATATTCCTCCACTGAGTAGAAACTACCATTAATCAGAAATTTCTTTAATTCCTTTTTAAAATTCTTGGCTAATTGTATGTTTTTTATGCAAGAAGGCAATTTATTGTATAAAACTGTCCCGTTATACTTAAAGCTATTTTTAAAAAGTGTACTTTTATGCCAAGTGCTGTGTAAATTAGATTAGATGTATTTAAAATTATTACAAAATCAGTGGATACACGTTAAAAAAAATTAAAACACAACGTTTCTACTCTGCTTTCTAGTCTTCCTCAGGTGCCTTTTCACACAGTACTGTTCATGAAGATAGATTTTTGTCACAGTAACCATCGATAAAAACATTGTTTCTAAAATATCTTTTTTTCCAGTCCTTTGGAATGTCAAACATTTCCTCCTTTATGCATTCCGCAGGTGGCCGGGGAATTTTTACCGCTGGAATTTCCCTTCTCAGCTGTATTTTGGCTTATTCCCCCATCTTCAGGTCCTTTTTCTTTTTTCCAGTTAATGTTATTCTACTTATTGATCCAGTTGTAAGAAGATTCTGAAGCCTAATTTATGTGTAATATATTTTTTATCAGAATCTTTCACAGGGTCGGATGGAGGGGGAGTTCCACTATAGGATTATTGATTTCTGTCATTCTCAGTGGCTTGAATGCATTACCCCTTTCCCTGGTACAAGTCCCAGATGGTAGCAACTGCACCAGGTCCCCTAGTTTAATGTTTTCATGTACCTGAATTTTATTAAGTAATTATTGTGTTACAGTTATTGAAGCTGTATGAGCATTTAGTAAGTCCTCTGGCACAAGGAGTGGTCCAGTTGGTTAAAGAGTTTGGTTGTCGCACCATTGTACGTGAGCTGGTCCGAGAGATTGGCGAAACAGACGGTTCAGATCTCATGCAAGACACATCTGGCACAAGAGCATTTTCACAGTTTCTCGTGGAGATCGCTGAGAGTGTGCCTGAGCTTATCCTTCAGTCCATCAATCTGCTTACAGCTCACCTCAGCGGAGAGGTAAGTGTGTGTATGTCATATTTAAGACTTTCAATTTTCGGGGTTTAGTTCAGCTCTTTTTTTTTTTTTGAATGGAAAATTGCCAAAGTTTACATATATTGTTCTTTGAAGCCTGTAGAATCCATACACAAGCAACGAGGATTAAGCTAAGCTCGGACTTCAAGATTGTCAACCAACTAAACACGCAAGAAGATAACGTTGATGTTATTTCTCATCTCAAATAACACTCTCACGTCAACTATACCATACAGCATTTTTACATTCAGATTAAAAGAAAAACTGACACGCATAATGATAGGCCAGTATATATAATTTTAAGGACTGATAGCAATTAGTGCTACTACATCAAGAAATATTCAACAACATTTTATCTCATCCATTGGACTGACAAAAATTTTAGCATACCGTATTGGCCCGAAAATAAGACGACCTCGAATATAAGACGACCCTGAATTTTTGAAGGGTAGTTACAAAAAAATAAATAAAATAGCTTATTGGTACATTTTGCTTCACATAAAACATTTCATTATTTATTATTATAAAACAGAAGTTTGAAGTTCATGTCGTAACTTCTTCTCTCGCCTTTATTTACGCATTGAGACATGATGCCATGGTCTGCCATGATGGTGGTCAAACAAAGAGAATAGAGATGCCAAGCAGTGCAGTACAAGGAGTAGCACGAATTCGGGAACAGTAAAATTCGGTAATTTCCGTGCGGCTTTGACCTTGGGTCGGACGCACGCCATATGTTTGTGTTCTGTGCATGCCATTTGCGTGGGAATACCCGTACACACGTGCACAGTTGCATTCATGAATGGAGGGTTTTTGAATCTTAGGCTGCGCGTATAAGACGAGTATAGTTTTCAAAGGCACAAGTTCAGGGAAAAAACATCGTCTTATATTCGGGACAATACGGTATTTATTATAATTTATGCAACTAATGTCTTATGTGTTAATTTTAACTTTTTAACTTGTGAATCTTATGTTTTTAGACACGATACAAACCAGGAATAATACTAACACTGAGCTCAATGTTACTACACTGGGTATATTGCATCTACTAGTAAAAATCTTTATACAGTGGAACCTTGTTAGCACGTTCCTCATTACTACGTTTTCCCGCATAGTAAGTCGTTTTTTGGAAGTCCCGGCCCCAATCTTAATAATTACATGTTTAAATGTTTCTTTAACACGTTTTGGTTTCACGCTTAGTACGTTCGTATTTGGCTCGCCAACCACACTTTGCCAAACACAAGCTTTGTTTGTGTCCGATCGTGTAATCTCTATGTCAGAATTCTTGTACTCTTTGCTCTAAGGGACCAATCGTCAGTCATTATTGTTGCTTCTCATTGGTCATTTGGACACCAATCGGCAGCCATTGTGTTTGCTTCTCATTGGTCATTTTGACGTCATGCAGATTTTTCAGCGTCAGCTGTGTAGTCGCCATTTTTTTTCGTGATATTTTTATTGTGTTCTCTAGGTAGTGAAATATGTTTCAAATTTCTTACGGTTCGTGTGGTGTCGAGAAGAAAATATTAGAATGTTTGATGAAATGTAGGCTAAAAAAGCAGATCATGCTTCTCACATGGGTATAGGATCACATTTCATTAGCAATTTGACTTTGTTCGCTAACATTCAGGCACGTCTGAAATTTTGAACAATTACACTTCCAGTTATTTTATGTTTGTTAATAGATTGTGGAGTGCAACTTGTTTCATGTGTGATGTTTTAGAATAAAGTGGATGCTTTTTTGTGTGAATTTCGTATGGTTTTTCATTAAATATGGCTCCCATACATTCCTTCAATTTTTGCAACTTTTAATTTTTTCAAATAAAATCGTTAGGCCTATGTATTTGTTTACACAATTTGAATCTCGCATAACTAATGGCTTGGCATAGAAGCTCCTGTGTGTCAATATGGGTATTTCTGAGTCATTAGGATGCACTTTTGAGTGGTTCTGAGCAACTTAGAAAACATAGGCCTATCTACATACTCCCTACAATTTTTTTTTAAATTTTCAGTAGTACGTTTTCCTGCTTAAGACGTATATTTTTCTCAGTCTCTAGAAAAACGTCTTAACGAGGTTCCACTGTATACATAACAACAAGTAACTAGTAACAAATAAAATTCATCAACAAAGCGTGTTTTCTTTCATTTTAGCACTTTCTTGGTTTACCTGCTTTGCTTTTTCTGTTGTTTATTTTTGAGTGGTGTATAGCGGCTATTTATATAATTCTGACAATTACACAACAATGCCGTTTTAGGCTCACATATGAACAAAATAGAATTTTTCATTCAGTTTAAAACGATATGTTCTTTTGTAATTTAACTGTACAAATACAAATTCGAGTTCCCACACCTAGCAGAGACCTAGCAAACTAAAACACACCTCTTTGCTTAACGAGCTAAAGATCATTTTAAAAAATTTTACTGCATTCTTCCCGATAGCAGTTCCATGCTGTGGTATTACAAGACATCTTCCAGTTAAGCTACCTGGAAGTCACATATTGGAAGGAATTATCAGCAGGTGGTAATACAGGCCCTAAGAAGTTCACACAAAATTAACCAAAAATGGCACCTAGAAGTGATGTGTGTTCATGAGAATTGTCTTGCTTAGCTGCTTATAGAGACACATCCATAGAGATAAGTAATTTAATGACATGTTTATAAGCACAGGGGGATTAATTTACCAAACATCTGACGTGCAGAACAGATGTGGTAAGATGTGACCTTCCATACCAAATTAAGACGGTTTTATAGGTTGGGTTATATGTGCTTTCAGTGCTTCCGACTATTGCAATATATTAGTATGACATGATACCATCATGTATTCGTGTTTATGGGTGTCTGCTCCCTACTTGATCCTACATCTGGTAACCATGATCTGCATCGTACATCCATTCCCTACCCCTGCCCTTTCTTTTGTATGTTTCAAAATTTCAAATTGATCCCACATTTTCAAAAAATAAAATATTCTGAACTTAACTTACATGATTTTCTTTCTATTATTTTCAGTCACATTCAATGCGAATGTGTGTGTTGGGAATAATGGGAGAAATAGTGCTTCGACTGCTCAGCGTAGAAGATTTGGATGAAGCTTCTCGTGAGATGCGTGATGAATTTCTCGACCACCTTGAAGATCATTTACATGACAATAATGCGTTTGTGAGAATTAAGGTAAGGTGAAGCTGTATTTAATACAGTTAGTATTTTTTAGTTAAGCACATTATACACTCTATTTCTTTGTCTCTCCTCTTTTCTTCACTTTGATATTTTTGAAACGGCACCCGAGCACGAGCAGTCTTGCTCATTCGGGTGTATTACTAAATGTAATACCTCTTGTAATATCTCTTGTAATAAATAAAATAATAAATAAATAAATAAAATAATAAATAAATATAAATATTAGATGGAAATTTACAGTGAAGTGTTGATATCTGTAGCAAGATTGAGATCGGAAATATACACACTAAACTTCACTAAAAGGTATACAGTCGAATTTGGTTAATTCGACGTTGGATAATTCGAAATATTGTATAATTCGAATAAATACTCATTCCCCTTGAAATTCCTATGTAAATATATGTTTAAAAAAGTGTAATTAATTCGAATTTTTGAAGCTTAATTTGGATAAATCGAAGCCAAAATTTGTCTCAAGTTAATGTTGTAAGGATTCCAAGAGTTCATTGCTTCCAGGAATTCCACAAGAATTCTCTGTTTCGCTGAAGAACCCTAGTCGGTAGCAGCTAGCAGGTACCGCACTAAAGTTATTTTTAACCACCGTTATCTTTCTCCTGCTGAATACATGCTCAATGGAATGCGAAGTTCACCCCGTCCGCTACAGTCTTGGAGGGATTCAACACTTCTGTGAAAATTTTAGTGTTCATTCTATCCTCCAAGCGTGACTGTTTGAAAATGTCAAAGTGTAGAGCATACACCAGTTCCTTTATTAAATTTAGGGTTACGGTTTTAGTGTGGAAAAAATTGTTTCATTTAACATCCTAACAACAGGATGGCAGTCATAGGTAAGATTCACTATACAATAATTATTATTTATTGCAATGAGTTTATTTTTGACATTTTTACGGCATTTTCGTTTAAAAAGTCACAGTTTTGGTTAATTCGAAATTTGGATAATTCGATTTTTTTCTGATTCCCCTTGGGGTTCGAATTACTAAGAGTCCATTGTATTTACCCAGGTAGATCATTTCAACGGGTCTTCCCGCCATCATCAGCTGATTCCGACTGGCCCTCTAGCGGCGGGTGAATGAACTTGGCGATCAGGGTTCCTTGTATGCCAACTGAAGTGTCAAAGTTTAAGAGATTTTCCCGGTTCTTTTTAATGAATATTTTTTCCCAAACGATAAGATCTATTGGTTTTTCAACTTGTTTTAATAGTGCAATTTCATGGCCTACTTTCCATGGCAATGCATTTCTGAGCAGTAGGCCATGAAATTGCACTATTAAAACAGGTTGAAAAACCAATAGATCTTATAGTTTGGGAAAAAATATTCATTAAAAAGAACTGGGAAAATCTCTTAAACTTGACACTTCAGTTGGCATACAAGGAACCTTGATCGACAAGTTCATTCACCCGCCGCTAGAGGGCCAGTCGGAATCAGCTGATGATGGCGGGAAGACCCGTTGAAATGATCATCATGGGTAAATATACCTTTTAGTGAAGTTTAGTGTGTATATTTCCGATCTCAATCTTGCTACTGAAGCTGTATTTATTTAACTTTCATTTAGAATTTGTTTCTGTTGACACAGCTTGTAACTTGTTGCAACAGTGCTAGCGAGACATGGTGTTTGAAATTCTTGTAATATCATAAATTACATTGCTGCGGAGTACGTTGTTTAATAAATGATTTTATAAGATTTCATCGAAAGAGCTTGTATGTTATGATGTAACATATTGTAAAGTTCCAAGCATATATGTCTGTAGCGTTTGTGTGATTTTCAAAGTCTTGTGTATGGAATATATAATTTATTTGTGTAATAAGTATGTATTTGATTTCATTCACTGAAATGGGTTATATTTTCTTTAATATAGATTAAACAGTGATAGATATAGAGAGATGGTAGAGTCATTATTTTAAGTTCTTGAAATGCAGTTCTACATGTGTGGGAAGGATTCAGTCCTTTTATGATTCTAATGGCTTTCTTTTGCCATATAAAAACTGTACTTGCTGCATGCGCATTTCCCCAAAATAAAATCCCATACTGAAGATGAGAATGAAATAGAGCAAAATATGCTATAAGTAGTTGCTTTTCACTGATATAGTTTTTTAGTTTCCATAGTACAGGGTCTGGCAGAGAAACCTGACGGTTTTTAAATTGAAATTACGACAAAACTGTATCGTTTGCGTACATTATTTTATTTTTTTTATACATCTCAAAGTATTTTACCTACATCAATTACTTTTTGAAAATTATGTTCCTACTTCAGTCCACAAAGCTAAATAAGCCCATTGCATCAAAATTATTATTATGGTTTTGTAAAAAGTTGGAATCAGCCGAAACTGCGTAATGTTCGTAACTCATTGTCGCCAGTACATCTCGCGCTTGCGCATTCAAGTAAAAAACAATTGCCACCCACAACAGTTGGTATTCCAACATGGAATTTTCTCATTTTTATGAATGTTGAAATGGCAGCGAAACTGATGCACAACTGTAAACTGATCTTGTTTACACGTAGGTTTTATAACTAAGTTTTGCAATTGTTTTTTACTTGAATGTGCAAGCCCGATATGTACTGGCGAGAATGTGTTACAACACTACGAAGTTTCGGCTGATTCCAACTTTTCACGAAACCGTAATAATAATTTTGATGTAATGGGCTTATTTAGATTGAAATAATTGAAATGGGCTTATTTGTGGATTGAAGTAGGAACACAATTTTCAAAAAGTAACCGATGTAGGTAAAATACTTTGAGATGTATTCTAATACTGAAATAAAATAATGTATGCAAACGATACAGTTTTGTAGTAATTTTAATTTAAAAACCGTCAGGTTTCTCTGCTGGACCCTGTACAAATAATACACGCGATAGTTTTTTACATAGCTGTTCTAAATGTATGGACCAATTCAATTTAACATCAGGTGCATTCCAAGAACATTTACTCAGCTGGTCCCAGCTTCGACTCCCAGAAATATGGTCACCTTACCCTGAGTATAGTATTTTCCATTGATACTAAGTAACTTTCTCTCATTCTGTTTTGTACTGTATTTACAGGTACTTCAAATTTGGCACAGATTATGTCGGGAAAGATCAATACCATTGGCCCGTCAGAGTCAGTTATTGCAGCTCGTAGTGGGTCGTCTGCAAGACAAAAGTAGCAATGTGAAGAAGAATGCTTTACAACTTGTGACAACTTTCCTGGAAGTCAATCCATTTGCTTTCAAGGTTTGTTCTGTACTCTTCTCTCTTATTATTTCTAATCTTCATATACAGTAAAATACAGTGAAACCTCTGTATAACGGACACATACGGGACCGTAAAAATCGTCCGCTATAGAGGGGTGTCTGCTCTTGAGAGGTTAAAAAATTCTGGCGTAAAATAATCTACAGTACTTACATGAGATTGTTATACAGACTTAGATGAAAATCTCTTTAGTTTACACTAATCCATTACACAGATATGTTTTGTTGTAGGCCTGCATATTGCAAAAGTCCCGAACGCTATACTGTAGTCCACTTTAGGCCTACCATCAAAATTAAAACCACACTTTTTACAATGGAATACGCCTACACAACTCTAGTTCTGCGTGTATTAGTCGAGCACACTATTAACATGTGAAAAAATCTTTAATGTTTGTTTTGTACACTTTGATTTCGCGTCAAAACTAAGTCAACAGAAGAAGAAAAGAAGTTCAGTACAATACAGTATAGGCTACTGTAAATATATGATTTTCTTGTTAAATGTCTGTTAAGAGAGGTTTGAAGAGGCTTTTGAAGTGGATTTTTTGTGTCCGTGTCCATCTTAGAGGGGTTAATTATTATAAAGTTTCATATAGTGACCTAGGAACCAGAAAAATCGTCCGTAAAGAAGGGGTCTTTGTTATACTGAAATTTTACAGGTGTACAATGTTCTGGACTATATTTTTTTTAAAAGTCAAAATAGTCACCAACCACTGCACATGAATTTAAAATGGAATCTGGTATACTGCTTTGTGATAGAAGAAAATCTTGAAGACTATGTGCCATGTGTTGTCAAACTCTGTTGTTCACTGTGTTGCACACCTTCCTCTTCAACCTCATCATCACATGGATTTTTATCACTCAAAATCTCTGTAATTCCTTGTTACACTATCACATCGCAGTCCACACTGACATATTCACCCTTGCAGGCCCATCTTACTTTTCACACAAACGCTTCCAGTTGTCTTTTCTTTCTATGATATCTAGCACTTCACTTGAGCTGTTCTAAAGCAGTTTGTGATTATTATTTCTTCTTTAAGCTATTTCCATTTAGCATTCAACACTCAGCATTAATATCTCTTCCTAAGGCAATATTACACAGCATACACCTGAAAAAAACAAAATTATATACAAGCAAATACCGTATTGGCCCGAATATAAGACGATGTTTTTTCCCTGAAAATGTGCTTTTAAAACTATACTCGTCTTATATGCGCAGCCTAAGACTCAACAACTCTCCAGTCATGAATGCAGCTGTGCACAACGCACGTGTGTAGCGGATATCCCCACAGAACACAAGGGTATCCCCACGCAAATGGCGTGCGTCCAATCCAAGGTCAAAGTCGCGCGGAAATCACCGAATTTTACCGAACTTTATTGTTCCCGAATTCGTGCTTCTCCTTGTACTGCCGTGTACTGCACTGCTTGGAATCTCGATTCTCTACGCATAATGCTTTGTTTGACCACCAACATGGCAGACCATATGGAAAAGAAAGGATCTTCATTGTCTCAATGCGTAAATAAAGGCGAGAGAAGAAGTTACGACATGAACTTCAAACTTCTGTTTTATGTGAAGCAAAATGTACTAATAAGCTATTTTATTTATTTTTTCGAAACTACCCTTCAAAAATTCAGGGTCGTCTTATATTCGAGGTCGTCTTATTTTCGGGCCAATACGGTAAGCGAAATTTTATTTTGTTATACTGAAAGTTCTAAATTTGTTATAATGAAATGTTTTAACTAGGGATGGGTCCTCGATACTTTCAATACCTCGATACTCTCGATACTTGCATGGTATCTGCATCGAACAGTACTTCAGAAAACTCGCTCGATACTTTTTCGATACTTTCGTAATTCTGCAATTAAGTGAGAATGCTAGTATTTTTTAAGAAAAACGTTTACGTGGACTGTTTAAAAAACTAATTTTAGTTTTAATGTAGAGTTTAAAAGTAAGTTAATTATAGGCTACTGATGATATTAAATTTTGTCTCATTGTCATTATATATGCAGACTTCATTAATTTAGTTGGTATTACACAGTTCTCTAAAATTTTAATTTTTAATGTACCTATTTATTGAAACTGGAGATGTTGAAAGTATCGAGTATCGAGGAAAAATCATGTATCGGTATCGAGTATCGAGAAAATCTGGTATCGACCCATCCCTAGTTTTAACACATATTAATTAAATAGGGAAAAGAGAAGGGGCCAATACATGATTTTGTAATACTGAAAATTTTGTTATAGTGGTGTTTGTTATACTGGTATTAGCAGAGGAAATTCTTCTTAGCATTACAGAATATGCAGCAAACTCCCAATTATCCGTGATTGGCCCTTCCTCCTTTTTTAAGTCTTTCCGAGGTGAATTTACCGTATTTATCCGAATATAAACAGCCCCTGAATTTAAGCCACACCTGCCTTTTTAACAGTAAAGTAAAGGAAAAATTATTAAACTAACCCCAAAATGAAAAAAATTAATTGCCTCATTTTCATAATATTGAAGTAACACATTTCTTAGCCAAAATGGGCCTGAAATAAGAAAAAGAAAGTATCAGCTGACTTAAGTTATGATATTCTAATTTTATATAATATAATTAAATAAAACTGACGAAAAAGAAAACAGAAATCAGTACTTTACACTTCATATGACTTTCAGTGTTGAATTTCGCACAATTTTTCTATTTTTTCTTAACTGCACTTTCAGTTACCATCAGTTCAAAATTGCCTTTATTCACATTCCCATACGTTACAGCATTTTTTTACTTCTGAGCATGCATATTCTGTAATACTGCTATAAAAAATGACAAAATATGCAAAACTTCACTTGCTTACGCATTTTTACACATCTTCTACGATGCTTTGATTAAAATTGATATATTTTCGATGTTAAGTCGATTAATATATCGATAGTCCCGGAGATTCAGGATAATCAAAAGTTCCTTGTAGCCTTCGACATATTTAATTAATTTTGGATCCCGATTGATGTCATGACCTTCATTCCAAAAGTGGGCCGCTACTGCAGATTTATCTGTATTTCCTTGTTTAACATGACTCAAATGTTTTGTTTTAACCTCTAATTTATTCTTGGTTTTCCCTATATACAGGGTATTAATGAATAACACCGAAATATTTTACCTGTGTATAGAGGGGACATAGACAAGCATCTTTCATTAAGAGATTTTTGCTCAATGGATTCAATTTTTCCTGTTACAGCATAAAATCTCCCAGGGCTTGGCCGCCACTGAATTCTAACATTAGAAAGAAAAAAGCAAAACAAAGGAACTTCGTTGTTAACACTGTAGTCAGTAATTATGAATAAAAAAAAGACTAATGCAGTGGCGACCAGTCATGTGATTAGTCTGTAAATATTGCAGATTATGTAAACACTAAATTATGATATAGCTGTTGACGAATGTTTAACAGTCACGTTTTTACCGATCACTAGGAAGGCATGAAGTCAATTTAATGAACATTTTAACCCTATTTCGCTACATTATTGAGTTATGAGCACCAAATTGTAATGACTTTAATGCCCTGTAGCATACACATTTTATGTCGAGATTATGTAGAGATTTGATTACTGCTTTTTCAAATTTGAAATCACCTAAATATTCCTAACTGTAATCATAACTAGACTTCGGATTTTAGGTAAAAACCTATTTTAATCCTTAAGTGATATATGGACGGAAACTTGTATATGCATGTTTCATAAGTGACAGTGCCTGAAACTGATACGTTTATGGGACCGAAAACAGCCTATTTTTACGTTAGAACCTAATATTGCCTTTTTTGCTTGTTTTTCCTCTAAAGTTCAAAATAAGTCATTTTTTTATTATAAATTCTAGCATTTATTTTCAGTTCGTACTAAATTTTTAGCTTGGAATGGGCAGTACATGACACATTTGTAATGTGGTTACATAGTAAGGAATATTTCGTCTTCAGTAAAAAAATTCCTTGGAATTCCCAAGAAAATCACGTCTTTTTCTCCTGACTCCCACATGCAGTAACATAAAAAAACGTAATTCTCTGAATCACTGAGAGATACAAGAGGTTGAATATGCTAGTATGATATGTGTAGCTTCTGAGCGCAGGGATTAGGTTTACACTGTCATGGTAGTAATACAGGTCCTAGTAATAGGTCTATATAATTCTGTGTACCATAGGCCTATATCTGTGTTTTATTATGATTATTGATTAATGGTGACTTCAATAAATATTAATATTCTGCATTGTAATTGAGATATTTCAGAAAATTGGCAACTTAACCGATTTTATAAGAGACTATTTTACGATTTTTAGAACCTATTTTCCAATTTTTAGAGCCTATTTTAGGTGCCTAAAACAGCATTCTTAGCGACCTAAAAGTCCGAAGTCTAATCATAACGAATGAACAAATAAATCAATGGAAATGTAGTCCTTTTTCTATGACTTTAAATACATTTGTATTTGTGGTCATGGGTAATGTGTTTTAGCTCAAATTGAATTTTTCTTTTCTTTCCTGTTAGTTGAGTTTGCAAGAACTAGAGGCTCAACTAAAGAAAGAACTGAAGAAACTAGAGACTCTTGAAGGGAAAACTGGTGATGAAATGGATAGAAGAAAGCAGGTTACCGAAGCTGGTCGAGAACAAGCATGGAGTGAACGAGAAACCGATATTGCTAAGGTTATAGAAGATGTTCTAAAATCAGGTAAGCATGGAAAAATCAACTTTACATTAATTTAAGGATGTAAAGCCGGGTCCCCACTACTTAACATTTAGCACCAACATGTTGCAGTTAACATATAATTTTCCAATTATTTTATATAGGTAATATATATGTTACCTTTTATCAAAATTTATGTTTCTATTTTCTAGGCAAAAAAGAAGATGAACCAGCAACACAAGTTTTAACTCAAAACTCTTTAGCAGAATGCCTGGAGAGTATCCGTCTGAAAATAGGTCAGAAGAATTATTTGGAAGCATACTATGTGTTGCGGAATGCTGAGAAGCAGTTCCCTGGTGCTGAAGCCCTCAGGTGAGTCTTTGCAAGTATTACAGCAAAATTCCAATTTATTTGTAGCAAGATTGAGATCGGAAATATACACACTAAACTTCACTAAAAGTGTATTTACCCAGGATGATCATTTCAATGAATCTTCCCACCATCATCAGCTGATTCCGACTGATTCTAGTGGCGGGTGAATGAACTTGTCGATCAAAGTTCCTTGTATGCCAACTGAAGTGTCGAAGTTTAAGAGATTTTTTTCGGTTCTTTTAATGAATATCTTTTCCCAAACTATAAGATCTATTGGTTTTTCAACTTGTTTTAGTAGTGCAATTTCATTTTCAATTTCATGGCCTACTTCCCAGAAATGCATTGCAAAAGCGGATTTTTCAATTTGTTTTTTCATGATATTCCTAAAATGTTCTTTTCTCCTTGTATCTAAATTCCTTTTTGTTTGGCCTATATAAAATTTTCCGCAATCTTTGCAATTAATTTTGTAAATTCCAGCTTCTTTTCAGTAAATTTGTAAATTCTTTTTTGTAATGAGGACCTTATCTTTCTAGTTGGTTTTTATAAGATTTTTCAAACTGAATTTATTCTGCAGTGCCAATTTGATTCATCCGTCGCTAGAGGACCAGTCGGACTCAGCTGATAATGGTGGGAAGACCCATTGAAATGATCATCCTGGGTAAATATATCTTTTAGTGAAGTTTAGTGTGTATATTTCCGATCTCAATTTTGCTACAGATATCAACACTTCACTGTAGATTTCCATCTAATATTAATATTCCAATTTATTCTTCTCCATCTACCATTATTAATTTTCTAAATCTTGAGTGCCAGAATGATACTTTCTAAGATTACTTGGTGGATAGGAAGAAGGTCTGTCCATCTGTCTGTAAGCGTCATAACTTGAATACGCTTTATCAGATTTTCATGAAACTTATAACACCCATAACTAAGAACGCTTTTGTTTTTGAACCAAATCGGTTGACCAATACCGAATTAATGACCTATTAATGGTCATATTCCTTTTAAATAGCAAACCATCACTATACTGTATTTATCTGAATATAAGCCGCACTTTTTTTCCTAGATTAAGCCCAGCGAAATATGCCTGCAGCTTAAAATAGCATACAAGTGTTTTTAGGCAATAATGTTAAAAATGTGCACAATATAGCTACTGTGGCTGCTTCCCCTCTTCCAAGATTCATTTATCGAGTATCTCGAATCTCCAGGACTATCGATATATTAATTGATTCAACATTGAAAATACATCGATTTTAACCGAAGCATCGTAGGAAATAGAATAATTACAATTTGAGTTGAACTTTGACACTTATGCTTCACTTACCAACTTTTTGGTAGACATGTTTCAAGGACCCTTGTCCCCATCCTCGGCTACGTGTCCAACTGACAAATCTTGCTTTTGAAGGTCATGAAGTGTCCCTGGTGGTGGTTTTTGCTACCAAAAAGTTGGTAAGTGAAGCATAAGTGTCTAAGTTCAACTCAAATTGTAATTATTCTATTATAGTTGCTTCACTGTTTATGTTCCATCATTTTTTAAATATCGTAGGAAATGCTTAAAACTGCATATGTTTTGTGTATTTTGTCATTTTTTGATTGCGGTATTATGGAATATGCTTGAATTATGAGTTGCTTAGAAGTCCCTGGAGGGATTTGGCCTACCACCCGACCGCTGGCAGATGGCAGGATTGGGGGGCATGTGGTCAGCATGCCGACACCCACGGCCGTTAATGGTGGTGTTCATGACCGGAGCCGCTACTTCTCTATCAAGTAGCTCCTCAATTTGAATCACGAGGCTGAGCACACCCCTGCCAGACCTCCCTACCTCAGAAAAATCCGAGGAGGTACTGGGGATCGAACCCAGGCTGACGGGTCCATAGTCAGCGACGCTAACCACAAGACCACGCTGGCGGTCAAAAGGTACTAATAAGATATTTTATTTACCGTATTTTTTCGTAACTACCCTTCAAAAAGTTCAGGGTCGTCTTATATTCGGGCCAATAAGGTAATTATAATTTAATTTTTAATTGTTAATGTATTAATCAGGTCCGTGAATTAATTTTCTTAGTGTCATCTGGCCCTTCACCCGAAAACAGTTGGACAACATTGCCCTACCCTATCACTTCTGTATTTTAGAATGATCCCACATTTAAAAAGTATGTACTGTAGGACCTTCACAAATGCCGTGTTGCTTGTATCTACGCTGTAAGTTCCTTTTTTCAATGATTTTTTTCCCCCTAAATAACTGATTGAATTTGGTTTTCCCCTCTTATGTGGATCCACACAGTATGTTGTAGCATAAATTCATGTTTGATTTTCTGTGTAAATGACAGATGTGACATGGGGATGGAAGAACAGGTTGGTTATTTCATGAACCTGCTGCACAAAATCTTTGTTGAATGCAACTCCTCTGAAGAAAGTTCTCAGCCTTGCAGTCAGGGAGATGCTGGAGCAGGGCCGGCAACTCAGGGAGATGCTGAAGCAGGGTCGGCAACTCAGCCAGATTCAGAGACAAAATCTAAGCGCTCTTCGTTGGATAAAGCACTGGAAAATCAACAAGCTCTTGTGCAGTATCTTACGGTAAATACTGTTGTTCCTTTTTAGTTAAGCTTAAATTCATAAAGAGGGTTGGAAACACTTTTTTTAAATTATCTGCCTGGTGGAGTATATTTGTTTGGGGGGGGGGGGGGAAGTGGGGAGATAGAATTACTGTTACCAGTATTTAAATTTATTCATGTAAAAATGTTAGTAAAAATTAATTTTAGTTCTTAGGTAGAGTGCTAGCCATATAATTCCGCCGCCGTACACAAACCAATTTACACAAAGACCTTGAAGTCACGGCTCCTTCCCAACATGTCATCCTTCTCCTCCCTTCCCTACCCGCTTTTTATTGATTATTTCCATGTGTTCCAATGGGGAATCACTGTCTAGAGATATCTTGCTTCTTCTTCCGGGAGGGACTTAGGCTGGGGGACCCATGCCATAGATTTACAACACGTAAAAGAACTAAATTAATTTCTCGGCCCTTTCATGTCCAGGTAATACCTTAGTTTCCGGAGGGGGGTTGAGAGGCGAAGGGCTTACCGCCTGTCCCTCTGCCCTCTCTCAGAAAATAAGCTTAACAAAATTAGTATAGGTAATGAAACCTCCAGGCCCTATGCCCCACCATAGGGGTTACAGGAAAAAGTAAGTCAGTCAGTCATATCCACTTGAAGCAATCTTATTTAAATGCCAGTCCACTGATTTGTTCCAGTTCCGTTATTTGTATGAATTTTAAACAATCTTTCTCAATAATATTCCTTAAAATACGAGGGGCATACTGAAAGTCGCGAGCAACATTTTTTCACAACCTTAATATTTATTTGTAAGTGAAACCAAGTATGTCATCTCAATCTGCAGACCTTTTTTTCACTTTTCCATATAGTCTCCGTTTTTTTGCACACATGTTTGAAAATACCCTTGCGATAGAATTCCGTTCCAGCTGCCCATAGACACTGAAATCACTGCAAAACTTGCTGTTGGACATAGTGCGGTGCAAGAAATGATTCACAGCTTAGGTTATCGGAAGGTTTGTGCCCAATTGGTTCCACGTTTATTGACCAAGGACCACAAACATCAGAGACGAACCTGCCAAAACCTTCTTCAGAGATTTCAAAATGAAGGTGATGAATTTTTGACAAGTATTGTGACTGGAGATGAAAGCTGGTTCAATCATTATGAACCTGAAACAAAACGACACCACTTGAATTCGCCATCGAAGAAGAAAGCGAAGACAGCTGGAACAGAATTCTATCGCAAGGGTAATTTCAAACTTGCAGAACGATGGGAAACGTGTGCAAAAAAACTGAAATTATGTAGAAAAGTGAAAGAAAGGTCTGTAGATTGAGATGATATACTTGTTATTCAAAAGTAGTCGAACATTTAAAACACTTTTTGCTCACTTACGTACCATTACTAGGACATGTTTCAAGAGGTAAGTACCCTCCCATCGTCGGCTAGCGGTCGACTGGCGTTCTGGCGACTGTGTTGTGTGAAGTTCTGTGTGCTGCCATCTGTTTTCTTTGTGGTGAGTCTCAAGACGTCATCTGCGGGCGGGATCTCGAAGTTCATGGCATGGTCTTCATTCTTGATGATGAAGATTTTTTCCCATACATTCAATTCGGACGTTTTTTTCACATGTTTTAACAGATTTATATCTTTCTTAACATGGTGGTTTTCTGTCCAGCAGTGGTGAGCAACTGCGGATTTTTCAGTTTGCATTAGTCTCACGTTTCTTAGAAGCTCCTTCAATCTTGTCTCTAAATTTCTCTTAGTTTGTCCAACATATACCTGGGGGCAGTCATTGCATTCTATTTGGTATATGCCTGAGAGTTCAGTTTTTTGTTTGTTGTTTTTCAATGGATGGTTTAGTAGATTCCTAATGGTGTATTTGTTTTATGGTGCTAATTTAATATTGTAATCCTTAAAAACTTTTTCAAATTTGTGAAACAATTTGGGGTGGTAATTGAACTTCTTGAAAACTTTTTTTGTTGTTTCTAGGTTTTCTAATGTACTAATTTCTTTGATTTTGTTCCTCTTTGAGTGTCTATTGATCAACTTATCTATGAAGTTTGTTCTAAAACCATTAGTGACTGCCACTTCCTGTACATGTTGGTACTCTAAATGATATTCTGTCTTGGTCATTGGTATGTTTGTGAGTCTATGTATAAGGCTGTGAAAGATGGCAAATTGATTGGCTTTGGGGTTATGTTCGTTGTATTTTATGTAGTTATCTACATGTGTGGGTTTCCTATAAATTCCAAATTTCAGTTTATTCTGTTCTTTCATGATTTTCAAGTCTAGGAAAGGTAGCCAACCGTCTTTTTCCATTTCCATTGTGAATTTTATCGATGAGTCTTGTAAGTTTAAAAGCTTAACAGCGTCTTCTGCAAACCTTTTTGGAATAATGGCGAAGATGTCGTCGACATATCTGTGCCAACTTTTGAAGATGTGTGGGAAGGCTTTGGTAACTTGTAATTCTAAGTTGCTCATGAATAGGTCAGCTAACAAAGGTGATAGTGGGCTACCCATGGCTAGGCCTGATGTTTGTTGATAAAAGTCCTGATTGAAAGTGAAACTGTTATGTTTAATACAATGTTGAATGATCTTAAGGTAACCTTCAACTTGTGCAGAGGTTATCTTATTATTCTCTATCAGCCAATGTTTAATCAGTTTAGGAAGTTTTTCTGTGGGAATGCTCGTGAACAAAGCGTTGACATCAAAAGACATTAGTACCTCTTCCGTTCCAATGGTTGTATCTTTAATTTTGTCCACTAGTTCCATTGAATTTTGAATGCTCAAAGTGTCAAACTTTTTTAACCTGTCGAATTGTTGTACTAACCATTTTGATAGCCTATAAGTGGGTGCGTCTATATTGTTTGCAATAGGCCTCATACTGTCATTATTCTTGTGGATCTTAGGTAAACAGTATAGTTGTGGTAAGAAAGGATTACTTACTATTAATTTCTTTTTTTCCCCTTTTGGAATGACATTACTATTTTCTGTTAACTTTTTTGTGGAGTTTGTGATCGATTTCAGGGGGTTTTTGGATAGCTTTTCATATCCAGTCGACCGCTAGCCGACGATGGGAGGGTACTTACCTCTTGAAACATGTCCTAGTAATGGTACGTAAGTGAGTTAAAAGTGTTTTAAACGTTCGACAACTTTTGAATAATTAGTATAGTTTCACTGTCTAAAAAACTTCATTCCTAAACTTTGTAATGATATACTTGGTTTCACTTACAAATAAAGATTAAGGTTGTGAAAAAATGTTACGACTTTTAATATGCCCCTCATATAATTTTTCAAATTAAAACTAAGCCCATTAATTATCCATTCCCATTTCATACTTAGCTCATATATTTTTGTTCCAGGATACCATAAAGTTTGTTGAAGTTGTGTCCAGTGCCATACCAGTAACCTGCCAGTTGCTACGCTCGAAGCAAAATAGTGATGTGATTGAAGCTGTGGAATTTTTCACATCTGCATTCCAATTTGGTATGGTAGATGCTATAACAGGAGTTAGGCAGATGTTACTACTTGTATGGTCAAAAGATCAGGCTATCAAAGATGCTGTGGCATCTGCCTATAGGAAGCTTTATCTCGACACTGAAGGTGCTACTGGAAGGTAAATAACTGCTTTCATATCTAAATGAGTTCAGATTTCTAGGCAAAATGCATGTTTATTTTCACACTTTTAAATATCAGCGTCAGGCATATTCACCTATGAAGTGCATATACAGGGTGTTAATGAATAACTCCGAAATATTTTACCTGTCTGTAGAGGGGACATAGACAAGCAACTTTTAATAGGAAATTTTTGCTCTATGACATAAAATGTACCATGCTACAGGGAATTAAAGTCATTACATTTGTGTGTTCATAAGTGAATAATTTAAGCGAAATGTGGTTAAAATCTTCATTAAATTGACTTCACGCCTTCTTAGTGATCGATAAAAAACATGATTCATAATTATTCACCAACAGCTATATCATAATTTAGAGTTTTCATAAACTGCAAAATTTACAGACTATTTACTTGACTGGCTACCACTGCATTAGTTCTTTTATTCATAACCACAGTGTTAACAACGAAGTTCCTTTGTTTTGCATTTTTTTCAAATGTTAGAAGTCAATGGTGGCCATCCTCTGGGAAATTTTGTACTGTAATAGGACAAATTGAATCCGTAGAGCAAAAATCTTCTAATAAAAATTGCTTGTCTATGTCCCCTCTATACACAGGTAAAATATTTTTTGCACGATGTAACTAATTAGTGGTACTTACGAATATTGTTGCCGTGGATCGTAACTTGACATTCCCACATGCAATCTGGTTGCTATGAAAAGAGAAGAAATCTCAGTGCTGTAAAAATTACAAAAAGCACACGTGCTGTAAGGAAAACCATTATAATACAAGCCTTTATCAAAAGCCAGAACCAAGCCCCCCTGGTGTGGCAGCTTTAACAGGACAAATATTCGGTCCCCATAACAACCAACATATACGAATCACATTCTAAAATATAACATCTATTTCCAATAATGTATATACATAATATTTTCAATCCTAGAATTTGTAGGAAGTTTATATAGTGAAGTTATAATCAATTGAAACTTGAGATGGAGGTTTAACTTCACTTAATTCAAGCACTGACCTGAACATGTTTCGAGCAATCCTTCATGACTCATCATCAGCTATACTCCATCTCCAGATGTCATGAAGGATTGCTCAAAACATGTTCAGGCCAGTGCTTGAATTAAGTGAAGTTACGTATGTTAAACCTCCATCTCAAGTTTCAATTCAATAATATTTTCAGCTAATATCTCAATTAATATAATTAAATTGATATAAATAATCATCGTGCAAAAAATAGCATGCAATACTCGTTCCGTAAGCACTTAACGGATCTCGGAAATTGAAAAAACTCTTTCCTCGATCCGTATGCACTGCTTACGGAACTAGTGTTGCAATATACTATCGGTGTTATTCATTAACACTATGTGTAAAAGTTTTTGTGCATGTATCTTTTAAGGATTAAAATAGGATTTTACCTAAAATCTGGAGTGTAGTTATTGTATGCCATATAATTTTGGTATTGTTTTCACAGAGCTCACGCAGTACAAGTGATAAAGAACCTAAGCAGCTTGTTAAAAATAGTGGATTTTGGTCAGCAGGCGGCACTAGAGGAGCTAGTGAGGAGCTGGGTGCAAAATGGCTCCATTGATAAAGCATGCATACAGGTAAATGTAAAAGATCACATCCTTACTTTTGGCCCGGATTCTGATGTCCTAAAATTGTTTGAAAAATGACCTATAAAATGACCTTAAATTTTAAAGAAAATCATAAAACACAGAAATTAAAACATTTATTGCAATGGATCACTCCGAAAAAGTTCTCATACAGCAATTAAAACATTTATTGCAATGGATCACTCCGAAGAAGTTCTCATTACAGAAATTAAAACATTTATTGCAATGGATCACTCCGAAAAAAGTTCTCATTACAGAAATTAAAACATTTATTGCAATGGATCGATTCACGACGTAATGGAAATAGGACCTGTTTTTAATATGTGTTTAAAGAAAATGATTTAATAATGATAAAGAATTACCTAAAAATTGATATTTTATTTATAAATAAAATATTATTGTACACACAAAGTTGTAGACTAATTTGTACATAATTGAAAAAACTGTGAATGCAGAAAGGATGTTGTAAGTCTAAAAAGTCTGTTCTTTGTTCTGAAATTGGAGCATTTGAGAAGAAATGTAAACATTTTTTTAAAACTATATCCTTCAAAGATGTTGCATTATGGTAACCTAGTAATTTATTTAAATATCACCCGTATGAAGGGGGAAAAAAACTTTTAAATCCTACCCTATTCAGGATTGCAGTAAATTTCTGTCAGCATACGGAGTATATTGAAGGTATAAAAGTGAATATACTTAATGTAAATGCATGAAAATGACTATATAAGAAAGCAAACGACAAGAAAATGACCAAATAATGACGTGAAATAAATGCACTAAAAATATAAAAATGCACAAAATGACAAAAAAACGACCTGATAAAAATGCATTTCTATAATCTAGAGGCCATGATTAAGATTTATCTAGAAGTTGGCAATGTCTATGCAGCATCAATAAAAAGATGACATGTCATTAGAATTTCTCACACTTTATGTCTCCATATTGTGCATAGATAATTTTACTATTCTGTATGACGAAATAAAGTGTGGGAAGTTCAAATTCTTGCACCAGGTTATATCTGTATGCCCTCATAAAGGGTTAAAAACCTTGAGCAGATAGTCTGCCCACTGATAAACAGGGGTTTGCTGTATGGCTTTCTCACAAATTATGTGGTAATGCACAAATCAGGAACGTAGTCTTAAACATTTTGTTGATTATAATTAATTTTGTTTTCTATGTTTAGGTGATGTGGGAGCGTTTTTCAATGAACATCCCTGAGACAACAGAAGACGAAAGTTTGGCATCATTAATTTTACTAGGAATGGTGGCAAGGTAAGTGAATCCTTTCTTCCCATTGCATTTGACTAAATAAGGAGAGGAGGAAGGGTTAGGTATCGTTCCTATAAAAATGTCGAGAATGGAAAAAGGCATGGTATTATGCTCACACTTTATCTTGAGCCGAAAAAATGCAGAAGACCTTCTGCAATAGCCAGTCTCTTATACTGCATATAATATCAGCTTCCCTCACCCCTGCATTTTTTCTAGTTCAAGATAAAGTGTGTAATCTTTACATCCCTTTTCATAACCAAATTTTAACCAAACATGAACTTAGTACTACTTCTTGGTTATAAATAGCAGAGCTAGTACCTACTTGCACATAGCCTACTTTCAAATCACAGTACCAGTACATTTGAAAAAATAGGTAGTCCTACAATGTCTTAGAGGCAAATGCTATTAACAAAATATACTTCTTTGAAATGAAAGTTTGGATTTAAACACGAAAAGTTAATGCTGAATATTTCATTGCTTTTGGAGCGGGCTATTGAAGATAGCAAATTCCGCACGTTCTTCCACACCCAAAAATTATTAAGGCACCACTAGACCAACAGCAGTGATCATTTTATTTGGTTTTATTTCAATTTAATACTATTTTGGGGAGATAGTGAACTTTGAAGGTCGATAATACAGGTTACTGTAAGTGGATGTGCTGAGCCAGTGTGACTGAAAAAAATACGTCTGCAGAGCCCCCACTCATTGTCTGGTTGAATTACTTGGATATGAACAAAGAGATAACTCAGGCTATTGTCTCTTTTCTTTTTTTCTTTTTTTCTCTTTCTTTTTTCTTTTTTTTCTCTTTCTTTTTTCTTTTTTTTTTTTCACGCGAAAATAAAGCTATAAGCTTGCCCTAAAACGAGGTTTCCATAATCTTGCGTAAAACTGCAGGACTAAAAAATTACCGCTTAAATTCAGAGAAAATAAAATGGTGAAGATGTTCGTGTTGTTGTTGTGGATATTAAGTTGGGATTTTTAATTTATGGTGTAAAATGCAGGTAAACGTAAAATCGAAGTGTGTAAAATTTAAGTTTCTCTGTCTATATATATTTCTGCAATGTTTGGATTTTATTCCAGGGCTGAAGTACAGGCCATATCAAGCAATATCGCAGTGCTGGTCAACATTGGATTGGGAGAAAGAGGTATAAGGAACTACAGACTGGCTAAAGAAACCTGCCAAGTATTAATCCAGTTAGCACCTCGGAAACCTTCTACTAACTCTCCAGATCCGCCTCTACGGTAAGTTTCAATGGAAAGTGGTTTTATTTTTTAAAGATAATTCATTCTAAATTTCAATATTGGGGTGTGTGTCTTCCACAAACTAGGCAGTTGACAAAAGCTGATGATGTAGATGAATTTCTGTGTAAGTGATACTTGGGGCCCTGATTATTAAGTGCCAGTATGGTACTTTATGAGATTGTGTGTGGGGAGGGAAAATGTCTGTCCGTCCGTGTGTCTGTACGCGCGATAACTCAAATACGCTTAATCAGATTTTAATCAAACTTGGTATATACATTTATAATGTTCATGGGAAGAACCCTATTGATAATGGACCAAATCGGTTGACCGGTACCGAAGTAAAACCCAATTTAGTGTCTATTTTAAAGGTGCGATAACTCAAATATGCTTTATCGGATTTTCATGAAACTTGGTATACAAATTTATAATGTCCTTGGGAAGAAGTATATTGATATTGGACAAAATCGGTTGGGCGGTACCGGAATAATGCCCAATTTAGTGCCTTTTTATGGTAATATATCACAAAGGCGCGGATAACTCAAATACGCTTTATCGGATTTTCAAGAAACTTGGTATACGAATTTATGACGTTCTTGGGTACAGGCCTATTGGATTAGGGCCAAATCGGTTGACCGGTACCGAAATAACTAGTATATCAATATTAATTTTGTAATGAATATTCTTTCATGGCCCTCAATATATTAAAAAACGTAACAAATTGCCAATCGTATATTGAAATTGTTAACAACCTTGATTGATTTGTTTCTTCATAACGATGTCACTGTGGGCTAAATAATAATTTAAATAATGTAAATAATCGATTTATAACAACTAGCTGTTGAATATTGATATTATATTGTGTATTCTATGGTTATGTAGACAACCGATATTTACATTAGGCAGCACATTTTGTTTTTGGAGTTTAACTCAGAGATCTATTACAAAAATAACTTTTATGCATGGGCCTATCATAATTGTGTTTATCACTGATTAAAAAAACATACTGGCACTTTGTTATATCAGTTTACCTGATTTTATTAGGTTCTAAACTATTTTGTTCCTTGGTAGCTAACTAAGTAACGAGGTCTACTGTTCACAGAACTATTAATTTATTATTGATTACTTCATCTAAAGAAATTCCAGAATACCTATTTATGTATGAAGTACACAAAATAATGCTTTAGCGGATGAATCTAGTATTGCGGCCGAGGCCGAAATATTAGATGAGTCCACTAAAGTTTTTGCTTACGTGGTGCATACAATAGTTTTTAGTGAAAGCTTTGTAAATTATATGAAATGAAATAAAAATACCATATAATTAATTATAAATTGCATAGTCAGCCATTTGTTGATGCCATATTCTCACAGTTGCTGAATCCTATGCTATGAAGCAATACGAAATGCAGTTGTAGATGGCAGTGCAGGTTTCTTATGAATAATATAGCTATGTTGGCTTAGGCCTATGTTTGTTATATTATTAAGCGTTTTGTAAAACAAACAAAAAAACCTGGCAAAGTTTCTGATTAACATAAAGAAACAATGTTGCCTTATGTTTGTTGTTTTATGGTCAAGTGTTTTGTTTCAAATGCTGTTAGGGTTGGTATGACTCATCAGTGCCATCTAGATTTTCATTTTTCATGATGACTTACCGACCTAGGCTGTTAAAGTGCTACTTTTCGGCATGTTAACGGTCTGACAAACAGCTGTTTTACAGTGTGTGTAGGCCTACTAAAAAAATGTTTTGTCTAGGTTTCTAATCACATTGTGTTCATTTCATTTCTTACAGGTACCCTAAAGATCATGAAATCTTTACCAACCTTAAAAAAATACTGACAACTGGGTTCTGGAATATGGATGACAAACAGTACATACCATTTGCTGCTGAAGCTGTTGATGTTATATATCAGGTAATAATTGAATCATTCAAAAATGTATTACTAAAATTTGTCTATCTAAACCTCTTGACTGTCCATCTAAATTAATATTTTCCCAATTAACGCTGTAAGGCTGTAAAGTTGCCCGGGTTTTTATTTTGTAATTTGAAATTAACTTATGGAGGACTTTTGATTTTGAAACTCTAAGTCCTTATATAATATGTATGTAGAACTTGAAATGAAGAAAAAAGACTTATATCACACTCAAACTGTTCCCTCAGAATACGCTAGATAAAGCTTTGCTTCTACACACCATTCCTGGGAGGGTTTGAAATAAGAAGAAATAGAAATTCCGGTTACATAAGATTGTATTGTCTTGACGGAAAAATTTATTTCTCACACTCATGTTACCATACAACCATTTCGGGGCTGAAATAGAAAAGAAATTCAATATCACTTTTATACTTTCCTCCCCCAAAAACCTGGGACAAAATATACTACGGGCATAGGACTGGAAATGTTCCATCCTATTTTGTCTTCTTTTAGAGGCTTAGGATTTTTTATAGACTTGTTTGTAGCATACTCATTGGCACACACTTCAAGCTGTCCCTCTTATTCTACATCAAAATGTGAAGCGAGAAAATGATATTCTTCATGTCCAGGGTAGAAAAAGTTATGTGACTGTATCACACTGTGCATTATTTTCGTGGATTTCATTATTCATTATTTATTTTCACGAATGTATTACCTTACATCGATAGCATCAGAATTTGTTAAAGTCCAATATTATGTAGTTCCCAAAGCCCTATGTGAACGCTGTAAACAATACACTGTTGTCATGACAACTGAATTGGATTTCATTTCTCAGTATAATATTTTGACCGCGTTGTTTAAAAATGGATTAATTCATCCAAATAAACAAGTTTTTGCTAAAATTCGTCTTAAAACTGAGGTTGCGTTTACTTTTTGAGGTATTGTGTGAATTCTAATTATTTTGAAATTCAAAAGTGATATTTTTAGGGTTATAGGAGGGAGTAAAATGAAATTCTACAAATATTTGTCGAATTGAGAATAGTGTGTTATCGCATCTCACGAATTTTAAGGACCTCTACTTATGGACAGTGAGAAGTAATAGTATACATAATTTGATTCAACTTTCCAGATAAAAAGTTGGCTAATTGGATCATGAAATATTAAATCATTGTATCAGATCCATTGCCTGAGAATTTCAATTGACATTATTAATATTTATGAACGTTTTGCCTTTTCAGCTTTCTGAACAGCCTGATGATATTTGTAAGGAACTTTTGGTGGAATTCTACTCGCAAGTGAAGAGAACGCCATCGAAAAACAATCAGGCATTTGATGGTGAGTACTAACTCTCTTTTGTAAGGTTAATTTATAATTTTTGTTCATTAGGATTGGCTATTGATTATTGTGTCTACCTGCTTGTAAAGCTGGATTTCCACTGCTTGACATTTAACACCAACAAGTCAGTATTAACAAGTTGATATTGACATGTATATTGCATCTGTAGCAAGATTGAGATCGGAAATATACACACAAAACTTCACTAAAAAGGTATATTTACCCAGAATGATCATTTCAACGGGTCTTCCCGCCATCATCAGCTGATTCCGACTGGCCCTCTGGCGGCGGATGAATGAACTTGTCAATCATGGCATACATGGAACCTTGATTGACAAGTTCATTCATCCGCCGCCAGAGGGCCAGTCGGAATCAGCTGATGATGGCGGGAAGACCCGTTGAAATGATCATTCTGGGTAAATATACCTTTTTAGTGAAGTTTTGTGTGTATATTTCCGATCTCAATCTTGCTACAGATTTGAACACTTCACTGTAAATTTCCATCTAATATTTATATTGATGTATATTGCAGTTTCGCGTTCCAATTGATTTGACATGCAAACCCAGCATGTTGCACTTGGGTTGGCGCGGTTACGAACGGAAATTAATGAATAATAAATAACATTCAAAAAGAAAACGCCTCTGAAGAGGGCAGCCAACATTACAAAATGAGAGTAATTTTATATACTCGTTATTATCTTCTTGTTAACTGTCTATGACTTTCTTAAATACTAATTATGTACAGATATCTTGATCTTTTCAAAATAACTATCACATTTTTCAACAATGGAGTATGCCATAAAAAAATAATTTTAGAATTAGATGCAATACTATTGAGAACACTGATATACCAAATACTCACATTATACAAAATGAATGCCGGCAATGTTGAGGAAGCTTTTTGTTAAGATGGAATTTCCCAAACCAAAGCTGATTAAGCTGCCGATCGCTTTTTGTTTGCCGGAAATTCCCGAAACAAGTCAAGTCAATTGACTTGATACGTTGTCCATTTTAGCCGGAAAACAATTTTACATCCGAAAATGTTAAGTGCAACACACTGGGTTGTATATCAATGGAGACGCAGCTTAACAAGAGTACAATCTGTGAATGTAAACGCCCTGGATTTCCTAACTTAAATTGTGAAATCTGAAATTTTATTTTGAGGCGTGCATGTCTACCTTTCAACCAGTCAGAGCATCTTTTCTCCAGTATCCCTGATGAAGTTTCTGATTATCATAAAGAAACATGTTGGCTTAAATTTGTCGTTTTATGAGCAATTATGTGCTTAAATTCATGTTAAGTTGGTGTGACTGGTCAATGCCATCTGGATTTTGTTTATAGATTGCCATGATGACTTTAAAGTACAAGGCCGATAAAACTGCATTTTGAATGCAGTTTTATGCAATTTTAGCAGCCTTGGTTGCTAAAATGCAATTTTTTGGCGTGTTGCCAGTCCGACAAGCTACTGTTTTAAAGAGCATGTACTAAAAATGTAGATTTTAATTCTTTGTGAGTAGAATAAAGGTACATCTGTATTTATATTTTGCAGATTTATTGGATACTATTGATAAAGAAGCTCCATCTTCTCAACCAGCCTCTAGCCAGACCAATTCTCAAGGTAAACTGATGTGTCCAGAAGAAGTAATGGCTCGATTTATGTTCCTGATTGGCCATATATCACTCCGTCAGATGCTGTTCCTTGATGTGGCTGTTTTCTGTGAACTTAAACGCCGAAATGCTTTGCGTGAGGCAAGAGATGAGGCTCGCACATCCAAGAGTGCAAGGAAAAGTCGAAAACAGAAGAATTCTGCGAATTCATCCCATGTTTCCACAAGTGCTTCTGAAACTCCCAGAAATAGACAGGTTTGTAAATACATAATGCTTAAGTACATTCTGCAACATTTAGGCCAGCATTCATAGTCGCAATAATTCGTACTTATATCCAAGTCGAACTTTAATCTCGTCCTAAGTAGAGTTTCTGACACAAATAAGTCGTACTTATGATGTAGTTACTTGATAAAGTCGAGCTTATTGCTATTCATAGTCACTAAAGTACGACTTATTTGTCGAAATAAGTCGTACTTTATCAAGTCAAGGGTCCCCCTGACTTATTTCAGTTTAAGCCAGTACCATGGACAGTGATTTTGAGGATCTGGGCGAGGTATTAGAAGAAACTCACACCCCAACGCGTTATTTGCGAAACATGATGAATCCATTCAAATTCTACAGTGACATTGAATTTAAAAGGGATTTCGTTTCAAGAAGACACAATTTTGGAAATATCAATCGCCTATCTTTCATCAGCATTTCTCTCTACTGGCATTTCATATCACTCCAAACTTCCTAAGCTGTTTTGAATCTCTCTAAAACAATAATTAACATCGAAATAAATGCATAAGCGTACCGGTATTAATTCTGAACAACCAAGCTAATTTATACACAAGATATTCTCAAGAAACTATGGATCAATTTACTTACACGCTGCATAATAATATGACTGGATGAATTGAATTCTTTGTTTACAATGCACAGCGCCGCCTGTATTTTTATATCACGATAGCAAAATACGTGCCCAGATGGCTTTGCGTTACATGAATTCTGAAAAAATCTTAAATACGATTGGTTAATTCAATTGTTACGGCAGTGAATGCGCGATTTTTCATATTATCGAGTTCGACTTTAACATGTAGAATAAGTAGAGCTTTATGAAGTCAGGCTTAATAAAGTACAACTTTAATGAAGACTATGAATACGAAAAACATTTAAGTCGACTTGTCAAATAAGTTCAGCTTTATAAAGTCAGCTCTTAAGTCACCGACTATGAATACCGGCCTTAGTCAGTTTTTACCAGGATTTGTACACAAAATTGCAGATAGTCCTTTTTGCATTGTATGCAAGATAAAACTTCAAAACACAACACAGTTTAAAAATCCACAATGGATGTCTCATAACCTATTAAAACTCGACGTTTCGGTCCACCCACTAGGCCTTCATCAGGAACACTAAGTGGAAGGAAATGGAAGTCCCACTTGCTGCACTCCTCGGTTGCGACTCGCGTTCACAAAGCCGAATCGTCAGTTTCAATGCCTTCTGGATCGTTCGGGACATTAACTTCTTGTTCTGCCAAATCTTTTAACCCAAACTTCCGGGTTGTTGTAAACGGAGTCCAACCTATCGATCGCAGGGGGTGAGGGAAATTTTACCGTGCGCATACTGTTTTTAAAATTCTTGATCAAACTTAACCAATCATCTCCGAGGTCCCCATCGTATCTATTCAAACTCCCTTGGTTGCCAATGATGTTTATCACCTTCACAATTTTCCTCTTTACAGGGAGGATGTTGATGTTTTGTATGGTGTTGAAGTTTTATTGCTCATACAATGGAAAAAGGACTATCTGCAATTTTGTGTATTTATAGATTAATATCACAGTATTCTTAGGTCATCTGGCATAAGACAGTCGTGTTGATAAACTTGTGTTTGGAGAATGGATAAAAACAGACTGAAATATTCGAGTTATGCAGTGAGTTTTAGACTGAAAACTGTGAAATTCGTGGAAGAATGCGGTAATAGAGTCACTGGATGGGAATTTACGATGTTCTGAGTATAATGTACGTGTTTCTCATCTGTTTATGCAACTTCTAACTATTGAACGTCATATGTGCAATACAATCGATGTATGTAAATTAATCGCAGCTGCTATATCTATATGTACACTGTCAATCGTTAGCTGGGGAAAGAATGAATTTTTTGCAGAATGTCTTTGTGTGTGGGCATGTTTGAAATATACATCAAGTGGGTGTAGTTTAAGCATTGAATGCAAGGTAAAAATAACACAAAATCACATCCCTAATTATGGATATAAAAAGATACACATTGGCAGTTGGTTATTACTAGGGCCCTGATTTATTGGTGAAATAAAATGGCTGATTTCGGTGTTAACTTCTTTCTATTTCGGTGGGTATTTCGTGAAATAAATTACTTATACTACATTGGGAACATTGTGCAATGATAAACTTTGCTTCTTTATTTACATGAACTAACACACACCCCCCCCCCATATTTCTATATTCTTCTGCCCTTGTGTGAACTGAAGTAACTTTCGATTTAGGCATGATTCAAATATTATGAGAGAAATATTATCGTAATTTCTAACAGAAACAGAAGTGCAAACAGAAGTGCCCAACCATACCACTGTGGATAAAAGATGAAATCTGTTGAATACAAGTAACAAACATTCTACACTCTTCTGCTGTAATTGATCATAGGTATCGCTAACTTGGCAAAGACATAGCAGGAAAGGAGTGTACTCAACAGTACAAACCAGGTCACAGACAATCTTGGCGTAAATTCTGCAATCTTTGTAATCGATCACAAATATCGATATATCGGTAAATCTTCGACAGCCATAGAAACAGCAGGAAAAGAATCACAAACACAATATTGTGATTTTAAGGCACATTTTCGTGCTGATTTCTCACTTTACGGACAGAGGGGGATATTTCGCGCTTATAGACACATTTCGCGGAATCGAGTAAATTTTGCGATATTTCGTGGATTCAATTTGGTTCATATTGCTATTTTAAGCATATGAAAGCTAAATATAGCTAAGGGAGATTGTTTTATAAAATTTTGCGCTTATCGTTGTTACCAAAAAATACGGCCCCTAGTTATTACCTTTAGTGTTTATCATATTTAACAATGTATTTTTTTCATTTGTGCTGCCTAAAAGGACACCAAGGATACCAAAGATGCAGCAGTAAGTTCAGAAAACAACTGTTTGAATTTTTTTTTTCAGTTCTCAGATTTTCTATTAGTTTATTTATGAAATGTTTAAACTCCTTCAAGTAATTTGCATTCTTACAATTGCTATTTCACCATTCTTTGCCTTCCACTTCTTTTACATTAACTTTGTTTAGATGTTTTTGTAGTGTGTCTATATGATTACTCATTTCCTAAAAAGCAGTAGTGTCTTAGCATCTTCAAATAACTGACTCTTCAGAATGTCACAACTGATTTGCCATTTGATTGTAACTATTATTCCTCGTATGTTCTTTTACTCTTGTATCAATGTTCTTTTTGTTATTCTTGGTATATTCCTGATTTTTGCCTGGAAGTATGCTGTCAATATGATTGGTTTTTTTATTAAGTTTTTGGTACTGTAGTTTTTTTGTGTGGCTAATTGTGTTGCCAAAATCTTTTGAATATATATATATATATATATATGTTACGGTCAATCTGATAATTCAGGGCAGTTTTCATAATGCTTGGTCATTATAAATAATGACCGATAAAATCGGGCAATTTAATAATTTTACGACAATCTAGGATAATTTCTTACACTGCCCGGTCAATATTAATAATGCTACAATTTCTCTGATCACTTTAATAAATTGACAGCAATTTGGCAACGTGCAACTGGTGTGATTCTCCCTAACCTAACCTAACCTAACCTATGTAACTCGAAATGTCACCAAAGTGGAAGCTGCTCTAATGAATAAAAACTCTTGGATTTGACATTTTGTGTGTATATGTATGTTTTTCTTTTGTTAGGCGTACGTATTTTTCATACTTATGTACTTTAATATAATATCCTCTTATTTTTGCATGTAGAGAAATATAAATAACAATTCTCTCAAATTGCCCATTCAGTTTCCAGCATTATTCATAACTAGCTGAAAAGGCCCGGCGTCGCCCGGGCTTTGTATTTTGTAATTTGAAATTAACTTATGGAGGACTTTCGATTTTGAAACTCTAGGTCCTTATAGCCTGTAATATGTATGTAAAACTTGAAATGAAGAAAAAGATTTATCAAACTATTCCATCAGAAAACGCTAGATATAGCTTTTTATGGCTCATAGAGGATGTCGAATGCTGCATTCCGTTGCTTCTACACATCATGCCTGGGAGGGGTTTAAATAAGAAGAAACATAAATTACAGAAGATTGTATTGACTTGACAGAAAATTTTATTTCTCATTCTCATGTTACAACCCTTTCGGGACTGAAATAAAATAGAAATGCAGTATCGCTTTCATACTTTCCTCCCCTAAAATCCGGGACATAATATACTGCGAGTATAGGACTCAAAATGTTCCATCCCATGCTTAGGGCCTATGATAAATCTCAACTGATACAAAGCCTACAGCTATGGATAACTGACTATTTACCGACTTCAGATATAGTATACTCACACACTTAAGTTGTACCTGCAATACGACCTCTTATTCTACATCAAAATGTGAAGTGAGAAAATATTTCTTATGTCTAGGGTAGAGAAAGTTGTGTGACTGCATCACACTTTGCTTTATTTTCGTGTAATTCATTTTTCAGTAATTATTTTCGCCAATATATTGCATCGATTCAATCATAATTCGTTAAAGTCCAGTTGCCAAGGCCCAATGTTATCAAAGTAAACAATACACGGTTGTCATGTGAACTGAACAGCATTTCTTTTTTTCAGTATAAAATTCTCAGAAATTATATAATTTTCAAGGGAAGGAGTATTTTGTTTGAATTTTAATGTTGACCGCTATACTTCCCGGGCTTAACTGGGTATGTGTGCAAAATTCCGTGTAAATTGGTAAAGAAATGTAGATTTGTATAAGGAACAAACATACATACATACCCACAAACACACATTCGACTTTATATATTAGATGCCCGGGCAATGTGTTAATTTCTATATAATTTATCATTTTGTCACATCCCATTGGGCACTTTTTAAATTGCCCAGGCATTATAAATAATGCCCAATTGTTTACATTGACTGTATCATATATATATATATTTTTTTTAATTTTGAAGAAGCCCATAGAAAAGTAAAACTTTTGGAAATTCTCTTTACCTTAACAAGTGAAAGTGAGTTGTTTCTTTCATCTGATTCTATTTCTTGAAATTTATTATAGTCGCTTCACTTGTAAATTCCAAAGTTCCATCTTTACATGAAGAGAACTTTCATCTCAATTGCTTATACATTCTAGAGCAAAAACAGTTTATACGTGCAAAGATCTGTACCATGTATGGGAGTCGGCAACAGGTGGTGAATATGATGTCCATACGATGTATGAAGGTCAGCACGGGAGGGTTAAGGGAATAATAATCTAATGAAACATTAATTTTTCATGCTATTTTAGCAACTTTCCCTTTTCTCTTGTGAAAATTATCCTAAAAATCATATCCATCATCATAACAATCTGGCCTCTATAAAGTACAGATTTGTACCATATATTTAATTTCATTATGTCTTTATGTAAATTATTTATTTGTTTATGAAGTACTAAATCAAAAATTGAAATAAGAAAAGGTGAGTCGTCGTGTATTCAGTTTTACATCGAGGAAATATGGTTTGCTGCTTGCTGTTTCAGTTTGAAAGCTTTCCTGTTTTTCAGGATGGTTCCGATGATGAAATGGGTCTTGTTGGTGCAGTGGCTGATGACCAGGAAGCAGAATTCATCCGTAATGTTTGTGAGACCGACATCGTTACAGGAGATAACCTCTTGGCTTTCATAAGGTATGACATTTTGTAAACATGAAAGATATACTTAACAAATCTTGAAACACCCTTCATAGTGTTTCAGATTGTTTTCTTACAATAAATTCTTAAACTTGGGCAAGTGCATGCTGGTAATACTACCCGAAATTGATAAATGATTGAAATTCCACAGCATAGACTTAACAAAACCACAAAAAGTTATCACTTTATTGGCATTAAACTGCCACAAGTTGTAGCCGACTTACCTTTTAAGTTATTCTCTAAGATATTACTACATTCATGGCTTGTCGCCAATCCATTTTATTCTATTTGTGAATTTACTGATTTTAATCCATCTGCTATTGTCATGTCATTGTACAAAGTTTGCTGTATATTTTATGTAATTCTTGTAATTTTACCCCATTGACTTTGTCTGTTGCAATTGCAATTGAATTGTATAACTGTCTAATGCCAATAAAAAATTAATTGGATTGAATATGTCAGAAAGACACAACAGATTTTTAATATTGTCTGTCAACTGTTTGTTTTGCAGCTCGATTGTTATAGAGGTGTGTTCTAGCCCTCATAAATACCGAGGCATAAAACTCCAAAGAACGGCTTCCTTGGCACTTGCAAAAATGATGATGGTGTCATCCATGTTTTGTGAGAACAATCTTCAGCTTCTGGTGACCATTCTGGAAAAATCCACAGACCCAGTAACACGAAGTAACCTTATCGTGGCTCTTGGAGATCTTTCCTACAGGTTCCCAAATATTACGGAGCCTTGGACACCACATGTGTACGGCAGGTGAGTGGTTTTTCCAATGCTCGGGTGGGTGTTTGAAGAGAGGTAACTCCAAAAATGGACCCTGGGCCCTGTTTCATAGAACTTGCTAATAATCTATATGTAAATATTTTTTAAGTTACTCAATACCACCCAAAAGGGCATCTAAATGGCTCAGAATTACCAAAAATGACACATTAGCTTCTATGCCAAGCCATTAGTTACGAAACATTTATACAGTATTACATAAATGAATATAAACCTGGTAATTTGATTACAAAAGATTGAACAGAACTTGCTAAAACTGAAGAACTCTATGAGAGCCTTGTTTAATTTAAAAAAAATTAACAAATGAAAAAATAATAATAATAAAAATAATAAAATAAATATTAAAAAAAACAGACAAAATTCACAAAAATAAAATAAAAAAAATCAAGTAAACTGATGTAACAAAGTGCCAGTATGTTTTTGTTTAAACAGTTATGACTGCAATTATGATATGCAGAATATGTTTTTTTTTAAATTGATTTCCAAGTTAAGCTCCGGATTTATTCATTAAGCAGGGCTTACGGAAGAACAAAGGTCTAGTTTTTTTTTAATGAGATTAAAATCTTCCAGCATCACCTGAACTGTACAGATATGTGATATCATGACAATCGCACACTCACATAAAAATGTAAAAAAAAAATTCAAATTGGCTAGTTTCGGGTTTTGAACCATGGACTCCAGAATGTGAGGCCAAAACGTTACCATCTCGGCCACCAGGGTCATTTTAACGGTCTAGTTGGATAAGCGCTTGTAAATCGATAGTGTTTTTTGTCATAGCTACCTGTATTTTAATTTCCAAGGCCTTATAAGATAACAGTAAAACAATAGGCAGTGTTGTCAAGATAATTGATTTTCATTTTTTTTATATAAATTCTTTCGAATACGTATATTACCATAAAATAGGCACTAAATTGAGCATTACTCCGAAACAGGTCAACCGATTTTATCTATTATAAATAGACATCTTCCCATGGACATTATAAATGCGTATACGAAGTTTCATAAATATACGATAAAGCGTATTTGAGTTATTGCGCCTTTAAAGTAGACATTAAATTGGGGTTTACTCCGGTACCGGTCAACAGATTAGGTTCAAATTCAATAGGGCACTTCTCATGAACGTCATAAATGAGTATACCAAGTTTCATGGAAATCCGATACAGCGTATTTGAGTTATGGCGCCTTTCTATTAGAAAGGCGCCATAATCTATTAAAATAGGCACTAAATTGGGCATTACACCGGTACTGGTGAACCGATTTGGTTCAATATCAATAGGGTTCTTCCCATGGAATTATAAACGTGTATACCAAGTTTCATTAAAATTCGACAAAGTGTATTTGAGTTATCGTGCGTACAGACACACGGACGGACAGACATTTTTCGTCCCCACACACAATCTCATAAAGTACCATACTGGCACTTAATAAAAAAATAAAGCACCTCACTTCATTCTGGATCATCAAACATGATACAATTTGCATCCCACAATCTACTAACAAGCATAAAATAACTGAAAGTGTAAATTTTCACATGTGCCAAAATGTTCAGTAGGCAAAGTCATGTCACAGCCACAAATTGCTAATGAAATGCGATCCAACATCCACATGAGAGGCACAATCTACCTTTTAGGCCTATGTTTCTTCTAACTTGCTTTCCATAACCCTCAAACAATATTTTATTATTTATTATTCTGACGCCGTAATACATATAAATATATTTTTGATTGCAGGTTGCGAGATTCATCTTCTCAAGTTCGTCAGAACACTATGATGGTGCTAACACACTTGATCATGCACGATATGGTCAAGGTGAAAGGTCAGATATCAGAAATGGCACAGTGTATTGTTGATGCGGAGGAGAAAATTGCAGGTACCACTATTAAAATAGTACTAGATAGTATTACTAGTTACTAGATACTGCTAGATATTAATAAAAAGTATATTTTTATTATCATTATGAGAGGCATCTTTTTTTGGTGAATATTTTGTCATTTTTTTAGTCATTTCATTATATCGTTTATCACTATTTAAAAGATTGCTCGAATATATATAAATGTGAATAATGAAACAATTGATTAAGTAAGGATGATTTGTTTTTGCATTTTTTTGGGGGTGGGGCTTTATTTTGCATTTTCCCTCATTTTCAAGAGATAAGTTATTTTTAGGTCATGTTTCAGTAGAGTAGAGAAGAGCTTTTCCATGTACAAATCATCGCTTTCAAACAATCATTTTTATTTGACCATCTCTGCCCAATGTTTATAGTTCATTTTAGTTTAGTTTAGTTTATTTTCATCCTTCTATCTTACATAAGATAATGGACACGTCAATACAAATATAATTAGAAATACAAAAATTCTAAAGTACAAAATACAGAATTACAAAGCAAAGTGTAACATAATATATTGTAGTATGACAAACAAACAAACAAACAAAAAACAAACAAACAAACAAACATACTTGGCCTATTCTTGAAAGAAAATTTCAGTATTAAGAAAATGAAGCAAATTAGGTTTCTAAAAACTCTTCTGTAGAATAAAAACATTTTTCAATTAAAAATTTGTGAAGACTTCCTTTAAAAGTTTTATCTGTGCGCTGTTCTTTTATATAAAGTGGAAGTTTATTATACATTTTTATACCATTATAGGTAAATGAGTGTTTATATAATGCAGTGTTATGACTAACTGTTGATAGATTTGAGCTTCTTCTAGTATCATGCTAAGTAATTTTGTATTATATTACTATTTAGTATGTAAAAGAATATTATAGGCCTATATATATATATATATTATATATATTTTAATTCAGGTTCATTGTAAACACCGCAGCAGTTTATCTTGTAGCAATAAAGAATTGTTATTTTTTCTTTCTTTTTAAATGGCACATATTTGCTGGGGGCAATTTGGTGAGCATGCCAGTTCAGAAAGAATTTATTTTTCACTAAGGTGTCCAAATAGTACAAATTTACTTCTTTAGTAACACAATTGTGTGTTTTATAATGTAAACACATTTGTAATGCACTGTCACCCATTAAATTGTTTGTCGCAATCCATTACTTTAAAAAAATAACTATTTATAAGTTATAATGGTAAATTTATTGGTCATCTATTTTAAATTTTGTGTCATTTTTTCACTATTTTATGGTCATTAAATGCCTTGCCCTACATAATTTCCACACTTTCAGACAGATTAGTGATATTTTGGTAAACAAAATTGCATTTCACTTTTTGGAAAGAACACAAGGTGCCTCTAGCCATTGTTATCATCAATTAACGAATCTTTATTTCATTACCAGGGCCTGGATCCTAATGACATGTCATCTTTTTATTGATTCTGCATAGACATTGCCAACTTGCAGATAAATCCTAATCATGGCCTCTAGATTATAGAAATATATTTCTATTAGGTCATTTCTTTGTCATTTTATGCAGTTTTATATTTTTAGGGCATTTATTTCAATTTTAGGTAATTATTTTGTCATTTTCATGTCATTTGCTTCCTTATTTAGTCATTTTCATGTATTTACATTGAGTGTATTAACTTTTTTCGTAGCTAGCAGTGCTGTCTTTGAAGTGTTGTTGTTTAATGCAAGAAGGAAAAATTCGGTGTTGTCATGTCTCAATCGGAAATGAGAATCAAAGAAACACCAAAATTTTGTATTATATTACTCGCCAGTGCCTCAGTGCCAGTGCCAGTATAAATTTCCGTGAGAAAAGAACATTCACAACATTACAGTTATTTACAGTTTTTACAATTATGTACAAACCAGTCTATAACTTTGTGTGTACAATAATAATTTTGATAAATGAAATATCAGTTTTAGGTCATTTTTTATAATTATTAAGTCATTTTCTTTAAAATTTAAGGTCATTTTTCAAACAATTTTAGGTCATCAGAATCCGAGTCCTGGTCATTACTATGAAGGTCTCTTATCTTACCTTAAACTGTTATTTCAGACAAGGCCCGCATATTCTTCAGTGAGCTCTCTACAAAGGGCAATGCACTTTATAACGTCATGCCTGACATCATTTCTCGACTGTCCTCTCCAGACTTACAGTTAGAGGAGGACAAGTTCAGGACAATAATGAAGTAAGTAAAGTATATTATTATATCATGGCAGAATAGTTTCATTTCGAGTACTTTATAAATAGACTTCGGACTTTTAGGTCGCTAAAAATGCTGTTTTAGGTACCTAAAATAGGCTCTAAAAATTGGAAAATAGGTTCTAAAAATCGTAAAATAGTCTCTTATAAAATCGTTAAGTTGCCAATTTTCTGAAATATCTTAATACAGAATATTGTATATATTGAAGTCACCATTAATCAATAATCATGATAAAACACAGATATAGCCCTATGGTACACAGAATTATATAGACCTATAACCAGGGCCTGCATTACTACCATAACAGTGAAAACCTAATCCCTGCGCCCAGTAGCTACGCACGCTAGCATATTCAACCCCTTGTATCCCTCAGTGATTCAGAGAACTACGTTTGTTTTTTGTTACTGGATGTGGGAGTCGGGAGAAAAACACTACAATTTCTTTGTAATCCTAAAGAATTTTTCTACTGAAGACGAAATATTCCTTACTATTTAACCACGTCACAGGTGTGTCATGTACTGCACATTCCAAGCAAAAAATTTAGTACGAACTGAAAATAAATGCTAGAATTTATAACAAAAAATAACTTATTTTGAACTTTAGAGGAAAAACAAGCAAAAAGGCAATATTAGGCTCTAACATAAAAATAGGCTGTTTTAGGTCCTATAAAAATATCAGTTTTAGGCATAGTCACTTATGAAACCGGCAGTGTCCATCTGATGATGCAAGCTACAGCTTGTGAAACGCGTTATGGGTAGAGATAGGAATTTTTCGGTGTTTTCAAACTGAAGAAAGCGGTACTTTGAAATGTGAAATTCGGTGGGTTCAATTGAACTTTTCGGTACTTTCAAAACTATAGCAGATTCACGGGAAAGCATACTTTTTATGTGCTCAATGGAATAAAATTAATCTTTCTGATATTGGAAAGCCCTACCCTTTGTGCTTAGTTTGTTATTTAGCATCTTGAGGCCTTATTAATTTACTATTCGACAATTTTCACAGCAACAATCACGACAATCATGTGAGGTCTTATCATAAAACAAAACTAAAACGATGCCAAACTCTAAAGAGAACTAAATACGTCATACTAATACTAATCCTAATAATTGATAGAGTTTGTAAAAATACAATACAAAGTTATTTTTCATACTGAAGGCCGATCGTGACGTCTTGCGGTAAAAGTCCAAAGAGGTTGTAAAAACACAATATGAAGGTACCATATCTATCCGAATGTAAGCCGCCCCTGAATTTAAGCCACAACTGCCTTTTTAGCAATAAAGTAAAGTAAAAATAATTAAATTAACCCCAAAGTGAAAAAATAAATTGCCTCATATTCATAATATTATTATCGCCTTGCTCAATTCGTTGACAATTAACATCAAAGAAGTCGCCACCGCTTGGAGTAGTTGCCACACTGCACAGTGTTAGTAAACAGAGCGGGAAGATGTAGATGCAGCAAAACACTTACGTGGCAATGACATTAAGCAATGAGAGAATTGGCAACACGAATTCAGTCAGCGGTTTCTTTTGAGAAAACCTTTTACAGTAACAACAAGCATTGTAATAGGAGAACAAAGCGAGCCGTCCGTCAACGTTATGAGTGAGGCGATAATAAAGTAACATATTTCTTAGCCGAAATAGGCCTGAAATAAGAAAAATAAAGTATCAGCTGACTTAAGTTAAGATATTCTAATTTTATTTAATATAATTAAATAAAATTGACGAAAAAGAAAACAGAAATCAGTACTTTACACTTCATATGACTTTCAGTGTTGAATTTCGCGCGATTTTTCTTTTCATAACTGCACTTTCAGTTACTATCAGTTCAAAATTGCCTTTATTCACATTCCCATACGTTAAGGCATTTTTTTAACTTCTGAACAGCTCATAATACATGCATATTCTGTAATACCGCCATCAAAAATGCCCAAAATATGCAAAACACCACTTGCTCACGCATTTTTACGATGCTTCGATTAAAATTGATATATTTTCGATGTTAAATCGATTAATATATCGATAGTGCTGGAGATTCGAGATAATCGATAGATGGTGGTGCTTGGAGGAGGGGAACCAGCTACGATGGATCAACCGGCTATGTTGTGCTCAATTTTACAATTACTGCCTAAAACACTTGTGCGCGATTTTAAGACGCAGGCTTAATATAGGAAAAAAGTGCGACTTATATTAAGATAAATACGGTACTTTAGCGTTCAGCAAGTTTTCAATAATTTTCGTTTTCGGCCTCTTTCTCGTAAAAAAGTAAAAATTCGTGCCAAAATCGCATTTTAAAGTAAAAATTCGCGGCAAAATCGCATTTTATAGTAAAAATTCGCACCAAAATCGCATTTTCATGCAAAATTCGCACTTTCATGCGAAATTCGCATCAATTCGCGAGTTCAAAAAGCATTTTTCAGGGTACTGTTGTGTGTGTTGAAGATAGTTATCATTCCTAATACAGATCTTAATAAAAATCGTTAAATTCGCGATCGCGAAAAATTCCTATCCCTAGTTATGGGTAATAATCTACTTAATAAGTAGAGTGATTAAATAAATGTGTTATTTTAATTTAACCACTTCACTGTGTATTCCTGCAAGAATTATTGGACAGTGTAATTTATTTGTGCTTTTAATTCGTAATTTTAATCAGTTTTTCTGCTAAACCTTGTGTCTGTTATTTTTCAGGTTTATCATGGGATTGATACAAAAGGATAAACAAATGGAATCCCTGGTTGATAAGCTTTGCCTCCGGTTCCTTGGATCGCAGTCAGAAAGACAGTGGTGTGATTTGGCATTCTGTCTTTCACTTGTGCAATATTCAGATCGTTGTTTACGCCGTCTGCAAGAAAACCTGCCTTATTATGCTGACAAACTACATTCACCACAAGTGTTCGAAACTTTCTGTAACATCTTAGCTACTATTGGCAAAACAACAAAACCAGAATTAAAGGTAAAGAGTCTTCTTATTTCATGAGTTAATAGTAGGGACATGCAAAAGGTGTGTTTATTATTTGGTCAAAAGAAGTGTTAATTTTTAATAAAGCGATGTTCCCCCCCCCAAAAAAAGTAGAGTTATTTTTTCCCAAACATAGTGTTATTTTTTGCCCAAAAACGGTGTTATCTTTAATGTAATTTTACTACTTGTTGAGTTAAAGAATGATTTCGAAGACAAGCCACTTATTAACCTACTAGCTTAAAAGACCCGGCGTCGCCCGGGTTTTGTATTTTGTAATTGGAAATTAACTTATGAAGGATTTTCAATTTTAAATTCTAGGTCCTTATATAGGCATTTATAATTTGAAATAGGAAGAACGACTTATTACACTCAAACTATTCCCTCAGAAAACGCTTGATATAGTTTTTTATGGCTCATAGAGGATCTAGAATTTTGCATCCCATCGCTTGTACAGTGCACAGTAAGCCTGGTAGAGGTTTAAATAAGAAGAAACAGAAATTCCAGTAACATAAAATTGTAATATCGAGGCGGGAAATTTCCCACTCTTATGTTACCATAAAACCGTTTTGGAGATGAAATTAAACAGAAAGCATTATCACTTTCATACTTTTCTCTCCAAAAACCTGCGATATAATATAATAATATACACATTACCATACCTCGTTTTGTTTTCTCTATGTCCAGGGTAGAGAAAGTTATGTGATTCCATTATTTTAGTGGATTTCATTCTGTAATATTTATTTATAACATGAATTATTTTGATAACTTCTCTTATTTGTCAAAAGTGCATTTCATTTGTTTTTTCCAAGCCCACCTGATACCATTTGGCAACAATATATTCTGTGATTTGGAATTGATAATTCTATGTAAAAAGGGATTAAGTATTTTCAAAAACATTTAATTTTTGGCATTTAGAATCAGAATTTTTCAAAATCCTTTCTTAGTGAGCACCTACATTATGAAACGAAGGTACTGTCAAAATTCCAAGTCTCTACCTGTTATAGTTTAGGCTGTACGTTGATTCCTGTCATTCAGTCAATCAGTCAGTCATTCATTCAGTCAGTCAGGAAGGACAAAGCCTTTTATATATATAGAGATTTTAGCATATATTCTTATTAGTAGAATAGATAGAAACCCTTGCACACGTCTTGGGACAATGTGACCGTGGAATGCTGCTTAGAAATTCTTGGCACTATATTGTGCATTCCATGCTAGCTGCTGCAATGAGGAAAAAACGATGAACGGTGGAAGAAGAGGTTTCTTGTGTAGCCACCAATGGTTCAGCAAGGCGGGTTGATATTCTGCCATTTAAGACAAATGGATATGGAATAATTGTTGACCCTACCATTTGAGCAAGGTTGTCATCAGGCCATGGAAGTCCACACGGAGAAAGTTAACATCTACCAGCCTATGGAAGAATATTTTAAGATCAAATATCATGTGCTGGATCTTAAAGTGTATGGACTTCTGATTGATGCCCGTGGAGCTATCCCGAAGTTTTTTCGAGGATTTCAGGAAGGAATTTGACCTACCAGCTTCCTTGAGGGACAGCATTGTGGTATCGGTCCTACACAAATCTTGTCAAATCCTCCACAACCATGTTTTTTATTGATGGACCATGTACTTTTTGGACTTTTGTTCTTTTCTAACTTATTCTTTGTTATTGTTATTTTGTTAGTATACTGGGCTACCTCCAATGGGAGGCAGTTTGTTTGTACACAAAACATTTCACAATAAGCGGTGTGCACTGTACTAGGAAGGTTAAGCAACGAACTAATTCCTTTGTGTAATTTGTTTGTTGTTTTCAGGCTGTTGTTGATGAATTGGAAGCCAAGATAAGAGAGTGCAATGCTAAAGGTGCTGAAGAAGCAATGGTTGCTGAGAAAGCAACAGCAGCAAGAAGAAAATCACACACTCCCAGAGGTAAGAAATATATATGTTCTTAAACATTATACAGTTGAACCTCATTTATATGTTTTTCATTTTTATACGTATTATGGTTTGTAACACACTTAAACTTCACTTTTATAGTTATTATTAGGGGGCAGATTTCTATGACCTAAAAAATAGGATATACCGTATTTACTCACCTATAACACCCCCCTTTTTTCACAATTTTCAACTTCTAAAATAGGGGAGGGTATAATAGGTGAAAATTTTCACATGACATAGGTTGGATTGTCATGCTTTAAAAGTAGAAAAAGACACATTTAGCGCCTTTAAATCAACATGCAAAATAGTTGTTCAAATCCATTTTTTTTATTTCAAAAAGTTAAATTATCACGTCAATTTAACTTTAGAGTTTCAAACAGTTTGGTATAGCTCCCTCCTGCATTACTGCAGCTGACTGGGTCACGTGACTAAACGCTGCGCGTGCCCGCGTGGTGTTCAAGGTTGACTCAGCATTGCAATGTTGTCATTCAACTGGGCAGCAACTGCCTGAATTTCGTATCTCCCTTTCTTCACACCACGGAATGATTTCAACATTTTCTTTGCTCCTGATAATTTGTCTTTCTGTTTACGCCAATAAGATATCATACATGGCTGCATATTCTAACACACTCAACTTGAAGGATGCCGTAAAATTTGCTCTCCAACTCAGTTTTCACGTGCTTACTAACTCTCAGGCAGGCAACAACACAATACACGCGTATGGCGGAAGTTGAACTCAGAAACCTGAAGGGCATTGAGAAATCTATGGGGGAGGTGAGAGTAACTAAAGCCAACACAAAGGTGGCAAGGAAGCGTGGATTTTACCATTTACAGGAATGTTGCAGTTGCCGATCACTTTAAAATATTTTTTTTTATTTTATTTTTTTATTTTATTGGTCGAAAATTGGGGGGGTATTATAGGTGAGGGGGTGCTATAAACGAGTAAATACGGTATGCATGCATTTATGACCTAAAAACATTGAAATATGACCAATAAAATTTAAAATATGACTTTACCACTTACACATACTTTTTTAGTTTCATTACAATTCATTTTATTAAAATATAATGTTAATTATTTAAAATATCTGTAAATTCTCAAAAAGTATCATTATAATGCAAAATTTACAAAACATGATATGAAACTGCAAAATTTCTTTAATATGCACACAAATATGCCAAAAATATGACCTAAATATGCATATTCATTCTAAATATGCTACAATAGTTGAAAATTTTCTAAATATGTAGTTATATGCACAATAAAAGCCGTTCCATTTTCACCAGGATGCTTGGAATTGGGTTTAAATTAGTCCGAAACCTGACATAATGCAAAGGGGAAAAATATGACATGTCATAGAAATAAATAAGACCAAGCCGCGGCTCAAAACTCACTAATTCATAGCAGCTGCTTGGTTTGGTATAAATAAAAGGCGGCTTCCTCAACCACCTGCCTAGCCGTTGCTCAACGACCTTGACAGCTCAGCCGCTGCTTAGGATTTGGTATAAATAAAACTAAGCCGCGGCTCTCTGTTGGTAGCAGCGGCTTGCTTTTTTCTGAGGTACCTCATTTGCGGACTCAGCTTGCTCAAGTGAAGTTTTTAATCGTATTGGCGGGGTTCATGGGGGTGATTTTTTAACCAATATGAGTAATTTATAAGGAACGTATGGATTATGATGTGCACAGATGTAAAGAACCGGTTGTACAATAAAATTGTAAAACATGTGTAACTTAACTTTGTTACTTTTCTTTATTATTATAATAATAATAATCATGAAATAATACATCATTATAAGTCTAACACATTCTCATATTTTACTGTTATCAATATGAACTAAAATATTTCAAACGTGAATAATTCTTTTAACACTATTTCAAATTGTAATGCTGTAAACTAAATAACTTAAAATCTATTATGTAGCAAGTAGATTCAAAACGAACATATTTTATGAATTAATTATGGAAAATAATTAAATATTAATAAAAGAACTACATATATATGTAGACCTACCTTCTTTACTAATAGCAAAACATATTGAAATAAAAATGGAAACTCCATCCTCTTACAAAGCTATTTAATATGGGACAAAATAAGCTGATCTGAACAAATCTCACACCCTTAAAAGCTTATCCGGGTTTGTTTGTCTTGCTATCAATTTGACTATACCCCCTCTTCAAACAAGCATAAATACTTGGAGGGAATGAAAGAAACGGGGTAGAGCACCAGCTTTTAGACTCTTCAGTGGTACAGTCTGCACAAGAGCAAACTATTAAAACTGCTAAGATTATAAAATATCCTAATTATTTACCTAATAGGTACTAAGTATACTTGTGATTTTAGGACAATTGCCTACTCTGTTAAGTATTATTTAAAATGTTAAACTATAATACGTTTCTATGACGGTACAAGTAAGCAAAATATCGGAATGTGCTTATTAGTATAAAATGTTAACTTTTGTTTATTAAAATTAAGTAAAATTATATCTGTCTACTGTTTTAGTTAAATGCTTAATTCATTAATTTACAAGCCTAAACATAATTTTTAGTGCCCTAAAATCAAGGTTTTCTAATAAAACATGAATACTAGAGAATACTGTAGGATAAAAATTCCTCTGACACTGGGGCTTGAACCCAGGACCTTTTAATACTAGGCCTAGAGATGTAACAACTACGAGGACATGTTCTTACTCTCTTGTCTCCTTCCTTTCTCCCAAAGTAGCTTTTCTTTCTTTAAATTCAATACTTTTATACATTATATACTGAACTTTCAATTTTAAATCGGTCACAGATAGTCAAGTGGCATGTTTGTTTACTCAGCTGTAATGTGCCGGGCGGTATGGGATGCAGGTGTTCAAGCACTTGCTACCAGTAGCCTGAGCCGCGGCTAGGCAAGGAGGGGAAAGTTTTATTTATTTGAAACAGCCAGCCGTTGCTATATTCTCAACCTTCTCATAAGCAACGGCTCGGTAGCAGTGGCTTTGTTTTATTTATACAACCAATTATCTTATGACTACATAGTTTCAATCACCATTGTGATCATCGTCAGCTACCCTATTGGTCCGAATATAAGACTATGTTTTATTAATATGAGTTGATTAACACACTTGAACAAGTTAATAAAATTAATAAAATATTGATTCACTTCACTGTGTTAAGTTCCAAACTCTTCATAATATTTATAATATAAGATATGTATTTTTCCTCAAAAATGTGTTTATAAAACTATACTCATCTTACATGTGCAGCTTAACACTTTCAACAACTCTCCATCCACGAATGCAGTTGTGCAGCGGGAATTTCCATGCAATGATGTGTGTCTGATCCAGGGTCAAAGTCACTTGGAATTTCACCAAACTTTACCGGATTTTATTTTTCCCCAACTTCGTGCTCCTGCTTATATTGCAGACTTCTCTATCTCTATATACTACAGTGGAACCTCGTTAACACGTTTCTTTAGGGACCGAAAAAAATAAACGTCTCAAAAGGGAAAACGTACTACTGAAAATTAAAAAAAAAAATCGTAGGGAGTATGTAGATAGGCCTATGTTTTCTAAGTTGCTCAGAACCACTCAAAAGTGCATCCTAATGACTCAGAAATACCCATATTGACACACAGGAGCTTCTATGCCAAGCCATTAGTTATGCGAGATTTAAATTATGTAAACAAATACATAGGCCTAACGATTTTATTTGAAAAAATTAAACAAAAGTTGCAAAAATTGAAGGAATGTATGGGAGCCATATTTAATGAAAAACCATACGAAATTCACACAAAAAAGCATCCACTTTATTCTAAAACATCACACATGGAACAAGTTGCACTCCACAATCTATTAACAAACATAAAATAACTGGAAGTGTAATTGTTCAAAATTTCAGACGTGCCTGAATGTTAGCGAACAAAGTCAAATTGCTAATGAAATGTGATCCAATACCCATGTGAGAAGCATGATCTACTTTTTTAGCCTACATTTCATCAAACATTCTAATATTTTCTTCTCGACACCACACGAACCGTAAGAAATTTGAAACATATTTCACTACCTAGAGAACACAATAAAAATATCACGAAAAAAAATGGCGGCCATACAGCTGACGCTGAAAAATCTGCATGACGTCAAAATGACCAATGAGAAGCAAACACAATGGCTGCCGATTGGTGTCCAAATGACCAATGAGAAGCAACTATAATGACTGACGATTGGTCCCATAGAGCAAAGAGTACAAGAATTCTGACATAGAGATTACACGATCGCACACAAACAAAGCTTGTGTTTGGCAAAGTGTGGTTGGCAAGCCAAATACGAACGTACTAAGCGTGAAACCAAAACGCGTTAAAGAAACATTTAAACATGTAATTATTAAGATTGGGACCGGGACTTCCAAAAAACGATGTACTATGCGGGAAAACGTAGTAATGAGGAACGTGCTAACGAGGTTCCACTGTATATATAAAAGGCTTTGTCCTGACTGACTGACAGGAATCAACGTAGAGCGTAAACTATAACAGGTAGAGACTTGGAATTTTGACAGTACCTTCGTTTCATAATCTAAGTGCTCACTAAGAAAGGATTTTGAAAAATTATGATTTTAAATGCCAAAAATCAAATGTTTTTGAGAATACTTAATCCCTTCTTACACAGAATTATCGAATCCGAATCACATTGGACATTAAAACATATTGTGGGTTTCAGATGGGTTTGGAATTAAATTAAATGGAAGTTTGACAATTACAGTTGGCTTTGTCTATTTTTGTCATACCTTGAAATAAAACTTTCGCGATCGCTTGAATGTTGTAAGCCCTAATATGGTCAAACATTGTTTTATTTGGACGAAACTCACTATACAGGGGTTTTCTGGACCAAGGAACTCGAATCTGAGGTCGCTTTTACCAGGCGACGCTATCTAATCATGGTATGTAGTTCACGTGATTTAGTTATTAATAAATATAATGATTTAACTATTTTGCTCTTAATTTTTAATTTTTGAAATAATTATCGTGGGCGAAGCCACGGGCACATGCTAGTTTTTAAATAAAGGAAAGAGAAGAAGTTACAACATGAACTTCAAAATTCCGTTTTATGTGAAGCAAAATGTACTAATAAACTTTTTTATTTATTTTTTCGTAAATATCCTTCAAAAATTCATGGTAGTCTTATATACGAGGTTGTCTTATATTCGGGCTGATACAGTACTTCGTCAGATGTAGCTGACAATGATCACAATGGTGATTGAAACTATGTAGTCCTACGGTGATAACTATAAAAGTGAAGTTTAAGTATGAAACAAACCATAATATGTATGTTATGACTTCAATGTGTTCTTTCCAATATCAGTATCTATTCATTGCAGTTATATGCAAAATTTTTAGGCACCAAACTTTGTCCATTATAGTAAAACCCCAATAATACACGCCCATTTGTTATGCTGTCCTGTGTTACACGCTCTCCTCATCCAGTCCCTTGACATCACTATATAAAACTATATAAAATTCACCTCTTAATACGGTCGTCATCCCGTTTAATACACTCTTTCATCTAAAATATCTTGCTTTTAAGGATACTGAGAAAATATTTTCCAGACTTCTACATTTACCGTTAGCGCCTGCAAGTTCAATAGAATGGAATGCAACTCTTGAGTACCTGCAAGACTATTCATAGCACGGATTCAGTCCTCCTTGGTCCTCATTGCTGCCAGTTTTAAATCGCATTGTGACTTGATCTTGTGTAGAAGTGCGAAGCGATTTGTTAGTGCTAACATGAGTAATGGAGTGAAACGGAAAGCTTTATCGATATCAGAGAAATTAGAAATTCTCCGTAAACATGATGAAAACACCAGTATGAATCAGAAACAATTGGCGGTATCATTACGAATCCCTTCTTCGACGCTTAGCACAATAGTGAAAAATCGTGAAGTGGTTTACAAATTGTACTACAGCAGGCCTTTCCAACTGAGGTGCTTCCACAGCGCAGGCCAGCACCGGTGTAGCACCAGAGGCAGCTCTTCAAGTCTTGCCAGCGTTCAGCTTACGAAAACAATATTATTAATAACAATTTTGTAAACATATAAACACACCATTTTTTCTCTACTTACATTGTGTTTGTGAACATTTAGAATTTAAGTAGATTGTTAACATCGTTTTGCCGCAACTAATTTACCAATATTGCGTACAATAGATTTGGCAATGGAAATTCAAAATACAGCCTCTAAGGCAACATCAGACTGAGAAGTCCTGCTTTTACTTGAATTTAAATTTATACCTAGGTAATTGAAAACATAAGTTCACATTCATAAGTTGTCGCGAACACTAGCGTAAATTTTAAAGCAAGTGGGTGAAGTTTGGGAAATTTCTGTAGATGAATACCTTTGTAAAATGAAAGCAAATCGCCGGTATAGTGGTAGTACTTGAACTTTTATCACTTCTGTTTGGAAACATGATGGCGATTTTCAGCACAAAATATGGCGTCATAAATATTCAAGTTGAGGTCCCATATCATTAATTTCTTTGAATGGGCATTGCATTCATAGTGCAATTTCTGTAACAACGTCTGATACTCTCCGACTAAATATTGCTGTCGGACGCACACACATGCAGTAGCACCGGTCGCTACATGGGGAAGGAGAGCACCGGGCTGCCGTTGGGTGCTTCGATGGTGCGCACCAGCGCAGAGTGCTCGAGTTGGAAAGGCCTGTACTACAGTAATGTAGTGTACTTGTTCTTACTTTTTTCTGAAAATTACCATAATTACTGGATTTAATCCTTAATTTGATTCATCAAATGCTTATTTTGATTCATATCTTAGTGTTAACATTTTTAAGATCTAAAAATGACCCACTCTCACTAATACGCGGTCCCGTGTGATATGCTATTCTTACGCAGCACCTTGAAGAGCATCTTGCCGAGGTTTCACTATCTATGTTTCTCGTTTACTCATTAATAGGCAACATTTGTCTGGTTCCCATGAATGAAACGTATTAATTTCATTGAAACGTTACGTTACAGTACAGTACAGTACAGTACAGTACAGTACAGTACAGTTTTTGACATCATCTGGGGATAAAAGTGTTGCCGCCAACAATGCTTAAGTATTATATATTTTTTATTTTAGCCTAATTATTTTGTTTGCATATTAGCTAAACCTGGGTCTAGTAGAAAAGGAACGTCATCTGCTCGAAGAACACGTGGCCGGCAGCACGATTCTGACTCCTCGGACTCTGACACTTCTGATAAAGGTTAGTAACAAATAAAGTGAATATCGCTTTCGATGTTGTATTCTGCACGCTGTATGCCAAATTAATGCCTTTCTTAGGCATACTGATTAGTGAAGACAGTGCTGAGAGGAAAGTTGAAATTTTTTATATTTGCTGAATTTTCATAATATGTGGTGTATTCAACTAATAGGTTTTGCTTTATTTGCAGAAAACCATGCAAATAAAAGTACAACTCAGAGCCGACAGAGTGCCAGGCTGAGAACTTCGGGGAGACCTCCGCCAGTCATTGAATCGGATGATGAGTCAGATGAAGGTTTGTACAACTTTTATAACCATTATTTAATAGTTGTGCTAGTTGATAAGTTTGTTTGATACATGATACAGCACCGTTGAGCTCGATCAATAAAGTACAGTCGGTCAAATAAAAAACGTCGGGCGTTATTTGATTAAGTACCACGAACGAGCATATGTGCATGTACAGGAAGACTTAAGGTTAGGTTCACACCTGCCTCTTCTCTGTCCATGTATTTTCTTGATTATTTAGTCAGTTTTGTTCCAAAACAAACATGTATAGAAGGCTGTGGCTATATGCCTCACGTCTGCCATATTCTTGGTTGCAAATTCCTATAATAATATTGAATAAATTTGCGAGGAATATAATAATTATATATGAGTTGAAACTTTTACACTAGACTTCACTTCTGGTATAGTTTTACCTGTACATGTTTCGGCGCCAGTCATTGAACCAATGACGACCTCATCTCGAGATTTATTCCACGGCCACGAGAGGGTAGCACGGCAGTTGAAGTATGACTGTTGAAAATGGTTGCAAAGGCGCCGAAACATGTACAGGTAAAACTATACCAGAAGTGAAGTCTAGTGTAAAAGTTTCAACTCATATATAATTATTAGGTTTGTTCGCAAAGCAAATCCGTGACCGCTTGAGAATTTGTTGTACTGCGCATGTCCAGTCTGTAACTTACCCGTGATTTGCACTTTGCGAACGGTTACAAGAATTTGGAATCGATAGTTTCTGCGTTTATTCGATATGATATGCAAATAAAATATATATTTCCCTTCGACATGTTATAAATGCAATTTACATCGACAATATAATCTATATTTTGGGAAACTTTTAATTATCTTCCATTATTCATACATATAAGTAGCCTATGTTTATAAATCTGGCGCAATGTTATAGGAGGGAGGAGTCAGGCGCGTGAAAATAGGTTACTGCGCATGTCTCTGATAACAATTCATGCTAGAGCCTGCAAACTTTTCTTATAGTACAGAAACTGTCCGTGAGAGCTTTGCGAACAGAAGATTGAAATCAGAATCACGGATTCTCGCTTTGCGAACGCGTGTGGAGAAAGAGCGCATGCGCGAACGATGTGTTCCAGGTTTCTGACTGCTTTGCGAACAAACCTATTATGTTATATGACTGCACTGTGTTACTTCCAATACAATTTAATTATTGCAAGGAATATGTTTATTCAAGGAGCATTTTTTAAAGATTTTATTTTATAATACCGGTACTTGTAGTGCAAAATCAATAACTTATGTTCAACTTCTGCAACCAATCTAGCATCGAAATACGCGGCCGGCCAGATCCTAGAAAGCTTCCGGTCGCATTATAGTGAAGTACCCACCTCTGAGCCGCTCTATAAGAAATATGGAACCTTCTCGCTGCTTCAGAGGCCGAAAAATGCAGGTCAATTACAGCCCTAACTACACTTTCTCTCAAGATAGCATTTGTATGAAGCGCGATGATGCAAAGCAAAATGAATTATGACAATATATTAAGTTGAATATCGTGTGTTGTGCTTTCCGCGTTGTTCATTTTTTTCCCTCGTTCATTTTTTTCCCCCTGTCGCATGGCCTCATGTGTTTGGAGAATAACCTGTATTTTATGTTTTTTATAGGAAACTTGTGAACTAATGCGTTAAAACTTCAATTTTAACTGCATACGAGTCCCGACGTTTTTTATTTGACCGACTGTACAATAAAATCAGGAAACTGATGTAACAAGTGCCAGAATGCTTTTGTTTAATCGGTGATAATTGCAATTATGATATGCAGAAAATATTTTATTTTTGTAATCCATTTCCGAGTTAAGCTACAGATCATTTCATTAAGCAGGGCTTACGGAAGAACAAAGGTCTAAAGTTTGATAAGCATATGTGAAGGAATATGTGGGCCTGTTGTTATTTGTCAAAGCTACCTGTATTGCAACTTCCAAAGCCATATATGAACACTGTAAGACAATATGTTGTCATGAGAACTGATTTGCATTCAATAAATTTTTTCCAATATTAATACCATAAAATTGGCACTAAAATGGGCGTTACTCCGTTATCGGTCAACCGATTTGGTCCAATATCTATAGGCCTTTTCCCATGGACGTTATAAACGCGAATACCAAGTTTTATGAAAATCCGATAAAGCTTATTTGAGTTATCGCACGTACAGACAGACATTTTCCCATCCACCACAAAATCTTATAAAGTACCATTCTGGCACTTAATAATGCGAATAAAGTTTTTGGCTTAGCTACTGGCTTGAGACCCAAAATTTCTTACCTTATTTTAGGGAATAAGTAATATTCTAACTCCTTTCTGTATGCATTTTCAGAGCACATCTTTGTTAGACCGAAGGGTCCAGCACCAAAAACACCAGCTGTAAGAGTCCAGGCTGCTAAGAAAAGTGAAAGCAGCAAGAATCCAGGTAACAAATTTGTAAGGATTGTTCCATAGTTTTCTTTTTAGATTCTAGTGCATGTCTTGCATCAGGACAAATCAGGTAATACTTCCGATACTCTTGTTATAGTGCATTTACTCAGTAAACATACTTTTCGCACCAGAGTTTCTGAATTTCAATCACTAGACCAGCAGAGGAGCTTGGCAGACACTGTGCATTTCAAAACTAGGTCAACTTTATTCTAAATTTGTAGTAACTTGTGTTCTTAACTAAGCCAACATTATACAGAATGCTAGACTCTAAGGAACTGAAATAGAGGGAACTTGGGATTATCCATGGTCGGATTTTGCATGCAAGATTCTCCCTTTCTGACTCTGTGAGTATACTGGATATACAGTAACCCGGTTTGGGATTTTGAATTTCCCACACTTTATTTTACGATTTTGTGCTTAAACTAATGGGCCATTCAGATAGAAACTTAACCATAAACGTAAGAACATAAACTCAAACGCAAACTTTAGCATGGCATTGAGCATTCGCATTGAAAACTTAAATGTAGTTAACAACCAATCACAAACGAGAACGTGAACAGCTGATAAAATGTCTGCAGCAGACGAAAATACTTTCATGTTTCTATTAAACATGTTTAGGCCATTAAAAATTGAAATCATACAAGAGTATGCAGACATAAAACTTAACAGAATATTATATGTGCTGTATTTACTACTATAGTTCATTTCTTGGGGAACTAATGTTCATATATTTTCCTTCAATGCCGCATATTCATATAATGGATGCCTTTTATCATAAAGACAGGGATAGGATACAACGTTACAAGTTTCTCATTCATAGATGCCATCTCTTGGCTACTTCCACTTCCTTCTCCTGTTCTGTTCTCTGATTGGTTGTATCATTTTTCGCATAAACGTAACGCAGAAGCTTGGTGTTTGCAAGGTTCTACATTATGTTTAATTTTAAGTTTAAGTTTCACGTTTACATGATGCAGTGTGAATGGTCACATTGAAAAACATGGCCCCAAAATTTTAAGTTTACGTTTACGTTTTCTATCTGAATGGCCCATTAGAGTCATCGTCTGTGCACAATGTGGCAACATAAATTGTGGGAAATTTGAATTTAAGTGGAGGAAATTCAAAATCTCACACCTGGTTATTCTGCATGCTAATAATTTTACATATATACTAGCATAAAAGGCCTGGGGTCACCCGGGGTTTGTATTTTGTAATTGGGAATTAACTTACTCATTATTTAACGATAATCAGGCTGCCAATCTTACAAATGAGATGTGACTATTACGTGGGGAATTTTTTAATGCGAAAAATTGGAGTGAGTCCATTATGCAGGGACATCCATTCCCAAGTAAATAGATATACCGTATTGGCCCGAAAATAAGACGACCCTGAATTTTTGAAGGGTAGTTACGAAAAAATAAATAAACTAGCTTATTAGTACATTTTGCTTCACATAAAATAGAAGTTTGAAGTTCATGTCGTAACTTCTTCTCTCGCCTTTATTTATGCATTGAGAGAATGAAGATCCTTTCTTTTCCACATGGTCTGCCATGATGGTGGTCAAACAATGCATTATGCGTAGAGAATAGAATTGCCAAGCAGTGCAGTACACGGCAGTACAAGGAGAAGCACGAATTCGGGAACAATAAAGTTCGGTAAAATTCGGTAATTTTCGCGTGACTTTGACCTTGGGTCGGACATATGCCATTTGCGTGGGGATACCCGCTACACACGTGCACAGCTGCATTCATGAATGGAGAGTTGTTGAGTCTTAGGCTGCGTGTATAAGACGAGTATAGTTTTTAAAAGCACATTTTCAGGGAAAAAACGTCGTCTTATATTCGGGCCAATACGGTATGTGTAGCCCATAACAGCATTCCTTGAAACTAGAATAGTAATAATATTGTAACATTAGAATTATTAGTTTTTTTTTAATTTGTTATTATTATTATTATTATTATTATTATTATTCCTGCGTGTCACAAGAATAATTATGAGTTTGCTGTATTAGACTAAGAAATTGAAATAATCATGACTGAGTCGAATTTTTCTCGATGTTAATGATAATTGAAGCGATGAGAGACAAAAGTTAAGTTAATTTCGAGAACTTAAACTTAACTGCATTATTTGCCTTTCGAAGCTCTTTGCTTCCTCCCCCACTCCAAGAAAAAGTAGTAAAAAATAAAATAAAAACATAAAGTAACTGTCAATTAAAAAGAAAATTGGTTATAGTAAAAGTGCAGGAAAATAAGCTTTGGCTATCCTCAGTAGCCTTGAGTATTTAGTATTAACTTTGCTGTTTAAATTCAGGTTTTCATAACAAAAAACTATAGGTCGCAACTTTGTCGCAAAGCAAATCCGTGACTGCTTGAGAATTTGTTGTACTGCGCATGTCCAGTCTGTAACTTATCTGTGATTTGCACTTTGCGAACGATTAGAAGAATTTGGATTCAATAGTTTCTGCGTTTAATCGATATGATATGTGAATAGAATAACAAGTTATACATTCAATAAGCATCGCAAGTATAAACTATATTTTTGGAAACTTTTAATTATCTTCCATTATTCATTCATATAAGTAGCCTATGCTTATAAATCAGGCACAGTGTTATTGGAGGGAGGAGTCAGGCACATGAAAATAGTTACTGTGCATGTCTCTGATAACAATTCATGGTAGAGCCCGCAAACTTTTCTTATAGTACAGAAACTGTCCGTGAGAACACATCGAACAGAAGATTGTCAATCAGAATAACGAATTCTTGCTTTGCGAATGCATGTGGAGAAAGAGCGCATTTGCCAACAATGTGTTCGTGGTTTCTGACTGCTTTGCGAACAAACCTTATATTTCCAGTGTGTCCAACAGTCCTTTTTTCAGCGATTTGAGAACAGTTTCCAGAATTATTAAGGGTTAAGCATTATGTGTTTCTGAAGATATTTAAGTTCTTCAAATGTAACCAACTTGTAATGTACATTGTTCTCTCTTTTTCATACTTATAGACATGATATACATTGTTTTTTTGAACCTTGAACTTTTTTTACACAATGTATTCAATTTATATACATAAATTGTGTAGAAAATAAACTTATAAAAATAAAAAGTAAAGAATTAAAACTGTGGGAGGAACGGAATGGCTATGAGGGGTGAAGAAGAGGCCGTTTTGAAAAAAGAATATACTATTTCCTTTATTCAATAGATAATATGTTAAAAAACTTAACTTTTAGCTGAACTTTTCCTCCAAAGAACTCTGCAGGTTTTCAGATTGTTCAGACTATTATTCAAGGTCCGTTTTCGGTTGCTACAGATGAAAGTAGTGATAAAAACAAACTCCAAACTGTACCATGTTGTTATTAACGGTATATTAGTATATTGTGTTGTATTTAGCTTTGCCCCCACACCCCCTTTTCACTCTGTGTGTCTGTCTTTTATTTTAAAACTTTTCAGTTGGACACACTGTATTTCTTTAATATTGTAGGCTATCTACTGTTACAATTTGCTGTGAATATTAACTGAAAGTATGCTATTATATTTGCAAGAACTGGCTATACCACTATTCAAGCAAGTAGTGATTTGTTAGAATTTGGTTATAAAAAATTGTGTTAAATTTTGGCAGTTTATTCATGGGTTTGTATAGTGGACATCTTTCCCATACAATTCTGTTATTATTCCGTCTTGCAGAAGACGCTGAGAGCTCCGATGAGGACTTAGATGACAGCGTCTTTGCCTCTCCAATTCGGAAGAAGCATTGCAGTGGGAGAGAAAGTAAGACGAAATCTGTGAGTGACAGAACAGAGGAAAATACACCTAGAAATACACCAATAAGTACCCCTAAAAGTACACCTAAAAACACTCCTTCAGACTCGTCCTCGACAAGAAGTACAAGTAGAGTTAAAACAAGAAGCAAGTAATTAGAGTAGAATTTATAACTTTAAGAATTTTGGTTCTCTTCTGTTGCAAAGCATATTAAATCAGTTAACATTATATGTGAAGGGTATGGGTAGAGAATTATACAAATTTAGAAAGATGCACATTTTAATTTTAAATTTTTTTATTTCTTTGAAATTATCTAGTTTGTTGCATGAGATGTTTTAGCAAATTTGGATTGAGATTTTTGAGTTTAGTGTGTTTTGCAACCTGGGAACCAAGTACAAATAAATTTTTATATAAATAAATGTTGTACAACTCGGAGAGAAAAGTTAGGAGTACATTGAAATCTTATATAATAAATGTTCTTAAGGGGGCCCGGAGCTTCCTGTAATTTAAATGTAAGGAACATTTTTTCATGAACCATTAGTCAAATCAAGTTGAAATTTTTACAGTGGAAAGGTTCATATTTTTAGGGCCTTCTCTCATAAGGATTTATATAGATATGCATTTTTACTAACAATAAAAAAATTATTCTTTACAAAGAATTTGTTTTAAATTTTCACACTGTATATTTCAACCTAAAATCTTTTAATTAATAAGCTATCACAAAATTAATATGGTACAAAATGTACCTTAGCACTATATAGAAGCCCTGAAAATTTCAAAAATAAAAATAAACAATAAAATAAACTTTCGGGAATTGAGGTTCAAAGAACCAGCTGCGTACAGTTCAATCCTGGACAGCAAATATTTAAAACAAATAATAAATGCATTTAGAAACAAGATACAGACAAGATAATTTTATCATATCTCACCTTCTGGGTTCCCTTAAAAATTACTTGACAGCAGTGAAATTTCAATTTTGCACCACAGCCCGCCTTGAATTTGTCAATTTTTATACCTCCATTGCTTTTAATTTCTTTTTATATTTTTGGTAAGTGTTAAATAGAGATTTTACTGTGGATTTTTATGTTTTTCCTTTTAATTCTATTCAGTATGAGTTAGTTAACTCTGCCAGAAGAGATTTCAGTGTACTACAGTCAAACTAAAGTAATATTATTCACTTTTGTGTGTAGACTTTGATGAATCTGTACATACCAATATTTGAATATTTACAAATGCTGGCCTATTATTTTACAAGTGAACTGGGCAGTGTATTTTAACCTCACAAAATAAAAATTAAAAATATCTAGAGATAAATGCATCTACAGTCTTAACAGCCTTACTAAACTTGATCTAAGATATGTACAGAGCAAAAGTAAACAACAAGTGTGAAAGTACAAAGCACATAATAATTCGCGGGTGTGCGGGCAAAGAGAGTTAAGTCCACTTTCTAGTTACTGAGAATTAGAGTGACTTAACACGCTTTACCCTCCCAATATCGCATTAGAGATGGATAAACCCATGATGCACACATCCATAACTACTGTACAATTCTGAATATTACTTACTGGACTTAACAGAAATGTAGAGAACATTTTTATCTATAATGCCTGTTGCTCACGGTCAAATTCTTCTTTAAATTTATTGCACAACTATCACTTTTCAACAAATTGGTATACCTAACGATCAAATTCGCCTTTTGTCAAGCGTTTGGTTATTCGCGTCGGCATATAGGACTTGTTCTAATTCTAGCAAATAAGCTGTCAAAAGGCTGTCAAAAGCCAATCAGCGCAACGAACGTGAACACCCTGCGCCCAATCAGCGTCTAGCGCAACTTTCGCTCCATCTGCCGGTAACTGAGGAAAGCGAAGCCTCCTGCATGCTCTTCCAAAATGGCTGGTGCAGGTTGGACTAAGGAAGCGGTATGCGTCTTGCTAGACGAATACCAGAAGAACCCCTGTTTGTATGAGGTCAAGATGCCTCTCTACCATAATCGGAACGCGCGAAGGGAAGGAGAAAGTAAAATTGCAGCCGTTTTAAAGTGCTTTCCCCCATTCTCAAGAAATTATTGTATGAATTGGGGTCCTCTAACCTCAATTCTGTCTGCACAAGAGACAATACCCCTCTTCCTTGGCTTCTTCTCATAATCCATTCGCATGTCCAACTCTTTCTAGTTTTTCTTTTCTTTTTTTAATTGCTACACAAGCAAGAATTGCAGCAACAGCAATTATAAGCCCCGATTTCTTTACTGGAGGCATACTAAACAAATTTTTCACTTTAGTACACAGAGTCCAGTTCAAGAATCAGCCACCAGGTGGGAGGTTAAGATGGAGTACAAGAATTTAATACCAGGTGGCGGGTAAAATCCACCGCCGTCTCGAGAATTACACTGCCTGTCCTATGCTTAATTTTAACATGGAGTTCAGAGTATTGTTCAATTGCCTAATTTCTCCAGTAGAGGCGACACAGTTCACACCCAGATAGCATGAAGTTCCAGCATATTTCAGTTTCCGAGTTTATACGTCAGAGGGCAACACAGAGCACACGGTAATGTAAAGGGTATTGCTGCTGGGTGTGAAAGGTGCTGCCATCTGTAATGTCGCCGAGTACGCAAAATTAGCCGTATAGGACAGGCAGTGTATACACGAGTAATACAGTCTAGAAGGCAGTGGGTAAATCAATGGTGGTGTGAAATTTACCCACTAGAGGGATCATAATTCGAATTTCGTGAATCATTTGATTGTTGACAAGGGACGCGTTTGACAACGTGCTTGACAAATTTAGTTGTGCAATAACTTTAACGGAAATTTTGACCGTGAGCAACAGGCAAAACTCTATGGACATAATAGTCCAGGACCTGGCTGCAGTCCTGTGGGAAAATTTGCGTAGGGAGAGTTTCTTTTCAGGAATGTTTAGTAGGTACCCTAGTAAGTATTTTGGGCTCGGGTGGACATCCACCACCTGGTACATTTTCCAGCTATGACGTCATCAAGTATGGCGGCCGCTCAATCACAAAACTGCTCATATCTTTGTTAATACTTGATCGATTTGCATGAAACTTGCACTTTTTGTGCTATTTTGTCCTTTATAAACCTAATGGAAGGGGTATTTGGTTCAAATAATTGATGTAAATGCTCAAAGTATGTAATTAGGTAGAAGAAGTATGGTTTTCGACCCCCAAATTAGAAGTTGAGTTTCTAACATAAATACACGTTTGGAGGTCCCCTGAATCCAAAAATACTATTTTCGGAAACATGTCTATGCGTCTCTGCGTCTATGCGTCTGTGTGTGTGTGTCTTCGTGGATGTCTGTGAACAGCCAAAGCGGAAAATCGTATGAAAACAAAATTTTGTATTTAGGTCAAGTACGTTCTGATGACATATCTGGAAGACATGAGAAGACTACCCAAGACAGCCCTGGAGGTGCATGAAATGTTCATGAAGGGGAATCATGTTGTTAAGCGGTTTGATCATAAATTTTCAGCTGTTGCTGCGGATATGGCATTGGAACAGACCATTAATAGATCCCAAAAGAGCTCCTCTGGCATCGTAGGGCGTACTAAACAAAAACAGTTTGTAGCAGAATGGGAGGTTACACATCATGAGCGTCTGATGATATCCAATCTATTTCGGGAAGTAACAGACTCCATTGCTTTTGTCAACGGTTTGAACATCCACCATGAGTTTTCTAAGAAGCAAACCCAGAACTCAGACGCAAAGGTGACCTCAATATTTAAATATATTCTAGAAAAAGGAAACCCATTTGATATGCTTCCTAATCCATTACACAATCTAGCGACAAAAGCACTGGTTTCACAAGATGCCAAGGAAAAAATAGTAAACGTATTTAAGACTGGTGACGATTTGTATTCCACCCTGCGCAAAACACGGTACGAAGCCAAAACAATAAGATTCTCAAGTACCATCCACAAAGTCATATTACCAGCATTTCATCGCACTAAAACACCAAGTGCAGAGGCTACGGTGAAAGTTACCAAAAAGAAGTCCAGTTCATCTCACCGCATGATACAAATAGCTCAAGCTCGTGCATATGACATACAAGAGCTCTTTCGGTATGATCTATCTGATAACTGCTCACTGTTTAATGAACTCGGGTTAATGGCTAGACCACAAAAAAGTGCATTGTTGAAAGAGCTTGAAACATCTTATGGCAGCACCAGCTACTACAAATTGTTCAACTCTGATGACAGGACTTGCTTTGTAGTGGATATAATGAATTCCATACGAAAAGTTATGACAAATGAAAAGAAAACCTTTGGCGGTGCAGTTTCTGTTTTTTCGTCATACATTGGGGGTATCACAAAGAACTGTGGCAGAGTCGATTATGTTTTTGACAGTTATCACACACTATCACCTAAAAAGCCCGAGAGATTGCAGAGACAAGTAGCAGCATTGTTATAGATATCGCCCACATATCTGAAGATGTTCCATTGCCCGTCCAACTCAGAAGTTTCTGGGGATCATCAAGAAACAAACTGAACTTACAACTGTTCATTGCCAATACAGTGATAGCTTCTTTGACTCAAACTCCATGTAGTACCAACCACGTCTTTAGTGCCTTTCGTGGTGACGAAGAAGATGAGGTATCATTTAATTGTACATCTGTGCAAAGTGGAAGGCAAGTAAACCACCCAGAATTAAATTGTTTGTCAGTAGAGAAAGCAGACTTTTGAATGCTGATCCATTCAAAAAGTGCATCCCTGTGTGCGTTTAATAAAATCGTCCTGGTTAGTGCTGACACTGACATAGTAGTGTTAGCTTTGTTTCACTGGGCTACTCTTCATCGACTTGGCGTTCAGGAATTTTGGGTGCGCACTGGAGTTGGTGATTCCACGCGACTTTTGTCTGTTCACAATCTTCACCAAAAAAATGGCACAAAATTTATGCTCTTTGCTTCCAGCCATCCACGCACTATCTGGATCAGATTATACGAGTAAATTTGGCACCAAAAAGGCAGCTCTTCATAGTGCATCTAAGACATATTTGGAACACTTTGGCATATCATCTGACTGGGATGACGTAGCACAAAGCCTTAAATCTGCAGAAGAATACTTAGTGCTGTTATTACGAAAAGAGTCATCTTGTAAATCTTTAGATGAACTTAGATTGTGGCTCTATCATCATGCGAAGAATATAGACATTGAAGATTTGCCGCCTACAAGCAGAAGTGCTAAGGGCCATTTCTTGAGATCATATTTCTACACATACCTTTAGCGACACTGTATTGATGATGTGCTTGTTGGCTTAGATCCATGTGAATTTGGTTTTTCAGTGATAGATGATGATTTAATGCCAGAAAAAAAACTTACAGAAATATCCCACTGATTTTATTGGGGCATGTAATTGTTTGAAATGTGCCAAATCCTCCTGCATTTGTAGGGAAAATGAAGTAGCCTGTTGCTCCTTCTGCAGGTGTGGCAGTAAGGGGTTAGACTTAACCTGTAATAATCCTATTCGGTTAATATGAACATGTTTCAATCTAATAACTGTTTGTAATAATGATATTATGTATTTATGTAGTAATAGAAAATAATGAAAAATTTACAAAATTCAAACGTCTTATTTTTATATATACACATATTTTTTAATTTGTTGTTTATTCATTTGTAGTGACAGTTAAAACACATTGCTATTTACCTTAAAAATAGTAATTACAACATACTTGCTCAATTTTCATGCAAATCGATCAAGTATTAACACAGATATGAGCAGTTCTGTGATCGAGAGGCCGCCATCTTTAATGACGTCATAGCTAGAAAGTGTACCAGGTGGTGGATGTCCACCCGAGCTCAAAATACTTTCTAGGACACCTACTGAACATTCCTGGAAAAAAAGTCTCCCTACGCAAATTTCCCTACAGGACTGCAGTCAGGTCAAGGACTATAACGCAATTTTTTAAAAAATTTTTTGAATGCGTATTTTTGTCAACATTTCGTATTTTTTCGAAATGCCTGATTTTTAAAATGCGTATTTTTTTTTTAAATCAGAATTTCTTTTCGAAAATGCGTAATTTTTCGAAATGAGTAATTTTTCGAAATGCGTAATTTTTTAAATCGTATTTTTACAAATTGCATATTTTTTTTTTAAATGAGTATTTTTTCAAAATTGCGTATTTTTTCAGAATGCGTTTTTTCAAAATGCGTATTTTCCTTCAAAATGCGTGTTTTTTCAAAATGCGTGTTTTTTCCAAATGCGTATTTTTGTCGAAAATGCGTATTTTATCGAAATGCGTAACTTTTCGAAATGCGTAACTTTTCGAAATGCGTAACTTTTCGAAATGCGTAATTTTTGGAATGCGTATTTTTTCAAATCCGTATTTTTTTCAAAATGCGGTTTTTTTCTAAATGCGTATTTTTTCAAAATACGTTTTATATAATGCGTATTTTTTCAAAATGAGTATATTGTCAAAATGCGTATTTTTTCGAAAATGCGTAATTTTTCGAAATGCGCAATTTTTCAAAATGAGTAATTTTTGGAAATGCATAATTTTTTAAATCGTATTTTTTTCAAAAGGCGGATTTTTTCAAAATGCGGATTTCTTCAAAATGCGTAGTTTTTCGAAATGCGTAATTTTTTGAAATGAGTAATTTTTCGAAATGCGTAATTTTTTAAATTGTATTTTTTCAAAATTTTCAAAATGGGTATTTTTTCAAAATGCGTATTTTTTCGAAATGGGTAAATTTTCGATATGGTTATTTTTTAAAATGCGTATTTTTTCAAAAAGCGTTTTTTTTAATTCTTTATTTTCAAAATGTGTAAATTTTCTAATTATTAATTTTTCCAAAAGCGTAATTTTTGAAATCGTATTTTTTCAAAATGCATATTTTTCCAAATGCGTATATTTTCTAATTGCGTATTTTTTAAATTGCGTAATTTTTTAAAAAACCGTATTTTTTTCAAATTGCGTATATTTTTTAAAAAATGCGTATTTTTTTCGAAATGCGTAATTTTTTAAATCGTATTTCTACAAATTGCATATTTTTTTTAAAATGAGTGTTTTTTCAAAATTGCGTATTTTTTCAGATTGCGTTTTTTCAAAATGCGTGTTTTTTAAATGCGAGTTTTTTCAAAATGCATGTTTTTTTCAAATGCGTATTTTTGTCGAAAATGAATATTTATTCGAAATGCATAACTTTTCGAAATGCGTAATTTTTCTTCTTGCGTAATTTTTGAAATGCGTATTTTTTCAAATCCGTATTTATTTCAAAATGCTGTTTTTTTTATAAATGCGTTTTTTTTTCAAAATGCGTTTTATATAATGCGTATTTTTTCAAAATGAGTATATTGTCAAAATTCGTATGTTTTCGAAAAAAAGCGTAATTTTTCGAAATGCATAATTTTTTTAATTGTATTTTTTCAAAAGGCGTATTTTTTTTTGTGTATATTTTCAATATGCGTATTTTTTTCGAAATGAATAATTTTTCAAAATGCGGATTTTTTCAAAATTAGTATTTTTTCAAAATGCGGATTTCTTCAAAATGCGTAGTTTTTCGAAATGCGTAATTTTTTTTAAATGCGTAATTTTTGAAATTGTGTTCTTTTAAAATTTTCAAAATGTGTATTTTTTCGATATGGGTGATTTTTCGAAATGGTTATTTTTAAAATGCGTTTTTTTTTCAAAAAGCGTTTTTTTTTAATTCTTGATTTTCAAAATGCGTATTTTTTCGAAAATGCGTAATTTTTCGAAATGCGAAAATTTTCGTAATGATTAATTTTTCCAAATGCGTAATATTTGAAATTGTATTTTTTCAAAATGCGTTTTTTAATGCTTTATTTTCAAAATGCGTATTTTTTCGAAAATGCGTAATTTTTCGAAATGCGTAAATTGTCGAAATGATTAATTTTTCCAATTGCGTAATTTTTGAAATCGTATTTCTTCAAAAAGCGTATATTTTCAAAATGCGTATTTTTTTCCAAATGCGTAATCTTTTAAATCGCATTTATACAAATTGCATATTTTTTTAAATTAGTATTTTTTCAAAATTGCGTATTTTTTCAGAATGCGTTTTTTTCAAAATGCGTATTTTTTCGAAATGCGTTTTTTTCAAAACGCATGTTTTTTCCAAATGCGTATTTATTCGAAATACATAACTTTTCGAAATGCGTAATTTCTCTAATTGCGTAATTTTTGAAATGCGTATTTTTTCAAATCTGTATTTTTCAAATGCTTTTTTTTAATATGCGTTTTAAATAATGCGTATTTTTTAAAAATGCGTAATGTTTCAAAATGAGTATATTGTCAAAATGCGTATGTTTTCGAAAATGCGTATTTTATCGAAAATGCAATGGGTAATTTTTCGAAATAGTTTTTTAAAATGCGAATTTTTTCAAAAAGCGTTTTTTTTAATGCTTTATGTTCAAAATGCGTAATTATTCGAAATGAGTAATTTTCGAAAGGCGTAATTTTTTAAATCGTATTTTTTTAAAATGTGTAATTTTCAAAATGCGTATTTATTCAAAATGCGTATTTATTCAAAATGCGTATTTCTTCAAAATGCGTATTTTTGTTGATAATGCGTATTCTTGTCGAATATTCATATTTTATCGAAATGCATAATTTTTCTTAATGCTAAATTTTTGAAATGTGTAATTTTTCCTAATGCGTATTTTTTCCTAATTAGTAACTTTTCTTAATGCGTAATTTTTGAAATGCGTATTTTTTTAAATGCGTATTTTATCAAATCCGTATTTTTATTCAAAATGCGGTTTTTTTCTAATACGTAATTTTTAAATATGCATAATTTTTCAAAAAGAGTATATTTTCAAAATGCGTATTCTTTTCGAAAATGTGTATTTTTTCGAAATGCGTAATTTTTCGAAATTAGTAATTTTTCAAAATGCGTATTTTTTCGAAATGCGTATTTTTTCGAAATACGTAATTTTTTAAATAGTATTTTTTCAAAATGCGTATTTTTTCAAATGCGTTTTTTTCAAAAGGCGTATTTTTTTCAAAATTCGTATTTGGAGATAAGTAATTTTTCAAATGCGTATTTTTTCAAATCCGTATTTTTTTAAAAATGCTCTTTTTTTCTATATGCGTTTTTTTTTCAAAATGCGTTTTATATAATGCGTATTTTTCAAAATGAGTAATTTTTCGAAATGCATAATTTTTTTAATTGTATTTTTTCAAAAGGCGTATTTTTTCAAATTGCGTATATTTTCAATATGCGTATTTTTTTCGAAATGAATAATTTTTCAAAATCCGGATTTCTTCATAATGCGTATTTCTTTCGAAATGAAAAATTTTTCAAAATCCGGATTTCTTCAAAATGCGTAGTTTTTCGAAATGCGTTATTTTTTTAAATGAGTAATTTTTCGAAATGCGTAATTTTTGAAATTGTGTTCTTTCAAAGTTTTCAAAATGCGTATTTTTTTCGAAATGGTTATTTTTTAAAATGCGTATTTTTCCAAAAAGCGTTTTTTTTAATTCTTTATTTTAAAAATGCGTATTTTTTTGAAAATGCGTTTTTTTCAAATTGCGTATTTTTTTCGAAATGCGTAATTTTCAAAATGCCTAAATTTTTTAATCGTATTTTTACTAATTGCATATTTTTTTAAAAAATGAGTATTTTTTCCAAATTGCGTATTTTTTCAGAATGCGTTTTTTCAAAATGCGTATTTTTTCAAAGTGCGTTTTTTTCAAAATGCATGTTTTTTTTCAAAATGCGTATTTTTGTCGAAAATGCGTATTTATTCGAAATGGGTAACTTTTCGAAATGCGTATTTTTTGAAATGCGTATTTTTTCAAAACCGTATTTTTTTCAAAATGCGGTTTTTTTCCAAATGCGTTTTTTTTAAATGCTTTTTTTCAATTTACGTTTTATTTAATGCGTATTTTTTCAAAATGCGTAATTTTTCAAAATGAGTAATTTTTCGAAATACATATTTTTTTAAATCGTATTTTTTTCAAATTGTGTATATTTTAAAAATGCGTATTTTTTTAATATGCGTTTTATATAATGCGTAATGCGTAATTTCTAAAAGAATATATTGTGAAAATGCGCATTTTATCGAAAATGCGTAATTTTTCGAAATGAGTAATTTTTCGAAATGAGTAATTTTTCGAAATGCATAATTTTTTAAATCGTATTTTTTCAAAAGGCGTATTTTTTCAAATTGCGTATTTTTTTCGAAATGTGTAATTTTTCAAAATGCGTATATTTTCGAAAATGCGTAATTTTTCGAAATGCGAAAATTTTCGTAATGATTAATTTTTCAAATGCGTAATTTTTTTAATTGTATTTTTTCAAAATGCGTATTTTTTAAAATGCTTTTTTTAAATGCTTTATTTTCAAAATGCGTATTTTTTCGAAAATGCGTAATTTTTCGAAATGCGTAAATTTTCGAAATTATTAATTTTTCCAAATGCGTAATTTTTGAAATTGTATTTTTTAAAAAGCGTATATTTTCTAATTGCGTATTTTTTAAATTGCGTAATTTTTTTAAAAGCGTATTTTTTCCAAATACGTAATTTTTCGAAATGCGTATTTTTTGTCGAAAATGCGTTTTTTCGAAAATGCGTAATTTTTCGAAAATGAGTAATTTTTCGAAAATGCGTAATTTTTCGAAAATGCGTAATTTTTCGAAAATGCGTAATTTTTCGAAATGCATAATTTTTTAAATCGTATTTTTTCAAAAGGCGTATTTTTAAATTGCGTATATTTTCAAAATGCGTATTTCTTTCGAAATGCGTAATTTTTTAAATCGTATTTTTACAAATTGCATATTTTTTTAAATTAGTATTTTTTCAAAATTGCGAATTTTTCAGAATGCGTTTTTTTCAAAATGCGTATTTTTTCGAAATGCGTATTTTTTCAAAATGCATGTTTTTTCCAAATGCGTATTTATTCGAAATACATAACTTTTCGAAGTGCGTAATTTTTCTAATTGCGTAATTTTTGAAATGCGTATTTTTTCAAATCCGTATTTTTTCAAATCCGTATTTTTTTCAAAATGCTTTTTTTTCAAAATGCGTTTTAAATAATGCGTACTTTTTCAAAATGCGTAATGTTTCAAAATGAGTATATTGTCAAAATGCGTATGTTTTCGAAAATGCGTATTTAATCGAAAATGCAATGGGTAATTTTTCGAAATGGTTATATTTTAAAATGCGTATTTTTTTAAAATGCGAATTTTTTCAAAAACCTTTTTTTTTAAATGCTTTATGTTCAAAATGCGTATTTTTTCGAAAATGCGTAATTTTTCGAAATGCGTATTTTTTCGAAATGAGTAATTTTCGAAAGGCGTAATTTTTTAATTTTTTTTTTTAAATGCGTAATTTTCAAAATGCGTATTTATTCAAAACGCGTATTTCTTCAAAATGCGTATTTTTGTCGAATATTCATACTTTATCGAAATGCATAATTTTTCTTAATGCTAAATTTTTAAATGTATAATTTTTCGAAATGCGTATTTTCCTAATGCGTATTTTTTCCTAATGAGTAACTTTTCTTAATGCGTATTTTTTCAAATGCGTATTTTATCAAATCCGTATTTTTATTCAAAATGCGGTTTTTTTTCTAATGCGTAATTTTTAAATATGCATAATTTTTCAAAATGAGTATATTTTCAAAATGCGTATTCTGTTCGAAAATGTGTATAATTCGAAACGTGTAATTTTTCGAAAGTAGTAATTTTTCAAAATGCGTATTTTTTAGAAATACGTAACTTTTTAAATAGTATTTTTTCAAAATGCGTATTTTTTCAAATGCGTATTTTTTCAAATGGCGTATATTTTCAAATTGCGTATATTTTAAATATGCGTATTTTTTTCGAAATGAATAATTTTTCAAAATCCGGACTTCTTCAAAAATGGGTAGTTTTTCGAAATGCGTAATTTTTTTAAATGAGTAATTTTTCGAAATGCGTAATTTTTGAAATTGTGATCTTTCAAAATTTTCAAAATGCGTAGTTTTTCAAAATGCGTATTTTTTCGAAATGACTAATTTTTCGAAATGGTTATTTTTTAAAATGCGTATTTTTTCAAAAAGCGTTTTTTAATTCTTTATTTTCAAAATGCGTATTTTTTCGAAAATGCGTAATTTTTCGAAATGCGAAAATTTTCGTAATGATTAATTTTTGAAATCGTATTTTTTCAATATGCGTATATTTTGTAATTGCGTATTTTTTAAAAAGCGTTTTTTTGTCGCAAATGCGTTATTCTTGAAATGCGTATTTTTTTAAAATGCGTTTATTTCAAGATCGTATTTTTTTGGAAGCGTAAAGCGTATTTATTCGAAATCGTGTTTTTTCAAATTGCGCAATTTTCAAAATACGTAACTTTTCAAATGAAATATATTTTCAAAATGCAACTTTTTTCAAAGTAACTTTTTTTTGAAAGTAACTTTTTTGAAAGTAACTTTTTTGAAAGTAACTTTTCTCAAAGTAACTTTTTTCAAAGTAACTTTTTTTCAAAGTAACTTTTTTGAAAGTAACTTTTTTCAAAGTAACTTTTTTAAAGTAACTTTTTCAAAGTAACTTTATTTTAAAGTAACTTTTTTGAAAGTAACTTTTTTGAAAGTAACTTTTCTCAAAGTAACTTTTTTCAAAGTAACTTTTTTTTCAAGAAACTTTTTTCAAAGTAACTTTTTTCAAGCTAACTTTTTTCAAAGTAACTTTTTTCAAAGTAACTTTTTTTCAAAGTAACTTTTTTGAAAGTAGCATTTTTTAAAGTAACTTTTTTCAAAGTAACTTTTTTTATATAACTTTTTTCAAAGTAACTTTTTTATATAACTTTTTTGAAAGTATCTTTTTTCAAAGTAACTTTTTTTAAAGTACCTTTTTTCAAAAAAAATTTTCAAAGTAACTTTTTTTTAAAGTACCTTTTTTCAAAAAAAATTTTTAAAGTAACTTTTTTTTAAAGTAACTTTTTTCAAAGTAACTTTTTTCAAAGTAACTTTTTTCAAAGTAACTTTTTTTTCAAAGTAACTTTTTTTAAAGTAACTTTTTTCAAAGTAAATTTTTTCAAAGTAACTTTTTTCAAAGTAACTTTTTTTCAAAGTAACTTTTTCAAAGTAACTTTTTTCTAAGTAACTTTTTTGAAAGTACTTTTTTTTTAAAGTAACTTTTTTCAAAGTAACTTTTTTTAAAGTAACTTTTTTCAAAGTAACTTGTTTTTGAAAATAACTTTTTTCATAGTAACTTTTTTCAAAGTAAATTTTTTCATAGTAACTTTTTTCAAAGTAACTTTTTTTTAAAGTAACTTTTTTTTCAAAGTAACTTTTTTTTCAAAGTAAATTTTTTCAAAGTAACTTTTTTCAAAGTAACCTTTGAAAAAGTTACTTTGAAAAAAGTTACTTTTAGAGAAGTTACTTTCAAAAAAGTTACTTTGAAAAAAGTTACTTTCAAAAAAGTTACTTTCAAAAAAGTTACTTTGAAAAAGTTACTTTGAAAAAGTTACTTTGAAAAAGTTACTTTGAAAAAAGTTACTTTGAAAAAAGTTACTTTCAAAAAAAGTTACTTTGAGAGAAGTTACTTTCAAAAAAGTTACTTTGAAAAAAGTTACTTTCAAAAAAGTTACTTTCAAAAAAGTTACTTTGAAAAAGTTACTTTGAAAAAAGTTACTTTGAAAAAGTTACTTTCAAAAAAGTTACTTTCAAAAAAGTTACTTTCAAAAAGTTACTTTGAAAAGTTACTTTCAAAAAAGTTACTTTCAAAAAAGTTACTTTCAAAAAAGTTACTTTCAAAAAAGTTACTTTGAAAAAAGTTTCTTGAAAAAAAGTTACTTTGAGAAAAGTTACTTTCAAAAAAGTTACTTTCAAAAAAGTTACTTTGAAAAAAGTTACTTTGAAAAGTTACTATCAAAAAAAAGTTACTTTGAAAAAAGTTACTTTGAAAAAAGTTACTCTGAAAAAAGTTACTTTGAAAAAAGTTACTTTGAAAAGTTACTTTGAAAAAAGTTACTTTGAAAAAAGTTACTTTGAGAAAAAGTTACTTTAAAAAAAAAGTTACTTTGAAAAAGTTACTTTAAAAAAAAAGTTACTTTGAAAAAAGTTACTTTCAAAAAAAGTTTCTTTCAAAAAAAGTTACTTTAAAAAAAAAGTTACTTTCAAAAAAAGTTACTTTGAAAAAAGTTACTTTGAAAAAAGTTACTTTGAAAAAAGTTACTTTCAAGAAAAAGTTACTTTCAAAAAAAAGTTACTTTGAAAAAACTTACTTTGAAAAAAGTTACTTTGAAAAAAGTTACTTTCAATAAAGTTACTTTGAAAAAGTTACTTTGAAAAAAGTTACTTTGAAAAAGTTACCTTAAAAAAAAGTTACTTTGAAAAAAGTTGCTTTCAAAAAAGTTACTTTGAAAAAGTTACTTTGAAAAAAGTTACTTTGAAAAAAAAGTTACTTTAAAAAAAGCTACTTTCAAAAAAAAGTTACTTTGAAAAAAGTTACTTTCAAAAAAGTTACTTTGAAAAAAGTTACTTTGAAGAAAGTTACTTTGAAAAAAGTTACTTTCAAAAAAAAGTTACTTTGAAAAAAAGTTACTTTCAAAAAAGTTACTTTCAAAAAAGTTACTTTCAAAAAAGTTACTTTGAAAAAAGTTACTTTCAAAAAAGTTACTTTGAAAAAAGTTACTTTCAAAAAAGTTACTTTGAAAATAGTTACTTTAAAAAACGTTACTTTGAAAAAAAATTACTTTGAAAATAGTTACTTTGAAAAAAAGTTACTTTCAAAAAGTTACTTTCAAATAAGTTACTTTCAAAAAAGTTACTTTGAAAAAAGTTACTTTGAAAAAAAGTTACTTTCAAAAAAGTTACTTTCAAAAAAAGTTACTTTGAAAAAAGTTACTTTGAAAAAAAGTTACTTTGAAAAAAGTTACTTTAAAAAAAAGTTACTTTCAAAAAAGTTACTTTCAAAAAAGTTACTTTGAAAAAAAGTTACTTTCAAAAAAGTTACTTTGAAAAAAGTTACTTTGAAAAAAGTTACTTTGAAAAAAGTTACTTTGAAAAAAGTTACTTTGAAAAAGTTACTTTGAAAAAAGTTACTTTGAAAAACTTACTTTCAAAAAAGTTACTTTCAAAAAAGTTACTTTCAAAAAAGTTACTTTGAAAAAAGTTACTTTGAAAAACGTTACTTTGAAATAAGTTACTATGGAATAAGTTACTTTGAAAAAAGTTACTTTGAAAAAGTTACTTTAAAAAAAGTTACTTTAAAAAAAGTTACTTTGAAAAAAGTTACTTTAAAAAAAGTTACTTTAAAAAAAAGTTACTTTAAAAAAAGTTACTTTGAAAAAAGTTACTTTGAAAAAAGTTACTTTCAAAAAAGTTACTTTCAAAAAAGTTACTTTGAAAAAGTTACTTTGAAAAAAGTTACTTTGAAAAAAGTTACTTTGAAAAAAGTTACTTAGAAAAAGTTACTTTCAAAAAAGTTACTTTGAAAAAAGTTACTTTCAAAAAAGTTACTTTCAAAAAAGTTACTTTCAAAAAAGTTACTTTTAAAAAAGTTACTTTGAAAAAAGTTACTTTGAGAAAAGTTACTTTCAGAAAAGTTACTTTCAAAAAAGTTACTTTGAAAAAGGTTACTTTGAAAAAAGTTACTTTCAAAAAAGTTACTTTCAAAAAAAGTTACTTTCAAAAAAGTTACATTCAAAAAACGTTACATTAAAAAAAAGTTACTTTGAAAAAAGTTACTTTGAAAAAAGTAACTTTCAAAAAAAGTTACTTTGAAAAAAGGTACTTTGAAAAAAGGTACTTTGAAAAAAGTTACTTTCAAAAAAAGTTACTTTAAAAAAAAAGTTACTTTAAAAAAAAGTAACTTTTTCAAAGTAACTTTTTCAAAGTAACTTTTTTTTAAAGTAACTTTTTTGAAAGTAACCTTTTTGAAAGTAACTTTTTGAAAGTAACTTTTTCAAAGTAACTTTTTTGAAAGTAACTTTTTTTTCAAAGTAACATTTTTCAAAGTAACTTTTTTTATATAACTTTTTTCAAAGTAACTTTTTTTATATAACTTTTTTTTGAAAGTATCTTTTTTCAAAGTAACTTTTTTCAAAGTAACTTTTTTGAAAGTAACTTTTTCAAAGTAACTTTTTTCTTAAAGTACCTTTTTTCAAAAAAAATTTTAAAGTAACTTTTTTTTAAAGTAACTTTTTTCAAAGTAACTTTTTTCAAAGTAACTTTTTTCAAAGTAACTTTTTTCAAAGTAACTTTTTTTCAAAGTAACTTTTTTAAAGTAACTTTTTTCAAAGTAACTTTTTTCAAAGTAACTTTTTTCAAAGTAACTTTTTTCTAAGTAACTTTTTTGAAAGTAACTTTTTCAAAGTAATTTTTTTTTAAAGTAACTTTTTTCAAATTAACTTTTTTTTGAAAGTAACTTTTTTCAAAGTAACTTGTTTTTGAAAATAACTTTTTTCATAGTAACTTTTTTCAAAGTAAATTTTTTCATAGTAACTTTTTTCAAAGTAACTTTTTTTTAAAGTAACTTTTTTTTCAAAGTAATTTTTTCCAAAGTAACTTTTTTCAAAGTAACTTTTTTCAAAGTAACCTTTGAAAAAGTTACTTTGAGAGAAGTTACTTTCAAAAAAGTTACTTTCAAAAAAGTTACTTTCAAAAAAGTTACTTTCAAAAAAGTTACTTTGAAAATGTTACTTTGAAAAAAGTTACTTTGAAAAAGTTACTTTCAAAAAAGTTACTTTGAAAAAAGTTACTTTCAAAAAAAGTTACTTTGAGAGAAGTTACTTTCAGAAAAGTTACTTTGAAAAAAGTTACTTTCAAAAAAGTTACTTTCAAAAAAGTTACTTTGAAAAAGTTACTTTGAAAAAAGTTACTTTGAAAAAGTTACTTTCAAAAAAGTTACTTTCAAAAAAGTTACTTTCAAAAAAAGTTACTTTGAAAAGTTACTTTGAAAAAAGTAACTTTCAAAAAAAAGTTACTTTGAAAAAAGTTACTTTAAAAAAAAGTTACTTTGAAAAAGTTACTTTAAAAAAAAAGTTACTTTCAAAAAAAAGTTACTTTGAAAAAGTTACTTTCAAAAAAAGTTACTTTGAAAAAGTTACTTTCAAAAAAAGTTACTTTGAAAAAGTTACCTTGAAAAAAGTTACTTTGAAAAGTTACTTTCAAAAAAGTTACTTTCAAAAAAGTTACTTACAAAAAAGTTACTTTAAAAAAAAAGTTACTTACAAAAAAGTTACTTTCAAAAAAAGTTACTTTGAAAAAAGTTACTTTGAAAAAAGTTACTTTCAAGAAAAAGTTACTTTCAAAAAAAGTTACTTTCAAAAAAAAGTTACTTTGAAAAAACTTACTTTGAAAAAAGTTACTTTGAAAAAAGTTACTTTCAATAAAGTTACTTTGTTAAAGTTACTTTGAAAAAAGTTACTTTGAAAAAGTTACCTTAAAAAAAAGTTACTTTGAAAAAGTTACTTTGAAAAAAGCTACTTTCAAAAAAAAGTTACTTTGAAAAAAGTTACTTTCAAAAAAGTTACTTTGAAAAAAGTTACTTTGAAAAAAGTTACTTTGAAAAAGTTACTTTGAAAAAAGTTACTTTCAAAAAAAAGTTACTTTGAAAAAAAGTTACTTTCAAAAAAGTTACTTTCAAAAAAGTTACTTTGAAAAAAATTTACTTTCAAAAAAGTTACTTTCAAAAAAGTTACTTTGAAAAAAGTTACTTTAAAAAACGTTACTTTGAAAATAGTTACTTTCAAAAGAGTTACTTTGAAAAAAAGTTACTTTCAAAAAAAGTTACTTTCAAAAAAGTTACTTTGAAAAAAGTTACTTTGAAAAAAAGTTACTTTCAAAAAAGTTACTTTCAAAAAAAGTTACTTTGAAAAAAGTTACTTTGAGAAAAATTACTTTCAAAAAAAGTTACTTTCATAAAAGTTACTTTGAAAAAAGTTACGCTGAAAAAAGTTACTTTCAAAAAAAGTTAGTTTCAAAAAAAAGTTACTTTCAAAAATTTACTTTGAAAAAGTTACTTTGAAAAAAAGTTACTTTCAAAAAAGTTACTTTGAAAAAAGTTACTTTCAAAAAAAGTTACTTTGAGAGAAGTTACTTTCAAAAAAGTTACTTTGAAAAAAGTTACTTTCAAAAAAGTTACTTTCAAAAAAGTTACTTTGAAAAAGTTACTTTGAAAAAAGTTACTTTGAAAAAGTTACTTTCAAAAAAGTTACTTTCAAAAAAGTTACTTTCAAAAAAGTTACTTTCAAAAAGTTACTTTGAAAAGTTACTTTCAAAAAAGTTACTTTCAAAAAAGTTACTTTCAAAAAAGTTACTTTCAAAAAAGTTACTTTCAAAAAAGTTACTTTGAAAAAAGTTACTCTGAAAAAAGTTACTTTGAAAAAAGTTACTTTGAAAAGTTACTTTGAAAAAAGTTACTTTGAAAAAAGTTACTTTGAGAAAAAGTTACTTTAAAAAAAAAGTTACTTTGAAAAAGTTACTTTAAAAAAAGTTACTTTCAAAAAAGTTACTTTCAAAAAAAAGTTTCTTTCAAAAAAAGTTACTTTAAAAAAAAAGTTACTTTCAAAAAAAGTTACTTTGAAAAAAGTTACTTTGAAAAAAGTTACTTTGAAAAAAGTTACTTTCAAGAAAAAGTTACTTTAAAAAAAAAGGTACTTTGAAAAAACTTACTTTGAAAAAAGTTACTTTGAAAAAAGTTACTTTCAATAAAGTTACTTTGAAGAAGTTACTTTGAAAAAAGTTACTTTGAAAAAGTTACCTTAAAAAAAAGTTACTTTGAAAAAAGTTGCTTTCAAAAAAGTTACTTTGAAAAAGTTACTTTGAAAAAAGTTACTTTGAAAAAAAAGTTACTTTAAAAAAGCTACTTTCAAAAAAAAGTTACTTTGAAAAAAAGTTACTTTCAAAAAAGTTACTTTCAAGAAAGTTACTTTGAAAAAAGTTACTTTCAAAAAAGTTACTTTGAAAATAGTTACTTTAAAAAACGTTACTTTGAAAAAAGTTACTTTCAGAAAAGTTACTTTCAGAAAAAGTTACTTTGAAAAAAGTTACTTTCAAAAAAGTTACATTCAAAAAAAGTTACTTTGAAAAAAGTTACTTTGAAAAAAGTTACTTTGAAAAAAGTTACTTTGAAAAAAGTTACTTTGAAAAAAGTAACTTTCAAAAAAAGTTACTTTGAAAAAAGGTACTTTGAAAAAAGTTACTTTCAAAAAAAGTTACTTTCAAAAAAAAGTTACTTTAAAAAAAAGTAACTTTTTCAAAGTAACTTTTTTTTAAAGTAACTTTTTTGAAAGTAACTTTTTTGAAAGTAACTTTTTTGAAAGTAACTTTTTCAAAGTAACTTTTTTGAAAGTAACTTTTTTGAAAGTAACTTTTTGCAAAGTAACTTTTTTTCAAAGTAACTTTTTTTCAAAGTAACATTTTTCAAAGTAACTTTTTTATATAACTTTTTTCAAAGTAACTTTTTTTATATAACTTTTTTTGAAAGTATCATTTTTCAAAGTAACTTTTTTGAAAGTAACTTTTTCAAAGTAACTTTTTTCTTAAAGTACCTTTTTTCAAAAAAAATTTTAAAGTAACTTTTTTTTAAAGTAACTTTTTTCAAAGTAACTTTTTTCAAAGTAACTTTTTTAAAGTAACTTTTTTCAAAGTAACTTTTTTCAAAGTAACTTTTTTCTAAGTAACTTTTTTGAAAGTAACTTTTTTCAAAGTAATTTTTTTTTAAAGTAACTTTTTTCAAAGTAACTTGTTTTTGAAAATAACTTTTTTCATAGTAACTTTTTTCAAAGTAAATTTTTTCATAGTAACTTTTTTCAAAGTAACTTTTTTTTAAAGTAACTTTTTTTTCAAAGTAATTTTTTCCAAAGTAACTTTTTTCAAAGTAACCTTTGAAAAAGTTACTTTGAAAAAAGTTACTTTGAAAAAGTTACTTTCAAAAAAGTTACTTTGAAAAAAGTTACTTTCAAAAAAAGTTACTTTGAGAAAAGTTACTTTCAAAAAAGTTACTTTGAAAAAAGTTACTTTGAAAAAAGTTGCTTTCAAAAAAGTTACTTTGAAAAAGTTACTTTGAAAAAAAAGTTACTTTAAAAAAAGCTACTTTCAAAAAAAAGTTACTTTGAAAAAAGTTACTTTCAAAAAAGTTACTTTGAAAAAAGTTACTTTGAAGAAAGTTACTTTGAAAAAAGTTACTTTCAAAAAAAAGTTACTTTGAAAAAAAGTTACTTTCAAAAAAGTTACTTTCAAAAAAGTTACTTTGAAAAAAGTTACTTTCAAAAAAGTTACTTTGAAAAAAGTTACTTTCAAAAAAGTTACTTTGAAAATAGTTACTTTAAAAAACGTTACTTTGAAAAAAAATTACTTTGAAAATAGTTACTTTGAAAAAAAGTTACTTTCAAAAAGTTACTTTCAAATAAGTTACTTTCAAAAAAGTTACTTTGAAAAAAGTTACTTTGAAAAAAAGTTACTTTCAAAAAAGTTAGTTTCAAAAAAAGTTACTTTGAAAAAAGTTACTTTGAAAAAAAGTTACTTTGAAAAAAGTTACTTTAAAAAAAAGTTACTTTCAAAAAAGTTACTTTCAAAAAAGTTACTTTGAAAAAAAGTTACTTTCAAAAAAGTTACTTTGAAAAAAGTTACTTTGAAAAAAGTTACTTTGAAAAAAGTTACTTTGAAAAAAGTTACTTTGAAAAAGTTACTTTGAAAAAAGTTACTTTGAAAAACTTACTTTCAAAAAAGTTACTTTCAAAAAAGTTACTTTCAAAAAAGTTACTTTGAAAAAAGTTACTTTGAAAAACGTTACTTTGAAATAAGTTACTATGGAATAAGTTACTTTGAAAAAAGTTACTTTGAAAAAGTTACTTTAAAAAAAGTTACTTTAAAAAAAGTTACTTTGAAAAAAGTTACTTTAAAAAAAGTTACTTTAAAAAAAAGTTACTTTGAAAAAAGTTACTTTGAAAAAAGTTACTTTAAAAAAAGTTACTTTCAAAAAAGTTACTTTGAAAAAGTTACTTTGAAAAAAGTTACTTTGAAAAAAGTTACTTTGAAAAAAGTTACTTAGAAAAAGTTACTTTCAAAAAAGTTACTTTGAAAAAAGTTACTTTCAAAAAAGTTACTTTCAAAAAAGTTACTTTCAAAAAAGTTACTTTTAAAAAAGTTACTTTGAAAAAAGTTACTTTGAGAAAAGTTACTTTCAGAAAAGTTACTTTCAAAAAAGTTACTTTGAAAAAGGTTACTTTGAAAAAAGTTACTTTCAAAAAAGTTACTTTCAAAAAAAGTTACTTTCAAAAAAGTTACATTCAAAAAAAGTTACATTCAAAAAAAGTTACTTTGAAAAAAGTTACTTTGAAAAAAGTAACTTTCAAAAAAAGTTACTTTGAAAAAAGGTACTTTGAAAAAAGGTACTTTGAAAAAAGTTACTTTCAAAAAAAGTTACTTTGAAAAAGTTACTTTGAAAAAAGTTACTTTGAGAGAAGTTACTTTCAAAAAAGTTACTTTCAAAAAAGTTACTTTCAAAAAAGTTACTTTGAAAATGTTACTTTGAAAAAAGTTACTTTGAAAAAGTTACTTTGAAAAAGTTACTTTCAAAAAAGTTACTTTGAAAAAAGTTACTTTCAAAAAAAGTTACTTTGAGAGAAGTTACTTTCAAAAAAGTTACTTTGAAAAAAGTTACTTTCAAAAAAGTTACTTTCAAAAAAGTTACTTTGAAAAAGTTACTTTCAAAAAAGTTACTTTCAAAAAAAGTTACTTTGAAAAGTTACTTTGAAAAAAGTAACTTTCAAAAAAAAGTTACTTTGAAAAAAGTTACTTTAAAAAAAAGTTACTTTGAAAAAGTTACTTTAAAAAAAAAGTTACTTTCAAAAAAAAGTTACTTTGAAAAAGTTACTTTCAAAAAAAGTTACTTTGAAAAAGTTACTTTCAAAAAAAGTTACTTTGAAAAAGTTACCTTGAAAAAAGTTACTTTGAAAAGTTACTTTCAAAAAAGTTACTTTCAAAAAAGTTACTTACAAAAAAGTTACTTTAAAAAAAAAGTTACTTACAAAAAAGTTACTTTCAAAAAAAGTTACTTTGAAAAAAGTTACTTTGAAAAAAGTTACTTTGAAAAAAGTTACTTTGAAAAAAGTTACTTTCAAGAAAAAGTTACTTTCAAAAAAAGTTACTTTCAAAAAAAAGTTACTTTGAAAAAACTTACTTTGAAAAAAGTTACTTTGAAAAAAGTTACTTTCAATAAAGTTACTTTGTTAAAGTTACTTTGAAAAAAGTTACTTTGAAAAAGTTACCTTAAAAAAAAGTTACTTTGAAAAAGTTACTTTGAAAAAAGCTACTTTCAAAAAAAAGTTACTTTGAAAAAAGTTACTTTCAAAAAAGTTACTTTGAAAAAAGTTACTTTGAAAAAAGTTACTTTGAAAAAGTTACTTTGAAAAAAGTTACTTTCAAAAAAAAGTTACTTTGAAAAAAAGTTACTTTCAAAAAAGTTACTTTCAAAAAAGTTACTTTGAAAAAAAGTTACTTTCAAAAAAGTTACTTTCAAAAAAGTTACTTTGAAAAAAGTTACTTTAAAAAACGTTACTTTGAAAATAGTTACTTTCAAAAAAGTTACTTTGAAAAAAAGTTACTTTCAAAAAAAGTTACTTTCAAAAAAGTTACTTTGAAAAAAGTTACTTTGAAAAAAAGTTACTTTTAAAAAAGTTACTTTCAAAAAAAGTTACTTTGAAAAAAGTTACTTTGAGAAAAATTACTTTCAAAAAAAGTTACTTTCATAAAAGTTACTTTGAAAAAAGTTACGCTGAAAAAAGTTACTTTCAAAAAAAGTTAGTTTCAAAAAAAAGTTACTTTCAAAAATTTACTTTGAAAAAGTTACTTTGAAAAAGTTACTTTGAAAAAAAGTTACTTTCAAAAAAGTTACTTTGAAAAAAGTTACTTTCAAAAAAAGTTACTTTGAGAGAAGTTACTTTCAAAAAAGTTACTTTGAAAAAAGTTACTTTCAAAAAAGTTACTTTCAAAAAAGTTACTTTGAAAAAGTTACTTTGAAAAAAGTTACTTTGAAAAAGTTACTTTCAAAAAAGTTACTTTCAAAAAAGTTACTTTCAAAAAGTTACTTTGAAAAGTTACTTTCAAAAAAGTTACTTTCAAAAAAGTTACTTTCAAAAAAGTTACTTTGAAAAAAGTTACTTTGAAAAAAGTTACTTTGAAAAAAGTTACTCTGAAAAAAGTTACTTTGAAAAAAGTTACTTTGAAAAGTTACTTTGAAAAAAGTTACTTTGAAAAAAGTTACTTTGAGAAAAAGTTACTTTAAAAAAAAAGTTACTTTGAAAAAAGTTACTTTGAAAAAAGTTACTTTGAAAAAAGTTACTTTCAAGAAAAAGTTACTTTAAAAAAAAAGGTACTTTGAAAAAACTTACTTTGAAAAAAGTTACTTTGAAAAAAGTTACTTTCAATAAAGTTACTTTGAAGAAGTTACTTTGAAAAAAGTTACTTTGAAAAAGTTACCTTAAAAAAAAGTTACTTTGAAAAAAGTTGCTTTCAAAAAAGTTACTTTGAAAAAGTTACTTTGAAAAAAGTTACTTTGAAAAAAAAGTTACTTTAAAAAAAGCTACTTTCAAAAAAAAGTTACTTTGAAAAAAAGTTACTTTCAAAAAAGTTACTTTCAAAAAAGTTACTTTGAAAAAAGTTACTTTCAAAAAAGTTACTTTGAAAAAAGTTACTTTCAAAAAAGTTACTTTGAAAAAAGTTACTTTCAAAAAAGTTACTTTGAAAATAGTTACTTTAAAAAACGTTACTTTGAAAAAAGTTACTTTCAGAAAAGTTACTTTCAAAAAAAGTTACTTTGAAAAAAGTTACTTTCAAAAAAGTTACATTCAAAAAAAGTTACTTTGAAAAAAGTTACTTTGAAAAAAGTTACTTTGAAAAAAGTTACTTTGAAAAAAGTTACTTTGAAAAAAGTAACTTTCAAAAAAAGTTACTTTGAAAAAAGGTACTTTGAAAAAAGTTACTTTCAAAAAAAAATACTTTCAAAAAAAAGTTACTTTAAAAAAAAGTAACTTTTTCAAAGTAACTTTTTTTTAAAGTAACTTTTTTGAAAGTAACTTTTTTGAAAGTAACTTTTTCAAAGTAACTTTTTCAAAGTAACTTTTTTGAAAGTAACTTTTTTGAAAGTAACTTTTTGCAAAGTAACTTTTTTCAAAGTAACATTTTTCAAAGTAACTTTTTTATATAACTTTTTTCAAAGTAACTTTTTTTATATAACTTTTTTTTGAAAGTATCATTTTTCAAAGTAACTTTTTTGAAAGTAACTTTTTCAAAGTAACTTTTTTCTTAAAGTACCTTTTTTCAAAAAAAAATTTAAAGTAACTTTTTTTTAAAGTAACTTTTTTCAAAGTAACTTTTTTCAAAGTAACTTTTTTCAAAGTAACTTTTTTTCAAAGTAACTTTTTTAAAGTAACTTTTTTCAAAGTAACTTTTTTCAAAGTAACTTTTTTCAAAGTAACTTTTTTCTAAGTAACTTTTTTGAAAGTAACTTTTTTCAAAGTAATTTTTTTTTAAAGTAACTTTTTTCAAATTAACTTTTTTTTGAAAGTAACTTTTTTCAAAGTAACTTGTTTTTGAAAATAACTTTTTTCATAGTAACTTTTTTCAAAGTAAATTTTTTCATAGTAACTTTTTTCAAAGTAACTTTTTTTTAAAGTAACTTTTTTTTCAAAGTAATTTTTTCCAAAGTAACTTTTTTCAAAGTAACCTTTGAAAAAGTTACTTTGAAAAAAGTTACTTTGAGAGAAGTTACTTTCAAAAAAGTTACTTTGAAAAAAGTTACTTTCAAAAAAGTTACTTTGAAAAAGTTACTTTGAAAAAAGTTACTTTGAAAAGGTTACTTTCAAAAAAGTTACTTTGAAAAAAGTTACTTTCAAAAAAAGTTACTTTGAGAAAAGTTACTTTCAAAAAAGTTACTTTGAAAAAAGTTACTTTCAAAAAAGTTACTTTCAAAAAAGTTACTTTGAAAAAGTTACTTTGAAAAAAGTTACTTTGAAAAAGTTACTTTCAAAAAAGTTACTTTCAAAAAAGTTACTTTCAAAAAAAGTTACTTTGAAAAGTTACTTTGAAAAAAGTAACTTTCAAAAAAAAGGAACTTTGAAAAAAGTTACTTTAAAAAAAAGTTACTTTGAAAAAGTTACTTTAAAAAAAAAGTTACTTTGAAAAAAGTTACTTTCAAAAAAAAAGTTACTTTGAAAAAGTTACTTTCAAAAAAAGTTACTTTGAAAAAGTTACCTTGAAAAAAGTTACTTTGAAAAGTTACTTTCAAAAAAGTTACTTTCAAAAAAGTTACTTACAAAAAAGTTACTTAAAAAAAAAGTTACTTACAAAAAAGTTACTTTCAAAAAAAGTTACTTTGAAAAAAGTTACTTTGAAAAAAGTTACTTTCAAGAAAAAGTTACTTTCAAAAAAAGTTACTTTCAAAAAACTTACTTTGAAAAAAGTTACTTTGAAAAAAGTTACTTTCAATAAAGTTACTTTGTTAAAGTTACTTTGAAAAAAGTTACTTTGAAAAAGTTACCTTAAAAAAAAGTTACTTTGAAAAAGTTACTTTGAAAAAAGCTACTTTCAAAAAAAAGTTACTTTGAAAAAAGTTACTTTCAAAAAAGTTACTTTGAAAAAAGTTACTTTGAAAAAAGTTACTTTGAAAAAAGTTACTTTGAAAAAAGTTACTTTGAAAAAGTTACTTTCAAAAAAAAGTTACTTTGAAAAAAAGTTACTTTCAAAAAAGTTACTTTGAAAAAAAGTTACTTTGAAAAAAGTTACTTTAAAAAACGTTACTTTGAAAATAGTTACTTTCAAAAAAGTTACTTTGAAAAAAAGTTACTTTCAAAAAGTTACTTTCAAAAAAAGTTACTTTCAAAAAAGTTACTTTGAAAAAAGTTACTTTCAAAAAAGTTACTTTGAAAAAAGTTACTTTGAAAAAAAGTTACTTTGAAAAAAGTTACTTTCAAAAAACTTACTTTCAAAAAAAGTTACTTTGAGAAAAATTACTTTCAAAAAAAGTTACTTTCATAAAAGTTACTTTGAAAAAAGTTACGCTGAAAAAAGTTACTTTCAAAAAAAAGTTACTTTCAAAAAAAAGTTACTTTCAAAAATTTACTTTGAAAAAGTTACTTTGAAAAAAAGTTACTTTCAAAAAAGTTACTTTGAAAAAAGTTACTTTCAAAAAAAGTTACTTTCAAAAAAGGTACTTTGAAAAAAGGTACTTTGAAAAAAGTAACTTTGAAAAAAGTAACTTTGAAAAAAGTAACTTTGAAAAAAGTTACTTTGAAAAAAGGTACTTTGAAAAAAGTTACTTTGAAAAAAGTTACTTACAAAAAAGTTACTTACAAAAAAGTTACTTACAAAAAAGTTACTTTGAAAAAGTTACTTTCAAAAAAGTTACTTTCAAAAAAAAGTTACATTTAAAAAAGTTACATTAAAAAAAGTTACTTTTAAAAAAGTTACTTTCAAAAAAGGTACTTTCAAAAAAGTTACTTTGAAAAAAGTTACTTTGAAAAAGTTACTTTGAAAAAAGTTACTTTGAAAAACGTTACTATGGAATAAGTTACTTTGAAAAAAGTTACTTTGAAAAAAGTTACTTTGAAAAAGTTACTTTAAAAAAAAGTTACTTTGAAAAAAGTTACTTTGAAAAAAGTTACTTTGAAAAAAGTTACTTTCAAAAAAAAGTTACTTTCAAAAAAGTTATTTTAAAAAAAGTTACTTTGAAAAAAGTTACCTTGAAAAAAGTTACTTTGAAAAAAGTTACTTTGAAAAAAAGTTACATTGAAAAAAGTTACTTTAAAAAAAAAGTTACTTTGAAAAAAGTTACTTTCAAAAAAGTTACTTTCAAAAAAGTTACTTTGAAAAAAAGTTACTTTCAAAAAAGTTACTTTCAAAAAAGTTACTTTGAAAAAAAGTTACTTTCAAAAAAGTTACTTTCAAAAAAGTTACTTTGAAAAAAGTTACTTAGAAAAAAAGTTACTTTCAAAAAAGTTACTTTCAAAAAAGTTACTTTGAAAAAAAGTTACTTTCAAAAAAGTTGCTTTGAAAAAAAGTTACTTTCAAAAAAGTTACTTTTAAAAAAGTTACTTTGAGAAAAGTTACTTTGAAAAAAGTTACTTTCAAAAAAGTTACTTTCAAAAAAAGTTACTTTCAAAAAAGTTACATTCAAAAAAAGTTACTTTGAAAAAAATTACTTTGAAAAAAGCTACTTTGAAAAAAGTAACTTTCAAAAAAGTTACTTTGAAAAAAGGTACTTTGAAAAAAGTTACTTTCAAAAAAAGTTACTTTCAAAAAAAAGTTACTTTCAAAAAAAGTTACTTTGAAAAAAGTTACTTTGAAAAAAGTTACTTTGAAAAAAGTTACTTTGAAAAAGTTAAGTTCAAAAAGTTACTTTGAAAAAAGTTACTTTCAAAAGTTACTTTCAAAAGTTACTTGGAAAAAAGTTACTTTGAAAAGTTACTTTCAAAAAAGTTACTTTGAAAATAGTTACTTTCAAAAAAGATACTTTCAAAAAAGTTACTTTGAAAAAAGTTACTTTGAAAAAAGTTACTTTGAAAAAAGTTACTTTGAAAAAAGTTACTTTGAAAAAAGTTACATTGAAAAAAGTTACTTTGAAAAAAGTTACTTTGAAAAAAGTTACTTTCAAAAAAAGTTACTTTCAAAAAAAGTTACTTTGAAAAAAGTTACTTTGAGAAAAGTTACTTTCATAAAAGTTACTTTCAAAAAAAGTTACTTTCATAAAAGTTACTTTGAAAAAAGTTACGCTCAAAAAAGTTACTTTCAAAAAAAGTTACTTTCAAAAATTTTACTTTGAAAAAAGGTACTTTGAAAAAAGTAACTTTCAAAAAAGTTACTTTCAAAAAAGTTACTTTGAAAAAAGTTACTTTCAAAAAAGTTACTTTGAAAAAAGTTACTTTCAAAAAAGTTACTTTCAAAAAAGTTATTTTCAAAAAAGTTACTTTCAAAAAAAGTTACTTTCAAAAAAAGTTACTTTGAAAAAAGTTACTTTCAAAAAAGTTACTTTGAAAAAAGTTACTTTCAATAAAGTTACTTTGAAAAAAGTTACTTTGAAAAAAGTTACTTTCAAAAAAGTTACTTTGAAAAAGTTACTTTGAAAAAGTTACTTTGAAAAAGTTACTTTGAAAAAAGTTACTTTGAAAAAAAAGTTACTTTAAAAAAAGCTACTTTCAAAAAAAAGTTACTTTGCAAAAAGTTACTTTGAAAAAAGTTACTTTCAAAAAAAAGTTACTTTGAAAAAAAGTTACTTTCAAAAAAGTTACTTTGAAAAAAGTTACTTTCAAAAAAGTTACTTTCAAAAGAGTTACTTTCAAAAGAGTTACTTTCAAAAGAGTTACTTTAAAAAAAAAATTACTTTTAAAAAAGTTACTTTGAAAAAAACTTACTTTGAAAAAGTTACTTTCAAAAAAAGTTACTTTCAAAAAAGTTACTTTGAAAAAAGTTACTTAGAAAAAAAGTTACTTTCAAAAAAGTTACTTTGAAAAAAGTTACTTGGAAAAAAGTTACTTTCAAAAAAGTTACTTGGAAAAAAAGTTACTTTCAAAAAAGTTACTTTGAAAAAAAGTTACTTTGAAAAAAGTTACTTTGAAAAAAGTTACTTTCAAAAAAAGTTACTTTGAAAAAGGTTACTTTCAAAAAAGTTACTTTCAAAAAAAGTTACATTCAAAAAAGTTACTTTGAAAAAAGTTACTTTGAAAAAAGTTACTTTGAAAAAAGTTACTTTGAAAAAAGGTACTTTGAAAAAAGGTACTTTGAAAAAAGTTACTTTCAAAAAAAAGTTACTTTCAAAAAAGTTACTTTCAAAAAAGTTACTTTCAAAAAAAGTTACTTTGAAAAAAGTTACTTTCAAAAAGTTACTTTCAAAAAAGTTACTTTCAAAAAAATTACTTGGAAAAAAGTTACTTTCATAAAAGTTACTTTCAAAAAGTTACTTTCAAAAAAGTTACTTGGAAAAAAGTTACTTTGAAAAAAGTTACTTTGAAAAAAGTTACATTGAAAAAAGTTACTTTGAAAAAAATTGAAAAAAGTTACTTTCAAAAAAAAGTTACTTTGAAAAAGGTTACTTTGAAAAAAGTTAATTTCAAAAAAAGTTACTTTCAAAAAAGTTACATTCAAAAAAAGTTACTTTGAAAAAAATTACTTTGAAAAAAGTTACTTTGAAAAAAGTAACTTTCAAAGAAACTTACTTTGAAAAAAGTAACTTTCAAAGAAAGTTACTTTGAAAAAAGGTACTTTGAAAAAAGTTACTTTCAAAAAAAGTTACTTTCAAAAAAAAGTTACTTTCAAAAAAAAGTTACTTTCAAAAAAAGTTACTTTGAAAAAAGTTACTTTGAAAAAAGTTACTTTGAAAAAGTTACTTTCAAAAAGTTAAGTTCAAAAAGTTACTTTGAAAAAAGTTACTTTCAAAAGTTACTTGGAAAAAAGTTACTTTGAAAAAAGTTACTTTGAAAAGTTACTTTGAAAAGTTACTTTCAAAAAAGTTACTTTGAAAATAGTTACGCTGAAAAAAGTTACTTTCAAAAAAAGTTACTTTCAAAAAAAAAGTTACTTTCAAAAATTTTACTTTGAAAAAAGGTACTTTGAAAAAAGTAACTTTGAAAAAAGTTACTTTCAAAAAAGTTACTTTCAAAAAAAGTTACTTTCAAAAAAAAGTTACTTTCAAAAAAAAGTTACTTTCAAAAAAGTTACTTCTAAAAAAGTTACTTTCAAAAAAGGTACTTTCAAATAAGGTACTTTCAAAAACGTTACTTTGAAATAAGTTACTTTGAAATAAGTTACTTTGAAAAAAGTTACTTTGAGAAAGTTACTTTGAAAAATTTACTTTCAAAAAAAGTTACTTTGAAAAAGTTACTTTCAAAAAACGTTACTTTGAAAAAAGTTACTTTCAAAAAAAGTTACTTTCAAAAAAAGTTACTTTCAAAAAAAGTTACTATGAAAAAAGTTACTATGAAAAAAGTTACTTTGAAAAAAGTTACTTTGAAAAAAGTTATCTTCAAAAAAGTTACTTTCAAAAAAGTTACTTTCAAAAAAGTTACTTTCAAAAAAAGTTACTTTCAAAAAAGTTACTTTCAAAAAAAGTTACTTTGAAAAAAGTTACTTTCAAAAAAGTTACTTTGAAAAAAGTTACTTTCAATAAAGTTACTTTGAAAAAGTTACTTTGAAAAAAGTTACTTTGAAAAAAGTTACTTTGAAAAAAGTTACTTTCAAAAAAGTTACTTTGAAAAAGTTACTTTTAAAAAAAAGTTACTTTCAAAAAAGTTACTTTCAAAAAAGTTACTTTGAAAAAAGTTACTTTGAAAAAGTTACTTTGAAAAAAGTTACTTTGAAAAAAAGTTACTTTAAAAAAAGCTACTTTCAAAAAAAGTTACTTTGCAAAAAGTTACTTTGAAAAAAGTTACTTTCAAAAAAAAGTTACTTTGAAAAAAAGTTACTTTCAAAAAAGTTACTTTGAAAAAAGTTACTTTCAAAAGAGTTACTTTCAAAAAAAATTACTTTTAAAAAAGTTACTTTGAAAAAAACTTACTTTGAAAAAGTTACTTTCAAAAAAGTTACTTTGAAAAAAGTTACTTAGAAAAAAAGTTACTTTCAAAAAAGTTACTTTGAAAAAAGTTACTTGGAAAAAAAGTTACTTTCAAAAAAGTTACTTGGAAAAAAAGTTACTTTCAAAAAAGTTACTTTGAAAAAAAGTTACTTTGAAAAAAGTTACTTTGAAAAAAGTTACTTTCAAAAAAAGTTACTTTGAAAAAGGTTACTTTCAAAAAAGTTACTTTCAAAAAAGTTACTTTCAAAAAAAGTTACTTTCAAAAAAAGTTACATTCAAAAAAGTTACTTTGAAAAAAGTTACTTTGAAAAAAGTTACTTTGAAAAAAGGTACTTTGAAAAAAGGTACTTTGAAAAAAGGTACTTTCAAAAAAAAGAAACTTTCAAAAAAGTTACTTTCAAAAAAAGATACTTTCAAAAAAAGATACTTTCAAAAAAGTTACTTTCAAAAAAGTTACTTTGAAAAAAGTTACTTTCAAAAAGTTACTTTCAAAAAGTTACTTTCAAAAAAGTTACTTTCAAAAAAGTTACTTGGAAAAAAGTTACTTTGAAAAAAGTTACTTTCAAAAAGTTACTTTCAAAAAGTTACTTTGAAAAAAGTTACTTTCAAAAAAGTTACTTGGAAAAAAGTTACTTTGAAAAAAGTTACTTTGAAAAAAGTTACATTGAAAAAAGTTACTTTGAAAAAATTTGAAAAAAGTTACTTTCAAAAAAAAGTTACTTTGAAAAAAGTTACTTTGAAAAAGTTACTTTCAAAAAAGTTACTTTGAAATAAGTTACTTTGAAATAAGTTACTTTGAGAAAAGTTACTTTCATAAAAGTTACTTTCAAAAAAAGTTACTTTCATAAAAGTTACTTTGAAAAAAGTTACGCTGAAAAAAGTTACTTTCAAAAAAGTTACTTTCAAAAAAAAAGTTACTTTCAAAAATTTACTTTGAAAAGTTACTTTCAAAAAAAGTTACTTTCAAAAAACTTACTTTGAAAAAAGGTACTTTGAAAAAAGTTACTTTGAAAAAAGTTACTTTCAAAAAAGTTACTTTGAAAAAAGTTACTTTGAAAAAAGTTACTTTGAAAAAAGTTACTTTGAAAAAAGTTACTTTGAAAAAAGTTACTTTGAAAAAAGTTACTTACAAAAAAGTTACTTTGAAAAAAGTTACTTTGAAAAAAGTTACTTTCAAAAAAAGTTACTTTGAAAAAAGTTACTTTCAAAAAAAAGTTACTTTTAAAAAGTTACTTTGAAAAAGTTACTTTGAAAAAAGTTACTTTGAAAAAGTTACTTTCAAAAAAAAGTTACTTTCAAAAAAAGTTACTTTTAAAAAAGGTACTTTCAAAAAAGTTACTTTGAAAAAAGTTACTTTGAAATAAGTTACTTTTGAAAAAGTTACTTTGAAAAAAGTTACGAAAATGCGTAATTTTTCGAAATGAGAAATTTTTCGAAATTCATAATTTTTTAAATCGTATTTTTTCAAAAGGCGTATTTTTTCAAATTGCGTATTTTTTTTCGAAATGCGTAATTTTTTAATCGTATTTTTACTAATTGCATATTTTATAAAAAATGAGTATTTTATCCAAATTGCGTATTTTTTCAGAATGCGTTTTTCAAAATGCGTATTTTTTCAAAATACGTGTTTTTTAAAATGCTTGTTTTTTCAAAATGCGTATTTTTGTCGAAAATGTGTATTTATTCGAAATGGGTAACTTTTCGAAATGCGTATTTTTTGAAATACGTATTTTTTCAAATCCGTATTTTTTTCAAAATGCGGTTTTTTTCTAAATGCATTTTTTTCCAAAATGCTTTTTTTCAATTTGCGTTTTATATAATGCGTATTTTTTCAAAATGCGTAATTTTTCAAAATGAGTAATTTTTCGAAATGTATAATTTTTTAAATCGTATTTATTCAAATTGCGTATATTTTCAAAATGCGTATTTTTTCGAAAATGCGTAATTTTTCGAAATGCGCAAATTTTCGAAATGAGTAACTTTTCGAAATGCATAATTTTTGAAATGCGTATTTTTTCAAATCCGTGTTTTTTTCTCTAAATGCGTTCTTATCAATATGAGTTTTATATAATGCGTATTTTTTCAAAATGCGTAATTTTTCTAAAATAGTATATTGTGAAAATGCGTATTTTATCGAAAATGCAGAATTTTTGGAAATGAGTAATTTTTCAAAATGCATAATTTTTTAAATCGTATTTTTTTCAAAAGGCGTATTTTTTCATATTGCGTATATTTTCAAAATGCGTATTTTTTTGAAATGTGTATTTTTTCAAAATGCGGATTTTTCAAAATGCGGATTTCTTCAAAATGCGTAATTTTTTGAAATGAGTAATTTTTCGAAATGCGTAATTTTTTAAATTATATTTCAAAATTTTCATAATGCGTATTCTTTCGAAATGGGTAATTTTTTGAAATGGTTATTTTTAAAATGCGTATTTTTTTTAAATGATTATTTTTTCAAAAAGCGTTTTTTTAATTCTTTATTTTCAAAATGCTTATTTTTTCGAAAATGCGTAATTTTTCGAAATGCGTAAATTTTCGAAATGATTAATTTTTCCAAATGCGGAATTTTTTAAATCGTATTTTTTCAAAATGCGTATATTTTCTAATTGCGTATTTTTTAAATTAGTAATTTTTTAAAAAGCGTTTTATATCCAAATACGTATTTTTTCGAAATGCATATTTTGTCGAAAATGCGTGTTTATTCGAAATGCGTATTTATTCAAAATGAGTATATTGTCAAAATGCGTATGTTTTCGAAAAAGCGTAATTTTTCGAAAATGCGTAATTTTTCAAAATGCGTAATTTTTCAAAATGCATAATTTTTTAAATCGTATTTTTTCAAAAGGCGTACTTCTAAATTGCGTATATTTTCAAAATGCGTATTTCTTTCGAAATGCGTAATTTTTTAATCGTATTTTTACAAATTGCATTTTTTTTTAATTAGTATTTTTTCAAAATTGCGAATTTTTCAGAATGCGTTTTTCCAAATGCGTATTTATTCGAAATACAAAACTTTTCGAAATACGTAATTTTTCTAATTGCGTATTTTTGAAATGCGTATTTTTTCAAATCCGTATTTTTTTCAAAATTGCGTATTTTATTGTAAATGAAATGGGTAATTTTTCGAAATGGTTATATTTTAAAATGCGTATTTTTTTAAAATGCGAATTTTTTCAAAAAGCGTATTTTTTAAATGATTTATGTTTAAAATGCGTATTTTTTCGAAAATGCGTAATTTTTCGAAATACGTAATTTTTCGAAATGAGTAATTTTCGAAAGACGTAATTTTTTAATTCGTATTTTTTAAAATGCGTAATTTTTAAAATGCATATTTATTCAAAACGCGTATTTCTTCAAAATGCGTATTTTTGTCGATAATGCGTATTTTTGTCGAATATTCATACTTTATCGAAATGCATAATTTTTCTTAATGCTAAATTTTTGAAATGTGTAATTTTTTCGAAATGCGTATTTTCCTAATGCGTGTTTTTTCCTAATGAGTAACTTTTCTTAATGCGTATTTTTTCAAATGCGTTTTTTTCAAAATGCGTATTGTTTCAAAATTCGTATTTTCGAGATGAGTAATTTTTCGAAATGCGTATTTTTTGAAATGCGTATTTTTTCAAATCCGTATTTTTTTAAAAATTCTGTTTTTTCTAAATGCGTTTTTTTTCAAAATGTGTAGTTTTTCGAAATGCGTAATTTTTTGAAATGAGTAATTTTTTGAAATGCGTAATTTTTGAAATTGTGTTCTCTCAAAATTTTCAAAATGCGTATTTTTTCACAATGCGTATTTCTTCGAAATGAGTAATTTTTCGAAATGGTTATTTTTTAAAATGCGTATTTTTTCAAAAAGCGTTTTTTTTTAATTCTTTATTTTCAAAATGCGTATTTTCTCGAATATGCTTAATTTTTCGAATTGCGAAAATTTTCGTAATGATTAATTTTTCGAAATGCGTAATTTTTGAAATCGTATTTTTTCAAAATGCGTTTTTTCTAATTGCGTATTTTTTTAAAAAGCGTATTTTTGTCGCAAATGCGTTATTCTTGAAATGAGTATTTTTTGAATATGCGTTTATTTCAAGATCGTATTTTTTTGGAAGCGTAAAGCGTATTTATTCGAAATCGTGTTTTTTCAAATTGCGCAATTTTCAAAATACGTAACTTTTCAAAATGCATAATTTTTTAAATGAATATATTTTCAAAATGCGTATTTTTTCGAAAATGCGCAATTTTTCGAAATGAGTAATTTTTCGAAATGAGTAATTTTTCGAAATGCATAATTTTTTAAATCGTATTTTTTCGAAATGCGCAATTTTCGAAATGCGTAATTTTTTTTTTCGTATTTTTACTAATTGCATATTTTTTAAAAAATGAGTATTTTTTCCAAATTGCGTATTTTTTCAGAATGCGTTTTTTCAAAATGCGTTTTTTTCAAAATGCGTTTATTTTAAAAATGCATGTTTTTTCAAAATGCGTATTTTTGTCGAAAATGCGTATTTATTCGAAATGGGTAACTTTTCGAAATGCGTAATTTTTGAAATGCGTATTTTTTGAAATCCCTATTTTATTAAAATGCTGTTTTTTTCTAAATGCGTAATTTTTCAATATGCATAATTTTTCAAAATGAGTATATTTTAAAAATGCGTATTCTTTTCGAAAATGCATTTTTTTCGAAATGAGTAATTTTCGAAATGCGTAATTTTTGATATCGTATTATTTCAAAATGCGTATTTTTTCAAATTTAGTATATTTTCAAAATGCAATTTTTTTCCCAAATGCGTACTTTTTAAATTGAGGATTTTTTCAAAATGAGTATTTTTTTAAAAATGTGGATATTTTGAAAATACGCATTTTGAAAAATACGATTTCAAAAGTTACGTATTTCGAAATATTACTCATTTCATAAATTGCACATTCTGAAAAATTACGTATTTTTGAAAAATTACGCATTTTCGAAAAATTACGTATTTTTGAAAAATTACGCATTTTCGAAAAATTACGCATTTTCGAAAAATTACGCATTTTCGAAAAAATACGCATTTTAGTTACGTATTTGAATATTACGCATTTTCAAAAAACACGATTTCTAAAAATTACTCATTTCGAAAAATTACGCATTTTCAAAAAGTATGCATTTAAAAAATAACGCATTTTCGACAAATATACGCATTCTGAAAAAATACGCATCTCGAAAAATCACGTATTTGGACAAATTACGCTTTTTAAAAAATTACGCAATTTAAAAAATACGCAATTTAAAAAATACGCAATTTGAAAAAAATATGCATTTTCAAAAAACACGATTTCTAAAGATTACTCATTTCGTAAAATTACGCATTTTCGAAAAAATACGCATTTTGAAAAAATAAACATTTCTAAAAATTACCCATTTCGAAAAAATACGCATTTTGAAAAAATACCAATTTTGAAAAAATACCAATTTTGAAAAAATCCGCATTTTGAAAAATTACGCATTTCGAAAAAATAGGCATTTTGAAAATATACGCAATTTGAAAAAATACGCATTATATAAAACGCATTTAGAAAAAAAACGAATTTAGAAAAAACCGCACTTTGAAAAAAAATACGGATTTTAAAAAATTCGCATTTTAAAAATAACTCATTTCGAAAAAAATACGCATTTTGAAAATATACGCATTTTGAAAAAATATGCCTTTCCAAAAAATACGATTTAAAAAATTATAAATTTCGAAAAATTACGCATTTTTGAAAAAAAATGGGTTAGCCTTCTCTTTTCGAAATTCTGGGCGCAATTTTCGAAATTTTCAAAGGGGTTAGCCTTCTCGGAATTCGGGGAAAATTTTTCGAAATTTTCAAAGGTGTTGTTAGCTTCTCGGAATTCTGGGCGCATTTTTCAAAATTTTCAATTACATATTTGGAAAAAATACGCTTTTTAAAAAACTATGCAATTTAAAAAATACGCAATTAGAAAATATACGCATTTTCAAAAATATGCATTTTGAAAAAATACGATTTCCAAAATTACGCATTTCGAAAAATTACGCTTTTGGAAAATAAAGCATTTAAAAACAAAGCTTTTAAAAAAATAACCATTTCGAAAAATTACCAATTTTGAATGTTTTGAAAAAAATACAATTTCAAAATTACGCATTTCGAAAAATTACTCATTTCAAAAAATTACGCATTTCGAAAAACTACGCATTTTGAAAAAATCCGCATTTTGAAAAAATACTAATTTTGAAAAAATCCGCATTTTGAAAAATTACATATTAAAAAAAATACGAATTTTGAAAATATACGCAATTTGAAGAAATACGCCTTTTTAAAAAATACGATTTAAAAAATTATGCATTTCGAAAAATTGCGCATTTTCGAAAACATACGCATTTTGACAATATACGCATTTTGAAAAAATATGCATTTCGAAAAATTACGTATTTGGAAAAAAAACGCTTTTTAAAAAATTACTAATTAAAAAAATACGCAATTAGAAAATATACGCATTTTGAAAAATATGCATTTTGAAAAAATACGATTTAAAAAATTCCGCACTTGGAAAAATTAATCATTTCGAAAATTTACGCATTTCGAAAAATTACGCATTTTCGAAAAAATTCGCATTTTGAAAATAAAGAATTTAAAAAAAAACGCTTTTTGAAAAAATAAGCATTTAAAAAAAATACGCATTTTAAAAATAACCATTTAAAAAAATTACCCATTTCGAAAAAATACGCATTATGAAAATTTTGAAATACAATTTAAAAAATTACGCATTTCGAAAAATTACTCATTTCAAAAAAGTATGCATTTCGAAAAACTACGCATTTTGAAAAAAAAATAATTTTGAAAAAATCCGCATTTTGAAAAATTACACATTTCGAAAAAAAATACGCATTATGAAAATATACGCAATTTGAAAAAATACGCATTTCAAAAAATTGAGCATTTCGAAAAATTACGCATTTTCTAAAACATACGCATTTTGACAATTTACTCATTTTGAAAAATTACGCATTTTGAAAAATACGAATTATATAAAAAGCATTTTGAAAAAAACGCATTTAGAAAAAACCGCATTTTGAAAAAAATACGGATTTGAAAAAATACGCATTTAGAAAAACTGCATTTCGAAAAGTTACGCATTTCGAATAAATACGCATTTTCGACAAAAATACGCATTTGGAAAAAACACGCATTTTTAAAAAAATACGCATTTCTAAAAAATACGCAATTTGAAAAAAACGCATTCTGAAAAAAACGCAATTTAAAAAATACTCATCTTTAAAAAAATATGCAATTTCAAAAATTACGCATTTTCGGAAAAAATAAGGATTTTGGAAAAAAATTCGCATTTGAAAAAATACGCATTTTAAAAATTACTCATTTCGAAAAACTACGCATTTTCGAAAAAATACGCATATTCAAAAAATGCTCTTTTTTAAAAAATACTGATTTTCAAAAATCCGCATTTTGAAAAATTACACATTATACAAAAATACGCATTCTTAAAAAAATCCGCATTTCAAAAATCCGGATTTTGAAAAACTACGCATTTTCAAAAATATGCGCATTTTAAAAAAATACTTTTTTGAAAAAATTACGCATTTCGAAAAAATTACGCATTTCTAAAAATTACTCATTTTGAAAAAATTTGCATTTTGAAAATATACTCATTTGAAAAATTACGGATTTTGCGTTTTTTTAAGGCGTATTTTTTGAAATTTTGATATTTGGAAATTTTCTGTCGTCAAGAATTCCAACATGATATACGATGAATCTGCAAGGATGGATCATGGTGAGTAAAAATCCTATTCGGCATTTGCATTCACAAATAGGGAAACCATGAAAAAACCCACATCAAATTAGCTGGCCTGGAGATTTGAACATGGGACCTTCCCAATGTGAGAGTTCAAGATGTTACCATCTAGGCCACCTTGCTAGATTACATATTATTAAAACATATTACCGTATTTTACGGACCGTAAGATGCAGTATTTACCTTGAAAACAGAGCCTTAAAAGTTGGGTGCGTCTAATAGTCCAAAGTACACTAAATAAATTAAAATTATGGTAAATATTGCCGGAATACCGTAGTTATTTTAGCACAGGCTGTACATCACTGCACTTGTCAAAATCGTAAAATGAGGGTAGCTGAAATCCAGGTATACAATACAAAAGGAAAGGAATGTCGAGTTCTTTTATACAAAAGCAGTTTTCTCCACCAGGTGGTTTAAATGATCTCTAAACAGCCTTGTCCCGTTACACTTACCTTATGCTGAATTGAGGGTGTATGAGTATTTTCTGTCTTTCACGAAAAATCAGTTCAGTCGTTAAAATTTACAAGATGCCACCTGTACAGAAGTGATTTACGTACAATGCAGATTGTAAGTAGAAGTGATTTACACCGATTCCATTGTATCATGCTTATGTAATGAAGTATATTATTCCCTTTAAAATGTTTAGTTTATAATTACTTTAAATTTCCATCCTAAAATTAAGGTGCGTCTTAAGGTTCATAAAATACGGTAACTTTAGCCTTGATAAAGACCACAGCATTATTATTATGTATAAGCCTCGGCATACCAAAAAGATTTTATCTATGCCCATCACTATATAGGTACTGTCTGACTGCGAGCTGAAGGCCGAGCTGGTGGCATAGTGGGGGAAAGACATAGACAGTAAATGCAAGCGCATGGTAAGGTAGTGGGCAACCGCTAGGTCGGCCTTCAGCTCGCCGCCAGATAGTACCTGTGACTGTACTGTTCATCCTATATACCAATTGCAGGCCTGGATTGTATTTTATTATTAATTTATATATGTACAGCGAACAAATTTAATTAGCAAGAATATACAAAAACAAAACACACATTATTACAAATCATTACCAAGATACCAATAACTACTCTTGTGCAGTACAACTATTTTTAGTCACAAAGACAGGTACTTAGTGTCCAGCTTTCCCTCGTCTTTTAGGCAGTGCTCTTTATCAGTCACAGAAGTGCTTAGGTATAAAATTATTATAGTAATCTCATTAAAAACTCTCATTCTACAGATCTATGCTTTTCACAGAAACTTGGTTATTATCAGGGCCCAGATTCTGATGACCTAAAATTGTTTGAAAAATGACCTATAAAATGACCTTAAATTTTAAAGAAAGTGACTTAATAATTATAAAGAATGACCTAAAAACTGATATTTAATTTATAAAAAATTATTATTTTACACAAAGTTATAAACTAATTTGTACATAACTGTAAAAACTATGAACGCAGAAAGGATGTTGTAGGTCTAAAAACTTTGTTCTTTGTTCTTGATTGTATCATTTGAGGAGAAAAATAAGAAAGTAGTTCTTAAAATAGGTTCTACAAAAAATGTTGCATTATATTACCCTAGTAGCCTAATTTATTTAAATATTACCCTATGAGAAAAAAGATGACAAAAAGTTAATACACTCAATGTAAATGCATGAAAATGACTAAATAAGGAAGGAAATGACTCGAAAATGACAAAATAATGATGGAAAATCGAAATAAATGCCCTAAAAATATAAAATGGCATAAAATGACAAAAAATGACCTAATAAAAATGCATTTCTATAATCTAGAGGCCATGATCAGGATTTATCTACACGTTGGCATTGCCTAAGCAGCATGACATGTCATTAGAATCCGGGCCCTCGTTATTATAAACAACTTTCAGTAAAGGCATGCTGACTGACGGGGGAGGGGGAGGATTAAGGGGGAAGGACTACTGTGTCAAGTCACTAGTGAAAGAACATCTGTTTAAGTGAAAATAGTTCTATTTGCCTAATTTTGCAGTTAATTCTGTTAAGAATAGGTATACCACGTTTCTTGCAGTAAAAAAAAGACCATGTTACAGTTTAAGTGTCTATTGTAATATTTTAAAGTCTATTTTTTTATGTTTACACGTTTTTAAAGCATATTTTAAGTGCCTATTTTCTTGTTTTAAAAGCCTATTTTAGGTGCCTGAAACTAATTTTTTTAGAGCTTAAAATCCCAGGTCTATTTATAACAGACTCTCAAGGATCGTAGCACAATGACAAGCGCGTTCAACTGGTAAGCAACACGTTCTCGGTTCGAATCCTGCCAAGGAAGGATTTCTTTTTGTTTCCTTAATTCACATTGTTTTACCACTACTTCTCGATTCCCTGCTATCCCGTGAATGCTGCTAGTGGCACAGTGGCTCATATCGGCAACTTAGATATTTTAGTCAGTCCGCTTTTTTTTCCCCTACCTGTACCTAAAACTGGAAAGTGTGCTAAATTGAGCTCCATTATATCGAGATTAAACTGTATGCGTATTATTTAACTTTTACACTGACATGAAAAATAATGAAATCTATATTAATAAAAGGAAGTGTCTGTCTGTCTGTCTGTGATGCCCAGCGAAATCTACTCAACGCAGAGGTCTGAAATTTTAAAATAGGTGGACTGAACGGTCGGAAAATTCACTTTTCACCCCTATGCGTATCTAGGGCTAAAGGCCTACTCAGAACAGCATTGTGTGTGATGAGTCTTTTCTAGGATATTGTCAAAGACAAATATGTAACCATCTTTTCAAAGCTGAGAAAGGTATTTCAGAGGGTGCTGCGGAAATTGACATTGCCTCAGTAAACAACAGAACATGATTAGGCCTATTATTAGTAATAATAATAATAATAATAATAATAATAATAATAATAAATATTTACGATAAAACACTACAAATTATTGGGTGGATTTGAGCCCCACAGGCCCATGCAAGTTGGCGTCACTGATAAAGGACAGAGTAAAACTAATATTAATCTACATCTAAGGAATCACAACCAATACAGTGCAATTTAATTGCACACCACATACCCAAGCACTTCTCAGACTTTCTGTACGTTTATTAAACCAGGCCCTTGTTTCATAGAACTTTTACACTCATAGTATTAGCAAATACATAATAATATTAGTTATTATTATTACTCTTCTGTTTCATAATATTTTCTAATAATATTAGTTATGAGTTCATGGCACTAAATTATTACTAAATGTTGCTAATATTTTTATTAAACCATTTCATAAACTGCAGAATTAATAAAATTTATTGTTTTTGGACCAATAACTTATTTTCAAACCGTGTAATTCAGATTTTGTAATCTTAAATTTGTTGGAAATGAATCACTGTAATTTAATTATCAATTTAGAAAAAGCTTACATACACTATCAAAGGAATTTTTGTCATAAGTTTTTAGGACTTGGCAGATTTATTCATTACTTAGAGCTAGTTATTATTTGTTACATTTATGAAGATATATGTAGACCGCGCTGCTTTGAAGTACTATTGACAAAAAGACTAAGAAGGGAATAAACACAAACAACAATCCAAACATAACCTCCAAATCAATCAGCTGACTAATCAGTGAAGAGCTTTTATGAAACAAGATTTTGTTTACTATTTATATTATACTAGCTTAAAAGGCCCGGCGTCGCCCGGGTTTCTTATTTTGTAATTGGAAATTAACTTATGAAGGACTTTAGATTTATAAATTCTAGGTCCTTATATAGGTATTTATAATTTGAAGGAGAAAGAACGACTTATCACACTCAAACTATCCCCTAAGAAAATGTTTGAAATAGCTTTTATGGCTATATGTAGAATTTTGCATCCCATCGCTTGTACAGTACACAGTAAGCCCGGGAGGAAGAAACCGAAATTCCGGTAACATAAAATTGTATTATCGTGGCTGAAAATTTTGTTTCTCACTGTCATGTTACCATAAAACCGTTTTCGGAATGAAATTAAACAGAAATACAATATCACTTTCATACATCTCTTCCCAAAACATATTACCTTACCTCGTATTGTTTTCTCTATTTCCAGGCTAGAGGAAGTAATGTGACTGCATTATTTTCGTGAATTTCATTCTGTGATATAATAATATATATATTACCATACCTCGTATTGTTTTCTCTATGTCCAGGGTAGAGAAAGTTATGTGATTCCATTATTTTAGTGGATTTCATTCTGTAATATTTATTTATAACACGAATTATTTTGACAACTTCTCTTATTTGTCAAAAGTGCATTTCATTTGTTTCTTCCAAGCCCACCTGATACCATTTGGCAACAATATATTCTGTGATTTGGAATTGATAATTCTATGTAAAAAGGGATTAAGTATTTTCAAAAACATTTAATTTTTGGCATTTAGAATCAGAATTTTTCAAAATCCTTTCTTAGTGAGCACCTACATTATGAAACGAAGGTACTGTCAAAATTCCAAGTCTCTACCTGTTATAGTTTAGGCTGTACGTTGATTCCTGTCATTCAGTCAGTCAGGACAAAGCCTTTTATATATATAGAGATTATGAGTTCTAATATTCTTAACTAATATTATTAGCAAGTTCTATGAAACAGGGCCTATACTGGATATATTAAAACTAGGGATGGGTCCTCGATACTCTCAATACTTGCATGGTATCAGCATCGAACGATACTTCAGAAAACTCGCTCGATACTTTTTCGATACTTTTGTAACTCTGCAATTCTGCAATTAAGTGAGAATGCTAGTATTTTTTAACAAAAGCTTGTAAGTGGACTGTTTAAAAAACTAATTTTAGTTTTAATGTAGAGTTTTGTCTCATTAAATATCCAGACTTAATTAATTTAGTTGGTATTACACAGTTCTCTCAAATTTTAATGTTCAATATACCTATTTATTGAAACTGGAAATGTTGAAGGTATCGAGTATTGAAGTATCGAGTATCAAGGAAAAAATCATGTATCGGTATCGAGTATCGAGAAAATCTGGTATCGGACCCATCCCTAATTAAAACCTCTTATTAACAAATTATGCTAATATACTAACACAATATGACTAAAAGAAATTTATCCTCAGTAAAACGTCTTTGGATTAGGCCGCAAGAATTTATAGAAAAAATACAAGGAGAGAAAGAAATATTAAATTTAACTATGATCTGGAACTGAGGTCTCAATGCATTGGTATTTAGTTCAATTTCATGAAAATAATTGATTTCAAAATGTTGTTTATCTATGTACAGTTGTAAATATTTCAAGAATGGCTCAATTCTAAACTATATTACTGGGGAAAACTCTGAATAAAAAGATTGTTACTTACATTTTTCTTCAGATTCCTTCTGCCCAAAATTAATTGGCACATGGTTCACTCAGTCCTTCGATACAGACTTCTATGCACGGTTTGAACCTCAGAATTACCACATGCCACCAGCCTTCTGTTCACATATCTTTACAGATGACAATCTGGGCTCTCATAAAATCTGTAAAAATACTTTCTAGACAAATAAACATATCAGCCATTTCATAATTACGGGTGGGACAGTCTAGCAAATTATAAAAACTATTTTTGTTTCTTACATATCATAAATAAAAAACTAGAATTGGTTCTTCACATTCTGTAAAATTTACAATGCCTTCTACTCCACGCTACATGCAAAGCATAATTTAAAATTTATTGTAAATATTTTAAATTTTTTTTCAAAATCTGTTACGGGTGGGACATAATTTGGATAAAGATTTTAATGATGCAAAACAAAAGTTCATTTCCTGTTCTGATATTACTGTTAGGGTCTTAATGTTGTTATTAAAGAAGCTATGGGGGATTAAATACAAATTATAAACTGTTTCCAGGTTGTCAGAACATTTATTTAACTCAACAATAATAATTTCACAAAACTATCACTGTTACGGATGGGACAAAAATTCCCTTGTTTGTTATTTTACATAGTAATTAACCACACATATTTTTTTAAGTTAATCTTATTCCAAATCGTACCTTAAGATGTATATTTTCTCAAATGAAAATGGACATAGCTGATTACTCTTGACTACTTGGTATTAAAGTGTTAAAATCATCCTAAAAATGGCAAAAAAAAAGTAACTCAACGCAATAAATAAGTAAATCGACAGATTTTACACATGAAACCACTTCAGATACACCTAAGTTCTTAATATTCAGAAAATTTGAGGTTTTAAACTTATTTTTACCACTCAATTACAATAACTTTATAGCTTCTCTCTTTGAGGGAAAAATTCCCATATTTTATGAAATGGCTGATATGGTAAACTGAGTATGCTGTGTCAGAAGTCTGTAAAAAATCCTATCCACTGAAACCTTATTCATTGCTATAGGTTTTGTATTAGTTAAGAAAAAGGGATGTTGGCAAAAAAATATATATGTAGGCTTACAGCGGAACTTTGTTATAGCGAACTTGGTTTGTGCGACACCTCGCCTATAGCGTCAGATATCCTGTGGTACAATAAAGTACTGCTAAACTGGACTAAACAGAATTTGCCTTGAAATGAACGTAGTGTACAGCGACATAGTGTTTTATGTGTTAAACTAGAGAAATTAATGATTTTGGTTTTTTTAATAAATGTAACTTTTCACCAGCTTAATTTTAGTTTTAATACAACTGTATACGTAGACCTAAGTTTTAAGCTACTAACTGAAGTAGGAATACCAAAACAAAACATCTCTGTGATTAAAATTCAAAATTCCCTCCAATGTTCATCCCTCAGATTAACTGAATGTCTGGATAAGCAGGGGTCCAGATTAGCTACTGTGCCAATTAATTCCTCATAAGTAGGGTTCGGATGTTTATTACCTAAAAAATTGGAAAATATGACTGCAAATATGCCCTCAAAAATGGTTAAATATGACCCAAAAACCCTAAATATGACTTAACAAAATAACGTAATTTAAAAAATTAAACGTTCCAATTTAAAACGTTTCAAGACGCTAAATTCTTACATCACACAAATTCAATCAGATATATTTTTTTTAAATTTTATTCCTGTTTGCTCGTTATCAGCTCAAAATACTCCTAATATTTTGCAGACCCTGCGTGTCCCTATAAGATATGAATAATTGCATTAATTTTAAAATTTAAGGTACCTATTAATTTGGCATATAAGTTACATTAAATTAATGAAATAAATTTCAAATTTAACTCGAACCACTATATAATACACTGTATAATTGTACTCTTTTACCGAATTGATGACTGAAATATGACGTTAAATTACAAATATGGCCAAAATGTGACCAATACCACAAAAATGACCAAAATATGACTTTATATGCAAAATAAAAACGGTCCGGTTAGGATAACAAGCGTGCAATTCGTGTTTAATTTCTGTTTGCTGCAAAAACGGAGTTCAGAATAAAAATATGACATGTCATGATCATTCGAACCCTACTCATAAGACATATATGTTTCTCCCTTGCTTAATACAATGCATGTAAATGTATCTACCTTAGTGGATTCAACAGTGCAAAGAGTTCAGAAAAAGAGAAATAAAGTTATTTTGCTTTTGAAAAATAAAAATTCATAGGCTAAGGAAATTAGAACTTAATGTCGTAGATAAAATGTTACTAAGAAGTGAAAATTAAAGCGAAGCTTCTCGAGCAATCACTTTTACGAAGCTACATCAGAGACTGTGTAAATAAACTGTGATCTAGAGGGGATTGAAAGCGACTTAAATATGTGGTAGTTCACTAAAAGGAAGCAAAACAAATATATACACATACTGATTTCTTCAGTGCCTGTGAGAACTGAATATAATTTTATTTAGTGCGTTGACCTTTTACTATTTTTATACCGATACTTGCTTATAATGACACAATTTTCCTGGTCCCTTAGATCTCGCTATAACAAAGTTCTACTGTATATGAAAACTTTAATTACACTGTTTTTTGACACAAACCTGCAAGGGAACTGTATGGGATGTTAGGTCGAAACCTACCCTCATATTTAACACATCAAAAATGTCTTCATTACAGATAAACACGTGCAAAAAATTGGTAGCTTATACAAACTTTAAATGGGTGAAAATTAATTGAAAATCTCATAAAATTGAAATACTGAGTAGCCTAACACAGATGTCGGGAGGGGGTTGTGGGTCTTCCCTACTTACCGCGCACTGTCGTGTGAATTTTCTTTGAAATGGTAAAAGTAATTTAGCACACGACTATTTCATGCAATCTTGCTTAGTCTGCAGTAAAACGGTTTAAAACCATTGAAAATACCTTCTCTATCAACGGAATATGAAAAACAGAATAAATTAAAACACTTAGAACACCTGAGAATGAAAATTAACCCTTCGCGGGCGGCGATGTTTTATGGCTGTGGGCGGAAGGCATTTTTAAAGAAAAAATAAGTTAACGAAAAACCAATTGAAAGTAACTTAAATCACGCATTCATGCATAAAATCAACATATACCTTGGAGTTTTGCCGAATTCTGCCCCTAATCTGCTCTAGGAACGATTTTTAGTATTTAGCGAGAAAATGTTTATGCGGAAACGGCACAAGTCTCACTGAGCGCATTATAAGTTTACATAGGCCTACAGTGGGCTATGATTATCAATTGGATCAGTATTTTGTTCAAAATCAGAAGGGAGAACTGGCCCTTGCTGGATATTATATATTGTAGTAATAGATGATGTGCCTGCATCAAAATTACTCACTTCTATTGAGCTGGGCGCACAATTGCCTCCAGTGTCACTTACGTCGCTCTCACTCTCATTAACGCTGCCAGTAGCGATCTCGGAAAAACATCCCTTACTATTGCTAAATGATAATTCTGACACTTCACTGTCACTTTGAATACTTAATTCTTCAGTTTCAGAACCTGTAGGACACTTTCTTTTTGCAATTTTACCGAAAATAAGGGAAAAACACGGAACAAAAAGTGCACGCTGTTCACTAGTTATGCACGGCCACTGAAATCCTCTACTAAAATCGTCCTGGGCACGTATATTGGGGAATTCCCAAGTCACAGTGGATAAGAGAACATTCTCCTGTGATCTGTTGAAGATTTTACGTACTTAGTGCGTGAGAAGAGCCGGTCACATTATGAGTCGGTCAGAGAACCCATATATGGGTTATCGCGCTGGAGGCATCGGACAGGCGTCCCATATATGGGATTCCGCCCGGGAAGGGTTAAAAAAGATGTAACATTTCAGGTCTCAAATTACATTTAAACGAACACTGCCATCTCAGAGGCAAACTAATCTACTCTTGAAAAGAAAATACTATTGGCTTCAAAAGCCTTATTTTAATTTTTTTGAAACGGTAAAAATAATCTAGCACAAGACGATTTTATGCAATCTTACTCACTCTGCAGTAAAGAGGTTTAAAACCATTGAAAATATTTTTGCTATCAACAGAATAAGAAGAACCGAACAAATTAAACAATTAAAACATTTGAGGGTGAAATTAAAAAAGTAACAAATTTCATTTTAACGATTACTCAAGGATAAAACGATCTAGTGTACTCTTGACACTTAAAGGAAGCTGCTATTTGCATGTGATATTTAAAATGATTATGCTTCCTAGGGAAATTAGAGCACACGCTTTAGAAGCAATGAAAATTATCTAAGTTTAGAACCAAGCCATTACGTATGTATAGGAACTTGCTGTTTACCAACTACATGTTGATATGTGTCTCTTTAGCTCGTCTTCTGATGGGAACATGTGACCGCACTTACAAACATATGGCGGCTCTATAATAGTGTGGGTGAGTACTATATGTTTCTCTAAGGCAGAAAATTGAGGCACATAACAGCCACAAGTTTCACACAAAAATTTTCCTGTATAGGAAATATTCTCTTTGTAATTACCAACATAAATACCATGGTTGGTATGCCTGACTTCACCGTTCATATGCGTGGCTCTCCAATGAGCCTGTAGAAATGGCACATCGACAAAATCTTTCCCGCACAGACAGCATTCTAGCGTAGACAAACCTGTATGCACTATCAGATGCTTAATCATATCACTAGGAATCTCACCACAAACCAAACAGCCGTCGCTACTCACTGTCTTTTTCACAATGCTGCTAGCGTTTAACCGTCTTCTAATCTCTTCTTTCTTACGCTCCGTTTCTTCATCCAGTTTCTTATTTTCTGGTTTATCACTTACCATTTTTTTCACTAAATCACACGACGTCTCTTTTGTTTTATAATGACTGAGACTATCGACTTTATGCGATAAAGTTCTAGCTGTACTAATATTCAGCAATGGTGTTAGAGAGAACTTTTGTATATTGTCTACGGAATTCCTGCTCCGCAAAGGGATTTGAGGCTGCTCCCCTGGAAATACATGGTTGGATAACATATGCTGTTCGAGTTCTGGGAAGTCACTAAAACCACATCCGCAACCATCACACACAAAAGGCGAGCCCTCCGATTGTACACTGGTCCTTGATGCTAAATTCGAAAGCTGAAAAGTATTCATATGTGATCTTCTCCAATGCGCCTGAAGAAACGGTAAGTCAGAGAACGTCTTTTTACACGTGCTACACGTTGAAGTATCCGCTCCTATGTGGATCTTCCAGTGCTCTAAGAGTTCTTCCAAACTAGACGAACCAATATCACACACGCGACACTTAAATGGTTTACTATCGTTGCTAGAAACAGACTCATCTGATGAGGAATTTCCATCAAATTCGTCAAGTTTAGTTTTAGAGTCTAATAAATCATTATCTGACTGGGACAAAGTTTCTATTTTGTTTCCTACTATATTTTCTAATGAAACATTTTGATGTTCCAACACAGGATGATTTCTAGTGCCTGTCCCTGTTAAGTTATTGTCTAGTACTGTCGAATGTTTTCTCACCGAATGCTGACTTCCTAATGGGAGATTCGGAATCCCTTTATTGTTTATCACATGATTTTGTTGAGTATTGTCAATGTTGCACATTGGACTTTTCCATGACATGTTTGCTCTTTGTTGTGCGCTGTTAACGTGAGTTGACATTAAATGTTGTTCCAGAGCCTGGAAATGGGAGAAAAGGAAGCCACAGACTTCACAAATGAGTTCTGAAGTAACTTTCTGATCGTTGGTAACCACAACGCCTTGATCTGTGCACACGCCTCCCATATGGATTGCTTTCCAGTGAGCCTGAAGGAACAGAACGTCTGTGAACGATACATAACATGCTGTACAAGTGAGGGACTCGACGCCGTTGTGGATTCGCCAATGCTTAATCAAATCGTTGCTAGTAGGGAACACTGTTCCACACATCTGACACAAGTACACACACGTAAAGTCTAGAGAGTTGCCTGATGATTGATACCCACTGGAATGCAGGTTATTTAATGTTATGTAATCGTTACTCCAGGTGGAATTCTGACAGGACCTGTCAAATAAAAACAATTAATTAGGTACAGAGAAGAAAAACCATATTATATTTTGTATATATACACCCAAGAAACCAAAATAATTCTGAAAAATTGCATTTTTTTTAAAGCGACATAGTTAGATACAGTTCTTTTCTATTTAATTATTATTTTCCTGCATTTTTGTTACTAGGCCTAAAACCAAAAAATCTTAACCCTGCAGTGCTCGCGTGCTATTTTAGGACATAGAAGCTCGCGCGGCGTCTGAGAGACGGTTGAGGGTTGTCATAGTTTACTTAACATTATTGAACATGTTTTGCATACATTGCTTAGTTAAAAATATGTATATTAAGTCAATTTATTGAAAATGAGCATTTAACTAATCATATTGGACACAAATCAATATTAGCACATTATGACTTTACTTAATTAACAATAAAACAATGTTGTTAGGCATGTAACCATATTTAAATAATTTTAAATTATTATTGTCCTAAGACTGTGTAGGTATAACAACATTTACTACTAGTTACTGATCTCTTCTTATTCCATTTAGAAACTTTGTCCCGCCCTACGAAATATTTAGGCCTATCACATTCACTATAATCATTATCATCATATGCTTCTTGTTCAGTGTCCGTAGACTCACTTCTCGACTCCGCAATTTCTTCTTTAGGATCGCTATCGCAATCATGTTCTTTCTTCTTCTTCTAGCAACTTTGCACTATCTTCCGATCATTTGGATCAGAAAGATTATGATATTTCTTCTCCTTTCCACTCATTGCCAAGCCTAGAGATAAATAATTTCCATCAGAAAAGATTGGTATTGTAGGTTTATGATCACTAGTTTCTGCAATAAATTTGTTTTAAACCAGTAACTTACCTTGTAACAGTAAAGCTCGCGCGGCGTCTCACAGACGCCATCTACATTTTTGCAACAATAATGTCACTCCACTCTTGATGGGCGAAAACTGGAGGGTTGCCGTTTGGATATGTTATTTAAGAGTAGTTGACCGAAAGGTAGATGGCAGGTCAGCACAATGGCCTCATAGGTATTCTAGATATGGCGAAATGAATCTGGACTGGCGTCTGTCAGACGCCGCGCGAGCACTGCAGGGTTAAAGCACCAGATTGACATTGATTATTTTATTCTGTTTTCCTCCTATTTCTATTAAACTCGTTTCTTAGGAAACAGCAATGAACTTTGAAAGTGAATAATGCAAGTTATAGTAGAGTCCCGAAAACTCAGCCTAATGTGGACCGAAGGGTGGCAGAGTGTTTCACACGGGTTATCGGGAAAGTTTTAAAAAAGAATAAATACGAGTGTTTTCTCAGAAAATACAGTACTTGTATGTATTGGTTGCTTGGGGCATAAAGGCACAAGGCTTAAAGCTGTCTATAATGAAAATTAACTAGCCGACTTTGCAAAAACTGGCTAATTTTTTTTAAAGAAATGCATAATATCCTGTTGTATTTTGCACTGTACTCTGCGTTTTGCCCTGCCAGGGTGTGGCCGAGTTATCCGGACTGCCAGGTTATCGAGTGCCGAGTTTTCAGGACTCTACTGTACTGTAATTGGGAGAGGTGCTGATATGCAGGTACAGTCGGTCAAATAAAAAACGTCGGGACTCGTATGCTGTTAAAATTAAAGTTTTGACGCATTAGTTCACAAGTTTCCTATAAAAAACACAAAATACAGGTCATTTTCGGAACATATGAGGCCATGCGGCAGGAGGGAAAATATGAACAAGGAGGGAAAAAATGAACATCGCAGAAATCGCAACACACGATATTCAACTTAATGCATTGTCATAATTCATTTTGCTTTGTGTCATCGCCACATACAAATGCTAACGTGAGAGAAAGTGTGGTTAGGGCTGTAATTGACCTGCATTTTTCCGTCTCTGAAGCAGCGAGAAGGTTCCATATTTATGAAAAGAAGCTCAGAGGTGGGAACGTTACTATAATGCGACCGGAAGTTTTCATAGCAAACGTTGATCTGGCCGGACGCGTATTTCGATGCTAAGATTGGTTCCAGATGCTGAGCGTAAGTTATTGATTTTGCACTACAATAAAATCTTTAAAAAATGCTCCTTGAATAAACATATTCCTCGCGAATCTATTAATTATTAATATTATAACAATTTGCAACCAAGAATATGGCGGATTTGAGGCATATAGCCACAGCCTTCTATACATGTTTGTTTTGGAACAAAACTGACTAAATAATCAAGAAAATACATGGATAGACAAGAGGCGTGTGTGAACCTAACCTTCAGTCTTCCTGTACATGCGCATATGCTCGTTCGTGATACTTAATCAAATACCGCCCGACGTTTTTTATTTGACCGATAAATGCTTAATTATGCTTTTCAGATGAGTGTATCTGCAGAGCCCTTGCATAATGTCAAATGGAATTATTTAGATATGTAAAAATATTTGTATTGCTCTTATGGACATTAAGTTGGGAATTTTTAAAAGGATTTCTGTTATATAAGATGTACCCAATTTTTAAGGCCTATTTTAAGGCGACCACACCTCGCACAAACCTTATGGAACATCAATTTGTCACTCGAAATGGTCTGTATGGAACCTTTAGTAATGTCAGGAAGCAATAAACAAAGTTCATGGGTAGTTATGCGTCGATCTTGTCGCACCAGTTCATCGACTTTTGCCACTATCTCATCTGTGACGGCTGTTGTTGGTCTCCCACTTGTTCTTCATTATGAATATTTGTCCGGCCCTGTTTAAACTCACGAACCAATTTACGCACATTTTTTATGTCCATACATCCCTCTCCATAAACTTCGCAATGCTGTCTGTTAATTTCGATCGGCGGAACTTTTTTTCAGTAAGAAACCATGACTTCACGTAGGCGCACTTGGCAGGGATGGAAATCAGGAGATCCATTTCAAACAGCTCTATCTCGGACACTAAAAGGTTCAGGGGCTTCAGCAATGGCTCGTTTGAAAGAGGAGAGATAGCGGAACATGGCAGTGGTGCCAAATCTCTCGTCTGACGTTGTGAGCTTGGGCTAGAGTGTTGGAGACCTTACTTATTGACCAACCCTCGTAGATGTCATGGGAAGTCTATTTCATAATTCTTGCAGCGAATCCCCTTCATCAAATGATTTTGTCGTAGATTGCATCAGTTGAGGATGTCATTTTGAAGGGGATGGTAAGTACCTCCGTATTTATTTACTGTTTTGGTAATGAAACTGCATCCAAGAAGACACAAAGTGACTCTGCAATAGAGTCTGTGTTAAATGAAACACGTTATATTATGAGAATATTATAGGAGAAAAATTCCTCCGGCACTGGGACTTGAACCCAGGACCTTTGACTATTCGCGCCAATGCTCTACCAACTGAGCTAAGCCGGAGCTCAATTCACAGCGCCAGATGGAACTTCTCTCCTATGACTGATTGCCCTAATGGTCTACCTCACAGACAGACAAGTTATGTCATATGCAGTACTGTGAGGCACACTAAGTAGTGATTTTTGTGACCGGGCTCCCACTGTTATTGTACAGTTAACATTCAAGACAGATATATAAGCATTCATGAGCCACAGATTATTGTCTCTGTTGGACAGTATATGAGAATATTATAGGAGAAAAATTCCTCCGGCACTGGGACTTGAACCCAGGACCTTTGACTATTCGCGCCAATGCTCTACCAACTGAGCTAAGCCGGAGCTCAATTCACAGCGCCAGATGGAACTTCTCTCCTATGACTGATTGCCCTAATGGTCTACCTCACAGACAGACAAGTTATGTCATATGCAGTACTGTGAGGCACACTAAGTAGTGATTTTTGTGACCGGGCTCCCACTGTTATTGTACAGTTAACATTCAAGACAGATATATAAGCATTCATGAGCCACAGATTATTGTCTCTGTTGGACAGTATATGAGAATATTATAGGAGAAAAATTCCTCCGGCACTGGGACTTGAACCCAGGACCTTTGACTATTCGCGCCAATGCTCTACCAACTGAGCTAAGCCGGAGCTCAATTCACAGCGCCAGATGGAACTTCTCTCCTATGACTGATTGCCCTAATGGTCTACCTCACAGACAGACAAGTTATGTCATATGCAGTACTGTGAGGCACACTAAGTAGTGATTTTTGTGACCGGGCTCCCACTGTTATTGTACAGTTAACATTCAAGACAGATATATAAGCATTCATGAGCCACAGATTATTGTCTCTGTTGGACAGTATATGAGAATATTATAGGAGAAATATTGGTGGAATATTTTTATTTTGGTGGCATCTGTTCCAATCATTTTAAGTTTATGTAAAATAAATCTCCAATCAATTCAGAAATTAAATATGTAAATAAAGCATTTTATTTCATGTAGGTAAATCAAGGGATATTTATTAGGCCTAAGTTACTTATGAAAAGTATGAAATCTGATTGTAATTTAAACTGTATTTGAACTTGATGAATTGATGTTTATTGTAATTTGTAAAAGTGATTTTGACTTGACAAGATAAAAAACAGCATATTTAAAATATAGTTAGACAGAAACAAGTGACAAAGTGTTGTTCCAATTTACTTTTAGTGTCCTTCCCCGGGAAACCATTATAAACCTTTGGGTGGGTCCTTTCATGAGTAGGCTAGCTATCCTGTGGGTGGCAACCTGAGCACTTCCTTCCACACAAATCCCCATGGGAGGGGGGAGGGGGGCATCCAGACGCAACAATTACCATCCCCGTTTTTACAATTACCAACCAAGGTCCCATATTATCATCTCATTCCAATAAAAAAACCAATCCATTAGATTACATTTTATTTTATGATTAAGTTAGATCTTGGAATGTAGTGGAATATCCCTTATGCTACTACTGTATTCCGATAACTAAGTGTCACAGAAATTGTTTGAACATCACCCATTTACTCCAGAGGTGAATATTATCTTCAGAAAAAAGCAAATGTTTGATGTTAAATACCGTATTTATCTGAATGTAAGCCTCACTTTTTTTCCTAGATTAAGCTAAGCAAGATATGCCTGCAGCTTAAAATTGCATACAAGTATTTTTAGGCAATAATGGTAAAAATGCGGACAATATAGTCGGTTGATCTACCGTGGTTGGTTCCCCTCCTCCAAGCACCGCCACTTATCAATTTTAATCGAAGCATCGTACGAAATATATAAAACTGCATAAGAGCCAATCCATGTGAAAGTGGACAAAGGTGGTTACATCTTTTTTTTATGTGACATAGACATGTTATATATCAAAGTAAAGGTAAAAGACTGTAGAATTTGAAAATAGATTCACAATTCTATTAAATTAAAGGTATCTATATAATAACAACTGCTGAAATGTGTATTTTTTTCGTTGACTGAAATTTATAATTTAACATGTTGGCTAGTACTGCGTTATACTCATGGAATCAGTAGATTTGCTGCAATTTTTAATTTCACCCACAAAAGCACAAATAAGTGAAGATTTTGTCATCATAAAACAAATTTTTAAGATGAGTTTCAGTGAAGATATTCATCAAATCAATTTTCAAGGTACCCTTGTCACACCCGTCACAAAAAACATGTAATAGTTTGGGTAGAAAGCCAAGTAATCATTGTATAAAATGGAAACTTGGTAAAAGTTAAGATATTTCAATACAGAAGACACACCTAAAATATCATTTTGAAATGTCTATTATTTTGGCTTAATTTTTATGTGACGGGTGTGACACATGTTGCGTGACGGGTGTGACATATGTTGTGTGACGGGTGTGACACTTATGGAAAATGCCTTTTGCAGCTTTTGTATAGTGATTATTTCATGCAGATGTTGAATAAATCAAATGTTTTCATTATTACTATCTTTTAAATGGCTCTTGGACTTCTTGGACTTCCGTGGTACAGAACAGAACTTCGTAGTTTGCAAGGCAAAGAAACTATGATCTACCAGCTTTGGCTGTGGATGACACGGATGACACGGATGACCGGTGGAAATGTCACAAATGTTTTAATGGTGGTAAAGAAGTGAGGTAAAGATCTAGTGATCCCTATAGAGGCCATGAAGGCTTTTAGGATTCCAACGTTCAACCTCCAACAATTTTAGACTTTTAGCCCATGAAGGTGGTAAGGTTGTCAGTCTTATGCACTGGCTGCCTTTACCCCAGAATTGCTTCTGGTACCCATTTCTGTTAGAGGATGAGTTTACCTCAGGGCCATAGTGCCAGCAGAAGGATTAGGCCAATTGAAAAATCTCAAAAACCTCATCAGGAATTGAACCTGTGCCCTTCAGGTTTGTAGCACAGTGCCTCAACCAGCAGCATGACATTGTCCCCTAATAAAGAACTGAGAGTGATAGCCTAATTAATTTTGTGCCTGAATTCTGTACTGGTAACTGTGTATCTTAGAACTGCTAAGAAATTCAGACAGACAATACCTCTAACAGCCGATGAAATGAGTAGGCCTACATGGAAACAAATGAAGGAGAACAGATAGAAAAACAATCAGCCAATCCAAATATAGCTACACAATATTATTTTTGTATGAGAGACAACAAAAATGTCCTGGTGACAAGAATAACCAGATCCACATCAATTCAGTAAAAGTTTGTGAAGAGCTCAGGCTTCCAAGTAGTCCAGGATTTTAGAGTAGAGGACAACGAAAACTGCCTAACTAGTACCGGAGGAACATTTAACTTCACAACTTTACACAAGCCTGTTAAAAATATGTACAGAGTGGAAAAAATACTAACAAGGGAATTCTTTTTTATGCTGAGATCATGTGCTGGGATTCCCCAGGATTGGTATATTATCACAAAAAATTTTCATGAAATTCACGCAAAATGGTACAGAGGCAGAAGGTGCAAAGTGTGGTTAGCGTTGCAGATTACAGATCCATCGGCCTGGGTTCAATCCCCGGTACCTCCTCGAGTTTCTCTGAGGTAGGGAGGTCTGGTAGGGGTACATTCAGCCTCGTGATTCAAATTGAGGAGCTACTTGATAGAGAAGTAGCGTCTCCGGTCATGAAAACCACCATTAATGGCCTTGGGTGTCGACATGCTGACCACATGCCCCCCAATCCTACCATCTGCCTACGGTAGGTGATGCAGCGGTCGGGTGGTAGGCCAAGTCCCTCCAGGGACGGAGTTTAGTTTAGTTTAAGTCTCGGTTATAAGTTGATGTTGTCCCATCCGACGTGTCACACCCGTCACGTCACACCCGTCACACTGATAAAGTAAATTTTCAATAACTATAAAAATATTTTTGTAAAATCTAATTATGCATTTCAGTATGTTTATCAGTCCTCTTACTTGAAAAAATAAAACAAATATAGTGAAGCTAATCAATTCACAGAAATTTCAATTAAACCTACATAAGAAAAAACCTTTGTCCAATTATGGTCACACCCGTCACATGCACAATATATTTTCCAGCTCAAGCATACAGCCTTGAAAAAAACATTAGATCATATTTTGTACTTCCAATGGGTTGGTATGTTAACACAAAAAACTTTGATGACATTCCTGCAATATGGTTCAGAGGTAGAAAGAAATAAGTGTAATGAAATCTGTCCAAATGTCACACCCGTCACTATGGATTGGCTCATAAGCAAGTGATGATCATTTTGTGATTAAATTTTGTGCATTTTGTCGTTTTTGATAGCGGTATTACGGAATATGCGTGTATTATGAATTGCTCATAAGAAGAAGAAACATGCCATAATGTATGGGAATGCAAATAATGGTAATTTTAAATTGATAGTAAACAAAAAACAGTTATGAAAAATAGAAAAATCGCCCAAAATTCAACACTGAAAGTCATATGAAGTGTAAAGTACTGATTTCTATTTTCTTTTCCATCTGTTTTATTTATTATATTTAAAATAAAATTAGAATTTCATAATTTAAGTCAGCTAATACTTTCTTTTTCTTATTTCAGGCCTTTTTCTGCTAAGCAATGCATTACCTTATAACACATTATAACCAAGAACACTCACTACTTCATTAAATTAACTAACTTACTAGTTAACCGGCTTTCAAGAGGACCTTTTCGTCTGACGTGGAGTCTGACGATGGGAGGAAAGGTCCCCTTGAAAATCAGCTAACTAGTAAGTTAGTTATTTTAATGAAGTAGTGAGTGTTCTTGGCGATAATGTGTTAGATATATAAGCAATATATTCTCAGATAATGTGTTACATATTATTACACTTCATTGTGTTTCCCAATCCAAGTGAATTAAATTAAAAAATGTATTACCTTAATATTATGAAAACGAGGCAATTTATTTTTTCACTTTGGGGTTAATTTAATTTTTTCCCTTTACTTTACTGTTAAAAAGGGAGGTGTGGATAAATACAGCAATAAGTTATTGCATTTTTTTTTCTTGCATGATTTAAAGGATATTTTAATTTAAGGAAAATCTGCTGTGTACAGCCATAAAATTCACCGATTGCGAGGGATTAAATAGTTTAGCCAAGTTCATAAATTCGCAGGTGCGTGGGCAAAGAGAGTTAAGTCCACCATCCTCAAAAATTGAGATATGTCCATAGAGTTATAGATAAAAATGTTCTCTATATTTGTGTTAAGTCCAATAAGTCATATTAAAAAACGTACGGCAGTTATGGATGTGTGCCTCATGGGTTTATCCATCTCTAAAGCTATGTTGGGCTGGTATAGTGTGTTAAGTCACTCTAATTCTCGGTAACAAGAAAGTGGACTTAACTCTCTTTGCCAGCGCACCCCTGAATTATTCCATCACTACAAATTGAACAAAATGCAATGATATATGATTGTACTTACGTGGTATTAACTCCCGCTGCAGCATTCTCACAATAGTTCTGAAGCACTTCGTACTGCTGGGCAATAAGATTCCCAGGAAATGAACTGCTTGCTTGGCTTGTCACAGTGCTGTTCCCAGAATATGTCATGGATGTCGTCACAGCCCTGTTAGCAGAGTAGTCCCCAGAGAAAGTTGTTGAACCATTCCCAGGGTAAGCGCTATTTACAGGATAAGGCAGGACAGTCTGTTCGGGAGCTTTGTTCCCAGTATAGTTGACTTTGTTTTCAGCGGCGCTGTTCGAATAAACTACAGCATTCATGCCATTATTTCCAGGGTACATCTGTGGGGTCATCTGACCAGCATTTAGAAAATATACCAAGTTGTTCCTTTCACAGTCAGTATTTCCAGAATACGGCTGGTTACTGCTTACTGGATACACAGGAGTATTTATACCGGCACTTGAATTAACCGGGTAAGCTTGTGGATTAATAACGGATATACTGTTGCCGTAGTAAACCACCGGTAAAATCATAGGCCGTGGAGTAGACGAGTACTGGGGAGTATTCATTCCTTGCGTAATACTCCCATCGTAATTGTGGTTTAATCCAGTCCTACTGCTGCTCGTATAAGTCTGAGAATTCATGTTGGATACATTGTTTACAGAACAAACTGGCATATTGCTATATCCTGGAAACGATTGTGTTTGTACTCCCTGAGCATTGGTTCCTGAGTATGCAGTACTTAATGCAGAAGTATTTACAGGATAGTTAACAGTACCAGGACCGTTAATTCCAGAATATAACGGCGAGTTTACACAACTGTTCCCTGTGTAAGCATTCATTGCTGGTCCGTTAACATCAGAATAAGGATTATTTGGCCTCGTTCCGTTGCTATGTCTATACACGTTGGCACTTACACCGGGGCCGTTATGTCCAGAATACGTGGAAGGTCTAACACTGCCAGAGAAACTATTCTGAGCCTCCATTTTTGGCATAACATTTTCAGAGTATGTTGGTACCTGTATTGCAGATACGTTTTCACTGGAGAAAGAACTTGAATTTAACACCGGTTTATTGCTATCCCAGCAGTTCGGTGAAAATGTTTTTGTATTCGCAGGTGGAGTAGCGAGAGGATCTGAACTAGGATCTTGTAGAGAAGGGGAATTACCTCTAATTTTCTCTACTGCTATAACTTCAGTACGGATGCTCTGAGAAGGCGAAATGCTCTTCGGCGATATTCTCTCGTTTGAACTGTTGCTGCTCGGAGACAATTTCTGCTGCATTTTGTGCTGTTTCTTTGGAGGTTCTGAAGTTGTAGATGGATCTTTATTACAGATTTCAGGGAACATTTCTTTACCTTTTAACTCTGATTGAACTGTAATCTCTTCAATATCGTGTAACGTATCCTGTTTAATTGTTATGTTTATTATGTTTTGTACTGTAGTGTCTTCTATTCTATTGTTTTTATTTGCTGTTTCTTCAAAATTGTTTACTGCACTGTGTTTAACTGTTACTTCTTCTACTGTACTTGTGTTTTGAATTGTGCCTCTGATATCTTTTGTACCTTCAGATGGGGATTCCTGACTGCTTATACAAAGCTCTGATGATTCTTCTTCTCTTCTAGATTGCTTAGAAGAAGATTCCAGGTATTTTTCAGATTTTTGAGCTCTCTCAGACTGTTCTTCTAAGACTGGAGAATATTTGCAGTTTCCCCTAGTTTCTACTACCTGTTCTCTTATTACCTCCTCCTCTTCAAAATCAGAACAAGAATCTTGATAAGCAGAAAATGCACTTCTAGACGTCTTCCTTCCTCTTTTCTTTCCTCTCTTTCTTCCTCTTTGCTTTGAAGTTTTCTGACAATTATCGGACTCTTTATTTATATTAGTCTTTGCTCTTTTTTCTTTCACCTCTTTAACTTTCCACGAAGAAATCTGTAACAAAAGAAAATGTGATAAACAATACTCATCTTTTATAAGAGGGATGTAGGCAGCTTGTTGATGTAAATTGATATTATCACATATTGTACGGTCCTTCATGACTTATGAGTAGACCTGGGATTTTAGGCTCTAAAAAAATTAGTTTTAGGCACCTAAAATAGGCTTTTAAAACAAGTAAATAAGCTTTTAAAAGAGAAACTAGGCACTTAAAATAAGCTTTAAAAATGTGTAAATAGACAGAAAATAGACTTTAAAATACTACAATATGCTCTTCAACTGTAACGTAATCTTTTTTACTTTAAAAAAACGTGGTAACTTATACCTATTCTTAACAGAAATAATTGCAAAATTAAGACAGAATTAAAAATACATTTATTCAAAACAGTTTTGGTTTAACTTATATGAAAAATTGACACAGTGTGTCCCTTCTTACTATATGTACCTGCTACTTTTTATTTTGAGTGAATTCTCCCCCGTCAGTCAGCATTCCTTTGACGACAATTGTTCAGGAAAATCAAGTTTCTGTGAAAAATCCACCCTCTGCTGTTCTGCTCTTCATTCAGAGATGTCCATTAAATGATTGTAAAAGTTACAGAAGCAGAATTTTATTTTAAATGTACAGAATAGGCATTTTAGGCACTAAAATAGTAAAAACAGGCTCCAAAGGTCCAAATAGGCATTTTAGGGCACTATAAAACTTTATAAATATAAGTGATTTATCATGAAATGTCAACATATTTAAACATTATCATGTTATTTCATAAGGAACAAAATAGGCATTTGCCTTAAAATCCCAGGTCTACTTATGAGCTGTCAATTTGAGGGCCAAAAAATAATCCAGTTTTTAGTTTTTCTGTACTTCGTACAGTTTTTGACGTTTCCAAAGTATGGTCAAGAACCTTCACTAGCTATATTATCAAGCAAGATTTTGTTTCGCTAGACTAAGAGTTCACAAATAAAATCTAGACCTATATAAAAATAGAGCTGGTAGAGAAAAACTGTTTACATATCTGGAATAAGCACATTAAATATAGCCAAAATCCGGTAAAACATCTGAGACACCAAACAAAAAGTTATTTTTTGTTGGGCTGTGTAATCGATTGCTTAGGTATCACATTTGATGTTGAGATCGATTATCGCACACGTATATGAGAGCCATCTACAGTGTACTATAACTTAAGTAATCTTTAGGTTTGACTTCAAATTGTCACGTTTATGAAAAGGGTTCTTTTAGCCTGATAATTTACATTAATTTTCCTGTAATGTAAGGAAAAGCTGTAATATTTATGAAAAATACAATTGTCATAACCAGGGCCCGGATTCTGATGACATAAAATTGTTTGAAAAATGACCTACAAAATGACCCTAAATTTTAAAGAAAATTACCTAAAAAAAAATTACCTAAAAACATATACTTTATTTATAAAAAATAATATTGTACACACAAAGTTGTACACTAGTTTGTACATAATTAGAAAAAACTGTAAATAACTGTAAATAAACTGTAAATAACGGAAATTTATACTGCCACTGAGGCACTTGTGAGTCAAAATTCGGAATTTCCTTTTGTGGTCTGCCGGATTATATTGTTGTTTATTGAGGGTAAACAGTAGTTTGCACTCTGAAATCCAAGCAGGTGGCAGACTCTGGTGCCAAATCAATCTAATAACAATAGTAATATAATACAAAATTTTGGCGTTTCTTTGATTCTCATTTCCTTTTTGCATTAAACAAACAACACTTCAAAGACAGCACCGCTAGAGACGAAAAAAAGTTAATACACTCAATGTAAATACATGAAAATGACTAAATAAGGAAGCACATGACACGAAAATGACAAAATAATGAAGTAAAATTGAAATATATGTCCTAAAAATATAAAATGGCATAAAATGACAAAAAATGACCTAATAAAAATGCATTTCTATAATCTAGAGGCCATGATTAGGATTTATCCACAAGATGGCATGTCTATGCAGCATCAATAAAAAGATGACATATCATTAGAATCCGGGCCCTGGTCATGACATATTGACATATTTGTTAGACTTGACATAAGTTAATTGTCGTATTTGTCAAACCCGTATTTATGAAATTGGGCCTTGGTTTTCTGGCAAACATAGGTAGCTAAATGGCTGACCAGTATGGCAAGTTGTCTGCTGAGCCTTGGTAGAAAAGATTTTAAACTTTTGATTGCATTTATCTAGTAACTTTTGTTCATATTAGCTTCCTTAATTAATCAAGTTTAACAACTGATAAGGTTTTCAATACTTACATTTGACTTGTGCAGTGAAGGGCACAATTGATCAACTCGTTCTAACCTCACTACTGGAACCCTATTGCCAAGGTCAGCAAGCGCAGCATACAGGGATTTAAGTCTTCTCCTTTGTGCCATTTCTGTCAACTGTCAAAAGAAATACAATATAGAATATAATCACTCAAAATGAATATACAACATGCTAAAAATGATGTAGGAATTACTATTACCGGTACTAATTGTACAATAACTGGTAAGAGCAAAGTCTACTACAGAGTGTGAAATTTCTGGTTGCCAGATCGTCATTGCTGACCAAAATTCTGAGGCTGGCAACAGAGATTCCATATTGAGAAACTAGATTATTTATTTTGATTACTTTATTATTTTAGTTTTTTGTCTACGCAGTCCCTTTTGTCATGAACAAGATGACTGGATTTACTTGGAAGCATTCAAAAATATCTGGAAGTTATAAATGTAATTAATTAATGACCAAAAATCCAAACCATTGTTTTTAGTTTAAGATGAGACACTGTTGTTTTTATTTTTATTTATTCATCTGTAAAAATACTCCTTTTAGCTGTGAGGCCATATCAGTTTGGGATCTGTGTCTATACAGTAAGGTAGGCCATGGAACTATTGATTGTCAATTGTTTCTATTATTGGTGTATTTTTATGGAGTAAATTTCAACTGATATTAAATTAAATGGATATGATATAAGATGAACTGGTGAGGATGGTTCATGGTATGTAAATGTCCAATTCGGCATTTGCTTTTACGACTGGGGAAACCATGAAAAAACCCATGTCACATCAGCCGTCCACGGGATTTGAACCCGGGACCTCCCGAATGAGAGTTCAAGACGTTACCAATCAGACACTGTTCATGTGAAATCAAACTCTGATATTTTTAATAGGAAGAAAGAAGTAGATACCTACGAAACTAGAAATAAGTTGTACACATTTGATATAGGCTACCACAACACCACCATGTAGGCCTATTACAGGCTTTTACGATTTTTTAAACATTTCTAGCTCTGACTGACCTATTGGAGCAATCATAGGCCACTGTAAAGAATAGACTCAGCATGTGACTGTTCTATAATTAGGCTTGCCAGACATCCCGGTGTCCCGGCCGGTTTACTTCACGTACCGGTAAAAATTAAATTTGATTTTCTAGATGACCAAAAAAAGTCTAAAAACAATTAGCCTAACTGTGAAGGATTATTTAGGATAATTACTTTGTCATTTATTTCTGTAGCCTACTGTATGAAGAGTGAAAACTATAGAAGAGTGATGGTCTGCTTATAAATAATATTGTCATCGATTGGTCTTGTCTCGCCAATCGTGACCATGCACGATGCGAGAGCTTGTGAAGATTTTTACAACAAGATTAAAACCAATGAAAAGTACATGCAAATATTGTTCAAATTTTTATTCCTCATTCAAAGTGTTTCTTCTTACTTAAGTAACTTTTAAATATTAACATGTTAGAAATAAAATGTTTAAATTTATATGCTTATGTCATTTATTATTACCCCTGGTTTAGGTTTCTAATCAGTAACCATTTATTTATAAATAGCATTGAGAATAAACTACCCTCTAAAATACTCTAAAAACCCGCCAAGGGTGTGTACCCTTGAATACCCGCAATGCTGGGGGCATTCCGGTGTCCTGGTTGAACATTTCAGAAACCTGGCAAGCCTATCTAAGCTTATAATGTGAGCAAATCTATTGAACAAAATGATAAAAACTTTTAGTGTTTTTAATGTTCATTTTAGATCATAGGCCTACTACTACTACTACTACTACTACTATTAGGCCTATTATTATTATTATACAAAACCAAGTCCTTGGGTTGAACATTTCAGAAACCTGGCAAGCCTATCTAAGCTTATAATGTGAGCAAATCTATTGAACAAAATGATAAAAACTTTTAGTGTTTTTAATGTTCATTTTAGATCATAGGCCTACTACTACTACTACTATTAGGCCTATTATTATTATTATACAAAACCAAGTCCTTGGGTTGAACATTTCAGAAACCTGGCAAGCCTATCTAAGCTTATAATGTGAGCAAATCTATTGAACAAAATGATAAAAACTTTTAGTGTTTTTAATGTTCATTTTAGATCATAGGCCTACTACTACTACTACTACTAGGCCTATTATTATTATTATACAAAACCAAGTCCTTGGGTTGAACATTTCAGAAACCTGGCAAGCCTATCTAAGCTTATAATGTGAGCAAATCTATTGAACAAAATGATAAAAACTTTTAGTGTTTTTAATGTTCATTTTAGATCATAGGTCTACTACTACTACTACTACTACTATTATTAGGCCTATTATTATTATTATACAAAACCAAGTCCTTGGGTGAATAAATCCTAGAAACATCTTCTGTAGGCTACATAATTTGTGTTGTTACTGTAAGCTAAGTTACTCAGGTTCCTTTTGGTGATATTTTTTGTTGTAAGATTTGAGTGTGACAGTGTGACATTCTTAGCAGCTGTGCTTCTATGATGAATAATTTGTTTGTGTTATAATTAGTACTGTACTCCAAGTTAATTAAGTTTTAATGCACGACACATGTAAAAACTTATCATGTGAAACATAACTTCCTCTAGTGAAATAAAAGTTTTAGCTTGTTGCATAATATATTTTAATACATAATATAACACATACAGTGAAACCTCGAGATACGAGTTTAATTCGTTCCGTAACATTGCTCGTATGTCAATTTTCTCGTATCTCAAAGCAATTTTCCCCATTGAATTTAATTGAAATGCCATTAATCTGTTCCAGCCCCAAAAATGCTATCCCCAGTTGTTTCTGTTACGCATTTTTGAATAAAAAAAATTGTATTTATAAATGACAAATATTGTATAAAAACATAATAAAAGAGAATGTAAAGCAAAAAAAAATGGTTTTATAAAGTGTACATACATATTTGTTACACTTTCTTCGGACCCATGGTTATAAAAAGAAATGTGTTAAAGTATGTAAATGCACAAAAAGGGCAAAGCCCTAGAAAAACTTAGCAAAGATGCTTCGACAGCGAGGTAAACTGGGGGGAATACGTGGGATAATGCGCAAGACGCATGAACCGCAGGCACAGTAAACTGGTGGGCCGTGTGCAGCGTCGCAGCTGGCGTTTCCTCGTATCTCAAATATCGCTCGTATTTCAAAACAAATCTTCGCTCGCTCGACAGCTCGTATCTCAAATAACTCGTATGTTAGGGCACTCGTATCTCGAGGTACCACTGTACTATAAACTAACATATTTTGTCTATAATAACAAGAGGAAGTGTTTATCTGCCTGTCTGTGCGTGATGCCCAGCGAAATCTAATGAATGCAGAAATCTGAAATTTTAAACATAGATGGACTGAAGGGTGGTCGAATGCACCTCAAAGCCAGATTTTTAATTTCAGCTTTCGTTTGCGAGTTATGAGTGAAGAACTGACAAAAACATGAATTTTTTGTGCTACCAAAGCACCAGTTTTCAGTAATATATTTCAATGGTCAGATCAATTGCAGGTGGCTTTGCCGTATGTTGTCATAACTTGGAAATAAAAGCATCGTGATTTTTTCAATATATCGCATGGAATTATTGATCATTTCAATTCTGTGAGCTCACCTTGGTCAATTCAATTGTTTAGGCTATAATGTCAAAATATAATAGAGATACTTTCTAATAGTGGAATGCACTCCAAAGCTGGATTTTTAGCTGTTTCATTATATTTTTTGTTTAGTTTATGAATGACTTGAGTGTAAGTGTTAATAAATATAATTTTTTCATTATTTTGCTCTTAAATTTTAATCTTTGAATTAATTATATTGGGGGAAGCTGCGGACACCTGCTAGTAGGCTACATTCATTCAATTTTCAGAGTTGGTAAAGATTTTGAGTGTCATCAAGAAGCTTAAGACATGAGAAGTATGTCAAGTTCTGAACTCTAAGGCCGGTATTCATAGTCGGCGACTTAAGAACCGACTGAGCTGAACTTATTTGGCAAGTCGACTTATATGTTTTTCGTATTCATAGTCTTCTTTAAAGTCGTACTTTATCAAGTCTGACTTCATAAAGCTCTACTTATTCTACATATTAAAGTCGGACATGATAATATGGAAAATCGCACATTCACTGCCATAACAATTGAATTAGCCAATCGTATTCAAGATTTTTTCAGATTTCGTGTAATGCAGAGCCATCTGGTTACGTATTTCGCTATTGTAGTATAAACATACAGACGCTGTGCATTGTAAACAAAGAATTCAATTCATCCAGTCATATTATGCAGCGTGTAAGTAAACTGACCAATACTTTCTTGAAAATATTCTGTGTATATAGGCCCTATTAGCTTGGATATTGTTTAGAATTAATACTGGTTAAGTTAGGGCTCATGTAAGTTATTTAATTCGATATTAATTATTGTTTTAGAGAGATTCAAAACAGATTAGGAAGCTTTGGGTCGATACGAAATGTCAGCAGAGAGAAATGCTGATGAAAGATAGGCGATTGATATTTCCAAAATTGTGTCTTGTTGAAACTAAATCTCTTTTTAAATTCACTGTCACTGTAGAATTTGAAAGGATACATCATCTTTCTCAAATAATGCTTTGGGGTGTGAGTTTCTTCTAATACCTTGCCCAGATCCTCAAAATTACTATCCATGGTACTGGCTTAAACTGAAATAAGTCAGGGGGACTTATTTTGACAAATAAGTCATACTTTAGTGACTATGAATACCAATAAGCTCGACTTTGTCAAGTCTGACTTTATAAAATGACTACGTCACAAGTCCGACTTGTTTGTGTCAGAAACTCAACTTAAGACGAGATTAAAGTTTGACTTGGATATAAGTACGACTTATTGCGACTATGAATACCGGACTAAAGGCAACACTGTAAAGTGTGTGTGATTGCAGTTAGATGTAGAGGTGATAGAACTATTTCAAGAAGTTTCTTTTCTGAGATCTACACAAGGGGTTTGTGTTTGTCACAATGTGTATACTACGATTCTCTGATGTAATTTGCTCAATGTTGTTAGGTGGGCTGTGCAACCTATAGATTGTGTCCCAACACTCTCATTGGCTGTCGATAATCTTTCATCTCATTGCCTGCCAGTGACAATGCTGCTATAAGTAGTGCAGGCAATCTTGGGGTATGTCATTGAACAACACACCCAGCGTGCGAGCCTTTCAACTGGGGATCCGACGGGGAAGTACCAAACAGAACATATGACACGCTGCACTAAGTGGCCAAGTACAGTTCCTTCAGGAATCATACCACAGCAAGACATGCGTCGTGTTATCAGTTAAAACTTTATTCCATGTTCTCTGCATGTTTTGTGACCATGAAATATGTGGTGCAAGAAGTAGAATAGTAAAGATAACAGCGTTGTTTTTCATTAGAAGACTGGAATAAGACTTAGAAACGTGAAATGTGTATAAAAATTAAACTAAAAGAACATGTCCGTGTGTATACAGCATTTTGTGAGTGAGTGTCTCCTGAAGTGGAAGACAAGACACCTCTGTGGAGCGATGAGCTGTCTATGCGAGGAGAAGGAGGAAGTGTTATTGATAAGTCACTCGCTTCAAAGCTTTCATTAATAAATTCCATACCCCAAAATTGCTTGTGCGACTTATAACAGCTTTACACATGAGAAGAATTAAGCATGAGATTAATGACAGGCAACACGAGGTTTTTGACAGGTTTGTGAAATTTGTAATGTGCATGAGGTTTATGACAGGTTAGATCTTAGTAACAACAGCTCTAGTAGCAGGTAGCTATGGCAACACCACCATAACCATAATCAACATTCCCAAGCTTCCTACACTGTTTCACAATAAGATTGATTGTTACCCTGCTCTCTACGCCTCACCCAATGTCATGAACAGAAGCCGAATCTTGTGAAAAACCATCATAAACTATGTCGTATACTAACTTATTATGTATTTCATATGTTTTTAGAAACAAACTGAGTTTATGTGCAAATTCTATAGGTTCTAAAGAACTTTTCAACCTCAACCAGTGCTTCAGGGTCCGGAAAGCTGCACACGTGGATGCAAACAAACTCCCAACAGAGTAAAAAAGGTGATTCAAATGAAGAAACTAAAGAGAAATAGGCTATAGCCGTTTTTCATATTTCTATTAAAAAACATACAGGTAGCACACAGAAAGCCGTAGGATCTCTGCCTTTACCATTTGGCCAATTAATGAATATTTTTTGTTCCTCACCAAGCCTTCCCTATCTAAAATAAAAGAGGCTGGGGGGGGGGGGGGGGGGGCTTTAGTATAGCACTCTACTGTAATTTCATCCGTGGTGTTCAAAGCCATTACGCAGCCAAAGGTTGAACACAAACACTCCCACTGGCTGGCTGATAATCTCTCATCTCATTGGCCATTCTCGCAAAGGCTTATAGTTGCCAATAGTTCTAAATAAGCATGCTTTCCAACAAGTTATATGGTTAAGTTACTGTTTATAATAAGTGCTGTAATCGAAGCTCCAGGTGAAGAGGGGTCCATGGGCACAGCCCCTGGTGGTGCTTGGGGCAAAGTCCCCAACAAAGAAAAATGGGAAAGAGATCCGGAGTTGATACAAAGTTACCATTCTTGATGAATGGGGTCTGGTGGAAAGCAGGTCCACGGACGGACGGACGGACACACAGTTTTGAGTGCTATACTATTCTTTTTTATTCAAACTTCTTTCTTGATTCTGTAATCTGCACTTACAGACCTTATGTTGGATCAAAATATGTTCACTTAAATCTAAACAGTATGCTTAGCTAATATTAATTGAAGACATGTGGTTTACAACAATGTGAAATTAATGCTAAAAAACAAATGAATCCTGTTGCCCTCCATTTAAGTCTATGGTAATTCTACATCAATCTATGAGCACCAATTGTAATTTCAGACTTACAGTAGGCCTACCTCAAATCATGGTTTTTCTCACACCACTTTTGCACGGGCATGTATACTTTGCTACTATCCCTTTCATGTGTGAAGATTTCTTAAAAACACTGCCTAAGTCTACTCACAATAAACAATGACAACAGTACTAACCTATCCTGGATTGTTGACCTGGTCGATTGATTTTTACACATGTTCATAATGTTATATGCTTAGATATTATAAGCATTGTGAACTGTTAAAAATGTCCGAGTATTGAACGTAATAACACAAGACAAATAACATATCTCCAGCATAAATAGGTTACTCATCAACATAACCTCAATTTTCGAGACTAATCACAGCAGTATCAAGAAAAGTAGGTAGATAATTTGCCACAGTCGTCATAAGTACTGTCACATATGTTGCCATAGGTCGATGCCCTGATTTAGGAATTCATATGTCGGGAGATAAAAAATTAAACTTTGTAATTAGTTAACTTTAAAAGAATACACCAGACTCGATCGCAGCCTCCTGGATTAACGCTAAGTCCGCGAACCCGTTCGAAAGCCTGAGCATTACCGCTCTCAGCTTCCAAGATCATGGTCAAGAGATAATAGCTATATTTATTCAAAAATAAAAATATTTATCCAGAGGATGCATTTAGTTTTAAAATAATAATAATTTTACTTCGATCTCATGCTTTATTTGCCCTTCAAGATGTCATTTAGTTTGTCATATGATCCTATTTAATGCCAAAATACAAATAACCAAAGTCCAAAGAGATAAGTGTGTCTGGAGCAAAATGTCAATGGCACTTTAATCATTACAATCTCTATAATCCGAAAGCCCGCGAATTCTAAAATATTATCTCTGTTCATTCTATTTGTCACACTACTTCTGGATTTTTTTAATTTTATTTTTTTTACCATTAATAAATGATAAAATACATGTTATTGCATCGTTGAGCTCAACCAATAAAATAAAATGAATAACTGAAACCATCAGCTCAATATTTTATGCCTAGGCCTTTCATTGCTCTTGTATCATCTGTAACACCGATAACACAATCTTGACTGTCGAGATCACTTCCAGAACCAGCAGCCTGAGATGTAGTAAGGTTCTCTCTGCTGATCAAGGTCAATCGTCCTAAACCACTAATCTCTATCCAGAGCTTGTCCTGTCGAAGTTCTACAGTGATCTGACAAATGCTATCAACTGTGCTTCATTTGTGATGTCAGTTGACTTGTCCAGCTGCATAAAAGAATATTCAACCTGATGGATAATTCTGTAGTTTGAGATTCAATATTTTTAGACATATCTTGAATGTGTCTACTAAGTATTGCCTGAAATAGTAATCTTCTTGACTTGTTTTTCACCAAACATTATTTTTACAATTTCAGAACATGCACTAAAATTACAGATTCTGCTGGGATTTCACATTTTTAGGAATTATTTCAGCCATAGCATAGCTTGCTTCTTGTGCTTTATATCAGTTACACTTCACATGCTTCATAAAACTTTCGACTTGCTGGGATTCTTGAGACAAGATTCGTTTAATATACTCCAATGGTTTATCTTCTAATGGGCATGCTTTGAGTGAAAACGACACTTTAACTTACTGGTACCATTGCTCCCCACAGATGACACAATGAGGGCATGGGTGTTGCTCTTCTCCACTTGAGTTGAAACCAAATGATAAATAAGTTTCTTGATACTGCTGCACTATACTTTGAATTTATCCCGAGAAACTAGATGCCTCACTGTCACGGTAATTTTTTTTTATCAAAAAGTGCATTTTTACGATAGTTTGTCATTAAAGTCAGCACATAAGAATGTATTCTGACAAAGAGCAAGGCCTTTACTGCTGCAATTGATTGTAGGCTATATTGTATATTGTTTTTTAACTATACAATTTGGTACATTACAATTAAAATATTCCTTAATGTTATAAAAAGCCATATCAATCAACCAATCAGAGATAAGTGTTTTGAATTGTGGCCTGCTTAAGTAATATAAAATATGTGGTAATTTGTTACCAATATTGATAGACATAACCTCAAAGTTGGACATGATTACTGAATAACTGAACTAGTTAAATATTATATTAACACTTAATGCTTCACTTACGTCGCTGTTTATGAGCAGGACATGTTTCGGGATTCAGGACATGGGATTCTTATCCCATCTTCGGCTGCTGGTCAACTGGCAATTGGCGATCATGGTTAGTGGTCTTTATGGTTTGTCCAGTGGTGTTAATATAATATTTAACTAGTTCAGTTATTCATGTGCTCCACTGTGTATATTACTTCGTTTTAATTATTATGATTACTGAAGTCTACAAAGTGGCATATGGAACATGTTCTGTTGTCTGGTGGAATAAGAACATGAGATTAATGAACATTGACCAAGGGGGATCACAAAAAAGACATTTGAGCATCCCCAGTTAAATAAAACGGGACTGTCCCAGGAAAAGCAGAATTTACAGGTACCTAGTCTATACTTATTCTTCATTGGTTCTACAGCCGGATTCCAGCCTTGACCGCCTCAACGATACGCTTCCAGATTACCCGTTCCTCTGCTTTCATCTTCCATCAACTGACTCCTGCTTCCCTTATGTCTTTCTCTACTTCATCCAACCATCTCAGTGGGGGTCGCCCTACTCTCCTGGTGCCATAAGGTTCAGTAAAGGTCACCTTCCTACAAGGGTCATTTCCATCCTTTCTATAAACATGCCCTAACCATCTTACTCTCCTTGCTTTGATTTCACTAACATCATCATATTCCTTGAACAGTTTGTATAGTTGTACCTTATTCGCCAGGAGCCATGATCATTGACTGCTCCATAAATCTTCCGCAACACCTTCCTCTCAAATATGCTCAATCTGTTCATGTCAGTGGTCCCAAAAGCCCATGTTTCAGAGCCATACAGTAACACTGGTCTTATTAAGGTCTTATGCATTTTGGACTTAGAATTACAGCTGATGTGATGTGATGTTAGCTTTCCTTTAAGTTCGTAGTAACATCTATTTGCTGTTAGTAGTCTATTGTGGATTTCTGCACTAACTTTGTTGTCTGATGTCATCAGGGAGCCTAAATACTTAAATTCAGTCACCTTTCCAAATTTATAGTCACCAATCTCAAGACACTTTGATCTTGTAGGGTTTTCTGCTAGACTATACAGTTATGATAAATAAAGGGTGAATGAACGTTCGGTGTACTCTTGTTTTATAGTGCCATATAGAGTGAGTGCATTGAGGAATATCTGCGTTCAATAGTCTCAACCTTACTCAAAGCCAAAGCGAGGCAAAATTTTAAAGCTCAGTTTGTAAAAATTGTGGCAAGCTTATAAATACCCTTCATAAATTTTCTAAATTTTGACTTTACTACACCAATCTGCCGTCTCTTCTTAAATAAGCAAAGTTACAAAGTTGTTTTAAGTTTCATGAATAGTGTTTTTGCAAAATTGTAATATGAATATGTAGTTTACTGTATACTCTGTATATATGTTTAATCTATAACCCTAATATGCCATCTGGTAAAATAGGGTTCTGTATTTTTGGGAATTCAATAATAATAATAAATACCCTTCATAGAATTTACATGAAAAATGTTTAAAAGTTTTAGATCTCTATAATGTACCTCAGAGCCAAACGAACGTAACTGCCAAAAACTAAATTTTACAGGAGGAGCGAAAAACAAAATTATGAGCAATAAAGGGGAATGGAGTTGCTACTATTTGGCTCTCAATATCTTGGTTTCTAATGAAGTTATGGATTTAATATTAATTGGTTCTATAGAGGTCAAGAAGTTAGTAAAGAATATGAAAAAAACAAAAAAATATGAAATTTGGAGTTACGTTCCTTTGGCTCTGGGGTACAGAATTATGCAGTTGATATATCAAATTTAAAAAAAATTGTTGCAACACATCTTCAAATCATTTCAGATTTGAAGCAGCTGAATGATATTGACATTTAGTAGATGTTGTATTTTTGTATATATTTCCATTTTCAAGGAAATCACAAAAAAACAAACACTACACAATGATGAACTACAAAACAGATGGTTTGGTTGACAAAAATAGAGTTTTGCATTAGAAATTTACAACCTTCAGTATTTTGCAACCAAGTAGCTAATTTCATGTGTGATATTAATGTCCAGGAAGAAAATCAATACCATCAGAAAACCATTGATACGAACGCCAGAATGACCAACATAACCATATGCTGTCCACAGACAAAAAGCGCTAAAGAATAGCAAAGAAGAAAAATGAAAACTAACAAAAGACTACTGATATTATTCCAACAGATTTTCTAACTGTTTGGGCCCCCTAAGCATCTAGGCCCCCTGTACTGTGGAGCTTTGCAGTGCACAGATTCGGTTTTCCAGAGAACTGGTAGAGAAAGCTTATCTGGCATACATTCACAGATTTCACCCCAAGTATCAAGTCACTGAACTGTATGTTCCAAAAGTTATGTACACGGTGCACGACTTAACTTACTGGTACACTGTATAATAAAGTGACAAAAGATAGATTTACGTCACACAGTAGCGAAGCTCCGACCAATCTCACCTGGCAGCCCGCTTCTCTCGCTTGCCCTCACTTCCCGAGTCAATGCACGTGCCATTGCCTACTTTCCTACATCTATCATGGCTATGTACTTGCTCAATGCTAACACTGCAGTTCATTATTGTACCCATACCCATAAAAAATATACAAGATCACAGCAATATGAAAATGACCCCTGCACCATATAAAAAATACACAGAATTTAAAAAAATAGGGAAATGGCCCTTGCACTATATAAAAAATACACTGAATAAAAATATTACACAAATGACCCTTGCACCATATCAAAAATAGACAAAATAATTTAAAAATTACAAAAATGACCCTTGCACCATATCAAAAATACACAAAATAAAAAATAAAAATATATTACGAAAATGACCCTTGCAACATACTCCCACCCTAAACCCCTCCTTCTCAGGTGGGCCCCGTTAGAGAGTTGGTGGGAAGAGCCTAGTGCACGACCTAAAACTATTAAAATGATGGAATGATAATTCTTTCACACTGGCCGTGTGTAGGCTAAGATGGACACGTGAAGTCAGAATGAAAAATTCAATGCCATAGCCAGGATTTGAACCAGGATCTTCGGCTCTCCGTGCCGATGCTCTAACCAACTGAGCTACCACACGGCCAGTGTGAAAGAATTATCATTCCACTGTGACCTACTAGTGGTTTACTATAAAGCCCGGGTCTTTAAGCACTTACAGCTTGTAAGTCGCCACTTGGTTCGTATCTCATATTGAGAACACCTGGTGGTATTCTGGGATTGTGAGTCAGTTGGAGAATTTAATGTTGTACCGGCACGTTGCCATGGTAGCTCAGTTGGTAAGAGCATCGGCACAGAGAGCCAAAGATCCTGGTTCAAATCCCCCCCTATTAAAATGATGTTAAAGATTACTTTGTATGCTTACTCACAAGCTAATGACACATTTAAATGCTTTTTTTTTTTTAATTTGTATTTCATCACATTCTACTCCACAGAGTAGCAGAGAATACACATTCTTACACGAGTGTACTTACATTAATGCTTATTTATATTGACCGTACTTAAATCAACATTCCACACTTTGTCCTGACTGCTATTTCACTGATCACTCTTCAAAGAAATAGGTCAACTACCGTAGAACTTCGCTCATGATAAAAAAAATTCTTCTTTCAACCACTGCACTTTTACACACACACACTTTCAACTGGATTTACAACTCAAATGCATTTCTCTTTTTGCAGTAGAACTCGATTTAACTGAACCTCAATTTAATATTTTCCTCTGATATAGGATTGCCTAAGAGAAATAAATATGGAAGCAATTGAGAAAGTAAAGGCAGCCTACCAGAAAAAAGCACTATGCACCTCAATGACCACCCCCTCCAGACTAGTATACACAATGAAGCATATGCAAAAAAAAAAACCGAAGGCAGTATGCTATCCCTATCATACTGCGATTTGGAAAAAAACATACTTACAACAAAATTATTACCGGTATCTCTATATATATAAAAGGCTTTGTCCTGACTGACTGACAGGAATCAACGTACAGCCTAAACTATAACAGGTAGAGACTTGGAATTTTGACAGTACCTTCGTTTCATAATGTAGGTGCTCACTAAGAAAGGACTTTGAAAAATTCTGATTTTAAATGCCAAAAATCAAATGTTTTTGAGAATACTTAATCCCTTCTTACACAGAATTATTGAATCCGAATCACATTTGACATTAAAATATATTGTTGCCAGCGGGTTTCAGATGGGTTTGGAATTAAATTAAATGGAAGTTTGACAATTACAGTTGGCTTTGTCTATTTTTGTCATACCTTGGAAATTAAACTTTCATGATCGCTTGAATGTTGTAAGCCCTAATATGGTCAAACATTGTTTTATTTGGACGAAACTCACTATACAGGGGTTTTCTGGACCAAGGAACTCGAATCTGAGGTCACTTTTACCAGGCGATGCTATCTAATCGTGGTATGTAGTCCACGTGATTTAGGTGTTAATAAATATAATGACTTAACTATTATGCACTTAATTTTTAATTTTTGAAATAATTATCGCGGGCGAAGCCGCGGGCACATGCTAGTGGTGATATACAGGAAATTATTTATTAAAAGAGCCTCGTCCGTGTCAAAATATGCTCCACCACGGCTGTGCTATGTAATGTCAAGGGAAACCTTCTATATCAAAGATCTGACACAACAACTACTGCTGCAGTCTACTGCTCAGTAAGAGAATCTGTTACAGGAACTCCGAATGAAGAGGTCCCAAATATGGAGCGACTCCTATACAACAGAGGCCATGCTGTCAGACAAATGGAAGGGCCCATGCTACGAACTCAGACACACCATCATGCACTTTGCAGTGCATGGTTTCCATTTCAAGATCTGCAAAACGAAAGGCTACCACGAACCCAGTGTACAGTGCCTAAGCAAATTGTGCGAAGGTGCCTGTGAAAGATACCACGCCATCTCATGCAGCCGAATAGTGGAGTCACTAACTAGTTTCTGCAGTGAATAAACACCCATGGAATAAACACATCAAACAATGCATATTTTGCGCTTTTCTAACTATTAAATATATACAGGAAATTATTCTATACACGAGGCGGTGCTTTTAATTAACTTCCTCCATGAGTAACCAAGCTTTATAGATGATCTCCAAACAAGAGAGCAAAAGTCATAAAAATCTTCTACTGTCAATTGACAAACTTTTATTTATTTCAATGGAAATATTTTAAAAGTATTTAAGAACTATTTAAACTGTATAAAACTTTCAACAGTTTATTACTGAGAAATTTGAAAAAGCATTGGTCCTAACGGTTGCAGCCCTTAAGACAGCAACAAAGGCAATCACAAGTTACTGGGCACAGGCTTCCAACTGGTAATGGCTACCAGTAAAACAACTACACGAATGGATGAATCATCATAAAAAGAATTTATACTATGACTCTAACAGATATAGGGTCTACTCTTTGCTGTAAAGGAATGTTAATTTTTTTAAGATCCACTGACTTTCGTGACGGTATGGTATGTGACCACAGTAACCAGTGCCAATATGTCATTGAGCCTTTGAAACCAGTGGTGGTATATACTACCCAAGGAAACAAAATGGAAGACCTTAGGAATGACTTCCAGCTACCAACAACTACCGCACGGGAGTGAAATCTTCAGAAAAGGGAGAAAATGAACATATAGAAAGAATTCTACTCATCTGACAGAATGTTGTACAGACTGCAATTGATTTGACAATTGAAATGCATTACTAAAAACTGATACTTTGAAAGCTCAAAAAACGCACGTTTTCTGCATGTTTTTCACTCATAACTTGTAAACGAAAGGGAAAATAGTTTGAGGAAACTCGTCAACTTGAGTTGGATTGATTAAGACTATTCCATGAATAAAAACATAATGGATTATACAAATAATAATTTTTGTGGTTTATTATATAAAAACAAAACTAACAGCTACGAGATCATGGCATTCTATGAATCGATTCGAATTACCATAGTGTGACCAGTGCTATCAATGGTGCCAGTAAGACATAGTTAACTTAATTCAGGTAAGCTAACAGCAGAACAGAAAAAAAGCACACAAACTGACTTGCACCAAATCAAAACTGTGTTTTAACCAATGTACATTTATATTATTTCAATTTCTAAACAAGTTACTGTATGTTGTTTTCGTGCTGCTTAGTGGGCAACATGTGACATAATATGCTTGCTGCTTCCATGTCCAGTAACGAGCTGACCATTTTATCAGGTAAAATCCCTTCCTCGTATTAATAGCAAGCATTTTATAAGATAAACGATCGTGACTGGTCTATATCCCAGGAATTTAAGATAAACGATCGTGATTGGTCTATATCCAAGGAATTGTCAAACATTCAACGTTATTGGTCAATATCAAACACGCGGCATATGAGTGGAATAGTCACCAATAACTCATTCTATTGCAGGAGTTTGTCAGCCTTTGTTGTATATTTGCAGAGGGGAATGCTTCTGAGCTAAGAATACTGCCAAATTAGTGGGAACCTTGTTAAAGCTTACAAACATAGTGCTTGTATTTCAAGTGAAACATGGAACTTAGCAAAGAAGACAACGCTTTCCTATCACGAAGTAGAAAATACTGGAAATGGCTATACCACAATTTAGCAAATGCCACAATATTTCATGCTAGCTAGTTTAATTGTATATACGGTAAAACCTCGTTAACATGAACTCGCTTACGACAAACACTCTGTTAACAAGAACAAAGATTTGGTCCCGGCAAAGATGTATTGTTTCTTATGAAAGTTTTGTTGGTTAACGCAAATTTCGGTCACCACGAACTGCGAACTGTTTTTCTGTCCCTTGAATCTTGAAATGTCATTTAACACAAACTTCCAAAGCTTTTCAAATTGCTATTTCCTGTTATTCCTTTGCTAGGCATGCAAGAAATGAAGTTAAATGTAAACGAGTAAAATGGCTACGAGTAATTGAATTAGCATTAATGCTAGCTGGTGCAACAATCAGGAGCATCGTGTCGCCAACAATCGGGTTATAACGTCTCTTATTTTATTTTTCTGTTCATTCAAACATAACCAGTACGATTTCATCATACGCTGCATTAAAACTTGTAACCCACCCGCCAGGAAGTGTTTGCCGCCATAGCCACTTTAGAATGTTTTGCTGCAACATCCGAATCATCTGCTGGGTTTACTGAAGCTGTGAATACAGTTGGCTGTGAAGTTTCCAGGTACTTTTGTTCCCATCAGCGACAGCGCAACTTACTTGAATTTTTTAACAGGAAATGAACTTTTTTTTGGTAGGCCTATTTACATAGCCTACTTTTGCATGTAACAGTATTTTCTACGATAGTGTATACCGTAAATGGTTTATTAAAAAGAATTAGTCCCCAGTTAGCACGAAATTTTTTAACACGAACTCTCATTTTTCGGTCCCTTGGAATTCGTGTTAACGAGGTTTTACTTTATGTGTGTTTCGAATGCCAACTCCAATGCTCTGACACATTTGGGGAATCAAACCAGAGCTGCCGGGTTGGAAGGCAGACTTGCTGCCAACTACGCCAGGGTGGTGGACTTAACTGTAATTATAGTTTGTAAATAAAGCATGGTTCAATTTCTGCATAAACTACGTTTTAGTTCTTAAAAATATCAAAACCCCCATTTAGAGTAAAATATTCCGGATCCCCAGAAAAATGTTAAAACAAGATTCTACTGAATGAATTTTAATAGAATTTTATATTTATTATCTGAAACGGGGACAATAACTGTTGATAATACTAAACACTTTTTTATAACACAAAAACTAATAAACTGTTTCACTTTGAAACCCCTAAGGCTGTTAACGAATTAACTTAGATTTGTCCCAAATATTACCTCTCACTCTTCTTTTCGGATCCCCAACCTGTGTTGAAATTCTTCAAGCATTGGTGATTTTCTTATGTGCCTTCTTCAAGTGGTGATAATTTGGCAGAACTTTAGTTAAGAAATCTAACTGCAATGTTTGTGCCTGAAACAAATTATAATAATATAAACCTTTAAAAGTCGTAAACAAATTTCAATGGAAATTACTTAAATATTACTGTCTCCTTTATAACATTTATTGGCGAGGGAAGCAACAACAACAAAATTTAATAATTCTAGTCGTCCTGTATTGTAAAAAACTACTACAGTTGACTCCCTTTAGTCCAGCCTCAGATGGCTCGGCCAACAGATGGTCCGGCCAACTTCTTGGATTGAGCCATCTGCATGCGGAAGGGTTTCTCACAGCACTAATCAACTATAATAAACATACAAGTAAGAATCAGCTTGAAAAATTTTATGTCATAACCGGGATTTGAACACGGATCTTCAGCTTAACGCGCCGATGCTCTACCATTGAGCTACCATGACAACATGCCAGTACGACATCAAATTCCTCAACTGATTCAGAAGACAAGGCAGACCACGGGAGGTTTCTCCGTTGAGAACACACATCCAATGGCGTCCTACATTTGTAGGTACTTTGAAGCCAAGTTATTATTTATATACTATTAATTAAGTGGAGGGAAAGGAAATGACATTAAATCCATGTCTGGGATATTAATACAAGTAAGAATCAGCTTGTGGTCAGCTTGTGGTCTGCCTTGTCTTCTGAATCAGTTGAGGAATTTGATGTCATACTGGCATGTTGTCATGGTAGCTCAATGGTAGAGCATCAGCGCGTTAAGCTGAAGATCCGTGTTCAAATCCCGGTTATGACATAAAATTTTTCAAGCTGATTCTTACTTGTATTAATATCCCAGACATGGATTTAATGTCTATTTCCTTTCCCTCCACTTAATTAATAGTATATAAATAATAACTTGGCTTCAAAGTACCTACAAATGTAGGACGCCATTGGATGTGTGTTCTCAACGGAGAAACCTCCTGTGGTCTGCCTTGTCTTCTGAATCAGTTGAGGAATTTGATGTCATACTGGCATGTTGTCATGGTAGCTCAATGGTAGAGCATCAGCGCGTTAAGCTGAAGATCCGTGTTCAAATCCCGGTTATGACATAAAATTTTTCAAGCTGATTCTTACTTGTAGAATAAACATGTCAGTTTAGTTTCCAGTCTTAATTGTAAACAGATCATATCAGTTCATGAAGAAGTGGCATGATTATGCTTTAAAAAAAAACAGGTCAACTAAAGAAGCAGAAGAAAATAACAGATTTCTTTTTTTTTGAAATTGAAATTGTATTATTGTATTTTAATTTTCGGGTAAGTACGCTTTAAAAATCGACAAAACCATTTTAAAAGTTGATTTTTGCTTTAATAGGTCATACTTTACATATTTAAAAGACCGCTGGATGATCCGGCCATTTTTTAATCCGGTCGAGGGTTTGGTCCCGGGGTGGTCGGATTAGAGGGAGCCTACTGTAGGTGCCCATGGCTTCGCCCATGATAATTAATTTACAAATTAAAAATTAAGAGTATAATAACTATTAAAGCACTATATTTATTAACACTTGCACGCGAATCATCCATAAACTAAACCATTAATAATTTATTAATGAAACAGCTAAAATTCCTGCTTTAGAGTACATTCCACCGTCTGGGAAAACTATCTCAGATTCGATTATGCAGTTCCAAAGCTAACTGTGAACACATAATACGTATTGTTTCTCAACTGTTTGTTGACAGACGAATATGATGTGAATTTTATTTGATCAATTCAGGGTAATTTTCAGAAATTATATAATGTTTCAAGGGAAGGAATGGTTTGTTTGGATTTTTATTATCAGGATATTTCAAGAGTTAAACATTCAATATTTTACAGCTGGTGCCCCCGGCTTCGCCCGCCATTATTAATTGACTCCAGGATTTTTAAGAAATTTACACTGGTAGTTTATTAAAAATGTTTGGGGTTCAGAGCTATGAAAATTGCAAGTAAAAGTAAAATTAGAATATTTGTTCATTTCACTTAGGCTTTATATAATAAAGAAACGGTTTTCCTAATTTTGTACTCTTCGTGAAAGTTTACACTGCCAGAGACGAACATCACCGAGTATACCCGATGTTTCACGAAGCGGGCAAGTGAGTGAGCATGGTATTTAGGGCCGTTGAATTGTATAAGAGTAGATGTTGTATTATTGTTTCTCGGGCTTCTATCCAGGTGAGTTGGAGGTTTGGTTCCCAGCTTTTGGCAGCTATTTCCGGCCCCCATCTTCTGGGAGAAGTGAGCTGGATTGGAAAAACTGCTTCATATGTAAGAAAAGACTGGATGTACTAGAATGGATGGGGGCCAATAGGAAAATTAGAAAATGGAATAATTAAATGGAGAGTTCTGATCGATCGGGAATTTACCTGGGAGTAAGAGTTGCCAACATTGGCTTCCAGGCCTGGCTACGTTGTAGACAACTATCCCTATTGAAGTTTCGGCTATATGGATCTGGATTTCCAAGGCCTCTGCAACAATGCTGTCCGAGTAAAATCTCTGCCTTCCTAGGATTCTGGTCTGGACAGATTGAATTTTGTGGCCAGTGTCCCAATTCACCTCACTTCTCCCAGAAGATGGCAGCGGAGATAGCTGCCGAAAGCTTGGAACCAAACCTCCAACTCACCATTTTGGAAGCCCGAGAAACAATAATACATTCTCAACGCCGGGAAAGCCTCAAGTCGCACCTTAAAAATTTTGATCTCAGTAATAATGCTTGATGAAGCGAAGTGGGGATTATACGGCCAGCTGGTTGCCAGCTAGGAAGTGGGGAATGGGGTACTTTGTGTATTTCTGCAAAAACTCATGAAAGAAGGTCAGATTTTGAAATTGTGGGCTGGCAGGCTTGTTTGCTCAACATACTCCAAGCCATGGATGCATTGGAAAGCTGTTTGTTAGCACAGTATATTATGGCTACTTATGTATCAAGTATGCATAATAACGCTTTAGCGGACGAATCTAGTATAGCGGCTGAGGCATAAGCCGAGGCTCAAATACTGGATGAGTCCAATAAAGTTTTTGGGCATGTGGTGCATACAATATTTTTTAGTAAAAGCTCTCTAAATTATATGAAATTAAACAAAAATACCGTATTAGTTATAATGAAAGGCATATAAGAAATTAACAACGATGAAGAATATGAAGACTTTTAAGGAAATGGGGAACTTTTTATACATTGTTAAAAGAAAATGGGAGAAACGAATCCAGGTAGAATTAGGTGAGCAAGTGTGTTGATCCTTTTGCTTTAAATGTAAGTAAGGCACAGACAGCAAGACAGTGATGCCATAATTTGTAAGTTCTCAAGGCTTTTATGTTAATATTAGTTTGTAATGGTAGGAGGTACACCCTGGTGAAAACCTTTGTAACACCAAGGGTGTAAATATTACAACACAAGTCTAAATTACATTACATTTAAGTGAAGGTTATGTATGTTAAATCTCAATCTCAAGTAGGCCTATTAATACATAATTATTAATATTATTGTTGTTAGTTTCTCCTCCGCTTTCTAAACTTTTAAGACTCTGCACAACAGTAATTCTTTTTGCTGGCATAAACAGGCCTAACATCATGCATACTCATAGCCTGTGCTACTTATAAAACAAGTATGTTGTACAACTTACAGGTGGCCTATCAGCTTGTCTTCTGCGTGAACATTTGCTGCCATAAATTACTGTGTTCTCAGGGACCACTTCTGCACAAGTCAACTGACATGCAGCTCCAATAAAGCAGCCATTCGTCAGTTCTACTTCCCGCCCAACATAAGCTGAAAAATAATAAATCAGCATATCAATACAGTCAAACCTTAAGAGCGCTAATTTTATTTTCAAACCAAAAACTATCAAAATCATGTCAGAAATTCAAATTATAAAAGATAATTCCCGGATATTTCCAAATGCTTCTGAGTTAATACAAAAATTCAGCCAACTTGCTCACGTCAAAAGCAATTTCTACTATTAAATTTTATTTTTTGTTGCAGAATATAAACTAAAACTGAATAAAATGGCAGTTTCCCAAAACTGAATCACGGAATTCTGGTTGACAATGGTGATCTCGCGACCAGAAATTTTGCACCCGCAATAAAGCCTAAATTTTAGGAAAAAATAGACCAAATATTCCTCTCCAGATTATGAAATTGTCTTAAAATTTAAATGAGTTTCTTCTATTGTGTTAGAATTCATGGAGAAAAGTGCACTTCTAAAAAAAGTCCTTCTTTCAACTATTGTTCCCCTCTCAACACTTTTATTAAGGCTAGTTTACACGACGAAATTAGGTTTCGTAACTGAGTTTCGCAACTGTTTTTTACTTGAATGCGCAAGCGCTAGATGTACTGGTGACAATGAGTTATGACACTACGCAGTTTCGGCCGATTCCAACTTTTCACGAAACTATAATAGTAATTTTGAAATTATACGCTTATTTAGCTTGTTCGCATTTCGTAAAATGAAATGGAGAAGTAAGGAAATTGTGAAATCCCTGTATTCATATGTGTTTCAAACATTTAAGTTATATGGGCTTAACAACTTAAACTTCAGAAATAACATGAAATGTGCGGTTGCAGTGGAAAGAAAATGTGTGTAATTAGTTTCATGAAAGTGGTTACGAAACCTAGTGTCATCGTGTAAACTAGCCTTTAGTTGTAGGAATTTGGTACTTACATTTGGCCTCCAATATATTGTTGTCTCCGATCTTCATGGCTTCAGAGCAGCAGTCGACTTCGAAGACGTTGTTAGCACCAATGATCATGACAGGGGTAGCACCAGTCTGTGATTCACCAGGCGGAGCTCTGGAAGTGCAATGATATTCATCAAGGCTATTACCAGAGCTCGGTTTCTTATTTATTTTCAGACTCCTAAACATACGCAGAAATGTTATCTTTCATAAGACATTCCTTAGTAAGTAATTTTAACTTTATTTCATAACTAGTAGTTCCCCATGGCTTCGCCCGCAATAATTATTTGGAAAATTAAAAATTAAGAGCAAAATAATTAAAACATTATATTGTTTAGCACTTGCATGCAAAATATTCATAGACCGAAACTAAACGATTAATAATTAACGAAACAGCTAAAAATCCGGCTTTGAAGTGAATTTCACAATTAGAAAGCGTAGCATGGGAAAAATAACCTCCAGATCGATTCATTAAGCAGAGCTTACAGAAAAACAAAGGTCTAAGTTTGACAAGCATACCGGTATGTGAAGGAATTTGTGGGTAGTGTTATTTGTCAATGCTAACTGTATTGCAATTTGCAAAGCCGTAAATGATCATTGTAAAACAATAGTTGCCATAAGAACTGATGTGCATTTGATAAATTCTTTCTAATATATTACCATAAATAGGTGCTAAATTGGGCTTTACTCTGGTACCAGTAAACCAATTTGTTCCAAAATAAATAGGCTTTGTTCCATGGACGTTATATATGCGTATTCAAAGTTTCAGGAAAATCCGATAAAGCGTACTTGAGTTATCGCAAGTACAGACACACAGATAGACGGACAAACATTTTCCAGTCCACCACACAATCTCACAAAGTATCATTTTGGCACTTAATAAACACTTTTTGCTCTATTAACTGAGTTGACCACCAGCTGAGGATGGTTGAACCTTCCTGCTACTTTCTGAACTGATACAGGAATAAAACAAATGTAGGCCTATGTGAAAATGTTTGTAGGTAGGTAGCATAACTACGCTTCAAAGTGAGCTAATCACCGATTCATTCAGACAAATGTAGTTTTAAATAGTGTAATAATCTGGATGAATATGAACTCATATCCATTAGAGAATTATTAAAGAAGAACTTTGTTGGAAAAAGAGCTGAAAGACCATTCTAACCTGTTAATAATGCGTGACTGTTCTTCAATTATGTTACATTCTCCTATGATGATCGGGCCGGCTTCAGCTACGATGGATGCTCGAGGATGGACAACTGTCATACTCCCAATCGTAATATCTCCTCGTAACTCACACTCGTTGCACACCATCGCTCCTGGTGCGATCTTGATACTGTAACACATCAATCAAGTAGCCTAATGTCATATAAACTTAATGGTGAGAGGAGTGGATGTCTTGGTAACATATGTAGGGACTAGAGATTTTAAGTCTGAGATGTTTTAGCATAAAAGCAGTCTTCTGTGTCATGAAATTAATACTGATATACTCCGTGAACTAGAAAACCCATAACAGTAATTTTTTTGGAAACTACAATACTGAAATTTTTTAGACAAAAATATTTATAACTAGGGTTCGGATGTTTATGACCTAAAAAACTGGAAAATATGACTCCAAATATGCCCTTAAAAATTACGAAATATGACCCAAATATCCTAAATATGACCTAATAAAATAACGTAATTCAAAAAAAGTAATGTTCCAATTTAAAAATTTAAAGACACTAAAATTTTACATCACATTTTTCAATCAGATAATCACTTTTTAACAATTTTGGTGATTTACAGTTTTACTTGTAATGAACTCCTATTTTAAAGAATTTTCTCCTGTTTGCTTGCTTCCTCAGCTCCAAATACTTATACTATTTTGTAGACCTTGCGTGGCCCTATAAAATATGAAAAATTGCATTGATTTTATTATAAGCTATCTATTAACTTGGCATAAACATTAAATTAATAAAATAAATTCCAAATTTAACTCTACCGTATAGTACATACACTGTAAAATTGTGCTCCTTTACCGATTTTATAACTGAAATATGATGTTAAATTACAAATATGCCCAAAATATGACCAAGATCACAAAAGTGAGCAAAATATGACTTTATATGCAAAATAAAAATGGGCCGAATAGGATAACAAGCGTGCAATTCGTGTTTAATTTGTGTTTGCGGTGAGAATGGAGGTCACGATAAAAATAAGACATGTCATAAACATCCGAACCCTAAACTTATTTATAACCAAAGTACATGTGAACTTTCACTTTCTAGTTTGATTTTATCGATCATTCGTAACAGGAAGGAGTGTATGACTTGATTCAAATAGGAGTAAAGGTCAAACACAGTACTAGTACCACTAGATGGGGCATTTCAAAACAAACAATTTTCATAGGGTATATTTTTATTGATCACTAGCAGGTGATAAATTTTACATTGGAGAAACAGGTATATCATTTAAAATTAGACTACGGGAGCACGCGAGGAACATTAGATGTGGAAACACCTCTACTGGTCTTAGCCAACACTTGATCAAGGATAATCATCATATGGGTGTCTTGAAGATTTTAAAGATCTAAGACGATACCATTAGGAGGAAAGTGTGCAAAGCGGGGAATATCAGGTGCAACCAAGATAACGTTTTGAACAGGTTTGACGGTGACCTGGGTGACGAGTGGTTGGGGGTCATCAAGAGAATAAAAAAGGCTAAACATGTTCCACACATTTCACTTCCACCAATGGATGTTATAGAGGAATCCCCATATGGGAAATCGACCTGGCAATCACCCCGATAGGGCTGCAGAAAAGTATTGACTCAGTCAGCAAGTTTTGTAGAGCATGGAATTTAAAAATTAATATTCTGAAAACTAATATTCTTGTGTGTAAGAACGGCAATAAGCACAGCAAAAAGGAAATATGGAGGTTAGATGACAAAGTAATTAATATTGTGAATACTGCTAAATATTTGGGGTTAACCCTCAACAATAAAGGAACGTGGGATTCACAGACAAAAGCAGCATGGAATTGTGGCAAAGTAGCCTTGGGTGCAATAAATAATTGCTTAAACAAAATACCTGACTTAAGAGTTAAAATGTTAAATAGGATATTCAAAGCCTTAGTAGAGTCCAAAGTTCTTTATGGAATTGAAGTTTGGGGGGGAGGCAATCCTGGAAATATTTAGATATGGTAAGGGCCAGGGTTTGCAAGCAGGTACTGGGCATCCCCAGATTCACCTCAAATGAGGCGGCGAGATATGAACTAGGTTATGACAGCACCATGGGCACAATCTTAGGTAAGATCTTAAGGTTCTTTAGATACATATATGAGAAAGACAACGATGATGTAACTAAAATATGTTTTCAATCTCTCCTATTGGACAATGGTAATAGGAGCAGAGTTCACGATATTAAGAAACTATTGGACGAAATAGGACTAAAATGGATTTGGAACTCAGTTCTGAACCCTGAGAAAAACATAATAACGCTCACCAAGATCGTTAGTAGAAGGTGCAACGATATTCAGAGACAAAACCATGCAGCTATAATGAGGGAGAAAAGATCCCTAGTGTTCTATATTAAAATGAAAGAAATGTGGGGATTGGAAAAGTACGTCTCAGGTTGCTCCAAGAAACAAAGAATGGGTTTAGCATGGTGGCGGGTTGGGGTATGGAAACTTAGGGGCATAAGAAGGAATTTTGAGAAAGGACGATGTCCTTTATGTTTAAATAGAGAAGACGCTGAGCACATAATTTTAAAATGTCCAGAAACTGAAACGATCAGACTAATATTTTTGAATAGAAAATTCCTAGGAATTAACGTAGAAATAGCATATAAGAAATTAACAACTACGAAGAATATGAAAACTTTGAAGGAAATGGGGAACTTTTTAAACATTGTTAAAATAAAATGGGGAAAAACGAATCCTAGAATTAAGTGAGCAAGTGTATTAATTCCTCTTTTGCTTTGTTCACAATTAAGGCAAATACAGGAATACCATAATTTATAGGTACTCAAGGCTTTTATGTTAATATTAGTGTGTAATGGTAGGAGGTACATCCTATGGCGAAAAACCTCTGTAACGCCAAGGGTGTTAATATTACGACACAAGAATAAACTATATCATATCATATGGGAAATCGACCTATTCACTTTATTTTTCAAGTTTCCCCATAAATAATATTCACATGCTGTTAGAAGAACTTAAAGACAATATCACAGAGGCCTATCACAAGAGAAATTAACTCTGTCTCGGAAGCTGAACTTATGTGCATGAAACAAAATTTCCTAAAAAGGTGCCAGTGTTGTGTGGATGCAAGAGAACATTTCCAACATCTCTTGTGATGAGCTACGTGTTCATTTTCATTGTAATTTTAACTGTAAATGTGAGAACCTGAATCATTACACCGATCGTGGCTTTATTAGCGTAGATATTTCACCCGATCGCTCGGGAGTTGGAGCTGTGTCCGCCGTGCCGCAGAAACCCGCATCATTGGCCAACTCTTGCATGGGACTCACTGTAGTTATTATTTCTTACATTTATGAAGATATATGCATTTGTTTTGAAGGGTCTATGTAATGGTACCAATACCCTGTTTGATACCGATTACCATTTGAAATTTGACAGGCCTATGCTGTTGACTAGCCTACACTTCCTGTTAAAATTAATGAAATTAAGCTCATATGTGCTTTGGATATAGGCCTAAATACAGTTTCAAAAATTATAATGTTGTAGTTTCTGAAATAAATCACCATTAACTTACTAGTGGTCTGATTCACCCAGTATAATATTGTAACAAGGGCTTGTCGGGGTTCAAAATGAGAACACCGAGTTTATAATTGAAGGATGGAGGTTTCTTTATTTCCTACAACAATTGTCGATACAGCCAGAAAACTCCAGACTACTTGCCAGTTCACTGTCCTGTTCAGCGCTCACTCTCACTGTGCTCAGTCCTAATTACAGCACTGTTCCAGTCCAATCCAGATCATCCCACGTCGCGCCGGTCAACTCCACAGTCCTCGCTGCCGCTGTGCGATCCACCCGTCGCGCCGAGTTCCACGGGACGGCACTGCCTCAGCCCAGATCAGCTCACCAGCTCTTCCGTTCACCCTTCCCTCCGGTCACTAGTTCCCCGTTGACTAGCTATTCCGCTCTCGGGTCCCTCCGGTCACTGGCTCCTCAGCTTCCCAAGACACACTCACTTGAGGCCGCGCTGATCAGTCCTCTCCGTCCAGCTCACCCTCTGACGCTGACACTCGCCGCTACTCACGGACTGCCTCTCTGACTGTTCCCTCGTTGACCCTCCGGCTCTTCACGGACTGCCTCTCCTCTGATGTACTGACTCTTCACTGTACTGAACTCTCCTTGACTGACTGACTCGCTCGGCTGCTCGCACTCCTTATATAGCCTTAACGAAAGTTCCAGAGTCGAGATCTGGAAAGCTCCGCCCGCGCATGGTCTAGAATGTCCGTGCGGTGCGCCGTCAAGCCCTTAGCGCATGGCTCCACCTCTGGCCCCTCCCACGAGCGCACGCCGTCACTCACCGCGCCGTGCCAGGGAGTAGGCCGCACCCGTCGGCACGCGGCTCCAATAGCCGTGCTGTGGTCACGCCCACTGGCGCTCGTCTGCCGTCCATCCACTAGGGGAGCTCGATCCTTCTAGACTCCGTCGTTCTAGTTCTTTCTGGCTTACTCCTCCTTCTATCAGGCTCTAGGCTTTTCTGGCTTTGTCACAATATGTAGTCTTATTCCTATATTTAGCAGCATCACTAGGCTTAACTGACTGGCATTAATAATAACTTTTAACTTAAATATTAAATGATTTTAGCCATGCATATGAAGACAAACTGTAGACTGACTGTTACTGATCTGAAGCAAGAATTGTCTATCTGTGCCCAAGATTGCAGCTTCAATTCTGACCCAGGTTGATGGCTCTTATGTGTACATAAATGTGATAGGCCCATGTCTGTAGATTTACAGGCTTCTAAAAGACATCCTGAGAGACAATATTCTAAAACTCCGTGGCGCTACATCCCTGGAGGGACTTGGCCTACCACCCGACCGCTGCATCATCTCCCGTAGGCAGATGGCAGGATTGGGGGGCATGTGGTCAGCATGCCGACACCCACGGCCGTTAATGGTGGTTTTCTTGACCGGAGACAATATTCTGGCACACCGGAATCACAGGCTCACACTGCAATATATTCCTGTTGTTATATAAACATAAAACCAACCAACAGCAAGAATAAAGTCCATTAGGTTACTGTTAATACATCCCACATGCCCAGTAAAACCAATCCTCTAATAATCCCCTTTGTTTGTGAACAAACCCAATTACTCTAAACTAACCTTCCACATAAAGAATTCAGTACCAGTATGTTCATAGTACTGGTAACGCATAGTACCGTGCATATCAGTGTCGCAGTGGTGTAGGAACGCAATAGAATGGAGTCAGAAACCCACTGATGAAGGTGGGATGAAGGTCTCTAAGCTGTTAGAGACCTATTTGATTTAGACTTTTCAAAGGTTCTATAGAAACGTTTTTATTTAGACATGATTTGAATGACCTGCACTTCTTCTAAAGCCAATAGCGAAGGAAATGAGCTTCAATCATTGTTATCAACATACATTTTCTGCCAAGACTCGGGAGTATCTGTTAAGTTTTGTGTGCTAAATGTGTCAAACTTGCTTGTTCTTAAGTCTGAACTAATAGGAAATGACTTAAGCTCTAAGTCAATATCACCAACATTGTATAGGACCTGCCTAGCAGCGCAATTTAAGTGCTAGGAATGCCGCACAACATATCTAGTAGGCAGAAGGTAAAACGGGGAAAAAATTAATTAATCTATTTCTCCTTTCTTCTCTTCTCGTCTTCCTTTTCCTGCCTTTTTCTCACCTCCTCGACACCTTCCTACCTATCTGGGGACCTATTCCTAACTGTAATTTTAAGCATCGACCAGTATACGAACCCGGTACCACTAGCGGTAGTGATTGCTGAGCAGTGAAGGGAAAATTCATCTATTTGAGTTTAGAGAGCTTCAATACATGAGAAATAGCCATTTTGGTGCGGTATAACTAATGGTGACAGTGAGCTGCATTACCGGCAATGAGCAGCATGTGAGAGGGGCTAAGGTAGGGAAAGTGAAACATCGCCATGCCCAACGTGCAGCGGAGACTGGAGTGAGAGCCAAGCTATAGCAGATTCTTAATGAAATATGTGTGATTTTAGAAGTTTTATGAACAGAAGCTCATTTTAAAGTTTGGGGATCTCTTCATTGGGACGTTACCATTTGCAGTTTGAGACTGCACAAGCCACGTCATTGGCTGATTTCACCCATATGCTGCCAGGGGATTTAGTGAATCTATGCAAACTGTAACGTAGCCTATAAAATAATGGTATAAGTGCACTTCAGCTAAGTATTTCGCAATTCTGTTTTTCCCCCTTGTAAATAGCATATATTTATCATATTTTCAGTAGTCTGTTCGCGTAATGGACACCCGCATAATGTACTGAAGACATCCCATCCTTGACCAGCTGAATACTAATGCTATTCATGTTAGCCAGATATAATCTAGAACGTGGCACTGGAACTGTTAAAATTGTCATTTATAATCTTGACACTAGCACATATGCAGGCCATGTTTAAATGCATTTGGGGGTATACTTGCACTTGAAATATACCTTCTTCCTGAGCCACTTGACATCCTGGTATTCTTGTGATATTATCGTACGAAGGAACCAAAGACGTTCTGGAAGGAACAGCAATTTATTTTGACGTGACGTGAAATTGACAGCGAACCGGCGCCATCTTTCTTTCACATCAAAATCGTTGGCACCACTGTTAATTAGCACGACTACCAACAGACAAGAGAATCAAGAGCGGGTAGTTCAAATACCGTATATTTTCATATTGTATTGTTAATTTTTTATCATTATTATTTGAGAGACTTGCTATTAGGAATTTAAGTGAGTGGCTGTGTAAATATCTCGGCATCCCAATATCTCTTTTACATTTTTCCTAAATGGTTCATTTTTGGCACACAATTCTCGCAAAATATCTCAAACTACAGTTTCATTGAAAAAAAAAATAGTTTTTGAGTTATGCAATTTCGAGGGATAAAGACAAATCTTCGACGTCTCCTCCTTTCAAAGTTATTTATAATTCATACATAATGTTTAACACATCTTGAAAACACCGTACGATCCAAATATCAAATAAACTTGCCCTGTGGATAAAGATTTTTTCTTCTTCAAAAATCCATTTTCTGACTTTCTGGTTCCTACTAAGCATAAATTATTGTTTAATACTTAAAAATATTTCCTTGCTATTTGACAGAATTTTTTGTGGAGTAAGTACAGATTTTAAGCTGTAACTGAGCTAAGGTTCCTTCATCGTCGTCCGTTAAAAAGTTTTTTTGAGCTAAGTGACCGAGCGAAGCGAATGTAGATTTGTAGGGTAAAGTTAACAGAATAATAACCTGATAAGTCCAGATAAATGTTTAAAAACAGTAGACAGAGGAAAAAAATGACAATTCCTGGTGAAACACGGAATAATCTAATAAGTTCAGTGATAAGTATGAAAATATTGTTTTGTAATTTTCTCGCAAATTAGTCGACGATAAGAGTAACTTCAATTTTATAATCTGCTTTTTATGTTCTGTTTTTAAAACCAGTTTGACTTGTTTAATGTGATCATGGGAGTACAGAGCAGCGGATCTGTTCCTCATAAACATAATTTTTGTCTTACAAAAACGCGAAAAATGCACCATTCATTTAAAACTCATCATTTTCTGAAGGCACCCTTCTTACTTATTACCATAGACACCTTTCCACAATCAATTCTGACTATCATTCTGACTATACGCGACATAAAAACAGCATATAACTGTCTAAACATTCTACCCATCTCCATACTACTTATGTTCTAAAGTTTTTAATTTACTTCCCTCACATATTGCATCACAGAAACAGAAATTTCAGTAAAGAAAATGCTCAAATTATTCCTTTTATAAAACCATTTCTATAATATAAACAACTTTTACCATAGATAATCCCACGAGAGTTTACGAGTTTATCGATAGATTCGCGACTGCGCAGGAGGAGCTAATTTATCTGATGAAACTCGTCAACTCGAGTTGGAGTTATTAAGTCTATTCCATGAATAAAAAGTAACTGATTATACAAATAATAATAATCACTTTCGTGCTTTGTGTACAAAACAAAACTGACAGCTGCGAGATCACGGCATCCTATGAATCAACCATCCATGAATCGATTCGAGTTACCATGTTGTAACCAGGGGTACCAATAGTGCATATAAGACATAATTAACTTCATTCAGGTAAGCTAACAAAAAGAACAGAACAAAAGCACACCAACTGGCTTGCACCGAATCGAAATGGTGTTTTTAATCAATGTACATTTGTATTATTTCACACCAAGCGAAAAAATTAAAATAATACTGGATCGCTATCTTCAACTGAGATAGTCCGCCATTTTGTAACTTACAAAATTAACTGCACGCAAATGGCAACGAAACATTTCCTCTTAAAATGATGAGTAATGAAATTTAGTGCATTTCCAAAGACAACCTGACGTGGATTTATGCTATTGGAAGTCACGAAATAAAGCATCGTCATAACCATAAAACAAAAAGTCTTATCTCCAGTCATGAGAATAGAATTACTCTCGTAAAACACTGATAAGAGCTAGGCACAACTGTAATAAATAGCTTAGTACATCCAATGGGCTATGGAACGACATAAGCATTTCCTATGTTGCTAGTGTAAAAATCTCGTTTAGCAAGTCTTTTAATTTATAATTTCCAAACACATGATGTTTGTATACGGCTTGAAGTGCACTCCTCTTTCCCCTTCCCCTACCTTGCGAATAAATAAGTCCCTAGAAGAGGAACCACTGCTAGATTAAACAATAACACCTTACTAACATTATCACAATGCAAATTTGAGAAAGAAGTGAGAGACTTCAGATTCCTGTTGAGGTCAAAAACCTCTCTTTAAAAGTACATATTCCTTATAATTTCGTCTCTGGCATTGTGATTTACTTTCTCTATCACATTCATAAGCAATTAGACTATGGCAAATCTTTTCGGAATTAATATAATGGCAATTTTCTTGCGGAATTAATATACGAAAATTAAATTACATCGGATATTTTCATTCAATAACGAAATATGGAATAATAATTTCAGGTACTTTTCGTGCCATTTTAAGAAGATCTCATCCCAACCCATCGTCTATCTACATCTAGCTACTTCTCTACGTAGTCGCGCTCCGATTGAGACATTTGTCGAAGCGTGGTGTAACTTTCAGAAATCCTCTTCATAGAAGCTTGTAGCCAGCATATTGAGAAGGGTCTTCACGATATTTTGAAGTGTTTTGAAATTCTTCGTTCGTATGAAAGCTCTGTCCTCCCAGATCTTTCTTCAGCTGCCGAAAAAGATGAAAGTCACTCGGCACGGGAAGGAGTTTTTGAAATCCATCGTGACAGGGGATGAGACGTGGATTCGTTACGACAATCCATAATCAAAAGAACAAACCCAAGATCTGGCTTCCACACCACTTCTGGCACTTAATAATGTTTTAATGACTTTGAAAAGCTCTAACCGTTGCATTAATAAACCCGGGCGATGCCGCAGGCACCTGCTAGTGTATTATGAACCAACATTTTTAGTTGGTTGGAGGAAGTTATGTTTCAAATAATTTTTTTTTTCTTTCTTTCGGATTCGGACTTGGTAGACTTTGTTGAAATTCAAGAAAAGTTGTTACAATGTAATTTTCTCCAAGAGGAAGCATGATAGCAAATTAGCAGTTCATTCATATGAGCGACTTTCTTTCAGATAACGTTCTGTATTTTTCCGGGTTGTTGATTCTCACATAGCCTGTTTGTATATCACAATTTAAGTGTTTTGTTATCACTTGCCAAACTAGTTCCTGTTATTTTGTCACACTCTTGCATCCTTGAAAAATGAATATGTCAATGAAACGTGAACCAGAAATGTTTTTGTTATGTTATTGTGCAGAAATGCAAACTCGGTAGACTGCCGAAATTTAATAACTTACATTATGTATGCTAATATCGGTATACAGTTACCGATTTTCTTCGAGTAAATCCTTACTAAAAGGAGGAGGGGGATTGCCAAGAATTTATCACGGCAGAAGTAAATGATATCCTCTATTTAGGAATATATTTATATTTATTAATAGGTTTGTTCGCAAAGCAAATCCGTGACCGCTTGAGAATTTGTTGTACTGCGCATGTCCAGTCTGTAACTTACCCGTGATTTGCACTTTGCGAACGGTTACAAGAATTTGGAATCGATAGTTTCTGCGTTTAATCGATATGATATGCAAATAAAATATATATTTCCTTTTGACATGTTATAAATGCAATATACATCGACAATGTAATCTATATTTTGGGAAACTTAATTATCTTCCATTATTCATACATATAAGTAGCCTATGTTTATAAATCTGGCGCAATGGTATAGGAGGGAGGAGTCAGGCGCGTGAAAATAGGTTACTGCGCATGTCTCTGATAATTCATGCTAGAGCCTGCAAACTTTTCTTATAGTACAGAAACTGTCCGTGAGAGCTTTGCGAACAGAAGATTGAAATCAGAATCACGGATTCTCGCTTTGCGAACGCTTGTGGTGAAAGAGCGCATGCGCGAACGATATGTTCCTGGTTTCTGACTGCTTTGCGAACAAACCTATACTGTCTTTAGCACAAATACAGACATTTGACAGTTTGCTAGCAAAACCACAAATGAGAACAATTACAACGTATATCTTCTAGTCTTCTGTCCAGAAATCTAAAAATAAAAATTTATAAGACTATTATCCTGCCGGTTGTATTATATGGATGTGAGATATGATCGCTTACTCTTTGGAAAGTGTAGCTAAATGTTCCAAATAAAACAGTTTTGATTTTCACTGTGGTTTTCATTTTATGCCCCATCGGAGGTTGAAAAAAAAATCCATCGTATAGCCTATCATGATTGTAAATCGTCGAAAGAAACTCATCACTACATGAAACGGAACCATCTTGAAATGATCTAAAAAAAACCAAAACCCTCTCACACATATAGTTTTTAATGACTTCACGGAACTTTCATACAAAATTGGAATTCGATCGAACACCGCGTTCGAACGTAACTGCATAACAAACAAATTTACAGACAATCAGAAGAAATGCCGAACTCTCGGGTTAAAACCTCGCTTCGCTCGATCAATTACAACTAGTAGTTCCGTAAACAGTAGAGGTCCATGGGAAGAAACCTATTGATATTGGACCAAATCGATTGACTGGTACTTGAGTAATGCCCAGTTTAGTGAATATTTTATGGTAATTTATTAGAAAGAATTTATCAAATGCAAATCAGTTCTCATGCCAATATATTGTTTTACAGCGGTCATATATTCTTTGGAATTTACGATACAGTTAGCTTTGACAAATAACACTACCCAACATATTCCTTCACATATGCTTAACAAACTTTAGACCTTTGTTCATCCGTAAGCTCTGCTTAATGAATCGATCTGGAGCTTAACTCTGCATATAATAATTGTAATTATCACTGATTGAACAAAAGCATACCGGCAGTTTGTTACATCAGTTTACCTGATTTATGTACGTTTGACATTGTATAGAATTTAATTAAAGAAACCTATGCCTACATATGCCCTACATAATGCTGTAAAAATGTCCAGAAAAAAAATCCTTTTGCTTGTCGGTAAAACATTAGAGTTACGACAAGAATATACTGGAACGAAGTTGTAGAACATTTTACATTTGAGAGTAGACTTAGTCTTCAACTTTTTATAGAATGAACCGTTTGGCTAGAATCGTTGAAAGTGGCTGCAACGGAACCGTTAAAACGGTCACCAACTTGAATGAGAATCAAAAATATAAACCCTTACACATAATTTTTATTTATTTATTTAACCTGGTCTTCTCTTCCCTTCTACCAGGAATTCAAAAACTACAATTACAATATAACTATACAAGTACAAGAAAAATACAGTAAGAAAAAATGTAAAAAATATTAGCATTAAATATACTAAATGACAACTATAATAATAATCAGTGGCGTAATTACGGGGTGGCAAGGAGTGGCAGTTGCCACCCCAGAATTCCCAAACCCCTCTTTTTTCCACCCCAAAAATCAGCAGTAAAAATATCAGTTATTTGCAAACAAGTGAAAAATTTCAGTTTATAAACGTGGCACAATCTTGATTCTTTATTAAACTTAATATTTACGCGGGTATGGTATGTAAAAAAGTTTTAAAAATGCTTAAACTACATCATTTTAACGCCAAATTAAAAAAAAAAATCCATACCCCTCAGACCCCTCGGCAGACCTTGCCATCCCAGTTAAAAAGCTGAAATTACGCCCATGATGATGATGATGATGATGATGATAATAATAATAATAATAATAATAATAGTAATAATAATAATACTAATAATAATAGTAAAAACACAATGCAATGATATAAAAATCATAAAATCATATACCTTGTTTTTAATGACTTCAAAGAACATTCTTTCCAAATTGGAATTAAATCGAACACCGCGTTTGAACTTAACTGTATATCAAACAAATTTACAGACAATCAGATGAAATGTCGAAAGGTCAAGTTAAAACAGGAGCAAGTTTCGCTCCTTCAACAAGCAGATAAGGAAAACCTTTCGCCACACCCTCACCACAGGAAAGTAGAAGGGTCCCTCTGTGAGCAAGTGAAAAGCAGATGACTGCCACTATTATAAATAGGCAGAAGGCCTCTAGGCCTGTGAATCTGAGTGTTAAGCATTGTCGTCACAAATTATACAAAGGAAGTGGGCAGACTTCTTTGACCTACTTAGAAAGTGTACATACGTGTACATGCATTTTATGTCTTCTGGAGAAAACTATAAATTTTAACAGCTTTATCGAGGGCATTGCAACAAGATGATTGATGCAGCTGCAAATGTGTCACTGCATAAATGTATTGCGCAATAAATCTGCACACGTCTTTGCTAATATCTTATTGTCTTCGGTGCTCACGGAAACATATAGGCCTAGATAAAACAAATTCTTATGAATAAACTTCAGACTTTTAGGTCACTAAAATGCTGTTTTAGGTACCTAAAATTGGAAAATAGGCTCTAAAATCGTAAAATAGTCTCTTATAAAATCGTTAAGTTGCCATTGTTCTGAAATATTTCAATTGCAATGCAGAATATTATAATTATTGAAGTCACCATTAATCAATAATCATGATAAAACACAGATATAGGCCTATGGTACACAGAATTATATAGACCTATTACTACCATAACAGTGAAAACCTAATCCCTGCGCCCAGAAGATACGCATATCATACTAACATATTCAACCCCTTGAATCCCTCAGTGATTCAGAGTATTTTTTTTTCTACTGAAGACGAAAGATTCCTTACTATTTAACCATGTCACCAATGTGCCATGTACTGTACATTCCGAGGTAAAAATTTAGTACGAACTGAAAATAAATGCTAGAATTTATAACAAAAAATAACTTAATTTGAACTTTAGAGGAAAAAAAGCAAAAAGCCAGTATTTGGCTCTAACGTAAAAATAGGCTGTTTTAGGTCCTATAAAAGTATCATTTTTAGGCATAGTCACTTTATCGTCACTTATACAAGTTTTCGTCCATATATCACTTAAGGATTAAAATAGGTTTTTACCTAAAATCCGAAGTCTACTTATGAAATACTGCGTTACTTAATTAGGTAGATTTCGAAGAAAAATCTACCTATTGCAATGGATACCGGTTCATGATTTTCGAAAAATTCTTTCATATCTTTACGTTTCATGCTCCCCTAAGTACGAAACCACCGCCCGTTCAAAAAAAAATTTTTGTGATATATATATATATCTTTACACGATAGCGGCCGTAATTTTGAAGATATTTGAACCAAATTTTATTATGTTATTTCTAGGCCCTATAGTTCGGATAAGTTCGTTAATGGGCAAAATTGGCCCAAGGGGTGGTCGGGGGAGGGGGTTGAAATTTTAAAACATTTATATCTCGGCCCCTATGAAGTATAGAGGGAAACTTTGTTTGAATAAATTAGAGTACTCCCTATGGAGTTCACAGTGATACCAACAATTCGGGGGTTTTGGGGGGTACGAGTGGGGGTGGGGGTGAGGGGATAGAAATTCGAAATTTTTGAAACTACGTCTTGTGGGGTATCGTTGAAAAGCTCTTGATGAGTACTCTACAAATCAATAACTAGTTTCTTGATAGCTTTCATATGACGCGAGATTTTAATGTTTGAAAATAATAACACTTAAAAGAATTATTATAATATCATAATTTTGTCTTGTTTAGCGGCTTTCATAATTTTATTCATTGCTGATCTTGCGCACGGCCTCCCAGAATATTATATCCTATTCTTGTTGTCAAAACAAATGATTGTAGGCTCTTCCTCTTTACCGAATTCAGTTCTTATTACTGCAGGTTTGCCATGCCAAGGCTAAAAAAGAAGAGTGCTGCGCAGCGATAATAAATTAAACCAAACGCACTTTGAAATCTACCTCAGCCTGTAGGCCTGCCTAAAGGGATTTTCTTTTCTTCGGAATTTAACGTTAAGACTGGGGGGGGGGCGGATTCTTTAGCACCAAATATTTTAAAGGGGAAATGGAATTTTTGGATTGGTTGGTATATGGTTATTTAACGACGGGGACGTACTGCAACTAAGGTTTGTGACCGTCGCCGATGTGCCAGAATTTTGTCTCGCAGGAATCTACTCTTATACAATTCAACGGCCCTAAATAGCGTGCTTGCTCGCCCGCTTCGTGAGACATCGGGTATACTCGGCGATGTTCGTCTCTCGCAGTCTAAACTTTCATGACGACTACAAAATTAGGAAGGAAAACAGTTTCTTTATTATATAAGGCCTAAGTGAAATGAACACAATGAACAAATATTCTAATTTTATTTTTACTTACAATTTTCATAGCTCTGAACCACAAACATTTTTAATAATCTACCAGTGTAATTTTCTTAAAAATCCTGGAGTCAATTAATAATGGCGGGCGAAGCCGGGGGCAACAGCTATAAAATATTGATGGTTTTATCTCTTGAAATATCGCTGATAATAATAATCCAAACAAACCATTCCTTCCCTTGAAACATTATATAATTTCTGAAAATTACACTCAATTGATCAAATAAAATTAACATATTCATGTCAATAAACAGTTGAAAAACAATACGTATTATGTGTTCACAGGTTCCTTTGGAACTGCATAATCTATTCTGATATAGTTTTCCCAGGGGGCGCTTTCTAATCGTAGAATGTACTCTGAAGCCGGAATTTTAGCTGTTTCATTAATATTATTAATGGCTTAGTTTATGAATGATTCGCGTGCAAGTGTTAATAAATATAATTCTTTAATAATTATTACACTCTTAATTTTTAATTTTTAAATGAATTATCGTGGGCGAAGCCACGGGCACCTCCTAGTTCTTTTACAAGCCAGTAAATCTACTGACATGGGACTGTCACATTTATGCACACATAAATGCCATCGACCTGGGTAGGGATCAAACCCGCAACCTTGGGCACAGAAAGCCAGCGCGATACTAACTGCGCCACCATGGCCGACTATTTTTGGATGAAAGTTGTGATTTTTTATTGTAGGCTATTTTATTCTACAGACTTTCCTCTTTAAAATGGTACATAACTGAACTGTAATTCTATCCACGCTATTTTTTTATTTTTCTGAGGAGACTCAGACTATGGCGCAGGGATGTTTTAACTTTGAAGGTCGTTTCACGTAAGTTTACTTTTTCTGCGTAAAAGGTAGGTTTTCTCAGCTTTTACTTAACCTACAATCTTGAAGTTTTCAGGAACTGTTTGTTCAGTCTTACATACAGTAAAACACTTTTTTAATTGGTTAATTTATGAAATATTTACAGGTCACAAGGTACTTAAAAAAGTTGATAAAATTATAAAAAATATAGTAGTAAATAAATAGGGTTATGAAAAATCCTTTCTTCAGTATTGATTCAGGTTTTTTTATTATTAGAAAAGGTACATTGTATTTAACATTGTAAAAAAAGGCTATTTCGTTTTCCCTTTAAATAGGTAGGGCGGATTAGCCACAGAACTTAGGTTCTTAAGAAAAAGTACATGCACAGCCTAAAGACAAATTTCGTTGCTGTTAATCACTACAGTCTGACCATTCTAAGAAAGAAAAATATATATTGTTAAGTTCTGAGCAAATTACTTAAATATTCATTAAAATTATTGTTACAGTTAAATGCTTTATCCAGGGAAATAATAATTATATTAGAATTTTCGATAGCTACTGCAGACAACTCACAAACAGTTTCAAAAGAACATTTTTTAGCTATGTCGAGGGATTGAAATTTAACAGTTTGTCGAATTAATATAGTAGTACCTCCCCCTGTTTTAAATAGATCTTCAGTACATGTCAGCAACAGCAAAACCAGGAATACATACAAAACTATTCTTATCGAGCCAATGCTCAGTCAAACAAATTGCATCATCATTGTGCAATCTATCAAAGAATCAAGTTCGTCCCGTTTACTGAGGAATCCTTGCACATTCCAATATAATATTTTAAGTGGCGGATTTCATGACCTAAAAAATGGGATATATGCATGCATTTATTACCTAAAAACATTAAAATATGACCAGTAAAATTTAAAATATGACTTTACCACTTACATATTGTGTATATTTTTTTAAGTTTCATTACAATTCATTTTATTAAAACATAATGTCAATTATTTAAAATGTCTGTAAATTCTAAAAAATTACCATTATAATGCAAAATTTACAAAATATGATATGAATCCTCACAATTTCTTTCATATGCATACAAATATGCAAAAAATTACCAAAATATGCATATTCATACTAATTATGCTACAATAGTTGAAAATTTCCTAAATATGCAGTTATATGCACAATAGAAGCCGTTCCATTTTCTACAGGATGATTGGAATTGAGTTTAAATTATTCGGAAACCTGAAATATGACATGTCATAGAAATCCGCCCCCTACTTATTACCTTTATTCAAAGCATCAATGTTATCTTTTTTCATCCGTTGGTGACTTTTTGACACAGGTATTGTCTGGCCAAATTTCTGGGTTAAAGGCACTTTCAAGGCCAGTCTCTGAAATCTGGATCTTGAAGGAAGAATAGTAATCAGAGTGCCGAGAGTCAAGTTTTTCACATGCTACTACGCTGATATCTGGCTTAAGAAAATCCACTATTTCATCAGATGTTGTACTAGGATCTACACATGCAGTGCAACAATTTGGGAACTCCCTTTAACTGTACGCAATTAGTTGAGCCACTAACTTTCTTACCTACAAGCGTAGGACGCATCTTATTTTTACGTTTAACAACATCAGTCCAAAGTTCATTTCCATTTACAGGCACAAAATTAGTGGCTTGTGAAGACGTAGTCCGCTAATCATTAGAACTCTCAATGTCCACCAATATTTGTTTTAGATGACACACTACTGACATCCTTACTTAAGTTCTTGATGCACTGTATTCGATTTTTCTCGAGTAGCCGGAGATTGTACTATTTGACTGTTTGTATTTGAACCGTTAGGGCTGGAAGCATCCAGAGTTACACTGTTGCGCAACTGGTGTTTATTAATCTAGAGTTAAACTGTTGCACAACTGGTGTTTATTAATCTAGTGTTACACTGTTGCACAACTGGTGTTTATTAATCTAGTGTTACACTGTTGCACAACTGGTGTTTATTAATCTAGAGTTACACTGTTGCACAACTGTTGTTTATTAATCTAGAGTTACACTGTGGCACAACTAGTGTTTATTAATCTAGAGTTACACTGTGGCACAACTAGTGTTTATTAATCTAGAGTTACACTGTGGCACAACTGGTGTTTATTAATCTAGAGTTACACTGTTGCACAAGTGGTGTTTATTAATCCAGAGTTACACTGTGGCACAACTGGCGTTTATTAATGTAGATTTACACTGTTGCACAAGTGGTGTTTATTAATCCAGAGTTACACTGTGGCACAACTGGTGTTTATTAATCTAGAGTTACACTGTTGTGCAACTGGTGTTTATTAATAAAGTCAGTAAGTCTACCTAGAATATCAACCTTCTCTTTAAGCTCGTCAATAATCTGATCTTTCTGCTGAATTATATACCGTACTAATTTCACGTCAATTTTGTAATTACTATGAACAAAGTCCTTCAAAGCTTCACAGAAATCCACACTGCCTCTATTTTCACTGGCATTCGTATTTCCACAGCAGATAACTGAATTTACATTAAAAAATGAAATATTGACCACTACCTTGGCACAACTAAAGTGAAATACACTTTCACAATTTAGACATTTAACAGCACTGGAGACTTTGTGCTTACAACGTTTACATCAGACTGTCTTCGAGGGTGAAGTAGATTGACTTCCACCGGCCATGAGGAGAGAGAACAAAACAAGCACGTAAGTACAGCACGGCAGCCACTAGTAGTATTGAGAACAGTTGAACATAGCAGAAAAACTTGCTGAAAATAATAAATCGTGATCTATTCGTAAAGAAATTTATCTCTCTCTTCAAATAATAAAAAAGACAAATAACGACCTGATATTGAAGAAACTTTCCTATGATAAGGTATTGCAGACTTTGAAGGAATGGGAAGAAATTAAGATCGTGAGTAATGTTTTGAGCGAAACTACACCTTTTCAACCTCAATTTCGGAAAAAGTAATTTCAATTTCGGAAAAAGTAATTTCAATTTCGGAAAAAGTAATTCCAATTTCGGAAAAAGTAATTTCAATTTCGGAAAAGGTAATTTCAATTTCGGAAAAAGTAACTTCAATTTCGGAAATACGAGGGCTATGAAGAGGGTATAGTAAAGTTGGTACCACGCTGGGACAAATGACTCAATCGGAGCGAGATTATGTAGAGAAGTAGCTAGAAGGTGTACCTAAATGTTCCAAATAAAACAGTTTTGATTTTCACTGTGGTTTTCATTTTATGCCCCATCGAATGTTTTAATAAATAACCCTCGTATTTCCGAAATTGAAGTTACTTTTTCCGAAATTGAGATTACTTTTTCCGAAATTGAAATTACCTTTTCCGAATTTGAAATTACTTTTTCCGAAATTGAAATTACTTTTTCCGAAATTGAGGTTGAAATGGTGTAGATAGCCTATTGTATTGGCTAATGGTTGTAAACAACATTTAAACTGCCGGTATCTAGTTTATGGACCAGAATTTTATTGCCGGAATAGTTATTTTGAATTGTAATACACGATAATAGTAGTAGCAGGAATTAATAGTATTTGTAGGGGTAATAATGAAAAAATTGATAATGATTTATTTGTACGAAAGGGAAGAGAACGACAGTGACATCTGGTGATATCTTCAGTAATCGCTATAACACACATAGAAATGAAGACACACATAGAAATGATATGTCCAAAACTGAGTTCAGCGTGCTTTGCTTTAAGAATTTTGAATAATATATTAAAACAGGATGCATTACTTATGGTATATTTTGCATATTTTCACTCGGTAATGAGGTACGGGATCATTTTCTGGGGCAACTCTACCCATAGGGAGAAAATATTTAGATTACAAAAGCGGGCAATAAGAATAATATGTGGAAAGAAAAAAAGGGAATCTTGTAAACCGCTATTTGAAAAATTAAAAGTCCTCACTTTTACAGGGGAGTATATATACTCTGTTATGTGTTATGTAGTGAATAATATTGATAAATTTCAAACTAATTTTAGTGTACATGGACGTACTACCAGAAACATGAATGATCTACACAGACCAAATAACTCGTTAAAACTCTTTCAGAAGGGTGCGTATTATTCTGCAGTACAGATATATAACAAGCTTCCAAACAACATTAAATTATTATGTATTCAAAGAAAGAGCAAACATTTCAAAACAGCTGTCAAGGAATTTTTAATAACTCACACCTTCTACAATTTGGAGGAATATTTCCAGCTTGGATAAATTTGGCAGCTTGCAGTTTCTGTAGACCTATAGGCCTATTATTGTTATAACATGCATGTATTTTTTGATCTGACGTGTTCTATATCCTTGAGCCCCGCTCAACACAGGATCTACAGGACGAGATATCTACATCTACATCTACATGATTCCTAAAGGGCTCAGCCTGTAAATGGCATTTTATATATACAGAGAGTTCTGTTAAGCAATATTTACGATCTAAATTAATATAAACGTCTTTGAAACAGAACCTATGGGAGGGAGTCACTTTCTAAAACCGCAGGTAACAGAAATAGATGAAAAGGAAATAGGCCTATGTCAAGTTTGTGCAAATGAATGTACAAACCATGGCCTAAGTAGTCTTATTCCTTTCTTGATATAGAATAGGTCTAAAGAGGGCTTTAACTACAACGCAGTCAGATATTCCTAAATTAATGTGATGGCTTGCTTTAGTAGATGTAGAAATTTTACAGGGAATGTAAGTTAATTATAGTTCATTGATGAACTTCATTTTTCAACTAGTGCAAATGAATTAGTAATATTATAGGTTAAAAATTGTCCACCTTATGCACTAGTATATCTTAGACATTGATATGAATGAGTGTTGACAAGGAATCTATAGTTTGTATCTGTTGTTTAATTATACATGTATTTACATATAACCTGAGTATCAATAAATTACAATATACCTTTTTGAATAGTATTATTTTGATAAAGAAAATGTACAATTGTTAAAATTACAATTAAAATATATAAAAAACACAGGTACTAATTTTTGAGAATAGAAGACACGTCACTTAAAATTATATATACAGAATTTTATCTTCTATCACTAAAAACGTTTTATATATGGTAAACTAAAATTAGTACAAATTAGTTAATTAGTACATATAACTACCTGAGTTTTTTTAAAATATATTTTAATTATAATTTTAGCAATTGTACAACATTTTAGTTTACCATATATAAAACGTTTTTAGTGATAGAAGATAAAATTCTGTATATATAATTTTAAGTGACGTGTCTTCTATTCTCAAAAATTAGTACCTGTGTTTTTTATATATTTTAATTGTAATTTTAACAATTGTACATTTTCTTTATCATAATAATACTATTCAATAAGGTATATTGTAATTTATTGATACTCAGGTTATATGTAAATACATGTATAATTAAACAACAGATACAAACTATAGATTCCTTGTCAACACTCATTCATATCAATGTCTAAGATATACTAGTGCATAAGGTGGAAAATTTGTAACCTATAATATTACTAATTAATTATAGTTGTATTAATTTTAAAATATTAACTAAATGATAGGTTATAACTAGGGCCCGGATTTGAAGGTTTTAACCTATTTTCTCCCCATCTTCCTAATTAGAACATTTTTCCATTTCATGCCCCTTGCTTCCGAATACATGAATCTATACAATCTAAAAGGGCTAAATCGGACTGGAGGGCCTAAAAGGGGCTGAGGAGGACTTATGCTGAAAAGCTAGGGGCTAAAGAGGAGTTTTGCTGAAAAACTAGGGGCTAAAGAGGAGTTTTGCTGAAAAACTAGGGGCTAAAGAGGAGTTTTGCTGAAAAACTAGGGGCTAAAGAGGAGTTTTGCTGAAAAACTAGGGGCTAAAGAGGAGTATTGCTGAAAAACTAGGGGCTAAAGAGGAGTTTTGCTGAAAAACTAGGGGCTAAAGAGAACTTTTGCAGAAAAACTCGATTTTAAATAGATTTTCCAATTAATGCAAAGGAAAATAAATGTGTGAATTTGTGCATTTTAAGAAAAGACATAAAAATAATTTTAGAAAACGCACTGAAATTAACAATTATATATGTAGCTTTGTCGCTTGTTTTTGTAACTCGAAAATGTGCCCCCTCGCCGTCACAGGAAATGAAAGTTGCGCCGTCTGCAGTACTTTGAAATCTGCAACTAATCCATTGTCGTTTCAACTTTAAAATAACTTTAAAAGTATGAACTTTTAAAACTTTAAAAGTTGCTGACCAACGACAGAGAAGTATAGAAGTATACTAAAGGAATGATTTCGTGGCAATCGAATCTACTTATTTTGTAGACCGGAAGTGAACTGAATGGTGTATTGAATAATTGTATCTTTAAATGGTAAATATCTCAAATGTTTCTGCTATTTTTCGAGTGCCGATATAAGGAATAGTTGTTTAATTTGAAAAAAAAAAACTAGAATACCTGTGTCAAAATTACAGGCTAATACAATTTTCAGTGTTACGGCTAAAATAATTTGTTTAAAACCTAAAAAGGGCTATTCCACGAAAATAGAGGACTAAATTATATTTTATAAAAGCCTAAATATCCGGCCCCTAGTTATAACATACGACAAGCTAGCATAGGCGTAACCAGGCCGAACATATGGGGTGGGGGGTTATAATATCCGCGGGGTCTGGGGGGTATGGAATACCCCCCAGGGAGAGGGAGGTCCGGGGGTTCTCCCCCGGAAAATTTTAAAAACTAAGATGCAAAATAACGACTTTTAAGCTTCCGGGGCTCCTACCCCGGAAAGTTTTAAAAATTAACACACAAAATAACGAGTTTTAAGCTTCCCACGGTTTATATTTGTATTAAGTAATTTATGGGCAGACTTAAAAAATTATACAATTTACCTTTTTTAATGAATGGGGGGGGTTCAAACCCCCCAAAACCCCCCTCGGTACGCCTATGCAAGCTAGTATACATAGGATACTGCCTTTTCTATTTATTGCAAACATAAAAACTAATACGGAGAGCGCTAGATTTAGGCAGCACGCACAAAACGTTTCACGTACGGCTGCTTCCTCGACACAGCTTACCCAAGCTTTTTTTTAAGCATGCTCTGATGCCTCACGTTTTAAATCCCGAGAATTTGGTGACGCCAGAGAAAGCTATAACTGCACTTAATGAGCGCTTATTATTCATGCATGTGGCGAGTTTCCTGATTAGCTGTATCATGAAATGACTTCTCATTGGTCGCCTCACACTCATTCCACCTCTGCGTGATAATGCCTTTCTCAACAAAATGGCGGCTCTTATCTCGAAACGAGAGTTGCAAGAAACTCTCAATATGAAGGACTTCACGTTCAATACTAAGTTATACCCACGGAGGAAAGAAAACACGGAGATGCCCTGAGACCGCAAGCGTGAAGCCAACTGTCCGAGCGTTTGGTACTTAAGGGGGCGTGTCACTGTGTTTATATGTTTATAGCGTACACGGATAGCGTGGTTACTCGTCTTTGTTTCTTTGTTTGGAACAATTCAGAAGTGAAAATGAGTGCATTTTGTGCACTATTCTATGAACTTACCTTAAAAATTAATAATTTTGTAAAATTTAGGAACTGAAAATGGTCAATTTTTGGGATGAATGAATATGGGTGTAATTGCTAAGCATAATTTACTTGTATTTTACACTAGGCTGCTAATTATTGATGTATTTTCTTTATAACTGCCTTAGGCTACTTGTAATTAATCAAATAAAGTGCATTTATCTGAATTATTAGTAATACTAAGTAATTTATTGCTTTAGATTTCCAATATTTATATTAGTTGCCATTTATTGCGTTTAATAGAGTCAATAACCACATGGTGTAGCTATATAACTGTCCAGAATATTTTTCTCGTTCTGAATTATCATAGTCGCACGGTCACTTAATCATTTTCTGACTCGGTATTTATACTCGCACATGTAAAGTTGCTCATTTGAAAGTTACATTTTTGGCTCTTCTGAGATAGGTTAATGCTTACTACCGGGATTATTATGATGTCAGAGTACGTAGTTAATATATGAAATTGGGACATTACATATTTTCCCTACCGTTACGTTGTTATAACCCGTGAAACTTCGGAGTATTTGTGTGCTATTGTATATAGCAAGCCTCCCTTTTGGTCCTCTAAGGGGGCGTGGTCATTGGCTTAATCTGTTTCCCATACAACACCGCAAGCACGGCGTCTCCGTGTATTCTTTCCTCCGTGGTTATACCTTAGTTGGGGACCCGGCCCCCCTTATCTTCACCAATGTTAAATTTATGGATTAAATGAAGCCGCCATATTTGCTTATTCTCATAGACTCCTCTTAGTTCCAAGTTAATTCTGACTACCATTCTTACAACACCCGACATAAAAACAGCATAGCACTGACGAAACACTCTACCCATCTTTTCTAATCTTCTCCATACTACTTATGTTCTAAGGTATTTAATTCACTCCATCTAACATCACATCACAAAAAACGGAAATTTCATTTAAGAAAATGCTCAAATCCTTTCTTTTATCAAACTGTTTTTGTAATACAAGGTGCGGCAGAGGAAACGGATATTTTTCAAATAACCATAACTCAGAAGATTTTCAAGTTAAACAAAATTTAATTACACAGAAATGAAGCTTGTATAATGTAGTTTTTGCTGACTATTTCAGAATTACCTCCGAAAAATAAATGCCGTCAAGTGACGACCTTCTTTCAGGGGCGGATCCAGAGAGACATTTTGGGGGGGGGGGGAACCAAAGTAGAGAGGAAGTTTTTACGCATAAAAATTAATTATTCCCAGTACACAATTGAAAACAAAATGAACATTTCAGCATTTTCTTACAAAGGTATTTCAAAATAATGAATGTCGTTGCTTTAATGTAAGTATTTGGGTTATGTTCTAATAAATTTTTAATATTTTGTGCTTAATGTTACAAATTTGGGGGGGGGGGGGAATTTCCCCCATTCCCCCCCCCCCCGTGGATCCGCCCCTGGCTTCTTTCTGTATACACTCTTGTAACCTCACTTCGAAATTCTACATTGCTCTTCCCAACATTCCTTTCTACACGAATGAACTCTTTTAGTTCTTGGATGTTGCGGGGTTCGTTTAAGTAAACGTTTGATTTGAGGTAACCCCACAAATAATAGTCACATATGGACAAGTCAAGGGAGCGAGGCGGCCAATGAAAGTCGCCAAAACGGGAGATCACATGTTGAGGAAACATGTCGCGAATCACTTGCATTTGATGCTCTCGCAGTATGCGCTGTGGCACCATCTTATTGGGACTAAATTTTCTGCATGTTTACTCTTCATCTGCGTAGTTCCGGATGCAGGAACCTGTTGAGCATTTCAATGTATCCTGTTGAAGTCACTGTCACTGTGGTATTGTGGACCGATGATTCCAAATTTAGCAACACCACACCACACTGTTACTGGGTATACCCAGATGAAGGCCACAACATGAGGGCCGAAACGTCGGTTTTAGACACGATGACACAGCGCCACCCGGTTATTATTATTGAGATTGCATGTTAGATAATTCCATTGTTGCGTCACTTGACGGCATTTATTTTTCGGAGGTAATTGTGAAATAGTCAACAGAAACTGCATTATACAAGCTTCATTTCTGTGTAATTAAATTTTGTTTAACTTGAAAATCTTCTGAGTTACGGTTATTTGATCTCTATTCTTTGTAAGTGTGTATATAGTGTATTCTTAAATTTATCATTCAATTTGTATAATTCATCTTCCATGTACTGTAAAAATAGAGCTAGAAATAATATTAAAATGTATAATATAGTAAAATGTAGCATGTTTAAATATTGTACATGTATTGAATATTTGTATGTAAATTATTAATGTGTAAATGTAGGCCTATGTGTTAAAATTTAAGAAATGTTGTTTATAAGTATATGCTATGCAAACTTATAGGTACAGGATAATGAAAAACACTGTACTGTGTAAGAAAACTAACTAACTAACTAACTTTCTTACTAGCAGGTGCCGCAGCTTCGCTCGCGGAAATTAATTCAGAAATTAAAAATTAAGAGCAACATAGTTAAAACAATATATTCATTAACACTTACACGAGAATCATTAATAAACTAAACGATTAATAATTATAAAGAAACAGCTAAAATTCCGGCTTTAGAGTGCATTCCACGATTAGAAAGCGCCACCGGGAAAAAAACTACCTCAGATTCGAGTTCCCTGGCCCAAAAAAACCCTGCATAGTGAGTTCCGTCCAAATCGATCAATGGTTGTCCATTTAGGCCTATATTCATTATCCCTCTTCCGACTACGTTGAAAATTTCAGATGTCTGCGTGCCTTTGGCATTATAAACAAATGAATCGACCAGGATGGGCTTACAAAATGAAGCGGTTCTTTTATTTCCAAATTATGACAAAAAACGGCAAAGCCACCTGCAACTGAATTGACAAATGAAATGTAGGCTATTACTGAAAACTGATTCTTGGATAGCGAAAAAAAATCACGTTTTCTGCCAGTTTTTCGCTCATAACTCACGAACGAAAGCTAAATAAAAAACCCGGCTTCGAGGTGCATTCGCATTGGGCTAAGGAACTCGAATCTGAGGTTTTTCTTCCCCGGGAATCGCACTTCAATCGTGAAATGCACATCGAAAGCCGGGATTTTAGTTTTTTATTTATCAAATGTTTTAACTGTTTATGCATGATTTTGGTAAGGTTCATGAGTCTGTGGTACGTTTTAATCGTTTCATTTCAAATCTTTATGCCTATAAGGGAGCATTAAATTCGTTCTATTCGTATAATTATTTATATTTGTTACAGAAAAACAACATAGTTAAGAATACAATTATGTAATTCATGAAATTTATGTAAAAACGGTATAAGTGTTAATAGATATGCAATAATTAGGAATCGGATTCTGATGACCTAAAATTGTTTGAAAAATTATCAATAAAATGACCCTAATTTTGAAAGAAAATGCCTTAATAATTATAAAAAAGACCTAAAAACTGATATTTTATTTATAAAAATTATTATTGTACACACGAAGTTATAGACTAGTTTGTACATAATTAGAAAAACTGTAAATAACTGTAGACTAATGTTGTGAATGTTCTTTTCTCACGGAAAATTATACTGGCACTGAGGCACTGGTTAGTCAAAATTCGGCATTTACTTTTGTGGTTTGCCGGATTATATTGTTGTTTTTTGAGGGTAAACAGTAGTTTGCACCCTGAAATCCAAGCAGGTGGAGACTCCGGTGCCAAGTCAATCTAATAACAATAGTAATATAATACAACATTTTGGCGTTTCCTTGATTATCACTTCCGACTAAGACATGTCAACACTTAACGCCGAATTTTTCCTTCTTGCATTAAACAAACAACACTTCAAAGACAGCACCGCTAGCGACGAAAAAAAAGTTAATACACTCAATGTAAATGCATGAAAATGACTAAATTTGGAAGCAAATGTCATGAAAAAAATAATGACGTAAAATTGAAATAAATGCCCTAAAAATATAAAATTGCATAAAATGACAAAAAATGACCTAATAAAAATGCATTTCTATAATCTAGAGGCCATGATTAGGATTTATCCACAAGTTGGCAATGTCTATACAGAATAAATAAAAAGATGTCATGCCATTAGAATCCGGGCCCTGGTAATAATTATTTTTCTGGTAATAATTATTTTTCTGTATTTGTTTTCAATGTTTTTTTTTTTCTTGTTTCATAAGTTTTCTTGATATATGTGAGTTTTTTCTTTATGTTTATTGTAAATACTTGTAAACACTTCTTTGTGGTGCAAATCATTTTCTTTTATATTACGCTTTGTCTTAGGGCAACCCTTAACTAAGGGAAGCTGAATGTAAATAAACATTAATATATATAAATTATTTAAATAAAACACTGACTTCAAGATTGGAACATAAATTCCGCGTTTTTCATTGTGGACATCCTGAGTCTGATGTTCATCTATTTCAAATCTGATGGCCGGGTCAAGGATTAGAGTCTTTTGATGTTTTTAGTCAATAGCTATGATATCCACTCTTGTAATACATCCTTCTTTGGAAGATAGGTAACTTTCTCATGGAATTCATAACCCTTATCTCTGAAAGCATAGGCTATTTTCGATCTTATAAACTGTGGCTATGTTCTAAAAGGGCCAATGTCAATTCTTGCAAAAATTAGATTTATGCATTATTCAGCTCGGCTAGTCATTATCTTTCGTATACTAAAAGTGTCAATGTCTGTTGCTATCTACTCTTATACAATTCAACGGCCCTAAATAGCGTGCTTGCTCGCCCGCTTCGTGAGACATCGGGTATACTCGGCGATGTTCGTCTCTCGCAGTCTAAACTTTCATGACGACTACAAAATTAGGAAGGAAAACTGTTTCTTTATTATATAAGGCCTAAGTGAAATGAACACAATGAACAAATATTCTAATTTATTTTTACTTACAATTTTCATAGCTCTGAACCACAAACATTTTTAATAATCTACCAGTGGAATTTTCTTAAAAATCCTGGAGTCAATGAATAATGGCGGGCGAAGCCGGGGGCAACAGCTGTAAAATATTGATGGTTTTATTTCTTGAATATCGCTGATAATAAACCATTCCTTCCCTTGAAACATTATATAATTTCTGAAAATTACACTAAATTGATAAAATACAATTCACATCATATTCATGTCAATAAACAGTTGAGAAACAATGTTCACCCATGGCCTCCTTTATAGGTTCTTTGGAACTGCATAATCGATTCTGATATAGTTTTCCCAGGGGGCGCTTTAAAGCCGGAATTTTAGCTGTTTCATTAATTATTAATGGCTTAGTTTATGAATGATTCGCGTGCAAGTGTTAATAAATATAATGCTTTAATCATTATTATTATGCTCTTAATTTTTAATTTTTAAAAGAATTATCGTGGGCGAAGCCACGGGCACCTCCTAGTTAATAGACATAATACAGAAACCTTAGAGGCCAATGTCGGAAGTTCTCAGCAAAAAATGTTACTTCTACAAAGGTTTCAAAGTCAGTCATCTCAAAAGGAAGTCTTATGACATTGGCCCTTTTTGAAGCAAGCCACAGATTTATAATGGTGATACTCACCACGGGGACAGAAGCCAAGAAGGGTAAAGGCTAGTTTATACGATGACACTAGGTTTCGTAACCACTTTCATGAAAGTGATTTCGTGAAACTAATTACACACATTTTCTTTCCAATACAACCGCACATTTCATGTTATTTCTGAAGTTCAAGTTGTTAAAATCCCATACAAACGTTTGAAACACGTATTAATACAGGCATTTCACAATTTCCTCACTTCCCCATTTATGAAATGCGAACAAGCTAAATAAGCGTTTAATCTCAAAATTTACTATTATAGTTTCGTGAAAAGTTGGAATCAGCCGAAACTGCGTAGTGTCGTAACTCATTGTCGCCAGTACATCTAGCGCTTGCGCATTCAAGTAAAAAACAGTTGCGAAACTCAGTTTCGTCGTGTAAACTAGCCTTAAGATACAAGAAATAAACTATGGACCTAATCACTGAGTTAACTGTTTTCTTCGCAGTCCGGCACGGGTTTGTATATTGTGTGAGAAATCGAGTCTCGTGCATGTATACGTTCAATCGGTCCAATGGGTTATGACCACAAATGAATCTATATTTACAACAACAAGACAAGTTATCAATTTTTTTTTTTTTTTTTTTTTTTTTTTTATGTGATCAGAGGAAATCTTTGAAACTGTTGCAAAAACGTTGGGGTAAGAATTCCGTATGACAAAACTGTCCGTTTCTAAGGCTACGATAACAAGTACGGTACGCAAGCGAACCTACAGAATTTCCGAATAAAAGAAAATAGCTATTTATGTATCAATTACGCAAATTAGCGCTTTAGCGGAAGAAATACTGGACGAGTCCGCTAAAGCTTTTGCGTACGTGGTACATACAATATTTTTTTAGTAAAAGCTCTCCAAATTATATAAAATGAAATGAAAATACCGTATAATTAATTATAATAAAAGAAATGGTCAGCCATTTGTTGAGGTCATATTCTCATATCCGTCTACTACGCACAAGTTGAGTCTAGATTATCGTACGGTATTTGTTTTTGGGGGTCTGCAGCCATGTTAAATGATGTATTTATTGTCCAGAAACGTATCGTCAGATACATAGCAGGTGTTGACCAAAGAACTTCCTGTAAGGAATATTTTATGAAATACAACTTGTTAACAGTATATGCTTTGTATGTTTTGAAACTTCTGGAACTTGTTCATACAAACTCATCTGAATATCAGAAAAATAGCGACTATCATAATTATGATACAAGATATAGAAATAATCTCTGTATACGGTCTCACCATTTATCTACACTTAGTAAAACATATATGGTTTTTGGTTTACAATTATATAATAGTTTAACTGCAAATACCAAGACGCTAAATTTACTACCGTTTAGAAAACATGTCAAATCTATTTTAATACAAATATGCCCCTACAGTTTGGAGAATGCACGCGTAGGCCTTTTAAATCACATAACTTTTAAGTAATAGGCCTAGAACTAACTTTAATTTTTTATATTAGTATTAGAGGAAACATTGACACTGTCCATACATTTACTATGTCTTCGACAATAAAGATTATTATTATTATTATTATTATTATTATTATTATTATTATTATTATTATTATAATCACAGAACAGCAATGAACCGTACCAATACGAATGCGGTATAGATGCTTTATATATGAGTCGCTTGTTTGTAAACAATTATGCATACGAACTAGTATTTATGAAAAGCTTGTGAAAATATGAGTGATAATCCCGAGGAAATTTCAATCCAAGCCAGAAACATTGAATTGGAGCTGCTGCCAATAAAATCTAGGCAGCAGTAGACTATGAGAAGGAATATATTGCAATTAAATGCTGGTGCATCCATGGTAAGCAATGTTTCTCTTGCGAACCAAGATGTGTAAAGCTTTTGGCTTATATTTGTTGTTATATGATGAAGTAGGCTACCGTGTTTTGCGAAAAACCCTGATAAAGTTTCTGATTATCGTAAAGAAACATGTTGGCTTAAATTTGTTGTTTCATGACAGAATATATTATGTTAAAGTTGGTGTGACTGGTAAACGCCATCTGGATTTTATTTATAGAATGTCAAGACGACTTTAGCGTCCTAGGCCGATAAAATGCCATTTTAAATGCAGTTTTATGCAATTTTTCGGCGCGTTCCAGTCCGAAAAGCAGCTGTTTTAGAGAGCGTGTACTAAAAACGTATTTTAAGAAAACATGAACAGTGATATTGGTGACCTGACCACATTGTACGATTAATCTACTCTTATACAATTCAACGGCCCTAAATAGCGTGCTTGCTCGCCCGCTTCGTGAGGCATCGGGTATACTCGGCGATGTTCGTCTCTCGCAGTCTAAACTTTCATGACGACTACAAAATTAGGAAGGAAAACCGTTTCTTTATTATATAAGGCCTAAGTGAATTGAACACAAAGAACAAATATTCTAATTTTATTTTTACTTACAATTTTCATAGCTCTGAACCACAAACATTTTTAATAATCTACTAGTGTAATTTTCTTTAAAATCCTGGAGTCAATGAATAATGGCGGGCGAAGCCGGGGGCAACAGCTGTAAAATATTGATGGTTTTATCTCTTGAAATATCGCTGATAATAATAGTCCAAACAAACCATTCCTTCCTTTGAAACATTATATAATTTCTGAAAATTACACTGAATTGATAAAATAAAATTCACATCATATTCATGTCAATAAACAGCTGAGAAACAATACGTATTATGTGTTCACAGGTTCTTTGGAACTGCATAATCGATTCTGATATAGTTTTCCCAGGGGGCGCTTTCATGTCGTGGAATGTACTCTAAAGAAGGAATTTTAGCTGTTTCATTAATTATTAATGGCTTAGTTTATGAATGATTTGCGTGCAAGTGTTAATAAATATAATGCTTTAATAATTATTATACTCTTAATTTTTAATTTTTAAAAGAATTATCGTGGCGAAGCCACGGGCACCTCCTAGTTTTTTACAAAACGTTTATTTTGCTGCTACTACTACTACTAGGCTGTATAGAAGAGTTAGTGTTCTTGACTTCTGTTTTTTGTTTTGTTTTTATTTCCATATGCTTGTAATTAGGCCAGCATTGTTAGCTTGTTAATGGCGGCCATATTGACAAATGTCGCTAGTGTAGCGTGACTGTGACACAGCTGAGCGTCATTTCCATGCATTGTCCCTCGCATTGTTTGTCCTTTGTTATTGTAATGTTGTACAGTGCTGGGTTCGACTCGTTTGATAAAAATGTTTTATGTAGAGAGAAAGTCCAGCTGCGAATACACCTGTGTGTATGTATACAGAGTGTTAATGAATAACACCGAAGTATTTTGCCTGTGTAGAGAGGGAACATAGACAAGGAACTTTTATTAGGAGGTATTTGTTCTATGGATTCAATTTTTCCTGTTACAGCATAACATTTCTCAGGGCATGGTCGTAACTGACTTCTAACATTTGAACAAAAAATGCAAAACAAAGGAACTTCGTTGTTAACACTGTAATAATGAATTAAAAAACTAATCCAGTGGCGGCCAGTCATGTCATTAGTCTGTAAATTTTGCAGATTATGAAAACACAATATTATTATTTTGCTATTGCTGAATGATTAAGAATCAGGTTTTTATCGGTCACTAAGAAGGAATGAATTCAATTTAATGCAAATTTTAACCCTATTTCTCTTAATTATTGACTTATGAACACCAAATTGTAATTACTTTAATGCCCTGTAGCTTACACATTTTACGTTATACAGCAAAAATTTGCTAATACATTACTACATTAATTTTTATACAATGTTAAATCTAGCCTGAATATGTTAGTACATGGGATTCATAGTTAATTTCTCCCCGTCGTCAAAATGTTTGATTCGAACCCTGGGTAGAACAAAAATAACATATATTATATTCTTGAGTTTTGTCCATTCTGTAGCGATAATCTTAATGATTTATGTATAGCGTAGAGCTTTATCACTGGTTGCTGAGTTGCTGAAGATGGCCGCTCCATGCGGTTGAAAGCGCTCCAACAGGTAAACAAAATACCGCAATTTAGTAGTGAGTACCAGTGATAAAGCTCTACGCTATACATAAATCATATTATATTAAGTTACCAAAACCGATAATACTGCTTCAGAAGTTAAAGAGGGATACGTAATCAAGAAAAGGAGACATCAAGGCAAACAGTTTAACAGAAAACAACTAACAGTAAACCAGTACATTAACTACAACATGATGAAATGTGAAGATCTCGGTGTACTGCAGCCCGTCCATAAAGAGAGCAACTCCATGACAGTTATATAATACAATACTGTCGACGGATAGCTCTCTTGATAGTCCGGACTGTACCGCTACAACTACTGATGATCCAACCTGCTACTGCAACTGCAATACGTACTGATAAACTACTCCTGTAACCGCTACAGTTACAACTACTGATGATCCAACTGCAATACTTACTGATAAACTACTGTAACCGCTACAGTTACAACTACTGATGATCCAACTACTACTACAACTGCAATAATTACTGATAAACCACTCCTGTTACCGCTACAATTACAACTACTGATGATTCAACTGTAATACTTAATAATAAATTACTGTTACTGCTACAGTTACAACTACTGATGATCCAACGGTGTCGTGCACATTGGCACAGGTGCACATCGGCACAGTCGCATTTTCGTGCACATTGGCATAGTATTTTTATCTTGTAATATTATCGTGCTCATCGCCACACAACCCGTTGGGGCTAGGGGTGGACATAGAGACTCAAACCTACAGCCTCCTTCACCACGGCTCCAAGGCAGCACCCCTTAGCTACCGCGGCCAAGGAAACCGGCCGTTTTTATCGTAGGTAGGCTAAGTTAGGTTAGGTTAGGTTAGGTTAGATCAGATTAGGTTAATTCAAAGTCTCATTCAATCGCAGGCAGATACTTTATGAATGATTTCTAAACAAGAAAATTATAATATTAATGTACACAGTATGTATCTATAATAATAAAAATAAGTGTTTGTCTGTCTATCTAGCAGTTACTGTGAACTCCATTGCATTCAATACGATAATGTAATTCCAACTTTGTCTCTATGTCCACCCCTACGAAGGGTGTGTGGCGACGAGCACGATGCTATTGCAAGATAAAAAATACTATGCCAATGTGCACGAAAATTCGACTGTGCCGATGTGCACGTGTGCCAATGTGCACGCAACCGATCCAACGGCAACTGCATTACTTACTGATGAACAGGGCTAGGATTTATATGTAATTACATGTTTCTTAATTTCACATATAGACACATTTTTTTCACTTATCTCCATCTCTATTCAAATTAAACAAATTTATTTTACATATTTTTCCATATTTCTGACAATAGCACATATTTATATGTAAAATAAATATTTGTCCATATTTAGTGATTTTAATGCAATATTCGTACATATTTCATTCTTAAGAGTAAAACTATATAAAATTGTCGTTTTCAGTGCCAGAAAATAGGCAGCACAGGATAAGTTTACAGTTATGAACAGAAATTAATGTGTGAAAAATGATTTGTACATTGAATCAAATTTCTGTAATATGACAAAAATAATTCAGAAACTACAAAATAATAATCTGACATTACCTGGAAATATTGACATTGTGAAAAACATGATTCATGAACTCAAATGTATACGTGGACATTTAGCCGATCTTATCAAATGTAAAGTGGACAATGTGTTTTCAAGAAATCCAGGCTTTGAAGAAATGTGTAAAATCAGTGCAATCTTAAGTAGCTCGTCAAATGTAAAACTAGAATCAGAGAATTTTAAACATGCGCCAATCACTTCATGTGCAGTAGAACGAAGCTTCAGCCAATACAAATCACTTTTGGAAATTTAAAACAACATTTTGTGGCATACTGTTATGGTAGCAGAAATAATCAATGAATGAATACAAATAAAGTAAGTGATCTGAAAAAAAAATTGAATAATTTAATTTATGAATCCAGTATTTGTAATGTATTTTTATAGGTTCTAAAAGTAACAAAATGTAGTGTCTAGTGGTTAAATTTGTTTTGATGTCCATATTTTACAAAATATATTTGCATATATATATGTACGTATTTTGACATTTTTAGTACATATATATGTACATATTTTGACATTTTTTAGTACATATAAATCCTAGCCCTGCTGATAAATCACTCCTGTTACCGCTACAATTACAACTACTGATGATCCAACTGTAATACTTACTGATAAACTATTGTTACCACTTCAGTTAAACTACTGATGATCCAACTGCTACTGATAAACTACTCCTGTTACCACTACAGTTACAACTACTGATCATGCAACTGCTACTGATCAGCTACTCCTGTTACAACTACAGTTAAAAGTACTGATGATTCAACCACTACTATTACAGTTAATGGAGGGTAGAAGGTGATACTTCTGTCTTATACATTTTAAAAACTACATAAGTGATTTTTCGACAACATACTTATGGTGCAATAGATAATGTAAAAAAGTTAAATTCCTGAAAGTGTATTAGGTTTTGAGTTATTCAAAAATTGATATTGAAAAATTTGTATAGTTCAAAATGAAACTTATCACACAATTTTGCATTAAAATGTCGCAATATTTTTTTTGCACTCCTTAGGTAGTAAGTGGTACTTACGAACGTTGTTTACATGGATCGTAAGTTGACATTCCCACATAGTCTTGTTGCTAAGGACGGTTGCGATGAGGTTAAATTACGTACGGTCCAAGCGCTACGTCATAATTCATTACAATACACTTCATAATACAAGCCTTTATGGGCACGGCCCCCAGGACAAATATTAGGTTCCCATAACAACAACACATGCGAATCACTTTCTGAAATAAACATCTATTTTCAAGAATGTATTTACATAATATTTTCAGGTAATATCACAATTAATATAATTAAATTGATATAAATAATCATCGTGCAAAAAATAGCATGCAACACACGGGCCGTAAAGGCATTTACGGGTCTCGAAAACTTAAAAACCCTCGGCTGCGCCTCGGCACTTGTATCGCAATATACTATAACAGGACCAATGACAAATTGAGAAAAAAATATATCATGCACTAGTTTTCCTGAATCTTAACTACAAATGGGAAAAAAATTAATATTCAAGGCATGTCTCAATTTAAGAAAAATACATGATCACCATACATATTTTGTTTTTGATTGTAAAACTATTAACTTAATCAGAAAACGCATGCGCTATTTTGCTGGTCATAGGCCTACTCTGTACAACTAGGAGTAAAAATTTCAGGCTCCTTCCGACGTTAAATCTGTAGAACCCATTTAGTTCTGAATACATAAAAATACAGTAAAATAAAAGTATAGGAAAATGACTTTAAACATTTGCACGACATTTAAATGAAAAAATGTTTACATGCAGTTCAAATCAAACCTCGTGGCCATCCAAATTTACCAGTAGGCTCTTATTTTTAACTCATTCCTGCAGCATTGACTTCTTTTGTTCGGCTATATCTCAATGTATCCTGCATTCTTGCCTTCGAGATTGAGGAAAACATGCAAAGCCCAAGTTGTTGTTGTTGTTATTATTATTATTATTATTATTATTATTATTATTATTATTATTATCATCATCATCATTATTATTATTTCACGGTAAAAGCATTAACATAAAGATCGACTCTGAAGCTTTTCGTTCTAGATACTTGTTAGTTTCGTGAAAAAGTAATAAATAAAATTTAATTGTCTTTATAATTTACTTTTTTCTGTGCTAGACTTTAATACGTATATGCGAGAAAGTTTGTGCAACATATTTTTGCACCATTTATTTTTTTCAGGCTTCCCTGCCCTGCAAATTACGAATTCATTATTATGTTGAACGGAGACACAAAAATAAATGAAGACTGCATAAACCACGCTGCCAAAAGTTAAAGATGAGGGCTTAAAGAGCAACAGCTTAGAAGTAAAATCCTTATTGAAGTCTCAAAGGAAGATACTTGAAATGCAAGTCAACCTTGATGGCTGTTTTCTGTAACTTAATTTTTTTTCAATATCGCCAGACTAAAACTGATACAGGCCTATCTTCTAAACTATTGAAGATACGAAGATGAAATGTGGGACACTCATTATCTAAACTACTAAGAAGCTTTTCTCTAGAACAGAAATTTGTTAACAGATTTCATTGTAGAAATATACATGTTTGTTTTTAAAAAGGGAAGTGAAAAAAGTGTTTGAATTTTGATTGCTTACTTTAAAAACATTAGGGAAGAATATAAACATTATTTTTTGGACAATTTAGTACCGGTAACATGTAAAAAAGTGTTGGAATTTATCTTTAGAAATGGTATAGACATATAGATTTTAGTAAACTTTGTTTTGGCCCTCAAATTAATATTTTCAAAACAATTCTTTGGTTGTTGTTAAAGCTACGAGCTCTCTATATAAAAAGAAATAATATTTTACACTAAATATAAACAAGATTTAAAAATATCATCGTCCCCTCATAGGTCAGCACATCATTTTAGTCAGAAGTAAATAACAAAACATGTCAGTGGGTGTCAGTGAGAGTAATTTTTTCAAAATTTAATATTCTCTTCTTTGGAGTAAAATACTTGAGGTTACAGACATGTACAAGTAGCCTGGGGGGGAAGCGGACCGACTCTTGTAGCTGATTTCTGAACCTTGTTATATGTAAACAACGGAAACGTTTGTTTCCACAAGCAATGCAAATTACGTGAAATTATTTCTCAATTCAAGCAATTTATCGACACTAGAACAAATTTCAATACATTCCCTGCTATCCTGTGAATGCCGCTAGGCATGCGCAGTGGCTCATATCGGGAACTTAGATATTTTAGTCGGTCCGCTTTTTTTCCCCCTACCTATACATGCATTAGTAGGCCTACTATGATACTAAAAGCACAAAGCGCGAAATGCGAAAGTCTTTACTGAAAAACCATAAATTTGACTAAAAATGCGAAAATTATTCACCGTTCAGCAAAATCCGTGAAATAATTGACGAAGTTAAGTAAATTACGTTGGAAGAAATTTGAAGATAGCAAAATAACTGTAAATGCGATTCGATCATCAAAGAGGAAATGGGATAAAAATTGAAAGTCGACGTGTCAATCTATTTCAAACCTATCAAATATAGTCTATACTGAAAACAACAGTTAATTTAATTTTCGAACGAAGTGAAGCCGCATCTATTAAATGTTTTCTAAAGCTAAAATATACCGAAATTACCACAAAACATTTAGGAAACCTGGTAAAAAATTTCACCGAAAACAGATGCCTCTAAAAATTACTACTCTGCTCTATTATCACTAGCTAAATAGATTAGAAGTGTGGATATCATAGCAATTGACAGAAAACATCAGAAGGCTCTAATCCGCGACCCGACCATCAGATTTGAAATAGATGAACATCAGAATCCGGAAGTCTACAATGAAAAACGCGGAATTTATATATTGATTTCTTGATTAAAAAATTACGGAAAACTATATATAAATTGATCCAGGACATATTTTATGCCAAAAACAGTGTTAAGATTAACATATTTAGGTATAGTTCAGTCCATTTTGCAATACGAAATTGTGGTATGGGGAAGGCTAACACAAACTTTACTCACTGCATTGGTCGTTTTACAATAATAATAATAATAATAATAATAATAATAATAATAATAATAATAATAATAACAATAACAACAAACAACACAGATGTGTTTAAAGAAAAGAAAATTGATTACAGACTCATCTTATATACAAAGAATTTAACGCATTGAACAAAATATAGTATTATTGTATGCCTTCATCTTATTAAAATTTTGTCACATAAAGTATAAAAACAACGAAAACAATTGTCATGAATTTACTACACGTAGACGCATAATTCCTTGCTCGTTTTTCGAGCCTGAATTTAATACTGAAATAGGTCTAAGCTCCAATTCTGGCTCGAGATTGTAGGCCTATAATAGCTCCACTAAACAAAACCCAAAATTATTACTTTAATAATAAATTATTTAAAAGAAAATCATATAAAATTATTACAAATTCATTAGACACTCCATTAATTACTACATGAATAAAAACGTAAACTCATCTGAATGAAAAAACTTGTCAAACAAAATATTAAAAAACAGAATATCGTATTATAATTAAACAAATTGGAAATAAAAGTTTTTTATAACAAAGATTTAAATGTAGTTTTGTAAACTACACTCCCAGGCACAAACTTTAGCTTACTCATGAGTGTTTTATGCAAAATTGTTAATTTTAAACGTAAATGGAAATATTACTCTGTAATTATAATTTAATAAATATACAAACTCACATGACTCTAACAGCCAAGTGACAAACTGTATAGAAATCCGAAAAAAGAAATTCGAGGTAAAGTTTTTAAAAACATTAAATATGAAATTAAGACAGGCAAACCTCTTGATACGCTAAACAAATATTCTAATAAAACTTACGTGCTTTTCATGTTAGAACATTGCAGAATAAGTCCATGACAAAGTTCAGAGCACATTTTTTTTAGAGAAAAAAATTCTTCAAGTCCTTACAAAAATACGGAGTTTGTGCGAAGTCATAGAAATCCACAGATAATGTAATTCCTTTAGAGCAGAATTAGGAGATAGTAGAGACCATCTAGTCCAATACATAGGTCTACCAAGTGTACAACTGCCACTATAAGTCCATTTCTTTGTCTCTTCTGTAATATTCAGACTTCACCGGAACAAAACAACAACTCGACCAGGTAGGTAGACCAACTCGAAGCAACTGGTTGCTACTTATCTTCGCACAATACCTACCTGACACGTAACTCGCTTTAGCGCATGCGTGGTGCCATATCACAAAATGAAGGCAAAGAAATGCAGAATATTTTTTCTTTACTATAATACCGGTGTCGCTACTATATTTATGTATTTACTTTATTAATTAAGTAATGAATTATTTTATTTCTGGGTACGTTTCAGGCAGAAAAACGCTGAAGATACTAATATAATAGCTTTTTCTGGGCGAGGCGCCATGACTAAGATTTGACTAAAGTTAAATCGCGCGCCATGACAGCATGCGGCGGACATGTTGTGACATCCGATGCCAGTGGGGAAGAGCAAGAGTGATTTATGTACATATCTCTCCACTCAAATGTCGAAATCGATTGTTTGTTCCCATTTGGACCTAGTATACAACATTGAGGAAACCAAACACATATACCATGATAGCATTATAAATCTCGAATACATATTTTTCTTACGAAAATCTGGTTTTCAGTTACCGACAAACATGAAAAATCAATATAGTGGTCATAAATCGGCTGATATCACATTTAGCTTATATGCAATATCCAGGACAATGCATATATGCATTAAATATATTGAACTTCAATAATAACAATAATCTATATTAATAAAAATGAATTTACGAAAGGGTTGTTGCCGCATCACTTGAGAACGGCTCGACCGATTTGGCTGATTCTTTTATTGTTGTGTTCGTAATATTGTCAGGACAAGGTTTGTGTGAAAGAAAAATTTTGGAAACACCACGGGAAAAGTCGGAAATTTGAAATGAGGCAAAGTTAGAGTGTTCTGATGTCAATTGTTTACATAACGAAAGTATTGTTTACGATCTTTACATAGGGCCTTGGATACTATATTATAATACTGAGCTTTAACAAATGCTGATACTATCGAAGTATCTACTCTTATACAATTCAACGGCCCTAAATAGCGTGCTTGCTCGCCCGCTTCGTGAGACATCGGGTATACTCGGCGATGTTCGTCTCTCGCGGTCTAAACTTTCATGACGACTACAAAATTAAGAAAACCGTTTCTTTATTATATAAGGCCTAAGCGAAATGAACAAACATTCTAATTTTATTTTTACTTACAATTTTCTTAGCTCTGAACCTCAAACATTTTTTATAATCTACCAGTGTAAATTTCTTAAAAAAATCCTGGTGAGGATGAATAATGGCGGGCGAAGCCGGAGGCATCAGCAGTAAAATATTGATGGTTTAACTCTTGAAATATCGCTGATAATAATAATCCAAACAAACCATTCCTTCCCTTGAAACATTATATAATTTCTGAAAATTACACTGAATCGATGAAATAAAATTCACATCATATTCATGTCAATAAACAGTTGAAAAACAATAAGTATTATGTGTTTATTATACAGGTTCCTTTGGAACTGCATAATCGATTCTGATATAGTTTTACCAGGGGGCGCTTTTTAATTGTAGAATGTTCTCTGAAGCCGGAATTTTAGCTGTTTCATTAATATTATTAATGGCTTCGCGTGCAAGTGTGAATAAATATAATGATTTAATAATTATTATACTCTTAAATTTAATTTTTAAAAGAATTATCGTGGGCGAAGCCACGGGCACCTCCTAGTTTAATACATAATTGTGAAAATAATTCTTGACGAATAAAATCCACGAAAATAAAGCAGTCACATAACTTTCTCTACCCTCGACATGGAAAATATCATTTTATCACTTGACATTTTGATGTAGAATAAGCGGTCGTATTGTAGGGCCAACTTAAGTGAGTGCCAGTGAGTATGCTATATCGGAAGTCGGTAACAAATCCTATCCACTGATACGTCACTCATAGCTGTAGGCTTTGTATTAGTTGAGAAATAGGCCTAGGGATGTTAATCAGAGGCCCTAAGCACCTAAAAGAAGACAAAATGGGATGGAACATTTCCAGTCCTACGCGCGCAGTATATTATGTCCCAGGTTTTTGGGAAGGAAAGTATGAAAGTGATATTGAATTTCTTTTTTACTTCAGCCCCGAAACGGTTGTATGGTAATATGAGAGTGGGAAATACAATTTTCTGCCAAGAGAATGCAATCTTATGTAACCGGAATTTCTTTTTCTTCTTATTTGCACTCCTCCCAGGCATGGTGTGTAGAAGCAATGGAATGCAAAATTCTACATCATCTATGAGCCATAAAAAGCTTTATCTAGTGTTTTCTGAGGGGATAGTCTGAGTGCCATATGTCGTTCTTCCTCATTTCGAACTCTACATACATATTATATAAGGACCTAGAGTTTCAACATTAAAAGTCCTCCATAATTTAATTTCATATTACAAAATACAAAACCCGGGCGACGCCGGGCCATTTAAGCTAGTTATTAATAGATTATTTTAAAGTACTATTTTATCAAACATTGTATGTGCAATTTTATCAAACATTGTATGTGCATTTTATTACTTTGACGTTGCTATACACTTTGATGTCTCTAGCAAATAAAGATCTATCTATCTAATGCTATGATGCAGGTAGAAGATGTAAAAATACATCAGGCTAGTTGCAACTCATATTTTTAGCTTATTTTCTGAGTCTTTTATAATCATAGGTAACGGCATTTTGTATTTGAATTTACCATTTTTTACTTAAAAATAAAGTGCAGGAAAATTACTGACAGTAGCAAACATAGTACAACGCACAATGCGCCATTAAATGGAGAGCAGTTCAATGTTCTGGAAGCTGGGCATTGCTCTCCAATACGATCACAACTCATATCACTGTTATTGTTACGCATTTTATTGTTTGGTGACTATTTCCGCATTTCTCTGGCCGACGCCATCGACCACTCCTTAACAATCTTATCACCGAAGGAAATAAATTCAAGTTCATTTTAACAGCAAGTTAATTATTTTTAGACGATAGTGTATTTTCATCCATTTCCCGTCCATTCTATTACGGTGTAAGGCTGGACGAGTAATTTACCTTTTAGTCCCCTGTCAAATGTACAAAAAAAGGCTCCCGTGTGCTCCTTGATGATGCAAGAGTGGGAGTGGTCTCAATCTCTTCGTTTGACCTTGGAGAAACATAATTTCGATGGTGCCACTCTTGAAAATGGTGCGTTTGAATGGTGGGGGGAAAAAACAAAATAGCTGCCATCGCAAACACGTTTTCCTATTTATATCAGTAACCGTTGGGATTACAAAAAAAAAAGTTTCAAACATGAAATGTAGCTACATAGATTCTGCACAGAAAAGTTTATTACAACTTTTATGTAGGATCAACCGTTTTCTCATAAAAAGTACTTTTATATTTTTCAAAATTAAAAATGATTATGTCTCAGTATGAGGGTTTTGCAAGCGCATATTTACATGCCTGACATTATTTACACGGCCACTAGATACTTCTAACAATAATTAATATGTTAAACACTATTAAATTAAAAAATAACCCCTTTTCCTTATGTTGTGCCGTAGGAAACTGAAAGATAAAAAGTACCACTATAGTTTTAAACTTTAACGAAAATACTGTGGAAGAAATACAATGTTTGCAGATTTATAGGCCTATAGCCAGAGTGGACACACTCCTACAATTACATTTTTAATTATAATCATCGTCACTTTCAATACAAATCTCACTTAGACCTAAATCTTCATCATCATCCAGCTCGCACTCTCCCACAGGCTATTGTCACAACGTTTGAGATTACCTTCGCAAGTGCACATTTCAGTACACCGGAGTCCATTTGACTACATGGAGGAGAGCAACGCCTTTTGGAGCATGAGCAGCGACAAAGTTTAAGTATTTTACAGGTTATGTAATAAGTAAGGTTCGGATGTTCATGACTTAAAAAAGTGGAAAAAATGACCGCAAATATGCCCTTAAAAATGGCTAAATATGACCCAAAAATCCTAAATATGACCAAGTAAAGTAACATATTTTCAAAAAATAAATGTTCCAAATTAAAACGTTTAAAGATAATAAATTCTTACATCACATGAATTCAATCAGATAATAACTTCTAACAACGTTGGTGATTTGCAGTTTTACTTATAGGCCTAATGAACTTCCTGTTTGCTCGCTTTATCAGCTCCAAATGCTCGTAATGTTTTGTAAGACTTGCGTGTCCCTATAAAATATGAACAATTGCATTAATTTTAAAATTTACATTACTATTAATTTGACATAAACATTAAATTAATTAAATGAATTTCAAATTTAACTCTACCCTGTAGTATATACACCGTGTAATTCCGCTCCTTTACCGAATTTATAACTGAAATATGATGTTAAATTACAAATATGGCCAAAATATGACCAAGACCACAAAAAACCAAAATATGACTTTATAAGCAAAATAAAAACGGTCCAATTAGGATAACAAATGTGCAGTTCGTTACTTTGTGTTTGCGGCCAGAACGGAGGTCAGGATAAAAAATATGTCACGTCATAAACATCCGAACTTTAATAATAAGCTAAAATTTAATTGGTTTCAAAATATTAACACTCATTAAAAATAACGATTATAGTATTACATATCAATGATTATCATGACTGAGAAAATTCCAAGTTATAAAGGAATGTTAGCCTATATAATAAATTACCGAAAGACACAAAAGCTATAGCAAATGTGCATGTGTTTAAAATAAAAATTTGTAAATTTGAAAGGGTCTTTTTGTAAAAGTAGAGATTGTTACACTATTTACATATTTTTCTTAGTCATTATTTATTCCAATGTTTCTGAGCATATTTAAGGGGAGATGGTAGTTACCGCTAGCAAAATTATAGAAAATATAGCGTATGTTCAAGAAGCTATAACTCAGGTGTTAACAGTCAGATTTAGTTTAATTTTTTTATGCTTTGCAAGTGCACTCTGCAGTTTAAAATAAGCAGAAAATGGTTGTTCTAGAACTCGCTGTTTGGTAGGAAAGAATTTTTTAACACATAGGTGATAATTTTGTTTTACAGTTACTTCCCTTGACATAGGTACACTTTATTCAATTTCAGTACCTTCGATTTTTGTGAAACTTTGGGAACTTACTAACAACAGGTATTACTATTTACCCTAGCACAATCAGTCTAATATGTACATTATTACTGCATGAAAACTGCATGAAAACTTCACGTCTAAAAAAAGAAGACTTTTTTTAATAAAAATAGTTGAAAATTCTGTATAGTTAAGACTTTTCCCATAATTCTGCTAAGGGAGATTTGTCATCTATCTATAATGACTTCCTGAAAGTTTCATTATTTTAGCATGAATAGTTTTTCAGAAAATGGTACCTGAAGTACAAGAAATGTAATTTTACAGGAGAGCGAAAAGAAAATGACGTGCCTTATGGTGTTTTATCCATTTTAGAAAGCTCCAGGTCGTTCTGATTGGCTTAATAATAACGCAACATATAAAACCTATACAGGGTGTTAATAAATGACACCGAAATATTTTACCTGTATATAGAGGGGACTTAGACAAGCAACTTTTATTATGAGATTTTTGCTCTATGACGTAAAATGTGTATTCTACAGGGCATTAAAGTCATTATAATTTGGGGCTCATAAAACAATAATTACGCGAAATAGGGTTAAAATTTCATTAAATTGACTTCATGCCTTCCTAGTGATCGATAAAAACCTGACTCTTAATCATTTGTCAACAGCTATATCATAATTTAGTGTATCCATAATCTGCAAAATTTACAGACTAATCACATGACTGGTCGCCACTGCATTACTCTTCTTTTTATTCATAAGTACTGACTACAGTGTTAACAGCGAAGTTCCTTTGTTTTGCATTTTTTTCTAATGTTAGAAGTCAGTGGCGGCCATGCCCTGGGAGATTTTATGTTGTAACAGGAAAAATTGAATCCACAGAGCAAAAATCTCCTAATAAAAGTTGCTTGTCTATGTCCCATCTATACACAGGTAAAATATTTCGGTGTTATTCATTAACACCCTGTATATCAAAATGTTCACAAAACTATGATTTATTACATCAGCCTAAGAAAAAAAATCTATTTTTTTTTTGTCACTGGTAACTACCATCTCCCCTAAAAAAAATAGCCTATATAAATGCTCATTACTTTATATTTTGTATTGCATACATTGTATCAAAATGTTTCCTTTGTTAACGTACTCTGGAAACCATGGTTTCGATATTCAAACGTGTAAAATTCTGAAATGGAAATTTGGATATATGTTATTTAACGTCCTTGTTGGATAGGAAAATCATGAAGGGAGATTTTGCAGAGGGCATCTAACCTTACGCAAGGAACCAATGTAAGTATTATGTTTATTAAATTCCATTCACGTTTTGTTCGGGGTAATAGGCCTAGGTCATTTCTTTGTAAGAATCAACATTTATATTTGTAAATTTAGGAGCTGTTTGGAATCTCCTTGGCCTATTTCAATTGTGTTTGCTTCTTTTGTTCAAACCCATACTAATATTCTTAACCATTGAAGTCAAATAAATGAAGATAACAACACAAGTATGACACCAAAACAGTTTTGAAAAGACAATAACTCAAAAGAAGGTGCTTTTGAAAAATACGTTTGAAATAAACAAGAGTAAAGTTAAAAGTTGGGGGTTCAAGAACCACCCTTCACAACCCTATAGTTTGGCTTTCCAGTAGTAATAATCCAGAAAAATAAATACGATATGCATTTTCCATGAATATTTATCAACTACAAATAATATTTATCAATAAATGTAGGCGCATGCTGGGACGAATTAGCACGTAAGATAAAGCCATCCTATATGCAGATGACACGACTTCTCTAAGTAAGGCATCTAATTCGAATAAAAGTCAAACTGAAATACAAACAACTATTAAACAAGTAAGAATCAGCCTGAAAAATTTTTTGCCATAGCCGGGATTTGAACCACGGATCTTCAGCTTAACGCGCTGATGCTCTTGCCAACTGAGCTACCATGACAAACTCCCGATATGACACTAAATTCTTCAACTGATTCAGAAGTCAAGGCAAACCAACGGGGGTTTCTCTTCCTTCGAGAACACAACACCCAATGGCGACCTACACTATGTAGATACTTTAAAGCCTAGTTATTATTATTATTTAAATACTATTAATTAAGTGGAAATGATGGAAATAGACATTAAACCCATGTCTAGGGAATTAATACAAGTAAGAATCAGCCTGAAAAATTTTTTGCCATAGCCGGGATTTAAATAATAATAATAACTAGGCTTTAAAGTATCTACATAGTGTAGGTCGCCATTGGGTGTTGTGTTCTCGAAGGAAGAGAAACCCCCGTTGGTTTGCCTTGACTTCTGAATCAGTTGAAGAATTTAGTGTCATATCGGGAGTTTGTCATGGTAGCTCAGTTGGCAAGAGCATCAGCGCGTTAAGCTGAAGATCCGTGGTTCAAATCCCGGCTATGGCAAAAAATTTTTCAGGCTGATTCTTACTTGTATTAATTCCCTAGACATGGGTTTAATGTCTATTTCCATCATTTCCACTTAACTATTAAACAGTCCGAATTTTGGTTTGAAATGAATAATCTAAAAGTAAATAATGATCAAACAGAATACATTAATTTTAGTCTCAAAACCTCCCCTGAACCTAAAAGTGTAAAATTTCTAGGAATTTATCTAGATAATAGGCTTGATTGGAAAACACATACCCAAAATGTAATTGTAAAGCTCTCCAGAGTGATTTATCTATTAAGAAAACTTAGGTTAAGTGTTAGTAACACAATGTTAACTACAGCTTACTATGCGTTTTTCCATCCACATTTGTTATATGGGATTAGGTTATGGGGAAACAGCTCGGGAGCATCCCAAGTATTTATTTGTCAAAAGAAAGCAGTGAGGGCTATAATGGGGGCAAAAAATAGTGTTACATGTAGGCAGTTTTTTAAAGATTTAAAAATAATGACACTACCCAGTTTATACATTTATTGTAACCTGATATACGTAAAAGAAAACTTGGAAAACCTTAATACACGTGCCAGCATACACTCACATGAAACAAGAAATAAGAATAGATTAGATCTTACTTGTTGTAGACTGAACAAAACCTTAAGCAGCCACTTGTATGTACAGCAAAAATTATTTAATAAGCTTCCACTAGCAGCAAGGTATATACCGTTGATAAAGTTTAAGAAATCTATTAAGACATGGTTGGTTAGCAAAACATTTTACTCTGTTGAAGACTATTTTAATTGTGATACATTTGATTTAGCAATGTGAGCCTATATATGGCCTTTTACGACTGAATAGGGCCTATGTAATAGTTTTATACTACAGTTTTAATACTATTGTATTTCCTTTATTATTTATTTAAAATATATATACAGTAGGGCCTCGGTAATTCGAGCCCCGGTATTTCGAGGTTCCGTGTAATTCGAGCTGGTCTTAAGAAAACTAAAATGTTCCATAAAACTAGAGTAAAATCTCGATTTTATAGCCTACGGTGTCCGCATGTATGATTTACGCACTTCCGAATGTGTTACATTTTGAACTTTCTTTCAATTTTTCCATGTATAAAAATGCAGGTAAAACTGTCCCACTTAGGGGTTTCGTTCATAATACACAGAAAGAACCTTGGCTTCAGACTGTTAATACATTTCTATTACAGAATGACAGAAACCGTAGACGTAACACAGGTATGTAGGCTTACTATATTGTTTATATATTTATTTTTTAAACCATTATTGTGCTCATTAAACATTTATTTATGATTTACCCATTGACTTAGTGATATTTCCGTATAATCCGAGTTTTTTGTAATTCGAGGTAGCCTCAGCCCCAATTAGCTCGAATTATCGGGGTTCTACTGTATATAATACTTTACTATATGTAAAAGAATTTAGTTTTAGAATGACGAGTTTCTTTTTTTAATAATTGTATTACCTAATGACTAATAAAATCTAAGAATCTAAGAATCTAAGATTCGAGTGGTTGACAGAAAGGGCTTATTATACAGTTGTCTTGTGCTTGACACCCTGTATTTATGAAGGATGAGTTTGACGATGACACTTTGTGCAGCCAAATGCATCAGAAATGTTTATGTAACTTGTTATGCACAGGAAGCTGCAAAGACCACTTTGTCTGTTTACTTTTCATTCGTATGTTTGGCAACATACTATGCTAATATTAAGGCAGAAGTTAAGTGTAGGCTCAAATCAGGAAATGCCTGCTTTTATGCAGTTCAGAAACTCTTATCTTCTCGTCTTCTGTCCAGAAATCTTTCTTTCTTTCTTTTTCGTAGTTTTACCTCTCCCTTTTAGGATTTAAGCGACCCAAGCCGCCCGGGCCTTACAGGGCCGCGACCTGTCGGGAGAGGGATTACCTTTGGATCACATACATACTTTTTTGACCAGACAAGGACATGGAGGGCCTCCCCGGATGAGTGATCAGCCCAATGCCGGGGCCACCTCCGAGACAACACGAACACATAGGACGATACACACCATTCACACACACACTCACTCAGAACAAGGCGAGGATGAGGATTAAGATGATAGTGACGGCCAGATGATATCCGGGGACCACAAGGGCCTAAAGTTACCTGACATTTGTCTCATAGGTGAGGGAAAACCCCGGAAAAAACCCCACCTAGGTAACTTGTCCCGACCAGGAATCGAACCCGGGCCCGCTGCGTGAGAGGATTGGACGCATCCCCTGAGCCACAGCGGTGTCCAGAAATCTAAAAATAAAAATTTATAAGACTGTTATTCTGCCGTTGTATTATACGGATGTGAGACAAGGCCGCTTACTTTTCGGGAAGAACATAATCTGAGAGTGTTCGAAAACAGGGAGCTTAGGAAAATATTTGGGCCTAAGAGAGATGAAAATGGGGACTGGAGAAAACTGCATAACGACGAGCTTCATAAGCTGTACTCGTCACCGGATATAGCAAGGGTAATTAAATCACAGAGGATGGAATTATTATTCGCATACGAGGCTTCAACAGAAACACAAAGTAGTTTCCCCCTCCCTCCGAATATTTTACATATATAACTTGATAATAGCTGCTCTATGTTTTAAATTTAAAGGATGGCAGATTCATGAAGAAATATCTATATTGATACAAATGGCTCTACAAGACGTATAGGCCTAGAAATTATAAGCTATAAATGAGACCTTAAGGATTGCTGTTACGTCCCTGTAAGTTTTGTCGGAACAACGGGACCAGGGCCCTATTTCATAAAAGTTACAATTTTACAGGTGACAAGTGACATATAATTGTTTTACAAGTTTACATTTTGACAATTGTGTTTTTCATAAAAGCTGACAACTTTACAAAAATGTCATGACAATTTTGTAGATTTGTATGACAATTTTACATATTGTTGTTTCTCAAAACTTTTGACTTTACAGGTAAAAGTCTGACAAATATGTCAAATCTTATGAAACATTAATTTTTGTTGACATATTTACAAGTTTACAAAAAATGTAGAATTGTCATTACAGAAGTGACAGGCAATCTTTCATATGTAGGCCAAGTCAGTAGGTTATGTAAATGTGTGGCATAACTTGGCAAACTGATTTTTGTGATTTAAACTTTCTTGTTAATAAACTTGCTAAATTGTCTTGTTAATAATGAAAACTAGTAATAGTGATATTGGTAGCAGTGAAAGTGATGAAAAAATAGACATGACACCACGCAGGGTTTTTAGTTAACGGATTAACCTAACTTTCAATTTCGGTGGCTTTGCATTAAAAGAGAAATATAAATCAAATATTTTCGATAGCAATAATCGATTGCTTAGGTATCACATTCAATGTTGAGATCGATTATCGCACGCGTATATGAGAGCCATCTACAGTGTACTAAAGTAATCTTTAGGCGACATAAAATTGTCGTGTTTATGAAAAGGGGTCTTTTAGTCTGACAATTTACATTAATTTGCCTATAATGTAAGGAAAAGTTGTAATATTTGTGAAAAATACAATTGTAATAACATATTGACAAATTTGTCAGATTTGACATAATTGTCATATATATCACACCTGTAGCGTTTTATGAAATAGGGCACAGTCTAAAAAAAACGGACAGTCCCTTTTAAAAAGAAAGGACGTCTGGTACCCTATCGTAATTGCATAAGAAACCCCTTCTGTACTACGATTGCATATGTCCTAATGCATTGAGGAAAAGGAAACAGATCTCACATATGATGTAGACATGTATTATAAAGCGATCTCAAGTAAAACGTGCCTTCGCAAGTGTTCTGCCAGTCCCTGACGCATTCATCATTAACGTTGAAGTGCTTATAACTACAGGGGTGTCCACAAGTGACAGGGAAATTATAATTAGGCATGTTTTCTAAGAAAACCGTTACTTACTTACTGATTGGCAGTAGACAATTCCTAAGCAAGCTAAAGGAATATTATCTATTTTATGGAACCCGAAGGTTCATTGCCGCGCTTACCTGAGCCCGCCATTCAACCCTATTCTATGCTAACTTCATCCAACCGACTTCCCTTAAATCTGTCCTAATATTGTGTTCCCACCTGTGTCTAGATCTTCGAAGTGGTGGCAAGCATTTCTTAAAATTGTTTTTTACTGTGCGAGGTTGTTAACCTTGGGCCAAACCCCCAAGTTGGTGGACCACCTCATGTTGTCTGTCCGCGACTGCTTTTTCAATATATTCGCAGCTACCCTCCATATCTCGAGGCCGTATCCTCTATCCGCAACCTGAGGACGCGCCATGCAGTGGTGACAGAGACTCACCCCTTTTATATATATATAGGTAAAACCTGAGCCAAATACGCGCAGCTAGCTTATCGTCGGCCGGTAGCAATGGAGTAAGGGCAGAAGAGAATGCATAAACTGTATTATTCAATCCAAACTATGCGGTTCATAACAACCCGTAACTATTGAAAACAAAATTAAAGTGAATAGAGTATTTGTTTTATTAGTTATGAAATATTATTTAAGTAATGGTATGTAACTCTCAGAATATCGCCGTTGGGTCTTCACTATTGAATGCTGTAAGGCTAACTAAGATATTTTTACACGGTCTGTACAAATATGAACTAGCAAAGAACATCATGTGCAGGCAGGTCTAGATGACGTCATCGATCGATAGGCCTAATTCCACGCGATATATTGACAAATTTTCGATACTTTTACTTCCAATGTATGACAAAAGATCAAATCCACCTGCAATTGATTTGACAATCAATTACCGAAAACTGATGCTTCGATAGCGAAAAAAAAAATCACGTTTTCTGCCAGTTTTTCACTCATAACTCGAGAACGAAAGCTTAAAATCCCGCTTCCAAGTTCATTCGGGCACCCTTCAGTCCATCTGTGTTTAAAATTTCAGATCTCTGCGTGCAGTAGATTTCGCTGGGCATCGCGCACAGACAGACAAACACTTTCTCTTATTACTATAGATCAGGTATCATTTTTTTTTTTTAATTGTATTTTTTCCATAGTAGAAAATTGTAACCTGAATGTTTGTAAATTTGAAATTTTGTAATATTGAAATATTAAATAAATAAATAATTATTTTTTTAACTAACGACTGTCGCCCGCCTCAGAACATTGTCGAGAATTTCGCGTCCTATAAGAGCCTGCTTGAAAGTGGAGCCCTAAGGTCACTAACTCTACAAAGACGCACGAAGTTTGTAGTAACCTACTCGTTTCCTTATCTTTCGTGTGATTGTTTTATTTTCCCCTGCACAAGGGTGAATGAACTTGATGCGTCCTTTAAATAGAATTCAGAGCTATTAGAGAAATATTATTGTTTCGCCAACAGAACAGGATATACCTGCGATTATGAAAGTTGATGGAAACCCATAAAGAAGCAAGGAAGTGGAATACGTTGCGCCACATAGCCTACCTCAGAAAATGCGCATTGCAAATAACAATAGAAGAGCAGTTTGCGATAACGCATTCCATGCCTCGTGCACGGCGGCCATATTGCACACATGTCACGTTTCATCTCCATAAGCCTAACGGAGGAGTCAAATAGGCTAGAGTATGACGAAAGCCTTATGATTCTTTGGGGAATGCTTCCTCCATGTATGTGTTGCAATTTATGTATGTTCTAGTGCCAAAGATGCTGCATTAAAATTATGTTTTAGTCCTTAAAACTAACATGAATGTCATGAAAATATAGAAATTCTAACACATAAAATTATAGAAACAAGCAACAATAGCGTGTGTGCGTATATATATACAGACTTAGACTACATATGCCATGAAACTAATAACAATGTCATGAAAGCACAGAAACTAACAGCAATACGATAGAAACTAACAACAGTATTATGAAACTACAGAAACTAACGACAATAACATAAAACTATAGAAACTAACAGCAATACTATAGAAACTAACAACAGTACTATGAAACTACAGAAACTAACGACAATAACATAAAACCATAGAAACTAACAGCAATACTATAGAAACTAACAACAATACTATGAAACTATAGAAACTAACGACAATAACACAAAACTATAGAAACTAACAGCAATACGATAGAAACTAACAGCAATACTACAGAAACTAACAACAGTATTATAAAACTATAGAAACTTACAACAATACCATAAAACTATAGAAACTAACAACAATACTATGTATACTCACAACAGTACTATGAAACTACAGAAACTAACAATACTATAACACTATAGAAACTAACGACAATAACACAAAACTATAGAAACTAACAGCAATACGATAGAAACTAACAGCAATACTACAGAAACTAACAACAGTATTATAAAACTATAGAAACTTACAACAATACCATAAAACTATAGAAACTAACAACAATACTATGTATACTCACAACAGTACTATGAAACTACAGAAACTAACAATACTATAACACTATAGAAACTAACAGCAATGGCATGAACTACAGAAACAGCAATATCATGAACTAAAACTAACAATAGCATGAGATTAACAATAGCATGAGATAGAAACTGACAATGTCATGAACTTAGAAATCAACACTGCCAGAAAAATACAGAAGCCGATAACACGTGAGCAAAAATACAAATGATGGAAAAGAATTATTTTCCATCAGTCTATAATATTTGTTTATTGCAAAAAACACATGAATTTTTTGATACAGGCCTGCATCATATCATAAAGATTTTAATGTGGATGCTAAGAATGTTCTTACTCTAATGTCTGCATCGCCATAGAAACTGATAACATGCAAAAATATGTTAGCTAGTAACACTTTGATGCCGGTTGTCGACCAAGAGCTAAGGTAACTTGCTTAGCTTAGCTCACATACAGTGAGGGTTTTCATTTATGTAGTTGCGCCGACAAAACTACATATGAAATCCCGCACTGTATGTGAGCTAAGCTAAACTAACTGAAGCTGCAGAAAGTAAAATAACAATGCCATGGAAATGTAAATACCTTATGAAAAATGGCGTGACACTATAGAAACTAACACCAGTGCCACAGAAATATAGATACCTACTACCAACAATAGCGTGACACTATAGAAATTAACACCATTGCCACGGAACTATAGGTACCTACCAAAAACAATGGTGTGAAGATATAGAAACTCACAACACCTAAACTATAGAAATTAACAGCAATGCCATGGAACTACAAATACCTACCAGTATTAATAATGTTGTTAAACTATAAAAACCTACAACACGTGCAATTATCTACACTGACAACAATGTCATGAACCTGTAGAAGCAAACAACGCTAGGAATCCATAGAAACTAACAATTCTACGAAATATATAAAATAAACTAACAACACTATGAGAATATGGTGAAGATCTCGAAGGTCGTTCAACCCACACAACTTTTTATTTTACTCTTGTTCGTTTCAAATTATTTTTGCATAACTGCCTCTTTTCAACACTGTATAAAATAAAATCAGGTAAACTGATGTAAAAAAGTGCCAGTATGTTTTTGTTTAATCAGTTATGACTGCAATTATGATATGCAGAATATGTTTTTTTTTTAAATTGATTTCCAAGTTAAGCTCCAGATTTATTCATTAAGCAGGGCTTACGGAAGAAGAAAGGTCTACCATCTCGGCCCCCTGGGTCATTTTAACGGTCTAGTTGGATAAGCGCATGTAAAACAATAGTGTTTTTTGTCATAGCTACCTGTATTTTAATTTCCAAGGCCTTATAAGATCACAGTAAAACAATAGGCTATATTGTCAAGATAACTGATTTTCATTTTTTTTTTATAAATTCTTTCGAATACGTATATTGCCATAAAATAGGCACTAAATTGAGCATTACTCCGAAACAGATCAACCGATTTTATCCATTATGAATATACGTCTTCCCATGGACATTGTAAATGTGTATACCAAGTTTCATAAAAATCCGGTAAAGCGTATTTGAGTTACCGCGTCTTTAAAATATACACTAAATTGGGTTTTACTCCGGTACCGGTCAACAGATTAGGTTAAAATTCAATACGGCACTTCTCATGGACGTCATAAATGAGTATACCAAGTTTCATGGAAATCCGTTACAGCGTATGCGCCATAATCTATTAAAATAGGCACTAAATTGGGCATTACTCCGGTACCGGTGAACCGATTTGGTTCAATATCAATAGGGTTCTTCCCATCGACATTATGAATGTTTATACCAAGTTTCATGAAAATCCGAAAAAGCGTACTTGAGTTATGGTGCGTACAGACGCACGGACAGACGGACGGACAGACAGACAGACAGACGGACAGACATTTTTTCGTCCCCCACACAATCTCATAAAGTACCATACTGGCACTTAATAATGGTGTAATAATTTTTTATTAACTTAGTTTTGATTGCAATATGTAAAGTATTAGTGTACGTGTATTTGTCAAGATTGAAATGAGAGAAACAAACACCAAACAACAAATGTACAACAAATGTACAACAATTTAAGCAACATGTTCCAAAAATGGTCACAAAATCTGTTTAAAATGAAAAGCAAGATAATAAAACGTTTTATTTATTTCGCCTGTGTTTATACTCCTTTCAGCTTTGAGGCTATTATCAGGAGTTAGGGATCTGTGTCTATACAGTAGGGTAGGCCATGGAACTATTGCTTGTCAATTGTTTCTATTGTCGGTGTATTTAATGGAAAATCAGAATATAGTATTTTGCGATACAAGTGCCGTAAGCGGTGCATACGGATCAAGGAAAGAGTTTTTTCAATTTCCGTGATCCGTTATGCGCTTACGGAACGAATATTGCATGCTATTTTTTGCACGATGATTATTTATATCAATTTAGTTATATTAATTGAGATATTAGCTGAAAATATTATGTATATACATTATTGAAGATAGACGTTATATTTCAGAAAGTGATTCACATGTGTTGGTTTTTATGGGAACCGAATATTTGTCTTGTTAAAGCCGCCACAAACTGGGGGGCCTTGTTTCCGGTCTTCTATAAAGGCTTGTATTATGATGATTTTACTTACGGCACTTGTGCTTTTTGTAATTTTTACCGCACGGAGATTTCTTTTGTTTTCATAGCAACCAGATTGCGTGCGGGAATGTCAAGTTACGATCCACGGCAACAATATTCGTAAGTACAACTAATTTGTTACGTCGTGCAATAACATTTAATGCCAACCAAATGCAAAATCACACGTGATATAGTTTTATGTGTACTGTGACTCAGTAGACGCACTACACACTGGAAAATCATTTTTAAAATGTTCATACCAACATTATAAATCTAGCTGCGAATTGCTAGTGGACTCATAAACTTCAATACAGCCTTAGTCAGCTGAGGCATTGAATTCAGCAATAAATATGAACCAAATAACTGACGAAAGTGAAGCATGCCTGTAACACTAGAAGCGAACGAGCTTAAAACGCTGTTTTATTTCTGTAACAAACGCATTACTTGGAGTCCTACAGCAAACAAAAGGAATATTAATCATTGTTATGGCACTTGTCTGCAATGCAGTTCAGACTCATGTTACAATGTCACACAGGCCACCTGTGCAGTACATTCTAGCCTCTGTACAGGGTGTAGGCCAACACTTTGTGGAAACATTCCTTGTATAAATACAGGGTGAAACTATGTTATACTAGCAGATCCCCGCGGCTTCGCCCATAACAATTAATTTTAAGATTAAAATTAAGAGCAATATAGCCACAGAGTACTTTAAGACTAATATATCTAAGTTTAGTCCAATCAGTTATACAATATGGAATAATAGGATGGGGTGGGATATGTCAGACTGCACTTCGCCCATTGTCGTTGTTGCAGAAAAGAATAATCAAGATATGTTTAAAAAATCAATGGACTATCCATCTAAAAGTTTATATAAAGATTTTGACGTATTGAATATTAAACAATTATACTCCTACACTTTATTAAATTATTTCCATAAACATCAAGAAAAGTTCATAACACGAAATCACTACTATAATACAAGGAGGAATAATATCTCTTGTCCTCTTTTCGAACCAAAGTGTGCTACAGAAGTAGGTCTAAGGCATAGTATAAATTTCGGACCAAGGCTGTACAACAATTTTACTAGAAGAAACCCTGATATGATACCACTAAACAATAAATTGTTTAAAAAAAGAGTACTCGATTTGATTAAATCTAACTTGTAATTGTACTTTTACCACTTTTTATGTTAATCATTCTCAACTGTAAATTTTTAATTTTTAACATTGGGTATTTTGTTTGTAACTCTGTTATATTACTGTAATTTATTTTTTCGTATCTTTGTTCATGCATTTATTTCATGTAAGCAATCTTATTTATTTTTATTCTTATTTTTTACCTAAAACTATAATATGTATGTTTTTTGTTATTTTTATATAATTTTCAAAATATAATTTTAGTATGACTGAACTGACCCCGAACAGGAGCTATGCTCATGCGGGGCAAATAATACTCTTTTCAAATTGTACAAATTGTGTGTATATTATTTGTATTTGTAATAATTTTGTATCAATTTGTATTTTTTAATTTGTAATTTGTAATAAAAAAAAAAGATTAATAATAATTAATGAAACAGCTAAAAATCCGACTTTGAAGTGAATTCCTCGATTAGAAAGCGCAGACTGGGGAAAACAACCTCAGATTCGAGTTCCCTGGCCCAGAAAACACCTTCATAGTAAGTTTCGTCCAAATCGAACAATGTTTGCCCATTTAGGCATATATTCATTTTACCTCTTGCGTCTAGGTTGAACATTTCAAATGTCTGCGTGCCTTGACATTATAAACAAAGGAATCGGCCAGGGTGGGCTTACAAAATTCAAGTGATCGCGAGGCTTTTATTTCCAAGGTATACACTGCTGTCATGTGAACTGTACATGGAATGTGATTTGGATTTGATAATTCTGTGTAAAATGGTATTATGTCTCCTCTAAAACATTTGATTTTTTGGCATTAAAAATAAAAAATGTTCAAAATCCTTTGTTAGTGAGCTCTTACATTATGAAACGAAGGTACTGTCAAAATTCCAAGTCTCTACCTACAGGTATTACAGTTTAGGCTCTACGTTGATTCTCTGTCAGTCAGTCAGTCAGTCAGTCAGGACAAAGCCTCTTATATAGATACTAGCTTAAAAGGCCCGGCGCCGCCCGGGTTTTGTATTTTGTAATTCGAAATTAACTTATGAAGGACTTTCGATTTTCAAATTTTAGGTCTTTAAATATGTTTTTAGAATTTGAAATGAAGAAGAACGACTTATCACGCTCAAACTATTCCCTCAGAAAACGATAAATATAGCTTTTTATGGCTCATAGAGGATGCAGAATTTTTCATCCCATCGCTTGTACACACCAAGCCTGGCAGGGGTTCAAATAAGAAGAAACAGAAATTCCGGTAACATAAAATTGTATTGTCTTTGCGGAATATTTTATTTCTCACTCTCATGTTACCATAAAACCGTTTCGGGTATGAAATTAAAAAGTAATTCAATATCAGTTTCATATTTCCCTCTCCAACAAACCTGCGATATAATAATAGACATATTTCCATACCTCGTATGGTTTTCTTTATGTCCAGGGTAGATAAAGTTATGTGACTGCAACACATTGTGCATTAAATGAATTATATCCTTAGCTTCTCTAATTTGTCCCGTATCATTTATTTCCAAACCTACCTGATACCATTGCCAACAATACAGTGTTGTCATGTGAACTGTGATTTCGATGTGATAATTGTGTGTAATAAGGGATGAAGTATTCTCAAAAACATTTGATTTTTGGCATTTAAAATCAAAATTTTTCAAAATCCTTTCTTAGTGAGCACTTACATTATGAAATGCATAACCTGCTTGATGTAGCGCAGTTTGCATATAAAATAAAATAAATAAATAAATAAGCCCGTCACAATCCCTTATAGGGCAAGGGCCTCCTACCATGGTAGGGCTGGCTCTGTTTTACTCTCCCAAGGTGAGCTATTTCCTTGGAGAGGTGGGTTTTTGCCTCCTGGTGGGTTAAGTACACTTTCCTAGGATACTGTTTTCCTAATGAATTAAATGCTCTATCATTTGTTTTCAGTTCACTTTTTCTGTGACCTATCCTGAACATCTCGTTTCTGCCTCCTCCCTGAACTCTTCTTCCTTTCCTAGATCACTGTTTTCCTAATGATTTAAATGTTTTATCACTTGTTTCCAGTACACTCTTTCTTTGGCCTGTCTTGTCCATCTCATTCCTAACTCCTCCCTGAATTCGTCCTCCCATCTGCGTCGAGGTCTGCCTCTGCTTCTTTTACCCTTCCTCTGGTCCCAAACAGTTGTTGCATACGCCCATCTTTCTTGATTCATTCTGATGACGTGACTTCCCCAATTCCATTTGGTTTTTCTTACAACAATCGCTACGTTTTCCAGTTCACTTCTTTTTCTTAACTCCTCATTTCTAATCCTGTCCCTTAGATTTATTCCCAACGGTTTTCTTTCCAGTTTGCATATAGAGATGGAAAATCTACCATAGATGCAGTGGATGAAATGTATTCTTTTATTCTAGATGCTTTTGAAAAAAGAAATCTTGTCAGAGCTACGTTGTGTGACTTATCTAAAGCCTATGACACGGTTTCTCATGAGATAGTGATTTCCAAGATGTTATATTATGGTATTAGTGAACGAGCTTGTAAACTCATTGAGTCCTACCTTGATCAAAGGAGTCAGCTAGTATGCGTCAACAATAAATCTTCAAGCTGTTTAAAATGTGAAACTGGAGTTCCTCAAGATTCCGTTATAGGGCCTCTTCTTTTCCTGGTAGTAATCAATGATTTGCCTCGCAATATAATCAGGCAAAATTATAATCTATGCCGATGATACAACTCTATTGACGAGTGCAGTTTCCTATGATGTTGTTGACAATCAGGCCAAAACTATGTTTGATATGGCTCAAAAGTGGTTTGTCAGCAATGGTCTTAAACTTAATAATGATAAGACAATTCATTATAATTTTGGTCTGATTAGAGACAATGGTATTAATGAGAATGACAGTGTTAAACTGCTAGAGTCAGCTAGTATGCGTCAACAATAAATCTTCAAGCTGTTTAAAATGTGAAACTGGAGTTCCTCAAGGTTCCGTTATAGGGCCTCTTCTTTTCCTGGTAGTAATCAAAGATGTTATATTATGGTATTAGTGAACGAGCTTGTAAACTCATTGAGTCCTACCTTGATCAAAGGAGTCAGCTAGTATGCGTCAACAATAAATCTTCAAGCTGTTTAAAATGTGAAACTGGAGTTCCTCAAGGTTCCGTTATAGGGCCTCTTCTTTTCCTGGTAGTAATCAATGATTTGCCTCGCAATATAATCAGGCAAAATTATAATCTACGCCGATGATACAACTCTATTGACGAGTGCAGTTTCCTATGATGTTGTTGACAATCAGGCCAAAACTATGTTTGATATGGCTCAAAAGTGGTTTGTCAGCAATGGTCTTAAACTTAATAATGATAAGACAATTCATTATAATTTTGGTCTGATTAGAGACAATGGTATTAATGAGAATGACAGTGTTAAACTTTTAGGTATTTACATGGACACAAAACTGGACTGGAAAGCGCACACTCAAAAACTATGTATCAAGTTGAAATGTGCTTTGAATTTTTCCTGGTGCTGGTAATATATGATATTTTCCCGGGCTACTAACCAGGTGGTGAATTGGATTAATTCCGACGTTTCGAAACCAAACTGAGGCTTCATTGACAATGAAGCCTCAGTTTGGTTTCGAAACGTCGGAATTAATCCAATTCACCTCCTGGTTAGTAGCCCGGGAAAATATCATATATGTATCAAGTTGTCTAGAGTTATCTATCTCTTGAGTAGACTCAAGCAAAGTGTTAACAACAACTGTTTACGTCTAGCGTATTTTGCTTTTTTTCATTGCCACCTTATTTATGGCATAAGAATCTGGGGACATGCATCATCTACTAAGGAAGTGTTTATTAAGCAAAAGAGAGCAATAAGGATTCTTTATAGTCTTGGTCCAAGAGAAAGTTGCAAAAGGTACTTCATACAGGGTAGAATATTGACAGTGCCGAGTCGCTACATTTTAAGTGTAGCAGTGTGGTGTAGAGAAAATATATCAATCTTCAAGAAGCGCAGTGATGTACACCAATATCAAACCAGAGGAGCAGATAAAATTGATAGATGTCCTTTCAGACAATCAAAATGTAAGAGTTCTTATATAGTCCTTGGTGAAAAAATACTGAATTGGGTACCTACAGACATACTTAATCTTCCAGTAAATGAGTTCAAGAGATGGTTAACTAATATGCTTTTAGATAAAGCACCGTACAGTATAAATGAAATGTTTGTGAATGAAGGTGATGAATATGTTAGAGACTAACATATTTTTTAATTTTTGACAAAACCTATTACAGCAATCGCTGTCTAATGGTCGCTTATGTCAAGTTTTAATTCACTGTCAAAATTCCAAGTCTCTACCTATTATAGTTTAGACTCGACGTTGATTCTCTGTCAATCATTCATTCAACCAGTCAGTCAGGACAAAGCCTCTTACATAGATAGAGATATTTCATGTCTGCAATGACAAATACATGAAAAGTAGAGGGATTGATAATATAATGGTTAAGTTGACAGCTGTGGGTGCAGAAAATTCAAGTTCCCACAGGGAAATAGATTAAAAAAAAACACTATCGTTAAAAAATTATATCAGTATCAGAACGCAGCAAATAATGAACTCCTTGAGCAAAACAAGTTTGGTTATACCTTACAAACAATACCCTATCTGACCTTAGCCTTTCTGAAGGCAGTAAAATTAATATTTTTACAATTGGAGACATACCACAGACACTAAAGCTATAAATAGGCATGGCCTCTAGCAAACGATAGCATTGTTTTTCCAGAACGCGCAATGTTCAATACGAGAGTCAATACAAGATAGCTCCAGAATTCTCCACACCGATGACGCAGGTGTTGTAGGCGGATTCTCTCAATGCTATGACGCCAGTGACGATAATTGTTCATAAAGGTCGAACTGATCCATTTTTAAACGCCAGACTCTAATTATTAAATTCCACACACGTTCTTTTTAAGTTTACATACGAAGATACATATCCCTCAATATTTTTCTGAGAAATTAATTAATATTACCTGTGAAGTGAAATAAATATGGTACCGGTACCAGTTGCTCAACTAAGATATATTTTGTGATTTGTTGCCTAGGCCTTTTGGTGCCTCTACACCAGGGGTTCTCAAACTTCCTTTATTCGAGGACCCCTTTAATTATTAATGTTGTCATTGCGGACCCCTAAAAATTGACCCTTTACTATTTTTACTAATTTTGTAGTAATAACCATTTGAAATATATTTACCGGTAATTCAAAACGAAAAGTTATAGGATAGAAAAAGAAAGCAGTCTGTTTGTTTTAATACTTTTTTTATTTATTTCTGACATTGAATTCAATTGCAAAAAGACAGGACTCTTAGCATTTATTATAAAAAAATTACCAATGGGACAGTTATATATAGTAAAACACCACTAATTTCAGTGAGAAGGTTGGTGTTGTTTTTAGCTTTTGACAATCTCTGAATTATTGGGTTTTATTTTTGAAAGTTTCAGCCTTAAATCTACTTCAATATTAAAAAATCTCCCGCGGACCCCTCAAACCATGCTTGCGGACCCCTAGGGGTCCGCGGACCACACTTTGAGAACCCCTTCTCTACACTTGTCTCTACACCACCTTAAGGGCATCTTTTTCTGGCTTGGAGTTCCAATAATTAAAATTAAAATAAAAACTGCATTTCGTCACATTTATAAAATAAGATAAAATTTATAAAATCTCATAAAAGCACTGTCACTGAACTATCATCTGTGGCCTCCTCATCGCGTTAGGGTTACCTGTACTGAACTTAGGGTAGGACTGGCCATATGCAGTATCTATATCACAAATTGATCTCATTTTGAACAAAATACGTTTGAAAACTTTTCTTTTACCACAGCCCATAAACCTCAATGGCTTCTCAAACTATTTTTGGTGCGCTGGAATACAAATTTAATTTGACTTTCAAGAAAAGTTTATTTCCTAAATTCTCGCGTGTATCAATACCAAATTACGAGCATTCGCTATGAAGTTGTGAAAAGTTCGAAATGGATAAATATTTCCTGCAATAAATTAAAATGCAAGCGGATGGAAATTTGAATTAAGCTAAAAATAAAAATTCCCTGCTTTTAGTAGGCTAATTCATAATTCTAGAGTGATAGGGAAAACGCGAATAAGTCTGAAAACCAAATTTTCAAGAGAGACAAAAAACAATTTATTTCCACAGCATTGTTACAATATTTAGATCAACCCACCCGGATATTTTTACATAGTATAAGATAGTATGTAAAACTATCTGGGTGGGCTGAACTAAATATTGTAACAATGCTGTGGAAATAAATTTGTTTTTTGCCTCCCTTGAAACTTTGGTTTTCTGACTTATTCGCTTTTTCCCTATCACACTAGAATTATTAAGATCATATTTTTAAATTAACACCGGCAACTTAGTAATAAAAATCAAAATATTGAAATTATAAGACGAATTTTGCTTAAAAATTGAACCCTTTTCACGGATCTCTCTATGTATACGTTATCATTTCACCATATGTGTCTTCATATCATAATATCATCTTTCATATTGCTATTATCAACCACGTACATAGGCTTAGGCCTACACAATCGACTATCAACAAATTATAATTATTATTCGTTGCCTAGAAGCTCAATATTTTGCATACGCGTTTTCTCCAGTAGCTTCATATTTTCATACCAATCAATTCATTAGCGAAGGGAAGGGCTGATCCAGGGGGTCCGGGACTCCCCCGAAATAAAAAAAATATATTTAAGTTATTTAAGCTCTATTTTGTCAAAAAAGTAATTATTTTATTTATTAATAAATACTGAATTTGTGACTCATTTCACATTTCCAACTTTTTCAAAAAAATTTCTTTCACACAAACCTTGTCCTGAAAATTACGAACACAACAAAAAAATCAGCCAAATCGGTCAAGCCGTTCTCAAGTGATGCGGCAACATACATGTGCCAATTTTTTATTTATTTATATAGATAAATAATGAATTTTTAAATGTGGTCCTATTATTTCCAGCGTTCCATGCGTTACTTAACTTTTCTTATAAACAGTAATAAATGTTATTACTTCTGTAACGATTACTTGTTTAAGTTGGTATGTCATAGAGCGTAGTAAACAAATTTGCTAACTAGTTTTTCTGTACTAAAATAGCGTAAAATGTGACTTTCATTAGTTCAATATTTAAAACTTTTTCGGGGGTGAGCCCCCAAACCCCCGGCACTATCGACCCTCCCGTTATCCGGATACTGAATACGGATTTTTACTCACGTATTGCATGCTACAAATTAGATTACGAGCATACATAAGGACTCAAACTATAATGACAATCTCCAGGTTTACTGGCTGTAAAGATTGATGGGGCTGTATTTTTTAAGGTTAAACTTTGACAAACTTTTTTATTTCATACAAAAATGTTATTTGTGAAATGCTTTCGTCATAAGGCTTCAATACAGAAGAACGCTAGGAATGTCACGTACTCTGGTTGACTGTTAAGCCCGTGCGATTCTTTCGCACTTGGTCCCCTTTTGACAAAATAATGCTAAGGAGACCTGCACATTTAGCACTTTTAAGCAGTCACATACCTTTAAATGGTCGGTACAACGCCAAAGTGAACTAAGCGCCAAACTCCATATTTTTAGAAAACTGAAGTTAAAGTTTGAGTGTTGTAAAATAGGGTTGTGTTCACTTCTAACACTTTTGAACTACAACATATTTTACTTTGCCTCTTATATTATCCAAATACAAAGAAGTACGATTAAAAAATAATAACAATAGATAATTTTGTTAAATTTATTAAAATGGTATAGTTACTTAGTTCACTTTGGTTGGATTTGAGCTGTTTAAAGTAGCACCTTAGTTCACTTTGGCTGGATAATTATACTGGATGCAACGTAATAAAAACAAGTACCATGCTAATCAAAAAAGGTATTTGGATAATTGAAACAACTAGACATAAACAGATAATATGGATGCAGATAGGCTATATTGTTTTTGTACATAAGTAGGGCCACCTTTCTGGGTGATGGGTTCACGAATTTACTGCCATTGACCATACCATAACATAATTTGGAATCCTGCTACCATTAAATGCAGTAAATTAATAGAGTACATTCAAAATAAATTCCTAAAATATACGTATTGCAAACAGTTTAACTATTATCCTAAACTCGAATCATATCCAACTATGTTACAGTGTTTCAATATCCCTGAATTATCACACAGACGAAGTTGTCATGCATTGTTGTTTTTATACAAATTACTTAATGACAAAATAGATAATATTAATATCCTCGAAGAAATATCTCTATATATATAAAAGGCTTTGTCCTGACTGACTGAATGAATGACTGACTGAATGACAGGAATCAACGTACAGCCTAAACTATAACAGGTAGAGACTTGGAATTTTGACAGTACCTTCGCTTCATAATGTAGGTGCTCACTAAGAAAGGATTTTGAAAAATTCTGATTCTAAATGCCAAAAATTAAATGTTTTTGAAAATACTTAATCCCTTTTTACATAGAATTATCAATTCCAAATCACAGAATATATTGTTGCCAAATGGTTATCAGGTGGGCTTGGAAAAAAACAATTGAAATGCACTTTTGACAAATAAGAGAAGTTATCAAAATAATTCATGTTATAAATAAATATTACAGAATGAAATCCACTAAAATAATGGAATCACATAACTTTCTCTACCCTGGACATAGAGAAAACAAAACGAGGTTTGGCAATGTGTATATTATTATATTATATCGCAGGTTTTTGGAGAGAAAAGTATGAAAGTGATAATGCTTTCTGTTTAATTTCATCCGCAAAACGGCTTTATGGTAACATAAGAGTGGGAAATTTCCCGCCTCGATATTACAATTTTATGTTACAGGAATTTCTGTTTCTTCTTATTTAAACCTCTACCAGGCTTGCTGTGCACTGTACAAGCGATGGGATGCAAAATTCTAGATCCTCTATGAGCCATAAAAAACTATATCAAGCGTTTTCTGAGGGAATAGTTTGAGTGTAATAAGTCGTTCTTCCTATTTCAAATTATAAATGCCTATATAAGGACCTAGAATTTAAAATTGAAAATCCTTCATAAGCTAATTTCCAATTACAAAATACAAAACCCGGGCGACGCCGGGTCTTTTAAGCTAGTCTTTTTATATTTCACGTTATAGATCTTATAAATTCCATAATCTTTTTTTCATTCCAAAATCAAACACTGACTCCCATAATAATTATCCTCTTTATAATGTACTCCGACTATACAATCAATTGCACAAAATGGGCAATATAGATATATTTAATACTAACAATAAGCTGTTTAAAAATATCTGTGATCAAAATTTGGAAATTTTAAAATAGTAATAATTAAAAAATGATATTTAAAAATATGTTCCATGTCATTTTCTTTACTTAAGTCTTTCGTTTCCTCCAAAACTATTATATTGTTACTTATGTTCTGATGTGTTCCCTTCATTGTGTAATTTTCATACTGTATGTGTTTCTTGTTTCTTTTTTCAAATCCTCTAGTAGAGGTATTGTTCGGCGTATGTTGCCTTAAATGATTGTCCAGTGATCGGTGTATCATCAGCAAATATGTATATGTTGCCATTTTTATATTGTGACCGATGTGGAATATCATTATAAAGATGTTGAACAGGGTGGGGCCCAGGATTATTCCTTGTGGAACACCACTTCTCACATATTTTAGGTCAGAATGTTTGTTTTCGCAAATTACGTGGAAACGTCTGTTGCTAAGAGTGGTACACGAGTAGAATTATACCGTCCTCGAGTTTGGATCGACCCTTTTAGATGAAAGAATAAAAAAAGCTACCCTTAAATGCATGAGACTGAATTTCACACGCAAATCATAAACCCATGCCGGACTGCATAGAAAACAGTTGACACAATCATTAAAGCTCATAGTTTGTTTCTTGTACCGTATTCTGTCAATTTTACATACACTTTGTATTCTTTCGAGTCATTTTCCGTTACTTTATTATTAATTTAAGGCAAGCTATTGTTTCCTGTAGGATACATTATGCATTTAAGGGTTACTTAAACATTTTAGTCAAATTTTGTATTAAAATACAACAGTATGCAAAATTATTCAAATCGGAATGAAAAACCTTTCGATTGACACCACACTCTTACGTATTAAGCAGAAATCTATTCGCTTTGAAAAGTATGAAATTACAACAATAGTATATTGCGATGCATACGGATCGAGGAAAGAGTTTGAAAAAACGAGCCGCTTGCGCAGAGTTTTTTTCAATTTCCGAGATCCGTTATCCGCTTACGGCACGAGTATTGCATGCTATTTTTTGCACGATGATTATTTATATCAATTTAATTATATTAATTGTGATATTACCTGGAAAAAATTATGTATATACATTCTTGAAGATAGATGTTTATTTCAGAAAGTGATTCGCATGTGTTTGTTGTTATGGGAGAAAATATTTGTCCTGGGGGGGCCTTGTCCATAAAGGCTTGTATTATGATGTGCCGTAAGTAAATTCTTACCGCACGGAAACTCTTATCGCACATAGTAACAAGATTGCGTGCGGGAATGTCAACTTACGATCCACGGCAATAATATTCGTAAGTACGACTAATTAGTTCAGTCGTGCAAAAAGAAATAAAAGATGCAAGTAGATTAAATTACCGGCACTGGGTGCAGCTAGTTTGAGTTTCCACCATGTTAGCATGAAGGGAAAATGGGTAAAGAAACACTATCATCAAGAAAGGTAATTTCGACATAAATAAAATCAGGTAAACTGATGTAAAAAAGTGCCAGTATGTTTTTGTTTAATCAGTTATGACTGCAATTATGATATGCAGAATATTTTTTTTTTTTTTTTTAATTGATTTCCAAGTTAAGCTCCAGATTTATTCATTACGCAGGGCTTACGGAAGAAGAAAGGTCTACCATCTCGGCCACCTGGGTCATTTTAACGGTCTAGTTGGATAAGCGCATGTAAAACAATAGTGTTTTTTGTCATAGCTACCTGTATTTTAATTTCCAAGGCCTTATAAGATCACAGTAAAACAATAGGCTATGTTTGTGTTGATAAATTTCATGGTATTTGTCTCCTACGAGGGATTTGTACGTTGTGTATAAATATTACCACCTATTCCCTCGTATAAAATCTTTTTGTTGAAAAATCAGCTCATAGCCTTGTCAAAATTAAAATTTATGTTTGTCAATATTATAAAAGAACATAGTTAAAATTTATGTCTGTCAACTTTGTAAAATAATTTTCGTGTATTGGACGATATATTTCGGCTATTCAGCCATCTTCAGGTCCTTTTCTTTCAGCAGGTGATCTTACACTGTTGGTTAATACATTGCAACTCAATGCATTGCAAGTTGCAATGTATTAACCAACAGTGTAAGATCACCTGCTGAAAGAAAAGGACCTGAAGATGGCTGAATAGCCGAAATATATCGTCCAATACACGAAAATTATTTTACAAAGTTGACAGACATAAATTTTAACTATGTTCTTTTATAATATTGACAAACATAAATTTTAATTTTTACAAGGCTATGAGCTGATTTTTCAACAAAAAGATTTTATACGAGGGAATAGGTGGTAATATTTATACACAAAATAGGCTATGTTGTCAAGATAACTGATTTTCATTTTTTTTATAAATTCTTTCGAATACGTATATTGCCATAAAATAGGCACTAAATTGAGCATTACTCCGAAACAGATCAACCGATTTTATCCATTATGAATAATGAATAGACGTCTTCCCATGGACATTGTAAATGTGTATACCAAGTTTCATAAAAAAACCGGTAACGCGTATTTGAGTTACCGCGTCTTTAAAATATACACTAAATTGGGTTTTACTCCGGTACCGGTCAACAGATTAGGTTCAAATTCAATAGGGCACTTCTCATGGATGTCATAAATGGGTATATCAAGTTTCATGAAAATCCGTTACAGCGTATTTGAGTGGCGCCATAATCTATTAAAATTGGCACTAAATTGGGCATTACTCCGGTACCGGTAAACCGATTTGGTTCAATATCAATAGGGTTCTTCCCATCGACATTATGAATGTTTATACCAAGTTTCATGAAAATCCGAAAAAGCGTACTTGAGTTATGGTGCGGACAGACGCACGGACAGACGCACGGACAGACGGACGGACGGACGGACAGACAGACAGACAGACATTTTTTTCGTCCCCCACACAATCTCATAAAGTACCATACTGGCACTTAATAAAAACGACTGAAACTAGAATATGGGAGTTAAGATATTTTCTGTTCAGTGAGTCACTGAACACTTCAATATTTCGAAAGGTCGAACGCTTATAGAACCAAATAAGGTTGTTTCAGTGAAGTAATAGCTTTTACAAAAACACAACCTGACAAAAACCAAAACACTTCTAACACTGATACGAATCACAGCTCTTAGAAATAACAGCCCTAAAGTTATTTTCCAAATCAATAATAATAAGTGCTTTACCAAGAACTAGACTAAAATACACCGACAATTGAATCAATTGACAAGCAATAATTCCATGGCCTACCCTACTGTACAGACACAGATGCCGAACTCCTGATAGGCCTATAACCTCCAAGCTTAAAGGAGCATAAACACAGCTAAAATAAAATAAATAATAATAATAAAAAAGAACTAGACAAAATAATTCCAACTAATTATAGAATACAATGATCAATTAAGAATTAGCGTTAGCGTCCCCGATAATAATAATGACTGCCCTATTTGTTTCAAAGAATTGGACACAAATGAGGTTGTTTACACTGTTATTGAAATAATTAATTGGAAATAATTTTAGTTCTGGCTATTTTAAGCTGGCTATTTTAAGCTTTACGATGTAATTTCCACGGATGGAAATCCTATTTTGTCACAAAATCATATTACTTACGTACTAAGTGGCAATAGACAATTCCTAATTAAGCTAAAGGAATATTATCTATTTTATGGAACCCGAAGGTTCATTGCCGCCCTTACCTGAGCCCGCCATTCAACCCTATCCTGTGCTAATTCCATCCAACCATCCCTCGCAAATCGTACTTCCTTTAAATATTTCCTAATGTTCTTCTCACACTTAAGTCTAGGTCTTCCACGTGGTCTTTTCCCTTTGAGTCTCCCAGTCAATACTTTTGAGATATGTCTTTCCTCCCCCATGCATGCAGCATGTCCAGCCCATTTTATCCTGCGTGATTTAATTACCCTTACTATATCCGGTGGCGAGTACAGGTTATGAAGCTCATCATCATGCAGTTTTCTGCAGTCCCCTATTTTCATATCTCTTAGGCCTAAATATTTTCCTAAGCACCCTGTTTTCGAATACTCACAGATTATGCACAAAATCGTATTAGGGTTGTATATTTGTGTATTTTATAACCGAACTGAAATATTTTGTTTGAAAGTATCTTTTTAAATGGGATTGAGTAACTACTTTATTCTGATTAGTGATAATTAGGGGGCGGATTTCCGTGACCTAAAAAATAAGATATATGCATGCATTTATAACCTAAAAAACATTAAAATATGACCATTAAAATTTAAAATATGACTTTACTACTTACACATTGTGTATATTTTTAAAAAAGTTTCATTACAATACATTTTATTAAAATAGAGTTTTAATTATATAAAGTATCTGTCTATACTGAAAATTATTTGAAGTATATCATATTTCATCTCAGCTCATTATGGTTTGAATAAATGCATTTTCGTATTAGAAATTCTCAAAAAGTATCATTATAATGCAAAATTCATACTAAATATGCTAAAAATTCACACTAAATATGCTACAATAGTTGAAAATTTCCTAAATATGCAGTTATATGCAGAATAAAAGCCGTTCCATTTTCACCAGGATGCTTGGAATCGGGTTTAAATTAGTCGGAATCCTGAAATAATGCAAAATATGATATGTCATAGAAATCCGCCCCCTAGTGATAATTAAGGCCCAGAGGTTATTGCTCTATCAGAAGACGAAATATGCATGCAAATATGCTCTAAAATTTGAAAATTAAGTTCCGAAAACAATGAAATATGCTATATCATTTAAGTAATTTTAATACTTTATGTTACCTTGTTAACTGAATTACATTATAAATTACAAAAAATAGATTATAAATTACTTTACAAAACTTAAAAAAAAAAAAAGGTAAATGCAACAAATTTTAGTAAATTGAACACTAATGAAGTGAAACTTCTAAAATTGTACGATCAGTTCTGAAAACATTCACATTAAATGCTGCAAATGTTTGAATTAACACATATTTGCGCAATATTGAAATCTGTCAGAAGTAGGCCTATGCCGTTAAAGATGTCACAAATTAATAAAATATACACAAACACTTCAATATGATGCACATTGCAAAACTAACAAAATATGCAACAATATGCCAAACGAAATCTTCAATTTTCTGTTATTTTGTACGCATTTTTACACGAGCATGTAACAGAGTGCGTTATTAAAAATACGAATTTCCATATAAACTTTCGGGTCCCTCGTGATAATTCAAGCGGGTCTCTTTCTCACCAAAAGAGTAAACTAACAAATAACAGAAAGGCCTATTTAACTGTTTGGCTCTCCTCTTCAAATTTACATGCACAACAATTATATACCGGTATTTAGCACCTTAAATTAGAGAACATAGGGTTATGCATGCAGGAATAAAGAACTTTTAGAAACGCAACAAACTATAAATAACCCATTCTTCACCCAATCCTTATTACAGAAACAAAAGAAAAATATAAATGGTGTTACTCACCGAATATCAACAATTACCAAAGCCTACAATGAAAGTAATAAGACGCCAAACCCTGGTCCAGTGTTGATGACGTTGCAACTTCTGTGTTGATTTTTAAAAGGAATAAAAATAAAAGTAACGCATTACTCAGGAGGCAGAGAAAGCTATGGATCACTTATTTGTACGTTCTTCAGGTGTTTCCAACTAACAAATGAATCTTGGTAAACCCCGCCCTCTGCTTTAAATACTGAGCCGTGACGTCACACCCAGACTTATCACCCTGTCCCCCACTCTCCATATGTCACCAGCGCTTCAATGATACCTGTTGCTTCAACTGTGTGTTGTATGCCTAAATTTACGTTAATAATAGCACGAAAAAGAAAAATCCTAAAATAATTCATAGTCTTATTTTTAATTTTATTTTAACCTATGAACATTATAGACATTTACAGTGAATTTCAGTGTTCATTTGTAATCCGAGTTCAGCGATTAATTTACCTATAAGAATTTTACACGTAAAATACATGTAAAATACGCAATGTAAAAACAGTTATTTATTTAAAAAGTGGTAAAAACTAAATTATATTTTGCGAGTAGGTATGTTTGCGAAACGAGCCCATAAGGGCTAATAATGGCTAATAATGAATAATATTTTACCGGTGTATAGAGGGGACATAGACAAGCAACTTTTATTAGGAGATTTTTGCTCTATGGATTAACATTTTCCTGTTACAGAATGACATCTCCCAGGGCATGGCCGCCACTGACTTCTAATATTAGAAAAAAATGCATAACAAAGGAATTTCGTTAACACTGGAGTTACGAATAAAAAGCTAATGCAGTGTCGGCCGGTCATGTGATTAGTTTGTAAATTTTGCAGATTATTGAAACTCTAAATTATGATAGGCCTATAGCTGTTGATGAAAGATTAAGAATCAGGTTTTAATCGTTCACTAAGAAGACTTGACTTACTTACTGAAATAAGCTATTAATTAAAGAGATAATTCATGTTTTCTTTAAATATGAATCGATATCAGCCACAACACATATCGACGTAATTATTTATCGATTGAACTATTTTATCATTCCAGCATGAATCAGAGTTAATTATGGAAGTGCTAATGCATCGCACATGCGCAGTACAAAAATATCGTCTTTCGTTTCGCTTAATCAAAATGTAAGACTACCAAGGGGCAACTACATGGCAAAAACTAAGGTTTGAAATTGTATAACAATTTTATTGCTGAGTTCCCTGAATATGTAAATTACAATCTTAGACACTTTAAGAGTAAAAAAAAATATATATAAGATAATATTAATTAGCACAATTTTAATTTTATTTGGTCTTTCAATGTGTTCCGTCCAGCATTCGTGTCTGGCCGGATTTGAGGCATTAGCTGGTTTCGCGAGGTCATTCGCCGTGTTGCTATGGCAACAGGCTTGTGTCTTCGTTTGTTTTATTTTTCTTGTTGTGTCTTCAATATAATTTTAAATATGTTTACTTATCTGTTTGTTCTTTCTCCCATCAATTCTCATAAGAAATAACATTTGACTGTCGCATCTTTCATTTTTTGGATAGTCATGTTATAATCTCCAACCCAAAGTTTCAGTCTGATTATTTTTTAGTATATTTTATTCATAATTTTGTGTTTTTAAAGAAACAATTCAGTTTTGAAGTAATGCTATTAATTCTCTTATTTATGTTTTAGTATTTTAATGTAACTTAATTGATTTATTTCCAAGATTAATTATTTATTGTTTTTCTTGGCCAATGGGATTCTTGCTTTACGTCACATGTCGTGACGTCTGTCATTCTTGCTATTCATTCTTATTCACTCGTTCGAAGTTTTCGCCAGGCTAGTTTTCAGTTCAGAATTCTGAATCTAGTTATTATTGTCGAGCTGGGAATTTGAAGTTTCCCAGCCCTAGTTATTGCAGAGACGCAATTTAGTACATTCATCAAAGTAATTTATTTGTGATTTAATTACAAATGTGTGAAGCCAAGTTTTTTACTTCCCTGATCAAACCGTATGGACTTGAATGCGTAACTCATTAAGTAAAAGGATTTACTGTAAGTACTGCTGTGAAGTGAATATTTCAAAGTGCTTAATTTTAGTTGCAGTGTCGAAGCAACATCTAAAGGTTCTTCTTTTCGGTCGAAGCAGCAAGTCGACCTTAAAATAATTTGCTGATAGTGCGCATTCACTTCAAGAATAGTGAAATTCTTTCTCAGTCGTCCGAGCAAGCGCGACTATAAAAATTGCTCTGCTCTGGTCCTCCGAGCTATTCATCAGTCTTATAAGGCAAGCATGCCTTATTTTCCAGAAGGAGCTTACTAAGTCGTCTCCCCTTGACTTCATCAACATTTCATCTTCTTCGGCACCGCTAGGAAGAGGAATTTATTTGTAAAGCAAGATACAAAATTCCATCTTGTATTTTAAAGGGTCTATTTATCATTTTGTCCATTGTGCTCTTTGTATCTTTCAAGGGGCTCAATAAATGTATTTAAACTTGACTTAGTGTAGCATCCTTCAAACCGGAGAGGTTTCCCCGTGTCCCTATTTCGCCTGCGAGCTACCGTGGGATCGGGAACATCTCTTTGTGGTTCCTCCGGGCCTGGATATGACCCAGAGGCCTATGGTTGAAGATGCATTGATAGTTAGTGACCTATAATTAACGTAGAGTAACTATTCAATTAACAGTTTGAATTTGTCTTGGTCACTTATTACAGAGACCTCAGTGATTAGCCACAATTCTAGTCATTCTTATATATCAATCTTGTTCTCCCGGTATAGTTTGCCGCCGGTGTGAGACGCTACCATCAGTAGCCATCAGTAATAAGTAGTTTAAAGTCAGTTGCTATAAGTATCTGTGGTTCTCCTCCGCATTGCGTTTGAGGGAGGTCTCTGACAGATTTCAATTAAGTTTTTTGTACTTTCTTGTAAAGTGTAAACATTTACATCTGTGTACTTACACCTGTACAGCTACACACTATTTCTTTGTCTACTCGTATGCTCCTATGCGGGCAACTCACTCCATTCTTATAAACAAACCTTAATTTGTCATTGTTGCACCGGCTCTAGGCGGGCAACCTATTTAATTCAGACATTGTATAAGCAAGTCGCTATGTCGAGTCCAGACGGTTTGACGGCTCTTAAAGCCAAGCGAGTTCCCATTAAGGCCCAGATTACGCGGCAGGTTAATGTCATTAGTAATTTAGCCATTGAGGATGTCACTTATCCTGAACTCAAGAAGTATGAGTCCAAGTTAGACGAACTTGCAGCTAAGTTCGACCTTGTTCAGACTGAAATCGACGGTGTGGATTATTCTGATGCTGAAGAAGCCTATAGGGCAGAAGTCGACGCCGTCATTTCCAGAGGCAACTCTCAGTTGTGTAAATTTCTTCAGGCCTTATCTGACAAGGAGGTCCTGGCCCAGCAGGCCCTTGCAGAAAGGCAGGCTCAGGCCCAGCTGGCTTTAGCCCGTGAGGAAGCCGAAGCTAAGAGAGCGGAGGCCCTGGCCCAGCAAGCCCTTGCAGAGAGGCAGGCTCAGGCCCAGCTGGCTTTAGCCGAAAAGGAAGCTGAGGCTAAGAGAGCCGAAGCCCACGCCCAGGCCGAAGCTGCCCAAAAGGCTAAAATAAGACGCTTCGAGTACTTGCAATCGCAACTTCTGCGTCAAATGCAGATTATGCGAGAGTACGAAATCGAAGATCTCACTACGCTTCATGAAGCGCGCATTCGCCGCTCTGAATTCGTAGAGGTCTTCAAGGCCTACAAGTCAGATTATGCTCAGGTGGCCATTGACGAGGCCTACCAGGATCATGAATTCGACTTTCACGCAGTGGAATCTGATTATTATAAAGTCATCAGTTTCTTTGACTCCATGATAGCTGAAAAGAAACAGCTATATGAACCCGAGCAGGCGCAGACTGCCAGTCAGCGCTCCTCGCTCGACCCTGTCACGCCGTTGTTACCGAAACTCCCCGAAATCCGTCTTCCTCAGTTCAATGGGAACCCCTCTGAGTGGATCGAGTTTCGTGACACTTTCTCGTCGTTGGTAATTCAACACAGGCACATTTCGGACATGGACAAGTATCAGTACTTGAAGTCCTGCCTGTCATCAGAGGTTAGTACGGTCATTCAGAATATTCCTGTCTCTGCTGCGACTTTCCAGGTGGCGTGGCAGACTTTGATTGATAGGTTTGATAACGACCGGCTAATCGCCAACACCCATCTGGACAATCTCTTCTCTCCCCCTCAGATTGAGAGGTATTCTGCAGAATCCCTGCAGAAATACCTGGATCATTTTATAAGCACGGTACATGCACTTAATTCCCTTAATACAGAAGTGGAGTTGTCAGATCTGATTATTACCAGAATTATCATCGACAAGCTTCCGATGAACCTCATCAGAGAATGGGAGTCATCTGTCAAAATAGGGAAGCTCCCTACTCTCAAGGAGTTATTTGTCTTCTTGGAAAGCCGAGTTCGCATACTGCAGATGACTGATGCTGCCACGAAAAGTCAGGCTGCTAAGTCAGTTCCGAGCTCTCCGGCTCCTTCCAAGTCAAAGTCTTCTTCTTCGAGGCCTAAATGTCTCTGTTGTCGTACTGCTGTGCATGACCTGTTTTCATGCAGCGACTTCAGGAGCATGACTTTCGCTCAAAGAGACCAGTTTGTTAGAGACCGCAAACTGTGTCGCGTATGCCTGTTTAGTCAAGGGCATGCCAACAATTGTAGGACTTTTCAGTGCAGGAGATGTGCTGGGAGACATAGCACATTCCTCCACGATCCGACTAGCGATAGTCACCAGGCTGCCAACACTGCAGGTGTTATGGCTTCTAGTCAGACCCAGCAGCGCTGCTTGCTTCCTACTGCTACTGTCCGCATCCTGAACTCAGACGGCTCGCCTGTTGAGGCCACAGCCCTCCTGGATAGCGGTTCAGACTGCAATCTTATTAGCAACAGGCTGTTTAGGCGTCTTGGACTAGCTCCTCATGCGCAGCGGACTACGCTAGCGGGAATTTTGTCCACTAATGTTAGCACACATAAGCTAACCAGCATCACGATTCAGTCGCGAGTGACTTCATGGCGCTACAATGCACAGGCCGTTGTCGTTCCGGAGATTTCGGAGAAAAGGTTCCCGAGCTCTTTCATTGAGACGAAAGATTGGAACATTCCTCCGAATCTTCCCTTGGCTGACCCATTCTTTAGTCATCCTAAGTGTGTCGATCTACTTCTTGGAGTGGAGATTTGCGCCCAAGTGGTGTGTCCAGGGCAAATTTCCACCTGTGAGTTACCTACGATTCAGAACTCGCACCTTGGTTGGTACTTCGCCGGGAAACTGCCCTCTGCGCCTTTCCCTTCACAGCGTTGCCATACTTCCAATGGTCATCGACGCCGATCCACGGCTAAGCGTTATCTTGAAGCAAGCCCAAAAGAGCCTGAATGCTCGAAGGCTATGTCTTCCAATTACTCAGCCTTCCTAACTGCAGACTTAAACCATTCACCTTCTAAACTTAAGACTTTCGTGGCCAACAGAGTCGCGGACGTCCAAGAATTCACTGCCATTGGCTCTTGGTCGCATGTGTCATCTAAGGACAATCCCGCTGATCTCATCTCTAGGGGAGCCACCCCTTCTGACCTACTTAACAACTCTCTGTGGTGGTCAGGCCCTTCTTGGCTTACTGCCGACTCCACTCAGTGGCCCAGTTTGCCCACTGAGCTCGAGTCTTCGTCTCTCCCAGAGGTGAAGATAGCAGCGCTAGTCACCATCGAAACCTCTAGCTTAAGCCCATGGCTGACTAAGTTTTCACACTTGAAAACAATCAGGGTCATGGCTTATGTGCGACGTTTCATTAATAATTACTTGAAACTCAAGTCACCTATCAATGGCCCTTTGTTGCCGTCAGAGCTTACTGAAGCTTTGCATTCTTGCATTAGAATCATTCAAAGGAATGCTTTCAGAAAGGAAATTCAAGCATTGTCTTCCTCGCAAGATTTGCCTTCTTCTAGTAAGATCCGGCAACTATGCCCCTTTATTCAGGATAACATCCTGCGTGTAGGTGGACGTCTAAGTCGGTCCAGCCTACCCTTTGACAACAAGCATCAGATATTACTTCCTGCAGAGCATGCTTTCACCAGGCAGCTAGTTCTCCATGTGCACTTGCATCTAGGTCATGCAGGACCTCAGCTAGTCATCTCACACTTGCGAGAGTCGTATTGGATCCCTTGCATTCGCAAGCTGGTTCGCAGTGTACGGAGGCGCTGTAGTGTTTGCTTCCGCTTTGAGGCTCAGGCTTTTCAGCAAAAGATGGCTGATCTGCCTCCTGAGAGAGTAAATCCTCTCCCTCCTTTCACAAACTCTAGTGTGGACTACGCCGGTCCATTCTCTCTCAAGTTTGGTGGCCCGCGGTCCAAGGTGACTACTAAAGCCTACGTTGCTATTTTTGTCTGCATGTCCACGAAGGCCGTACACGTTGAGCTAGTGACTTCGCTCACCTCACGTGCCTTCCTGGCGGCATTGTCAAGGTTCACAAGTCGTCGTGGAATTCCAAGTTCAATCACTTGTGATAATGGTAGAAACTTTGTCGGAGCTCACGCCGACCTGCAGAACCTCTCTAGGCTTTTGATGTCATCAGAACATCACTCCGCAGTGCAAGACGCCACTGCGCATTTGAACATTCATTGGCGTTTCTTGCCTCCTCACTCTCCACACATGGGAGGACTTCATGAGGCGGCAGTACGCTCTTTGAAGTTCCACTTGAAGAGGATGTCCTCGTCCTGTAAGTACACTTACGAGGAGATGTCTACTGTTCTCACACAAATTGAGTCATTCTTGAATTCACGTCCTTTGATGTCGTTATCTGAGGACGTGGATGACTTTGGATATTTGTCTCCCGGCCACTTTCTTATTGGCAAGCCCATTGTGTCGGTGCCCAGTCCTGACCTCTCTGGTGGGTACAGCCTGCGTTCCCGTTGGAACCATCTTCAGCAGATGGTCACTTGTATTTGGAAGAAGTGGTCCGTGGATTATCTCCACACGCTACAGCGTCGTGCAAGGTGGCATAAGGTACTGCCAGACGTTCCTTTGGGTACCCCTGTATTGGTTCTCGAGGACAATGTACCTCCTCATAGGTGGGTGCTTGGTCTGGTGCACCAAGTACACCCAGGCCCAGACGGCCTTGTCAGAGTTGTCACTGTGCGCACTGTCTCAGGCACTTATAAGAGGCCCCTCATCAAGTTGGCTCCTCTGCCTGTCAGTGAAGAGGGACAGTGACACCTGCTTTCATTCAGAGTGCTGATGCCGGACGCATCCCACTCCACCGATTTTGACTTTATTGCGACTTGATAGTTGTTTTGGCCTCGAATCCTTGCATTCACGAATTTGCTTGACGTCACATTCTGTTAGATAATTTCACGAGCGAAATTATCGCGGGCAATATGTTCCGTCCAGCATTCGTGTCTGGCCGGATTTGAGGCATTAGCTGGTTTCGCGAGGTCATTCGCCGTGTTGCTATGGCAACAGGCTTGTGTCTTCGTTTGTTTTATTTTTCTTGTTGTGTCTTCAATATAATTTTAAATATGTTTACTTATCTGTTTGTTCTTTCTCCCATCAATTCTCATAAGAAATAACATTTGACTGTCGCATCTTTCATTTTTTGGATAGTCATGTTATAATCTCCAACCCAAAGTTTCAGTCTGATTATTTTTTAGTATATTTTATTCATAATTTTGTGTTTTTAAAGAAACAATTCAGTTTTGAAGTAATGCTATTAATTCTCTTATTTATGTTTTAGTATTTTAATGTAACTTAATTGATTTATTTCCAAGATTAATTATTTATTGTTTTTCTTGGCCAATGGGATTCTTGCTTTACGTCACATGTCGTGACGTCTGTCATTCTTGCTATTCATTCTTATTCACTCGTTCGAAGTTTTCGCCAGGCTAGTTTTCAGTTCAGAATTCTGAATCTAGTTATTATTGTCGAGCTGGGAATTTGAAGTTTCCCAGCCCTAGTTATTGCAGAGACGCAATTTAGTACATTCATCAAAGTAATTTATTTGTGATTTAATTACAAATGTGTGAAGCCAAGTTTTTTACTTCCCTGATCAAACCGTATGGACTTGAATGCGTAACTCATTAAGTAAAAGGATTTACTGTAAGTACTGCTGTGAAGTGAATATTTCAAAGTGCTTAATTTTAGTTGCAGTGTCGAAGCAACATCTAAAGGTTCTTCTTTTCGGTCGAAGCAGCAAGTCGACCTTAAAATAATTTGCTGATAGTGCGCATTCACTTCAAGAATAGTGAAATTCTTTCTCAGTCGTCCGAGCAAGCGCGACTATAAAAATTGCTCTGCTCTGGTCCTCCGAGCTATTCATCAGTCTTATAAGGCAAGCATGCCTTATTTTCCAGAAGGAGCTTACTAAGTCGTCTCCCCTTGACTTCATCAACATTTCATCTTCTTCGGCACCGCTAGGAAGAGGAATTTATTTGTAAAGCAAGATACAAAATTCCATCTTGTATTTTAAAGGGTCTATTTATCATTTTGTCCATTGTGCTCTTTGTATCTTTCAAGGGGCTCAATAAATGTATTTAAACTTGACTTAGTGTAGCATCCTTCAAACCGGAGAGGTTTCCCCGTGTCCCTATTTCGCCTGCGAGCTACCGTGGGATCGGGAACACAATGTTTTCAATCCAATTTACTATATTTTTTATTGTTGTAAATGGTATTTTAAACCACTGGTTAATGCTGAAAAATTATTTTTATATACATTGTACTCATCAATTTAGAATTTTTTCGTTTGTAGTATATTGTGTATTTGATATGTAATTATATTTATATTAATCTACTATACCCCTAAACACGAGCTTTGCTCATATAGGAGCATGTTTGGTTTTATTTATTTTTACTTGTATTAAATGTGTAATAATAATAATGTAAGTAAGTAATGATAATAAATAAAAAAATTAATAAAATCTTCAATTTTATTGCAGTCTGTGTAATGTAACAAACCTCCATGTTCCTGAGGACCTGACATTTTACGGATACGGGTATAGAAGATCTAATTCAGAAGCCAAACTGAAGTACGCAGTTAAGGTTGCCTAAAACCCTCAGATAATGGTTCTCTGGGTTGAACTAATTTTCGCAAAACATACAATTTTTGTTATATTGTTTACGTCACACATTTACCGATAATTTCTGAACAAGGGACACATTGATAATTAAGTACAAAACTACTTGTAATAAGAAGCAAAAAATGGTACATTACTTACCATCTGAATCCTCTGAGTTACACCTGCAAAGAAGAACATTGATAATTAAATCAACGTTTGTATCAGCTGATTGTTATGTGTTACTTGAGAAGCATTTCGATTGATCAACTAAAATCTTTTTACGCCTTATACCCTCAATTAGCAATAAAAGGCAAGGAAGTATATACATATACAGGGTGTTAATGAATAACACCGAAATATTTCACCTGTGTATAGAGGGGACATAGACAAGCAACTTTTATTAGGATATTTTTGCTCTATGGATTCAATTTTTCCTGTTACAACATAAAATCTCCCAGGGCTTGGCCGCCAATGACTTCTAACATTAGAAAAAAATGCAAAACAAAGGAACTTCGCTGGTTACACTGTAGGCAGTAGTTATGAATAAAAAAAAAGACTAATGCAGTGGTGGCCAGTCATGTGATTAGTTTGTAAATTTTGCAGATTATGGAAACGCTAAATTATGATATAGCTATTGACGAATGATTAAGAGTCAGGTTTTTATCGATCACTAGGAAGACATGAAGTCAATTTCATGAACATTTTAACCCTATTTCGCGTAATTATTGATTTATGAGCACCTAATTATAATGACCTTAATGCCTTGTAGCATACAAATTTTACGTCACAGAGCAAAAAATCTCCCAATAAAAGCTGTTTGTCTAAGTCCCCTCTATATACAGGTAAAATATTTCGGTGTTATTTATTAACACTCTGTATATTATAAACTAGCATGTGCCCGCGGCTTCGCCCGCGATAATTATTTCAAAAAAATAAAAATTAAGAGCATAATAGTTAAATTATTATATTTATTAACACCTAAATCACGTGGACTACATACCACGATTAGATAGCGTCGCCTGGTAAAAGCGACCTCAGATTCGAGTTCCTTGGCCCAGAAAACCCCTGTATAGTGAGTTTCGTTCAAATCGAACAATGTTTGACCATATTTAGGGTTGATTATCCTTCTTCCGTGTAGGTTGAAAATGTCATATGTCTGTGGGCCTTGACACTCTAAACAAATGAATCGTCTAGGATGGACTTACAAAATCAAGCGATCGCGTTGCTTTTATTTTCAAGGTAGGCTATGAGGTATGTTGACAGAAATAGCCAAAGCCATCTGTAAGTTATTTGATATTGAAATTTATTACTGAAACTGTTGCTTCTAAAACGCAAAAAAATGCACGTTTTCTGCCAGTTTTTCACTCATAACTCACGAACGGAGGCGAAAATTAAAATTCCGGCTTCGAGGTGCACATTCCGACCCTTTAGCCCGCCTACTTATAAAATTTCAGATCTCTGCGTTGAGTAGATTTCGCTGGGCATCGCGGACAGACAGACAGACGGAAGACAGACAGACGGAGGACAGACACTTCCTTTTATTAATATAGATTTGTGAACCACCTTTACAATGAGAGAATTTTTTTTTTTTGCTTTTTATGTAGTTTTATGTTATTAGTTGAAAACATGCAAAAATGCATTTCTACAAACTAAAGGCTATGATTAGGTTCTATATACAAGTCGGCAATGTCTATGCAGCATCAATAAAAAGATGGCATGTCATTAGAATCCAGGCCCTGGTAAGTGCTAATTATATCTACGATGTTGCAGTAACTATGTTTACAATGTTACAGATATTTTGAAATTTCGTTATCTACTAGTAGGGGAAGGGCCGGTAGCACCGGACACTTAAGCCTAAACTGATACATCACGAAGGAAAAGTAACTGAAAGTGAAGTAAAGTAGATAAAGCCATTCTTAGGACCTTCTGCTTTAATTGATATGGTTTGAAATCCTCATGTAAAGCCTAATTATTATGAAAATACAAATAACTTTCATCCCTTACGTTTTAACAAATTGCGAAAATGAAGGGTAGCACCGGACACAATATTTCATTGTAACAAACAATGGAAATCAGTCATATTTAGCTGCACAATGATCACACTGGTATGAAAGCTGACGTCTTCAACATTTGCACACTCCTCATGCGCCCAACAGCTGCAGTCCTGGCATTGAATCCAGTCTTCTTCAAACTGACCACTGCACAAAATACAAGTGGTTGTGCATAGGCCAGTGAAGTGCATGAACATTTTTTAGCTGCAGAATTGTTGTTCACTTCTCCTTTTGTACATCTACGTTCTCCTTAAGAAGGATTTGTTCCTAGATTAGGACCTATAGGCTTATGTCTACTTTTTGTTGCTACTATTTTTTTTTTTAAATTTTCTTTGAGAATATTGTCAGAAGGAGAAGAAGTCAATATCTCATTTCTCTGCATTCGCCGTTTCCTTGTTGATAACTTTCTTGCAGTAGGGACTACTATCTGGCAGTTCGTACTCCTAAGAAAACGTCGGTTCAAATCTGCCTAATTATGGCTTTGGATTTATCATAAAGTGCACATTATACCGAAGTTAAGGCGCATTATATAGTGTCGCTTCTTCTCTCGCACCTAATTCCCCTGATATTACTTTAACAATGGCAATTTCCATGTCACTTTCATCCCAGGAACCTCTGTTAGTAGTTTCCCCCCTGAATTTTGGCATATCGTCACAACCTGAAACAAATAAACGAATTTAGCATTGTCCGGAGCTACCGTCATATGATGCGTCCGGGGCTACCATCTATGTAGCAAAGTAAATAACTCGCTATTCTCATTTTATATAAATACTTCTGGACTTGAAACCACCTTTAATTATTTATTAACACTATATTCTTCACAGACAATAAAAACGGTATATTTATATTTACGTGATAAGTTGGAATGGCGGTTGGAAAATTAACAATGTACCACTTATTCAGCACGTGCAACTATATCCGCTCACCAACACAAAGTCTGAATTTACACAGGCGTCAATCTCTGTTAGATATTTCTGTTAAGTGCAGGGCAAACGCAGGTGCACGACTCGTGTCACTATCTGTTGTAGAAGCCTTGAACTAGCTATTGTCCGGGGGTACCCATTGTCCGGTGCTACCGGCCTTTCCCCTACTGAATTTTATTTTTTGTACAGATTATTGTGTATTTGTTTAATATACTGGCATGTTCAGTGAGGCTCAAAAGGTTCTCCACACAACGTTGTAATCGCTTTACATATTTAATTTTAGTCATACCTTCATCACAATGAAATTTATTACCGAGATAAGACGATGACGCCAGAACACTTTTCGAAACGGAAGTTGCAATGTTGCTACATTGTGCAAGCTTTTAACACAATGTTTTCTAAACTATGAACTGCTGACTTGGAACGATCCAATAGATTAACATAACTTACTGCAGTAATACTTCTACCTGAATGTCTAATGCCCGGTTTCTATAAACTCATGAAATACCTATGGGTAAATTATCCATGGGCAAATTAGTTCCTTATCACCCACAAAGATATGAGGAAGGCCTTGGAGTTGTACAATTCATTTAATTCAGAAGGCTTTGATTCTCATTGTTTAAATTATTATTGTTCCTATGAGAGGTTAAATTTTATCCAGCCATCCATGAAAGGATAAATTAACCCGACGATTTACCCTTGGAAAGATCTACCCCGAGTTTGTAGGAACATTTTTTCTGTAATTTTCATATTTACCCAGAGGACATTTATCTAGAAACTCGCCACAAGTATGTGTGATTGTTACCTTTAAATGATTTAAGTTTGTAAAAGTTATTCTTGTGTAAATTCTGTCCATTGGATAATTTACCCATAGGTAAACTGAAAACAAATACTGACAGTAAGAAAGGAAGGACTTCATTGCCCCTAATTGGACTTTACTCCGGTACCGGTCAACAGATTTGGTCCACAACCAATAGGCTTCGTCCCATGGAAACGGTACATGTATGGAAGATGATAAGTGAACTAAAGTTTCCCCTGATAGCATGTAGGCCAACTGAAATTAGCTCCTTGAAGATACAGTGTCATGGATGTCATACTGGTCAATTATAATATATTATTCACTGATGAACTTCATTATGAAGTTATTAATTTTCCAACTAGTACGTTTTATAAATAATCTAAAAGATGTTTTTTTCCACCAATGTACTAGTATCTTTTGTGGGACTGTGCAGAGTGTAATGCTGAATACGATTTTTTTTTTTTACATGTATTGATATCAGTTGTTACGTTTATTAATAATACATTAAATAAGGTTTATTTATACATACATAAAATCTGAGTGATATGTGAAAATAATTATTCACTTTATAATGTTATTTTATAGCCTGATATATATCAATATGAGCTTTAGCCAATTCTGTTTGAATGACAACGATGTAATGACGAAATGTCATGCGTTCAGCAAATGTTAAAAATAACAAGGCTTATTGCGTTAATGTTAAAAGTACCAAATGTGCCTTATACATAGGCTTGCCAGACGTCCCGGTTTTCAGACAAAATCCCGGTGTCCCGGCCGGTTTACTTCACGTTCCGGTAAAAATTAAATTTGATTTTCTAGATGACCAAAATAGTCTAAAAAAAGTCCTAACCAATGAAAAGTACATGTAAATATTGTTCAAATTTGTATTCCTCATTCAAAGTGTTTCTTCTTACTTAACTAACTTGTAAATATTAACATGTTAGAAATAAAATGTTTAAATTTATATGCTTATGCCGTTTATTATTACCCTTGGTTTAGGTTCCTAATCAGTAACCATTTATTCATAGCATTGAGAATAAACTGCCCTCTAAAACATTCTAAAAATCCGCCTAGGCTCTGCACCCTTGAATACCCGCGACGCTGTGGGGCATTCCGGTGTCCCGGTTGAACATTTTAGAAATCAGGCAAGCCTACTTATACAGAGTGTCTCAAAAAAATGTACAAGCACTTTGAATGAGTATAAAACCATTATTTATGAACATAGAGACAAGTTAAAAGGCTTGAATTACAGATGTACAGATTACAGATTACACTACCATCGAGATGTAAGAGCTCACATCCATGCAGCTTATTCAAGCACACGGATTGGACGAAGGGGTAGCATTGAATACCCTGCGCGTTCCCCAGACCTCACGCCAATGGACTTATTTTTATGGGGATACCTCAAGGACAGAGTTTATTGCACAAAACCAAGAACAATTGATGCATTAAAATTGGAAACTGAAGACAATGTCGCGAAATTCCAAATGAACTGTGTCGTGACGTTTGCGTTATCAGCTTTGTCTGGACAATGACGGTCATCAATTTGAACATTTGCAAACATGATTCTTTAATTACATGTTGCTTCTGTAATTCAAGCCTTTAAACTTGTCTCTATGTTCATAAGTAATGTTTTTATACTCATTCCAAGTGCTAGTACATTTTTTTAGACACCCTGTATAATGAAAAAGAATTGCCCATTAACTACTTGGAGAGACGACAATACATGCAAAATGCAATATGTTAGTCCAGAACAAAAGTCTAGATTTGCAGCTGAGAATTATATTAAAATTTACAAGTTAAAATTATTTTAGATTTGATGGAATGTACATATTGTAATATGCTGCCCTCTTTCATGTGCTAAAGTTCTTCCATATGTTGTTTAAAAACTCACTTATTTATAAAATTGTTCGTGAACGTTTAGGGTTGTTTTCTTCGTATTCAGCTTTAAAGTCAAACCAAGTCAGGACATAATGAGGATACTATAATATATTACGTAGACTACTGTACTTTTTTATTTGCATAACATTTCTAAGGACGAAAACCAAGAGACTGCCTACAGTGTCATTGGTAGCAAGTGTATACTTTATCAATGAATTCTGCGTCCAAGCAGGCCCCGATTTCAGGTATCTTGCACCCTCAGCAAAGCTTTGTATAAGTGCCTAATCCATTTATTAAGTGCCAGTATGGCACTTTATGAGATTGTGTGCGGGGGACGAAAAATGTCTGTCCGTCTGTCTGTACGCGCCATAACTCAAATACGCTTTATCGGATTTTCATGAAACTTGGTATACGCATTTATAATGTCCATGGGAAGAACCCTATTGTTATTGAACCAAATCTGTTCACCGGTACCGGCGTCAAACCCAATTTAGTGTTTTAATTTAAAAGCCCCATAACTCCAATATGCTGTATCGGATTTTCATGAAACTTGGTATACACATTTATAATGTCCATGGGAAGATGTTTGTTGATATTGGACCAAATCGGTTGGCCGGTACCGGAATAATGCCCAATTTAGTGCCTTTGTATGGTATTATATAACAAAAGGCCCTATAACTAAGATATGCTTTATCGGATTTTCATGAAACTTGGTATACGCATTTATAACGTCCATGGCAAGAAGCCTGTTAATTTTTGACCTAGTCGGTTGACCGGTACCAGAGTAACGACTAATTAAAGGTCACATGTTTTTTTTTTTAAATTTTCTCTACCGATATAATTTGACAGTTAACACTATTCCTTCACTTATGCTTATCAAAGGACACCGTCAAACTGACTGAGTTGGCCAAATGGTAACGCCTTTCTGGAGGTCCCCGGATCAAATCCCGGAGCCGGCCGATTTGACATGGATTTTTTTTATTTTTTTATTTTTATATGAGTGCGCTATTGTCAAGGTATCACAAATCTGTAGTTCTGCTGACGCTGGTCGATTTTAATCTGATTAGAAAAACGTATTTTCTACATATCATAATTGCAATTATAATTGATTCAACGAAAACACACTGGCACTTTGTTATATCAGTTTACCTGATTTTATTTATTTTTTACGCGCCATCCACCCACCCACACCTGAAAGTTTCAAACATTCCTAACCAAAGCAAACCGCATAGGTCTGTCTTTCCTGACTCAGGTTTAGCATGATTTGGTCTTAGAAAAAATTAAGCTATTTTTTTTTTCTGTTCTAATATGCATAGAGAGTTGTGAGTGTGTTTGTATATATGCATAAAAAGTGACTAATTACTGCATAAGACAAGAAGGAATAAACAAACGTAACTTGTAAACACTTAAGGGAAATCGTCAAAATATAATTAAGTTCTGTTGAAAAGAAAGCCCTTTAAAAGGTAGCTCTAACAGCCATTAGAATGGGAAAGGTCTTTATTTTGAACAGGCGAGTATAGGTTAATAACAGTTTCAGGTAGCTTAGTGCATTTTCATGGAGAAGATAATGTTCCTGTCTGCTAATTTATTGAGTCGTTTATCTTTTGTGTGACAATATTTCTCTGGGAATGGGTTGTGATAAAGTAAGGCCGCACTTAGCTAGTTTAATGTAAGCTAAGTTTTCCTAAGAATTTGTTTTATGCTTAGCCTTATCGATAATTTATGCCATACTTCAGGTAATTAAGGAATCAATTAATTTGGGTTAACTGCACTTTCCTGTCGCAAATTCTGAAATTATGGGTCCTAAATGATGATTGATGATTATGGTTCGGATGTTTATGACATGTCATATTTTCTTCCTGACCTCCATTCTCGCAGCAAACACAAATTAAACACGAATTGCACATTTTTTTTATCCCGATCGGACCGTTTTTATTTTGCATATAAAGTCATATTTTGGTCATTTTCTTGGTCTTGGTCATATTTCGGTCATGTTTGTAATTTAACGTCATATTTCAATTATAAAATCGGTAAATTTTCCCCCCAAAACTTTTATAGGCCTATTATTTATTTATTAATAAACTTCATTATGAAGCTAAGCTAAATTTCAACTAGTATAGTATAAAATCAATCCTAAGAAGGTTTTCCGCCTATATACTAGTGTTATCTTACCACATTAACGAATCTAAGTCCGAATTTGCCAAGATTTGTGATGTAAATACAATTTTGAGTAAAGAAGGGATATAATAAATTATGTACAAGAATCTATAATAAAATTTGATATCTTTACATCACAAATCTTGGCAAATTCGGACTTAGATTCGTTAATGTGGTAAGATAACACTAGTATATAGGCGGAAAACCTTCTTAGGATTGCTATTATTTATGTTTTTCATTTGTTTTCTTCATTGTATAATTTTCATATTGTATGCATTTCTCTTTTCTGCGTTTTAGTTGTAGTATTTTTCGTATTACATTAAATATATAATATTAGTGTTGTAGTGTTGTAATATTAGTCTTAGTTTTGTAACGCCATTTTGTAAGACTGGTGTAATTAGTGTAAGAGAATATTGTAATTGGACAAAGAGCCTGTTATATTCTCAGCATAATAAATAATAAACAAATTTTTTAAAAAGCACAAATGCAGTATGAGCACTAAATTGTCGACTGAAACTTTTTTCGAAAAAGAATCACGAATATTTTGGTTTTACTTGTACCTGAAATGTGAAGGGACAATAACAAGAAATAGCACAGTTACCTCTTCCTCCTTGTTGTTAACAACTTCCAATAGCCTATACTTGTTTTAATAGTATATTGCGATACAAGTGATGCAAGCGGTGCATACGGATCGAGGAAAGAGTTTGAAAAAACGAGGAGCTTTCTCAATTTTCGAGATCCGTTATGAGCTTACGGCACGAGCATTGCATGCTATTTTTTGCACGATGATTATATCAATTTATTTACATTAATTGAGATATTAGCTGAAAATGTTATGTGTATACACTATTGAAGATAGGCCTAGTTGTTATATTTCAGAAAGTGATTTGCATGTGTTGGTTGTTATGGGAACCGAATATTTGTCCTGTTAAAGTCGCCACAAACTAGGGGGCCCTTGGTTCCGGTCTTCCATAAAGGCTTGTATTACGATGGTTTTACTTACGGCACTTGTGCTTTTTGTATTTTTTACTGCACGGAGATTTCTTTTGTTTTCATAGCAACCAAATTGCGTGCGGGAATGTCAAGTTACGATCCACGGCAACAATATTCGTAAGTATCACTAATTAGTTACGTCGTGCAAAATAGTATATTGCGACACAAGGGCGGAAAGGCACGTTTACGGGTCGAGGAAAGAGATTGAAAACCCGAGGCGCAGCCGAGGGTTTTTAAGTTTTCGAGACCCGTAAATGCCTTTACGGTCCGTGTGTTGCATGCTATTTTTTGCACGACGGTTACTATATCAATTTAATTATATTAATTGTGATATTACCTGAAAATGTAATGTATATACAGTCTTGAAGAATGGTGCTTATTTCAGAAAGGGATTCGCATATGTTATTGTTTATGGCAACCGAATATTTATAAAGCGGGGAGGCCTTGGTCATTTCTGCTCGCAAATAAGCATTTGCGGGCGGTAAAGTAACTTTCCGCCCGTCGCCCCTAGCAACAAGATTGCGTGTGGTAATGTCAAGTTACGATCCATGTAAACAACTGTCGTAAGAAACACTTACTAGCTAAGGAGTGCACTCCTTAGCTAGTATGTGTTACTTACGAAAGTTGTTTACATGGATCGTAACTTGACATTACCATACGCAATCTTGTTGCTAGGGGCGACGGGCGGAAAGTGACTTGTTGCTAGGGGCGACGGGCGGAAAGTTACTTTTTGCACTCCTTAGCTAGTAAGTGTTTCTTACGACAGTTGTTTACATGGCTCGTAACTTGACATTACCACACGCAATCTTGTTGCTAGGGGCGACGGGCGGAAAGTTACTTTACCGCCCGCAAATGCTTATTTGCGAGCAGAAATGACCAAGGCCTCCCCGCTTTATAAATATTCGGTTGCCATAAACAATAACAAATGCGAATCCCTTTCTGAAATAAGCACCATTCTTCAAGTCTGTATTTACATAATATTTTCAGGTAATATCACAATTAATATAATTAAATTGATATAAGTAACCGTCGTGCAAAAAATAGCATGCAACACACGGACCGTAAAGGCATTTACGGGTCTCGAAAACTTAAAAACCCTCGGCTGCGCCTCGGGTTTTCAATCTCTTTTCTCGACCCGTAAACGTGCCTTTCCGCCCTTGTGTCGCAATATACTATTTTTATTTTGCAATTTTTCACTATTCTATGGGCATTAAATGCCTTACCGTAATTACTAGCAAGTTCTATGAAACAGGGCTCTGTACGCAAATAACATGGAACAGTAACATAGCCTACTGTATTTTAAATCCTAGCACATTCCGTGTGTCTAAAAGCCAGGCACTAATTATACAGGCTATTGTTCGATCAAGTCGAGGTGTTGTTACAACAAAGATGTGCAGGTGCGAGGGTCCACGTGCTATTTAGAAAAGTAGAGCTGCATTCAGAAGTAACAAATAAACATACTTAAGAGATTCCGGCCACGTCCGGTCCGGCTACCGTTCCTATGCTGAATATTCATCTGCCAGTGTCAACATTCCAATATTCATAACGCCACACTTTGTAAACAAGCTTGTCTGGACATAGCAATTTTCAAAATAATCACTTTAAACCCTCGACAAATCTAGTAACAGTCAGAAAGTGAATACCATATTCAGGTCCTATGAGTAGAGATTCGTGAAAATGGTTGTATTTTTAAGAAAATTCCTTTTAACATCTCAATATTTCGCTGTTATTACTAGACTTCGGACTTTTAGGCCGCTAAGAATTCTGTTTTAGGTACCTAAAATAGGCTCTAAAAATTGGAAAATAGGTTCTAAAAATCGTAAAATAGTCTCTTATAAAATCGTTAAGTTGCCAATTTTCTGAAATATCTCATTTGCAATTCAGAATATTATATTTATTGAAGTCACTATTAATCAATAATCATGATAAAACACAGATATAGGCCTAAGGTACACAGAATTATATAGACCTATTACTAGGGCCTGTATTACTACCATAACTGTGAAAACCTAATCCCTGCGCCCAGAAGCTACGCACGCTAGCATATTCAACCCCTTGTATCCCTCAGTGATTCAGAAAACTACATTTTTTTTTTTACTGGATGTGGGAGTTGGGAGAAAAACACTACATTTTCTAGGGAACTCCAAGGATTTTTTCTACTGAAGACGAAACATTCATTACTATTTAACCAAGTCACAAATGTGTCAAGTACTGTTCCGAGCTAAAAATTCAATAAATGAAAATAAATGCTAGAATTTATAACAAAAAAACTTATTTTGAACTTTAGACGAAAAACAAGCAAATAGGCAATATTAGGCTCTAACGTAAAAATAGGCTGTTTTAGGTCCTATAAAAGTATCAGTTTTAGGCATAGTCACTTATGAAACATGCATATACAAGTTTTCGTAAATATATCACTTAAGGATTAAAATAGGTTTTTACCTAAAATCCGAAGTCTAGTTATTACTTCCTCTTCCCCTACCATAGGTACTATAACACGTTTTGAGGTCATCTGAATCCCAAAATACTTTTCGGAAGCATGTCTCTTTGTGTGTGACTGTGTATTTGTGTGGATGTCTGTGAACAACCTATCTGCAAAACGGAAAATCGTATAAAACAAAATTTTGTATTTAGGTCAGGTACCTTCTGAAGATGTGACCCGAAGATTGGCGACAAGTTTCTATTATTTCTAAGGGGAGTTTACATGAAGAAATTTTCGTTTTTTCGCGATTTCCCCGAAAAATGCTCTATCGATTTTCTTCAAATTTTGCATATGGGCTAAGAGCTAAAACTTTCATTTGAAGCTTTTTTTTCTAAATAATCTCTGAAGGGTAGTTATTAGCCACCCACTCTTTGCAATACGGTCTCTTGTAAAGGAAAATAGTACGAAAACTAAATTTTGTATTTGGGTTAAATATCTTTTGGGAATGTGACATGAAGATTTTCGACATTTTCTTATTTTTAAGGGCACTTTATATAAAGACTAGCTTAAAAGACCCGGCGTCGCCCGGGTTTTGTATTTTGTAATTGGAAATTAGCTTATGAAGGATTTTCAAATTTAAATTCTAGGTCCTTATATAGGCATTTAAAATTTGAAATAGGAAGAATGACTTATTACACTCAAACTATTCCCTCAGAAAACGCTTGATATAGTTTTTTATGGCTCATAGAGGATCTAGAATTTTGCATCCCATCGCTTGTACAGTGCACAGCAAGCCTGGTAGAGGTTTAAATAAGAAGAAACAGAAATTCCTGTAACATAAAATTGTAATATCGAGGCGGGAAATTTCCCACTCTTATGTTACCATAAAGCCGTTTTGGAGATGAAATTAAACAGAAAGCATTATCACTTTCATACTTTTCTCTCCAAAAACCTGCGATATAATATAATAATATACACATTACCATACCTCGTTTTGTTTTCTCTATGTCCAGGGTAGAGAAAGTTATGTGATTCCATTATTTTAGTGGATTTCATTCTGTAATATTTATTTATAACATGAATTATTTTGATAACTTCTCTTATTTGTCAAAAGTGCATTTCATTTGTTTTTTTCAAGCCCACCTGTTACCATTTGGCAACAATATATTCTGTGATTTGGAATGGATAATTCTATGTAAAAAGGGATTAAGTATTTTCAAAAACATTTAATTTTTGGCATTTAGAATCAGAATTTTTCAAAATCCTTTTTTAGTGAGCACCTACATTATGAAACGAAGGTACTGTCAAAATTCCAAGTCTCTACCTGTTATAGTTTAGGCTGTACGTTGATTCCTGTCATTCAGTCAATCAGACAGTCAGTCATTCATTCAGTCAGTTAGGACAAAGCCTTTTACATATTATATAGAGATTAAAAGATAGCTCGAATATACATAAATGCGTATCATGAAATAATTGATTAAATAAGGGCAATTTGTTTTTGAATTTTTCGTCATTTTCAAGAGATTGGTCATTTTTTGGCAATTTTTAGGTGATTTTCGGCATTTTAGGTCATGTTTCAGTGGAGGTAGAGAGGCACTTTTCCTTGTACAAATAGTTACTTTCAGACAACAGACAATCGTTTTTATTTGAGAATCTCTGCCAAGTGTTCATAGTTCATTTTAATACAGGTTTATTGTAAACACCATAGCAGTTTGTCTTGTAGCAATAAAGATTTGTTCTTTCTTTTTAAATGGCATACATTTGCTAGGGACAATTTGATGGGCATGCCAGTTCAGTTCAGAAGGATTTCCTTTTTCGCTTAGGGTGTCCAAGTAGTATAAATTTACTTACTTTTTTAGTAATAAAATAAGTGTGTATAATATTGTAAATTCATATATAACGCACTGTCATCCGTTAAATTCCTTTTAGCAAATGATTACTTATAAAAACTAAATATAATAATGGAAAATTTATTGGTCATTTTTTTAAAAATTCGTGTCATTTTTTCACTATTTTTAAGGTCATAAATGCATTTTTTATTTTGAATTTTTTCACTATTTTATGGTCATTAAATGCCTTGCCCTAGTGATCACAGTAAGAGGCCTAGAGAAGGGAGTACAGTAGTACGTGAGTGGAGTGACAGCAGTGGGTGAGTGCGAGCGTGACTCTTCACTTTATTTCACGCAATATTTCCTCACAACTCACAGCCCAAATATTTGTCAATTATCGTTATCAGCAACTACCTGAATGGGTTAAGTAATTCCACAAGATACTTTTATCTTCTACAGCAAACACTCTCTATCACAAAAAAAGAAAAGAGGAATTACATACAGATCTTAGTAAGTATGACGAGAAGATTTATGGAAAATTCTATTTAAGAAGCTGTGCTCCTCTGCAAACTGCCTAGTATTCTCTGTAATAGATATGATGTGCAGTTAAAATAACAGCAGGCCTACAACTGTTTCACAGTATGGCATAAAAACATACGAAAAATTGTCAGGAGAAACAACAAAAATTAGAGAGAAGCATTTTTTTTTTACACGTAAATTTCTCTACCTTAAATCATGGGGAATACAACTCTCTCATTTCAAATAAAATTAGGTAAACTGATATAACAAAGTGCCAGAAAGCTTTTGTTTAATCAGTGATAATTTCAATTACGGTATGCAGAAAATAAGTTTTTTTTTTATCATCGATTTCCGAGTTAAGCTCCAGATCGATTCATTAAGCAGGGCTTACGGAAGAAAAAAGGTCCAGTTTGATAAGCATATGTGAAGGAATATGTGGGTAGTGTTATTTGTCAAGGCTAATTGTATTGTAACTTCCATAGCCACATATGAACACTGTAAAACAATATGTTGTCATGAGAACTGATTTGCATTTGATAAATACTATAATATATTACCATTGAAATAGGCACTAAATTGAGCTTTACTCCGGTACCGATCAACCGATTTCGTACAATATTAATTGGCTTCTTCCCATGGACGTTATAAATGCGTATACCAAGTTTCATTAACACCTGATAAAGCGTATTTCAGTTATCGCGCGTACAGACACACGGACAGACATTTTACCGTCCCCCACACAATCTCATAAAGTACCATTCTGGCTCTTAATTTGCGTTTACCCGCTGTGCTACTTCACCGATAGACGCATAGACAGACAGACAGACAGACAGATATCATTCCAAAAACACTTTTTCGGGTTCTAGGCATCGTGAAACATGATTTTCCCTGTGTTATGTCGATTTCGATTTTTTGTCACGATCACAATACTTTCTCTCTGCTACGTATTTGCGAGAAAATAAAAGTAATTGTGAGTCCCAAATATTTTTGCTGGAAAGCCCAGCTGCACTGAATTGAAATCCTATTATTTACGATGGCAACCAGTGGCGTAGCCAGAAAATAATTTCGGAAAGGGTCGAAAATGCCGAGGAGTTTGGGGGGTACGGAATGGCTATGGAATACCCCCAAGAAAGGGGGGTTCGAACCCCCGGACAATTTTTAAATATGTACTAATGAAAATCACATTTTACGCTGTTTTAGAACCCTTATTTCTATTATAAGTAGACCTGGGATTTTAGGTTCTAAAAAATTAGTTTTAGGCACCTAAAATAGGCTTTGAAAACAAGTAAATAGGCTTTTAAAAGAGAAAATAGGCACTTAAAATAAGCTTTAAAAATATGTAAATAGACAGAAAATAGACTTCAAAACACTACAATATGCTCTTAAACTGTAATGTGATCTTTTTAACTGTAAGAAACATGGAATACCTATTCTTAACAGAAATAATTGCGAAATTAAGACAGAATTAAAAATACATTTATCAAAAGGAGTTTTGGTTTATATGAAAAATTTACTTGTTTTAAGCTAACCCTCCCCTGTCAGTCAGCATTCCTTTGGCGACAATTGTTTGGGAAAATCAAGTTTCTGTAAAAGAACCCCACCCTCTGCTGTTCTGCTCTTCATTCAGGGTTGTCCATTAAATGATTGTAAAAGTTACAGAAGTTTAATTTTATTTTAAATGTACAAAATAGGCATTTTAGGCACTAAAATAGTAAAAATAGGCTCCAAAGATCTAAATAGGCAATTTAAGGCACTAAAAAACTCTATAAATATAAGTGATATGTCATGAAATGTCAACATATTTTTAAAAATTTCATGTTATTTCATAAGGAACAAAATAGGCATTTGCCTTAAAATTCCAGGTCTAATTATAAGAAAAGTTAAATAGCAAATGGAACAGCGATAATAATAGGCCTACATTTACAAGTTCAGCATTATACGAGTATTATTAAATAAAATAATTAAATATTTGACAAAAATGGAGCTTATATAACTACAGCACTAATCTAATAAAAAAAATAGTTTTTTAGGTTTTAATTTCGGGAGGGGTCCGGGCCCCCTGGACTCCCCTATTCCCTATGCCACTGATAATAACCTACTATACTCAACAAAAAAGAACTTACATGAACATCCGTTACGAATCCCTTAAAACTCCAGTCTTCATAACTAATTTGTACAAGCTTTTATTTTTTTTTGCCGGAAGTATCGTCATGGTTTCCATACTAACTGTTGTTATCCATAAACAGTTGACTGATATGTCCCGACTGGCTATCAGTGTGAGAAAATGACCCAGAAGATATAATGAAAAGGTAAAACAATGCCTATGATTGCATTACCAGTGCTTCTAGAAACATTCATATTTGGCGATTTACATTGCGTACAAAAGTGACTTACACGACATAAGCATGCTCAAATAGTTTACGTGTATGGTGGCCTTCTTTCTGAGTTTCGGCTTCTAGTCTAATTAAATCTTCCTCATTTCCAGGAGAACGACAATTTCTCTGAAAAGAGGAAGGTTAACGTACTGACTGTACAGTACGGGGATCCTAATATCTTCCGGCGCCAGATGTCTCTGTTGTGTTAAGGGGGACATAACAGCTTTCGATGAAATTCATTGGTGAGAAATATGTGAATTTCATTATTTTTACTTCCTCTGCCCGTACCATAGGCAATATAGGTAGAGGAAGTATTGTTTTCGACCCCAAAATTCGAAGTTGAGTTTTTAGCATACATAGGCCTACACGTTTCAAGGCCCCCTGAATCCAAAAATACAATTTTTGGAAACATGTCTGTGTGTCTGTCTGTCTGTGAACACACTAGCTCCAAAACGGAAAATCGTATGAAAACGAAATTTCGTATTTGGGTCAGGTACCTTCTAAAGATGTGAGAATAAGATTGGCGACTATTTTCTCTTATTTTTAAGGGGACTTTACATGAAGAAATTTTCGTTTTTTGCGATTTTCTCGAAAACGGCTCTAACGATTTTCTTTAAAATTTGCACATGTGTTCCTTTTACTGAGAGCTAAAATTTTTATTTGAAACTTTTTTTCGAAAAAATTCTCTGAGGGTAGTTACAAGCCACCCACTGTTCACCCACTGTTTGTAGAAAGTTTGTCTTGCGTGATGAACAACTGAATACGCGCTCTTTCACGGCCTCTTATTCTATATAAGAATGTGAAGTGAGAAAGATGTATTGTTGGCCATGCATAGAGTAAAGAAGTATCTGAGGGAAATATTCGATAAATTTCGGACATATTTTACGGCGGAAAGTTCAATAAACGTCTGCAGTCACTTTTTTTTAAGTTTGTTGTATAGCCTGCGCGTTTAGTTGCATCATTGAAAGAAGAGGTATTTATGGGATAATTAGCGTAAAATTGTGTCTTGCGATTCTGTACAAGGATATGTGAATACTGCTAACATTTATTTGGGCAGAGGAAGTTATGTGACTTTCGCATCAGATTTGTTTTTCTCAGCAATGAATTGCTCTACAGTCTTGCAATCTGACATACTCTTTATTGACTATTTCTACAATTGCATACTATTTTCAAAAATAATAAAACTGTTACAGTTACGGGTAATTATCGTTTCAAAATGGCTGCCACGTTTCATGCACTGAACAGCCGATCCCCTGATAACTTCCACAAATATAGATATTTCTGAGTTATTGTTTTTCTGTGTGTTTGTTAATATCATGTGAACAACATAATCTAGGATCTTTGAAATATCTTCAGTATAAGTAATTCTTAAAAATATTATAATTTAACGAAAAAGAAAATTAAAAAAAATCCACAAAGAAACAAGTTGAAAGAAGAAGAAACAGGAAGAACGAAATCGAGACCATTAGAATGAATAAAATACATTTAAATATTAAACGTAAACAAGGTAGGAAATAGGAAAGGTACACTCAAAGAAAAAAGAACTACAGAAGAAATGGAGAAATCTATATGAGTTACTGAAAAGCAGGAAAAAATACTACTTCAGGATTACAAAATTTATTGAACCTACATCGGAAAAATTATAAGGGATCATCCCTAATATATGGTGCTGCAAAAATCCATTTGAAATCTGAAGAAATAGTAGGATAGTAAGGGACTTATTTAGTTATTGCTATTCTGGAGAAACAAGGTTAAATTAATAAACAATTTAGCCAAAATGCTTTATTATTATTATTATTATTATTATTATTATTATTATTATTATAATTATAATAATAATTATTATTATATTAAGGCAGAAGTTAAGTCAGGAAATGCTTGTTTTTATGTAGTTTATAATCTCTTATCTTCTCGTCTTGTGTCCAGAAATATAAAAATAAAGATAAAAATAAAGACAATCATCCTGCCGATTGTATTATATGGATGTGAGACATGAACGCTTACTCTTCGGGAAGAACATAATCTGAGAGTGTTCGAAAACAGGGGGCTTAGGAAAATATTTGGGCCTAAGAGAGATGACGACTAGCTTCATAACCTGTACTCTTCACCGGATATAGTAAGGGTAATTAAATCTCGGAGGATGAAATGGGCTGGACATGTTGCGCGCATGGGGGAGGAAAGACATATCTCGAAAGTATTGACTGGGAGACCCGAAGGGAAAAGACCACTTGGAAGACCTAGGCGTAGGTGGGGGACAATATTAGGGTAGATTTCAGAGAAGTAGGATTTGAGAAGGATGGTTGGATGGAGTTAGCACAGAATAGGGTTGAATGGCGGGCTCAGGTAAGCGCGGCAATGAACCTACAGGTTTCATAAAATATATAATATTCCTTTAGCTTGCTTAGGAACTGTCTATTGCCATTAGTAAGTAAGTGAGCATTATTATTATTATGTTGCTAAAATTATGGCAACTCAAACCCGTAACACCCAGTATAAACAAATCGAGGTTCCGGTAACCGTCTACCAGTGATGTCGAAGACCGAAGATATAAGACACATCGACTGGCCATTTCCCTTCCTAGCATGTCCTATTTGCCACTTTTGCATTTAAAATACTTGAACGGAAGTACTAGACTGGATAGCTTTCACGTTATCGGACTCGTTATGGAATGGGGGCTGGGAGCGAAACCTGACGGATTCCTGTGAACTGTCCACTGGGGAAGCTAATCATAACTGATAATGCAGACTTTATGTAAACAAGCAATGTTGCAAAACTCAAGCTACAGCTGGCCTTAATGAGTGTACAATTCTCCCGGACGGTTTGCAGTGCGACCAGGACCATAAAGGCGAACTAGGCAGCCGCCTCGGACGGACATTTCTAGAAACCATTTAGGGTCGGCAACATTTAGATTTTAAGAAACGCTGAAATTTCCAACGCGACATTAAAATTAAAAAAAAAAGAGTGCGTGGAAGGCCACGCGACAAGAAGTAAAACTTTATTTTATTTTATTTTTTTATTTTTTCAATTTTTTTATTCTTGGATTTTTTCAATTTTTCATTATTGGACTTTTTAAATTTTGGATTTTGGACTTTTCATTTTGGTTCTTTGAATTTTTAATTTGGATTTTTAAATTTTCGATCTTTGAGTTGTTTATTTTTTTATTTTTTATTTTTAATTTTATTATTTATTAAATTTTGGATTTTTGGATGTTATAATTTTTAATGTTGTTTTTTTTTAATTTTGGAAATTTGTATTTTTTATTATTTTTTATTATTTTCTTATTTTTTATTTTTTTATTTTTTAATATTGGATCTTGGAATTTTTTAATTTTGGATTTTTTAATTTTTATTCTTTGAAATTTTTTTTTTTTGCATTTTTTAATTTTTAATTTTAGTTTTTTTTAATTTTGGATTTCTAGATTTTTTCTATTTTGGTATTTTCGATTTTTAGTTTTTAATTTTTAATTTTTGAATTTTGAAATTTATTATTTATTAAATTTAATTTTTTTTATTTTTGGAAATTTGTATTTTTTAATTTTGGATTTTTAATTTTGGATTTGCGCGGTAATGAACCTCCGGGTTCCATAAAATAGATAATATACCTTTAGATTGCTTGGAATTGTCTACTGCCATTGAGGAATTAAGGTCTGAAAAATTTCCTTTGATTACTCCTAATCATTGAGTTGATTGTTTTCTGTGCAGTCCGCTCCGAAACACGTAGTTTTGAGTGTGACTGATTTTGTGACTGATTTTCCAGATTTACCCCAACCGCGAGAAAAGAAGTTTTACTTAAAAAAAACTGAAGTGAAACTCACATAACTTCTTCTGGCCAAATAAAAGTAATTAGTCTCTTAAAACTAAACTCCGTGGCGCTACATCCCTGGAGGGACTTGGCCTACCACCCGACCGCTGCGTCATCTACCACACAAAGATGGCAGGATTGGGGGCATGTGGTAAGCATGCTGACACCCTCGGCCGTTAATGGTAGTTTTCATGACCGGAGCCGCTACTTCTCTATCAAGTAGCTCCTCAATTTGAATCACGAGGCTGAGTGCACCCCTACCAGACCTCCCTACCTCAGAAAAATCTGAGGAGGTACCGGGGATTGAACCCGGGCCGACGGATCTGTAATCAGCGATATAATTATTGTGTATGACATTCTTGTCATGTAAATTCGTTGTATTAATGAAGAGAATGTCCTTACCACATCACATCGCATCTCCGAAGGATACATAACCCAAATAAAATCTGATTAATGTACTGTTGTAACTTTCTTTACTTTAAGCATGGCCAATACATTTTTCTCACTTCACATTCTGATATAGAATAAGAGGCCATATAGGAAAGAGCACGTATTCAGAATGGGCGGCTTATAACTACCCTTCAGAGAATTTCTTCGAATGTAATGTCCAACAGAGACAATAATCTACGGTTCATGAATGCTTATAATTAGGGGGCGGATTTCTATGACATGCCATATTTTTCCCCTTTGCATTATTTCAGGTTTCCGACTAATTTAAATCCGATTCCAAGCATCCTGGTGAAAATGGAACGTCTTTTATTGTACATATAACTGCATATTTAGGAAATTTTAAACTATTGTAGCATATTTAGTATGAATGTGCATATTTAGGTCATTTTTTGGCATACGTGTGTTCATATTAAAGAAATTTTGAAGTTTAATATCATATTTTGTAAATTTTGCATTATAATGATACTTTTTGAGAATTTACAGATATTTTAAATAATTAACATTATATTTTAATAAAATGAATTGTAACGAATTTTTTAAAAAAATATACACATTGTGTAAGTGGTAAAGTCATATTTTAAATTTTATTGGTCATATTTTAATGTTTTTTAGGTCATAAAAGCATGCATATATCCAATTTTTTTAGATCATAGAAATCCACCCCTACTTATAATCTTATATATATATAATACATATACAATATAAGACATAATTTCTGTTGACGTTATACCATTATACCGTTTTGTTATAAAATCGCGAAAAATTAAATTTTCCTATTGTAAAGTGGTAGTACAAGTAGAAGAAAGTCCTCTAGAATTTCAACAAATAGACAGAAGCCGAAAAATTCTTTTTAAACATGGACTTCACGGCATGTAACGGAGCAGAAGCTGTCCCAGTTGAGCAGTGGTACTGAGCATGTGATAATTACAGAGCAAACAGCTCACTCACGAACCCAAAGTTAACAAGCTTCTTATAAATGCGTGTCTCCAAAACTGATTATGTGTCATTAGAACTTCAGCTACAACCATGGGAATGATTCGGCCGACTTGAAACGCTTTTGCATTCAAGTCATAGCTAAGTGCAATCTTATATACGTAATATATACGAAGTATATATGGTAGTTTTGTAAAATCCGCCTGCATACCACTAAATATAACAATAAGCTGAAGTTTATATGAGAGAGAGGAAGAATAATTGAATAAACTATGAAATAATGTGGGTTTATTAAGTTATTTTAAAATGTAAGTATTGTACGAGGGGTATTCCGAAAGTAAGTTTCGTCAATGTATGGCAGGAGCGGCGTGTTCACCAGGGGAACCAAACAAACGCCAGACGAATCCCCACCCGTGGCTGGTTCCACGACGGAAGTGGCGTCGGCGGAGGAGGCATGACGCAGGCGCACTGCGCCGTAGAAGAGCGAGTCGCAGCAGACTGGCGTGCCCGCGGGTATTAGTGTACCGCTCATGGCACGAGAGATTTGGCGCCACTGCCATGTACCGCTATCTCCCCTCTTTCAAACGAGCCATTGCTGCAGCCGCTGAACCTTTTATTGTCCGAGATAGAGCTGTTTGAAATTGATCTCCCGATTTCCGTCCCCGCAAAGTGCGGCCTCCATGAACCCATCTCGCACAAACCTTATGGAACATCAATTTGTCACTCAAAATGGTCTGTATGGAACCTTTAGTAATGCCAGGAAACTGAGGTGGAGCAGGCTGTGCGCCAATTCCTTGCATCGCAGGACACCGAGTTTTACCACAGTGGGTTCTTCAAACTGATCGCATGCTACGACAAATATCTCAATGTCGCTGGCGACTATGTCGAAAAATAGTGCACGGTGTATAGGTCAAGCTGCCATGCTGTATTGCTTTTGGGTCAATAAAGTGTCCGTGTGACAAACTGACGAAACTTACTTTCGGAATACCCCTCGTATATTAAGTACATCAATTAAATCTAAAATATTAAAATATCATTGAGCTCAAGTATAATATTATTCACTAAGAGAATAACAATTTTTATTCAATTTGACTATTCATTGAGCTCAATGATATTTTAATATTTTAGATTTAATTGATGTACTTAATATACAATACTTACCTTTCAAAATAACTTAATAAACCCACATTATTTCATAGTTTATTCAATTATTTTTCCTCTCTCTCATATAAACTTCAGTTTATTGTTATATTTAGTGGTATATAGGCGGATTTTACAAAACTACCATATATTCAATTATACCACAGGAAAAATGAAACTAATTAATTATATATACGAAGTATATTATATATATTATTGGTTAGATTAACCAAATCTCAAGTTTAGCTGCATGTGCCGTTTTATAATATTGTGGTTAAGGGAGGACCGAAGTGTTGAGAATGTTTTTTCTAAACTATTTGGACTAGAAACTTGAAATTTTGTAGACTTAATTTAAACGTAAACAAATGTTGAAGTTTCAAATTTCATTTTGATATCTCAAATTGTTTTTGAGATATAATTAAATTTTTTTAAATAAAAATTGAAATCAATCTCCTCCGACAGATATTAAAAAATGGATCTGAATTTTTTATGTGAGATTCTATGACGCTTGCTTAACAGATTTAATGATTCAGATTTTTGATATTATTTATACTTTTTGTTTAAAAAATATTTTACCCAGAGAAATAAAGAGTTCATAAAAAATTATTTTTATGCAAAATATTAATTTTTAAAAAACTAAGACCAATACCAAAAATCTGATTAGACATTTTATTACACACATCACAAAGTACACTGTGAAAAAATTTCATAGCTGTATCTATATTTTTATGAGAGAAGATAGAATTTGAATGTGGCAATTGATCATGAAAATTGAAATTGAGAAAACAACCGATTAAAATTTGCACGCACTCACAGTAAAAAATAACCATCTTCTGTACCTATATATAAACGTTTATAATTACAAACTTTTTAATCACACTCTACTATCACTATCTACAAGTATTAAAAATCTGAGAGTGCCCCTTGTACCAAATATTAAAAATGCGAGAGTAAGTGCCTTGTATCCACAGGTTTGCCTTGTATACAACGGTTTGTCAACCTGTTCATCCTCGAAGAATTCGCTAGATCGTGGTATAAAAGGAACTGCTTTACTGAGGGTGGGATGGGCGGGATACATATTATCATGCGAAAGTGCACCTTATATTTGTTACCATGTCATGACTTTCGAAAAAATCCTTTCATATCTTTACGTTTCATGCCTCCTTAAGTACGAAACCACCGCCCGTTCAAAAAAAAAAAAAAATTGTTTATAGGCCTATATATATATAAGTGGAAGAAAAGGCTTTATGGCCTTCGCCAGCATAAATAAAATCAGGTAAACTGATGTAACAAAGTGCCAGTATGTTTTTGTTTAATCAGTTATGACTGCAATTATGATATGCAGAATATATATATATTTTTTTTAAATTGATTTCAAAGTTAAGCTCCAGATTTATTCATTAAGCAGGGCTTATGGAAGAACAAAGATCTAGTTTTTTTAATGATATTAAAATCTTCCAGCATCAGCTGAACTGTACAGATTTGTGATGCCTTGACAATCGCACACTCACATAAAAATACCAACAACAAAAAAGTGAAATTGGCCGGTTTCGGGATTTGAACCACGGAACTCCAGATTGTGAGGCCAAGACGTTTCCATCTCGCCCACATGGGTCAGTTTAACGGTCTAGTTGGATAAGCGCATGTAAAACAATAGTGTTTTTGGTCATAGCTAACTGTATTTTAATTTCCAAAGCCTTATAATATCACAGTAAAACAATTGACTATGTTGTCAAGATAACTGATTGGCTTTTTTTTATATAAATTCTTTCGAATACGTATATTATCATAAAATAGGCACTAAATTGAGCATTATTCCGAAACAGGTCAACCGATTTCATCCAATATCAATATACGTATTCCCATGAACATTATAAATGTGTATACCAAGTTTCATAAAAATCCGGTTATGCGTATTTGAGTTACCGCGTCTTTAAAATAGACACGAAATTGGGTTTTACTCCGGTACTGGTGTACCGATTCGGTCCAATATCAGTAGACGTCTTTCCATGTACATTATAAATGGGTATACAAAGTTTCATTAAAATCCAATAAAGCATATTTGAGTTATCGCGACTTCTCATATATTAACATAAAAGGCACTAAATTAGGCATTATTCCGGTACTGGCCAACCGATTTGGTTGAATATCAATAGACGTCTTCCCATGGACATTATAAATGCGTATACGAAGTTTCATAAATATCCGATAAAGCGTATTTGAGTTATTGCGCCTTTAAGATAGACACTAAATTGGGTTTTACTCCGGTACCGGTCAACACATTAGGTTCAAATTCTATAGGGCACTTCTCATGGACGTCGTAAATGCGTATACCAAGTTTCATGTAAATCCGATACAGCGTATTTGAGTGATGGCGCCTTTCTAATAGAAAGGCGCCATAATCTATTAAAATAGGCACTAAATTGGGCATTACTCCGGTACCGGTGAACCGATTTGGTTCAATAATAATAGGGTTCTTCCCATAGACATTATAAATGTGTTTTCCAAGTTTCATGAAAATCCTAAAAAGCGTATTTGACTTATGGCGCGTACAGACACACGGACGGACGGACGGACGGACAGACATTTTTCGTCCCCACACACAATCTCATAAAGTACCATACTGGCACTTAATAAATAAATAAATAAATAAAAATAAAAAATTATATATATATACCGGTATAGGCCTATATATCTTTACACGCTAGTGTCCGTAATTTTCAAGATATTTGAACCAAATTTTATTATGTTATTTCTAGGCCCAATAGTTCGGACAAGTTCGTTAATGAGCAAAATTGGCCCAAGGGGGGATCGGGGTTGAAATTTTGAAAAATTTATATCTTGGTCCCAATGAAGTATAGAGGGAAACTTTGTTTGAATAATTTAGAGCTCTCCCTATGGAGTTCACAGTGACACCAACGATTCGGGGGTTTTAGGGGTACGAGTGGGGGTGGGGGGTTGGAAATTCGAAATTTTTGACACCACGTCTTTTGGGGTATCGTTGAAAAGCTCTTGATGAGTAGCCTACTCTACAAATCAATAAAATCAGGTAAACTGATATAACAAAGTGCCAGTATGCTTTTTTAATCAGTTATAATTGCAGTTATGATATACAGAAAATATATATATATATTTTTTTTTTAATAGATCTCCGAGTTAAACTCCAGATCGATTCATTAAGCAGGGCTTACGGAAGAACAAAGGTCTAAAGTTTGATTCTTAACCTTAATTCATATTGGTATACACTGATATACTAATTCTTAAAATATGTAAACATTATACAAAATGCATTGACAATGAAATAGTACAGTAAGCCAATAAGAAGAGGATAGTTCCACCTAGCGGTATGCAGTTTTGTTCTGAGTATAGGCTTATGCAATTTTAACGCAACGCAATAACTTTAAAGCTAGTTTCTGTTCGTGAAATAACATTTATAGGCTTATGTTATCATTCTTTAGGATTATGTTGTAGGTCAATGAAAGACAATGAATTTCCAGTTTTTTTCAAAGAAAAATGTATTACTTATTTAAGCACATTAACAAAATAGAACACAAGAATGGAATAGGCTCAATTTAACACAATTGATAATAAAAAATAAAAAAAACTTTGCTTTAGGGTGGACTCGAACGTGATATCTCTTGATTACTAGACAAGCATCTTACCCCAAGACCAAACCACACTGTGAATGTTCAGTGTCCAATCCCAGAGAATACTATCGCGTAGTAGCTCACAGAAAAGAAAAATCACCGTATTTCAAAATTAGGCTATGTTTCAAGCCTGCTAGTTTCCTTGTGTAACATTATTTGTATTATTTCATTCATAGGTAAAATAATATTCTAGATATCCCTGTGATAAATGCTGATATGTCTCTAGCTGAAGCAAAGGTACCAACATAAGCTTAATGTTTTTATTTATTAAGAGGTCAGGAATTATTAATCTGACATAGGCTGAAGTAAAATTCAATGCTTTAATTTAATTGTAATCAATTTTAGCATAATAATTAGTCATTATACAACAGCATTTCATCTATAATCGAACATATGGGAACATTTGTTTTTCATGTGGATGTCAACTGTCCATGGCAACTGAAAGAGGCTTTATACAAGCGTGCTGATTGGTTGGCCGCGAGTCAATCAAAATGCTTCGAATTGAACAAATTATTATTATAAAAAATCAGGTAAACTGATATAACAAAGTGCCAGTATGCTTTCGCTGAATCCAAGACGTTACCATTCGGTTAACTCAGTCAATTTGACGATGTAGTTTGATAAGCTTATGTGAAGAAATATTGTTATTTGTCAAATCTAAATATATTAGGCCTACTACTTGAAATTCTTAAAATACGTCAACATTTCACAAAATTCAGTGGCATATAACTCCGCTAATTATTTCACAGTAATAGTATTTTATAGTACTTATTTTCAACTACATTAGCCAAGTAAACAAACATCTGACTGCACTGCAGACAAAGCCCCCAAATGATTAAAAATGCGACATTGTTGTATAGATATGATTTTAAAAAATGTTACCTTTAATTAGGGTTTACTCTGGTACCGGTCAACCGATTTGGCCCAAAATAAGTAGGCTTCTTGCCATGTACATTATAAATGTATATACCAATTTTCATGAAAATCCGATAAAGCGTATTTGAGTTATCGCACCTTTTGCTATATAATACCATAAAAAGGCACCAAATTGGGTATTATTCCGGTACCGGCCAACCAATTTGGTCCAATATCAACAGACATCTTCCCATGGACATTATAAATAGGTATTCCAAGTTTCATGAAAATCCGATAAAGCGTATGTGAGTTATGGCGCCTTTAAAATATACACTAAATTGGGTTTTACTCCGGTACCGGTGAACCGATTTGGTTCAATATCAATAGGGTTCTTCCCATTGACATTATAAATGTGTTTTCCAAGTTTCATGAAAATCTGAAAAAGCGTATTTGAGTTAGAGCGCGTACAGACACACGGACGGACGGACGGACAGACGGACAGACATTTTTCGTCCCCCACACAATCTCATAAAGTACCATACTGGCACTTAATAACAAGTTTCTCGATAGTTCTCATATAAGGAAAGATTTGAATGTTTGAAAAGTGCTCTTTTCTCTTGTTTGCAGTTATTATTGCGGGTTTGTCATGCCAAGGCTAAAGAAGAAGATTGCTGCACAGCGATAATAAATTGAACCAAAAGCACTTCGAAATCTACCCCAGCCTGTAGGCCTGCCTAAAGGGATTTTTCCCTTTCATTCTGATACTCATATGCAGCTTATATAATCAATAGCTGTGATAAATTGTTTATTAATTATCATAGAAGTTAAAGGTAAGAAGATGTTTTGGTGATCAGTCCTTGTGAATTTTCATAAAACGTAGGATCGATAAAAATGAAACGATAAAATTAAGGCGATAGACGCTTGCGATTGGTTGAAATATTCACATACCATAGCCTTTTCTTACATTGATCACTAGACCTGGGATTTAAGGCTCTAAAAAAATAGTTTTAGGCACCCAAAATAGGCTTTTAAAACAAGTAAATAGGCTTTTAAAAGATAAAATAGGCACTTAAAATATGCATAAAATGTGTAAATGGATAGAAAATAGACTTTAAAATACTACAATATGTACAACTGTAACGTGATCTTTTCTACTGTAAAAAGCGTGGTATACCTATTCTCAACCGAAATAATTGAAAAATTAAGACAGAATTAAAAAATACATTTATCAAAAACAGTTTTGGATTATATGAAAAACTGACACAGTGTGTCCCTTCTTACTATATGTACCTGCTACTTGTTGTTTTGAGCGAATTCTCCCCCGTCAGTCAGCATTCCTTTGGCGACAATTATTTGGGAAAATCAAGTTTCTGTGAAAAACCCACCCTCTGCTGTTCTGCTCTTCGTTCAGGGATGTCCACTAAATTATTGTAAAAGTTACAGAAGTTGAATTTTATTTTAAATGTACAAAATACGCATTTTAGGCATTAAATAGTAAAAATAGGCTCCAAAGGTCCGAATAGGCATTTTAGGGCTCTATAAAACTCTATAAATATAAGTGATTTATCAGGAAATGTCAACATATTTAGAAATTTTCACGTTAATTCATGAGAAACAAAATAGGCATTTGCCTTAAAATCCCAGGTATATTGATCACTGATTCGTTAGCTAAATAATAATAGGAAAAGGCCACACGGCACAACTTTTTCATCTTATATTTATGGAGAGTTTCGCCTCTAGAAATTGCAAAGAACATGTAAAGAAAGAAAGGTTGATTATAAAGTACTCACTAACAAGTATCATATTCACACTGGTGGGTGCTTTGACACCTGGAAGCGGTGAGAAGGTTGTCAGACGGAACAACTCACTTAGAACAATTAGAATACGTTTCAAGTATTCAGCCAGCTCAGTGCTGTTTTCTGGGCTTTCGTAAGCCCTACGGTTGGGTTAGAGTAGAGTACTTATTTTGTACATAGACATATGCATAATATGGGTATACACATCACAATAATAATAAAATCAGGTAAACTGTGCCAGAATGCTTTTGTTTAATCAGTTATAATTGCAATTATGATATGTAGAAAATAAGTTCTTTTTTCTTAAATTGATTTCCGAGTTAAGCTCCAGATTGATTGTCAAGGGAATATATATAAAAGTATATGCCATGTGCTAAGTTTTATTTCCATTAAATAAAAACCCATTGGCTCTAAACGATGTAAAATAAAATGGACAATTGACACCATCAGCTCGACAAACTTTATTTTGTGCCTAGCACCTTCGAAACATCTGTCTCATTTTTCACGGCAACTTACTATACAAATCAATATGTATTAATAATTAAAACATAAAACTTCACTGTCTTCTAGTTCTGTCATTATGATAAAAATTAAATAAAAACAGTAACACTGAAATTCTCCCAGGTTTCATCATCATCATCTTCTTCTTCTTCTTGTTGTTGTATGTTCAACATTGTTCATCAATATGTATTTTATTTTATTATATTACACGAGCTCAACGGTATAATAACACGTATTTTGACACTCTAAACAAATGTTGTTTATTAAATGCAGAGAGTTTTGACAGCTAGCCATTCACTAAAAAACAATGACAACGTAACAACAAAATACAAAGTTAAAGAAAACACAAAAAGATTAAAAGAACAATATAACAAGACATTATAGATTCATAGGGGGCTCATCTTCTCTCTTGCTTCCCAGTATTTTTCTGTCAGAGTAGACTTTAAAAGGGCTGGACATTCTTGCAAGTGTCGGGCGTCCATAATCTCGCCTAGGGAACAGAGTGGGCAGTCAGGAGTCTGAAGAATACCAATCCGATGGAGGTGTTTAGCCAAGCAGTCATGTCCAGTTGCTAGACGGAATTTTGCAACTGCCTCTTTTCTTGGCCAATCTGGGACTGATTTGAGAGCTTCTCTCCAGTGACTCGCCTTTGTCAGATCTTCCAATGTTTTGTGATGCTCGTCTTGCACTTTATGATGGATCACTGTTTTGGCTCTGTTATAATTTAATTTGCAGCAGAAAGGTGGAATGTTTGTGCCCTTTTTAGCTAGTTGATCTGCAATCTAATTGCCAGATATTCCACAATGGGGTGGAATCCATTGTAAAATCACAAGTTTCTGATGTGAAAGAAGTGTTCTTATTAATTTTCTGAACTCTGAGACGTCTGGAGAAGTAAGCTGTCTTGTGTAGTTTGATATTGCTGCAATTGCTGCTTTAGAGTCACACAGGATGACTGCGTTGGAGAATGTAGTAAGTCGGCATAATAGTTGATTCAGTGCGACTAGAATTGCTCTTACTTCGCCATCGAAAGGTACACGCCATCTAAACAAATGTGATTATAATGATTCATAAGCACTGTGCATTTGGTAGAAAAGGGTAGGTTAAGCAAAGTTTTTGTAATCTGCATAAAATGTCAAGTTCTCGCCTGAAATGAGAGAATGTGATAATGTTGAAACCGCTGACCGCAGAGAGTGCATCCACTCCATATCAAAGCCTGTGATATCCTTTTTGGTCGCAGATGTAACAGCTTATGACACCCTGCAGAAAAGCATGGACTAGTGTTTTAGAAACACAGCAAACTTGAACCAAAGTATTTCGCCTATAAACGCCAATACAGAAGTCAAGTAACCAAACAGCAGGATATAGAACCCTCCTTCCAAATGTGACAGAGAAAATGAGAAAACGTCTGTAGTGTTCAAGACGCTGGCTTGACGCGCAATGTAATTGTTCATTTTGCGAGAAGACAATTCAAAAATTTCCCCCATCCATGAGCCTGCTGAAAATATTGTTGATGTGTCTGTGAAGTAAGCAGCCAAGTCCGCTGCTGATGTACGCTCCAAAGTAAATATAGTCCATGTTCTCTTCAAGAGGAACAATCAAAGGTTTTCCATCTGGAGTTCTATTCCATGTGGTAGAAATGTCAGCAAGACTCCTCGTAGACAATAAAGCCGTATCTCGCTTCGTGTAAATGCGATAAAAGCATTCTTTAAAGCACCGGAACTGGGAGCAAGGACATACTGGGAGGTTTTTATATTCATCACTCAACGCTTCAAATGAATCATATGGAATAAAGGTGTATAACTTTAACCCAGATTCTTCAAGTTCCCTGAGGTTCATAATGGGAGGAACCTCGCCAGGATCAATAAGGAACCCAAAGAGAGCTCCCTGATACATCATATTGATGTGCAGACAATAGAATTGCCATATTATGAAAAAAGAGACAGACAAAACACCAGTGAAATTGTATACAACTGACTGTCCCAAATGTGCCAGTAATGAATTCATCAAAGACACAGTGAAACTGTGGTCCATCTCTCTGTTGCCCAGGAAACAAGTAACAATAGCACCTAGAGTAAATGTAACGGATGTTCACACCCACACAATTGGACTTAGTGCTTTGAAAATGATCTGCCATCGCGGCACAGAAGTTCCGGATGGAACATACCAGGTTATCCCCTCTCTGATGTAAGGGTAAGTTCCAACGCATTCTTCAAGAGCAAGGGTTGCTCTGTAAGAGACAGGCAATACTATGTCCGGTGTAACTCTTTTGATCCCTTTGGTAATATACTTAACATCTTCCATTATTATCTTTAGTAGAAGCATAGTTGCAGGTACATTGTAAATCACATTCATATCTACTTCTAAAATAAGTTTGCAGTTTTGTAGGTCAGAAAACTGTTTAGATGGAAAGAGATTATTGTTATGAAAAAATCTCCTCTCTTTGATGATCCACCGGTCCATAAGATTAATTTTGGACAATTGAATTGAACAGAGATTTTGCTGCTCCTTTGGCAACCAGCTGAAAATATCGATATAGTTGGTGTTTCGATACGACTTGTACACCAAAACAATTGCATCCATGACGTCATATACATATGCGAGCCACAGAAGTCCTTTCACAGAAGCTGGTTTAAGATTCTCTGTAGCTATTATTAACGGAGCTCGACGATTTCTCATATTAACCTGTAGTCTTTTCATCATGTTCAGTGCTAAATTGTTACCATGGCCTCCGCCTAGTAAGACGAGAAGGTAGGATCCTGGCTTCAGTATATTATAACGACTGAAGCTGAAGTTCTTCACAAGCCCAGTTACAACTAGAGGAACATGGACGTTATTCTGTAATGTTTTGAGGATTTGTTCTCCATACAAGTGCCTTCTGGTGGATATTTTTCTGTTTTGCGTATGGATGTACCATGTTGTGGGTGTCTGAAGGACAAGAGGGAGATCTGTGCGGAAGTACGTAGCAGTGATGTTGGCAATGCATTCTGACAAATGCGCCTCTACTTTTTGTGACGACTGCGAAGGCACCTGAAGAGCGATGTGGTGCTTTACACTTATCAGGAGTGATACAATGAAGATGATTCTGTGGGGGGGAAAAGAAAGTCCATTACATATTTTAAGGAACCATTGTGTTCGAACCTGTAACCCTTTATAAAGTCTAAACATATATTCATTTTTGAGGTCTCTCAGAACCAAAAAAATGCCATTTTCAGTATCATTTCTGCGTGTATAGTGTGTATGCGTGTCTGTGAATAGCGTAACGCCCTAACTCGAGAATGAAAAATCGTATGAAAACGAAATATTTATTTTGGTTAGGCATGCCACGACAGTGGTGACGATTATCTCTTACTTTTAATGTCACTTTACATGAAGAATTTTTCATTTTCTCGTTCTTCACAAAAAGCTACAATTGTTTTTTTTTACATTTTGTACCGGAATTGCACAATGTACTTAATATACTATAATATACTTATATATCTGGGGTGACCACAACAAAGCTCGCCAATCCCGTGCTGCTCTTGTAACCAAGCTAAGATTAAATATGATATAGATTTTTAAAGGTAACTTATGCAGTTAATATAATTTATCGAAAGCATTACGAGGAAGTAAAAACTTATTTCTAATTTACCGTAGAATGTATTTAGTTTTCACTGCAAATTAAGACTACTTTGGAAAATCTTGAGACTAAAACATTAGCTCTTTTCAAATGTCTGAAGGAAATTACTGACAGCCTTCTTGTCATTTAGGTGGAAACAGAAGATTTCGTTGTTGATGTTGTGGGCGATGGTTGCCCTGTTTCATCACCAAATACAAGTAGAGTTGGAGCTACTAGAACTGCAAGAGGACGAAGGACTAAAAGGACTGAAACGAAGTGGTGTTTCGGTCATAGAATTTTGGAAGAAAGTTCCCCCAAAAAATGCCTACTAACAAAAAAAGTGTACTAAGAGACTTATCTCGATATTTGGGGCTCCTTATGTGTACTGAACGCTTAAGTTCATTAAATCTAAATATCGATCTGAACTAACTGATGAACATTTAAGTAAGCTCATGCGAACTGCGCTTACCAATCAGCCAGATTTCAAACAACTAACAGCAAAAATGAACACTCGACAAAGCACTTCTCAAAAGCAAAATGTTCTTTCCTGTTGAACAATAATGTTTATGTGTATGTGGTTCGCTTCGGAACAGTTCATAAATTTGCGGCTCCCAAAGTTAAGGTTAGTGGTATATACTGCATACCCTGAAAGAAATACTTACCTCATGGCGACTGTAGCAGTTCTAGTTTAAGTTATCATTCAGGGGAAGTACTGTTTACATATTGATTCGTTTAGTAGCCATGCAATTTACAGTTTTCAGAAACGGTTTATACAAGCGAAAATGGTTTCCATTAACATCATTAACTATGAAAAGAATAGTGAAAAACATGCCACACAAATATAGTAGCGTATTGACGTATAAAGTCATTAAAATCTCTCTTATGGGGGGGGAGGTCACTTGTTAAAACTTTATGAAACGGAAATGGACTTTAATAGTGTAGAAATCACGACTAGGTACAACTTCATCTAAACAGAATACATTTATAGGGGTTGTGATTAAAAGCGATTAAACAATATTTTAAAGCAATGTAAATGTTATACCTGGGAAAGGAAAGGAATTTATACTGGTTTAAAATAACAATATATTGCGATACTAGTTCCGTAATAGGTGCATACGGATCTAGGAAAGAGTTTTTACAATTTCCGAGATCCATTATGCGCTTATGGAACGAGTATTGCATGCTATTTTTTACACGATTATTATTTATATCAATTTAATTATATTAATTAGATATTAGCTCAAAATATTATGTATATACATTATTGAAGATAGATGTTATATTTTAGAAAGTGATTCGCATGTGTTTGTTGTTATGGGAACCGAATATTTGTCCCGGGGGGGGGGGCTTTGTCCATAAGGCTTGTATTATGATGAGTGCCGTAAGTAAATTCTTACCGCACGGAAATTTGTTTTGTTTCCATAGCAACAAGATTACGTGCGGGAATGTCAACTTACGATCCACGGCAACAATATTCGTAAGTACCACTAATTAGTTAAGTCGTGCAAAAAAGGTATTACAATTTATAAAAAAATTAAGTGTTCATATTTGATTGCGATTTTAGCTAGTGACATTCCTCTGGTAGGATGTTCACAGGTCGGATTTAGCGAAGAAAGTCGATATCAGCAAGATACCTGATATAAGCTTTTCGCGAGTCTCTGAACTCCAAATTAACTGCTGATCTATTGGTTTCATAGGCCGAGATTTTCCTTGAACCACAGAGATCGCTGATAATGAGGAATTTTGTTCGCGCAATTTTATTGGTTGGTAAATACCGCCCCCCGACCGAATAGTGCCGATTTCCGGCGAGCATGATTGAGTGTCTATTTTGAATTTAGATAATTTAATATATATGATTTTATTATGCATTTTGGAATTAATTAAGAGCAATAACGACATAAGAAGTAATTACAATGATTAACACGCGTCTTATGTTGGGGAAAAGGTAATCTGCGCCACTTCTACCTTTTCCCCAACCTACACGATGTAAACTGCGCCACCGACATATGTAAACTGCGCCACCTACATTTAAATGGCGTCACCGTCATACTAACGCACATAGGCGCCGACTAAGGTACTTTCTGCCCCCCCAAGATTTAAGATTTTATCATGAAGGCCTATGTATAGCTACTGAAAATCCAGTTCTTGCACCCCCAGAAATATTTCCAAGTCGGCGCCTCTGCTAACGCACTAACATTTTCCTTCCCATTTCTCCAGACTTAGGACTGGCTATGAAATTGCGATCACTAAAAGATAATGTACCGGTACACAATGAGTCTAAGGCCCGTTCTTACGATGTCCAGTTAGTTAGGAGTAAATGTTAACTGGTAGTTTATTTTACGGTCGGAGTAAAGTTCCAGTAAACGCTTCTTTGTTCTTATCATCTCCTAGTTAAAGTTTATTCCCAGTTAACGCAATCAGACAAAAGTCACAGCAGTTAGTACGAGCGTTTCTCAGTTGTTTGCAGCAGTTTTTCATCTGTTTTCATTGATTCGTGTGATTTTGCAATGGATAATGAGGTTATGGCTGATATAAATAAAGAGACACAGCAATTCCTTTTCAAGTGAAGAATAATTGTTTCTGAATGATATCGACGAAAAGCGTCATATAATTCAAACCAAATAAACACACAGTAAGGTGTGGCCAAAAGAGCAAAGCTCAAAAAGACGTATCAGAAAAACCTATTGTAAAATATATAACTTCCTCTGAATTTAATTATAGTTTGCAGTACGCAGTATGTTCAGTAGTGTGCAATCAGTTGTCTTAGCCTAAAAAGGTCGCATAATTTGCGAGGCAAGACCTAAAATCTAATAAGTTTGTGTATGAAATGTGTAGCTAATAACTACGAGAAATTTTCAAATGAAATTATTAGCTCTTAGCATAACATATTAAAATACATTATGTATAGGCCTATATAGTTTATATATTACGCTTATTATACAATTCCTGTTATAAGAATAAAATCCTCCTCAAGTAAAGTGGTTGTAAAAATGAAAAGAAAGGTACCACGTTTCGAAACCCCATCCCCGAAGGATGAAAAACCCAAATATGATCTGATGTACGGGTATAGGAAGAAAATAGTAAAGTAATTGTTTGTCCAAACTTTCATAATAATTTGATCTAGTTTTCAACATTGTTTTTATTTATTTTTACATATATTGGCATTGTTCTTCATCACCAGTGACATTACGAAAGCAGCTAAATAACTTCATATCTCCATTTTAATTCAGTTCGCGAGAAGTATAACCTCAAAAAATCCTCCGGTTAGGAGTTGATTTGTACATTTTCCTACAGTAAAGATTACTGCCAGTTAAGAGCTTTTTACCAACAGTTAGCACCTAACCAGATATTGTAAAATCGAACTGTCAGTAAAGTAACCGTAAAAGTAGCCGTAAATATTTTACTGGAGGTGGTAATAACGGGCCTTAGACTGTAAAACACAAGTGAATGACTCGTTAGTGAGATTGTGTTCAGATGTGCTTCGCTAGAGAAGAGTTGTTACCAACCTAAAGATAGAGCAGATAAAGCACTCGTTACCTACATAGGCCTACATAGAACGGTACCAACCTACAGACAAAAACGCTCCCATCACCTCATGTGCAAACAATTGTTACTGAATAGAAACGAACATTCACATATTAGGTCTAACTTTTGTTTGCCTTCACTACTGCCGCAACCTATATATCTCCGTGGCGCAGTTTACATATCCCATTTTTATTCCATTTCAAATTAGGTGTGAACCGTGGCGCAGATTACATACACCCCTTATGTTGGGCGGCCTAAACCGGCTTAGAGTCGGTTAAGGTCCCGTATAAATAGTAAGAGCGTGGTTTAAGAGCCCTTCTTCTTCTTCTACATCAACGGCTACATCATCAGCTACGTTAAGAGTATTTTAATTGGTGAAAATGCCGTTCCTGTATTCGTCATATATACTCTGTAAGTACAAAGATTAATATTACTTGTTGTGTTAAAGTAGAGATATTCAGTTCATAATTTCATAGAATTAAAGAAAAGTTCAGAATGTTGAATCTTTAAGTTAAAATAAGGACACTTAGGCCCGTTATTACCACCTCCAGTAAAATATTTACGGCTACTTTTACGGTTACTTTACTGACAGTTCGATTTTACAATATCTGGTTAGGTGTTAACTGTTGGTAAAAAGCTCTTAACTGGCAGTAATCTTTACTGTAGGAAAATGTACAAGTCAACTCCTAACCGGAGGATTTTTTGAGGTTATGCTTCTTGCGAACTGAATTAAAATGGAGAGATGAAGTTATTTAGCTGTTTTCGTAATGTCACTGGTGATGAAGAACAATGCCAATATATGTAAAAATAAATAAAAACAATATTGAAATCTAGATCAAATTATTATGAAAGTTTGGACAAACAATTCCTTTACTATTTGCTTCCTCTACCCGTACATCAGATCATATTTGGGTTTTTCATCCTTCGGGGATGGGGTTTCGAAACGTGGTACCTTTCTTTTCATTTTTACAACCACTTTACTTGAGGAGGGTTTTATTCTTATTTAACAGGAATTGTATAATAAGTGTAATATATAAACTATATAGGCCTATACATAATGTATTTTAATATGTTATGCTAAGAGCTAATAATTTCATTTGAAAAACATCTCGTAATATATCTTGTAGTTATTAGGTACACATTTCATACACAAACTTATTAGGTTTTAGGTCTTGCCTCGTAAATTATGCGACCATTTTAGGCTAAGACAACTGATTGCACACTACTGCCCGTACTGTGTACTGCAAACTATAATTAAATTCAGAGGAAGTTATATATTTCACAATAGCCTAGGTTTTTCTGATACGTCTTTTTGAACTTTGCTCTTATGGCCACACCTTACTGTGTGTTTATTTAGTTTGAATTATATGACGCTTTTCGTCGATATCATTCAGAAACAATTATTCTTCACTTGAAAAGAAATTGCTGTGTCTATTTTTTTTATATCAGCCATAACCTCATTATCCATTGCAAAATCACACGAAACAATGAAAACAGAAGAAAACTGCTGCAAACAACTGAGAAACGCTCGTACCAACTGCTGTGATTTTTGTCTGATTGCGTTAACCGGGAGTAAACTGTAACTAGGAGATGATAAGAACAAAGAAGCGTTTACTGGAACTTTACTCCGACCGTAAAATAAACTACCAGTTAACATTTACTCCTACTTAACTGGACATCGTAAGAACGGGCCTTATTTTAGTAGGTTGTAGTGAAACAAAAAAGTTTCAGTTTATCATGTTCTAAGTAAACAAGACCAGTTCAATTTATCAAGATCAAACTTAAACATACTTCAAATTAATGATGTTTAAATATATTAATTTCATTTTAAATAATAATGTTTTTTTATTGGTTTTATTAATCTATTGCGTGCATGTGCTTTACCTGTGTGCATGTACCTAAAATATGTCAGCTGTGCCTTATCCGCTATACCACGCCAACTCTGACAAGTTAGGCGCTTAGCGATTAGCTACCGAAGAGCACCCAACATATAGCATAAAATACAAATTTAATTATTGATTGTAATCTTTTATGCGTATTATGGTGCTAGCTATGGGTTTTGGGATGTAGATGTAATAACAATAATAATAATAAAAAAGTCATTGTCTTCTAGTCCTGTACTGATACAAAAAACAAACACTAACACTGACATTCTCCCAGCTTTCATCATCTTCATATTCTTCTTGTGTGTTCAAAATTGTGTATCAATATGCATTTTATTTTATTATATTAAACGAGCTCAATGGTATAATTACATGCATTTCAGCACTCTAAACAATGTATCATCTTACATTATAATGATTCATAAGCATTGTGCATTTGGTAGGAAAGGGTTGATTAAGCAAAGTTTTTGTAATTTGCATAAAATATCATGGAGTTAGTTCTCGCTTGAATCGAGAGAATGTGATAATGTTGACATCGCTGTATGCACTCACACCGTATCGAAGCCTGGTGATATCCTCCTTGGTCGCAGATGTATCAGTTTATGACACCCTGCAGAAAAGCGTGAGGTAATGTCCTAAAAACACAGTAATCATGAACCAAAGTATTTCGCCTACAAACACCAATACTGAAGTCAACCAACCAACTTCTGCGGGATACTTTGGGAGGTCTTCAAACATCCACCCTACAGCTTGGATCCCGCTCCTCGTGATTTCCTTCTTTTCCTACACCTGAAGAAATGTCAGGGAATGAAAGAAAGCGGAAATGATTGTCAAACAGTGGTTCGAATCCCAGGCGGCAGACTTCTATGACATAGGGATACAAGAGTTGGTCCCACGGTAGAAAATCTCTCGATTCCGGTGGCAAATGTGTTGAAAAATAGCTGAACACTTGCTGTATCTGTTGCAGTAAATATGTCCATGAAATTTTGTAGTTTCTATAAATGACCCCTGGGAAATAATATTCTTTCCTCTGCATAAAATAGGAATTTCAAGCATGATTTTCTCTCTGTCCTGAAAAAATACTCACCTCATGGTGACTGTAGCAGTTGTAGTATATCATTCCAGGAAGTACCACTAACATATTGATTCGTTTTTTCACCTTGCAATATTTACAGACGATTATCGCAAACGGTTTATACAAGCGAAAATTGTTTCCTTAAACACCATTAAGAATGTAATGTAATGTAAATTAAATTTGTTCTTGTTTCACCCTTGCTGTTACAACATTCTTCATCAAAAGATGTACCTTCTAATACAACTTTAACATTAAGGACTTGATATCTTAAGATTATAATTAATTAATTTCATGTTGATCCTATGAGGGAAAATTATAATAATGCAATCAGAAGGTACCACCTTATTCCCTCGAATGATCAAATTTGTTAACTAAATATCAGCGAGAACAATAGAACAATAATGCTCGGTTTCCATAAACTCGTGAAATACCTGTAAATTATCCATGGGCAAATTAGTTCCTAATCACCCACAATGATATAATAAGGAAGGCGGAGTTGTACAGTTAATTTAATTCAGAAGGCTTTGATTCTCATTGTTTAAATTATTATTGATCCTATGAGTGGTTAAATTTTATCCAGCCATTCATGAAAGGATAAATTAACCCGACGATTTACCTTGGATCTAGCCCGAGTTTGTAGGAACATTTTTTCTGTCATTTTCATATTTACCCAGAGGACATTTATCTAGAAACTCGCCACAAGTGTAAGTGATTGTTACCTTTAAATTATTTGAGCTTGTAAAAGTTATTCTTGGGTAAATTCTGTCCATTGGATAATTTATCCATAGGTATTTCGAGAGTTTACAGAAACCGGGCATAACAGGCCTAGATTTTAACTAGACAAATGCTGTAGAAATACTTGTACGTAAATCTCATCAAATAATAATTTATACAATACATATATTTCGAGAAATACAACTTTTATGTTAACTGAAACTTTTGTGGTTGGTTAGTCTATATTAATAAAAGGAAGTGTCTGTCCTCCGTCTGTCTGTCTGTCTGTCCTCCGTCTGTCCTTCTGTCTGTCCGCGATGCCCAGCGAAATCTACTCAACGCAGAGATCTGAAATTTTATAAGTAGGCGGACTAAAGGGTCGGAATGTGCACCTCGAAGCCGGAATTTTAATTTTCGCCTCCGTTCGTGAGTTATGAGTGAAAAACTGGCAGAAAACGTGCATTTTTTTGCGTTTTAGAAGCATCAGTTTCAGTAATAAATTTCAATATCAAATAACTTACAGATGGCTTTGGCTATTTTTGTCAACATACCTCATAGCCTACCTTGAAAATAAAAGCAACGCGATCGCTTGATTTTGTAAGTCCATCCTAGACGATTCATTTGTTAAGAGTGTCAAGGCCCACAGACATATGACATTTTCAACCTACACGGAAGAAGGATAATCAACCCTAAATATGGTCAAACATTGTTCGATTTGAACGAAACTCACTATACAGGGGTTTTCTGGGCCAAGGAACTCGAATCTGAGGTCGCTTTTACCAGGGGACGCTACCTAATCGTGGAATGCACTCCACGTGATTTAGGTGTTAATAATTATAATTTGAAATAATTATCGCTGGGGAAGCCGCGGGCACATGCGGGCACATGCTGTTTGTCTGTCTGTCCACGATGCCCATCGAAATCTACTGAACGCAAAGATCTGAAAATTTAAAGATAGATGGACTGAAAGGTGGGCGAATGCACCTGGAAGCCGAATTTTTAATTTTAGCTTTCGTTCGCGAGTTATGAGTAAAAAACTGGCAGAAAACGTGATTTTAGCGCTGTCGAAGCATCAGATTTCAGTAATACATTTCAATGTCAAATCAATTGCAGTTGGCTTTGGCTATTTTTGTCATACCGTGGAAATAAAAGCATCGCGATCGCTTGAATGTTGTAAGCCCATGCTGGTCGATTCATTTGTTTAGAATGTCAAGGCCCGTAGACATATGAAATTTTCAACCTACACGGAAGAGGGATAATCAACATAGACCTAAATATGGTTAAACATCGTTCGATTTGGACGAAACTCACTATACACGGATTTTCTGGGCCAAGGAACTCGAATCTGAGATAGCTTTTACCAGGCAACGATATCTAATCGTGGTATGTAATTCACGTGATTTAGGTGTTAATAAAATAATGATTTAACTATTATGCTCTTAATTTTTAATTCTTGAAATAATTATCGCGGGCGATCGCTTGATTTTGTAAGTCCATCCTGGACGATTCATTTGTTTAGAATATCAAGGCCCGAAGACATATGAAATTTTCAACCTACACGGAAGAGGGATAATCAATATAGGCCTAAATATGGTCAAACATTGTTCGATTTGGACGAAACTCACTGTACAGGGGTTTTCTGGGCCAAGGAACTCGAATCTGAGGTCGCTTTTACCAGGCGACGCTATCTAATCGTGGTATGTAGTCCACGTGATTTAGGTGTTAATAAATATAATGATTTAACTATTATGCTCTTAATTTTTAATTTTTGAAATAATTATCGCGGGCGAAGCCGCGGGCACATGCTAGTATAATATATATTTCTTATTTAATGTGAACTTAGGTAGTTTGTCCTTATGGAAGAAAGAGGAATGAAATCAGGTAAACTGATATAACGAAGTGCCAGAATGCTTTTTTTTTTTAATCAGTGATAACTGCAATTATGATAGGCCCATGCAGAAAAGAAGTTATTTTTGTAATAGATCTCAGAGTTAAACTTCAGATCGATTAATTAAGCAGGGCTTACGGAAGAACAAAGGTCTAAAGTTTGATTCTTAACCTTAATTCATATTCGTATACACTGATATAATGATTCTTAAAATATGTCAACATTTTACTAAATCCATTGGCAATAATATTAATGATGCAATAGGAGTACGATTCGCTGACATGTTTGTTTCAAATTTAAAGCAGTGGTATAGGTTATGAATGAATAAAAAGTCAATGTGAATTCTGTCAGGAATTACATTAGATACATTGGTGCACAGGAACGAATAACAAAAATGCTCACATTAAAATATAATGTAGATATCGGTAACATAATTATAATAAATGAACAATATTATATCAGTATTGAACGGCTAGTTCTGTTTTAAATCTTTTATTTACATTTACTTACACTGACATCTTTATGAAGAAATGAATCAATCAAGGCGGGTTAACAATATCAATAAACGATTTTCAATTTGTTACGTTATGTTTAATATATTGTGGGCCATGCTAAATATTGTAGCATGTTATATCAATTACAAAATTAATGCATTAAATTGGAAATGAAAGCATGCTCTTTAATAAGTAATTTCGCCTATTATTTCTATTTACAGAATTGTTTACATTCGGGAGCTCGGCCGCTCTTTAGTTGACAACAAGCCAATTAAAATGCTTCGAATTGTCGGAGAACGAAGATTATATTATAATAGATGTGACTGTTAATTAATCGTTATTTCGGTACCGGTGAACCGATCTGGTCCAATACCAATAGGGTTCATTCCATGGACGTTATAAATGCGTATACCAAGTTTCATGAAAATCCGATAAAGCGTATTTCAGTTATCGCGCGTATAGACACACGGACGGACAGACATTTTCCCGTCTCCCACACAATCTCATAAAGTACCATTCTGGCATCTTTGTTGCATTTATTGTTTTGATGATGAACATAAATAAAACAACAAAAAATAATAATTTATAAGTGCATGTGATAGTGGGCATAAATTCAACTGGTCGTGAACTCATGAGAAGAAAATTGCATGCGTTTTAACCATTTTTATCTAATTTTAAAATAAAATAACAGTTTTATACCTTGGAAAGCGGAAATAGGCATTTATAGGCAATATAATTTGAAATAGGCAAAAATAGGCAGATTTAAGTTGATGAAAAACAGCTTTATGAATAGTGTCTTCGACTTATATTACGTCATTTTTATGATATCTATAGCGGATAAGAATAGGCTTTTTGCCTAACATCCGGTCTCTAGATATAATATTAGTATACTATTGTTTAAGTCCCTTTCTCACCTACGATACTATCGAAAATCAATATAATCGAAAAGCGACATCGGCATCACAGTATTATAGGCACAGAAATATCGATGTCAAAATATAGGGTATCGTAAAAATATCGATATCCCATTACTGCCGCAAACACCTTAAAATAACACAAAGGCAGCGCGAAAAAAAAAACACGAACTGACGCGACGGCTGCTATTCTGTTCAAAGGATTTAACACAAGTTCACTGTCAGAAAGAATGAAAGAAAGAAAAGAAAAGGAAGAGAGTGAAAGAAAGGGAAGTAAAGAAATTATAATGAGAGAAAGAGGAAAATACTGAAAGGCGATTCCCACAAATCATATAGATTCTGCAACATGCATCCAAGAGAGGAAGGGGAAGAAAATAGAGGAAGAAAGAAAGGATGAAAGATAGTTAGAAAGAAAGAAAGAAAGAAGGAAATAAATAGAAAAAATATAGAAACAAAACGAAGAATGCATGAAATAAATAAATACCGAAATAAATAAACGGAGTAAGAAAGAACAGAAAAGAGAAAGAAATAACGAAAGAAAAAAGAAAAAGGCAGTCATGGTAAGAACCATTAGCTCAAAAGCCTTCATTTTCTGCTTAGGATTCACGATACTTTAGTGGCACCTTCAGGGCATTTTACTATACAGATCTACATATAATAATGATAATAATAAAAAATAAAATTTCATTGTCTTCTAGTCTTTCCGTTGAAAAAAAATAAAGACACTAACACTGACATTCTACCAACTTTCATCGTCATCATCTTCTTCTTCTTCTTGTTTATTCACCATTATGTATCAATATGCATTTTATTTTATTATATTATATCAAACAAACTCAACGATACAATAACACGCATTTTAACGTACCAGCTAATATTATAATGATCCATAAGCGCTGTGCATTTGGTATTAAGAGGTTGATTAAGAAAAGTGTTGTAATTTGCATAATATACAGGATATCAAGGAGTTAGTTCTCGCTTGAATCGAGAGAATGTGATAATGTTGACATCGCTGTACGCACTTACACCGTATCGAAGCCTGGTGATATCCTCCTTGGTCGCAGATGCATCAGCTGAGGAGCAGCATTAGCTAATGTTCTAAAAACACAGCAATCATGAAGCGAAGTATTTCGCCTATAAACGCCAATGTTGAAGTCAACAAACCAAACAGCAGGATATAGAACCCTCCTTCCAAATGTGACAGAGAAAATGAGAAAACGTCTGTAGTGTTCAACAAGCTGGCTTGACGCACAATGTAATTGTCCATTTTGCGAGAACACAATTCAAAAAATCCCCCATCCATGAGCCTGCTGAATATATTGTTGATGTGTCTTTGAAGTAAGCAGCCAAGTCCGCTGTTGATGTACACTCCAAAGTAAATATAGCCCATGTTCTCTTCAAGAGGAACAATCAAAGGCTTTCCATCTGGAGTTCTATTCCATGTGGTAGAAATGTCAGCAAGACTCCTCGTAGACAATAAAGCCATGTCCCTTTTCGTGTAAATGCGATAAAAACATTCCTTAAAGTCCCCGTACGTGTACGGACATACTGGGAGGTTTTTATATTCATCACTCAACGCCTCGAATGGATCATATGGAGTAAAGGTGTATAACTTTAACCCAGATTCTTCAAGTTCCCTGAGGTTCATAATGGGAGGAACCTCGCCAGGATCTATAAGGAACCCAAAGAGAGCTCCCTGATACATCATATTGAAGTGCAGACAATAGAAATGCCATAGTATGAAGAAAGAAACAGACAAAACACCCGTAAAATTGTATACAACTGACTGTCCCAAATGTGCCAGTAATGAATTCATCAATGACAAAGTGAAACTGTAGTCCATCTCTCTGTTGCCCAGGAAACGGGTAACAATCGCACCTAGAGTAAATATAATGGATGTGCACGCCCACACAATTGGACTTAGTGCTTTGAAAATACTCTGCCATCGCGGCACAGAAGTTCCGGAAGGAACATACCAGGTTATCCCCTCTCTGATGTAAGGGTACGTTGCAAAGCATTCTTCAAGAGCAAGAGTTGCTCTGTACGAGACAGGCAATACTATGTCCCTTGTAACTCTTTTGATCCCTTTGGTAATATACGTAACCTCTTCCTTAATTATCTTTACTAGTGGCATAGTCGCAGGTACATTGGCAACCATTTTCATATCTACTTCTAAAATAAGTTTGCAGTTTTGTAGGTCAGAAAACTGTTTAGATGGAAAGAGATTATTGTTATGAAAAAATCTCCTCTCTTTGATGATCCACCGGTCCATAAGTATAATTTTGGACAATTGAATTGCACAGAGATTTTGCTGTTCTTTTGGCAACCAGCTGAAAATATCAATATAGTGGGTATTTCGATACGACTTGTACACCAAAACAATTGCATCCATTACGTCATATACATATGCGAGCCACAGAAGTCCTTTCACAGAAGCTGGTTTAAGATTCTCTGTAGCTATTATTAACGGAGCTCGGCGATTTCTCATATTAATCTGTAGTCTTTTCAACATGTTCAGTGCTAAATTGTTACCATGGCCTTCGCCTAGTAAGACGAGAAGATAGGATCCTGGCTTCAGTATATTATAACGACTGAAGCTGAAGTTCTTCACAAGTCCACTTACAACTAAAGGAACATGGACGCTATTCTGTAATGTTTTGAGGATTTGTTCTCCATACAAGTGCCTTCTGGTGGATATTTGTCTGTTTTGGGTATGGATGTACCATGTTGTGGGTGTCTGAAGGACAAGAGGGAGATCTGTGCGGAAGTACGTAGCAGTGATGTTGGCAATGCATTCTGACAAATGCTCCTCTACTTTTTGTGATGACTGCGAAGGTACCTGAAGAGCGTTGTGGTGTTTTAAACTTATCAGGACTGAAACAATGATGAGTCTGTGGGGGGGGGGGGGGAAATAAGTTCATTACATCTCGTGAGGAAGAAATGTGTTCGAATCTGCAATTCTTTAGGTTCATTTTTGAGGTCCTCAGAATCCAAAAGTGCTATTTTCAGAATAATTTTTTTTGTGTATGCGTGTCTCTGAATAGCCTAACGCCCTAACTCGAGAATGAAAAATCGTATAAAAACTTAATGTGTATTTTGGTTAGGCATGCCACGACATTGGTGACGATTATCTCTTAGGCCTACTTTTAATGTCACTTTACATGAAGAAATTTTCATTTTTCATGATTTTTTTCGAAAACGGCTCTAATGATTTTATTTACACGAGGTGCATGCACATATTTATGCCGGTTGTCGACAAGAGCTAAGCTAAGCTAACTTAGCTTAGCTCACATACAGTGAGGGATTTCATATATAGTTGTGCCGGATTTTATATGTAGTTGTGTCGGCACAACTACATAATTATGAAATCCAGCACTGTATGTGAGCTAAGCTAAACTAACTTAGCTTAGCTCTTGGTCGACAACCGGCATTAGAAATTACTTTATGGGGTTCCTAAACAGACTGACATCTTCCCTCTCTGAAGGATATTTTTCTAACTAATGCTTTAAAGATCTCATATTTTGAGGTGTCTCCACCCTCAGGACCAATTGAAACATCTGAATACGTACTTCTTGCAATGCGCTCTCTTATTCTATATCAGAATGTAGAGTTTGAAAAGTGTATTGCTCATGCTTAGGGTAAAGAAAGTTAAGTGAGTGCAGCACAAAAGGATTAATCTGTATTGTGCATTTTTGGGTGTTGCGACAAGAACCATGTAATAGCATATTGCGACACAAGGGCGGAAAGGCACGTTTACGGGTCGAGAAAACAGATTGAAAACCCGATGGTTACTTATATCAATTTAATTATATTAATTGTGATATTACCTGAAAATATTATATATATACAGTCTTGAAGAATGGTGCTTATTTCAGAAAGGGATTCGCATTTGTTATTGTTTATGGCAACCGAATATTTATAAAGCGGGGAGGCCTTGGTCATTTCTGCTCGCAAATTAGCATTTGCGAGCGGTAAAGTAACTTTCCGTCCGTCGCCCCTAGCAACAAGTCACTTTCCGCCCGTCGCCCCTAGAAACAAGATTGCGTGTGGTAATGTCAAGTTACGATACATGTAAACAACTTTCGTAAGTAACACATACTAGCTAAGGAGTGCAAAAACGACTTTTTTGCACTCCTTAGCTAGTAAGTGTTTCTTACGACAGTTGTTTACATGGCTCGTAACTTGACATTACCACACGCAATCTTGTTGCTAGGGGCGACGGGCGGAAAGTGAATTGTTGCTAGGGGCGACGGGCGGAAAGTTACTTTACCGCCCGCAAATGCTTATTTGCGAGCAGAAATGACCAAGGCCTCCCCGCTTTATAAATATTCGGTTGCCATAAACAATAACAAATGCGAATCCCTTTCTGAAATAAGCACCATTCTTCAAGTCTGTATTTACATAATATTTTCAGGTAATATCACAATTAATATAATTAAATTGATATAAGTAACCGTCGTGCAAAAAATAGCATGCAACACACGGACCGTAAAGGCATTTACGGGTCTCGAAAACTTAAAAACCCTCGGCTGCGCCTCGGGTTTTCAATCTCTTTCCTCGACCCGTAAACGTGCCTTTCCGCCCTTGTGTCGCAATATACTATTTCATGTTTACAACCATTTTACATGAAGAGAATTTTTATTTTTCTCGAAAAACTATAACGATTTTGTTTACATTTGCCACAGGAATTGCATAATGTGCAACTACAATAAATTGTACATTATATTTATATATTGGGGGTAGGGGAAATAACAGTTTTCCTCTGCATAAAATACAAGTTTCAAGCATGTTTTTCTCTTTACTCTGAAAGAAATACGTACCTCATGGTGACTGTAGCAGTTCTAGTGAAAGGTATCATTCAAGGGAAGCAGCCTACTATTTACATATCGATTCGTTTTGTAGCCATGCAATTTACATACAGTTATCGGAAACGGTTTATACAAGCGAAAATTGTTGTGTCTCAATAAAAGGAATAGTAAAAAGCATGCAACAGTAATTAAGGAGCGTTTTTTATATATATTTTTTTTTTTATGATTTATTATCAGCATGCTCCATTACCTAGTAATATTACATGCATTATTTTTACATTATTCTACATTGATTGTTACCATTAATACATTTTTGTTTGTTGTTGCAATTGTGAGTTGAATACAATATTATTTACAATATTATTTACACATATAAATCTTGTTATTGATGTCTGCAGGATATTTTCAATGTTTAAATCTAACTGTTCATAAGTTGATGGAATGTATATGTTACCGGCAAAGTGTGAAATCCCGGCATTCTATAGAATGCCTAGGTAATGCATAGAATGCCTGATGGTTTTAGGCAAAGTATGAAATATAAGTTTTTTGTGAAAATGTTACATACTTTGCCTAGGCATTCTATACAATTCCTAGGCATTATATAGAATGACCAGTACCATTTACGCAAAGTGTTAAATGGGCACAAGATGAGAAGCCTTTATTAATTAATACGCATTTGAAACTGAAAGAACAAAACTACGACGAAATAAAACACAGGATATTCTTACCGGAAAACTACGAAAGCAGAACTGAGATTGAAGTACTTGTTACATTAAGTACTCACTTTTCTACTTCACACAAAAACAATTTACATTTTGGCATTTTGATCTTGTACATTTCAGGACTTAAAGATGAATGCCAACAGAATATTGTTACCGGTAAAACACAAATCAGAACTGGCATGACCTACTTGTTGCAGCAGGAAAGGCTACAATGACATTTTGAATTACGCTTAAATTTCTTTTTCACACAAAAGCACCTCATATTTTGGCATTTCCTCTTGCACATACACCTGACGAATCCTTGGCCGCTTCCTGTGGACTGAGAAGTAGCTGCAGATCGGAGAGGTATTTAGTGGTCAGGAACGTCTTCAATACTCATTAAGTTCTTCGGACATACGGTGAATTCTGATCTTGCGTAGAGTTGCTTCAAGAATCCTTCTACAGTTCCAAGTCGGTAAAGGCCACCTTCCGTCACGTTCTTAACAACTGCCAACAGATTGCGTGAGTCACCCCGCCCTTTGTCGACGTCGGGAATCGGAAGTCGCACAGTGGCACCCTTTGGCACAGGAGGAATTTTTTGTCAGAATCCCTTTTCATTTTTTTGGCCTGAATCTCAAGGTTCAATCTCGATTCCATTTTACTTTGAATACCATTCTCAATAGTGAAGCAAACACTGCACAAAAAGCTAACCACATAACTTTCTACTTCGTCGCCGTCATCGTCTTTAGGAGAATGTCTACAGATGGCACGAACGTTTTGGCCACACTTTTGACATGTATGAGCACCGCTCGTTTCTTTTAAGCAGACGCAACAGACATCAGAAAAAGAACGATTTTCGGTAACCACAGAAATGGAAGGCTCTTCAATAACCATGGCCTAATCGCTATTTTGGTTTCCTCCATCATGTATTGCATTGTCATCTATCTCTTCTGCAGGGAGCTGTGCCTCTTGTATTGATTCATCTCGTCTTTCTTTCTGCTGTTGTGTTGTTTTTACGCTCTCTATTATTTTTTCCAGCTCTTCCTCAGTCTCTACATCCTGTAAACCGTCGTCAGGCAGGGATGACGTCGAGAGACCTACTCTAGCTTTGCAGCCGAACAGAGCTTCCTGTTAATCCCAGAATGAAAAGCTCTGTTTTTCATAAGTTGAACGAACCGTAGTCCCTCACTCCTGCAGCTAGTTTTTTCATCCTGCATCCAAGCACATAGCATATTTTCAATGTCCTGATTTGCTCTTTCGACGCTCCTCTAACTTTGTGAGTGGCGCGGTTTACCATGGGGGTCAATCCATTAGAAATGAACCAAATTTAATAAAATTTGTTGCTCGACATTTTTGATTTTCCTAATTTTTTTACCAGTTATTTCCCAACTAAAGGTGAGTTCAAAACTATGGTAAAAAAATTTTTGGGCTCATACTTTTTTTTGGCGGCCATTTTAAGTTTGCTTTTTAACCATATTTCAGTCGAAAACATGTTTTGCATAAATGTATGTAACTCTGTTAATTTTATAGATAACAAGACAAAATAAACACGAAAATTATCAAAATGAAATGCTTTACATTTTTGTTTTAACACAATATTATCTAAGAAGTGAGGAAAGTGAAGAAAAAAATTCAAATCTACAAATTGAAAATTGACTTAAAACGGGAGTTTTAGTGCCGCAAAATTATTAGAAGGAAGAAAGACTCGCCCTTAATTTTTTTTTCTGGTGTAGATCTACTATAGGACTACTCGCTGTAGAAGTTTAAAGCTTGAGAACTTTGCGGTTTTTTTTATACAGTTTTTCAAAAATGCCCAAAACCATATTTTGGCAATATTTGAAGTAGAATATCTCAAAAGGGACTGAGTGAAAAATTATGAAATTTACATAGATAACACCTCTTTATGATATAAAGATGTGATATAAATTTGATGACTGAGACTCAACTGGTTCCCGAGTTATAGTGCATCGAAGTTGGCCATAACTGCAAACTATGCACCGAAATTTCAACACTCTTCAAAGCTTTGAGGAAACCAAAAATTTGTCATGTTAACTGATGAAATGTAGCCTACATATACAACTCTTTTTTGTAACAAACTTAGGCTCACAAAAATTTTATATTTAAAATTAAAAAAGTGGATTTTTACTATTAAATTACCGTTAAAATTCGTGTGCCTATAACGCAATTTTTGGCCAAATTCAAAGCACTGTTACTCTGGAACCAGTTGAGTCTCAGTCACCAAATTTATATCACATCTTTATATTGTAAAGAGGTGTTATCTGTATAAATTTAATAATTTTTCACTCAGTCCCTTTTGAGATAATCTACTTCAAATATTGCCAAAATACGATTTCGGGCATTTTTGAAACACTGTATAAAAAAAAGGGCAAAGTTCTCAAGCTTTAAACTTCTACAGCGAGTAGTCCTATAGTAGATCTACACCAGAAAAAAAAATTAAGGGCGAGTCTTTCTTCCTTCTAATAATTTTGCGGCACCAAATCTCCCGTTTTAAGTCAATTCTCAATTTGTAGTTTTGAAATTTTTTCTTCACTTTCCTCACTACTTAGGTAATATTGTGTTAAAACAAAAATGTAGAGCATTTCATTCTAATAATTTTCGTGTTTATTTTGTCTTGTTATCTATAAAATTAACAGAGTTACATACATTTGTGCAAAACAAGTTTCCGGCCGAAAAACTGTTACAAAGAAAACTTAAAATGGCCGCCAAGAAAAAAGTATGAGCCTAAAAAATGTTTTACTCTAGTTTTGAACTCACCTGATATTGGGGAGTAACTGGTAAAAAAATTAAGAAAATAAAAAATGTTGAGCAAAAAATTTTATTCAATTTGGTTCATTTCTAATGGATTGACCCTATTTTGGCACTATTTGAAGTAGAATATCTCAGAAGGGCCTGAGTGAAAATTATGAAATTTATACACATAACACCTCCTTACGATATAAAGATGTGATAATTTGGTGACTGAGACTGAACTGGTTCCAGAGTTACAGTGCATCGAAGTTGGCCAAAAATTGCAAACTATGCACCGAAATTTCAACACTCTTCAAAGCTTTGAGGAAATTATAAATTTGCATGCTAACTGATGAAATGTAGCCTACATGTACAACTCTTTTGTGTAACATACTTAGGCTCACTAAAATTTTGCATTTAAAATTACAATGTGGATTTTTACTATTAAATTACCGTTAAAATTCGTGTGCGTATAATGGCATTTTTGGCCAAATTCGATGCACTGTAACTTGGGAACCAGTTGAGTCTCAGTCACCAAATTTATATCACATCTTTATATCATAAAGAGGTGTTATCTGTATAAATTTCATAATTTTTCACTCAGTCCCTTTTGAGATATTCTACTTCAAATATTGCCAAAATACGGTTTTGGGCATTTTTGAAAAATTGTATAAAAAAAACCGCAAAGTTCTCAAGCTTTAAACTTCTACAGCGAGTAGTCCTATAGTAGATCTACACCAGAAAAAAAAATTAAGGGCGAGTCTTTCTTCCTTCTAATAATTTTGCGGCACTAAATCTCCCGTTTTAAGTCAATTTTAAATTTGTAGTTTTGAATTTTTTTCTTCACTTCCCTCACTTCTTAGGTAATATTGTGTTAAAACAAAAATGTAGAGCATTTCATTCTGATAATTTTGGTGTTTATTTTGTCTTGTTATCTATAAAATTAACAGAGTTACATACATTTGTACAAAACATGTTTTCGACTGAAATATGATTAAAAAGTAAACTTTAAATGGCCGCCAAAAAAAAAGTATGAGCCCAAAATTTTTTTTGCCATAGTTTTGAACTCACCTTTAGTTGGGAAATAACTGGTAAAAAAATTAGGAAAATCAAAAATGTCAAGCAACTTGGCCTGGTTCATTTCTAATGGATTGACCCATGGACGATCTTCAGGGTGGGCCGCTTACCACATTATTTGCAAATTCCCTGCCGTTATCGGACTGTAGAATCGTTGGAGCACAAAGCAACGTAAATATGTCGATGAGGTTGTAGGCTACTTCTTCCGCTCTCTTTGATTTCAGAGCCCTGAGAACTACAAACTTGTACTCCTTATCAGGATGGAACTGAAAATCGATGAGATCGACCTGACAACGGGAATTGAATTGCGAACAAACCATTGGCTTGACCACAACACCTTTTTAACACCTTTTTGCCTCTTCTGGCAAGGCTCACAAAGATGAATGTACAGCTCAATATCACGACGGGTAATGTTCTTATACTTGAGTGAAAGTTCTTTCAATATCCTTTCCCGTTGGCGGGATTAAGCGTATTATATACTTTGCCGGTAGACAATCCGGCAAAGTATACAATGCCTAGGCAATGTATAAAATATCAATCATTTCATACTTTGCCGTTCGATTTTAGGCATTCTATACATTACCTAGGCATTCTATAGAATGCCGGATTTCACACATTGCCGGTAACATATATACTTGTAGAAGGCCTTCATATGTCTGTTTATTAGCTGCTGATTTGTGACTGGCCAGGTGTCCCCTTTTCTGTGTACTTCCTTTATTAATTCTGATCTTTGTTCCTTGACATTGTGGCATTCATAAATGAGATGGTTGACTGTCTGATATGCTGTGTTGCATGGGCAGATTGGACTTTCTTCAATATGAAACCTGTGTAAATATGATTTAGTTTTCCATGTCCTGAAAGTATGGCTGTAAATTCCGGGCTACTTGGGAGTTTTATTCTCAATCTGTCTTTGACTGTTGGGAAGAAGGATTTACAAGTTCATTGTCAGAAACAATCTTAAATGTGCGTGCAATAAAATGTCTGATCGAATTTTCTGTATACCTAGGTAGTTATTAAAAAATAGTATAATCCCAGAAAGTTTAAAAAACTGGGTAAATATTTAAAAAAGTGTTAATAGTAGCCTATCTCTATATATATAAAAGGCTTTGTCCTGACTGACTGACTGACAGGAATCAACGTACAGCCTAAACTATAACAGGTAGAGACTTGGAATTTTGACAGTACCTTCGTTTCATACCGTAGGTGCTCACTAAGAAAGGATTTTGAAAAATTCTGATTTTAAATGCCAAAAATCAAATGTTTTTTAGAATACTTAATCCCTTTTTACAGAGAATTATCGAATCCGAATCACATTTGGCATTAAAACATATTGTTGCCAGTTGGTTTCAGATGGGTTTGGAATTAAATTAAATGGAAGTTTGACAATTACAGTTGGCTTTGTCTATTTTTGTCATACCTTGGAAATATTCTTTCGCGATCGCTTGAATGTTGTAAGCCCTAATATGGTCAAACACTGTTTTATTTGGACGTAACTCACTATACAGGGGTTTTCTGGACCAAGGAACTCGAATCTGAGGTCGCTTTTACCAGGCGACGCTATCTAATCGTGGTATGTAGTCCACGTGATTTAGGTGTTAATAAATATAATGATTTAACTATTATGCTCTTGATTTTTAATTTTTGAAATAATTATCGCGGGCGAAGCCGCGGGCACATGCTAGTCTCTCTATATATAAAAGGCTTTGTCCTGACTGACTGAAAGAGAATCAACGTAGAGCCTAAACTATAATAGGTAGAGACTTGGAATTTTGACAGTACCTTCGTTTCATAGTGTAGGTGCTCACTAAGAAAGGATTTTGAAAATGTTTTATTTTAAATGCCAAAAATTAAATATTTTTGAGAATACTTAATCCCTTTTTACACAGAATTATCAAATCCAAATCCAAATCAGATTCGTTTAGTGTGAAGGGGCCTAGGATCACGCCAACTTCAATGTAAAGCCCATGGCCGTCTAAGTAATTTTATTGCAGAAGGCCATGAAATATCTATAGATAAAATTCCGACGACGTACGTTTTTACGTATACCTACCAGGATATCCGCGTAGCTGGCATTTCTATGCCGCCGACACTACATTCCCTAAGAAATGATATCACATGTCACATAGATCTACCTTCATGTGACTCAATAGAGAGAAAGAACAGTAGAAATAAGGAAACAAAAAGAAAGGAAGGGAGTGAGAAATAAAGCAAAGAGATTATAAAAAAGAGAAAGAAAACAACAACCAAATATACTGAAAGGCGATTCCCAGAAATCCTATAGGTTCTGCACCCAAGAGAGGACAGGGCAGAAAAGAAAGAAATAATGAAAGAAGATTAGCGAGAAAGAATGATATAAATAAAAAAAATATATAAACAAAGAGAAAAAGCATGCATGAAATAAATAAATAAATAGAGTAAGGCACAGGGAAAGAAAAAACAAAAAAGAGAAAGAAATGACGGACGAAAATGGAATAAAGGGAGTCATAGTAAGAAACGAAATGAAACGGAAAAGAGAGAAAAAAGAAAAACAGAAGTGAAAGAGAAAGGTAAGCCATAAGGAAGGGAGGAAAAGCGAGATAGGAACTATCGAAAAAAGATATAAATATGGAAGAATGAGAGAGAGATAAGCATACTTAAGAGAACCAACATCAAAGGACATGAATAAATCATTTAATTAGAATGATGTTCTATATCAAATTTATAATAACCGAACTGGTGTTTCCGTTTAGACCCAAGGCCACCTATTTTCAAGATCGTATTCAATTGTGAAACTAATTGAAGGTGGCCATGCTCGGTAGTTATAGCAACCGGGAAAAAAATGAGCATCGCTGATATCGATTTCTTGAAATACAGTACAAATCATCAATTTGTCGATCGCTTCGATTTCCTTAACCCGTTTTACATTACGACATGCAGATATCCCACATAGGATACAGAAGGGGATCATGAAAGCACGCCTAAATGGGAAAACAAAGAATGATTTGGATGAAAATCACTATATGGGGGTTTTTGGGTCAGGGAACTCGAGTCTGAAGTCTTTTTTCGACCAGAGCGGCGCATTTTAATCGTGAAATGCACCTGGGAGCCGGGTTTTAAGCATTTTAATTATCAATCGCTTTAATGTTTATGCATGATTTGGGTAAGATTCATGAATCTGTGATGCCCATACGGAAGCACAAGATTCGATCTATTCGTTTAATTATTTATATTTACTACGTAAAATAATATAATTAAGAATAAAATTATGTAATTCATGCAATTCAAGTAAAAACTATGTAAATGTTAATACACATATTTTAATTATTTTTCTGTGGGAAAACAATATTAAGTTAGATTTAAGGCAAGTAGAATTTGCAAGGGATGGTTGGATGGAGTTAGCACAGAATAGGGTTGAATGGCGGGCTCAGGTAATCGCGGCTTGAACCTCCGGGCTCTATAAAATAGATAATATTAATTTAGCTTGCTGAGAAATTGTCTATTGCCATTGAGTAAGTAAGGAAGTAAGTAAGTAAGTAAGTAAGTAATAAATCTAAATTGAAAGTATTGACTGGGAGACCCGAACGGAAAAGACCACTTGGAAGACCTAGACGTAGGTGGGAGGACAATCTTAGAACGGATTTAAGGGAAGTAGGTTTTGCGAGGGATGGTTGGATGGAGTTAGCACAGAATAGGGTTGAATGGCAGGCTAAGGTAAGTGCGGCAATGAACCTCCGGGTTCCATGAAGTAGATAATATTCCTTGATTAGGAATTGTCTATTGGCAGTAAGTAAGTAACTAATGGCCGGTTTCTATAAACTCCCGAATTACCTATGGGTAAATTATCCAATGCACAGAATTTACACAAAAATAACACCACACAAACACAAATAATTTAAAGATAGCAATCACATACACTTGTAGCGAGTTTCTAGATAAATGTTCTCTGGGTAAACATGAAAATGACAGAAAAAATGTTCCTACAAACTCGGGCTAGATCTTTCCAAGGGTAAATCTTCGGGTTAATTTATCCTTTCATGGATGGCTGGATAAAATTTAACCTTTCATAGGATCAATAGTAATATTTAAACAATTGGAATCAAAGCCTTCTGAATTAAATTAACTGTACAACTCCAAGGCCTTGCTCATTATATCATTGTAGGTTAAATGGAACTAATTTGTCCATGGATAATTTACCCATAGGTAATTCACTAGTTTGTAGAAACCGGGCATAAGTTATTTAATTGAAACATCTCGCAGTTGAGTAAATAATCGCGGGCACTTGCTAGTTTTGCATTTTGTTTCCCACAGTATTTCGCCATGCCCGTATGAAGGTATGTGCAGCGTTATCACTTCCTGCAATATTCTTATCGCTCGTAATAAGTTAACTTCAAGGTATATTTAATTACTTTGACCTGACTGACCTCCACATCACTTCCATGTATTGCAATAACACTGCTATCTAAAATGCAATGACTTAATGTCGAACTTTATTAGCAATACATAGGCTACTGAAGCCTATCCTTTGTTCTTACAATCAGAGGAAATGTTAGATTGATTTTATTTAATGACTGGCTGACGAAATGTATTGCATTGTATGCTTAATGGTTAAATTTAATTATTGTAATTATTATTATTATTATTATTATTATTATTATTATTATTATTATTATTATTATTATTATTATTATTATTATTATTATTATTATTAAGTAACAAAGGAATAACAAATAACCTAAAAAAACATATATATTTTTTTTTTGCAGGGATGCCTACATTTAAATTATTTTCTCTGATCATGGCCTACTCAGTTTGTTTCTACTTCATATCAGCTTCTCACTGCATCTTTACTATCCATGAGCGTTATGCAGAGTACAGAGAGAGAGAAAATGACTTTACAGACATGATCAGAAATGCAGTATTCACTAGTCTCTCAATACTCGCTATTTTGGCACCGCCGTTAATGTGGTTCGATGTCAACACCACTTTGATATACTTCACAAAATAGAAAGAGTTTCAGGTAAGCTAATGTGAAATGTAGGTATGCTTTACACTCCAATAAATCATCTTATAATAATGGCTCTCTTCTTCTTCTTCATTATGTCATAAATTTCTTCTTCTTCCAATCTTTATTCAATTCATAATTAAAAAAATGAATTTTCATAATATTATATTGATATATCTACCTTAGGGCAGGTCTATCTAACGTACGGTACCCATATCTGAGGTAATTCCTCAAATTCTACTAGCGTTTTCAAACTTCAAAAAATCTGATGTGAAAGTCACATAACTTCCTCTGCCCAAATAAAAGTTAGCAGTATTCACATATCCTTGTACAGAATCGCAAGACACAATTTTACGCTAATTATCCTATAAATACCTCTTCTTTCAATGATGCGACTAAAAGCGCAGTCTATATAACAAACTTTAAAAAAAAAAAAAAAAAAAAAAAAAAAAATGACTGCAGACGTTTATTGAACTTTCTGCCGTAAAATATAATTTCCGAAATTTATCGAATATTTCCCTCAGATACATCTTTACTCTATGCATGGCCAACAATACATCTTTCTCGCTTCACATTCTTATATAAAATAAGAGGCTTTCTACAAACAGTGGGTGAACAGTGGGTGGCTTGTAACTACCCTCAGAGAATTTTCTCGAAAAAATGTTTCAAATAAAAGTTTTAGCTCTTAGTATAAGCAACCTATGTGCAAAATTTAAAGAAAATCGTTAGAGCCGTTTTCGAGAAAATCGCGAAAAACGAAAATTTCTTCATGTAAAGTCCCCTTAAAAATAAGAGAAAATAGTCGCCAATCTTATCCTCACATCTTCAGAAGGTACCTGACCCAAATACGAAATTTTGTTTTCATACGATTTTCCGTTTTGGAGCTAGCTTGTTCACAGATATTTTCCACACAGACACACAGACACACAGACACACAGACACACAGACATGTTTCCAAAAATAGTATTTTTGGATTCAGGGGGCCTTGAAACGTGTATATATGCTAAAAACTCAACTTCGAATTTTGGGGTCGAAAACAATACTTCCTCTACCTATAGTACCTATGGTACGGGCAGAGGAAGTAAAAAGGATGCAATGAGCATTATAAGCCACTATTCATTGCATATAAAAAAATCTGATGTGAAAGTCACATAACTTCCTCTGCCCAAATAAAAGTTAGCAGTATTCACATATCCTTGTACAGAATTGCAAGACACAATTTTACGCTAATTATCCTATAAATACCTCTTCTTTCAATGATGCGACTAAAAGCGCAGTCTATATAACAAACTTTAAAAAAAAAACAAATAACTGCAGACGTTTATTGAACTTTCTGCGGTAAAATATAATTTCCGAAATTTATCGAATATTTCCCTCAGATACATCTTTACTCTATGCATGGCCAACAATACATCTTTCTCACTTCACATTCTTATATAAAATAAGAAGCCGAATTCAGTTGTTCATCACGTAAGACAAACTTTCTACAAACAGTGGGTGAACAGTGGGTGGCTTGTAACTACCCTCAGAGAATTTTCTCGAAAAAATGTTTCAAATAAAAGTTTTAGCTCTTAGTATAAGCAACCTATGTGCAAAATTTAAAGAAAATCGTTAGAGCCGTTTTCGAGAAAATCGCGAAAAACGAAAATTTCTTCATGTAAAGTCCCCTTAAAAATAAGAGAAAATAGTCGCCAATCTTATCCTCACATCTTCAGAAGGTACCTGACCCAAATACGAAATTTTGTTTTCATACGATTTTCCGTTTTGGAGCTAGCTTGTTCACAGATATTTTCCACACAGACACACAGACACACAGACACACAGACACACAGACACACAGACATGTTTCCAAAAATAGTATTTTTGGATTCAGGGGGCCTTGAAACGTGTATATATGCTAAAAACTCAACTTCGAATTTTGGGGTCGAAAACAATACTTCCTCTACCTATAGTACCTATGGTACGGGCAGAGGAAGTAATAATGACTTTCCCTTGTCTATTCACATTTTCTTGCTTAACGTTTCCCATAATGCAGGGCGGCTCAGAAATAGATTGCCACAAGATATAGTATTTTAATTATGTTTATGACCATATAGTCCAGTCAATGAAGGCCGTTAAGGGTTCGTGTAGAGGACATGGAGATGGGGAGAATTTTTTCTTCAGGAATGTGTTGGGGGTAGTTAGGAGGTAAACATACTAAAAGTCCCCGCCCCTACCCCTTACGCTTCATAGGGGGAGGGGGTGGAAAGGGCCCATTTTTATGTTTTTCGCTTATAACGTGAAAACGGTGCTTCGTAGGGAAAAACTTTTTATACACCAAATTAAAGCTGACATAATTCTCTAAAAGTTGGTTCATATACACTTTTGTCGTATCTACAATTGTTTTCGAGATATAGGCTGCTGGATATCACTAATTTTTACCTCACGTCTTTCTAAATTGTTTTACTGCAAAGTCGTCATGAAAAGATAACTTATAATTAAGTGAGTGAGGGGTCAAACATTGAGTCACCTCAATAGCGAGAATTCTAATATCGTTAAAAATCTCCAGTGGTCATCGCCAATCTGACATAGCAATGTAATGCTGAAAGATTGAAAATAATAAATAAAAAAATTGTGCTATTCAACAGTCCAAGCAATTCCGCATATCTATGGATTTAAAAGCTGGGAATCGATCGGAATAAAAATGTTTTATTAAGTTGCCACCTGTTGCAAAAAATGTTATTGCAAACAATCTATAATTTATATAAATTAAGAATGTTGTATCCAGTTGCTTAAAGAGAAAAGCATTTGATTCAGTACAGGAGTTCTGGGAAAGAAATTATGGGATATGGTTAATTTATAACTTTTTAACAAATAGGCCTATTAATCTTTGAGACATTTCTAATTGTTCGAATTATGCTAAAGAAAGAATACGTTATTATTATTATTATTATTATTATTATTATTACTATTATTATTACTATTATTATTATTATTATTATTAATATTATTATTATTATTATTATTATTATTATTATTATTATTATTATTATTATTATACTACCATCTTCCACTCTCCACCTACAATTTCAATAACGAAATTAAACCCACGTCTGAAAACCGTTAAAGATCAAGATGATACGGTAGCGTATTATTCACTTAAGTACACCAATTACTTAATTTACATAGACTGTTTTCATATTGATTGTTCAGAAAGTAGTTAATACACTTAAGAGATATTAAGCATCAGACAATGAAAGCGGTATAAGCTGAAGTGACTTCTGAGCACATAATACAATAAATATTGCATGAAAAATTAAGGACTTGTTTTCATCGATTATAGTGTCTGAGTTTAGTACAAGAATCAAGCCCATGTTACTACAATATAACAATTTGAGAGCGTAGCACAGTGTCTGTAATATAATATAATACATCATTCTTAGAATTTAGTTGTATTTGTTTTTTTTTCCAGCTGTTTTATATTCTTTTTAGCTTCGAGGCTAGATCAGGAGTTCGGGATCTGTGTTTGTACAGTAGGGTAGGCCATGGAACCATTGATGTCAAATGTTTCTATTATTGGTGTATTTTTACTTCCTCTGCCCGTACCATAGGTACTATATAGGTAGAGGTAGTAAGTATTGTTTTAAACCCCAAAATTCGAAGTTGAGTTTTTAGCATATATACACGTTTCAAGGCCCCCTGGATCCAAAAATACTATTACTTCCTCTGCCCGTACCATAGGTACTATAGGTAGAGGAAGTATTGTTTTCGACCCTAAAATTCGAAGTTGAGTTTTTAGCATATATACACAATTCAAGGCCCCCTGAATCCAAAAATACTATTTTTGGAAACATGTCTGTGTGTGTGTCTGTGTGTCTGTCTGTCTGTGTGGAAGTTTGTGAACAGGCTAGCTCCGAAACGGTGAATCGTATGAAAACAAAATTTCGTATTTGGGTCAGGTACCTTCTGAAGATGTGATTCGAAGATTGGCGACAAATTTCTCTTATTTTTAAGGGGACTTTACATGAAGAAATTTTCGTTTTTCGCGATTTTCTCGAAAACGGCTCTAACGATTTTCTTTAAAATTTGCACATGTGTTCCTTTTACTGAGAGCTAAAACTTTTATTTGAATCTTTTTTTAGAAAAAATTCTCTGAGGGTAGTTACAGGCCCCACTGTTTGTAGAAAGTTTATCTTGCGTGATGAACAACTGAATTACGCTCTTCCACGGCCTCTTATTCTATATAAGAATGTGAAGTGAGAAAGATGTATTGTTGGCCCGGTATAGAGTAAAGAAGTATCTGAGGGAAATATTCGATAATTTCGGAAATTATTCTTTACGGCGGAAAGTTCAATAAACGTCTGCAGTCACTTGTTCTTTTTTTAAAGTTTGTTATATAGGCTAGCCTGCGCTTTTAGTCGCATCATTGAAAGAAGAGGTATTTATAGGATAATAATAGGGTAAAATTGTGTCTTGATATGTGAATACTGCTAACTTTTTATTTGGGCAGAGGAAGTTATGTGACTTTCACATCAGATTTTTTTTGGAAACATGTCTGTGTGTCAGTGTGGAATATCTGTGAACAGGCTAGCTCGAAAACGGAAAATCGTATGAAAACAAAATTTCGTATTTGGGTCAGATACTTTCTGAAGATGTGAGATGAAGATTGGCGACAAATTTCTCTTATTTTTAAGGGGACTTTACATGAAGAATTTTTCGTTTTTTCGCGATTTTCTCGAAAACGGCTCTAACGATTTTCTTGAAATTTTGCACTTGGGTTGCTTATGCTAAGAGCTAAAACTTTTAATTGAAACATTTTTTCGAACAAATTCTCTGAAGGGTAGTTATAAGCCACCCACTGTGAATACACGCTCTTTGCAATATGGCCTCACGTAACGGAAAGTCGTACGAAAACAAAATTTTGTATTTGGGTTAGGTACCTTCTGAGGCTTTGACACGAAGAGTGGCGACAACTTTACCTTACTTTACATGAATAAATTTTAGTTTGTCACGATTTTCTCAAAAACGGCTCTAACGATTTCCTTTAAATTTTGTACATGGAGTGCTTATACCAAGAGCTAAAACTTTTATTTGAAACTTAAAAAAAAAATTATCTGAAGGGTGGTTGTAAACAACCCATTGTTTGTAGATGGGCTACTCTGTCTTGTCTGGTGAACAACTCAATACGCGGACATTCACGGCCTCTTCTTCTATTTAAGTAAGTTACGTGAAGTGAGAAAGATGTATTGTTGACCATGCTTACAGTAAAGAGATATCTGAGGGGAATATTCGATAAATTTCGGAAATTATTCTGAATGGCGGAAAGTTCAATAAACGTTTGCAGTCATTTGTCTTTCTTCTTTTTTTAGTTTGTCCATAGCCTGTGTTTTTAGGCGCAACATTCAAATGAGGGGCTATAAGGTATTTACAGCATAATTAGCGTAAAATTGTGTCTTGCGATTCTGTACAAGAATATGTGAATACTGCTAACTTTTATTTGGGCAGAGGAAGTTATGTGACTTTCACATCAGATTTTTATGCAGTAAATTTCAACTGATATTAATTTAAATGGATATGATGCAGGATGAAATGGTGAGGATGATTCATGGTATGTAAATATCCAGTTCGGCATTTGCCTTTACGACTGGGGAAACCATGAGAAACCATGTCAAATTGGCCGGCCACGGGATTTGAACCTGGGACCTCCCGAATGCGAGTCCATCTCGGCCACCTTGCTCGGTTATTTATTTATTTATTGTTTATTTGTTTGCGTATTTGACAATTTTCCGTTGACTCGAGAGACCAATGCAAGAATAGCCTATGTACGAAAGGTCATGGAGACCCATCAAAAGAGATTCTATTGAGTATTTTTTATAACTTATTCGGGAGAAAAGTATAAAAGATCTTCAAATCAAAATAGTATGGTTTTCAAACTAAGTTTTACCATAGCCCTTGCGTAGAAATGTGATCGATAAGATAAATTTAATATTTTAAAATCTCAAAACTCCATATCTATAGTGATATGCCTATTTTATGCCGAATTATGTGAGGAAGTGCGTTGCCATTACCTCATTTTGAAATCAGTGAAATATTTTGCTTCTATGCAGTTCAAGAATCAAGTTAAAATACTTGACTTTCACTAACATTTCTTAGAAACTTTAGAGTATACCCTGGGCAACCCCTTCCACCAAATCCCCACACCTCCAAGATAATACAGTTCACTTTATATTCTGAACTGTACGCTAAAATTTTATTCCAGAATGAAGTGAGAAGTATTGAAAAGATGCCGTTTGATGGAAGAAACAACTACATCAACAACAGACGTACGATTTTTTCAACTGAAAATAGTATTTACGTGCCTTTTAAGTCTGCAGTGTTGGGAACAAAAACGTCTGAATTAGATACACATGCCACTTATAGGAAAATGAATGATATACGGAAAGAAGAGTTTTTCCATCATCAGATAAAACCATTGATATATGTGTTCAAAATGGTGGGGGCCTTTCCCGTGAAAACAGGCTCTTCCGGTAAGTTAAAATATTGTGCATTTCAGTGTAATAACCAGGGCCCGGATTCTGATGACCTAAAATTGTTTGTAAAATGACCTATAAAATGACCGTAAATTTTAAAGAAAATGACTTAATAATTACAAATAATGACCTAAAAACTGATTTTGTATTTATAAAAATTATTATTGTGCACACAAAGATGTAGATTAATTTGTACATAATTCTAAAAACGGTAAATGTAGAAAGGATATTGTAGGTCTAAAAACTTTGTTATTGATTGGAACATTTAAGAAGAAAAATAAGAGAATTGTTTTAAAGTAGATTCTACAAAAATGTTGCATTGTAGTCACGTAGTGATTTATTTCTAGTAAATGCATAACAATGACAAAATAAGAAAGCAAATGACACGAAAATGACAAAATAATGACGTAAAATTGAAATAAATGCCCTAAAAATATAAAATTGCATAAAATGACAAAAAATGACCTAATAAAAATACATTTCTATAATCTAGAGGCCATGATTAGGATTTATCTACAAGTTGGCAATGTCTAGGCAGCATCAATAAAAAGATATGTCATTAGAATCCGGGCTCTGATAATAACTTAGCAATAAATAGCATTTCTCTGATATGCACTCCCACAATACAAGGAAATGTTGTGCCTTCAAAATTTCGATTGCAGAAATATCTCGATTCCCACTTAGATGTAAGACTAATCTATAATTTGAACGCTTTTAAATGAAGTCAAACATATTAATAAGTAGGGTTCGGATATTTATGGCCTAAGAAAGTGGAAAATATGACTTCAAATATGCATTAAAAATTACTAAATATGAGCCGAAAATCCTAATCATGACCAAATAAAATAACATACTTTCTAAAAATAAATATCTCAATTAAAAAAAATTAAAGACACTAAATTCTTATATCACATGAATTCAATCGGGTAATAACTATTTAACAATTTGGTGATTTACAGTTTTACTTGTAAAGAACTTCTATTTTTAAAGAGTTTTCTCCTGTTTACTCGCTTCATCAGCTCCAAATACTCGTAATATTTTGTAGACCTGGCGAGTCCCCATAAAATATGAACATTAAATGAGCATTGATTTTTAAAATTTAAGTCACCTATTAATTTGGCATTTAATTTAATTATGAGCATTAATTTTTAAAATTTAAGTCACCTATTAATTTGGCATAAACATTAAATTAATTAAATCAATTTAAAATTTAACTCGACCCTGTAGTTCATGCACATCCATTACCAAATTTATAACTGAAATATGATGTTAAATAACAAATATGGCTAAAATATGACCAACAGCACAAAAATGACCAAAATATAACATTATATGCAAAATAAAAACGGTCTGATTAGGATAACAAGCATGCAATTCGTGTTTCATTTGCTTTTGCGGCGAGAACGGAGGTCAGGATAAAAATATTAGATGTCATAAACATCCGAACCCTATTAATAAGCAACTAAACTTTTATACTGTACAGGAATATTTATATATTGATTTTATTTAATGACTGGCTGACGAAACCTATTACATTGTATGCTTAATGGTTAAATAAAATTATTGTTGTTATTATTATTACTATTATTAAGTAACAAAGGAATCTCTATCTATATAAAAGGCTTTGTCCTGACTGACTGACTGAATGAATGATTGACTGACTGACTGACTGAATGAATGACAGGAATCAACGTACAGCCTAAACTATAACAGGTAGAGACTTGGAATTTTGACAGTACCTTCGCTTCATAATGTAGGTGCTCACTAAGAAAGGATTTTGAAAAATTCTGATTCTAAATGCCAAAAATTTAATGTTTTTGAAAATACTTAATCCATTTTTACATAGAATTATCAAAACAAATTCACAGAATATATTGTTGCACAAATGGTATCAGGTGGGCTTGGAAGAAACAATTGAAATGCACTTTTGACAAATAAGAGAAGTTATCAAAATAGTTCATGTTATAAATAAATACTAGCTTAAAAGACCCGGCGTCGCCCGGGATTTGTATTTTGTAATTATAAATTAACTTATGAAGAATTTTCAATTTTAAATTCTAGGTCCTTATATAGGCATTTATAATTTGAAATAGGAAGAACGACTTATTACACTCAAACTATTCCCTCATAAAACGCTTGATATAGTTTTTTATGGCTCATAGAGGATCTAGAATTTTTCATCCCATCGCTTGTACAGTGCACAGCAAGCCTAGTAGAGGTTTAAATAAAAAGAAACAGAAATTCCTGTAACATAAAATTGTAATATCGAGGCGGGAAATTTCCCACTCTTATGTTACCATAAAGTCGTTTTGGAGATGAAATTAAACAGAAAGCATTATCACTTTCATACTTTTCTCTCCAAAAACCTGCGATATAATATAATAATATACACATTACCATACCTCATTTTGTTTTCTCTATGTCCAGGGTAGAGAAAGTTATGTGATTCCATTATTTTAGTGGATTTCATTCTGTAATATTTATTTATAACATGAATTATTTTGATAACTTCTCTTATTTGTCAAAAGTGCATTTCAATTGTTTTTTCCAAGCCCATCCATATACCATTTGGCAACAATATATTCTGTGATTTGGAATTTATAATTCTATGCAAAAAGGGATTAAGTATTTTCAAAAACATTTAATTTTTGGCATTTAGAATCAGAATTTTTCAAAATCCTTTCTTAGTGAGCACCTACATTATGAAACGAAGGTACTGTCAAAATTCCAAGTCTCTACCTGTTATAGTTTAGGCTGTACGTTGATTCCTGTCATTCAGTCAGTCATTCAGTCAGTCAGGACAAAGCCTTTTATATAGATAGAGATTACAGAGTGAAATCCACTAAAATAATGGAATCACATAACTTTCTCTACCCTGGACATAGAGAAAACAAAACGAGGTATGGTAATGTGTATATTATTATATTATATCGCAGGTTTTTGGAGAGAAAAGTATGAAAGTGATAATGCTTTATGGTAACATAAGAGTGGGAAATTTCCCGCCTCGATATTACAATTTTATGTTACAGGAATTTCTGTTTCTTCTTATTTAAACCTCTACCAGGCTTGCTGTGCACTGTACAAGCGATGGGATGCAAAATTCTAGATCCTCTATGAGCCATAAAAAACTATATCAAGCGTTTTCTGAGGGAATAGTTTGAGTGTAATAAGTCGTTCTTCCTATTTCAAATTATAAATGCCTATATAAGGACCTAGAATTTAAAATTTAAAATCCTTCATAAGCTAATTTCCAATTACAAAATACAAAACCCGGGCGACGCCGGGTCTTTTAAGCTAGTAACAAATAACCTAAAAAAACATATATATTTTTTTTTTGCAGGGATGCCTACATTTAAATTATTTTCTCTGATCATGGCCTACTCAGTTTGTTTCTACTTCATATCAGCTTCTCACTGCATCTTTACTATCCATGAGCGTTATGCAGAGTACAGAGAGAGAGAAAATGACTTTACAGACATGATCAGAAATGCAGTATTCACTAGTCTCCCAATGCTCGCTATTTTGGCACCGCCGTTAATGTGGTTCGATGTCAACACCACTTTGATATACTTCACAAAATGGAAAGAGTTTCAGGTAGGCTATGTGAAATGTATGTATGCTTTACGCTATAATAACTCATCTTATAATAATGGCTCTCTTCCTCTTCTTCATTATATAGCCTATCATAAATTTATTACTTATTATAATTAATAGACTTAGAATTTTAGACAAAATTCTATTTTAATCCTTAAAGGATACACACACAAAACTTATATATATACGTTTTATAGGTGACAGTGCTTGAAACTGGTGCTTTTATAGGTCCTAAAACTGCTTACTTTGATGTTAGCGTCTAATATTGTGATAATGATGGCCAAATGATAGCCGAAGACACAGGGGCCTAAATTTCCTGACATTCGCCTTATAGGTGAGGGAAAATCCCGAGAAAAATCCCTACTAGGAAACTTGTAGTGGCGGAGACCACAGGGTTTCCTGACATTTGCCTTATAAGTGAAGGAAACCCCCGGAAAACCCCCAACCAGGAAACTTGCACAGGCTGACAGGCCCTCTGGTGTAAGGAGGAAAGAGAACACATCCCCTATGCCACAGCAATGAACCTTCTATATACTTACTGTACCCTGAGATGCTCGCTCACTTCTCCGAGATAATTTGACCTAGAGATATGAAATCTTCACCGTACGTTTCTCAAGACCTGGGGAAATGTCTACCTTAAATTTCATCCTGATAGCACAAGTCGACATGGTAAAAAAATTAATTTTTAATTTTGGTTGAGGTTATTTGTTGTGCTTTATGCAGTCCTATACAGTCACAGTATGGACTGCATACAATGTAGCACCCTACTCTTGCGGTGATGGTATAGATTGCATACAACGTTGCTAAGTTGTAGTGTAGTGAACGCATCGATCATTCCTATTTCCGAACCTCAGTGCTGTGTCATTATTTTACACTTCGGTTTTTAAAATTCTACTGTCATATCGGTAAAATTCACTTAGACATCTAGTTAGCATATGAAATTCTTAGTGACAGTGTAAATGTATTCTTTTTCTTGTGCTTTAAGATACAATAACATTATATCTAGGTATGGGTCCTCGATACTTTCGATACCTCTATACTCTTGATACTTGCAGGTATCGGCTTCGAGCGATACTTCAGAAAACTCGCTCGGTACTTTTTCGATACTTTGGCAATTCTACAATTTAAAGAAATGCGGTATCTCTTTCTGCTTTTAGTAATCTACTAAATATAGTAAACTAGCGTGTGCCCGCGGCTTCGCCCGCGATAATTATGTCAAAAATTAAAAATTAAGAGCATAATAGTTAAATCATTATATTTATTAACACCTAAATCACGTGGACTACATACCACAATTAGGTACCGTCGCCTGGTAAAAGCGACCTCAGATTCGAGTTCCTTGGCCCAGGAAACCCCTGTATAGTGAGTTTCGTCCAAATCGAACAATGTTTGACCATATTTAGGCCTACTGTATATTGATTATCCCTCTTCCGTCTATGTTGAAAATTTTAGATATATGCGTGCCTTGACATTATAAACAAATGAATCGACCTGCGTGGGTTTTTATTTCCAAGGTATGACAAAAATAGCCAAAGCCTAGATAGCGTCGCCTGGTAAAAGCGACCTCAGATTCGAGTTCCCTGGCCCAGAAAACCCCTGCATAGTGAGTTTCGTCCAAGTCGAACAATGTTTGACCATATTTAAGCCTATATTGATTATCCCTCTTCCGTGTAGGTTGAAAATATCATATGTCTACGGGACTTGACATTCTAAACAAATCAATCGTCCAGGATGGACTTACAAAATCAAGCGATCGCCCGCGATAATTATTTCAAAAATTAAAAATTAAGAGCATAATAACTAAATCATTATATTTATTAACACCTAAATCACGTGGACTACATTCCACGATTAGATAGCGTCGCCTGGTAAAAGCGACCTCAGATTCGAGGTTCTTGGCCCAGAAAACCCCTGTATAGTGAGTTTCGTCCAAATCGAACAATGTTTGACCATATTTAGGCCTATATTGATTATCCCTCTTATAATAATAATAATAATAATAATAATAATAATAATAATAATAATCCTTTTCGGTGTAGGTTGAAAATTTCATATGTCTGCTTGCCTTGACATTATAAACAAATGAAACGACCAGCGTGAGCTACAACATTCAAGCGATCCCGATGGTTTTGTGTCCAAGGTATGACAAAAATAGCCAAAGCCTACTGTAATTGATTTGACATTGAAATGTAATACCATAATGAATAGAATGGTAATACTGAAAACTGATGCTTCAAAAACGCAAAAAAATACACGTTTTTTGACCGTTTTTCACTCATAACTCACGAACGAAAGCGAAAATTAAAATTCCGGCTTCGAGGTGCATTTTCCGACCCTTCAGTCCACCTCTGTTTAAAAATTCAGATCTCTGCGTTGAGTAGATTTCGCTGGGCATCGCGGACAGACAGACAGACAGAAGGAAGACAGACACTTCCGTTTATTAATATAGATACTTCTATTTCTCCTTGAAATGGAGAAAACCACTCTGTGACATTTGTCTAGTCATAAATAAAGACTTTCCGACTTTTAAAATCCAAACAGAAGAGATTCTTAATTGTTTCGTTTCCTGTCAAACGTTTCAATAACAACCAACAAGCAAGCTGACTGTCCAAACCCCATTGTAATTTTTGAACAAAAACTTTTAAGCGGACTGTTTCAAAAAATTTTAGTTTTAATGTAGAGTTTAAAAATAATTACAGGCTACTGATGATATTTAATTTTGTCTCATTAAATATGCACACTTAATTAATTTAGTTGGTATTACACAGTTCTCTCAACTTTTATTTTTTAATGTAGACCTACCTATTTATCGAAACTGGAAATGTTTACGGTATCGAGTATCGAGGAAAAACTCATGTATCGGTATAGAGTATCGAGAAAATCTGGTATCGACCCATCCCTAATTATATCTTATGTTTTCAGATCATGTTTGAGCGAGTGACTGGGCAAAGAGTTGAACTCGGTCTCAAGAGAACAGCGAAAATAGGAGTAGCATTTACAATTTTTGGAGCCATGTCAGCTTGTTTAATGCACTACATGCCTCCATTTATAAAACCACTCCATCTGCCTGCATTTGTGCTATGCAGTCTAATGACTTCAGCCCCTCTGTGTGTTAAGTATGCCATGCTACGAGCTCTCATGAAGACTGCATTCCAGTACAACGCATGCTTCAAGGTATGCAGACAGCATTAACTGTAATGTAATATTAAATCATGTAAACTGATGTAACAAAGTGCCATTTTTATTTTGTTTAATCAGTGATAACAGCAATTGTGATAGCCTATGCAGAAAATAAGTTATTATTATTAAATCAGGTAAACTGATGTAACAAAGTGCCATATTGCTTTTGTTTAATCAGTGATAACTGCAATTGTGATATGCAGAAAATAAGTTATTATTATTAAATCAGGTAAACTGATGTAGCAAAGTGCCATATTGCTTTTGTTTAATCAGTGATAACTGCAATTGTGATATGCAGAAAATAAGTTATTATTATTAAATCAGGTAAACTGATGTAACAAAGTGCCATATTGCTTTTGTTTAATCAGTGATAACTGCAATTGTGATATGCAGAAAATAAGTTATTATTATTAAATCAGGTAAACTGATGTAACAAAGTGCCATATTGCTTTTGTTTAATCAGTGATAACTGCAATTGTGACATGCAGAAAATAAGTTATTATTATTAAATCACGTAAACTGATGTAACAAAGTGCCATATTGCTTTTGTTTAATCAGTGATAACTGCAATTGTGATATGCAGAAAAAAAGTTATTTTTGTTATCGATTTCCGAGTTAAGCTCCAGATCGATTCATTAAGCAGGGCTTACGGAAGAACAAAGGTCTAAAGTTTGATAAGCATATGTGAAGGAATATGTCGGTAGTGTTAATTGTCAAAGCTAACTGCATTCCATAACCGTACGTGAACACTGCAAAACAATGTTTCGTTGTTTTGAGAACTGATTTGCATTTGATAAATTCTTTCTAATATATTACCATCAAATAGGCAGTAAATTGGGCATCGGTACCAGTAAACTGATTTGGTTCAATATCAATAAATTTCTTCCCATGGACGTTATAGATGGTACGTTTAATGAAAATCCGATAAAGCGTATTTGAGTTATCGCGCGTACAGGCACACGGATAGACAGACGTTTTCCCATACAATCTCATAAAGCACCATTCTGCTACTTAATAATCAGATCAGATGACCACTGGACTACCAAAAGTCGGTTCTCACTTAGCCAAATATGCTAAGTGCTTTAATTAACAGAAATAAGAACAATATTTAAAATCTGTCAGAAATACGCCGTTAAAAATGTGGCAAATTAATAAAATATGTAAAAATATGTAAAAATATTTTAATATCAACCTGATATAACGAAATATGGAACAACAAGCAAAATAAAACCATTAATTTTCTGTTATTTCTTTCATATTTTGTATACATTTTAACACTAGCATGTAATAGAGTGCGTAATTATAAATAGATTTTTCATAAACTTTTGGGCCCTCTTTGAAATAATCGATTGTCCCGCCATAGGCTATCTCGCTTACAATTACACAAATAGCGAAGTGCTTAATTCATTTTCGTGTTTTTAATTGCTCATTATATGCTTAGTGAGTACCATATTGGCTAGTCACAATAAATACAGGGTGTTAATGAATAACACCTTAATATTTTACTTGTGTATAGAGGGGATATAAACAACTATTATTAGGAGATTTTTGCTCTATGACGTAAAATGTGTATGCTAAAAGACATTAAAGTCATTAAAATTTGATGCTCATAAGACAATAATAAAGTGCAATAGTGTCAAAATTGTCATTAAATTGACTTCATGTCTTCTTAGTGATCGATAAAAATCTGATTCTTAATCATTCATCAACTGCTATATCATAATTTAGTGTTTCCATAATTTGCAAAAATTACAGACTAATCACATGACTGGCCGCCAATGCATTAGTTTTTTTATTCGTAACTCCAGAGTTAACAACGAAGTTCCATTGTTTTGTACTTTTTTCAAATGTTAGAAGTCAGTGGCGGCCATGCCCTGGGTGATTTTATGCTGTATCAGGAAAAATTCAATCCATAGAGCAAAAATCTCCTAATAAAAGTTGCTTGCCTATGTCTCCTCTATACACAGGTAAAATATTACGGTGTTATTCATTAACACCCTGTAGTCTATAACCTTTGGTTTCTCGTGAATGTAGGCCTATTAATAATATTTCAACATCTCGTTACATTACCTATTATAAAATGTTTTGTCGCTTTTGTGACAAAGAAATGTGATAGTGCTATATAGGCCTAAATGGATTCCAAGAATAAACCAGAAATGTTACTTTGTATCTGTTTCAGACTGACTTAAGAAAAATTCTTAATTCTAATGACTTGCTGGCGGGGTACAGAGTTCTTTGGATTCGGTGGAGTAAACTGGTTACTGAAGAACGTAAGAATGTGGCTATATACAAATAATATAAAATGACCAGGGCCCGGATTCTGATGACCTAAAATTATTTGAAAAATGACCAATAAAATGACTCAAAATTTTAAAGAAAATGACTTAATAATTATAAAAAAGACTTAAAAATATTTTATTTATAAAAAAATATTATTCTACACACAAAGTTATAGACTAATTTGTACATAATTAGAAAAAAATGACTTAATAATTATAAAAAATACCTAAAAAATGATATTTTATTTATAAAAATTATTATTCTACACACAAAGTTATAGACTAATTTGTACATAATTAGAAAAACTGTAAATAACTGTAATGTTGTGAATGTTCTTTTCTCACGGAAATTTATGCTGGCACTGAGGCACTGGCGAGTCAAAATTCGGCATTTACTTTTGTGGTCTGCTGGATTATATTGTTGTTTTTTTTTAGGGTAAACAGTAGTTTGCACTCTCAAATCCAAGCAGGTGCCAAGTCAATCTAACAATAATAGTAATAGGCTATAATACAAAATTTTGGCGTTTCTTTAATTCTCTCTTCCGACTGAGACATGTCAACACTTTAACGCTGAATTTTTCCTTCTTGCATTAAACAAACAACACTCCAACGACAGTACCGCTAGCGATGAAAAAAAGTTAATACATGAAAATGACTAAATAAGGAAGCAAAAGACACGAAAATGACAAAATATCGACGTAAAATTGAAATAAACACTTTAAAAAATATAAAATTGCATAAAATGACAAATAATAAAAATGCATTTCTATAATCTAGAGGCCATGATTAGAATTTATCTATATGTTGGCAATGTCTATGCAGCATCAATAAAAAGATGACATATCATTAGAATCCGAGCCCTGAAAATGAGTAATGAAAGAATCTATATTCACTTTTAAATTTATCTGACTGTTATTTTCTGCACTCCAGACTTAATGATGGGGAAAATGTATGGCTTCATAATGTTAACGATGCTATTTAACGTGACGATCACCCTGTATTTCCTGCTGGACACAATCATAACAGGGAAGTTCGGCTTCATGTCGAACATGGACATTACAAATACTCTAATACCCTGCACCTTAACTCTGTTGGGGATATGCGACAGCGGCTACAAGCTACACAATGTAGTGAGTATATATAATTATGTGTAGGCCTATGTGCTATGTCCAGCCTAATCCAGAGGTCTCAAATTCTTAACCCACAGAGCTAATTTTATACACTACTTAGAGCGTAGGCTACTGTATACCCCCATCTCCCGTGGGAATTTCCGACTCACATATTTTGTTATTGTTGGTATTGCTATCTAGTTTAAGCTTTTAGTTGTTTGCTTCTTATCAATTACAGCATTGCCCCGAAAAAACCGGAAAACCACATAAATACGGGGAAAATGACTTTTTTCCATTTTTTTTTTTTTACTTTGTTTTTTGCTCCTAATATGCCCAGGGAATATCTGATGAACATATTTTTGTTGGTATTGCCATCTAGATTAAGTTTTTAGTTGATTGTTCCTTATCAATTACAGCATTTTCCCGAGAAAAATACCGGAAAACCACATAATTACGGAGAAAATGACTTTTTCAACTTCTTTTAACTTTGTTTTTTGCTCCTAATATGGCCAGGGAATTTCTGATTCACATATTTTTTGTTGGTATTGCCATCTAGTTTAAGCTTTTAGTTGTCTCCTTCATATCAATTACAGCATATAACTTATGCGGGAAACACGGAAAACCTGGGAAATCCGGAGAAAATGGGCTTGTTTAATTTTTTTTTTTATCTTTGTTCTTTGCCCCTAATATGCCCAGGGAATTTCTCACTCACATAATTTTTGTTGGTTTGCCATCTAGATTAAGTTTTTAGTTGTTTGCTCCTTTCAATTACAGCATTTTCTCGAGAAAAAACCGGAAAACCACATCTATACGTAGAAAATGTTTTTTTTTTTTTTAAAAAAAACCACATCTATACGTAGAAAATGACTTTTTTTTCAATTTTTTAAAAAACTTTGTTCTTTGCTCCTAATATTCCCAGGGAATTTCTGACCCACATATTTTTTGTAGGTATTGCCATCTAGTTTAAGTTTTTAGTTGTTTGCCACTTACCAATTACAGCATTGCCCCGAAAAAAACCGGAAAACCACGTAAATACGGAGAGATTGACTTTGTTTTATTTTTAACGTTGTTCTTTGATCCTAATATTCCCAAGGAATTTCTGACTCGCATATTTTTTTGTTATTGCCATCTAGTTTAAGGTTTCAGTTGTTTCCTCCTTACCGATAATAATCTAGCACCTACACAGAACATCATCCTGCCTCAACACTATTTTTTGCCTTAGATTCACTATTTTGAATTCATTTTATACATTATTGAATACATTGAATACATTATTAATAATATACATTTTAGCTGTACATAAAATATTTACTTACAAGTAGACTCATAAAAAGTATTGTATAACTCACCCAGCGATGAAGTTCCGTAGTCCTGTCCATCTCTCCAAGGATCAGGCAATCTTCGCATCACAAATCACACCATCCATTCAAAAACACAGTACCACCTAAAGCGAGGAAAAATGTTTATAGTAATAACAATATTGATGATGGTGGTGATGATGATGATAATGATGATAATAATAATAATAATAATAATAATAATAATAATAATAATAATAATAATAATAATAATAATAATAATAATAATAATAATAAAGAAAATGGTTTCAATCATTTAAGGATACCACAAAATATACATTATAGGTAAAATGAGTAAGTAAGAAAATTACTGCTGTAAAGAAGTAGCACCCTACCATAATACGCGTATTAGGGCCTACTTGTGATGTAATGATTAGACCTGGGATTTTAAGGCAAATGCCTATTTTGTTCCTTATGAAATAAAATGAAAATTTTTCAATATGTTGACATTATTTTCATGATATATCACTTATATTTGCAGAGCTTTATAGTGCCCTAAAATGCCTATTTGGACCTTTGGAGCCTATTTTTACTATTTTAATGCCTAAAATGCCTATTTTGTACATTTAAAATAAAATTCGACTTTGTAACTTTTATATTTATTTATTGAGTGGTTTCCTCATTTCTGAGGTTAAACTCCACCAACACAACAACTCTATTACAATAACATTTGTATAAAAGTTCATTAATTTCTAACCAAATTTTTACATATTTTAATAAAATTAACATATTTCCAAAGAATGTTCAATGTGTTTCATGGTACCACTTATCTCTGTCCATTGCATCTTCTGGGTAACTTTTACAACCATTTAATGGGCATCCCTGAATGAAGAGAACAGCAGAGGGTGGGTTTTTCACAAACAATTGTCGCCAAAGGCATGCTGACTGACGGGGGAGGATTAGCTCAAAACAACAAATAGCAGGTACATACAGTAAGAAGGGACATACAGTGTCAATTTTTCATATAAATCGAAACTGTTTTTGATAAATGTATTTTTAATTCTGTCTTAATTTTGCAATTATTTCTGTTAAGAATAGCTACACCACGTTTCTTACAGTAAAAAACGATCACGTTACAGTTTAAGAACATATTGTAGTATTGTAAAGTCTATTTTCTGTCTATTTACACATTTTTAAAGCATATTTTAAGTGCCTATTTTCTCTTTTAAAAGCCTATTTACTTGTTTTAAAGCCTATTTTAGGTGCCTAAAACTATTTTTAGAGCCTAAAATCCCAGGTCTAGTAATGATATACATTCACGTACAGAATTCCATTGAGATACACACTCCGAGGTACTTCACACACGGCCTATAAGGTAGTTCTTTGTCACTTATGTGAAATCTTGGCATACGCTTTAGCGAACACTTAGTGAAACAGATTGCTTGGGTTTTGTCGGTGTTTATATTTATTCGCCATTGCTTGGACCATTTAACGAAGTTATCAATATGAGCTTGAAGATGTTTAGCTGCTCTTGTAGGATTGATGTTATTAGAAAAAAAACGCAGTATCATCAGCAAATTGGGCCACACTGGTATTTGGCATAGGAGGTAGGCCTACATCTGAAGCGTAAACACTATATTATACAGAAAGGGACCGAATACTGATCCTTGCGGAACCCCGACATATACAGAATGTATTGGTGACCGACCAGATCCTTAGCCCTGCTCCTTGCATTGTTTTGTCGACTGCCATCTGTCGCAAAACACGAGAACAACTAACAGCTGAAAGGAGATAGTAATTTGTTTGATCAATTACAAGGTAGTCTATTGTTATGCGTTGTTTGAGAAGGAAAATAATAACCATAATACTTTCAGGGACTACAAGTGAAAGAAGAACTCCAAGTTATTGTTCCATCCCAAGTTTCACACGACGTAATGCTAGAGGTAAGCATTAAGCCAGGGCCGCCACATCTCGGGGTCGGGCCCAGGACCAGTACTGGTCGCGGACCCCTCACCAACCGCCGACCATCCTCATTTAGTTGTCTCTTCCCTTCTCCATGGAGTTTCCTTCTCGTAAATCGTGTAACAGAACATTTTATCAAACTATTCCAGTTTTCCATAAAATTATACCACATCACCAGGATCCAGCGGGCCCCTTTGGGGACCGGGCCCGGGGTCCGGCAGCCCCCCCCCCATGTGGCGGCCCTGCATTAAGCTAGAGTAGGCACCAAGTTTTAAACAATAATTAACTTCCAGTCTAATCTATTGACTTGCACACTGCACATTGTACATTGTATATGCCAGTAAACTGTTCATACAGTATCTCTGCATAAGTGATTCCAAGTATAAAGCTTCCTCTACCCTTACCATTGGTCCAATAGGATAAAGTAGTCTATTGTGTTTCACCCTGAAATTTGATGTAATGTTTTCAACATAAATACACGTTTAGATCTCGCCTAAATTAAAAAAAAAAAGTGTGTGTTTTTTTTAAACAAGTCTATAATGGAAACAGAACCATTAAAACACTCACCATCTAAAATCATGTAAACTGATGTCACAAAGTGCCAGAATGCTTTTGTTTAATCAGTGATAATTGCAATTATGATATGCTGAAAATAAATTATTTTTGCAATCGATTTGCAAGTTAAGCTCCAGATCGATTCATTAAACAGGGCTTACGGAAGAACAAAGGCCTAATTTCATAAGCATATGTGAAGGAATATGTGGGTAATGCAATTGTCAGAGCTAACTGTACTGCAACTTCCAAGGCAGTATATGAACACTGTATAACAATATGTAGTTATGAGAACTGATTTGCATTCGATAAATTCTTTCTATTATATAAAATAGGCACTAAATTGGGCATTACTCCGGTACCGGTGAAACGATTTGGTCCAATATCAATATGCTTCTTCCCATGAATGATATAAATGCGTATATGAAGTTTCATGAAAATCCGATATAGCGTATTTAAGTTATCGCGCGTACAGGCACACGGACAGACAGACAGACATTTTTCCGTCCACCACACAATCTCATGAAGCATCTTGGCACTTAATAAAAATCAGGTAAACTGATATAACCAAGTGCCAGTATGTTTTTTTTTAATCAGTGATACACGCAATTATGATAGGCCCATGCATAAAAGTTATTTTTGTAATAGATGTCCGAGTTAACTCCAAAAACAAAATGTGCCTGCAATAATAATAATGATGCAATAGACCTACGATTCGCTGATATCTCTGTTTCAATTTAAAGCAGCCTTAAAGGTTATGAATGAATAATAAGCATATGAAATCTATCTGTCAGGAATTACATTAGGTATATTGCTGCACAGGAACGATAAGAAAAATACTCACAGTAAAATATAGCCTAATGTAAATATAGGTAGTCTACATAACCATAGAATACACCTTATAATATCAATATTCAACGGCTAGTTGTTATAAATCGTTTATTTAAGTTATTATTTGGCCACACTGACATCGTTATGAGGAAACAAATCAATGAAGGCTGCTAACAATATGAATAAACGATTGGCAATTTGTTAAGTTTTTTTAATAAGCTTACATTGTGGGCCTTGAAAGAATATTGATTACAAAATTAATATTGATATACGCGTTACTTCGGTACCGATCAACCGATTTGGCCCTAATTCAATAGGCTTGTACCCAAAAACGTCATAAATTCGTATACCAAGTTTCAAGAAAATCCGATAAAGCGTATTTGAGTTATCCACGCCTTTGTGGTATATTACCATAAAAAGGCACTAAATTGGGCATTATTCCGGTACCGCCCAACCGATCTGGTCCAATATCAATAGACATCTTCCCATGGACATTATAAATAGGTATTCCAAGTTTCATGAAAATCCGATAAAGCTTATGTGAGTTATGGCGCCTTTAAAACATACACTAAATTGGGTTTTACTCCGGTACCGGTGAACCGATTTGGTCCAATTTCAATAGGGTTCTTCCCATGGACATTATAAACGCGTATACCAAGTTTCATTAAAATTCGATAAAGCGTATTTGAGTTAGAGCGCGTACAGACACACGGACGGACAGACGGACAGACATTTTTCGTCCCCCACACAATCTCATAAAGTACCATACTGGCACTTAATAAATTGAACACTGAAGAAACAAGACAGTTTTTTTTAACTAATAAGCAAGTTACATTAGTTAGGTTTAGGTAAATATCTCGTTCATTTGTATTGTGATTAACCAAATTAATAATTTTTGTTTTAAAAGTGTTAGTGAGCAGGAAAACCCTCGATAATCCTAAGAGAGTGATTAATTATTATAGAATTTCAAGGGCAAGAAAAAGTGTTGAATCTGCTTTCGGGATGCTTATTTCTGAGTTCATAATTTTTGAAAAGCAAATAAATATTCAACCCGGAAAGACTGCTGACGATAAAGCTCAGAGAATTTTGCACAATTTCATCCGGAAAAACCGACTCAGATGACATATTTTCTACGTTTAGTAATGGTAGTGATAAAGCCTACCTACAATGTAATGCCTGGTCTAAATCAAGATTACCGTTGTCATCTAGGAACTAACACAAGTGATTTACGAGATAGGCTACACGATTACTTTTTGAAGCTAGAAAACGCCTTGCCATGGCAAAACAAAGCTTGTGTGTAAACTGCCAAGGAAGTGCGAATTCCTGATATTACATCAGTTGTTCTACCATTCACGTAACAGTGAAAGTGTAATTTATACTGCTCACATAAATAACTCTGTATTTTCAAATGTAGGCCTATACTTATTCCCTATGTTTATATGTCAACTGCCTAATACAGTGTGTTAATAAATAACACCGAAATATTTTACCTGTATATAGAGGGGACTTCGACAAGCAACTTTTATTAGGAGATTTTTCCTCTACGACGTAAAATGTGTATGCATATAGGTAGCATACTTGCCTTCCACCCTGGAGGTCCGGGTTCAATTCCCGGCTGGGTAGTGGGGTTTTCAGTAACGATATTGTAATAGCCCTATGGTTTATACAGGGTGTTAATGAATAACACCGAAATATTTTACTTGTATATAGAGGTGACTTCGACGAGCAACTTTTATTAGGAGATTTTTGCTCTACGACGTAAAATGTGTATGCTACAGGACATTAAATTCATTACAATTTGGTGCTCAAAAATCAATAATTTAGGGAAATAGGGACAAAATGTTCATGAAATTGACTTCATGCCTTCCTAGTGATCGATAAAAACCTGACTCTTAATCATTCGTCAACAGCTATATCATAATTTAGTGTTTCCATAATCTGCAAAATTTACAGACTAATCACATGACTGGTCGCCACTGCATTAGTCTTCTTTTTATTCATAACTACTGTCTACAGTGTTAACAACGAAGTTCTTTTGTTTTGCAATTTTTTCTAATGTTGGTGGCGGCCATGCCCTGGGAGATTTTGTGCTGTAACAGGAAAAATTGAATCCATAGAGCAAAAATCTCCTAATAAAAGTTCTTGTTTATGTCCCCTCTATACATAGGTAAAATATTTTTATTTCAGCTGTGTTTATACTCCTTTTAGCTTCGAGGCCATGTCAAGAGTTCGGGATCTGTGTCTGTACAGTAGGGTAGGCCATAGAACTATTGCTTGTCAATTGTTTCTATTGTCGGTGCATTTAATGGAGTAAATTTCAACTGATATTAATTTAAATGGATATGATACATGATGAAATGGTGAGGATGATTCATGGTATGTAAATATCCAATTCGGCATTTGCCTTTACGACTGGGGAAACCATGAAAAAAAACCCATGTCAAATTGGCCCGCCACGGCATATGAACCTGGGACTTCCCGAATGCGAGTCCAAGACATTACCATCTCGGCCATCTCGCTTGGTTGACTTGAACTTGTTTATTTGGGATTTAAAATGAGTAGTGCCAAACCTGCATCCAGGTAATGCGACTTGCATGCTTCAGTATGCTACTTCTGTGTGAAAGCTCCCTGTTTGCAGTTTGGGGAGGAAAAGATTTCCCTGGCAAGGAAGGAAATTTCCTATTACAATTTCCTATGAACGAGAGGGTGAAATCCCCCATCTCCCTCGTTAATTTTAACCCTGTCTGTAGGTCAAATCACCTTGGAGTTGACGATGTTGTCCTTTACTTACTTGCTCAATGGCAATAGACAATTCCTCAGCAAGCTAATGGAATATTATCTATCTTATGGAACCCGAAGGTTCATTGCCGCGCTTACTTGAGCCCGCCATTCGACCCTATTCTGTGCTAACTCTATCCAATCATCCCTAGCAAATCCTACTTCCCTAAAATCCATTTTAAGATTGTCCTCCCACCTACGTCTAGGTCTTCCGCGTGGTCTTTTCCCTTCGGGTCTTCCAGTCAATACTTTTGAAATATGTTCCCCCCGTGCGTGCAACATGTCCAGCCCATTTCATCCTTCGCGATTTAATTGCCCTTACTATATCCGGTGAAGCGTACAGGTTATGAAGCTCATCGTTATGCAAATTTCTCCAGTCCCCATTTTCATCTCTCTCAGGCACAAGTATTTTCCTAAGCACCCTGTTTTCGAACACTCTCAGACTATGTTCTTCCCGATCAGTAAGCGGAAATCTAAAAATTTAAGAAGCTATTTTTTGTTTTTCTGAATAAAGAATTATTCGTAAACTCTCAATTAATTAAGTTTCAATTACATTACTCATCTTCAAATAAATGGCGTGCAGCCGTTGGTCTCCTGATAAATTTGCCAGTTGATCTCACAAGAAGATGGCAAAAGGAGTCTGTGAAACGTGTTATGTGAAAGTGTTTGTTTACTTGTAAGTTAATCATGAAGATGAGTGGTAACTCATTGTTAGGGACCGGATTTTTAGGTTTTTAAAAACACTGATTTAGGTTTTCCATTAGGTGAAATAGTTTTTTTTTTAGGTTTTTGGTCCAAAATATCGTTTTTGGGTAGAATAATTGGTTTAATGAATTTGAATGTGCTACATAGGATTCAATAGGCTACATAATACTTGTAAAGTTTAACTTAACAAAATTGAATTAAATTTGTGTAAACTTGCTTTAGGACAATATTAAAGCATTGAAGAAAGAAAGCATAAACAATCAAAAAAAGCAGTGAAAATAAGATTGCCTCACATATCCTGGTTACAGTATATCACTAAATATCTTTCAAGATTCTCAACTGTGAAGTTCTTCCTGTTATCTCTTAGAATACATTTGAAGGCAGAAAATGTCCTTTCAACCTCACATGACATCAACAATGGTTGTTCGTACGAATATTTTAAAAGGAATACGCAGGTACTCTTACACTTCCTCTCTTGATACTGTCATCCTAGACGACATTGAGTTGAACGAAACGCTGTTGGTATTAATTTCAACCCGACAAAAATTGTCTCTCCGCAAAATTTCCCAACTGACAAACAAAAAAGGCAAAAAAGTAGCCTAAATTAGATATTTTAGGTTTTTTATCCCGTTTAGGTACATTTAGGTTCTTATACCCCATTTAGGTATTTTTAGGTGCCACAGAATTTTTGTGGGTGAATCCTATGGGCATGATTCGAAAAAGTGTGTGATCGCTTTTTGTTTTGGAAGTAAGGAAAAAAATAGGTAAAAACCTAAGAATCCGGTCCCTACTCATTGTACATATCTTAATGATTTTTTTTACAGGTACATACATTCTTGAATGCAATTCTGATGAACCCTCCAATTCTATCAGCTGTGGGATTCGCAAATATAGACAGAGCTCTATTCAAATCGGTAAGAGGTTAAAAATACTGTAATAGAAGATTGCATACACAGTGAACGCCGCTTAATGTAATCGCGAATAATGTTATCAATCGGGTAATCTTTTCACTTTTATTAAGTCCCGTACGGATTAATACTGATACATTGAAAAAATGCTGTTTGCTGTGATCAAAGATTCGGTTTATGTTATCACATTTTCCTTTTTGCGGCTTTATTTCCAAGTACTGTACGTCATTCAAAATTTCGTTTTTAAGGGTTTCGTTTCTAACACAACTGTATGTGTTGTATCAGAAGCAACAATACTATTCCCAGCTCACAGGATGACCAGTTCGAGGGGGTGACATTACCTAATTTTCTCTTTTAAGGAATAAAACATGTTTCACCCCACAGTTAAGCTGCAACTTTTGATTTGCGAAGATAACAGTGTTGACATGAAGTGATGGCTGGTGTAAAATGAAAAGACTTGAACAGACAGGCGTTATATGTTTTGCTACGCTGTGTTCACCACAGATCAGTATAGACTTCCAAAAATACTCGTAACTGAGTATGGAGTATTGGTTAATGGACACTATAGGAAAAGTAAAAAAAAATAAAAACTTTGTTACTGGTTGAAAAAATAGTTGTTTGCAGTCTATTGCTATATTAGCCTATGAGTTGTTCAATGATTCACAGTTGCGTATTATTTTTAATTCTTTTTGTAGTGTATTATCTTATATATGAATAAATAACCTTCATTTAGTTACTTCGGCTACTGTTATCAATTCCTTCTGGTGGCATTATGGCCCTGAGGTCGACTCAGCCTTCAACAGAAATGAGTACCAGGAGCAATCCTGGGGGTAAAGCCGGCCGGTGGGTAAGGATAACAACCTTACCACCTTCACGTGCCGAATGTCCAAAATCTAGGAGCCTCAACCTCCTGGGCCTCCATAGACTGTATAGGGATAACTTTACTTTACTGTTATCAATCGGTTAATATTATCAGATTAGCTGCGTCCCGAAGTGATCACAATAAGCGGCGTGCACTGTATTGACACTTCCTGTTTAAAAATAACTTAAATGAAATTCTGCCTTCACTGTTTCAGTTTGTATCGACGATAGTGACGTACCTGATAGTACTTCTCCAGTTTGATAGTACAAGAGAAACTTCTGAGAAAAACCCCTCCAACATGTAGTTAAGGGTTTTCAATTCTGTGAGAAAACCTAAACACTATTATCAGTAATATAAGGTTAGTAGAAAAGAAGAGCATATCAACATCAAATAATTTCTACGTTTACATGCAGGATTCAGACCGAGTCCGTTCCCCGTATTGAGATCGTCATGTAAACGCGGACTCAGTCCGGAATGAATTTTCGGTCCGATCTGCAATTGGAGGAACTGATCGGAATCATTTGTGTTACCGTCGGACCAACGTATGAATACCTGTGTCGTAGAAGTCTGCCGCCTGGGATTTGAACCATTGTGTGGCAACCATCTCCGCCTCTTTGTCATTCTCGGTAATTTTTTGAGGTGTAGGAAAAGATGGAAATCACTGGGAGCGAGATTCGGGCTGTAGAGTGGATTTTTAAACACCTCCCAGCAAGTATCCAGTTCGACTGGGAGGTGTTTAAACATTCACCCTACAGCCCGGATCTCGCACTCAGTGATGTCTGTCTTTTCCTACATCTCAAAAAATGACAGAGAATGACAAAGAGGCGTAGATGGTTGCTACACAATGGTTCAAATCCCAGGCGGCAGACTTCTACGACACAGGTACTCATACGTTGGTCCCACGGTAAGAGAAATGTCTCGATTCCGGTGGCGAATACGTTTAAAAATAGCTGAACACTTGCTTTATCTGTTGGAATAAACATTTCCATGAAAGTGTTTTTTGTTTCTGTAAACGGCCCCAGAGAAACTTACTTTATGGACGGCCCTCGTATATGCATTAATAAGCCACAGATTAATGTCTCTCTTGGACACTTCATGAGAATATTATAAGAGAAAAATTCCTCCGACATTGGGATTCGAACTCGGGAAGGTCTGTTCCTAGAACTAAGTCAGCTGTCATGTAGCGTGGCGCGTGTGATTACGCTGAAAAATGACATTGTGCGCACGTACTGACTTTGGGAAATTTCGTTTGGTCTTAAGGCTTAAAGCCTTGCTAATTTTAATTAATGACTTTAATTATGTACCTATCAATATCATAAACACGGCCCACTTTATATTCCACTAAGCCGTGCTTGAAGTCATGATCATCGATCATGTTTAAGGTTGGCACCACTGACTGGTCGGTTCATTGTTGCGGCATAGAATGCGATTTATACAAATTAAAACTGCCAGGAACAAGGAAGGATTCACACGCGAAAATGGACTCTGCTTACAGACAAACGCTGAAAGTGTCAATAGCAGCATTGCTGCTGGAGTTAGGCTTCGAGTATTGTGATGTAAAGGCTTATGAAACACTGACGGAAATAATTCAAGGTTTAATTCGTCAAATAGGACAGAGTGGTCGTGCATATTGCGAGTTAGCCGGCAGAACAGAATCTGTAACAAGAGATGTGATAATGGCGTTATCGAGCATAGGCATCAGCGTAGATCAAATTGGATTGTATGCCAGAAGACGTGGGAGAACGATTTTACCACCTCTTTCCAGAGAACCTCAAGCAAGGCAGCTGAGCAATTTGCACATCGGCATGGAACAACCACGACCAGCTCATATTCCACCACATATGCCACCGTTTCCAGATTCACACTACTACGTACGTACACCCACATGTAGAAAACTTGCAATAGAATATTATGAACTCAGGGAAAAATCATCCATTCATCAAATATGTGTCGAGAGAGCATTAAGCAGATTTGTAGCAAGAACAAGTGACACACAATCTTATTTTTTACCTCCTGAGAAAAAATTATTTCCTCTTATACCATGTCAAACTCACTATCCACCCTATCTGAACGCACTGCTTACATATGATCAGATGTTCCACTTCCAGGATGAGTTTACTGTGCCTCGCCCAAACCGTCGAGGACGGAGCCCCAACAGCAAGCCCATGAAATATATGGTTGTGCAGGATGATGGCACGGACAACTTACATGGACTGGATGGGGAACCTATCGACAATCCATATCTCCGCCCAGTGAAGATCAAGCTCGTAAGGAAAAAGAAAGGAAATAAATTTTTATGTACAGAGCCCTCCTAATATTGTCATATCAAATTGCAGTTTATATTTTATTGTAAGAATAAAAAAGTTCAGAATAAATAAGTTAGCAATACGCTAACATTCATCCTAAATCTGACTGGATACTTTTTTTGTATGAGAATATGTTAGGAAAAAAATTCCTTTGATATCAGGATTCGAATCACAAAATCACTAAGTTAGCATGCCTCAAATACTGTATAGTAAAAGTCTTTAAATGATTTCACTGTTATTGCTTCATGACCAACCCACCCTAAGCTGACAAAGGATCCGTAAGAGTTGTCGTGTCGAAACCTACCCTCAAATTTTGCATATTGATAGGTCTTCATTACAGATACACACATACAAAAAATTAACTGCTCATATAAACTTTAAGCGGGTGAAAATTAATTGTGAATCTTGTAAATTCAAAATATTGTGTAGTCTCATAAAGCTGTCGGTGGGAGGGGATAGTGGTCTTCCCTACCTAGCGTGCGCTGGGCATCGGCTGTTGCAGTATTACTGTTCCTGCTTCCCACGTAATCATAGGAGAGAGATTCCATTTGGTATCTTGAATCAATCTGGCTAGCTCAGTTGGTAGAGCATTGGCACGGAAAGGCGATGGTTCGGATCTTGGTGTCAGAGTGAATTTCTATCCTAAAATATGTAATTTTCAACAGAAACAATATTCTGTGGTTCCACGAATAGGCCTACACTAAATTAGGTATTTTATCTACACCCATACTTTTGTAGTCACATGATTGTCAAATAAGGGTAACAAGCAACATGAGATTTTTTCGACATTGATAATAAATTACAGGGGATTCAAAGGGGTGTAACAATGATAATAAATTTAATAATAATAATAGATTTTAGAAACATATATTATGCTTAACATCAACAAATAAAGGCTAAGTTAGAAGTTGCACTAATTCAGGTCAGGTTTTGCCCCCAATAGTCTGAAATAGTAATGTTTTCAGTTGTGTTATGAAAAAATACTGATTTACTATAATACTCAGAGAATAAAACAGCTGTGTATTTCTAATTGTTTTATGTATGCTAAAATAAATTACGAATTACAATGGTATAGGCCTATATACGCATATAAGTTATTCTCAAATTAGGAAAATCACAAAAATATCCAGAATTCATTATTGGCATCAATAGAATAAATAGTTCAAACATGATATTTCAATTATTTCAGCTAAAAAGGAGCTCCACTTGTTAAAACTTACTTCACTCCTTTAGTGTACCATACTGAGAGAGCCAGTATTCAAAGATAGATAGATAGATAGGTCATTTTTGTTGAGGACACTTTGTGGAATGTATAGCATCGTCACATATAAATAAGGTATATAAAATTACCACTTAAAACTAAAAAAATCATCTATAGAATAAATAGGGTCCCCGTCAATGTAGATTTAAGCGACCTCTTAAAAGCAGATAAAGTAAGATCCCTTAGTCTATCTGGCAAACTACTGCAAAGTTTAATGGACACTGTTTCAAAGTGGTTGTAAAATTGTTCTTGTTTGTGTATAAATTACTCCTGTTTCTAGTAAAATGGTTATGTATATTACCACTAACAGTGTAGTTTTTAGTATTTTTGATGAGTAAGTGGCAGCTCAGAACATATATTGACCGTAGAGTCAATATATTAAGTTTAACAAACAGTGGCTTACAATGGGTTCTTGGTGGAGCTCCACAAATTATTCTCACAGCTCTCTTCTGAAGAACAAAAATTGTGTCAGCTGAGATATAGTTTCCCCATAATAGAGTTCCGTAGCTTAGGTGACTGTGTGCAAATGCATAACCGACTGTGAGTAATGTCGATAAGCCTAGGGTCTGTTTGAGTAGGCCTATTATTAGCATGAATAATCCCTTACTTATTTTTGTAGCAATATGACTAGCAAGAGACTGTCAATCCAATCCAGGATCAATATGAATGCCTTGAAATCGAAGTGAGCGGGTATGTAATACCGGTAAATGATTTATATTTATACTAGCTTAAAAGACCCGGTGCCGCCCGGGTTTTTTATTTTGTAATTGGAAATTAACTTAAGGACTTTTGATTTTTAAATTCTAGGTCCTTATATAGGTATTTATAATCTGAAATAGGAAGAATGACTTATTACACTAAAACTATTCCCTCAGAAAACGCTTCATATAGTTTTTTATGGCTCATAGAGGATGTAGAATTCGGCATCGCATCGCTTGTACACAGCAAGCCTGGTAAGGGTTCAAATAAGAAGAAACAGAAATTCCTGTAACATAAAATTGTAATACCGAGGCGGAAAATTTTATTTCTCCCTCTCATGTTACCATAAAACTGTTTTGGGGATGAAATTAAACAGAAAGCAATATCACTTTCATACTTCTCTCTCCAAACACCTGCGATATAATAATATACCATATTACCATACCTCGTATTGTTTTCTCTATGTCCAGGGTAGAGAAAAGTTATGTGACTGCATTATTTTCGTGGGTTACATTCTTTAATATTTATTTATAACATGAATTATAAATTGATACCTTCTCTTATTTGTCAAACTTGCATTTTTTTTTTTTCCCCAAAGACATCTGTTACATTAGCAACAATATGTTCTGTGATTGGGGTTTTATAATTCTGTGTAAAAAGGGATTAAGTTTTCTCAAAAACATTTAATTTTTGGCATTTAAAATCAACATTTTGTAAATTCCTTTCTTAGTGAGCACCTACATTATGAAACGAAGGTACTGTCAAAATTCCAAGTCTCTACCTGTTATAGTTTAGGCTCTACGTTGATTCCTGTCAGTCAGGACAAAGCCTCTTATATATATAGAGATGTATATATAAATAAAAACCCTTTGTGAAGACAAGAAACATTTTCTATGCAGAATAAGGCAACAGGTGCACGAAATTCGATATTAATTGTGGGAAATCCAAAATCTCGCACCAAGTTATATCTGCATTACACTGACGAAGGGTTAAAAAAATTGAGGAAAAACCTTGCATGGATAGTCCTCAAACCAGATAATCCACCAATGGACAATCAGGAGTTTATATCCTTAGAAAGGATTCATTACTTCACTCGTGAAGAAGTAATGCTTTAATACTGAAATATGTGGATGACAACCGTAATTGTTTCAATCACAGCATATTAAACAGAAAACAAAAAAGTTTATTGTATCTGTTAAGTATTACAAAAAGGTACTAAAATTATTTACAAGTTTTCATTCATGTTACATTATTAATATGAATTCACAACACATCACATTCATGGCTGTCAACTCTGGATACTAAATAAGCAATCGATTCTATGCACAATTACAAAATTACAACATCTCTTACTTTAATTATTTGTTTACATTTCCAGATCTTTAATTATCCTATAAAATGAGTATTATTTTGTCGGCTAAATATACAAATGTCAATTAAACATAACTTATAACAAAATCAGGTAAACTGATATAACAAAGTGCCAGAATGCTTTTGTTTAATCAGTCAAAATTGCAATTATGATATGCAGAAAATAAGTTTTTTTTAAATTGATTTCTGAGTTAAGCTCCAGAATCGTTCATTAAGCAGGGCTTGCAGAAGAACAAAGGTCTAGTTTGATAAGTGTATTTAAAGGAATACTGTTATTTGTCATAGCTAACTGTATTGAACTTCCAAAGCCATATATGAACACTGTAAAACAATATGGTATCATGAGAACTGATTTGCGTTTGATAAATTCTTTCTAATATAATACCATAGAACAGGCACTAAATTGGACTTGACTCCGGTACTGGTCAACCGATTTAGTCCAAAATCAATAGAATTCGTCACATGGATGTTATAAATGCATATACTAAGTTTCATGAAAATCCGATAAAGTGTATTTGAGTTATTGCGATTATACACAGACAGACGGACTATTTTCCCGTTCCCCACACAATTTCATAAAGTACCATTCTGGCACTTAATAATTATGCTTATAGAATAATAGAACGAAATAAATAAATAAAAATGTCAACGAAACTTTTCAATTTATTGATTTATTCCTCACTCAACTTGATTCAACGCCTCACCATTATGCTAAATTAATGTTAATATCACTTGGTTTTGTGGATCACGGAATCTACAGTTCAGCCACTGGTTTTTGGCCCATAGCCTTGGTTCACTGCTAGAACGGAAATGAATGCAGCACACGTCATATTACAAAGCAATTTAATCCCATACTAGGTTTGATATACAGAGTGTTAATGAATAACACCAAAATATTTGACCTGTATATAGAGGGGACATAGACAAGCAACTTTTATTAGAAGATTTTTGCTCTAGGGGTTCAATTTATCCTGTCACAGCATAAACTCTCCCAGGGCATGGCCACCACTGACTTCTAACATTTGGAAAAAATGCAAAACAAAGGAACTTCGTTTGTTAACACTGGAGTAATAAATTAAACACTTATGTAGGCCTAGTGGCGGCCAGTCATGTGATCAGTCTGTAAATTTTGCAGAGTATGGAACCACTAAATTATGATATAGTTATTGATGAATGATTAAGAATCAAGGTTTTTGTCGATCACTAGGAAGGCATGAAGTCAATTTAATGAAAAATTTAACCTCGTTTCGCTTACTTACCGACCAAATTGTAATGACTTTAATGCCCTGTAGCATACACATTTTACGTCATAGAGCAAAATCTATTAATAAAAGTTGCTTGTCTATGTCCCCTCTATACACAGATAAAATATTTCGGTGTTATTCATTAACTCCCTGTATATACCGTAACAGTTAAAGCTCATAATATGCGACAAAAATTATTAAGATAACAATATCAACTTATTACAAATGTTTCAGTGTACGGCACTGGCATTTATAACCCAGTCTGTAGAAAGCATTATTGTGTATCGTTACAGACAATAATTCAACCCAATTTGAGTGGCATATTTAAAAATACAAGAGGTAAATCTTTTTGAGGTGGATAAAAGGAAATGTTTTTAATGGATTGCACTTTCAATTCAGAAATCTGACATTGGAATTCACAAGTATATCTACCAGAAGTAGGCCTATCTGGAAAGCGTGTAGTGAGCACAGAGAGTCTAGTGCAGTGACAACTCCTTCAAGAAATGTTCAAAGCCATGCAGTGTTTTAGAAAACGTTGATGACTTCATGAAAAGTGCTATTTGAGCTAAATAAATATGGCAAAAGGAAATTAAGCTTAAAGTGATGGAGGAAATTAACACCTGGTATGTAAAATTCATAATCCTATATTTAATAGTTACAGAGAAAATGAAATGTAACCATAATGATATGAAACTTCCCTAACTCCGTAAAAAAGGTTGGGCTGAGCCAACTGATAGCCCACTAAGCTAGTGAAAGTGTTGAAGATGTGGGATTTTGACTGCATGTTTAGAGCCGGTGTCAAACAATTCGGATTTGGGAGTTTCGCCACTGCAGGAGAACTCCGATTAATATAAGTAGGCCGGTTGTACTATATGGATGTGAGACATGGTCACTTTCTCTTCGGGAATAACATAATCTAGGGGTGTTCGAAAACAGGGGGCTTAGGAAAATATTTGGGCCCAAGAGAGATGAAAATGGGGACTGGAGAAATCTGCATAACGACGAGCCTCATAACCTGCACTCTTCACCGGATATAGTAAGGGTAATTAAATCACGGAGGATGAAATGGGCTGGACATGGGGCAGGAAAGACATATCTCAAAAGTATTGATTGGGAGACCCGAAAGGAAAAGACCACTTAGAAGACCTAGACAAAGGGGAGAGGACAATATTAGGATAGTTTAAGGGAAGTAGGATTTGCGAGAGATGGTTGGAGATAAAACTAAAAGGAGATACTGAGTGGTATAAAATTATAACACTTTAGGGCAGACATGGGCAAACCCCTATCCATTGACACGCAACCCGCAAACTTTTGTCAACTTACACATAGTTCGAAAAAAACGGATAGATGGAGACACAAGCAGACAATAAGTGCAGTGGCGGTTGCTCATTCTTAGGGAAACACTAATTTCACTTTATAATATTCACTTCAAGAAACAAATAATACAAACAATTTTGCATGTTTAATTATTCTTTTACATGTGCAATTATTTCATTATACAAAGCTTAGAATGTGCCATAACGCCTTTCCAATCTGAACTGTGTCGCGACCCGTCACTGCTTGCAAAGAGAGTATGACTCATGCATGGGAATAATCCACCATGTACACCGATTGTCCGCAATGCCATCTTGTGTGTTATGCGGGAAGGTCAAGAACCACAAGTGGTTCGCGAGCCAGTAAATGCCCATGTATGCTTTAGGGTTACCAACTTTGGTATCTGTTACATGGAAAATACGCTTTTAGTTAAAAATATTTGCGTATGAATATTGTTAAAATTTATTACGTCTTCTTAAATGATAAATTTGTCAAAATAGTTGCAAAAATAGTTATACTTGGAAGTTCAACTAAATCTCATATGTTTGGCAGTGGCGTCCTAGAAATTCAATAATCTCTGTTTATGAACCTGGATACTTGATAGAAGCACTGCAAGCACAGTTAAGAGGCTATTATATGATATATATTAAAATAAATGTAATATGTATACAAGAATCATTTCAGAAGTCATGGCAACTATTTTATACATTCCGAATAACCGCATATGCAGTTACTGCACTATATACATTTGAAAACATGGTGTACACAGTACAGGATGCGACCACCAGATGACGTCTGAGTGCATTGGTGTCCAGTAGATAACATATCCAAACGTTAGTATCCTAGAGATTGTGTTCCGAAATGGATGTCACTAAAACTGAACAGCGAGCATATGTAAAAATTGCAAACTGTTGCATGACAAGAGGTGGCGCGCATAGACGCATCACACACAGCTGATGGTATTCAGCGCCTTCCTCATCGTTGGCAAAGATGTGTGGACACCTTGGGAGATTATTTTGAAGGTTGTTAGCTTGTAATAGTACGAGTATTAGGCGTACTGTTTTGTGGATATGTAATACAAATAAAATAATGATCTCTATTTATGAATATTTCAATGTCCCTTACCCATAGCGCCTTGTATCCTGATCCCAACTTAGTACCATCATTGCGAAGAACATTCCAACGACTTTCAATCATATATCCTGATTTCTGTTTCCTGCAGCTTTATTGGCTGATAAATAATAGTTGCCATGACTACTGAGATGACCCTCGTATATTAATAGCTGTCTAAAAGTAGTGTACGATCCACATGGTAAAATGCTTTTATTTTGTTTGCGGGATTCCTACTCATGGGCTTGTTTCGCAAACATAACCTACTCACAAAATAAAATCTTGTTTTCATCTATTACGTTTGTCGCTTTAAGTACCTGTACAAACTATAATCAAAGTTGTAATATCAATTCTATATACAAGTGTACAATCACCTGAGTATATCTTCAATCCTGCTATGATAAAATGTTCAAATAATAGTAACAATAACGATAATAATGATAAAAAACAATAATAATGCTTTGCCATGTAAGTTGCAATATTACCTTCATATTATTGCAAATTAACATTCATTAAAAATATTTTATGAAATTGGATCAATAAAAAAATACACAAATTAATACCTTGAAATAAATTCATTTACCGGTAGTTATTGTTTGAGAATTATTGAGCACTTACTACACATTTTAATAAGTAAGTTTAAGATATAAATTAAATTCACATAAAAGAACTACAGTGCGTTTCATGTAAGAGTTGGCCAATCGTGCAGGTTTCTGCATTGCGGTGGCCACAACTCTAACTAACGAGCCATCAGGAGAAATATCCATGCACATAAAGCCTCTAACAGTGTAATGATGTTCTCACAACTACAGTTCTCACAACTACAGTTAAAATTACATTGAAAATAACCATGTACCTCATCAGAAGAGATGTTGGAAATATCCTCCTCTTGCATCCACACAACACTGGCACCTTTTTAGGGAATTTGGAATTTTCTTTCACGCACATAAGTTCAGCTTCCGGGATAGAGTTATTTTCTCTTGTGTTATTGTCTTTCAGTTCATCCAACAGTATATGACTATTATTTATCGGGGAGAATGTAAAATAAAGTATCAAGTTCAAACCCCCATATATTAAAAGAACTTAACGATAATATCAGACAAGAAAATAATTCTATCTCGGAAACTGAACTTATGCAAGTAAACAAAATTTCCTAAAAAGGTGTAAGTGTTGTGTGGATGCAAGAGGAGGACATTTCCAAAATCTCTTGTGATGAGGTACGTGGTTATTAAGTGCCAGTATGGTACTTTATGAGATTGTGTGGTGGACGAAAAAATGTCTGTCCGTCTGTCTGTCCATGTGTCTGTACGCACCATAACTCAAATACGCTTTTTCGGATTTTCATGAAACTTGGAAAACACATTTATAATGTCCATGGGAAGAACCCTATTGATATTGAACCAAATCGGTTCACCGGTACCGGAGTAATGCCCAATTTAGTGCCTATTTTAATAGATTATGGCACCTTTCTAATAGAAAGGCGCCATCACTCAAATACGCTGTATCGGATTTCCATGAAACTTGGTATACCCATTTATGACGTCCATGAGAAGTGCCCTATTGAATTTGAACCTAATCTGTTGACCGGTACCGGAGTAAAACCCAATTTAGTGTCTACTTTAAAGGCGCAATAACTTAAATACGCTTTATCGGATATTTATGAAACTTCGTATACTCATTTATAATGTCCATGGGAAGACGTTTATTGATATTGGACGAAATCGGTTGGCCAGTACCGGAATAATGCCCAATTTAGTGTTTTTATGTTAATATATAAGAAGTCGCGATAACTCAAATATGCTTTATTGGATTTTCCTGAAATTTTGTATACCCATTTATAATGTACGTGGAAAGACGTCTACTGATATTGGACCAAATCGGTAGACCGGTACCGGAGTAAAACCCAATTTAGTGAATATTTTAAAGACGCGGTAACTCAAATACGCTTAACCGGATTTTTATGAAACTTGGTATACACATTTATAATGTCCATGGGAAGACGTCTATTCATAATGGATAAAATCGATTGACCTATTTCGGAGTAATGCTCAATTTAGTGCCTATTTTATGGTAATATACGTATTCGAAAGAATTTATAAAAAAAAATGAAAATCAGTTATCTTGACAACATAGCCTATTGTTTTACTGTGATGTTATAAGGCCTTGGAAATTAAAATACAGGTAGCTATGACAAAAAACATATTAATTGACATGCGCTTATCCAACTAGACCGTTAAAATTACCCAGGTGGCCGAGATGGTAGACCTTTCTTCTTCCGTAAGCCCTGCTTAATGAATAAATCTGGAGCTTAACTTGGAAATCAATTTAAAAAAAAAAAAAACATATTCTGCATATCATAATTGCAGTCATAACTGATTAAACAAAAACACACTGGCACTTTGTTACATCAGTTTACCTGATTTTATTTTCATTGTAATTTTAACATTAATTGTGAGAACTAAATCATTACATTGTTTGCTTAGATATTTCACCCAATCGCTCGGGAGTTAGAACTGTGGTCGCCGCCATGCAGAAACCTGCATGATTGGCCAACTCTTAGATGAAATGCACTGTACAATATTTGTATGGCACTTTCATACTAGAAGGAAATATACATAAGTTAAACTAAAATCTATGTCTTTTCAGTAACTTCTAAAAAGTAATAAAATTGAAATATAAATGTCATATCTAAAGACATCATTTTACTATATACTGCTTTACGAGCTATATTTGGCAGACCTTGATAATTTTTATGCATTTTTTTGTCTTTTAGCCAAATATAGCAAGAAATCTTTCTTATAATTACAATTTACTTTATACTTCGTTCTATTTTAATTATGAGGTCTATTTTTTTTTAATCTCCGATGGGTCATAAAAAGAAAACCGCAGTGAAAATCAAAACTGTTTTATTTGGAACATCTTCTAGCTACTTCTTTACATAGTCGCACTCCGATTGAGACAATTGTCATAGCGTGGTACCAACTCTCCAACACCCTCTTCATAGAAGTTTGCCACCAGCGTATTGAAAAGGGTCTTCATGGCATTCAGAAGTGTTCTGAAATTCTTCGTTGGGGTGCAAGATAGATCTTGGTTTGTTCGGGAAATTTGTGTGCATCCATTGTTTGGATTGTTCTTTTGATTCTGGATTGTTGTAATGAATCCACGATGGATTTCAAAAACTCGTTTATGTGCAGAGTGAATTTTATCTTTTTCAGCAGCTGATGAAAGATCTGGGAAGGCAGCACTTCCACACCAACGAAGAACTTCAAAACACTTCAAAATGCCATGAAGACCCTTTTCAATACACTTGCAGCAAGCTTCTTTGTAGAGGGTATTGGAAAGTTGGTACCACGCTACGACAAATGTCTCAATCAGAGTGCGACTATGTAGAGAAGTAGCTAGAAGGAGTATCTAAATGTTCCAAATAAAAGTTTTGATTTTCACTGTGGTTTTCATTTTATGCCCCATCGGAGGTTGAAAAAAAATAGCCCTCGTAGTTTACATTTTATGCAACACTTAACACTGGAAAAGTTAACTCTCTCCTACTAAACAAAGAGAATATAATGTTTACTTAAGGTAACAATCATACTAGAGCTGCTTGACTATTCATACATACAGGCACCATTCCTGAAGTGGTCTCAAACTACAAGACACAAGGGAAAATCTGAAGAAGGAAAAATTAAGAGAACATCCCACATTAACCTAAACTGAAGGCGTTGCTGATAGCAAATTTCTAACATTGCGAAACATCAGTCTGCCCAACTTCTTTTCAACGAGAGAAAGATAAGAAATTATAGAGCTGACTTCTGTTGAAATCTTCAAAACCACTTTTATGAAAACATCTTTTGACAGACTATCAGCTTCAGAGACTGAGTGAAAAAGTATTAGTCGAAGAAATAAGAACACCGAAACTTATATGTGATCTTAAATTCACCACGTTAATCAACCTGCATTGCAGGAAAACACAATATCTTGTACCACACTCTGATACATCTTTCCAAAACTACAAAACAGTGAATGCTACTTAATGTAATCACAGATAAGTTAATATTACTTTTATGAAGTATGGATTAATACTGATACATTAAATAAATGCTGTTTATTCTGATCAAAGATTCAGTTATGTTAGCACTTTTCCTTTTTGCATTTTTATTTCCAAGTTATTCAAAATTTTGATTTTTTCCACAGATCAATAGACTTCCAAAAATGCACATAACTCGTAACTAAGTATGGAGTATTGGTTAATGGACTTCAAAATGAAAATATACAAAATTTAGAATGAAGTTTTTTACAGTGAAGCTTTACTAATTATTCAAAAGTAGTCACACGTTTAAAACACTTTTAGCTCACTTTACGTACCATTACTAGGACATGTTTCAAGAGGTTACTGGTTGAAAAAATAGTTGCTTGCAGTCCAATACTGTATGAGTGTTCAATGATTCATAGTTACATATTATCTTATGAATAAATAGCTTTTAATTGTTCGGCTACCGTTATCAATTGGTTAATATTATGAGTTAATGTTATCAGAATAGTTGCATCCCGAAGTGATTACAATAAGCGGCTTGCACTGCATATAGCAAACTCCCAATTATCTGAGTTAACTGGAACCGTGACATGGATGAATAATTTAAAAACACGAATAATCCAAATATTAGAATTATTTCTATTCTAGCTTCAGGCAACATTGTTACAGGCTACATATAAAGGGTGGTTCAAAAAGAGCGCCGGTTTTGAAACGGCTGGTAAATTTCTGTTTGTCGGTTGGTGACATTGTTTTGTTTCGTTTCTATTTCCAGCAACATTCCGATTGTTGATGCAGTTGGAATTTCTCGCATTCTGTGTCTAACCATGGAGCAGTTCACTTGTGAGCAACGTATGCTAATCGTAAAAACATTTTATCAAAATGGAGAAAGTTATGCAGGAACTGTCAGGTGACTTCGTGCGATTCTAGGGCGTAATGAAGCACCGAATGAATTTAAAGTTCGCAGACTTATGAAAAAGTTCTTTGAGACAGGTTCAACAGTAAACCTCAGAAGTTCTGGTCGTTCTAGTTGAAGTCAGCAGAACATTGCGGTGGTTCGTGACAGTGTGCCTGTTAGCCCAATAAAATCAATTTGTCGCCATTCCCAACAATTGGGATTAAGATGTTCTTCAGTACGGAGAATTCTCCGGTATGATCTCCATTACCACCCCTATAAATTCAGTTGATCCATGAGAAGTTCCCAGATCGCCTCATTTCGCGCAATGCTGAACATCACTGGCCACCAAGGTCATGTGACTCAACTCCATGTGATTTTTTTCTTTGGGGTCATCTTAAGTCATTGGCGTATGCCAATAAACCACGGAACATCCATGACTTGAAGGAGGAAATTGGACGAGTTGTCGGCAAAATGGAAGTGGAAACTTGTCGTGCAGTCTTAGTGAATTTCATGGACAGAGTTCTCGCATGCCAGCACGGTAAAGGAGGTCATATGCCCGACATAATTTTTCATACATGAAATGGGAAGGTTAGATGAACATGTTCATGTATTTTGTTTATGTTCTTTGTTAAAATAAATTTCTTAATTTCATGTATCAAAACCGGCGCTCATTTTGAACCACCCTTTATAAACTAATGTGATTTTAATAGGCTGTAAATGCTACTCAATTTCTCAAAATGATCGCTGTACTAAGAGTTTACATTAACAATTTAAACCCTTTGCACGAGTGGAATATATGAGGGTCAGTCAAATGAAAACGAGACAGATGGAAAAAGAAAAGTAAGCAAACTGTTTATTATTTCAAAAGTAATTGCCATAACTGTTAATACATTTATCCCACTGTGAGACAAGACGGTCAATGGCTTCATGGAAAAAAGTTTGCGGTTGCCTATGGAACCATGATTCTACCCATGAGTGCACCTCTTCGTCCAAAGCAAATCGACGGCCACAAATGTCTTTCTTCATTTCTCCAAAAATATGGAGCGAGATCTGGACTGTACGGAGGATGAGAAACTTCTGCAGCATAGTCGAAACAACCTTGGAAACATGTGGGTGAGTGTAATCTTGCAACAGAATGATGCCGTCCGTCAACATTCCTGGGTGTTTGGACTTGATGGCACGCTTCAATTTTTGCAAAGTTTCCTCCATACGGTCCAGATCTCGCTCCATATTTTTGGAGAAATGAAGAAAGACATTCATGGCTGTCAATATGCTTCGGATGAAGAGGTGAATGCCTGGGTAGAATCATGGTTCTATGGGCAACCGCAAATATTTTTCCATGAAGCCACTGACCGTCTTGTTTCACAGTGGGATAAATGTATTAACAGTTATGGTGATTACTTCTGAAATAATAAACAGTTTACTTACGTTTTTTCCATCTGTCTCGTTTTCATTTGACTGACCCTCATAGATATAACCAAGTGTGACATTTTGAATTTCCCGCACTTTATTTCATGATATTGTGCATCAAGAATGTTATGAGCCTTTTGATTCCGCTTGCAAAGGGTTAAAAAGGAAAGAAGAACCTTATATGGATAATCAGGAGTTTGCTCTATTTCCAGGTCCATTTCAGAATGCAGAGTTATTAAAGTTCAATCGTAGAATATCATCTGATTTGGACAATTTGCAAGATATTGCTTGAATCACGTGTTTATTATAAGGTGCCCAGGCAGCTCTTATAGCTCCATTCGGTTGTACAATGAATATTCTTCACAATATGTTTCAATTTCCATAATTACAATAAGCCCTAGAAGGCATCAACATGGAAGAACTTAATACTGTGGAAAAAAACTGTAAAATTTCACAGGAATATGCAAAAATGAGGCTGGGGCCAATGGTAACTAATCAACAAGTCTATCAAAGACATACATTATTACCCTGTGTGAACCAAAGATAAAGCCACCGGACTTCTACTACGAATAGAGCACTGAAGAAGAGCCAAGACAGTTTTAAGCTCTCTCTACTAATTCCATCTCTTGCTGAAGATTCTAGTAAGGAAATGGTCAATGTAAAAAAGATTTTCAGAATTTAACTAACCTATCTTAATGTAGATGTTAAAAATAGTGTTCCCTTTGATCTACAGGGTTATTCAAAAAGATGGACCCAATTTCATTAATTTGTATTTAATGAAGTATAAATTGGAGGTGAACAATCTACATACTAATATAAAGAGGAAGTTTCAAAGTTTTTTAACGCAGGTTATAAATGTTCAATATGTCCTCCCTCTGCTGCATGGGAAACATCTAAGCGGTAGCCAAACTCGTCCTACACGCGAAGCAGCATGTCTTGTGTTACTGTGTTCACCGCCGCAGTGACACGGATCTGCACATCGGCCAGAGTTGTTGGTAGAGGTGGGACGTAAACAGCCTCCTTAACAAATCCCACAAGAAAAAGTCGCATGGCGTGAGATCAGGAGATCTCGGAGGCCAGAAGTGTAGAGCTAAGTCTTGATTTCTCTTGCGACCTATTCATCACTGAGGAAGGGATTGATTTAAAAATCCTCAGTCAGCCCGGACTTTTTCCTTTGCAGAGACATCCCGTTTGTTTAAATTGCTTAAACCAATGGTTTATGCTTTTCCTAGTTGGTGGTTCAATGCCGAATTGCCGACGAAACGCCCGCTGCACTGTAACTGCCGATTCACTTCTTGCAAACTCAAGAACACAGAAAACCTTATGCTGCATAGTAGCTATCTTACTCACGACTAACAGTGACTAGAAATGCTTGCCTATTGGCACGAGCGCCATTTACGCAACAATCACGCGACAATCACCGTCCAAGCGGTGGAAAACAAAACTTTGGAACTTCCTCTTTCATTCAGTATGTAGAATGTTAATATCCAATTTGTATTTCGTGAAATACAAATTAATTAAATTGGGTCCATCTTTTAGAATAACCGTGTATATCTATCTGAGAATAATATGTAGGTTTATATGAACCAAATTTCAAACTTCTAAGTCCCTCAACATTGATGTTTTAAAAATCCCAACTTCCTACGCTAAACAACATACTTTTATGGCTCAAATTTTCTCACGAACATGATTATGAAATTTTTAGAGACAGTCCTCTCTTAGTCACAATTTAATCTAACTATTCCATAGTTGAAACTTATCTCCTGAAAAAATTATACGAAAAATGCATTAATGGCAAATTTTGAACACAAGTGTCGCTGCAGTGCTGACTCCAAACATGTGTGACGGTCATTGGCAAAGAAGCATTGGTTTAAATGGGAGCTTTCATACTGAGACACTTGTGACGGTCACCGGATTTTATGATTGCCAACAATGCAAGTTGTGTAAACATAATTCAGCTGTATAATCAAGCTCGGCGAAACTAGTTATCCAGCCATCAGTTTAGATTTGATTAATACTGAAGATTTTATAAGTGAAGTGGAATGTCGACCTGCCATTTGGGATCTCAAAAGCAATTACAAACTGTTTTATCATATAGCTACTATTGGCAATACTAGCGGAGCGGAGACAGTGTTCACTGCAAAAACCAGTCACCGTCACAAGTGACCCAGTGTGAAAAGGCCCTAATGCTGTATGAAGAAATTGGTGATGTTTTCAACACCAACTTTAAGAAAGGTGGGTGAAATTATTTTTTTTTTTCATTTGGATAATTTATTTGAATCTTCAGTGAGAGACGAATGTACTGGCGAGAGCTAAAAGTTATCATGGTGATTGGTCGTCCAGTGATGGCTGCACACTATGCACAACAGAAGTCTGGTGGCTTCATCTTTGGTTCACACTGTGTTTACTATGAATCAGCTGCCAGCTGTCAACTTTTACAAAAACCTTCTAATATATTTTGGGGCAAACAAATCAACCAAAGAAAAGTGTTGAACATACCTAAGTATAAAACACACTTCATACAAGCTACCTGTTCTAGTTTTCATCTACAAGGAAGTTATATTACATATTTGAAGCTCCTAAAACTTATATTCCACTTCATAAAAACTAAAACGGTTTAATAACCATGTGAGTTTTCCTGTGCCTCTTCAATTGGTTGCTTCTTATGAACCGCTTACCACAATCCGTGCATGAATATGGTTTCTCCCCAGTGTGGAGGCGCATATGAATTTTCAGTTCTGTACTTCGTAGAAAACATTTCCCGCATTCAGTGCAAGCAAACTGTTTTTCACCAGAGTGCATTCGCATGTGAATCTTATGATCACATCTTCGAACAAAGCTTTTACCACATTCTGTACACTGGAAGGGTTTTTCACCTGTATGAGTGCGCATATGTTCATTAAGATTGCTGCTGCGAAGAAAACGCTTCCCACAAACTGTACAATGGAAAGGCTTATCGTCCATATGTGAGCGTTCGTGCAGTGTCAGTGTGTTTCGTAGACCAAAGCTTTTTCCACAAACCTGACAACAGAAGGGTTTTTCTCCTGTATGTGTGCGCATATGACGAGTCAAAGTACTGCTCTGACCAAAGCTCTCGCCACATTCCGTACAAGAGAAAGGTTTCTCCCCTGTGTGTGTCCGAATGTGCAATGTGAGATTACCGCTCTGACGGAATGTTTTCCCACACATTGAACAGCAGAACGGTTTCTCTCCTGTATGAGTCCTCAAATGTTTTAGTAGACCACTTTTCTGAGCGAATACATTACCACACTCATTACATACAAAACGTTCTTTTTCCATAATTATTGGCAGTGCTTCAACTGACTCATCGTCGTCATCGTCGTAGTTAGAGAATCTATCGAATGGATCACTGAATTTACTTTCATCCTCTTCTATCTTCACTACAGGTTCTTCCACTACTCTCTTTCTAGGATTCCTTCGCTTTTTCTTTTCAGAGGTACCATTCACTAGGGATGAATTTCTTTTGCTTCCTTTCTTGCTTTCATTATTTTTGCTACAGTCCTTGCCACATACATGTGAGCAGCAAGATTTGTGCACTTTACTGTCGCTATCTGACGATTTACAGGTATAGCTGTTACTGTCATTTAGCAAGGCATTGAACTTATCTTCGCTTCTGCTGCCAGATGATTCGGCTTGCAGTCTCCCTTGACTACCCAAATTCTGCAACCTAACAGTAAGCACAAATGAGTAAATAAGAATCAATAAGATTCCATGGTTGCTTTCACTGGAGCAGAATAAAGACGACCACATGCAGGTTAGGCCTAGGAGAAGAAAAACCATGCAAAGCAAGCTTTCTTACATGCAGATCACACAATGCGGCAATTAAGAACCACTGATATATACAGAAACTCTTGAGAAAGACAAGAGTGCACTCAAGAGTTGAAGCAACCAAAATTTTAGAATTAGAAAAGACAATGGAAAATCTCAATCAAATAGCTAGAAATCAAGCTTCGATGTGCATTTCATGAATAGAGTCTGCCGCCCGGGAAAAGAAAGACCTCAGATTTGAGTTGACTCTATACCCTCATTAACAGCAAACGCGTGATTAAAGTACTATATGAAAGTGCCATAAATACAAAAAAGGCTTATAACTGAAATGTTGACGGAGCGGGTCTGAATCACAATTGTTATGGACATGCCCTGAAATCACACAATGATAATACAAATGCAGGCTGCAGTCATGTACACTTCGCTTGCATTGCAGCATTGCCAGATAACTAACTGGAGGAACAAAATGCTTGCACTAATTCAAATTACAGTAAAATACCAGTATAACAAACACCAGTATAACAAAATTTCCAGTATTACAAAATTATGTACTGGCCCCTTCCCTTTTCCCTATTTAATATGTGTTAAAGCATTTCATTATAACAAATTTAGGACTTTCAGTAAAAAAAAATTAAAATTTTGCCTGTTTGCCTACATATAATTTTAATTTCTGCACTGTACACTGTGTAACATTGCCTCTGAAAGAGTCAACTTTTTATAATCAGTGCATATTGTGTTGAGTGCTGAATGAAAATAGCTTAAAGAAGAAATATGTAATCGCTAACTGCTTTAGAAAAGCTGGAGTGGTTTATGAAGACATCATAAAAAGTGAAGTGCTAGATGACACAGAAACAGAAGAAAACTGGAAGATGGGCCAGCAAGTGTCAATCTTACTGACTACATCAATGTGGAATGTGATGTGATACCGTAACAAGAAATCACAGATGATGGAATTGTGGTAGACATTTTGAGTGAAAGAAATCCATGTGAAGAAGAAATGGAAGATCAGCAGAGTTTAACTCTTGTGCAGGCAACACATGGCACATAGTCTGCTATCACAAAGCAATATGCCAGATTCTGTTTTAAATTTATATATGGTGGTTGGTGACTATTTTCAATAGTCTTCTGTCTGGGAATGTTCCAAAGAAAATCACAACCTTTTTTAAAAAATAAAGTTCAGAACATTGTGTACTGGTAAAGTTTCAGTAAAACAAAATTTCACTATAACAAATTAATTTCTGAGGTCCCCTAAATTTTTTTATACTGGTATTCTACTCTAATATGAAAGAAAATATTTTGTGATGGCATAACACATACTATTTAGTAAGTAGGCCCAATATCATCTATTATTTCTGCTGACAAAAGGTGATACATCTGAACAAGTCTCGTTTACCTTAGTTAAAGATACAAATATTTGTGGTAGATTGACCACTTACTGACTGTCCTCGAGGGCCAATCAAAATGCCTGGGGTCTTTGGACATAAGAAAATATAATATAAATGTATGTATATCTCTATATATATAAGAGGCTTTGTCCTGACTGACTGACTTAATGACTGACTGACAGAGAATCAACGTAGACCTTAAACTATAATAAGTGAAGACTTGGAATTTTGAAAGTCCCCTCGTTTTGTAATGTAAATGCACACTAAAAAAGGATTTCACAAAATTTTGATTTTAACTGCCAAAAATCGAATGTTTTTGAGGAGACAAAATAACTTTTTACAAAGAATTAATCAAATACAAATCACATTCCATGTAGGCTACAGTTCTCATGACAACAGTGTACTGTCGGCAGTGTTCACAGGTAGCTTTGGAAGTAAATGATATGGCACTTTGATAAATTAGAGAAGCTATCGATGGAATTCATTGGTGTAAATAAATATTGAAGAACGAAATCCACGAAAATAATGCACAATGTGATGCAATCACATAACTTTTTCTGTCCTGGACATAGAGAATACCATTTTCTCACTTCACATTTTGATGTAAAATAAGAGCGGGACAGCTTAATCCAGCTGTCTCAGTCTGAGTGTGTGTCAACGAGTAAGTTATGCCACATCAGAAGTAGGTAAAAATGTCTATCCACTGATACATTGTTCCTAGCTGAAGGCTTTGTATTTTTAGTTGAGAAATATGTATATTTATCATAGGCCCTAAGAATGTAAAAGGAGACAAAATAGAATGGAACATTTTTGGTCCTAAGAGTAGGGTGACCAGATGAAAATTTTCAAAAGCAGGACATTTGAAGGAAAAAAGCAGGACATTTTGAGAAAAAGCCTGACAACACGTTAAATTCCTTTTCAATCAAATTAAAATCCAACAAATACAATAACCAAGTGGATTTAACAATATTTCTGTGAAGAGGAAATGTCTTTCAGCAGTTCTGGGGATTTCAACAAATAGGCATGAAATTCCTTGCACGTAAAATGTTTCAAATTATACTGTACTGTTACAATCCCCTTTACTGATTCTACTGATAGTCTGTTTCTTTCTTCTGACCATTGGGCATTTATTAATGAAAATACCCTTTCAACATTGGCATTATGGGCAATTATTGAAAAAAAGAATTGACATATATGCAGCAATGATTGAAAACACTTAACATTCACAGCCTGCTCAAAAAACTTACTCCATTGAAAATCTATTGATTCCAGGAAAAATGCTTCATCTTGCTTCAAAACAAATTCTTTTAGAGCACAAAATTCGTCAAACAATATCACATCATCCAAAACAATACATTTCTGTTTTTCATTAATGTACTTTACAGAAGGAATAATATCACTGAAAGTACAGTCTTTCTCTTTCAAATATTTCATGTTCAACCAATAAAAGCACTCAAATTCATCACACTGAACAGTCCATTTATCTAAATAGTCCTTACACGACTGGTACAGACACAGGGCAGAGTTTATGAAATTGTTTACTTCTGTTTCTAATCCATCTTCCCTTAGACTGTCAAGCTTTTGGGAAATATTCATTGGCATAAACTTATTTTGCAACCTGTTTTCCAGACACTTTGAAACAGAGTTCTGAATCCGAACTATATCCAATAAACAGTTGTGTTCCTTTTCCAGATCATTAATTGTAGTATGAAATACATTCATGAGTGAATGAACTAGAGAAAGATACAGTTCAGAAAACTCATCTTTGAAGAAATCTTTCAAGATTCTTGGGACACCAGACTCTGATAGAAAATAAGACCTCAAAGCAGGATACAACTTAAGAATTCTCTCAATGGCCGGAAAAAGACTTAGCCAACGTGTCTTACAGTGACGAAGCAACTGTTGATAATTTATGTTGACAAAATCACAGAACTGCTTAAGCTTTTCAGTGCGAACAGTGTATATGGAAAAGAAATTGAAGATCTTCAGAACTATAGACTCTATATCTACAGGCAATAAATCAGTCCCATGCTGCAAAGTATTGTGGAGAATATGGGCAGGGCATCCTATTCCTGCAAGATCATTTGTCAAAACATTATTTAGTAGGGCAAAAACATTGTTTCCTGAAGCAGGTCTGTTGATGCCTCCGAAGTTTACATTTGCATTATCACCACAAAATGAAACACATTTATCACTAAGACCATGTGATTTCAAAACACTAAGCAGAACATCTGCTATTGTTTTGGCAGTTTCATTCTCGCAACTACATAAATCAATAATTTTTGAGACAACACCAATTTTCCAATCAAAGTACTGCATCATGACTGGAAATAATTTCACACTGCCATGATTACTGGCATCAGTTGCTATTCCCAGAAATGGAGAGTTCTCAACAGATTTTAGTACACATTCAAGAGAATGTGGAGCCAGTACTTTGTTAACAATGGCCTCTGTTTTTGTTCGAGCGCATTGTAGCTTCTTAGCAATCTCCGAATCCTCAACCAGTTTAGGAAGTAGTGATGAAGTACAATCCATTGATCTGTAAGTCTGGTGGTGACGTACAGTGTGAAATGATAATGCACCCTCAGCTGCACTAACGCTTTCGTCTATCTTCGAAAATTTTGGTGAGAAGAACGAGGTTACCACACGAGAAGAAGATGCACCTTTAAAGCAAGTAACATGTTTACTTGTAGCTAGGTGACGATCTAAATCCAACGCACCTCTTGAAGCCACAGATACGTAACAGTCACAGATAGTGCATTTCGCTTCGGTTTCCACTCGACCCGCAGTGAAGCATGGGTATTTACTTTTCATGGAATCACCGAATTTGCACTTTCGTTTTTTTAAGTCGGGTTTCCTTTCATCACTGCCTACCTTCGACATATCACTTTGATCGGGAATCAAACAAACTTACGACCAAATACAAGCCGGCAATGATTCTGAACAACAAAAGCAGGAACAGGAAGTGAAAACGGTTGGTTGTAACAAATCGATCTGAACGCGAAATTCGAGTGCGAGTGTTGTGGCAGGTAACCGGAAGCAGGGTCACCACACGTATTTTTACGAACATCAACATTTCCTTCAAATACGCATTTTTCATGTAACGACAAACTTTTGACCTCATGTTTTAAATATTATATATCATATTTCAATATTGTGTACATTATATTGCTGTAAGACAGAAAGCCGGACATTTTGCCTTTCCCATAAAAAGCCGGCCGGATGCTCACAAAATACCAAAAAAGCAGGACATGTCCGGCGAAATCCGGACGTCTGGTCACCCTACCTAAGAGCACAGTATATTATTATGTCCCAGGTTTTGGGGAGGAAAGTTTGAAAGTGGTACTGAATTTCGTTTTGATTTCAGCCCTGAAACGGTTGTATGGTAACATGAGAATGAGAAAGAAAACATTCTGTAAAGACAGTAAAATTATATGTTACCAGAAATTAAATTTCTTCTTACTTGAACCCCTACCAGGCATGGTGTGTAAAAAAAGAAGCCCCCCCCCCCAATTGAGTGCAAACCCATTTAAGGACCTAGAGTTTGAAAATCGAAAGTCCTTCATAAGTTAATTTCGAACATCAAAATACAAAACCCGAGCGATGCCGGACCTTTTAAGCTATTACAATATATTTTTATTTTCTTTAAAGAAATAGGTGACTTTGCAATTCAAACACATAAAGGAAGAACCACCAATGATTTAAAATGATTCAAATAGAAGTTGCTGGCCTCAGTAAGAGCAGTTATTGTACGCCACAACAAATTAGCCAAGGCATCATGAACCTTAACAGAATGGAAAGACACAACCTCAAGGTTTCCTACAGTGCAACAAATACACTTGAAGCAAATTGGTGTGAATTAAAGTCAAATTACAACCTCTTTGGCTGGCAGGCGTAGACGAAGTGCCATGCAGTTGCAGCCGGAATACATAAAGGAGACAGGCTGCATAGTGGCAAAATGCATGTGAGACCAAACATGCCACTACAAATTCAACTTACTTACTTACTCAATGGCAACAGACAATTCCTAAGTAAGCTAAAGGAATATTATCTACTTTATGGAATCCGGAGGTTCATTGTCGCACTTATATGAATCTGCTATTCAACCCTATTCTGTGCTAACTCCATCCAACCATCCCTCGCAAATCCTACTTCCCTTAAATATATCTTAATATTGTCCTCTCACCTGTATCTAGGTCTTCCAAGTGATCTTTTCCCTTCGAGTCTCCCTGTCAATATTTTCTACAAATTCAACAGCACAAGTATATCTGCTACATCTCTCCATACTGCCAGACTTTGAGAATACTCATCTCCTGACAAGAGCAGACCGATAGTAGCCAAAGAAAGTTGAAGAACTTACACAATAGTGAAGCGACCCCACAACATCAATAGACACAAAGGCCTCGACTTGCTGACCACATGGACATCTTACTATGCACCTAAAGAAGTGGATAGAGACACCTGCATATGCCAGCTGACCAATCACGGCTTTGGTTGAACTGACTGCTTTCTACCACTCTGCAAATGACTTATGTTCTCTTAGCACATATGAGCGTGCTGGCCTTTACAGGAAAAGACTGGATAGTGTTCCTACATTATGAAGCTGCAATTTTCCAGAAGCTGGTCATGTTACTTAACTCTTTGCTGTCACTAATGCTCCAGGATGCTCAAGACTTAAATGCACAGTGTCGTGCTAAATGCTCCTTCAACACGCACTCTTTCACGAGGTTGCAGACTGAGTCCTACACAGAATGTGTTTTGTTTATGCAATGAACATTCCAGCAAATTTTCCTTTTTGCATAAATAATAAACTTAGGTAAACTGATATAACAAAGTGTCAGATGGAGTTTATAGGCCATATTTCAGAAACTATTGAATTTTAGACCATGGTTCTTGAGAAAGTTTGATAAGCATATGTGAAGGAATAAGTGGAATAATAACAGAATGAAATTACAACAAATGCCTCACATACAAAGCAAGGCAGCCTGCATTGTAGTCAAGGCCCTCAGTGATTAGCAACACGGTTTTGTAGTATAGTGATGATTTTCCGTTTAAAAAGAATGTGACCTTTAATTAGTCGTTACTGCAGTACCGGTCAACCAATTTGGTCCAAAATCAATAGGCTTCTTCCCATGGACATTATAAATGGGTATACCAAGTTTCATGAAAGTCCATTAAAGCATATTTCAGTTATTGTACTTACAGACACACGGACACACTATCTCAGAAAGTAACATTCTGGCACTTAATAATAAAGACAGTTTTTGTCCATGCAGATGCAAGCACAAAATTCCTTCTCAGTCAGAAGTTACTTTTGTTTGAGTGAATGTGTGTGTTATAAACAGTTTAATTCTCTACAATCTAAATAACCTGCCTGCCGTAAGCACATGGAAACTTGACAGCTGACCTACAGACGTAACTTAGTACAGCTGATCAAGTGTTACATGTATTCTCGCAAACATACAGACAGGAAAAGAAGCTATCCTATTGGTAAGTATTGCATCTTCTAAACTTTTTCACATGCTTGTGAAAATACCAGATCGTGCTAAAGTGTGTGCTTTATGTAAGCAAAATGAAATACAAGCTGCTTCTGGAAGAGGAAAACAAACTACTTTCAAATGTAAGCAATGCAAACTACAACTCTGCAGGACGGGCTGCTTTTTGGAATAACACTAGAAGTGGTATGTGGAACTACAACACTAGGGTGAGTTCAAATAAAAATGTATGGATATGTTAGACTGAAAGCGCAAAATAAATTATATGTTTAGCTTTCTTTGTTTTATTATCTTAGTAGCAGTTCCCCGCAGCTTCGCCCATGATAATTCATTAAAAATTGAAAGCAGAGCAAAATAATTAAAACATTACATTTATTAACATTTGCATGCAAAACATTCAAAGGCCTAAACTAAACAATTACTGAAACAGCAAAAAATCCAGCTTCGAAGTGCATTCCATCATTAGAAAGCGCCGCTTGGGAAAAACAACCCCAGATTCGAGTTCCCTGGCCCAGAAAACCCCTGCAAAGTGAATTCCATTCAAATCTATCAATGTTTGAGAAAAGACAAAGACACCTGCTTTGATAGAGGAAAAAAATCATGTTTCTGCCAGTTTTTCACTTGTAACTCCCTAACAGAAATGAAAATAAATAATCCGGCTTCGAGGTGCAATCGACCACCCTTCAGTTCATTTACGTTTAAAATTTCTGAGCTCTGCGTTCAGTAGATTTTGCTGGGCATCATAGACAGACAGAAAGACAAACATTTTCTCTTGTTAATTAGATTTTTCTTGAAGAGTTGCATTTAGGCAGCTCTATCTCCGAAATTCAAATACCTAGTTTAAACAACATGATTATTAATGGTTGTGCAGGGGAATATAAATTGTGAGTGGCAAAGAGTTAAAGAACTTATAAAAATTTTAACTTCCTGCAAAAATTTCATGTGGGACGTCAAGTGTTATGTGTTTACCTGCATATTTGTACCAAGCCATGAACATGCACCTGGATTGCATAACTTTCATTTACAAATAAAATCAGGTAAACTGATGTAAAAAAGTGCCAGTATGTTTTTGTTTAATCAGTTATGACTGCAATTATGATATGCAGAATATGTTTTTTTTAATTCATTTCCAAGTTAATCTCCAGATTTATTCCTAAAAGCAGTGCTTACGGAAGAACAAAGGTCTAGTTTTTTTTAATCAGATTAAAATCTTCCAGCATCAGCTGAACTGTACAGATTTGTGATATCTTGACAATCGCACACTCACATAAAAATACGAAAAAGAGAGTGAAATTGGCTCGTTTCGGGATTTGAACCATGGAACTCCATAATGTGAGGCCAAAACATTACCATCTCGGTCAACTGGGTCAGTTTAACGGTCTAGTTGAATAAGCGCATGTAAAACATTAGTGCTTTTGGTCATAGCTATCTCTATTTTAATTTCCAAAGCCGTATAATATAACAGTAAAACAATTGACTATGTTATCATGATAACTGATTCTCTTTTTTTTATATAAATTCTTTCGAATACGTATATTATCATAAAATAGGCACCAAATTGAGCATTACTCCGAAACAGGTGAACCGATTTCATCCAATATCAATAGACGTCTTCCCATGAACACTATAAATGTGTATACCAAATTTCATAAAAATCCGGTATAGCGTATTTGAGTTACCGCGTCTTTAAAATAGACACTAAATTGGGTTTTACTCTGGTACCGGTCAACAGATTAGGTTCAAATTTAACAGAGTACTTTTCATGGACGTCATAAATGCGTATACCAAGTTTAATGGAAATCCGATACAGCGTGTTTGATTTATGGCGCCTTTCTCTTAGAAAGGCACCATAATCTATTAAAATAGGCACTAAATTGGGCATTACTCCGGTACCACTGAACCGATTTGGTTCAATATCAATAGGGTTCTTCCCATTGACATTATAAATGTGTTTTCCAAGTTTCATGAAAATCCGAAAAAGCGTATTTGAGTTAGAGCGCGTACAGACACACGGACGGACGGATGGACGGACAGACAGACAGACGGACAGACATTTTTCATCCCCCACACAATCTCATAAAGTACCATACTGGCACTTAATAACTGATACATAAGCAGAAGGATGAATTTGGAAAGTCATGCGTTTAGTAAAAATATATACAAAAAGAAGTAAAATATGAACATAGTGTCGGAAAAACAGGAAAAAATACACCCTCATGCTTATTATACTATTGTATTTAAACCTTTCGGCATGTTATTTTTCTACATATGGTGCACCAATAAATACTAATAAGTAAGGTAACTGGGTATGACTGTGAAACCCACAGTAATCACGAGAATTTCATATTGACTTAAAACTCAACATAGACATATTGTGTTGCATACCATTTGATAGATAATTTCTTAGCTTTTTTTTTTTTCCAAATACATCAATATAAGGAGGTAGTATCAAAACCAGAAGGTGTTCTGACTACGAGCTAAGTGTTTGCTGTCATAGTACAAAAAGAAAACTCAAAAAGATTTAGTCACCGCCATCAAATTAGCAGCAACTAAATAGCTTGTAAGTTACTGTCCCTTTCTGTTCTTCATCTGATTTAAAAGTTCTGTAGAACTGACTTCGGGGTTCTGTACACTGGGTAATTTCTAGGTTCATATTGTCCAATAGCTGATATGAAAGGGTTTTCATGATTTTTGATCTTATCATAAAGTTTTCTAAAGCTTGTAAAAGATGAGGACACAGATATTGAACTTCGAGGTCTTCGTGAATTTGAGAGTTTCTTGTGCTCCAATCACTTGCATGGATTATCCGAAGAGCTTTGTTTTGTACAATTTGTAAAGGTTTAATTGTTGTCTTAGAAGCATAAATCCAGGCAGGATAAGCATAGGTTATAACTGGACGAATTAATAGAATATATAACTTTACCTTCTGTTTTAGACTAAGCACTGGAGATTTCAATAAAGAGTATATATGAACTATTCTAGCTGTAGCCCTGTTGACAACTGATTTAATATGATATGTCCATAACAATCGTCTATCTAGAATAACTCCAAGATAGCGAACTTGATCAACAAAATTAATCTCTTTTCCAAACAGTTTGAGCTTCTTGTCTGGTTGTTTGGAGCACTTGCTGAAAATGACTGCTTGGCTTTTGTCGGCATTTGCTTGTATTCTCCATAGAAGTAACCATCGTTCAATGAAGCCGATATGAGTTTGAATTTCTGCAACTGCTTGGCTTGGATCATATTTGGTACAATATATAACTGTATCGTCAGCGAACTGAGAGACTGTTGTGTCTGATACCAAAGGAAAGTCTGAGGTATATATGCAATAAAGAATTGGACCGAGCACAGATCCTTGAGCTACTCCACCCTTGACAGCACGGACTGAAGAGTATTTTCCATCAATGCGTACTTGAAAAGTTCTTTGTTGTAGATAGTTGGCTATGAGTTTTGTAAGAGCATCTGAAAGATGAGGAATGAGTTTATAAATTAAACCACAGTGGAATACCGAGTCAAAAGCTTTGGCAATATCCAAGAAGAGAGCTCCAGTGTAACATTGTCTATTGAATCCTTTCGTTATTTCTTCAACAAGAGATAAGATGTTATATATTACTGATCTATTTTTCTGAAATCCCATCTGATAATGTGGTATAATATTTGGAGTATATTCTAATAGTCTGATAAGAATGATTCTTTCTAGCACTTTTCCATGGGTATCCAATAAGCTGATGGGTCTGCGATTTTGAGGAAGTTTTGGGTCCTTTTTTCCTTTAGGAATTGTTATAATAACAGCATGCTTCCACGCAGTTGGGAAAATATGAAATCTGAGTGCACAATTATAAATCTTGGTAAGGTAACAAATAGCTTTTCTTGGGAGATTTTTCAAATGTAAGTTGGTAATCCCATCTTTTCCTGGTGATTTTGAAGACTTTAGCTTTTGCATGATTTTTGAGACTTCAGTCGGAGAAGTATGTCTCAGATTTGATGTGGCATTCTGTTGTATAAAGCCTTGAACTTCTGTAATTATTCTGTTAGTCTGATATTGGTAAATAGGATGTACCGGAGCAGGCGAAAACTGTGAGACAAAATGTTCAGCTATTGCTTCAGCTTTATCACTCGGAGTATACACAAGACCAGCCGGGCTTATTATTGGTGTAGACTGTCCTTTGGAAATTGGTTTTGTTAGCCGACGAGTTATGCGCCATATGTTATTTGAGGCTGCCGAGTCTCTGACATCTTGTTCAAATTTATTAATATTATAGCTTGAAACCAATTTATGCACTTTGTTTTTAAGGTTATTGTAAATGTTCTTTGCTGAAACAGTGCGATATTGTTGCCAATTTTTTCTAGCTCTTCTTTTTGCTTTTATGAGATCAGTAATTTCCTGAGGTAAAGTCTCAGTATGAGTTATTATTTCTTCCTTAGAAGCATAGTTGATAGCAGCTCGTATAGTCCTAGTATACATATCAACAGCTAGGTCAAGATCATCTTTATGTTCAATGATTGGATTGCATATAAGTGAACCAGATATATAATCACGATACTCAATTCATGAATGTTTTTCCGTTAGATTGTAGAGGAGAAGATGCTGGTGTATGATCTAGGAGTAGGAGTACTGGATTATGATCAGAAGTCAGCTCAGGTATTGTTTCAATAGATAATATTCTGTAAGTGCATTTCATGACAGCTATGTCAAGTACATCTGGAAGATGTTGATTGTTGTAAGGATAATGAATAGGAGTGAGAGGAGCTTGTATGATATAACCGTTCTTTTTGCATGGGATTCTAATAATTTTCCACGTGTCGTTGTTATATTGGAATTCCAAACAGTATTCTTGTCATTAAAATCTCCAGCATGAATGTAATTTATAGCCGATTGATGCAGGGTGTCAAGATCTGAGTTTAGCAGAGGTTTTGAAGGGGAACAATATATTGCGCCAAGCTGTCAAGTTCTGTTGTTATTTAATGGAAGTGAGATGAATGTTCCTTCCATTTCAGTAAAAGTAGGAGTTGAGACATGGCCATGGTAAATAGACAGTTTTAATAGAATTGCAGTCCCTCCATAAGGTCCTCTAGGTCCATCAGTTCTGTATATGGCATAGTTTCGCATAGTAAATCTTTTGTTTGGAGTTAAATGTGTTTCATTTACCAGTAGAATATCAACATCGTTAGTACACAGAAAAAGTTCGAGAATGTCTTTGTCACGTAAGATGCCGTTGGCATTCCAATAACATATACGAAGAGGTCTTTTAGCAATTGCCATTTTCAATATTTGTGGTGTTAACCAGATTTGAAAATCCTTCAATAAAGGAGCTTATTTTGCTAAATATGTCCCTCTGCTCCCTTACCTTATTAACTATATGACCGATTTTAGTTAGGTATGGTTTTAAATCTTTGATGAAAGCCCAAAGATATTTCAAATCTTCGAGGAAAGAAGTAGATTCTGTGACTTCCTGCTCTCTTTGTGTACTTCTGGCCGAAAATCCAGGAAATATTCTGTTTGTTTTAGGAAGATCTGGAAACTCTGTTCTATCAATCATGTTCCTACTATCAGCAAGTCGTCTGTTCCGTAGATTTCCATTTACATATGCTTGTCGTTTGCCACATTCTCTTGAATTAGAAGTGTGATTGCCTGTACAATTAGCGCACTTTGGTGCTTGGTTTGGTAGAGCATCACATATACTTGAAAGGTGGCCCTGCCCACATTTTACGCATTTAGGAGAAACATAACAAGCAATAGCTTTGTGACCGAATCCCTGACATTTAAAACATTGAATAGGACCAGATACACTTTTGTACTCTTCTATTGTTACTCTAATGTGAAATATTCCAGTAAGTTCTTGAATATTGGGTGCATCTGGGTTTTGATATACTGACACAACCCACAAGGGAATCATTTCTTGACTCCGCTCTTCTGTAACAGGATCAATTCGTGTTCTTTTCATTTGTCGGATAGATTCTACAGGATAATGAAGAGATTTCAATTCGTTTTCTAATTCTGTAGTTCCGAAGTCTATTGGTAGTCCCCTAATTAATACTTTACGGGTTTTTGGAGTACCATATGGGAAGGTGTAATATTCAAATTTATTGTCTTTAAGGTAGGTGCCTAGTATATTGTAATCTTTTTCACAATTTGTCAATATTTTAATTCCGTTCGGACAGTATTGAGCTGTAATCTCTTCTTGCATTTTTGGCATTAATTCCTGTCTTACTTGTAAGTAATTGCATTTAGATACCGCTATTATTGGTGGCGGCTTCTTTTTGGTGATTTTGTTACTACTATCCCTGACTTTTTCGGTCATATTTGATGACTGCGTTGTATTTGTAGTAGTAGTTCGTGAATGACATGACATAGCCTGTGTAATTTCTTAGCTTTAAAACAGTATAAGGCATGTCATGCCATCTATTGGACAGACAGCTAGAACTAAAAGGCAAAAGGAATTGGTAGCTCAACCCATCTGGCAGCCATAGTAGGCTAATGGGTTACAGAATCCATATAACAGTAATAATAAATTAATAACAATAATTAAGTACCTTGGAATTTCATGAATGGGCTTTTGGTCAAATTTTCAATAAAGAAAGAAAAGCAGGGACTGTGTCTCGAAATTATAATAAGATTAGATCTGAGGGCTTTCGAAATTGGCTGAAATTATAAGAATATAATTTTTTCTGAATGATTTTGGAATTTTTCTTTTTGTTTGAAATAACATGTATTTTCAATTACAACCCAACTGTTTTTCTCCTTTCTGATGGTTCTTAAAATGTCAATCTGATTAGAAATAGATTCATTATTGCAGTCACTAAAGTAACTATAGGCTTTTTTTTCTACAGCTTTTCTTTGAATTTAATTAGAATTTATACTTATTCCTGGGTATATTTAGGTCGCTGATGCCAAATGTGCCATTAGTTTTGCCCTATCAGCTTTAGTTTTTGAGATATGGTATTACCATTATGCATATTATCCCATTTTACATTTGATATAAATAAAAAAACAGTGCCTATTTTTAGCTTTTAAATCATGTGAAGAAAAAAGCAACACACTAACATTACAATAACAATATAACATGGGGTCCTTCAAAAAATTGATATTATCACATACTGTACAGTCGTTTATGACTTATGAGCTGTCAATTTGAGGGCCAAAAAATAATCCAGCTTTTAGTTTTTCTGTACTTCGTACAGTTTCTGTCCTACGTATCCAAAGTATGGTCAAGAACCTTCACCAGCTATATTATCAAGCAAGATTTTGTTTCGCTAGACTAAGAGTTCACGAAATATAAAAGTAGAGCTGGTAGAGAAAAATTGTTTACATAACTTATTTGGAATCAGAGCACTAAGTATAGTCAAAATCTGGTAAAACATCTGAGACACCAAACAAAAAGTTATTTTTTGTTGGGCTGTGTTACTGATAACTAGGGTTCGGATGTTTATGATATGTCATATTTCTATCCTGACTTTTATTCTCGCCGCAAACACAAATTAAACATGAATTGCACACTTGTTATCCAAATAGGACCGTTTTTATTTTGCATATAAAGTCATATATTGGTAATTTTCATGGTCTTAGTCATATTTCGGTCATATTTATAATTTAATGTCATATTTCAGTTATAGATTCGGTAAAAGAACATAATTATGCAGTATGTGCACTAAATTGTCGACTTAATTTTTTTTCCGAATAAGAGTCGCGATTATTTTGGTTTTACCGTAACCGAAATGTGAAGGGACAATAACAAGTATAGCATAATTACCTCCTCCTCCTTGTTGTTAACAACTTCCAATAGACACTTTTTACAAGATTTTCAATTCACATTTGCAGTGGTATCTGGAAACATTAAAAGATTAGAAATTCTTTACAAGTAAAACTGAAAATCACTTGTAAAATTGTTAAAAGTGATTATGTGATTGAATTAATATAATATAATAATTTGGTGTCATTAAATTTCTTAAATTATAACATTTCATTTTAGAAAATATGTTCTTATATGAGGTCATATTTAGGATTTTTTGGTCATATTTAGTCATTTTTAAGGACATATTTGCAGTCATATTTTCCACCTTTTTAGGTCATAAACATCCGAACCCTACTGATAACAGATAGTTACCTCGGGGTGAAAGTCTGAATAATCTCAGTGGAACAAATCTACATGCTAGAAAAGTTTAAGAAATCTGCCAAAGGGTTCATAAAATCAAAAAGGATCTTTAGAAAACATTTTTTTGAAAAAATGTAATATTTTTCTTTGATATGCACAATAAGCATGCCCTTAATTAAGTGGAGGGAAAGGAAATAGACATTAAATCCATGTCTGGGATATTAATACAAGTAAGAATCAGTTTGAAAAATTTTATGTCATAACCGGGATTTGAACACGGATCTTCGGCTTAACGCGCCGATGCTCTACCATTGAGCTACCATGACAACATGCCCTTCCCTCTTTTTAGCATGCCCTCACAAAGCTCGTGAGACTGATTCAATGACTAAGAATAATGAAATTCCTACCTTGCTTCCTCATTATCAAAACTGTCCTTGACTTCAAGCTTGATGTTTTCGTAGCTGTCAAGTCTACACTCGTCTCCACTGTCATCTGACGGATGTTCAGGGAAGGACTCCTTTCTTTCAGAGACAACCTGTAACATTGAGTTATTCAGTTACAGACTGCAGGCACAATGACATTAAGTACACACATCTATTACACACGCAACACAAGTACATGCATGATGTATTCAGTGTTTTTTTTGTGGGGGTACGCATACCCCTTAAAGATGTTTCAGTTTCATATCGGAGAAAATAATTTATTTCCAAAATTTTGAAATCTGGGGACTTTGAGTCAAACAAAATAAAAGAATGTGATTATATGCATCGTTTGCATTCATGTAGCTATATTTAGTGTTACGTTCGTTATGATTTTTGAGAGGTGGGGCCTGATATTAGCACTGCAATCAGGTAAACTAGTGAGCACTACAGCACCGCTGCAATGGTGACCAAGACTATGTAGCCGAGGTTACGGATTCAACATTAGAGATTGTTGTATCCCTTTCCTCTTTGCTTCAAATTGCATGTATTTGCATTAATGTTGCTGCACATGTCGTTCTGTCTCTGACTATTCTGCAGTTGTTTGCTATGTGTACCCTTGTGTAAATGACTCCGCTTATATACATGAAAGATGATGAACAATATCCTACAGTATTCCGAGGTTGGTCACAAACCTGTCAGGCCCTAACTCATGAAAATATAAGTATTAGCTACTTATTTTTTACACTTCCGATATAGCATACTCATTGGCATGAGGCAACTGAAAATGATGTCCCCGCAATATGACCTGTTATTCTACACCAAAATCTGAAATGAGAAAATGATATTCTCTATAGCCAGGGTAGATAAAGTTATGTGACCACATCACATTGTGCATTATCTTCGTGGAATTTATTCAATATTTATTTGCACCAATGAATTATAGTGATAGCTTCTCTAAATTGTCAAAGCCCACTTACTTGCAATGCAAACAATATTGATGTCATGAGAACTGAATAGCATTCGATGAATTAGGCTATGTGTAATATTTTCAGGAATAATACAATATTTCAAGGGAAATGATGGTTTGTTTGAATTTTAATGTTGACTGCTTTACTTTCCAAGTTGAAGCGGGTATGTGTGCAAAATTTCATGCAAACAGGTAACAGAAAGTAGACTTATATAGGGAACAAACATACCCACATACGTATATATGCACTTTCGATTTTATATATTAGATCTCTGGTTAGCAGAGATGATATAAGGTCTTAACCTCCTAAGAGCCTAAAAGATAATAAAATATGATGGCCTCTTGTTGGCTTTTGATTTCTGTGATCAGAAATAACCAAGAGCATGTTAAAGCCATAATTAGGCCTACCTGGTAAGAAGACTCGGGCTGCGGATTTACATTCCTAAGATACTGACGTAGAGCAATATCAGAGCTTTCACACTGGAGTTTGAAATTGTACGATGTATTCACTTGATAAATGCACTGTTCACATATCTGGGAGGGCAAGCAGTCTCCTACATACATCTGCAATGAAATAAAAAGAATACAATTCATTAATCATCAATGAACTCATTCAAGACAGGTTCGTTATGTTATCAAATTATAGTCTATATCACAGTTTGATGTTTTTCCATGTTAGTGCTACTTGGTGAGACATTTCATGTATGAACCCTAAATTTTTGTTTAATTTGCCCAGCTAATATAGTTCTCTCCTTTTCCTGTCCTCACTTCCTTTTGTGGTCTACTGGATTAAGTTATATTGTTTTTCAAGGCAAACAGTAGTTTTCACTCTTGAATCCAAGCATGTGGCAGACTCTGTTGCTAAGTCAATGCAATAAAAATAGTAGCCTAATAATTGTACAAAATTTCAGCGTTTCTATTAATATTACTAGAAATAGCACGGTGAAGTGTTAACATCTGTAGAAAGTTTGAGTACGGAAATATGCACACCAACTTCACTATAAGGTATATTTACCCAGAATGATAATTTCAATGGGCATCAACATCAGCTGATTCGACTGTCCATCTGTCCGCCAGATGATGATGATGAGAATACCCATTGAAATGATTATTCTGGGTAAATATACCTAATAGTGAACTTAGTGTGCATATTTCCATACTCAAACTTTCTACAGATATCAGCGTTTATTTGCTTCTTGATATTGTTTCTGGCTGACACATGGCAATGTATAAATAAGTCTTCAACACATGACTATTGATGCGTGTTTTTCTTGCAATATAGAAACAACACTTCACAGACCACACCACTGGGGATGAGGACAGAGAGGCGATTATACAGAGTGGCGTGTGAACAGCTGACACATTTCAAAAATTAATAATGATATGGATAATGATTTCTTGGACTTCCAACTGAGTGAATTGAAGGACTGATTCTGAGCTTTCGGCAGTTTGCTTCACTTCCAACTTTTTGGAGAAGTGAGCTAACTGGAAGATCTAAAAATAGGGAAGACGAAGAAATGCTAAGTAGAATGGGGGGCCGATGAAAAAACAGGGAAATGGAACAAACAGACAGAGAGCTCTGATGGGCCGCCCCCATGGCTGAGCAGTTAGACCGCTCGCCTTCCAGCGCTGGGACCAGGGATCAAATCTTGGTAGATCCATGTGGAATTTGTGGTGGACAAAATGGAGTTGGAGCAGGTTTTCTCAGGGTGCTCCTGTTTCCCCTGCCATAGATCATTCCACCAGAACTCCATTCATCATGCTATGACCATTGGTTGCAATAAAGGAATTTATTAATAGCTGTGATGGGATTGTAAACTATTCTTTTCACTGTGGTGGGCCTCAGTGTTGGTCATATTTATATCCAAGGCCGTGTGCAGTGAGACAGAGGACCCCTGAAGATGCAATTACTGGCAAACTATTGAGAATATTAAACCTTACTGGACCATGACATACAAGCCTGGATTCCTGGATTCGTATATAAAAACAGTTGACAAGCTTGAAGACTAATTTCTTCCTTCATTTCATATTCACCACAATTATTTTTCAATGTAGTTTACAAAGGAGCCTCTATATGTCACTAGTGAACAAGCCAGTATAGTAAGCTTCAGGAGGGTTAATACTGAGTGTACAATATTTATCATTCTTCAATATTATATGTTCAACAAGAGCATTGTCGCTTCTCCTTCTAAAACTTGATTCAGGAGCCAAAAGGCCCCTAACTTCATGAATAAAACAAGGTGGTACAATCAACAAGTCACCGCTTTTCTGTTCATGCAGCTCATGGGTCAATCCTGCCCCACGTAGATGGCTTGGTAACTGCCTAGAAGCCATCGGTTTTTTCTACATGTTGGTTTTGCAATACAGGCTGACTTGATGTTGAATTCTTTTTTACTTTAATATTTTACAAAATATAGCCTAAATATGGTGTAATCTTTGTCACTGGCATACTGCATGTTAGCGAACTGTAGATTCTGTTTTTAGTTTCACTATCTAAAAAGAGGATCCACATGAGTGCACCACCAGTCAATACCGGTAGGAAAGTTTTTAATTATGTGCTGCCAAACTTGAATGTCTGCACCAGTATTTCCATACTATTGGCTAATGAAACTCGAGTGCTATCAGAATCATCAAACTTTTATGTATGATTTTTCTTAGATAACAGGCATGGAGGAGTAGATGACAGTTGGCAATGGAATAAAAAATGGAGTTGTTTTAATGCGAAAGCTTAATAAACTGCTTTTCATCAGAATAAGCTTATGAGTTAGGCTTTCTGAAAACGAATGTGATGAGTTGAGTTTGTTTGAAGACTAGAAAAGAAGAAAATTCCCCATAAACGCCTAATAAGTAATTCACATTGTTCCCAAAAATGGCCTGGCAAAATGGAAGAACAGATCGCCCCTTAAGCTCCGCCCACTCCACCTGTGCATTGCTATGGCGATGGCCTGCTTTCCCTGCTATCCCTAGCCAACAATCTTTCTGTGCCAGCACTGCAGCTTACTGTTACAGTGCCCAAAAGAAAGACCCTTGTACCAAAACATATGCACTAATTATTACAATAACCCTTGTACCAAATCATCAACAGTCTCGCTTTAGTATTACTAATTAACACAAAATTATCAACCTCTGCTACGGTATTTTATGAGGCTCTCTAAACTTAAATAGATGAATTATCGCTTCACACCACAACGATCATTGAATGGCTTATTGGTTAAGACGACTGGCTATGATGCTAGCTGTCCCGTGTTCAAATCTCACTCTATGCATAAATTTGAGGATAGGAATAGGTCTCAAATAAGTAGGTAGGAGAAAGAGGAAAAGGAAAAAAAGTTCTCCTTCCCAGGCAGGTCTTGTTAGTGAGTTGAGCAGGGGGAGCTTAAAGGGTGGTCTTGTTCTTCCGTTTTCCCAATGGCCTACCTTAAAATTTACTTAAATTGCTGTTGAGGTTTGGTACTTAAGTATACAAAGTTTATTATTAAATTAATGCATTTAAATATGCTTTAAAAATGCATTAAAATTTACTTAAATTGCTGTTGAGGTTTGGTACTTAAGTATACAAAGTTTATTATTAAATTAATGCATTTAAATATGCTTAAAACATGGTTTATAAGAACGCTAGCAGCCCTCGATCATTAGTTCTCCTCCCATGATAGGCCTATATCAGAACTTTCGTTTCTTGAAAATCCATGATAGGCCCACAATAACACCAAAATTCACCTACCTACTCGTAAAAATCAACAGTAACCAGGAACTTACCACAAAAATACATTACATAATAGGTAAGCTTATTAATTGGACTTTCCCACCACAGATGACTTTAAAAACGTCCTTACCAATTATGGCATTTATGGATGAGTAAATGTGACAGTTCCACATCTTTAGATTTACAGTATGTAACACGTCCTGTGGGACATCATTCTGGGGGCAATCCACTGAAAGTGTATTGGCTCTTTGAACTGAAGTTGACAGTAACTATCACAGCCTAATTTTTAAAACTGCTGTTAAGTCCTAAAAACATTCGCTCTTACAATGCCTAAGGAAACATCTGGCCTGAGACTGTAAAGCTCCATCCACAATGTGAAGTCGGCAGTCGTTAGTCGGTAGTTGGTAGTCGAAGTATAAACGTGTGGTGAGTAATGGACCCCATTCACAATGTGCAGTTGCAGTCGGCAGTTGGTAATCAGCAGTCGGGAAATTCATCTACGACTACCGATTGCAAGTTACATATTACGAGATTAAAAATAATTTACTAGTGCAAATAAATAGATTAGCTTACTACGCAAGGTGAAAGATAGATATATGCTGCGCACTGGCAAAGCTCCACCCGCTCTCGCCCCCCCACTCGTTTCCCGTGCTGACCCTCCCTTCCAAGCCAATGCGCACACTACTGTTTGCTTCCCCTACATCTCCTATCACGGCTATGTACTTGATCAGTTACGAAAATTACAACTGTACCGTAGTAAAATTACTTTATTAATTTAGTAGGGCATTCTGAATTCTCCCGAAATTCTAGTTCAGTGGCAGTTAGGTTCTGAACAGTGATATTAATATAGGAGGGCATTCTGAATTTGGTATTAGACTTGAATAGCCCGCCGGTTCCTTCCCCTCGCTTCCGAGCCTGCACACGCACCTATTGTACCATGGCTTCCTTGATAGTCGTAACGCTGTTTTATGAAAGGTGTGGAAGGGTAAAAAGCTTCTGTATTTAGTTAAATAATGATAGGTAAATTCTAGGTCAGTGACAGGTTTTGTTAGGTTAGCAACGTTATATTAGTTTAGGAGCAATATACTGAATAGCACGATGTTTATTATGTCTCACATTGAATCTCTTCTGCGATGAAACCCGAGGTGCCTTCCGAGGTGGGTCCCGTTAGAGAGTTGGTGGGAGGAGCCTATTGCGCAGCATAAAACTATTTTTTCCCCCTGCGTTTATTACATATATTACATATTACATATATTATGCATAAATAGATTCCTCCAAACGTTTTGTGCCTGTAAAATGTTTCCCTAACCTCAATGTCGACTGCATATATTGTGGATAGCTCGAGTGCTGCTCCCAAGCGGCCGGCTGCAACTGCCAACTGCACATTGTGGATAGAGCTTTAAGGAGCCGGACCACACTAACCACTGGACCGTAAATACTAATGTTCATAAATTCAGTAAAGTAATATGGTAGGCTGATAGGAAGTGCATGCATACTAACCAATTAACCTAGTAATTATATAGGATGTCAAATATTTAAAATTATTATTTTTACTTGTTAAACCTACTGAAATAAAAACAAGAATTAGACAAATAGATAATGAATTAAATGCAATCCACCCTTTAAAATCTGAATGCATTTGTAAACAATTAACCTTAATCTCCGGAGCGAAAGTCATAATTCGAGCTGGAAGAGAAACATCATCTCCGAATAGAGGCATTAACCTTTCCTTCTGTCCTAAACACAAACGGCATATACAATTAAAATTCAACGTCATGACTGCAGGCTTATTTAGACCGGTGAAATTATTCAAAAACCATTATTCACTTATGATTTTTTAATATGTCGCCATTACGACCAGAAATGACTGAACCAGTGCTGCCACCGCTGGCACTTGCCAGCCATACTTTCCAAGTACCAACATTCGAATAAAGATAAAGATCCAATAACAGTTTCGCCAATATATCGTCTTTCAAACCAAAGCCACTCTGTTCAGATACGAAATATTTATCAGTCAGTAGAGACAACCTATTTTTTAAAATGTGCTGTTATGCTTCGGGATTTTGCTATTTTTAGATTTCCTTTAATTGGATTTCTATCTCTAATGGCTTATTAATTGTTTACGTTGGTACCTTTTTCCCCCCCTTGCATGACGCTAAACGGGTGTAATGGCGGATGGTTTAAATTTACGTGTGAGAGTTTGCTTTTCTTTTCAGTGCAAGTGTTCAGTGTTTACAGTATTGAATTATCGTTTAGAACAGTGAGTGAAGTTTTTATGAACTTCTGTGAATGTTATCTTCGCGGGAACTACAAGGTAAATACTACTTATCATTACTTATTTCAGCTGGTAGTAAACTTCTCCATTTCTTCAGAAGATTAGTTTTATAGTCTTGGCTGTACAATGACATTTCTATTCTATGAATACAGGAATTACAAATATGGTGATTGACGGATATTAATGCGATTTCATAAAGTAAATTTAGAATATGATCATCACGTGTTATTGGCTGATTTGGCATCTGCTGGCCACATATAGACTGAGCTTTCCCATTTGCTTATAATGAAACATTAACTTATTCAGATTGAGATAATATTTAAACCAATATATAAAACACAAAGAAATATATATGATTAATTTTAACATTTATGTACATATTTTGGAGGCTTAGTAATCTTTAATAATAGTTAATAATCCAATGAAAAATTTCAGGCTTGAACTTCTTCATGAATACGGTAACTTAAAATAGCAGACTATGTTATGTCCAACATATTCAAGATTCACTGAATTATTTACTTATGGAGGTTAAGGTACTAATTGCTTAATATAGGGTGTTGCCCCTTCAAATAATAGAACTCCATGATGCTACATTCTTGAAGGGACAAGGCCTACCACACAACTGCTGCATCATCTACCATAGGCAGATGGCAGTATTGGGGGGGGCATGTGGTCAGCATGCCGATACCCATGGCCATTAATGGTGGTTTCCATGACCAGAGCTGCTACTTCTCTATCAAGTAGCTACTCAGTTTGTATCACGAGGCTGAGTGCACCCCGTTCCAGACCTCCCTACCTCAGAAAAATCCGAGAAGGTACCGGGGATCGAACTCAGGCCTACGGATCCGTAGCCAACAATGCTAACCACGAGACCACGCAGGCGGTCCTTCAAATAATAGGATGGAAACAATTTTGGAACAAGAGTTATGTCACGAACTACTGTATGCATATTGTATGTTCATTTTGTCACTCGTTTCTCAAGAAGCTTTTATCTCAGCGGCTGGAGCATTGAATTGGCAATCTAAAGGTCATGGATCAAATTCTTACCTGTGCAAGGTAGGCTCAGTATAACAGAAATGCAAATGTAATACTTGTATTGGTATGGGTGGCAGAATTATACTACATAAAACACGTAGAGAAAAAAAGAAGACATTAGTGAAATGAGAACAAGAGTACTGATGTAATAAATGGAGACAGTGAGGATTCATTTTCAAGACTAGACATCTTCCATTGGTTATGCCATAATTCTCACATGTTGCCAGTATTGAAGCTAAGCTTATGCTAGTGGACACTCTAGAAGATCCAACAACATACTGACTTTTGGAGAAAAATTTCATTAGTTGCATTTTCTGTTCTGAAAAGACATCAATGATAATGTGCATTTTGAAACTATAATATCTGGAAAATTCATTTAACAAAGATATTTCAATAGCCACAGTACTGAAATTACTCAGTCTGGTAATTGTCATAAAGTTCCTTAAGAAAATTTAAAACCTTTTCAATGCACTTTACTCCATCAATGCAGACATAAGCAGGGATTATCATAATTAGTTTTATAAGCTGTACTGTTTGATGGTATATTGTGTAAGAAAAATTTTAGCACCAAATTTGCAGATGAAAGCTTTTGTTGCATCACAATACACATTTGTCAGATCATTTCAAAGCTGTTCATTATCAAAGTAGAAAACTTCAATACAACTAACTGGGAAGCTGGAAAGAATTATTTGTGTTTAGCACAATTTAAGAAAATATAAATTATCAAAATCTTGATTCCATCATGTATCATTTACATAATGAGCTACCGGTAGTTTATTGCTCGATAAGATGAGATGATGTTCTTTTATTTTCTACAGCCCATAATCCTTCCCATCTTAAGAAAGAAAATAGTGCATTTAAAAAATATAAAACTTTAAAGGAAAAACCCTTTGCATTTAACTTCACTCCAGGCATGGCTCCCAAGCCCTGATTTCAGTTACTTTGCTCCATGGGCAAAGTTTCGTATAACCTCCCCTTTCATTTTTTTTACTTTAACCCCCACCCTCCTCCACATGTCAAGACAAATGCATTGGAACCTCCCACATTGAGGAATCAGTCTTTCAAATCCTAAAAACTTCATGTTATGTCCGTCTGCATCCAAGGGCATGTTGTAAAACCAGAGCAACAATGTGCAATAACGTATTGAATTGTTTCAAGACTGGTTACAAATTTTTACTCATGATAAAAGATTGAGTGTAATGCATGATTGAACCTCGCTGGAAAGAAGTGAAGAACAAGTGACAGGCTTTGACCCATCTTTCTCCTTTTCAGTATGGAATTATTGTGAATCAAGAATAATTTTAAGGTATTGGATTATTTTTAATCATTTGCTTTCTAGATCAGATCCAAAATTAATTTTAGACTGGTTGATAGAGCCCGCTCAATTTTTTCTGGTTACAGCAAAGGCTTTTGTAGTGATAGAAGGCTCCTATTTGCTCTGAAGTAGCTGGATATCCAACCAAAATCCAACAAAAGCGATTTGAACTTCCTGTAATTCACCTTGATTTTATTGATGTGTTGTCACTATTAAACTTCCAACCTTTGTATATTTTATTCTTGAGTTCAGTAGCCCTTGTTACATTATCAATATGATTGAAAGACCATAACTTAGGTTGAAGTCCATAAGTTTAGTGCTAATTGAAGAATATAAATTAGTAGTAACGTTATACTATGTTAGAAAATAATGTTGTTAGAACTAGTAGACACTAATTTCCATGGAAGGGATTTAAAACCATGCATAAACAATTTACCCTACATAATGAATAAAATACGGTACTACTTTAATGTTTTTCTTTTACAAAATAACTTACACTGAATTGACAAAGTAAACACAATATGGTTATTTTCTACTTTAACATAAAACATATTTGTACAAAAGAATATTAATATTACTTTAACATTTTTTATAACTATATTTAAGGTAATTGGCACCATCAGTGGAGTTTGTCATTACAGAAAAGTACCCAAAACCACTAGTTTGATTTGTGAATGTACAAAAATATCTTACCTGGATAAGAAGTTAACAACAACAATACACAACCAACATGCTTCAACTTTTACTCAAACACTGTCCTGCCCATTTCTCTAGCCAGCTACTAACGCAGCTAAAATACAGTGAAGTACAGGAGTATTGTAGATGTAAGAAAAAATTAAGAAAAGGAAAATATATACAGGGTGTTAATGAATAACACCGAAATATTTTACCTGTGTATAGAGGGGACATAGACAAGCAACTTTTATTAGGAGATTTTTGCTCTATGGATTCAATTCTTCCTGTTATAACATAAAATCTCCCAAGGTTATGCACGCCACTGACTTCTAACACTTGAAATCATGGGAAACAAAGGAACATTGAATATTGTGTAGTGGTCGGGAAAATTGTAAAAAATGACGATCGATATCTTGCAACATTGAGGGAAAAAAAATACAAACGAAACATTTTTGTTAGCTCTGGAATTAGAAATAAAAACATAATTCAGTGGCGGGCAATCATGTGATAAGTCAGTAAATTTTGCAGATTATGAAAATTCTAAATTATGGTATAACTGTTGATGAATGATTAAGAATAAGATTTTCATCGATCGCTAAGAAGGCACGAAGTCAATTTAATGAACATTTTAACCCTATTTCGCATAATTATTGATTTATGAGCACCTAATTGTAATGACTTTAATGCCCTGTAGCATACACATTTTACGTCATAGGGTAAAAATCTCCTAATAAAAGTTGTTTGTCTAAGTCCCCTCTATATACAGGTAAAATATTTCGGTGTTATTTATTAACACCCTGTATATATATATATATATATATATATAACTGGTGTATATTTCAGGTTGACATTAAAAAATCCGGTTCCTTCAGGTTTCTGGCATGGTTTTTGGAGAGCATTTTCAAATTTATTGTGTTGGCATGCCACTGTTTTCTGGAGGTGTCGTTTATGCATTGATAGCGCTGTACTTCAGTACTGTTGGGTGTTGCTTGCACCTGCTAACAGGCATTTCTGTATAACAAATGCAAATTATTGCAGTGGAACTCACACAGTGAAGTGAAATCATATAACTAATCAGAGATTGACTAAACACACTATATACTTCACTTACCAATTATTTTGGTAGTACGCATTTCGCAGGTCCTTCGCCTGCATGGTCACCTACATGTCAACTACGGTACATAAAACCGACACCAGAGAAACAGGAAGAACCTCCGAGCACCGTAGTTGACATGTAGGTGACCATGCAGGCGAAGGACCTGCGAAACGCGTACTACCAAAATAATTGGTAAGTGAAGTATATAGTGTGTTTAGTCAATCTCTGATTAGTTATAGGCATTTCTGTGTTTAGCCCCATGATGGAGGGGTGGTAAAAACATAAACATTGCACGTTGTTGATCGCAGAGAAATTGGAAATGCTAAAAGAAGAAACTTGATAGTGTCGTGTCTGTGCAAACCATTTGTAAACATATGATACTGGCTCTTCAAAAATGTGTGACAGTGTAAAAACCCAGCATTTTTAAAATCCTGGTACTTCTCAGGTCCAGAGATTGCTGGATTTTTTAATGCCAATTTGTATATAGTAATGAAAGTTGAAGATGACAATTATAATGCTTATGAAAAGCTTTCTTTAACCCACCAAACAAATAATTTCGGTACATGGGTTGGGTCTCTAGATTATATTTTGACTTTTATGTAGGCCTACGAATGTAATATAGGCCTATTCTATTAGGAACAGTATTACAAATAGCTTGGTACATAAAAACATTGTTTTAGAAGTAAGTGCAGAATTATGGAAGGGTTTTTTTTTTTTATAGCTTCCTGTACTTCTGAGCATAGGCGTAACCAGGCCGACCATATGGGGGGGGGTTATAACATCCGCGGGGTCTTGGGGGTATGAAATACCCCCCAGGGAGAGGGGGGTCCGGGGGTCCTCCCCCGGAAAATTTTAAAAATTAAGATGCAAAATAACGAGTTTTAAGCTTCTGGGCCCCCCCCCCCCCCGGAAAATTTTAAAAATTAAGACGCAAACTAACGAGTTTTAAGCTTCCCACGCTTTATACTTGTATTAAGTAATTTATGGGCAGACTTAAAAAAATTATACAATTTTCCTTTTTTTAATCAATGGGGGGGGGTTCAAACCCCCAAAACCCCCCCCCCCCCTCGGTACGCCTATGCTTCTGAGTACCGGTACTTCATTTACTGGAAGTCACACAACTCATTCACGTTAGGTCTATATTGTTTTCTCTTAGGCTTATAAAGAAAGAAATTGTTCGCTCCGATCTCAAAACAGTAATGGAAGACTCCCACTATTAAATTTCAGAATAAATCTTTCATAAACTTTTTCACTTTCGCATCATGTTCCCCTGCATTTCATATGTGTTATTTGTCTATTTGACGTGTAGACCTACTTATAGGCTATGATGTATTTTAGCTCTTAGTTGTTTTTATAGTCTGTAATATAGGGAGTCTTATTTTTTTGTAAAGACAAAGCCATAACTGTATTGTCCAGTTTTAAAGGTGAATAAAAGATTGATTGATTGATTGATTGATTGAATGAAAAAAAATAATAATAATTTTAGATAAGACAAGAAACTTAAATGACTGGAAGGGTTGGGTCTCACAGATTACAAACAAAACACCATCACCTTACTTCACAACTACAGATCTACTGAACATGTCTAGATAGGAAGTTAGAAGTGGTCAACAGCTACTACCACCCATGAGGAAACCATGAAAATAAAACTGCATACATCCAATAGACCCCATCCATTCATTAGTGGGTTATTTTACAGTAAACTCTCAATATTTTCGGCTTCACTAATTCTGAAAATTCACGATAATTCAGGTTTCTTTTCAACTCCTAGTAAAATACAAAAATATTGTAACGGACACCCACTCTCATGCAACTTCACCCTCTGCCAATGTATAGACCATAGGTGAGTAAATGAGGGGAAACGTTTTAGTCCCCATCCCTTGCTGTGACATAAGAAACCTGTTCTTCATGTTCAGTGTCTCGTCGAAACTGCTTTATGCTGACGTCAAGGGCGACTGTAGTGGGAGAAATTCCCCTACCGCACAGTGACACGATGTGCCACAGATGCGCACCCATGGTATAGACACATCTCATTAGGCAGTGGAATCTCAATAGCTCATTAGCTGCTGTAGACCAGGATTCAGACATAGCAGCAAATAACTAGTATAGTCTCATTGTAAATATCTACACTGTGTTTCATGTACGAGTTGGCCAATGATGTAGGTTTCTGCATCAGGGCGGCCGGTGAAATCCGAGTAATCTGCTGAAATATCTACGCAAATAAAGCCGCTAACAGTGTAATGATTCAGGTTCTCACAATTACAGATAAAATTACAATGAAAATAACCATGTACCTCATCACAAGAGATGTTAGAAATGTCCTCCTCTTGCATCCACACAACACTAGCATCTTTTTAGGAAATTTTCTTTCATACGCATAAGTTCAGCTTCCGAAATAGAGTTAATTTCTCTTGTGATATTGTCTTTACGTTCTTATAGGTCAAACTCCCATACATTAGAAGAACTTAAAGACAATGTCACAAGAGAAATTAACTCTATTTCAGAAGCTGAACTTATGCATGTGAAAGAAAATTTCCTAAAAAGGTGCCAGTATTACGTGGATGCAAGAGGAGGACATTTCCAACATCACTTGTGATGAGGTACGTGGTTATTTTCATTGTAATTGTGAGAACCTGAATCATTACACTGTCAGAGGCTTTATTTGCATAGATATCTTACCCGATCACTTGGGAGTTAGAGCTGCGACTGTGTACGTGAAACACACTGTAGTAGTCATTTACGTACACTGTATACACAATACTATAGCCCTTATTAAGGTTTCAGATAACTTTTTCAGAAAACATTCTACGATTCTGACTTGCCCCCATTAGTTTGAAATAGTGAGAGTATACCGTATTATATATACAAAATACTATTTTAAATTGACGTAATCTTTTACCTCCCCAAAACAATAGAAAAGAATTTAACCCTTTTAGTGGTCATTCTGTAAGTCAGAAGTGGATATGAGAAAAATGCCCAGGGCTATTCTTAGGCCATTTTTTTTTATTTTCATCTTTACTTTTTTCAACTTCTAGTCTCGACATAATATTCACCATTCTGTACTTTCAAATTAGTTTCTTCATTTGCTGTCAGTCTAACTTTGTGATTATGCGCAGAAATAGAAACAAATTAGCCTATTAAAAGTAGGTTTTCAAGTTAACTATAAGGTATGCAGATATAGAACTTTACAGAATGCAAAATAATTTGGTCTCTAGATTGCTGTACTTGATAAATATTTAATAGGTTTGTTTGCAAAGCAGTCAGAAACCAGGAACACATCATTCGCACATGCGCTTTTTCTCCACACGCGTTCACAAAGTGAGAATTCGTGATTTTGATTGTCAATCTTCTGTTCGATGTGTTCTCATGGACAATTTCTGCACTATAAGAAAAGTTTGCGGGATCTACCATGAATTGTTATCAGAGACATGCGCAGTAACCTATTTTCACGCGCCTGACTCCTCCCTCCAAAAACATTGCGCCTGATTTATAAGCATAGGGTACTTATATGTATGAATAACGGAAGATAATTAAAAGTTTCCCAAAATATAGTTTATATTGGTGATGCATATTGCATGTATAACAGGTTAAAGGGAAATACATATTCTGTTCGTATATCATATCGATTAACACAGAAACTATTGATTCCAAATTCTTCTAACCGTTCGCAAAGTGCAAATCACTGATAAGTTACAGACTGGACATGCGTAGTACAACAAATTCTCAAGCAGTCACGGATTTGCTTTGCGAACAAACCCATTATGAAAATCGTACCCAAAAGGCAGAATTTAGTTTCATAAATTGATAGTTCCACAAATTATTTTTTGTAGGATAATACTGTTAGAAGCATAGATTTCCAATGTGAGGAAATATTTTCAGGTTGTTTTCTCCATATAAAATGGCAAATAGATTTAATTAGTGAAATGCTTGCAATTTGGATATCCACCCTACTGATAAGAGTTCACAACTAAAAGGGATAATAAACCAATTACCTTAAATACTTATGACTTCATATTTCCTTCATTTTGAGCAAATTCCTTATAATTACAAGGTACAATAAACATAATTAACACATTAAAAACATTACTACTAAGTTATTACCAGGTATTACTAAGTGTCTTATCTTTGAAATGATCGTGCAACATATAATAATGTAAATATGGTATCACAATGCTGCAAAAAACCATCTTCTGTTGCTGTTACCGATATGTGTTTTGATGACAAAATTAAAATGAAATAAAGTGAAATAAAATTAGGAACAGGCATCATAGCAAAAGAAAAATAATAATAAACACATATTATAACACATTTTGTGAATCACTGAATATTGAAAACTTTTAAGAAAAGGTTCCTTTGTTTTTTTACAAAAGTATAGTTAATGCAAAAAAAATAGTTACAACAGAAACAAGTCTTTTAATAATTTAACTATGGATAAAATTCTGAGACATAAATTCCTGACCAGGACCTGGGAAAAATAATTCAATTCAGTTACAGGAATGCAATTCAGCCTGGTCAGACAGAATAGAGTGAAAAAATCACATGGATGACAAGTGTCATTTCCACGATGAACCGAGAGTTAAAAGTTTAATGCGCTGAATAAATATTAGATTAGTAAGGTAACTGACAGGCAAAAAACACCAATCACTTAAAGAAATTAAAAAAAATTAAGTTTAAATTAAAATTATGTAGTAGGCCTAGTGCCTGAAATAAAATTACTGCAATTGTATACGTTTTTAAGATTAAAATTAAATGACACATTTCACACTTAATTCCCCATGTTGCCTCTTGCACCGTGGTAAATGGTGAGCCTGAGGTTGCAGCTGCATAAAGGAGGCTGCGTTCATCATCAATTAGAGCAACAGCTTTGGAAACGTCTTCAGGACTGAGAGGCATAATTTCAACTAAACTTACTGACAGAATCACTTTGATGCGAAGGGAGACAGTTTCCTTTCAGTTTGGAAAGAAATGATGCAATACAACAATGAAACACCTAGCAATATGTACGACAAGCTAGTGCTTATAATCATATTGGAATCACCCTATTGCGATGTTTTTTTGTTTTGTTTGGTGATAAAGTGAAGATATGAAGAAAGCAGATATGCTGTATCTATAGCTAATGATCCATTAAAAATAATAATTCATTTCAACAACAACAATGTATAAACATCCAATCAAAATTATGTTTAATCTTAAAAGTACAACAAATTTTACAGTGATCGGTTTTTTTTTACTGGTCAGTGTATATTGAGAGCAGCTATTTAATGAAAAATGTATTTAAGTTATTAAAATCAAGGAACAATTTGAATGGCTAAATCAGGTTTTAATTTTGGCTGGGGGCATTTTATAAACAAATACAATAAATAAAATAGCTGTATGTATGGTTGTCTATTCTTGATTACATTAACAAGTTTTTATAATACTTAAACACTTGACGTTGCAAACTAGGATTACTTCTGGTGATCTGAAAAGCCGTTTCGCACTATTTTAGTGCATCATCAGTGGTTTCCAACTGCAACTGTGTCGAGGGCCTAGGTGGCATGAATGTTGTGTTAGTCTTGAAGGGGTGGGAGTATTTGGTGGTGTTTGAATGTCGGGTATTGTGTCAAAGAGTGTATGTGGCTTAAAATGTAGGTGGTCATTCAGTACAGATGTTGGGTGTTTTTTGTGTGTTTGTATATTTCCAGTTGTTATTGTGTTTAGTTTGCTGCTTTTGTGGAGAGTGTGTAGAACGCACAAAAAAACCACCCAACATCTATACTGAATGACCAGCTACACTTTAAGTCACATAAACTCTTTGACACAATACCCGACATTCAAACACCACCAAATACTCCCACCCCTTTCAAGACCAACACAACACTCACGCCACCTAGGCCCTCAACACGGGCACCCAGTAGCAGTTCGGAAACCACTGATGATGGACTAAAATAGTGCGAAACAGCTGTCCGGATCACCAAAGGTAATTCTAGTTTGCAATGTCAAGTGTTTAAGTACGAGGGCTATTTTTTTTTCAACTTCCAATGGGGCATAAAATAAAAACCACAGTGAAAATCAAAACTATTTTATTTGGAACATTTAGGTACACCTTTTAGCAACTTCTCTACGTAGTTTCGTTCCGATTGAGACATTTGTCGCAGCGTGGTACTAACTTTACTACACCCTCTTCGTAGAAGCTTGCCACCAGCATATTGAGAAGAGTCTTCACGGCATTTTGAAGTGTTTTGAAAGTCTTTGTTGGTGTGGAAGCCAGATATTGGGTTTGTTCAGGAAATGTGTGTGCATCCATTGTTTGGATTGTTCTTTTGATTCTGGATTGTCCTAGCGAATCCACGTTTCATCCCCTGTCACAATGGATTTAAAAAAATTGTCCCAGTGCCAAGTGATTTCATCTTTTTCGGCAGCTGAAGAAAGATCTGGGAGGGCAGTGCTACCACAACAATGAAGAACATCAAAACACTTCAAAATGCCGTGAAGACCCTTCTCAATATGCTGGCGGAAAGCTTCTATGAAAAGGGTATTTGAAATTTGCATCACGCTACGACAAATGACTCAATCGGAGCGAGATTCTGTAGAGAAGTAGCTAGAAGGTGTACCTAAATGTTCCAAATAAAACAGTTTTGAGTTTCACTGTGGTTTTTATTTTATGCCCCATCGGAAGTTGGAAAAAGAAATAGCCCTCGTATTATAAAAAAATAAAAGTTCTAAATGAAGTCTGTTATTCTTTTCTAGAATTTAGGACTAAGAAATCTGTAATATTTTGTTAATCTCAACACTAAAAGAAAACTCCACATGTCCTCATAACATTCCTTTCGCTCGGGTCAATTATTATTATTATTTGTGATACACAATGTTAACATGAATGGCAGGAGTTTCCATACCATAACATTCTAACAGCACCTGAATACAACTTGTACTGGTGTGCATGGGAAAGAACTAAATTCCTTATATACATAAAAATTAATCAAAGGCAAACTTATGGCAAATAAAACAGCATCTTTCAGTCCTGGTATCCTACTTTGGTTTTCTGAGCACAATATTTCTGATGTTTTGGAATGGTAAATCAATAAGTAATGTCAGTATTATGCACGCTGCAACTATGAGCAACAGCTCTGGAACATCCAGCTGAAACAAAGCACAAATTAACGTGTAACAATCTTTCTGCATTAGATTTATTTTTACTTCCTCTGCCTGTACTGTTGGTACTATATGAATGGGAAGAATTGTGTATGACTCTCAAATCTGTTGTCGTGTTTTTAACGTGAGTACATGCATTGAGATAAGGGAAACAAAAATGTTATTTTTAGAAGCATGATTATGTAAGTCTGTGATCAGCATAGCTTGAGAAGGAAAAATTGTAATGAAAAATTTCATATTTTGACTGGATTTTGATGTCCATATAATGTTTATATAAAAATGCGACATTTTAATTTTGTATTTTTTTTTAAAGAGACCTGAGACAATTAAAGGGGACAAAAATTTCTTTCTAAAAATTTAGGGAATATTTAGGCCCTACATTTTACCTTTTTCTCATTTACACAAATTATCCCAAATGGTTTCTTCTGCAGACTGGTGTAGACAATTTAGTCCACAGAAATAGATGCCACATTCACTGTACATTTCATTTTATGTATTCTATCAAGAAGTGCATTTTTGATTGAGTGTCTCCAATAAAACTTTCAGGACAGAGGGACATTTTGTCAAAAAAAGGGACTTTCCCGGTAATAATGGGATGAATGGACACTCTAGACTAGATGTCTTTTAGAGAGGTGACAAAGATTGATGACTTTCTCTTACTTTTAATGCCTCTGTACATGAAGAGAACTTCATTTTTCCGGATTTTCTCTAAAACGGCACTAACAATTTTGTTTAAATTTGCACACGAGATGTTTATCCTAAGAGCTAGTACTTAAAAAGTAAAAATAAAAATTGTCTGAAGGTTAGCTATAAGCCAGCCACCGTTTGTAAAAACCCAAGCTTTAAGTCTTAGGCCCGTTATTACCACCTCCAGTAAAATATTTACGGCTACTTTTACTGTTGCTTTACTGACAGTTCGATTTTACAATATCTGGTTAGGCGTTAACTGTTGGTAAAAATCTCTTAACTGGCAGTAATCTTTACTGTGGGAAAATGTACAAGTAAACTCCTAACCGGAGGATTTTTTGAGGTTATACTTCTCGCAAACTGAATTAAAATGGAGAGATGAAATTATTTAACTGCTTTCGTAATGTCAGTGGTGATGAAGAACAATGCCAATGTATGTAAAAAAGATTTTAAAATATTGAAAACTAGATCAAACTATTATGAAAGTTTGGACAATCAATTATTTTACTGTTTACTTCCTCTAACCGTAGGCCTACATCAGATTATATTTGGGTTTTGAATCCTTCGGGGATGGGGTTAAAAACGTGGTAACTTTCTTTTCATTTTTACAACCACTTTACTTGAGGAGGATTTTATTTTTCTTTATTTTTTAGAAAACAGCTTAACAACTTTTAGATTTTAACAGGAATTGTATAATAAGCGTAATATATGAAATACATAGGCCTATATGTAATGTATTTTAATATTTTATGCTATGAGCTAATAATTTCATTTGAAAACATCTCGTAATATATCCTGTAGTTATTAGCTACACATTTCATACACAAACTTATTAGGTTTTAGGTCTTGCCTCGCAAATTATGCGGCCTTTTAAGGCTAAGACGACTGAATGCGCACTACTGCCCATACTGTGTACTATAAAATAATTCAGATGAATATTTCAGATGAAGTTATGTGTTTCACAAGAGGTTTTTTCTGATACGTCTTTCCGAGCTTTGCGCTTATGGCCACACATTACTGTGTGTTTATTTATTTTGAATTATATGACGCTTTACGTCGATAATATTCAGGAACAATAAATTCTTCTTCACTTGAAAAGAAATTGCTGTGTCTTTATTTTTTTATATCAGCCATAAACTCATTATCCATTGCAAAATGAAACCAAACAATGAAAACATATGAAAAGCTGCTGCAAACAACTGAGAAACGCTCGTACCAACTGCTATGACTTTTGTCTGATTGCGTTAACTGGGAGTAAACTTTAACTAGGAGATGATAAGAACAAAGAAGCGTTTACTGGAACTTTACTCCGACCGTAAAATAAACTGTCAGTTAACATTTACTCCTACTTAACTGGACATCTTAAGAACGGGCCTTAATCTTTTAAGTTGTACACATCTCTTACTCTATATCAGAATGTGAAGTTAGAAAGATGTATTGGCCATGCTTGGCGCAAAGAAAGTTATGTGAGTGCATTAATCAGATTTTATTTGGGTTATGTAACCTTCGCGAATGTGATACGATGTGTTAATGATATTCTTTTAATTTCTACAACCAATTTACATGAAGAGAATGTCACATATACTACCGTATATTATACTAAGAGGCAAACTTTATTTGGGCAGAGGAAGTTCTGTGAGTTTCACATCAGATTTTTTTTAGACTTACTTATTAATAGTTCATTACGCATTTCTAAACTACAATCAATCACGTTAGCAACATGAGGTTAGTACACTACTATTTACATCAAATCAACATTAACTATGCTAATACAAACTAACATTATTTACAGTAATACAAACTTAATGACATTAGTAGAAATTATTTATCCTGTTACCACATACTAAGCTATAGTAATAAGATCACTGATACAATAACCCCAGTAACAGCAAATAAACTACTTTTAGACTACACTAATTACAATTATGTTAGTACTCATACACACTATTCTAATTGTATATGTGATCCCAAATATTCTTGAAAATTGTAAAAAGGACTTTTTGAACCCAGTAATATAGTTTTTTTTTTAAAAATAGAATCAGGTAAACTGACGTAATGAAGTGCCAGAATGCTTTTGTTTAATCAGTGAAAATTGCATTTGTGATATGCAGAAAAGAAGTTATTTTCTTAATCGATTTCAGAGTTAAGCTCCTGATCGATTCATAAAGCAGGACTTATGGAAGAACAAAGGTCTAGTTTGATAAGCATGTATGAAGGAATATGTGGGTAGTGTTATTTGTCATAGCTAACTGTATCGCAACTTCGAAAGCCGTATATGAACACAGTGAAACCCCCAGGATGGCTCCTGGTACCCATTTCTGCTAGAGGCTGAGTCGACCCCAGAGCCAGAGTGCCACCAGAAAGATTAGGCCATTTGAAAAATTCCAATGACCCGACTTCATCGGGATCGAACCCGCAACTTCCAGTTTGCAGCACAGTGCCTCAACCACTACAACCACTACAATATGGCATACCCCTGTATTACATTAAAATACATTGAGATATGTAGTTCTAGTATATAGTTAATTACGCATCTTTTCCCAAAGCAAATGCTAAATAAGTTTTCAACACCAGCAGTGTACCAACAGTGAGGGGCGTTATTCTATATGGGGGCCTAACAAATATTCACAATTTATACACACAGTCTACACAAATATATGATAGTAGGCTGTCTGGACACTAAACTATATAAAAACGGATTACTTTTTTTCACATGTTTGTTAATTAGACAATTTTTTGTTTTTATCATTATTTTGCTTAGAGTACGGATACCAGTATTGATTTGTGGCAGGAGAAAATCCACGTTAGTATGTAATTCCTTCAGCCATGGTATCGAAAAGGTATTTCAACCAAATAGTTGTGATTTCACAATATTACTTACGTACAAATCAAAGAAAACTCAATTAACAAAGATTTAAAAAGTAGATTAATGATAAATTAAATTGTACATAAGTTAAAAATCCTTCTTGCGAGCTTTTGCTTTTGCAAATGTTATTACATCATGAAAATTGTCTATTTTTTGGCAACAAAGTTCTCAGGGACAAGCTTGACAAACGAGAATGTTCTCTCTTCTCTTGCTTGTCAGAACGTGTATTATTTTATTACAGTAGGCTGACGGTACTTCCGATGTTGTTGTTTCTAATCTTTTTAAAATTCAATTCATTGTTTTAAAAATGTATAATGTTATTGATAAATTTCATCTTGTTTAATAGACAATTGTTCATTCACTCAAACCAAGATTCGTCACTGGTCTGGTAAAAATAAATAAATACAATTTTGGGGCCTATGTTCAAAGCAGGGCCTGAGGTGGACCGCTCCTCCTGCCTTGGTACACCACTGTTTGACACCATTAAAATAATCAAATGAATGAATAGCGTTACAAGTTTGTGTTGAAAGATATAAGCATTCTCACTGTCGGGGTTGAGTTTGTCACAACTACCTATTATTTTGAAACTTATGAGTTGAGACATGTGCTTTTTCGACCACTTTAAAATCTGCTGCTTCTGGCAAGTTCACAATTAAAACGTTATATTGCATATTCTATTAACATGGTATTGAAAAAGTAGCAAGCTCAATTACAGCAGTATCATTCGATATCAAATCAGGAATCTTGTCTGTAGTTAGTCTATACATTTATGAAGACTGTGTTTTAGTAAAGTTAAATTCTGATAGTCATGTGAAAAGAGAAAATATACATAACTACCCCACACGAAATTGTAGAGACTTAGATGTAAATAGAGTTAGGTTAACGAGAACACAGGATTACCACACTCATTTAGGCTTCAAAATATTTAATAACTTTCCAGTGGATTTTCACAGTTTGCCTGTTGAAGTTTTTGAAAGAATTTGCTTGTCTGGTGTAAAACTAATTCTTTTTATAGTATTAATGACTTTTTAAATGCACAGTTTTAAATAACTAGCTTTAAATAGCAATTTTTTAAATAAGAAGCTACTTTTAAGAATTGTTAGAACATAAATCTGTTACATAGCCTTTTAAAATAAGCCATATTGTATCAATGTAGTAGGCTGGTAGCCTACAAATTACTTTTGCATGACGAAGTCTATTGCATTTCATGTGAAGTACTTAATGACGAATAAACTTGTCTATTGTCTATCCCTTAAGCATAGCTGGAATCAAGGTACTGAAAGTATCGAGAACTTGTCTCCAGCTAAAAGTTAGAAAAATAATGTTTTATTCAAAAGATAATCTTACCAGTACTTAGAGACTTACCAATAATATTATGGAGTAAATATTACTGACACGATTTCTGCCAACTGTGTAGAAGAATATTGGGAACTGGAGAAGATACAAAGCATAGGATAGCCTTGTAGTGACTAGGAAACCACGCCAGGATAGGGCTTTGCTCAGCAAACCTGTCAATAAAACAAACCGTCCAATTAATAAAAATCATATAATTTAAGAGATAAATTAATAAAAATAAAAATAGCAGTGTCGTAGCATGAGGGTAGACTTTGAGACTGAGTACTATCATTAAAATATTTTTTGCCGCTGCATACCCCAAGTCCTACTGCTATTATGCATCAACTTATGTTACCGCGTGCTTAGGCACCCTTGCAATCTCATGATGTGGCAGCGGAGGCAAATTGAGATGTCAGCCAAGTTGTAGTCTCATTCAAGTGTGAGTTATATGACTTTTCCCACTAAATGTTAACTTAAGGCTAGTTTACACGATGACACTAGGTTTCGTAACCACTTTCATGAAAGTGATTTTGTGAAACCAATTACACACATTTTCTTTCCAATGTAACCACACATTTCATGTTATTTCTGAAGTTCAAGTAGTTAAAATCCCATATAAACATTTGAAACACGTATGAATACAGACATTTCACAATTTCCTCACTTCCCCACTTCATTTTACGAAATGCAAAAAAGCTAAATAAGCGTATAATCTCAAAATTACTATTATAGTTTCGTGAAAAGTTGGAATCAGCCGAAACTGCGTAGTGTCGTAACTCATTGTCGCCAATACATCTAGCACTTGTGCATTCAAGTAAAAAACAGTTGCAAAACTCAGTTACGAAACCTAATTTCGTCGTGTAAACTAGCCATACTCCTTGAGAGAAGACAGGCTAATTCCTTGCGCAAGAGCGACAATCGCACCACAGCAGAGACTAGAAAGGTTTATCGGGCTCATCCCTCAGATACCTGCTTGCTTCAAACTGGGGTAACATAAACTTACATACTCTTTGCTGACCTAAACTGTGTGTTTGATTATGTTTCAGTGTTGCGTGGACAGTTCCACCGATATAGTTGATCACCTATTAAAATCCCTGTTTTTGCTTCAGTCTTATGAAAAAACTTGTGAATCTGAGGTAAATTACCAACTCCTGAGCAGGGGTGGGTCTCTGTCACCATGGTATGATGCGTCCTCAGGCTGCGGATAGAGGATACGGCCTCCAGATATGGAGGGTAGCTGCGAATATGTTGAATAAGCAGTTGTGGATAGATGACAGGAGTTAGTCCTCTAGCTTGGGGGTTTGGCGTGAGGTTAACAACCTCTCACAATGAAAAATATTGTTAAGAAATGCTAGTTTGAGTTGTGGATCCTGTCAGTGTAAAATTTTCCAGAGGTAAAATAGTCCCTCGTTTTAATCTCCGGGTAGGGACAACACTGAGGGAGTCTAAAAATCATAGGAACTATAGATTTGGAACGTGGAATGTTAGGAAGTTTTGATACCATTATGCCTCCAATTTAATTACACCCTATGTATAGCAGATACTTACCCCCTTGGCGGATGTATGATATGAAGATAATCCAAGCAGTGAACAAGCACCAAGTTATAGGACCAATAGCTGCATAGTTGGCAGCATCACTAGGATTGTACACATACTGGCTGCTGGCCATGTGCGAAGGAGCAATTGTTGCCATGTAGAAGCATACAATGGCCGCCGTCCATCCCAAAGTAAGATGAACCTATGGAAACAAAATCCCAATAACCTGGCAGAAAAATATTAAGAAAGAGATTTTCCAAATTCAGAACTACAACTTTAATTTCCAGCTTTTTAAAATATAATAAAATCAGGTAAACTCATGTAACAAAATGCCAGAATGCTTATGTTTAATCAGTTATAATTGCAACTATGCTCGTAGAAAATAAGATTTTTTTAAAACTGATTTCCGAGTTAAGCTCCAAATTGATTCATTAAACAGGGCTTAAGGAAGAACAAAGGTCTAGTTAAAAAAGAAAAAATGAGATTAAAATCGTCCATCATCGGCAGAACTGCACAATTGCACACTCACATGAAGATACAAAAAAAAAAAATCAAATTGGCCAACTACGGGATATGAACCATGGACCTACAGAATGCGAGTCGAACACATTACCATCTCGGCCATCCGCTCGGTTTAACAGTCTAGTTTGATAAGCATATGCAAAAGAATAGTGATAATTGTCATAACTAACTGTATTGCAACTTCCAAAGCCGTATATGAACACTCCAAAACAATATGTTGTCATGATAATTATTGATTTGCATTTGATAAATTCTAATATATTACCATAAAATAGGCACTAAATTGGACTTTATTCCGGTACTGGTCAACTGATTTTGTCCAATATCAATAGGCTTCTTCCCATGGATATTATACCAAACGTAAACCAAGTTTAATGAAAATCCGATAAAGCTTATTTGAGTTATTGTGAGTACAGACACATAGATGGATAGACAGACAAAACAGACAGATATTTTCCCATCCCACACACAATCTCAGAAAGTACCATGCTGGCACTTAATAAGTGTGAATACATGTTTGTTCTCTATACAAATCTAAATGGTTTGACAAATTTGTATGAAATTTTCGTTCAACCAGGAGAAACACATAGGGAACATTAAAATTCAACAAACCATCTTTTCCCTTATTTTTAACCCCAGGGAGTAATATTTACTTTATACAAATCTACATTCTTTGACAGATTTTTACTAGACTTTCCACACAGACCCTACAGAAGCAGGAGAAAATTTAGGCTAAATTAATTTTGGAAGAAACAACTCCTTTAATGTTTCTATCCCATTTATATAATCTATTTTTAGATCTGCATTCTTCAACCGATTTTTACCACACTTTACACACAGTCCCTATAGATCCACTTATTTATAGATACTGTGATAACCCTACGTTCAGCTCCTGTCACTTTAACATACCTTTTTAATTTTGAAGTCTCTTCCACAGTAACGAAGTCCAAATCCTAGTGCAATCCCCATGACATAGACAGTTGCTCGATGTGCTGGAAGTATGTATGACATATTAGCTGTTTTGAACAGCTGGGTTACACTGAAACAAAACAAATTAATACTATTATTATGACATGTCCAACTTTCATTTGGGAATAATCACTAATTTTAATCAGGGAATCCCATGGTAAAGTTGGTTGAGGGACTGTGCTACAAACCAGGGCTTCATTTGAAAAAAACTACCAGTACTCACCTAGATTTTTAAAATTACCCTAAATAAACTCATTACATTTATATGGTGTTTATATCGTCGTTCCGGCAGAAGTCACTAGCTCCAAAAATGACCATTTTGAGTTATACATTGATGAAAGGATGCTTTATAGGCAGGTAAAATTCTCTAATTGACATCTCAACCCATTTCCAAGTGAGTAATATTCTAGTGTCACCAAGTCCATATATGCAATGGTTTATTCTAACTTTAAAACATCTGCTGGACTTAGTGACTTCTGCCGGAATGATAACAATATACACATTTTCACTGACTAATAAAAAGCTAAGAACAGAAATTTCAGTATACTAAATTATCTGGAAAAATTCTATTTGTCAAACATTTTGAACTATACATGGCTAATAAGCTACTGTAGAATGAACACTGTCAAAATATCAGACAATCTGGACCGAGTAAAATGCTTACTACTCCTATGCTCCGTTTTTGCCATGTGCCTTTACAGACAAAAGCTAAATTGATATATTAAATTAAATAAGATCAGCAATTTCTTAAGCAGCCGCAGTATAAAACTACACTACCCAAACACATTCCAACAAACTTCATGTTATTCAGAACAAAGCCTTAAGAATTATTGATGGCTATGATATATATACGAGAATACTTCAAATGCATGACGATCTAGAAATTGAAATGCTTAAGGACATAATCAGAATAACCAAGACCTTCTATACCTCTGCAATGACAAATTCAAATAAACTAAGAGCTTACGATGTTTGCTTAGTGACAAATATCTTTCCATATTACTATAAAGAGAACAAGTTATAACTCTGTGTTTGTGAGTACTGTATTTGTGGCGTGTGATTTAATAGCTACCATTATACACAAAATCTTACACACAGGATTAGGCAGGTGCGCACTCAAAAGCCCGTGAAAACGTATGAATGTAAGGTCAATAGACAAACAAAAGAAAGCATGCGGTGTATCATTCATGCACTCTTTTGCATGGAGGTGTGTGTAAAGGCAGAAGACAAACAAACAAAACATTCCAAGAGCACATCAACTCCTCTGTACCGAACTTTAAATAATATCGCATGCTGTTAGCTGGCATGTCTGCAATGCAGACACTCCACACGCAGTTCTTTTGCGAGGGAATTTGCACGTGTTTGGAAATTACATGCTCAATCTTCCATGTGTACTCTTTTGTTGATACTCTATCATGCGAGAAAGACTGTGCAAGCATTTTAGGCTCCATTTTTTCACCAGGCACAATTGCCTGCATGCTCTTTCCCACAATATTGCTCGCATGCTCCCAGAGGCATGCTAAAGTGCTTGCGTGTAAGGCTAGCTAATGGAGTCTTTCTCACTCAAAAACAGTCATAATTTTACACAGACAATGATATGTTGACAAAAAATAAAATATGCAGACTGGTCTGAGATGTCAAGGACTAAATCCTTGTAGAACATTCTCACTGCTAAGGATTGAAACTACGATTCATTTTTTCAAAGTTGAAACATAAACATTTTAGGAGTTGTGTACAGTGGATAATCACCCTGCATATTTGTCATCATTGTGTTAAAATAAAACAGAGATTTTAACAATCATGTTATACTAAAGATAAAGGCTGTAAATTTATTACATCCATGCACCCATCACTTAACTTAGAATAGGAAATAGAAAGAAAAACTCTCACTTACGAGCTGCCAAACACAATGAAGTGACTGAGCTGTTTGGTGTATGTGACATTGTATCGAAGGGCTGTAGAAGCAGCAGCTATGGCTGTCAGAGCACTCAGACCAAACCGAGGCCATCTCCACACCATATACACAAGGAATGGGGAGAAAAGGAACAGTTGTGTGTCTATTCCCAGATGATGAGTGTGCGTCAGGCACTGCAACAAAAACAATTATACATTTACGATTTTTTCTTAAGAGTTTGTGAGTACACGAGCACCTGTAGGCTCGCTAATGTTGGTAGTGCCACTAAGTTACATTCTGCTTACACTTTCTTATCATACAAAACATTACATTTCATGAGTAATTTTATATTCGCTAAAAGAGCTGTCACACTGAATTGATGGATCAACCAACCAAGAAAAAGAAATTGGGAATCACACTGCTATCAGATAGATTCAATCAATAACAAGTGATAAGGATTGACTAGTTTATGAAAACAAACATATCGGCTTTCAAATAAACTGGCCATGGCAGTCTTACTGGCCAGAAGAGGCAATTGACAAATTATCTAACATACTGTGTAGAAGTATTCATAAATTTGTGACTTTGCATTCATATACGCCTGTATTTGTATGATGCTTAGTAATTTGCCTTTAATGCAGTCTTTAATACGATACAAAATAATGAGTGTATGCTTATTTTAATTGTAATTGTGAGAACCTTAATCATTACACCGTTAGCTGTTTCAGTTGCATAGATATTTCACCCGACTGCTTGGGAGTAAGAGCAGTGGCTGCTGCAGCCAGAATCCCATGTGACTGGCCAACTTGTACATGAGACACTGTAATAAAATATTTTTTTAATTTTTATTCTTAACAAGCATATGCCCATGGCTTCGCCCATGATTATTTACTCAACTGCTAGATGTTTTATTTAAATAATTTATTTAACAGAAAAATAATTTTAACATTATATATTTATTGTTTACATAAATTGCAGAATTACATAATTTAATTCTTAGTTATATTATTTTTCTGTAACAAATATAAATAATTAAACGAATAGAACGAATCTTGTGCTTCCTTGGGCATAAAGATTTGAAATGAAACGATTAAAATGTACCACACTAGGACGTGCCCGCGGCTTCGCCCACGATAATCAATTGAAAAATTAAAAATTAATAGTATAATAATTATTAAAGCAGTATATTTATTAACACTTGCACGCGAATCATTCATAAACTAAACCATTAATAATTAATGAAACAGCTAAAATTCAGGCTTCAAGAGTACATTCCACGATTAGAAATCGCCAACTGGGAAAACGATCTCAGATTCGATTATGCAGTTCCAAAGATAACTGTGAACCACTGCCTTCTAAACTGTATAATTCTCGTGCTTAATTCTCGAGACGGCGGTGGATAATATGTATAGTTTCTCAACTATTTGTTGACAGATGAATATGATGTGAATTTTATTTGATAAATTCAGTGTAATTTTCAGAAATCATATAATTTTTCAAGGGAAGGAGTGATTGATTTGGATTTTTTCTGTCCATTATACTTGGAGGATTAAACCATCAATATATTAAAGCTGAAGCCCGCGGCTTCACCCGCCATTATTAATTGACTCCAGGATTTTAAAGAAATTTACACTGGCAGTGTATTAAAAATGTTTGTGGTTCAGAGGTATGAAAATTGTAAGTAAAAATAAAATTAGAATATTTGTTCATTGTGTTCATTTCACTTAGGCCTTATATAATAAAGAAACGGTTTTAATAATTTTGTAGTCGTCATGAAAGTTTAGACTGCGAGAGACGAACATCGCCGAGTATACCCGATGTCTCACGAAGCGGGCGAGCGAGCAAGCACGCTATTTAGGGCCGTTGAATTGTATAAGAGTAGATACTCATGAACCTTACCCAAATCATGCATAAACAATTAAAACAATTAGTAATTAAAAAACTAAAATCCTGGTTTTGATTTACATATTTAATGATTAAAGTGCGATGCCTGGGAAAAAAAACGACCTCAGATTCGAGATCTCTGACCCAAAATGACGAGTTTCATTCAAATCAATGTTCTTTTTTTCTCAGTTGCTATGGGAATTAATCTCACAACTGAATACTTTCTTATTAATAGGTGGCATTGGCTGTGCTTTTTTACATACTTAGTAGATATTTCATGCACTTAGCCCTGCTTAGCTACCAGCTAATACAGTAGAGGCAGGGCCGTATTTCTAAATAGGCTAGGTAGGCTGCAGCCTAGAGCGGCAAATTTTCAGGGGCGGCAGTTTGGCAATTTATTCAAAAGTTAAAATGAAGTATTTCAGATGTTAGTAATATTTCCCGTACGAATTTAAGAATACTTGTTACTTAAAAATATGTTTTAGTCCTTCTACATAGCATGCTTTCTAAAACTATAACATAATACAAACTCACAGCACGTAATCTTGTATTATAACTTTCTTGTAGTGCAATCTCGTAAGAAAGCTAAGTTATGCAAATTTGAACATGAAAATTACGTGGGGTGAGTTGTTTTGGAAAAGTTTGTATATTTTTGAACCGATAAACCAGTAATTAACTACATTTTGTGTAATTAACAACTTAATTCAAATTGAAAACAGTTCAATTACGCAAAAAACAGTCATTAGCATTAAAATATAAAAATATGTTTAAAATAGTGATCTCTGATCTCCAAGAACAAATTAATTTATTAATTTCGAAACCTATTTCATTTGTTAACGTATCTTAAAAGAAGTAAATAAAAAAAGAACAAGTAGATAACTAATTTGATTATATAATTTATTATGTAAACCATTAAAATTGTAGTTTTATCTAAACTAAATGAACTTTATGTTTAAAAAAGATGAAAACACCAATGAACTCTATCCTTATGTTGTAAGTTATAAAACAAATGTATTAAAGTAAATATGAATATAGAGGGGGCGGCAAATGAACTTTAGCCTATAGGCGGCATACTCTTAAATCCGGCCCTGAGTAGAGGGAAATATAAAAAGCAGCACTATTAATAAGGAGTGACAAAGTAACTTTAGCTCAACTAAAGCTAGATAGTTACCATGTTCTCAAAACCAAAGTAGTTGTGTATGAAGAACAGGTTCCTCCACCAGGTTATCTTGCATATGTCAGAGTGATGAGTTACCACCTGGTTCCACAGCGGACCAGTTCCAGTGAATGGCAGAATGAAGGTGCAGAACAGTATCAGAGTGATTAAGTTTGGCATCAATCTAACAACAAATAAGCAATGCGTATAAAATGTAGCATGTAAATAACATAAATAATGAAAGCATGCGTGGTACTGGTACAGTCATAAGAAACTTAGTCAAATAATTTAAATGAATACATTTTCTCTGATAAATACAAAATGTAGGTTATATTCTACAGAGGAAAATAATTGTTCTGGGCAGGACTTCTGGCTCTCTGTGCCAGGGCCGTCGCGTGGGCGGGGCGATCGCCCTGGGCGCCGCGACCAGGGGGGCGCCATGGCAACGGCAAAAATAAAACAACATTTGAAAAAATAAGTAGGATTTACATAACGTATTTTTTAAAGTTAGGTATAACTCAATTTTGAATATTGCGTTGTATGTTTTTATTAAACAAATAAATATTTGACACCAATAACTTTAGGCCTATATTTGCTAAATTATCCCAAAATAAATATTTGCTTATAAAAACATATTTACGATCAACTACGTCACAGAAGAGACTGAATTCTCTGGCCTTCTTGTCCATTGAAAACGATGAAGCACAAAAAATAGACGATGGAAATTCTAACGACATTTGCTCGTGCAAAAACCAGGCGAATGCCATTTAATGTTTAGTACCTTATCTTCATTTGATAAACGTGGTTCCCTTTTCTATATTCTATTCAATGTATGTAACGAGGTTTCCCACACTATTAATTTGTAGTCCAATTAATAACGCCTATAGTATTTTTTATGATTGTTAAGATTTTCTTACATTACTAACTTGTATTAATTTGATTTTCAATACTATCTTATTAAAACATTAAATAATTTTATTTCTGGTATTTTTGTAAGGTAATCCGATTAGGTGTCTCTTTTGGGCACAAAAACACAGAGAGCGAAGCAACCCGACGCGCAACTTTGCTAACGAGCGACTGGACGCGATGCGGCTTGGAATTTGTCCAGTCCACGTCGCCCCAAGTCGCGTCGTGTCGCCCATTGCGTGTTTACCCCATATGTTTATACGTATTTGATAGTGTCGCGTCACGTCGCTCGCTGTGTGTTTGTGTTTGAATCCCTACAGATAGGCGAAATGTTGGGAGGGTGCACGTGGGATTGAGTTTGGGGGGGGCGCCAGACGAAATCTTGCCCCGGGCGCCAACAAACCACGCGACGGCCCTGCTCTGTGCTAATGCTTTACCAGATGTGCCCACTGAGATCTCTCTTCTATGAGAGTGGATATAATGTTCAAATTTTACTGTATAACAACATTGGAAACCTGAGCACAAAAACACTAAATTTCAGGGTGCGTGGGCAAAGAGAGTTAAGTCTACTTTCTTGTTACTGATAATCAGAGTGACTTAACACACTATACCAGCCCAACATAGCTTTAGAGATGGATAAACCCATAAGGCACACATCCACAACTACCGTACAATTTTGAATATGACTTACTGAACTTAACACAAATGTAGAGAACATTTTTATCTATAACTATACATTTAAACCTTACCAAATAATCTAATTAAGAATAAAATAAAAAGAGAAACATAATTATATATTCTAAGTGTAAATTATGTTAGTGAAAACTATAATTAAAACTATAATAAACTATAGCCTAATAATGAAAATCCAACATTGTAAGTAGAACAAATTAGAGAGAAAATAATAATAATAATAATAGGTAGAAATAGAAGAAAAGTAAAATAAAAATAAATGAAACTAATACAAAAGCAACACATGTCAATGCACATCATGTAAATGTTTTTCAGTGAGGTTGACAATTAGGGATAATTATAGGAGAGAGATTCCATCTGGCGACAAGAGTCAATCTCTGGGTAGCTCAGTTGGTAGAGCATCGGCCTGGTAAGCCGAAAGTCATGAGTTTGAATTGAGGGATTTTGTCCTAAAATATTCTCACAAAACATCAAATTTATATGAGAATATTATAGGAGAAAAATTTCTCCGACACTGGGACTTGAACCCAGGACCTTTGGCTATTCGTGCCAATGCTCCACCAACTGAGCTAAGCCGGAGTCCAATTCACAGCGCCAGATGGAACCTCTCTCCTATGACTGATTGCCCTAATGACCATTAGCATTGGTGCGAATAGCCAAAGGTCCTGGGATCAAGTCCCAGTGTCGGAGGAATTTTTCTCCTATAATATTCTCATGTAATCTCCAACAGAGGCAATGATCTGTGGTTCATGAATGCTTATATGTCTATCAAATTTATATTTCAAGTTAGACTCATAGAAATTTAATGAAACTATTTTCTCTTTTCTTCTAAAAACATCAGCATGGGTTGTCAGCATTTCCTTTTACATGAAGAAAAGAAGAAACCATCCCAAGACAGATTGTTTAAAAAAAAAATAGATATAGATCAGGGCCACCTCATGGGGGCTGCTAGAACCAAGGGATCTGGGCCCCTTCAGCCCGGCTGGTCACAGTGAAGTGATATAATTTTATGGAAAACTGGAAAAGTTTGATAAAATGTTCTGTTACACAAGTAACGAGAAGGAAGCTCCACAGACAGGGGAAGAGACAACTGCATAATGATGGTCGGCAGTTGGTGAGGGGCCCATGACCAGTACATGATCCTGTTCCCGACCCCGAGATGTGGCGGCCCTGATATAGATAGAGAAAGATATAATTATTGTTACCTCATTAATCTAGACATATACTCTCTTGGTACGTCTAACTTTTTCCTTCGTTCCAGTTCTTTATAAAATGAGTATGAAGTGAGAAGTCCACTCATCATGATGAAAGGGTCAGTGTAGATGCACGCTCCTCTTGCAAATCCAGTCCATGACTTTCCTAAATTCTGGAAATAAAGATCCAAATAGTGAAAAAATAGAATATCAAACTGAGTTGATGATCATTTTCAAATGGATATATATTTTTATCTTCTAATTTAAGATGAAGACAGTTTAATATGAGATCACAGGCTTCCGAGGCCCGAGTTGACAATAAAACCTTCTTGGCTTCCAGGTATCTGCCTTGTCATATTTAAGATGTCTACCAACATTTCGACCATCTTGCCATGGTCTTTCCTTGATAAAGACCATGGCAAGATGGGCGAAACGTTGGCAGACATCTTAAATATGATGCAGCAGATACCCGGAAGCCAAGAAGATTTTAATGAAGACAGTTTGTTTATTTGCCATGTTTATAAAGTTTGCAATGATTGTAATATAGAATTTTTATCAAAATCAAGTGTGTGTTGTACCTATGAATATTAATAAGAAAGGTTTAGCATTTTAACATAGCACACAGATTGTTTGCTAAACTACATTCCTTTTTTTTCTTCTCATTATTTTCTTCATTTAAGTAGGCCTACAACCACAGGAAGAAACTAATTTATATAAACTTGACAATGGAAAAGAATTATCCACTAAGTTCCTAACTTAAAGGCTCTGTTAACTTAAAAATGCATTTTCAGATGAAAATGGATTTAAACAGAAGATAGTTAGAGATTAGATTGTGTGCAAGCCTAAGCTTTCTACGTTTATCCAGACACCAGCAATGCAAGTTGGTCTATCTTGATTTTAGAATCTTATGAATACTTATTCCTATATATAGGCTACATTTGTGGTGACTGAATACATAAAAACACAACATCTAGGCATTTCCGAAGGATTGGCATGCATAGTGTTACACAAGTTGATTAGCCACACAATTATTGCAGTGAACAGCGAGCAACAGGATCTGTGATGTTACTCCAGTAGAAGCCACATCAGTTATTCTTCAAATTTGTGAGGAAGAAACATTGTGGAAACATGGGTTCTAAGAGTCACCTTGATTTTAAGTTAATAGGGCCTTTATAATCTCAAGTTATCAAAATAAGCATACAATTTATTTATATTGCAAAGGAAAGAACCAGTGCAAAACATTATGAGAACTGGAAAATCTTGATCAGTTCAAGTACTTAGAAGTTTACTGACGAATGATGCTTATTGCAGCAAAGAAATCAGGTCACGAATTGCCATGGACAAGATGACATTCACAACAAAAGGGATTATTGTTGACTGTTTGAACTTGCAACACTTGGGTCTAGAGGTGGGCACGCTATCTCTACACCACTGCAGCAGACTGATTTCAGGTTAAAGAAAATAAATTAAAGGAAATTGATCACAAAGTATAGGAATAACCTTCATGGGTTCACACTGGACCTGTTTCAGTTGCTGTAAATAAATTATGATTCTTACCTCCGCCATGGTGGTTCTGTCAAGATATGGATTGAAGAACAAGGCCATACACTTGTGTGCGATAAGCAACAGGATTGCATTGATGGCTCTTATCCCATGAACTGCTTCAATGTCATCTGATGATCTTGTTAAGCTGAACAGTGCCAAAACATTCTTCCGAAGTGAGAATGCTTGTACTAGCTTTCTTCTTGAACCTGGAAAATACATATTCATGAATAATTATTACTATAATATTATAAAAAATATGCAGTGATAGCCAAAGAATACTGCAAAAGTGATGAGGATAATAAACGACAATGTAGTCAAGGGTATACAAAGGTATACACCATATACAGGGTGCGGCAGAAAGAACTTCCCGATTACAGAAGGCAAATATATCCAAACCCAATAAAATATGAAAAAAACCTATGTAATTCTTTGAAAGCACACATGATGCCATTTACATCAACGTGTTTTGAAGAGAACATCATTCAAGTGGCGGCCTCCATTGTTTATAGACTGATTGAGCCTCTCTTGGTAGTTGTCCATGACTCAATGTCATTTCGGACGGAACAGCAGCAAATTCCTGTTGGATTGTCTCCTTAAGAGCTTCCAAAGTTTGGGGACGATGTTGATACACTTTGGCTTTCAGATGTCCTGTCTTTGGAGCCCGAAATGTACACGAAAGGCACACTGCGTTCTTGTGCTCCGTTCTTGTGCTGCGTTGCTGTCGGCAACTCGCCATTTTAAATAAACTGCTCTACGGCATAAGCGCGATGCACTCCTGACCAAGCCATGGTCTAAACTAAAACGTTACCTAAGTTGCTGTTCAGCAATATTCACCCCGCCGCTGTACCCCCACCCACCACATAGATATCTATCTCCCAAATTAGGGCGTTCTTTCTGCCTCACCCAGTACTTTCAGTGTAGCCTTACTCGTTGTAGTTGGAATAACCACTCTCTCTTTGTAGGTACCAATCATATTATTCACTAAAAGATCTCTTGTAAAAAACGATACACATTTTTTGGCCTATTGAGAACCAGAAAGCAATGTTTTTAGTGAAAAAAAGTACAGTAATATTATCGCTTTGTCCTATCTTTTACTGTATCTGTTCTGGTGGCTTTAAGTAGGCCTACATGTTTACCAAAAAAAATTCTTTAATGTTAGAATTTCTTACAAGTGGACGAAAAAGATTTGGTTGATCAAAGTTTAATAAGCAGCATTCTACTGAACTTGATAAAATTTATATTCCTCTGCATGTTACATTTAGTGCACCATCAGTTATCACTTCATTAGCTGATCAGCTATGAAATACTTACTTAACTTCTCCTCTGTAGGTCTCCACTCAGGATCAAATGCTGTAGCAATTATTGCAAAGATTACAATAGAAATGAACAGCCCTCTGAAAAGTAAAACAGACAGTAACATAACATAAGTAAAAGCATGCATCAATTTGTCTGTAGATATTAAGCTTTTTCCTAGAAGCAGCAACTGGCAAAATGATAACATTGTCCCAAACCTCTCATACACAAACGCTATTACACCACACAATTAACTGATTAAATATGAACAGGACAGTATTCATAGTTACAATAAGTCATTATATCCAAGTCGAACTTAAATCTCGTCTTAAGTTGACTTTCTGGCACAAACAAGTTGTACTTATGACATAGGGCCTAGTTACTTTATAAAGTGAAACTTAACAAAGTCGAACTCATTGCTATTCATAGTCACGGAAGTACCAACTCATTTGTCAAAATAAGCTTAACTTTATCAAGTCAAGGATCCCTCTGACTTATTTCAGTTTAAGCTAGAACCATGGACAGTTATTTTGAGGATCTGGGTGAGGTCTTAGAAGAAAATCTTGCCCTGAAGCGTTATTTGCAAAACACGATGAATCTATTCAAATTTTACAGTGATAATGATTTTAAGAAGACAAAATTTTGGAAATATCAATCATCTACCTTTCATCAGCATTTCTCTCTGCTGGCATTTTATACTGGCCCAAAGCTCTCTAGAACCTAATTAATATCAAAATAAATACATAAGTGTACTGGTATTAATTCTGAACACTGTCCAAGGTAATATATACACAGAATATTCTTAAGAAACTACTGATCAGTTTACTTACACGCTGCATAATATGTATAGATGAATGATTGAATTCTATGTTTACAATACACACTGCCATCTGTATTTGTAAATCACAACAGCGAAATACATACCCAGATGGCTTTGCATATCATGAAAACTGAAAAAATCTGAAATACGATTCACTGATTCAATTGTTATGGCAGTGAATGCAGGCTTTTTCATATTATAATGTTAGACTTTAATATGTAGAACAAGTAAACTTTATGAAGTTAATCTTATCAAAGCAGGATTTCAAAGAAGACCATGAATATGAAAAACATACACATAGGCCGGTATTCATAGTCGGCGACTTAAGAACTGACTTTATAAAGCTGAACTTATATGACAAGTCGACTTATATGTTTTTCGTATTCATAGTCTTCTTTAGAGTCGTACTTTATTAAGTCTGATTTCGTAAAGCTCTACTTATTCCACGCATTAAAGTCGAACTCAATAATATGAAAAATCAAGCGTTCACTGCCATAACAATTGAATTAGCCAATCGTGATTTAGATTTTTTCAGATTGTATGTAAAGCAAAGCCATCTGAATACGTATTTCGCTGTCGTGATATAAAAATACAGACGACGCTGTGCATTGTAAACAAAGAATTCAATTCATCCATACATATTATGCACCGTGTAAGTAAGCTGATCAATAGTTTCTTTACAATATTCTGAGTATATATTAGCTTGGACACTGTTCAGAATTAAGTCAGGTATATTTAATTCAATATCAGTTATTGTTTTAGAGAGATTTAAAACAGCTTAGGAAGCTTTGGGCCAATATGAAATGCCAGCAGAGAGAAATGCTGATGAAAGATAGGAGATTGATATTTCCAAAATTGTGTCTTGTTGAAACTAAATCTCTTTTTAAATTCGTTGTCACTGTAGAATTTGAAAGGATTCATCATCTTTCTCAAATAACGCTTTGGGGTGCAAGTTTCTTCTAATACTTCGCCCAGATCCTCAAAATTACTATCCATGGTACTGGCTTAAACTGAAATAAGTCAGGGGGACCCTTGACTTGATAAAGTACGACTTATTTTGACAAATAAGTCGTACTTTAGTGACTATGAATAGCAATAAGCTCGACTTTATCAAGTCTCACTTTATAAACTAACTACGTCGTAAGTACGACTTGTTTGTGTCAGAATCTCAACTTAAGACGAGATTAAAGTTCGACTTGGATATAAGTACGACTTATTGCGACTATGAATACCAGCAGTAGACTTGTTCAATAAGTTTAGCTTAATTAAGTCATTCTTATTTCGCCAACTATGAATACCGGTGTTAGTTTATTCTTAAAGAATACATGGCAATACTCACGCAACAAGCAGAGTGGATGTTGGTAGATTTAGTTTGTCTTCCTTCACTTGGCACATTTCTGGCTGTACCCGAACTTGAAACCTTATTCCTGTTCCTTCTGTGTGCCTGTGCATGACATCAGACAGACCCAGCTGCACATCAGTAGAGGTGCAGGATGAAGGAATACACAGAGCCCAGTGAATCGCTGAGAAGCGAGGAACACGATGACCTGGCTGAAATAAAGAATAAGTACGTTATTTTCCAACAGATATCACTTTCAAGGATAAATGCACCTAAAAATGCTGTGTTATTGAGTGCCGAGTTTGACACACTCTACTGTAACAGTTCATATTCATATTCATATTCATTTATTCTGTTCTGTTCTCTTTGAAACCGTTGCCAGATAATATGTTTGATGACAAATCCGTTTCGTTTTTGGGGATTAAATTAGATTATCAGTTGAGATGGGATGCTCACATTGAAAAACTAACAACAAGGCTGTCTTCTATTGTGTTTTTAATGAAACATTTAAATAACTGTATACTGACGTCTTATTTGAGATGTCTTTATTTTACGTTTTTTCAATCTATTTTGAGTTACGGGATTATAATTCGGGGAGGTTCTAACAAGACTAATGACATCTTGCTGTTGCAAAAGAGAATTCTAAGGATAATCAAGAGGTGTGATATTAGGGAGCATTGCAAACCATTATTTATTGAATTAGAAATTTTAACTGTTGAAAATCTGTATTTATTAGATCTTCTTGTTCATGTACATAATAATATAGATAACTATAATTTTAGAAAGGATGTCCATGTGCATCCTACCCAAATTCAGATTAAGTAAAAGAATGAATTCTCATTTATATTTAGGACCTAAATGTTACTACAAGTTGCCCGCCCAAGTTAGAAACTGTACAAAAAAGAAATTTTCAAAAGAAGTGTACAAGTGGCTGAAAAAGAATCCCTTTTATTGTATTGAGGAGTTTTTAAAGCTTAGCTCACAGGAGATTGTATTGTAAATTATTTTCATCTTTTAATGTATTTAATTGACAATTAGTTTCTACAGATTTTTTGACACAATTAATGCCAATATCTGTGTCTAACGACAAAGAAATATTATTATTATTATTATTATTATTTACTTATATACATCTTACATTGATGTTTCAAGCATCGTCAAATTCTAAAACATTATACTGATAAACAATGCATTCCATTATAGTACAATTCAATACAAATACAATGAAATAAAACTAATAAAAGGTTACACTTCAGATTACACTTATAATTCATCCATTCTATACAAACATTTTTCGATTAAAAATTTCTTTAAAGCTGGCTTAAACTCTTTCATATTCAATTTTTGTTTTAATTGTGTTGGGAGTTTATTATACAGCATGCCACCAATTATAAAAGGATCCTTGTCAATGGCTTTCTTTGTAGTGAATGTTCTATAGATATTATCCTGATTTCTTGTATTATAATTCTAGAGTGACTGGGAAAAAGCAAATAAGTCAAAATATCAAATTTTTAGGAGAGACAAATAATTTATTTCCACAGTATTGTTACTATGTATATTTAGTTCAGTCCACCAGATATTTGTACACAATATCTTGTACTATGTAAAATATCTGGGTTGGCTGATCTAAATAGTGTGACAGTGCTGTGGAAATAAATTGTTGTTTGTCTTTCCTGAAACTCTGGTATTTTGACTTATTCGCTTTTTCCCTATCACTCTAGAATTGTGATATCACTATTTCAAGTTACATTGTTATCTTTCGTCTAAAACCAATAAAATAACTTTAAACACATACCGGTATAATGAAATAATCAGTTCAAGGATTCCCCACATGGCACACAAGTGCAGATTGAAATAGAATTCCAACTAATGGAGGAAATATCATAAATCTCATGGTATTGCTACTCACATCATCCAGTTTGCTAGTGAACATGCCGTGAGACATGAGTAACTGGCGAAGTTGCTGAAGAGCAGGTCTGTCTGGGTCTGATAGCTGGAGGCCCAATGTAGCCAGGCAGTACTGACCCTTGATAACTCCATCATCTGATGGTGCTCTCACGCTCAGGCATTGATCTATGTCTCCATACTGATTCACGTTGCCATTCAGAAGTCCTGAAGGTAACTTAGCTGAAGAGTCATACACTGAAAATAATAAGAATAAATTTAACAACTTTTGATTTTTTTAAATTTTGCAAAACGTATGCGAGTGTACGCTTATTCATTTCAGTTTGGAAAAGTAAATTTGTCAGTTTATAATGCGTGACAGTGTCAGAAAGAGAACTGTCGGGAAATTTTAGAGGAAGTCAGAGTAATTATTAGACCTTGGATTTTTAGGCATGTAGGAGGAGAAAATCCTGCTAGGATAGCAGCCTTAAATTAAGGGTGCCAATATGACTCAGCCAAACTAAAACAATTCTAAGAACCATATATTTTATTAATATAAGAAATTATTTTTCTAATCTTCAATATTCATGTATTTTTATATTGAATTTTAAGGCAGCTATCAATTAAGGACTTCCTTCCCATATATTAAAATATTCTGAATACAAATGGCTATGGACAATATGGAGCCAGTGTTGAAGTATGCTTAAGGCCAATTCCTGTAATGAGGCTGAAGACAGTATACCAAAACGTTGGAAAAAATTGATACAACATTTCGAAATTGTCCCTCTCGCCCCAAATAGCAACCCAACCACTTCCTAATCTCTTACCCCATACTTCTCCTTCAAGTCTTGGCAGGATGGATGGTAATGAATAGAAGGTGTGCTGTCAAATATTGTTTCAACAAATAAAATAATAATGTACGAGTATTTTTATTTCCTCTGCTCATACCAAGGGTACTATAGGCAGAGAAAGTACAGTGTTCGGCCTCGAAATTCGAAGTTGAGTTTTGAACATAAACAGACGTTTTGAGGTTTAATGAATCCAGAATACTATTTTCAGAAATATCTTTGTGTGCGTTTGTGAACAGCCTAGCTCCAGAACGAAAAATCCTATAAAAACAACATTTTATATTTGGGATAGGCACCTTCTGGGGATGGGACACGAAGATTGCCGACGACTTTCTCGTATTTTTAATGTCATTTTACACGAAGAAAATTTCGCTTTCCGAGATTTTCTCGAAAACTGCTCTAACGATTTTACTTAATTCTTGTCAATGAAATATTTATTCTAAAAGTTAAAACTTTTATTTGATTTTTTTTTCGCTTTAGTTATAAGCCACCCACAGTTTGTAGAAAGTTAGTCTTGCCTGGTGAACAAACATTTGCATCAGGTTGAAACAACTGAATACGTTCTTTATCAGAATGTAAAGTATGAAATGTGTATTACCCATGTTTACGACAAAGGAAATTATGTGAGTGCAGAGTGCATTACATCATGTTTAATTTGGATTTTACCGGCCGAAGTGTGGTAATGGATCTGTCTTCATTTTTACAAGGACTTTATATGAAGAGAATTACATTTTTATGATTTTCATGAAAACGGTTTTAACGATTATATGTCTAACTTTTCCAAGTCAAATGAATTTTATATAGTTCATAATATATTATGCCTATATTATGTATTAAAGTATATTATGACTTACTGACTGACTTGATCCTGTAACCCCTATGGTGAGGCATAGTGCCTCCAAGTGGAGATTTCATTACCGGCACCTATACTAATTTTGTTATGCTTATTTTCCGAGATATGGCAGAGGGACAGGTGGTAAGCACATCGCCTCTGTAGTACATTATACTAACAGCTAAAACTTTCATTTGAACATTTTTTCCCCCAAAATTTTGTAAAAGTAATTATGTACATATACCAGCCTTGGTTATAATTATAAGCTACTCATTTCATAAGAACTTAGGCTGAGGCAACTGAATGCGCACTACTGCAGTGTACACTATACTGGAATATATTGAGGGTAGAGGAAGTTTCGTGTTTTGCACAAGATAATATTTCAGCGTATGAATCTACTTCTATTTAGTCCGCACTGTTGCAAAATTAATTACTAATCGTATGCCAAACCTAATAAATCAATGCCGTTCTATAACTCCACAATCATTTTAAGATTCCATTCTCTTCTCTTTGTTTAAGTTCTGTGTTGCAGCATTATGCAATAATATAATACTGGATTGAGAGGTTATACTTTGAACACCCCTAATTTATTCTACAAACACAATACGTCAGGAGTATGATAGGTCAAGACGTAATTTAACTATGCCGGTGAAAGCTTTCGTCAACACGGCAGTCCACTAACCATCCTTTCATCTTAAACTAACATCAGGGTCGGAATGGCCATGCGGTAGGTTTTTTTTTAAACCGTGTATTAGTTTTTAAAATATATTAAATAGTTTTTTTTATTTTTTTAATCATTTAAAGACAGCTTTTCTTTTAACTTTCAATTTAATACGCACAATAAACACATTGACAAAATATAATTAATTTTATTTTTTTACTGAGGATCCCATGGCTCTGAACCACAACACTATGGGAACACTTTTTAGTTATAGAACACAATTAATTTTAAAATTCAAACTCCACCACATAAACTAAACAAGAACGTGCTTCAAGTAATCAAACAACTTTTAGAACCCTTCACTTCCGGCGTCTTGCTGGAGCAAATGCTGTGAATAAACTGCAAGTGTAAGAATCTTAAGAATGCCTTCAAATTGCCTCTAAAGAAACCAGGGATTTTGGTTCACTAACTATTTCCTTTACCGGGGCAATGGATGACAAAATGACAAAATGAAATGCAATATTTTATCTTACAAATGTAGGCTGCTAGTAACACAGAGCAAGGCAAAACTGAGACAGATATTTAAAAAGTAATTAATTTTTAGTAGAACAATATATTAATTACACATTTTAAATTAGTTTAAATATTTTAACGTATTTTAATTAGAAACAGATTTAGCCCTTTTTTAGTTTTTAATACCTTATTTTGACATGTTTAGATTTTATAAGATTGGACTACGTGACTGCCAAGACAACGAAACTGATAATTAGGGTTCGGATTTTTATGACCTAAAATGTGTAAATTATGACTGAAAATATACCCTTAAAATGACTAAATATGACCCCAAAACCCTAAATATGACCTAATAAAATAACATCTTTTACCAAAAAATAAATGTTCCAATTTAAAGCGTTTCAAGACACTAAATTCTTACATCACATGAATTCAACCAGATAATAACTTCTAAACAATTTTGGTGATTTACAATTTTACTTGTAATGAACATCTATTTTTAAAGAATTTACTCCTATTTCGTTGGTTAATCAGCTCCAAATACTCCTAATATTTTGTAGATTTTGCGTGTCCCTGTACAATATGAACAAATGCATTAATTTTAAAATTTAAGTTATCTATTAATTTGGCATAAACATTAAATTAATTAAACACATTTCAAATTTAACTCAACCATGTAGTACACACACTGTAAAATTGTGCTCCTTTACCGCATTTATAACTGAAATATGCCGTTATATTACAAATACGGCCAAATTACGACCAAGACCACAAAAAGACCAAAATATGACTTTAAATGCACAATAAAAACGGTCCGATTAGAATAACCAGCGTAAAATTCGTGTTTAATTTGTGTCTGCGACTAGAACGGAGGTCAGGATAAAAATGTGACATGTTATAAACATCCGAACCCAACTGATAATATTATGTTCAAATATCACCGTCAGCTAGCAAGGAACAAAGTAGTTTGAAACCTAAGAATCCGGGCCCCTGCACTATTTTTCAAATGGGAAGCGTTTTGTTCTTCTCCTTGCTTAGATACGCGGTCCAATCAGAGACGGCGAGACGGAAGGAAGACCCTTCCTGATAGCGGTACTTCTTTAGCTCGTACACGTGATTGGCGGTGAAGGAAAACTCTTCCCATTTGAAAAATAGTGTAGTCATAACAATAATTAATTGAGAGAATAACTTGCTGATTGTACATTGGGTTGAAGTGCATTTCCTGCACCGCCCACTATTTCATTTGAGAAGCTGAATAACAGAGCACAGACGGCCTTGTAATTGCGAGCACTCAACCTTAACACACAGACTAGCATGGAACTTCCTATCCTATTTTAATAACCTTAATTATTAAGGTTGAAATATTTTTAAAACTGTTAATCGAATTCACAAATGTTAATCCTATTCAGAAAATGAATCCTTAACCATTAATTATTTCTGTTACATTAACATGGACGTGAGGTCTCAGTGACCGCTCCGAGTTAAGTGGATTTTAACATTAAAAAAGTACAAAATGTAAATTTTAATTATTATTCAAGCAAATTTATTCCTAAATGTTTAATCAAAGAAGTATCATTCATACACCATTTTATGGGGATTTTCAGGGCACACATCTCAGTGACTGCATCACAGAAACAATGAAATGCATGATTACGAAGATATGATAATGTTTCGAATGAACAGCTAATATACATAAAATCTTATTTAGCATCGTCTTTCACTCCAAACCATGTATTAATCACAGTTCACCATAATATGTGGTTGTGTTCAAATGAGCAGTAGCTTAACATACAACATTTTCCCCTTAGAAATCACGCATAAAGTCATTCTCACAAAAAGAAAAAAAAAATCTCCGAAATGTTTTTGTCAAAACTGTCATCCCATAGTCTTAAAACTCTCGGCCTAACAGTTATTTACGTAATCTTGTACGTGAGAGGTCTCATAGACCGCTACAAAAATATTTTTTTCTAACATGGCTTCACTAACGCTTATGGTTAAGTGACACATGTGGGGTGATAAAGGGTTTTGAGAAGGGAAGGTAGTATAAATAACTCATTGTGAAGACGATATCCGGACATCAGCAGTAGTTTATGTTTTTAGTGCGGTCACACAGACCTCACGTCCATGGTTAAGGGTTAAACTAAATACTGAGCGGATATATATGCATTCATGAATCACAGATTGTCTTTGTTGGATATTACATGTGAATATTATAGGAGAAAAATCCCTCTGACACTGGGATTTGAACCCAGGAACGTTGGCTATCCGTGCCACTACTCTAACAATTGAGCTAAGCCAAAGTTCATATCACAGCGCCAGATGGAACCTCTCTCCTATGACTGATTGCCCTGTTACTGTACAATAACAGTGGAAGCCCGGTCACAAAAATTACTAATTAGTTTGCCTCACAGTACTGCATATGACATATCTTGTCTGTCAGTGAGGTAGACCATTAAGGGCAATCAATCATAGGAGAGAGAGGTTCCATCTGGCGCTGTGAAATGAACTCTGGCTTAGGTCAGTTGGTAGAGCAGTGGCACGGATAGTCAAAGGTCCTGGGTTCAAATCCCAGTGTCTGAGGATTCTTTCCCTATAATATTCTATTAATTCTCTTAATATTGTCTAATAATGCGATTTTGAAACTAGTTTTGTTCCCCGCATTTTACAATACTTATTTCTGTCTATTACGACATCTGCAAAACAAGGTGGAAGAAAAAAGGTAATTTCGTGGAAAATGAAACAAATTGAACCTGGCGTAAATAACTTACAGAAACATGAAGACGATGTGAAGTGCTCAATTAAGTTAAACTGTTTAAACACGCTCAACTTACGTCGACTCGTATTTTAGAATAAAATATGACAGGTTAATGCTGTAATAACATCAATTAGTTTAACTTTCATAAACTTTAGTGCTTTGTGTGTGACAGACTGTTTTGCAGTTTATGTACAGATTTATGTTTCTTTATTTCCGAGATACCACTACAATCGGCTGTACCTCTGAAATCAAATGGCATAGATCAGTAAATCCCTATAATATAAAGCCACATGGCTGACAGACAGACAGACTGACTGACTGACTGACATTAAAGTTTGCCCACTTCCAGATGAGCTAGAAACTTGAAAATTGGTACACGTTTAGCTTTAGGCTGTAAACCACAGGAAAAGTTTTAAAAATACTTTTTTGTTGAATTTTTAGCCCTAAACCCCCCGAAAAAGGGCTCAATCATTGACATTAATGTTTTCCCACTTCCAGATGAGCTAGAAACTTGAAATTTGGTACACATACAGCTTTTAGGCTGTAAACCACAGGAAAATTCCAAGAAAACCTTTCCCGAGAACCTCAGCGGGGGTTTGGGGGCCGAGCCCCCAATGAGCGAAGCGAGTTTTTCTATATACAGTCCTAAAGACCTCGGAGATTCAGTGCACTTCAATGTGATAAAAATGAAGGCATAAGTATTTTAAATTAGTAGGCATATTGTGGATGCCACTTCATAAAGACTTCTTTTCCATGAACTGCCTCTACCTGCTGCCACCCTAATCCTCTTCGATCTATCAATAAATAGAAAGGTAATTAGGCGTATTCACGCTTGTCTGCGGTCCAGTACAATGTTGCCAAATACGTACCACAGCCCGTTTATTGTTCGTGCCATTTTAAGAAAACCTCGTCCCAAACCATCGTCTATCTATGAAAGAATATAATAGTATTGTTCTCTAATCCGAAAATCTGCATCAACACCGATACCGACAAAGAACAGGTGGTCTTGTAATCGAGTGGATTTACCCAGTGTTGCCACTGTCATTGAATTCTTAAGTGAAGTAACCGTGCTGTGCTATATATTTGGCAACATTGTACGGGGCTGCAGACAAGTGTAAATACGAGAATAAATATGCCTAATTACCTTTCTATTCACTGACTGACAGGTCGAAGAGGATTAGGGTATCAGCAAGTAGAGGGAGTTCTTGGGGAAAAAAGTATTTATAAAGTGGCACCTTCTTTACTTCACCTGAGAAGTGGTGAATGACAGCGGCTACTCTGGAGAAATTCACGCGAGTACAAGAGCAGCTGTGCTTTGTCGGTGTCGGTGCAGATTTTTGGACTAGGGAACAATGCTATTATTAGGGGGCGGATTTCTATGACATGTCATATTTTTCCCCTTTGCATTATTTCAGGTTTCCGACTAATTTAAACCCCATTCCAAGCATCCTGGTGAAAATGGAATGGCTTTTATTGCGCATATAACTGCATAATTTAGGAAATTTTCAACTATTGTAGCATATTTAGTATGAATATGCATATCTAAGTCACATTTTTGGCATATTTGTGTGCGTATTAAAGAAATTTTGAGGCTCACATCATATTTTGTAAATTTTGGATTATAATGATACTTTTTGAGAATTTAGAGATATTTAAAATAATTAACATTATATATTTTAATAAAATGAATTGTAATGAAACTTTAAAAAAATATGCACAATGTGTAAGTGGTAAAGTCATATTTTAAATTTTATTGGTCATATTTTAATGCTTTTTAGGTCATAAATGCATACATATATTCTATTTTTTAGGTCATAGAAATCCGCCCCCTATTCTTTTGTAGATAGACGATGGTTTGGGACGAGGTCTTCTTAAATGGCACGAACAGTAGGTCTACTTTCGTTACTGTACTAATGTTGCTGAAGATTACATATTAATAAAAACATGAAAGACGGCAGAACGGGTTCAATAACTTCATGATTAAGGCAGACGAAGCGACTGCCGTGGTCTGTACATTGAGTAAGGTCTTGTGCGACCTCGAGTTGCGTAAAAACTGACCAAGGCTACTCTCCTTCCAGACATTACCCGTAAGCACAAAACTCGCAGACGCTACCGGAATTTCTCCATCTTGTCTTACATCTGGTTTTTCTTGTTTACGTTACTAGTTATTTACGTCTAACCATTGAAGAATCGCAGAGGAACCAGAAATGGCCAGTCTGGGTCATGGTCAGAGCTACACGAGCTCTCGGATTAGATTCCCGGTTCACACACGGAAATTATTAATCCCTAAAGCCACGGGAATTAAAACTTTATGTATGGGGCTTAAATCCATTGCACTTCTCTGCCATATTGGATAATTTACAATTGTTGGTGGCTCAGAATAACTATGTTCGGCTGGGGGAATATTTTGAAATCATTCAATTGAGTTGTTGGTTTGAGAGGTAAATAGAGATTGTCGATTTACTATTATACTTTCTCATATATATTGAAAATAAATATAAGGATTCTTAAAAATGAAATTATTGATCCAATAGAAGATAATATTACATTTCAAGTAGTATAGGCATCAGAATAATCAGAATATCGTCGAAATGGTGAAATGTGTTGAGAAACTTGACGACTATTTATAAAAATAGATAAAAGATGTCCTTTCATATGTGCATTTGTTTGTAAGTACCTATTAAAATTTGTGAAAAAAAATGATTTTGCGTTACGTTTCGATCCACCCTGCACAACAATCATCGCCGACAGAAGAAACTACTAGATTAATAGATAGCTGGCATTCTCTAGCGATATTATACAACTCTGCAAAATCCTTGCTTTTAATGGTATCCAGTAATTATTAGGTCAGGCAGATCACAAGAAAGTAAAATGCGTATCTTCCTGGGTTCGATCATGTTGATTACAGTCGGGATCCCACGAGAAAGTTCACCCATTACTCGTGAAGCCACAATTATCTCTCAATAAGTAACCATAGCCCACAAACTACCAAGTGTGTTTCAATTAAGTTTCTAAAGTTATAACATCAACATTAGATATATTCCAGTGATTTCTATATATGGATATTCTATAGATCATTCCTTATCTTGTCGGTTGTATTAGGCTATATGGATGTGAGACATGTCCTTAATGCCGCATTCACATAGAAAATTAACCGTAAACGTAAAGTAAACTTAAACTTGAATTTTCATGATTATGATTAGGGTTCGGATGTTTATGACATGTCATACTTCTGTTCTGACCTCCGTTCTCGCCACAAACACAAATAGCACGCTTGTTATCCTAATCGGACCATTATTATTTTGCATATAAAGTAATATTTTTGTCATTATTATGGTCTTGGTCATATTTTGAACATGTTTTTAATTTAACGTCACATTACAGTTATAACTTTGGTAAAGGAGCACAATTATAACTAAAAACATATGCACTAAATGGTCGAGTTAAATAAAAAAATTATTTAATTAATTTAATATTTATGCCCAATTAATAGGTAACTTAATTTTAAAATTAATGCAATTGTTCATATTTTATACGGACAGAATATTATTTGGAGCTGACGAAGCGATCAAATAGGAGCAAATTCTTAGAAGTTTATTTCTAGTAAAACTGTAAATCACCTGCAAAATTCCTAAAAGTGATTATCTGATTGAATTAATGTGATGAAATAATTTAGTGTCATTAAACGTTTTAAATTGGAACGTTTATTTTTAGAAATACGTTCGTTTATTAGTAGACCTGGGATTTTAGGCTCTAAAAAAATTAGTTTTAGGCACCTAAAATAGGCTTTTAAAACAAGTAAAAAGGCATTTAAAATAAGCTTTAAAATGTGTAGTTAGACAGATAATAGAATTTAAAATATTACAATATACACTTAAACTGTAACTTTTTACTGCAAGAAGCGTGGTATACCTATTCTTAACAGAATGAACTGCAAAATTAGGCATCACGAACTATATTCATTTAAACAGATGTTCTTTCACTGGTGACTTGACATAGCCTAGTAGTCCCTCCCCGTCACCCGCCAGTCAGCATTCCTTTAACGACAATTGTTTGGAATAATCAAGTTTCTGTGAAAATCCCACCTCTGCTGTTCTGCTTTTCATTGAAGGATGTCCATTATAAGATTGTGAAAATTACAGAAGTTGAATTTTATTTTAAATGTACAAAATAGGCATTTTAGGCACTAAAATAGCAAAATAGGCTCTACAGGTCCAAATAGGCATTTTAGGGCACTATAAAACTCTACAAATGTAAGTGAATTATCATGAAACGTCCACATATTTAAAAATTTGCATGTTATTTCTTAAGGAACAAAATAGGCATCTGCCTTAAAATCCCAGGTCTATTTATTAGGTAATGTTTAGGATTTTTAGTTATATTTGGTAATTTTTAAGGGCATATTTGCACTCATATTTGCACTCTTTTAGGTCATAAACATCTGAATCTTAATTATGATAATTAATAGGTGAAATATAGCGGTGACGAGTGAACGACTTTAGTCCTATAAGCTTTTTGAGTATAATGTTAATGAAAAATTTCAGCTCTATCAGTTTGGTAGTTTTTTTGCGTCAAATCGGAACAGACAGAGATGAACCATTACATTTTTATACAAGTATACTATTTTAAGTTATACTGGTTCCAACTAAAGAATAAAGTAGATGTAAACAAAACCACGTGACATGATGGGTTCTGATTGGCAGTTGGACGCACAACCCCTTCAGGCTCTTGCTTGTCGTCTTCTTCCGAGTATTAATGTAATTTCTTCAAAATATAAAAATTAAGTAATGTATTTGATCTACGACTAAATTAAGCACGTTTCTCAAGTTCGTAGCAACCATTTCTATGTGATTTAAGCAATATCAATATTATTATTTGATATTATCGGTAGAATGTAATGCGACGCGCATGCCTGAACACAACAAAGGTATGAAAAAATAACACAGTCACTTGTCATGTATTCCTCGAAGACATTTAACGTATAATTCATACGGTGAAAACAAGCTTACCACAGCTATTATAAATAATAAAAGACAGCAATACAGTTCAATGGCTGAAGCTAATCAGGTCTCACCACCTCGTGTTGTTAAGCACAAGCGGGGAAAGCAGTTAAATAGTGACGAAAAAACTGTGATCTTGAACGTTTTTAATACATTTTGCAGTAGGTAGATTTTCATTATGACTTGAAATATTACAATGCATTAGCATTTTAAACGTAGGCATATGTAATATTTGTGAAATCCAGCTTTCTTTCTGTAGATGCTAGCTTACTTTGATCAATATTAACGAGTTCCTCTTACATTGAAATTGCGTCGTCTGCAATGTGTCAACGAACACGTGGTCGCGGAGTAATACATATCAGTGTGTTTGTTTACATCTACTTTATTCTTTAGTTGGAAATAGTTATAGTTATATACTCACTTTTGAGAGCCCATAATGCGAAGTTGTCGAGTTCCTTAAGATAGTGCTGGCTGTCTCTGAGGCATTGCTGGTTCGTCACACGGTTTGATGACGAAGGCACGAAGGGAGGCAACACAGTCACTAGTCGTCGGACAAGGTTCAATTCCGGTATGCCAACCAAGTCTCCAACACCTGCAAATAAAATTATTCTCTGTTTACTTCCATACAAACATAGTGTAATGACCAAATAGATTGACAGAAGATAGCTTAGCCAGTTTTCACTTTCTCTACCCATACCGTGGGTACTATAGACGTCGATGTCGAGTTTTCAACATAATTACATAGGGTATAGTATTTTCCGCCTAATCACCACTACAAGTGTATACAGGGTGTTAATGAATAACACCAAATTATTTTACCTGTGTATAGAGGGGACATAGACAAGCAATTTTTATTAGAAGATTTTTGCTCTATGACGTAAAATGTGTATGCTTACAGGGCATTAAATTCATTACAATTTGGTGCTCATAAGTCAATAATGAAGTGGAATACGGTTAAAATTTTCATTAAATTGACTTCATGCCTTCTTAGTGATCGATAAAAAGCCGAGTCTTAATCATTCATCAACAGCTGTATCATAATTTAGTGTTTCCATAATCTGTAAAATTTACAGACTAACCGAATGTCTGGCCGCCACTGCATTCGTTTTTTTTAATTCATAACTCCAGTTAACAATGGAGTTTCTTTGTTTTGCATTTTTTCAAATGTTACAAGTCAGTGGTGGATATGCCCTGGCATAGGCGTTCAAACCCCCAACCCCCCCCCCCCATTGATTAAAAAAGGGAAAATTGTACTATTTATTTCATTATTGTGATATATCACCTTTTTTAAAAATCTGTTTATAAATTACTTAATATGAGTTTAAAGCGTGGGAAACTTAAAACTCGTTATTGGGCATCTTAATTTTTAAAATTTTCCGGGGGAGGACCCCGGAACCCCCCTCTCCAGATGTTATAACCCCCCCATATGGTCGGCCTGGTTACACCTATGTGCCCTGGGAGATTTTATGCTGTAACATAAAAAATTAATCCATAGAGCAAAAGTCTCCTAGTAAAAGTTGCTTGTCTATGTCCCCTCTATACACAGGTAAAATATTTCGGTGTTATCCATTAACACCCTTTATAAGCCTACATTATGTCCAAAGTAAGCCTACATACCTTTCTTGCCTGCCATCTAAAGCAAAAGACGGGAACAATAACAGCTAACAGGTTACAGAGATAGTCGTTTGTTTTATCAATTACAGTAAACACTTAAGACATTTAATTATGGTGGAACAAAACTGTGGTATGCAACTTGACTACAATGGCTACTTTAAGACGGTCATATGAATATTATGAAACGAGCTTAACGTATATTTGTCACAGCTTTATTTTCCATAATTTTAATAACATAATTCATAATTTTAATAACATAATTCATTTTACATAATTTTTTTTCATTGTTACAGGTATGTTGACTACCGCTGGTTCAGCATTGAAGTTCTCCTTTACGTAAGTTACAGATTCTTAAGATTAGTATAAGATTAAGTACTTGTGTCTTTAAAATCAAGTCACCATTGAGTAAGCTGTCAGATCATGGCAAACTAAAAGAATAAACAATCTACTATCGACAGTGTTACCCTATACTAACCAATGATACCAATTTTACTATGGGGCAACAGTACAGGAGCACAATATGTTTTTAAACTGCAAAAAAAAGCTGTGAGAATTTTGAAAGGCTGTGACCCATATGAGCATTGCAAACCTTTTTTTATTGAATTAAGTATTTTAACCGTGGCCTCACTTTATGTTCTTTCAACTATTTTATTCGTTCATGGAAATGATTTTAATCCTGTGTTTTTTAATGATGTACATGACTATAACACTAGAGGGAGATATAATTTGGTTACTCCACAGTGTAGACTGCAAAAATCCCTTAACAGTCATAATGTTTTAGGAATTAAGTTTTACAACAAACTGCCTCTAGAAATTAGAAATATCAGGAATTTTAGAATTTTCAAGCATAGAGTTAAAAACTTTTACACTGTTGGAGAATATCTAGCGGCTGATTTTATGTAATTAGGCTACTTCTTTTATAACATGCTGACTACTCCTATTTGCATATACATGCTTAATGGTAAAAAAAAAACAGTGCGTTCCATTCATACAAAAAATCGATTTTCGCGTAATTTTTTATACGTATTTGCACTTATTTTTAAGGATTTATGTCATTGTATACATTAAAAAAACATTTAATTATTTTCTTCTTGCGTCCACTGGTACCATAGTATTATTTATTTTTAGCCAAAGTCAAATTACAGGTATCTAAATGCATGAGGATTAGGCCTACTTCATAATATGTTCTGATGATTGAAAGAATGATATCTTAAATCCATTACACGTCATCAGTAGTGTTCGGATATTTATGCTCTAAAAAGTGCAATATATGACTGAAAATATACCCTTCAAAATTATTAAATAAGACACAAACCCCCAAAAAAGACCTAATAAAATAATGTATTTTCAAAAAATAAATTTTCAGTTTAAAACGTTTAAAGACACTTTATTCTTGCATCACATGAATTCAATCAGATAATAACTTCTAGCAAATTTGGTGATTTACAGTTTTACTTATAATGAACTTCCTGTTTTCTCGCTTTATCAACTCCAAATACTCGTAATATTTTGTAGACCTTGCGTGTCCCTATAAAATATGAAAAATTGCATTAATTTCTAAGTTTTAAATTACCTATTAATCTGGTATAAATATGAAATTAATGAAACAAATTTCAAATTTAACTCGACCATGCAGTACATACACTGTATAATTGTGCTACTTTACCGAAATATAACTGAAATATTACGTTAAATTACAGACGTGGCCAAAATATGAGCAAGACGACAGAAGCAACCAAAATGTGACTTTATATGCAAAATAAAAACGGTCCGATTAGGATAACAAGTGTTTAATTTGTGTTTGCGGCGAGAATGGAGGTCAGGATAAAATATGACACGTCATAAACATCCGAACCCTAATCATCAGTCATATCCTCGATGTGTCTGGCGTTACTGCTTGAACTTGAGGTTTCATTCACTACCGTGCGTCTGGGTCACCACAGCCCTTTTCATAGAACTTACACTCATATTAGGCTATATTGGCAAATACATATTTTTTTATTTACATGAAAAGTGATAAATAGGTGTCAGCGTATTTTCAGAGGCTTTTCCCTTTTCCCTTATTGACTTGAAAGTAGATATGACTTGTGATATTAGTAAAAATTATTAATTTTCTATTTCATAAGCATGTTTGCTAATATTATTAGCTATGGATTCATGTTCCTAAATAACTAGTAAATACTGTATTATCAATAATCTTCATAAACTGTTTTATGCAACGGTAAAAAATACTCACAATATTAGGTTAATAAGTTATTCTCAAATCATATGACACAGACTTCGAGATCTTAAAAATTGGGAAGAAACAAATCACTCTGATTCAATTATCGATTAAAAAATAACTACACTTGACATCAAAGGAATTTTAGTCATGATAGGATTTTAGAATTTGAGGTTAGATTTTAGTACAGTCGGTCAAATAAAAAACGTCGGGACTCGTATACTGTTAAAATTAAAGTTTTGACGCATTAGTTCACAAGTTTCCTATAAAAAACACAAAATACAGGTCATTTTCGGAACATATGAGGCCATGCGGCAGGAGGGAAAATATGAACAAGGAGGGAAAAAATGAACATCGCGGAAATCGCAACACACGATATTCAACTTAATGCATTGTCATAATTCATTTTGCTTTGTGTCATCGCCACATACAAATGCTAACGTGAAAGAAAGTGTGGTTAGGGCTGTACTTGACCTGCATTTTTCGGTCTCTGAAGCAGCGAGAAGGTTCCATATTTATGAAAAGAAGCTCAGAGGTGGGAACGTTACTATAATGCGACCGGAAGTTTTCATAGCAAACGTTGATCTGGCCGGACGCGTATTTCGATGCTAAGATTGGTTGCAGATGCTGAGCGTAAGTTATTGATTTTGCACTACAAGTACCGGTATTATAAAATAAAATTTTTAAAAAATGCTCCTTGAATAAACATATTCCTCGCGAATCTATTAATTATTAATATTATAACAATTTGCAACCAAGAATATGGCGGATTTGAGGCATATAGCCACAGCCTTCTATACATGTTTGTTTTGGAACAAAACTGACTAAATAATCAAGAAAATACATGGATAGACAAGAGGCGTGTGTGAACCTAACCTTAAGTCTTCCTGTACATGCGCATATGCTCGTTCGTGATACTTAATCAAATACCGCCCGACGTTTTTTATTTGACCGACTGTACATAGGCGAAGACCACCGCTATCTTGCATAAGTGCATGATAGGTTTATTGATTTCTGTCAGAGCCAGTTTTGTTTTAATCCGTAAAAAGATTAGTTCATCGAAAAGCAAATAGAAAAGAAACAAATGACGTGAAGGCAATAGGTGAAAATAGATGCTATCAAATATGTGAATAATGAGATTTAATATGAGGGTCGTCCAACGGTGCTGGTTTTACGCAGTACCGGTACAGAAAAGAATAAGAAGAAGGAAAACACAAAAAATCCAGATTTAACCTTCAAATCGACCACCTGACTAATGATAATGATCTAATAATATTAATGAACAGATTTTACTAGTGTATCCATCTCTATGAAATCAGATTTTGTTAAGTAATAAATAATATTTTGAGTTATAGCATTAATAACTAGCAGATCCCCGCGGCTTCGCCCACGATAATTAATTTTAAGATTAAAAATTAAGAGCAATTACTTAAAACACTATATTTATTAACAGTTGCACGCAAAACATTCATAAGCCTAAATTAAACGATTAATAATTAATAAAACAGCTAAAATCCGGCTTTGAAGTGAATTGCTCGATTAGAAAGCGCAGAATGGGGAAAAAAACCTCAGATTCGAGTTCCCTGGGCCAGAAAACCCCTGCATACTGAGTTTCGTCCAAACCGAACAATGTTTGCCCATTTAGGCGTATAGGCTATTCATTATCCCTCTTCCGTCTATGTTAAAAATTTCAGATGTCTGCGTGCCTTGACAATATAAACAAATGAATCGACCAGTGTGGGCTTACAAAATTTAAGCGATCGCGGTGCTTTTATTTCCAAGGTATGACAAAAATAGGCAAAGCCATCTGCATCTGATTTAACAAATGAAATGTATTACAGAAAACTGATGCGTGGATAGCGAAAAAAAGTAAGTTTTCTGACAGTTTCTTTTTACTTATAACTTGCGAACGAAAGCGAAAATAAAAATTCTGGCTTTGAGGTGCATTCGCCCACCCTTTAGTCCATCTACGTTTAAAATTTCAAATCTCTGCTTTCAGTAGATTTCGCTGGGCATCGCGGACAGACAGACAAACACTTCCTTTTATTATTACAGATTAAATAATGTAATTAGCGAGGTATTGTTCTTCTAAACCTCAGCAAATACCGGTACTGAAAAAATCATATCAGTCATATGGTGAGGAGATAAAAATGTAACTGACACCCGCATACAGAGGAGTTTCGAAACATTTAAAAGCTTAAAACAATATTAGTGGAAACTCTCAACCTTGTAACGGCTTCTAAAAGGCTGCTTGAAGTAAGCCAACAGTGCTCCAGTGAATTTTTAACAAGCTCGACAAACAGTAACGAAGGTTATGAAACAAGCTGAGTAAACAGAGTCACAATCACTGTTTCATCACTGTAAAAGTGAACAACTGATGCTGTTTACAATTCATCCAAAATAATAACCAGTAGCCTACTAGTACACTGAGTTCTGCAATCTCTATCTATTCAAATTACAATTACAATTACAATTACAATTTATTACTCCAAAGTACACGAAAAATATATACAAAAGTTGATACACCCCCCGAAGAAGCAGAGCTTGTGTTCGGGGGTGGTTCAGTTATATATTAGAAATACTTATACTAAACAATTACTTTAAAAAAATGCATAATTTGGAGAAGTATGACAAAATGTTATGTATGAAAGGTTAGAACATGTTCTATTTACAATACAAAGGTACGAAGCAATACAACAATAATACATAACAATTTATTTGTTCAAATTTTAGTAAAAACAAAGAAATTAAGTTCTATCCAAATTTTAAAGTTTAATATGAAAAATGTTATAACAGTAATAGTCGATAACAGAAGTAATAATTATATAAATTTTCTAATTTTAGACCTAAATTGTTTGTTGTTTAAGCTATTTAGATCAGGATGGTTGGTAATAAATGAATTGAATAGTCTTGGGCCAAAACTTGAACAGTGCTTAGCTCCAGCAGTTGTAACATTTTTTGGTTCAAGTAATAAATTAAATTGATTCCTTCGCGTGTTATATACGTGAGATTCTGACTTGTAATTGTCACGATGTTTATGAAAATAATCCAGTATGACGTACTTGTAAATTTGGTCTATGGTGAAAACGTTAAATTCAGAAAATAATAATTTGGAAGAATAGTCAGGAGGCTTAAATAAACAAATCTTTATTATGCGTTTTTGAAGACAAAGCAAAGAGCTGAGGATCGTTTTTGCAACTCCTCCCCACCCAATTATGCCATATTGAATAATAGAATGAATTAGGGCTAAATAAATCGTACGTAAAACATGAGCTGGTAAACATGAACGGAGAATAACGAATTTATAAATGACTTTACGTAGCCTATTGCATAAATATTCAAATGGCTTTGTACTTACTGACTGACAGAGAATCAACGTAGACCCTAAACGATAGAGACTTAATTTTGACAGTAACTTCGTTTCATAATGTAAATGCTCACTAAGAAAGGATTTTGCAAAATTTTCATTTTTAATGCCAAAAATCAAAAGTGTTCGAGGAGACGAAATACCTCCCATAAAAAAAACACACACACGAGGAATTCGATTGTTATGGAAAACAGTATTAAGTAAATTGTGAAATTAATTCACAATTCATTCGTTTACGATTCGCAGAGATCTGATTTAATTACCCTTACTGAATCCGGTGACGAATACAGGTTATGAAGCCCGTCATTAAGCAGTTTTCTGCAGTCCCCATTTTCATCTCTCTTTGTCCAAATATTTTCCTACGCCCCCTGTTTTCGAACACTCTCAGATTATGTTCTTTCCAAAGAATAAGCGACCATGTCTCACATCCATATAATACAACCGGCAGGATAATTGTCTTATACATTTTTATTTTTAGATTTCTGGACAGAAGACGAGAAAAGAGTTTTGGAACTGCATAAAAGCAGGCATTTCCTGATATGAGTCTACATTGACAACAGTGATGGGAAAAGTACAAAAAGAAAATAATTAGGCTGAATTACAATTACACGATAGACATTTTACTTAATTACAATTAAAATTACTTTTTCAAAAAGTATTCAGTAAAATTAGAGTTACAATTACAATTACTTTTAAAAATGGCAGTACCTAATAATTCCTTGTTTTATTTCTATTTATTTTTATTTTTTTGTTTGTTTTGGGCACAAGGCCTTAAACTATTGGGCCATTCGGTGGTAAAGCTACTTGGGACGTTACAAACAAGGAAACATGTCAATACCAATATTTCCAGACACATTGAGTAAATTTTGTTAATATTACCTCTAATTTGGATATTAGTTGCAAAAACAGTAGTGACGACAATATAGCAAGCGAGAATTATACTAATACTAACGATTACTAAAATGTAATGATTACAATTTTATTCCCAGAAGTAAATTACAAGTAGAAATTACATTTTTCAAAAAGTAATGGGACCAAAAAAGGAATTGTTATATATAATCTGATTACTTTTACTCAATTACTTCCCATTACGGATTAAAAAGTTATATTACCTTAACAAAATATGGGAATGCTCTTTTAGTAATCATCTATATTTCATCAGCAGATACTAATGTGCTCTGGACATGTCTGCTATGCAAATACTTGAGACTGCACGTTTGTATGACAAGGATTCTCCAAGTCACACATTCTCGTCCTCAAGGCATGATGAGTGGATCTCTGCATACAATACAATGCAATTCAATTTGTCCAACACGTGTGTACTTTACTCTGAGGTGTGTAATAAACTTGATTCTTCGTGATGTTTTACATAAGATCCTATATAATAAGAGGAAGTACTTTTCTGTCTATTGTTTGTATGTCTTTTTGTGAAAATACCGGAAACATGTACAGTCGGTCAAATAAAAAACGTCGGGACTCGTATGCAGTTAAAATTAAAGTTTTCACGCATTAGTTCACAAGTTTCCTATAAAAACATTAAATACAGGCCATTCTCGGAACATATGAGGCCATGCGACAGGAGGGAAAAAATGAAGAACTAAGGGAAAAAATTGAACAACGCCAAAACCGCAACACACGATATTCGACTTAATGTATTGTCATAATTCATTTTGCTTTGTGTCATCGCCACATACAAATGCTAAAGTGAGAGAAAGTGTAGTTAGGGCTGTAATTGACCTGCATTTTTCGGCCTCTGAAGCAGCGAGAACGTTCCATATTTATGAAAGAGCAGCTCGGATGTGGGAACTTCACTATAATGCGACCGGAAGTTTTCACAGGGATCTCGCCGGCCGCGTATTTCGATGCTAGATGGTTGCAAAAGTTGAACGTAAGTTATTGATTTTGCACTACAAATACCGGTGTTATAAAATAAAATCTTTAAAAAATGCTCCTTGAATAATCATATTCCTTGCGAATTTATCAATTATTAATATTATAAGAATTTGCAACCAAGAATATGGCGGATTTGAGGCATATAGCCACAGCCTTCTATACATGTTTGTTTTGGAACAAAACTGACTAAATAATCAAGAAAATACATGGATAGACAAGAGGCGTGTGTGAACCTAACCTTAAGTCTTCCTGTACATGCGCATATGCTCGTTCGTGATACTTAATCAAATACCGCCCGACGTTTTTTATTTGACCGACTGTACAGTGCACGCCGCTTAGCTAATCTGGTAACATTAACCGATTGATAACAATAGGCGCAGGAATTAAATGAAGGTAATTTATTCATATGAGCCCCTTAAAGCCCAAGTGGTGTAACTCACATTACTGCTGTTCTGTGATATTTAAGGTTTTAGCTGGCTTTATGGACAACATAAAATTGTGCTCCTACCTACAGGGTTGCTATGCAAGTTATGACTTTCCCCGTTTGCGCTATTAATAGAAGAACACTTTCTGAATAGGATCCTGACCATAACTAAAAAAATTTAAAAAACTGGAGTTACACGACTTGGGCTTTAAGGGGCTCATATATAAGCCAGTAAACCACAAAACAGAATTAAAGTAAAGTTTTCCCTATACAGGCCATGGAGGCCCAGAGGGTTCCAGGAGGTTGAGGCTCCCAGATTTTGGACATTAGGCACATGAAGGTGGTAAGGTTGTCAGCCTTACGCACCGACCGCCTTTACCCCCAGGATGGCTCATTGGTACTAATTTCTGTTAGAGGCTGAATCGACCCCAGGGCCATAGTGCCACCAAAAGGATTAGGCCAATTGAAAAGCTCCAACGACCTCATCGGGGATCGAACCCGCGACCTATAAAACAGAATTAAAACTATTTATTTCATAAAATAATATGTAACTATGAACCATTGCACCGCTCATAATGCAGTAATAAACTGCAAGTAACTATGTTTTCAAACAGTAACGAAGTTTTTATTTAACCAAAAACTACATAGGCCTACTCAGTTACGAGTGTTTCTGGAAGTATCGTCTGTCTGTTCAAGTCTTTTCATTTTACATTAGCCATCATGCATGTCAACACTGTTATCTTCATAAATTAAAAACTGCAGCTTTACTGAGGGGTGAAACATGTTTTATTGCTGAAAAGAGAATGTTAGGAAATGATACCCCCTCGAACTGGTAATCCTGTGAGCTGGGAACAGGAGGCCTATTGCTACCTCCAGTGCAACACGTACAGTTGAGTTAAAAACGAAACCCTTAACAACAAAATTTTGAATGACGTATAGTACTTGGAAATTAAGCCATAAAAAGGAAAATGTGATAAGTGATTATACTGGCTATCCAGATTGGGCCGCGTTGTGTTTTTGGTGTCTAACGTTTCGAACATCCTATCGTGTCCTTCTTCGGAGAAATATTCGCATTAAAAAGAAGTGCCTGTGAAGAATAAACAGTCCTAGTCGTCATGACATCAGTATGTGCATTCCACTGCCTTCTAAACTGTATTAATCGTGTATACACTGCCTGTCCTATACGGCTAATTTTGCGTACTCGGCGACATTACAGATGGCAGCACCTTTCACACCCAGACTGCTTCTTGTTTTTTGCTCGACATTGTTGATTATGTAGTGCTGTCACCGCCGTCTCATAATCACTGCCTTCTAAACTGTATTACTCCTCGAGACGGCGGTGCTCATAATATAGTCTATCAATGCGTCTAATTAATTTACATTTATTTTAATTATTGCTCCAAAATTCCATTTCAAGGTAAGTGTCATATACTGGAATAATAACACAAGTATCTGTGTCTGTTTAATGCTTATTTTGATTAGTGATTGCTGCAATCTGGGTGTGAACTGTGTCGCCTCTACTGGATAAATTATGCAATTTAACAATACTCTGAACTCCATGTTAAAATAAAGCATAGGACAGGCAGTGTAATTCTCGAGACGGCGGTGGTGCATTCTTTAAAGTTTTAACTGTTTCCTGCCAGATGTCACTGATCTTGTACCCCTCTTCCCTGTTTAAGCTATGGGGATGTTTAATAATTTCTATGGCTTCTGTATGGATGTCCGAAACGTTAGACAATAAAAACACGACATGGCTCAACCCGGAAAGTCAGTATAATCAGTTTTTAATCAGTTGTGGAAGCCTACGAACTGATTTAATTTACGGTACGATATTAAAACACCATTTGGGAATGGTTTCAATGATTATGCTATATGTCTATTCACATTAACAAAATTGAAAAACGATGACTAGCATATGTTATTCTCAAATTATAGGAACCATATGGTAATATATTTTTTGCACGATGTAACTAATTAGAGGTACTTACGAATATTGTTGCCATGGATCATAAGTAGACATTCCCACACGCTTTGAAAACAAAAGAAATCTCAGTGCTGTAAAAATAACAAAAAGCACAAATGCCGTAAGTAAAACCATCATAATACAAGCCTTTATGGGAAACCGGAACCAAGGCCCCCTAGTTCGTGGCGATTTTAACAGGACAAATATTCGGTTCCCATAACAACCAACACATGCGAATCACTTTCTGAAATATAACATTTATCTTCAATAATGTATATACATAATATTTTCAGCTAATATCTCAATTAAAATAATTAAATTGATATAAATAATCATCGTGCAAAAAATAGCATGCAATACTCGTTCCGTAAGCGCATAACGAATCTCGGAAATTGGAAAAACTCTGTGCAAGCACCTCATTTTTTCAAACACTTTCCTCGATCCGTAAGCGGTGCTTACGGAACTAGTATCGCAATATACTATAACCTAACTGCCACTTGACTAGAATAGGAGGTGAATAGCATAGGAAATTGTGCTTTGAAGCATGGCACAAAAGATGCAGTGGCAGCGCTGATAACGGGAAACCAGTGAGATGCTGGATCTATGTCAGTGAGGAGTCAATTACGGCAAACATCGCTCTGATGCTCTTGGTATCTAGTGCGGTGTGAAGTTCACAATGAACGAAACTAGACCTCACCCTTACTTCTGTAAGTTGAAGGTACTAAGATTGTGAGTTATTTTGCACATATCACATCCTTTGTACAGTCAGTCTGTTAAGGAAATCCACTTTCGTTCAACTCTGATTTTTTTTTGTTGCACTCCTTAACTAATTAGTGGTACTTACGAATGTTGTTGCCTTGGATCATTAAGTTGACATTCCCGCATAGCAATCTTGTTGCTATGTGCGGTAAGAGTTTCCGTGCTGTTATGAATTGACTTACGCCACACCTCATAATACAAGTCTTAATGGACAAGGCCCCCCAGGACAAATATTCGGTTCGCACAACAACAAACACATGCGAATCACTTTCTGAAATAAACATCTATCTTCAAGAATGTATATACATAATATTTTCAGATAATATCACAATTAATATAATTAAATTGATATAAATAATCATCGTGCTTTTATTTTGATATATTAATCGTAATACTACAATTTGTACAATTATTTAAAGAAATTCCTCCATACTTATTTACAAATATTCAGTTCCCATAACAACAAATACATGCGAATCACTTTCTGAAATATAACATCCATCTTCAATAGTGTTCATATATAATATTTTCAGCTAATATCTCAATTAATATAAATAAATTGATATAAATAATCGTGCAAAAAATAGCATGCAATACTCGTGCCTTAAGCGCCTAACGGATCTCGGAAATTGAAAAAACTCTTTCTTCGATCCGTAAGCACCACTTACGGCACTTGTATCGCAATATACTATAGCATAGAAATTCTCATAAATGAGGTTTCTCAATGAAATGAGTAAGGAGACGAGTTTTGAAGAAACTTGAAGAAACTTCTGTGGTAAGTGTTATTTGTACAATTATATCAGGAGAATAAGAGTTCTCTCCATGCATATGGTTTTTACGTTGCTCTTGCTATTCTCTTATTACACATTCACATTATGAGTAAGGAGATGCCTTTTTAGACGACTCCTGTCAGCATACGCCTTACAGCAAATATCGCAAGGGTAAAGTTTTTTTCCAGTGTGAATAGGCAGATGTAGTCTGAAATCAGTTCTGTTTCTGAATGTTTTAGTACAGACAGTACAAAAGTACGGTTTCTCTCCTGCATGAGTAAGCAAATGATTTTTTAGTTTATTCTTCTCATTAAATGCTTTGCCACAGATATCACAAGAATAAGGTTTATCAACCGTATGCATAAGCTGATGCCTTCTGAGAATTTTCTTGTCCTTAAATGATTTAGAACAGGTAACACAAGAATGCGGTCTTTCTTCAGAATGCGTAAGCAGGTGATTTTTGAGATAAAGCTTTTTTTTGAATGTTTTACTGCAGACACCACACGAATATGATATCTCTCTGGTATGAGTAAGCCGATGTTGTATGAGATCATTTCTGTCATTAAATGTTTTATCACATATGTTACAAGTGGGAGGTTTAACTGGTTTCTTCCCGAAATGACCAACCAGATGTGTATAGAGTTTATGTTTATAAGAAAAAGTTTTCTTACATACATCACAGGAGTGAGGCTTCTCTCTGGTATGAGTAACGAGATGCCTTTTGACATCATTTCTGCGAGAAAATTTCTTCGTACACAAATCACATGCATAGGGTTTCACTCCGAGATGAGTAAGGAGGTGCATTTTGAAAGTACCTTTTCGAGAAAATGTTTTTGTACACACCTCGCATGAGTATACCTGCTTTTCTGTAAGCTCAAGCTGATGCTCTTCATTGTTTCCTTCGTAAAGTTCTCCGGATCTCACCGGTGTAGTTGATACATTAGGCCTATAGTCTTCAGACGGATCAGTAGGCTCGTTTACCACATTTCGTATCTCCACTAATTCACATACAGGTTCAGTCTTGATATCGAATTTCTGTTCCCATGAGAACTCTTCCTTAACTACACTTGCATTCACCGGTGTAGTTGATACATTATAGTCTTCAGCTGGATCTGTAGTCTCGTTTTCCATTTTTCGTGTATATACAGGTTCAGTCTTGATATAGAGTTCCTGTTCCCATGAGAAATCTTCCTTAACTTCAGTTGCATCAAATTCAGATTTCACTACAGCCTCCATTCTTGCAATAATGATAACGCCTCTTTAAATCAACCAAACTATCAATGCCAGATATATCTGTGAGTGTTCCACCTTCTGCTTCAACTTCGGTTTCCCACCCCCGTAGTAGACGGCTCCGCATCATCTGAGAGGCAGTGACCAACGTTGTTAGGAACTAGCAAGAGCCCGCAGATCGTACTCACCTGCTAGGTTGTTTATTTTAAAGGAAAACATTTAAAACATTACATTTATTAACACTGACATCGTCTTTACGTAAATTCTAGAGTTATAGGGAAAAAGCGAATAAGTCAAAATACCTAAGTTTCAGGAAAGACAAGAAACAATTTATTTCCACAGCATTGCTACTCTATTTACATCAGCCCACCAGGATATTTTTACATAGGATAAGTTACTGTATAAAAATATCTGGTGGACTGATACACTATTTACATCAGTCCACCAAGATATTTTTACATAGGATAAGATACCGTGTAAAAATATCTGGTGGACTGAACTTGTCTCTCCTAAAACCCGCGTATTTTGACTTATTCGCTTTTTCCGTACACTCTAGAATTGCAAAAATTATATTATTTTATTTTTAATTACATCGCTTTACGTAACAAATATAAATGATTAAAAGAATAAAACCAATCTTGTGGTGCCATATGGGCATACAGACTAGAAATTAAACGATGAAAAAATACCACATATTCATGAACCTTACCCAAATCATACATAAACAATTAAAACAATTGATAATTAAAAACTAAAATCCCGGCTTCGAAGTGCATTTCACGATTAAAGTGCGCCGCCCGGGAAAAAAAAGACATCAGAATCGAGTTCCCTAGCCCCCCCCCCCCAAAAAAAAACCGCATAACGAGTTCCGTCCAAGTCATTCAAACATTTAATGATCATTTACAGGTGCATTCATGATCCCCTACGTAAAACAATCAGATGTTTGAGAGTCGTAATGAATGAATGAAATAGAGCGGGTTTATAAAATCGGAGCGATCGACCAATCGATGTGTTACATTGAAAAAATCGATTTCAGCGATGCTCATTTTTCTCAGGTTGCCATAGCAACTGAGCAAGGCCACCTTCAATTAATTTTACAATTGAATACGATCTACAAGGAAAAACCACTTCAGACATTATATTAAGTATTATGTGGATAGACATTAATCAATTACTTAATATATTTTAGTGATAATTCACTTTATAATTTGTAATAACTTGTTACAAGCTATTGTAAACTGGTTTTCTGTCACTAAAAATGTCGATGGATAAAATATGCGATTTATTATATACAGCAATTCAATTATTTATACAGAGAAGGGTTTTCGTGTGTTTTTTAATTACTACGAGAAAGAAGAGAGATGTCTAAATCTGTTTGGGCTTCCATGTTGTTCAGACAATATGGTTAGAGCTGTAGCCATATAATAAATTCTGCCGCGGCACAAAATCTATTTACGTGAAGACCGTGAAGTCACGCCTACTTCCCAACACGTCATCTTTCTTCTTCCTGCTCTCCTGGCTTTTTATTGATTATTGTCACGTGTTCCAACGGGGAATCACAGTCTAGGGACATCTCACTCTAAGAACCCTTATTGAATGTAGGTGTTTCTTTTATTGGTATCGGTGAATGAGTGTTTGTGCTGTGTTAGAAAATTTTTCTACGGATGTATGTAATCAATGTTTCTTTAAAGCATAATAAAATTGTTGTTGTTATCAGCTGGTAGGATGTCTCTAGTATACTGAATCATCGACAAACTCCGTAACATTTCGCTGCATGGCTCCGCCTCCTAGTTGTCCCGCGCATATCGCGGCAGAATTATTTGGCTTCAGCTCTACCAATTAGGCCTATCTTTGAATCGTGTATTTTGTGGGGCTGAAAGTCGATTAAAATTTCTAATCGAGTTAACGCTTGACTTTAATCGATTAACCGACTGATTAATCGACAAACAGGTCGGTATTATAAACTAAACCAAAGTGTACATTTAATATTGTTTTACACGTTTAATAACTACTACACTATAGATAATCAGAAGAAATCCTGAATTAGTCAATATCATTATTAGTTAACAAGTGAAAAAAATATATACAAAACTTACATTTCCGGTTACTTTTTCAGGAAAGACTTGAGACACACGAGTTTGTTGACTAAACTACCCTTCAGGTTTCTGAATAACGGGAATTGTTTGGACACAATAAGCCAAATGACACAAGATGTGCCACGGCCGGAGTAGCGAGAGAAAGGAGTTTGGTCATTTGACCCATTTCTCGAAAAACGTTTTTCAGAATTCGACTAAACCGATTAATCGCAAAATGTAATTGATCGACGATTAAATGTTTAGTCGATTAATCGAGCCGATTAATCGGTACAGCCCTAGTATTTTGTAAGGTATTATTCTGTAATTTATTATAGTACTCCAGAAATATATTAAATTTTAGTTGTTTATATTACACATCCATACTTTATTATAGGCCTATCGCATAAACTTTTTATACAGTAGTGCGACTACGTCATATTGTTATTTCCTCTTGGAAGCAGACCAGTAGGTCAAGGCAGCAGCGGATAGTCGAAAAAGTTCGGGAACGATTGCTGGTTTAGTTGGAACAAGTACGACATGGCAGAAGTACAAGACGCTTCTGTACAGACCACGTGGGGACCGGTCCTGCCTGCACTTTCTCTTCTTTCACTGACGGGCATGATGCAAGGTGTGATGTAACGCGCATAACTGTGGTACCTGAAGGTCACTGTAGTGTCAGCTCCTCTCTTCTCCCACGCCATCTTGCTCGTACGTATGAATGAGAAACTATGATCACTAGGGCCCGGAATTACCGTATTTTACGGACCATAAGACGCACGGAAATTTAAAGGAAAATAAATTTAATATGATTCTAAACCAAACATTTTAAAGGGAATAATATACTTCATTTCATAAACAAATTCATTCTACAATGGAATCAGTGTAAATCACTTCTAACTTAAAACATGCATTGTACGAAAATCTCTTCTGTAGGCTACAGGTGGCATCGCGTAAATTTTAACAACTGAACTGATTTCTAACGAAAGACTGAAAATACTTTTTTGCACTCCTTAGCTAGTAAGTGGTACTTACGAACTTTGTTTACATGGATCGTAAGTTGACATTCCCACACAGTCTTGTTGCTAAGGCCGGTTGCGATGAGGTTAAAACACTTACGGTCCAAGCGCTACGTCATAATTCATTACGATACACTTCATAATACAAGCCTTTATGGCCACGGCCCCCAGGACAAATATTCGGTTCCCATAACAACAAACACATGCGAATCACTTTCTGAAATAAACATATATTTTCAAGAATGTATTTACATAATATTTTCAGGTAATATCACAATTAATATAATTAAATTGATATAAATAATCATCGTGCAAAAAATAGCATGCAACACACGGGCCGTAAAAGCATTTACGGGTCTCGAAAACTTAAAAACCCTCGGCTGCGCCTCGGGTTTTCAATCTGTTTCCTCGACCCGTAAACGTGCCTTACGGCACTTGTGTCGCAATATACTATTACATCCTCTAATCCTCAATTCAGCATATGTAAGTGTAACAGGACAAGACTGTTTAGAGGTCATTGGCTTCATTTAAACCACCCGTGGAAAACAACTTATTTTGTAGAAAAGAACTCAACATTCCTTTCTTTTCGTATAGAATACCCTCATTTTACGATTATGACAAGTGCACTGAAGTAGGCCTACAGTCTGTCAAAATTTGTAACAATCTTATCGTTTAAAACTATGATCACTACGGCCCGGAATTATATCAAATATACAGCAAAACCTCTGTAAAACGAAGATCGATATAACGATAAACCCGCATATAGCAATATTTTTTGTATGGTCCCGGCGAATTTCCTATCTTAATAATGTTAAATGTAACTTATTACAACGTTGAAGCTATTTTAGACAATCCCCTTTATAACGATATTTGGAGGTTGAATTGAAGGTCACTGTAGTGTCAACTCCTCTCTTCTCCCACGCCATCTTACTCGTACGTATGAATGAGAAACTACGATCACTAGGTCCGGGAATTATATCAAACTAGCTGAAAAGGCCCGGCGTCGCCTGGGCTTTGTATTTTGTAATTTGAAATTAACTTATGGAGGACTTTCGATGTTGAAACTCTAGGTCCTGATATAATAATGTATGTAGAATTCGAAATGAGGAAGAACAACATATGGCACTCAGACTATTCCCTCAGAAAACGCTAGATATAGCTTTTTATGGTTCATAGAGGATGTCGAATGCTGCATTCCGTTGCTTCTACTCATCATGCCTGGGAGGGGTTGAAATAAGAAGAAACATAAATTACGTAAGATTGTATTGATTTGACGGAAAATTTTATTTCTCATTCTCATGTTAAACCGTTTTGGACCTGAAATAAAATAGAAATGCAGTATCACTTTCATACTTTCCTCCCCTAAAACCCGGGACATAATATACTGCGAGTATAGGACTCAAAATGTTCCATCCCATGCTTAGGGCCTATGATAAATCTCAACTAATACAAAGCCTACAGCTATGGATAACTGACTATTTACCGACTTCTGATATAGCATACTCACACACTTAAGTTGTTCCTGCAATACGACCTCTTATTCTACATCAAAATGTGAAGTGAGAAAATATTTCTTATGTCGAGGGTAGAGAAAGTTATGTGACTGCATCACACTGTGCTTTATTTTCGTGTAATTCATTTTTCAGTAATTATTTTCGCCAATATATTACATGGAATCATAATTCGTTAAAGTCCAGCATTAGGCTATATAGTCGCCAAGGCCCTATGTAATCACAGTAAACAATTCACTGTTGCCATGTGAACTGAACAACATTTCATTTTTTTCAGTAGAGTATTCACAAAAATTATATAATTTTCAAGGGAAGGACTGATTTGTTTCAATTTTAATGTTGACCGCTATACTTTCCGGGCTTAACTGGGTATGTGTGCAAAATTCCGTGTAAATTGGTAAAGAAATGTAGATTTGTATAAGGAACAAACATACATACATACATACATACATACATACATACATACATACATACATACATACATACACACTTTCGATTTTATATATTAGATATACAGCAAAACCTCTGTATAACGAAGATCGATATAACGATAAACCCGCATATAGCAATATTTTTTGTTTGGTCCCGGCGAATTTCCCATTTTAAAAATGTTAAATGTAACTTACTATAACGTTGAAGCTATTTCAGAAAATCCCCTTTATAACGATATTTGGAGGTTGAATTGTTACTGCAAAACCAGTAGCTTAGCCCTATGGATGGTAAATGGTATCAGATCAGTATCCTTTCCAGCCACCAATATTGTTTTGTATTGATGTTAAACCAGTCTGAATAGTAATTTTTTTTAGTGTGCGGGTGTAAAGTAGCTATAGACACAATTCAGCGGAAGTCAGAAAATTAAAAATTATTGTTCTACTTCTTCGCATATCCGTTCCATGGCTTTTCCTGTAGGCCTTCATTACACAGTTTTATGCAAGAAATCTTTCTAATATGTGGTAAATTGCAACCCCTCAATATAACAACAACCCTCTTATAACAATACAATCTGCTAGGACCCACAAATGTCCCAGGCGGCAGACTTCTCCGACACAGGTATCCAAACGTTGATCCCACGGAATGAAAAAGTCTCAATTCCGGTGGTGAATATGTTTAAAAATAGCTGATGCAATAAACATTTCCATGAAATTGTGTTTTGTTTCTGTAAGCAGCCCCAGGGAAACTTACTTTATAGTTTACTTTACTTTATAGTTTTGTGACAAGTAAAAAGAAATAGGGTAGCCGTAACGTTACGATGGAATGGGTGGGGGATGGAGATCCCTGTGTTTCTGTATGCCAGAACAGAATTTTATTCCCAGTCTGCCATTTGTGTAAGATATGAGAGAATGTCCGGTTTCTATAAACTCGCAAAATACCTATGGGTAAATTATCAAATGGACAGAATTTACACAAGGATAACTTTTACAAACTCAAATAATTTAAAGATAGCAATCACATACACTTGTGGCGAGTTTCTAGATAAATGTCCTCTGGGTAAATATGAAAATTACAGAAAAATGTTCCTACAAACTCGGGCTAGATCTTTCCAAGTGTAAATCGTCGGGATAATTTATCCTTTCATGGATGGCTGGATAAAATTTAACCTATCATAGGATCAGTAATAATTTAAACAATGAGAATCAAAGCCTTCTGAATTAAATTAACTGTACAACTCCAAGGCCTTCCTCATTATATCTTTGCGGGTGATTCTGGAACTAATTTGCCACGGATAATTTACCCATAGGTATTTCACGAGTTTATAGAAACCGGGCATGAATCAGTAGCAGTAGGCCTATCCAGTACTAATACAGGAATCAAATCTCATATAAACCCTATTTGAGATGCCAAATTCATAGACTCACAACTCTATTTCTTTCCTGTTATTTATGTATATTTATGCAAGTATGTGCTAACAGAATAGATTCTTTGCTTCATATGCAGATCTGACTGAAAGCCAGGCTTGTCTTTCTGGTTTTTTGTGTAGGTATACAATAGAAGTTGCGAAAGTTGTTGCTTAACTGTGTCAATTTTTATTCATTCACATACACTTAACCTCTGTCATATTCTCAAATATTGTCGATCAATATGATGATAAATAGGGCTTGGATTTTCAAAACCAAAATGCTTTAAAAACAACCTCAGAAAGATGACACCATTAGCTTAAAATAGATTAAAATAATCACTTAGTACCCGAAGTATTGCCAGGTACATATAGGCGAACAAGGCAGGCGCCTAGGGTAGGCCTTTTAGAAACATTTAGGGGCGGAAAGTTTTAGAATTAAAAACAAGCTTGAATTATCAACGCGACATTAATGATTAATTACTTAAAATTATGGTATCATGACTTGGAATTAAAATATTTTAGGCTTTCTCTGATGGTGAATTTATTTCATACGTTTAGCTACAATTTTACAGTATTACTTTATTATTATTATCGTTATTGTTATTATTATTATTATTTTGATCGCGCATGAGCCCATGTAGGACTACACAAAGAACTTAGAGGCGTTTCTGCGATTATTATTTTGTTTTCTTTTCGATTAGGCCAGCTTAGGACCACGTGAAACAGTTTTCTTCTTATCTTCCCAAAACTTCTTCATTCTTTCGCGATGTTGCTGTTTCCGTTCTTCCGTCCATTTACTTCCCGTTTTCTTCTTGGGTTTCTGTGGAAATTCGCCATCAAATATTGCTTTCCTAAACTTTTCTCTGTTTGCAATATCCTCCTTTTTGATATTGAGTAATTTCAAATCTTCAACTTCCTTGAAAAATGCTGGTTTAGTTTTTTTACTTACATAGTGATCAAAAATTTGTTTGGTAAGCCTGTCTCTTTCCATTCTGAAAATGTGACCATAGAATCTTAATCTTATTTTCCTGAAAGTATGGCCTATTTTTTCTGTATTTTGTATAACTCCTTTTCTGGTCTCAATTTGTATATGTTATTCTCCCAAATTGGTCCCATAATTTTCCTTAAGATTCTCTTATTTTTATTTTTATTCGGTGCATTCAGTTCCAAAATGGATCTTTTCTGTGACAACAACAGAATCCCTACAGACTACTTGGACTTTAATGTTCTTAAAATACAAAAGATTTACCTAACACATTTACTAAACTAGATATGAATTGGAGTTATACACATCAGCATAGAACAGTTTACCTTATTTTTATTTGTATAATTGAAATATATTATGTTTCGAAGAAAAGTCAGTTTACCTTATTATTATTATTATTTATATAACTGAACAATCTTATATATTATTTCAAAGAAAAATGTAAACATCACAACAGGTATACACAACTCCAGATAATTTCAACACTATAGTATATTATATTTTGTTTTCATGTTTAAATATTTGTACATTATCTCATCGTAATCAAAATCACTCCTAAGCCAAAATAACCCCATACAGAGATAAGTTTCTCTACAGGTGATAAAATTTAGGGTTAAGCCCATGTAATGAAATGAAGAAAGAGGTTTTCACCAACATCACTTTAGGATGTACAGTACATAGTTCTCCATGTATTTACATCGGAGGAATGGTGATAATATTGTGAATTCGCGTAAAATGAAAAAAAAAAAATGTATCCATGACAATTTAATTACGACTGTCTAGACAGTGTTCTAGTTTCAGACTTGCTTTGACCCACACACACACCTCCTCTGTGCTGGATAGGATTTTATCAAATCACGAAGCGCACGCCATTTCCCTGAATTGGAGAAAGTTTTAATTGAACTACGCATAAATCACATCGTCGTTAGCAAACAGTTCACTTAGTCATCGCACAAGCAGCCGATTTTAAGGTTTGCTTCGACAAAAAAGAATTAACATATAGCATTTTTCGCTCCAATGATTTTTCTGAGAAAATAGCCTATACTGCTGTACATAAAAAAATCTCAGGCTGAGGTAGATTTCGAAGTGCTTTTGGTTTAATTTATTGTAGCTTCGCAGCACTCTTCTTCTTTAGCCTTGGCATGACAAACAAACCGCAACAATAACTGCAACTAGTATGCTTCTATTCTTCTTTCTGATTTCAGTACTGACCAATTTTCACATGCATACAACATTATGCTCCATACATATGTTTTCATCAAATTCTTTCTTATTTCTAAACTAATATTATTGGTTGTGAATAATTTAATTTTCTTACTGAAGGCAAGTTTTGCTTGATTCATTCTATTAATATTTTCTTTTTTAGTTCTTCCATCAGATGTTATTTTGCTGCCTAGATTTTGAAATTCTTAAATTTCATCCAGTAATTCTCCGTTCAATCTAATTTTTGTTTTATTAATTCCTTTTTTGAGAATAATTTATTTTTCTTACCTAATGCAAATTTTTCTGGTCATTTTTGGTGTTTTTAAATGCATAAGACACTCCAAATAATATATTTGGAAAACCTATGTTATAACTTATTATACTTTATTATATACTTTATTATTATATACTTTGTTATACTTTTTACTACTTGACAATATAGGCCTGCATAATAATTTATATACATTTATTGTTCTTTGTACATGTTAATTTTAATTATCTGAACATATTCAATGACCCCCCAATGAACCACACAATTTCTATATGTATATAGGCCTATTATTTCTAATATTACTTTATGTAAAAAGTTATCACAATAAATTAGGTTCGCTCCTAAAGTGTTCCAGTGTGTTGTCATTAATATTAAAGGGTATAAGGAGAAAAAACATATTCAAATTTGCTTGATATATTCTATTAATAATTTCTGTTTTTACTTCTTCTATCAGATGTTATTTTGCTGCCTAGATATTGAAATTATTCGTTCAATCTTTATTTTGTTTTATTAATTCCATTTTTCTAGCAAGTTAAAACTTTTGTTTTCGATTTACTAATATTTAACTTATAATTCTAGAGTGATAGGGAAAAAGCGAGTAAGTCAAAATACCAAAGTTTTAGGAGAGACAAATATTTCCACAGCATTGTTACAATATTTAGTTCAGTCCACCAGATAATAATAATAATAATAATAATAATAATAATAATAATAATAATAATAATAATAAATATTTTATTGTCGTTAAGCCAGAAGCAATAGACAAAGTCAAAGTACAAGAATAACAATGTAACATATATCGTTACACAGTATCTTATACTATGTAAAAATATCTGGGTGGGCTGATATAAATATTGTAACAATGTAACATATATTTTTACACAGCATCTTATACTATGTAAAAATATCTGGGTGGGGTGATCTAAATATTGTAACAATGTAACAGATGTTTTTACACAGTATCTTATACTATGTAAAAAATATCTGGGTGGGCTGATTTAAATATTGTAACAATGCTGTGGAAATAATTTGTTTTTGTCTTTCCTGAAACTTGGGTATTTTGACTTATTCGCTTTTTCCCTATCACTCTAGAATTATTTCTTAATGTGTTTTCCAATTTATTAATAAAAACGTCTAAATCACTTTTAGATGCATTTTAAGATGCATTTCAGAAAATAAAATGTACGTCATGAACTCCTGTTGTGGTCTTCGAGCTTGAAAGAATACTAAATACTCAACGCGTACGTACAGTGACCCGAATTGCTATGTTTATCAATGTGTGAGAGCACTGAAGGAAAAAGTGTTTCGTTTTCTGAGGCAAGAGGTAGGAAGAATGTCATTGTTTCCTGAATGGTATCAGGATAACAGAGAAAGGAGTGTTACACAACTCCACCTCATCGTTTGACCTAATCTCGCATGTTTACGCACCCAGCGCACATCTCCTTGCAACAGGTGTCAACCATGCATTCCAAGCACGAGTCACAGCGCGTCATCAGGCAATGTGAAAGAGAGAGAGAAAAAAAAAAGATATGTGAAGAATTGAAAAGTATACTAACACAGATAACCCGGAAAATAATAAAAACCGCCGAGATAATTTGTCCCCACCAGGATTCGAACTTGGGCCTGCTGCGTGAGAGGTGCCATATTTAATAACATTAGTAGTAAATTTTATTAGTAGGCCTACATAACAATAATAAAATCAGGTAAACTTATGTAACAAAGTGCCAGAATGCTTTTGTTTAATCAGTGATAGTTGCAATTATGATATGCAGAAAATAAGTTATTTTTTAATCGATTTCAGAGTTAAGCTCCAGATCGATTAATTAAGCAGGGCTTACGGAAGAACAAAGGTCTAGTTAGATAAGCATATGTGAAGGAATATATGGGTAGTGTTATTTGTCAAAGCTGACTGTATTGAAACTTCCAGCAGTCAGAATTTTAGAATCAATATATCAAATTAAAGAGAAGTCACCTAACTAGGTCGTTTAAAAATGTACTTTTTCATTTTTGTTTGGTTCATGGGTGTACCTGTGAGTTTTTAAAAGGTCTGATAACTTAACAAAAAAACTGAACTCAAAGATTGTAGTAGAATTTACTTTTCTATTGGAGTAATAAGTTTGAAGTGCATAGTATTATATTCTTTATTTCGAATATTTCGTTAGTAAATATCAATCTCCAAGAAGTTTGAAATTAATCTGAAAAATGCAAGCAATGGTATATCGTGGACCAGATGTAGGATTCATGATTGTTATGCAATATGAAAAGTTCAGTAGTGTTGCATTGCTTATCCTTTACAGGTTAACTATATTCTCAAGGACTATTCCCTGCACAAAAAGTGGTCCTCTACCGGTATTAGAAAGTATATGCACACGATCAACATGGCTTTTTGTTATTACAGTAGATCTCATAAACGTAAAACACAACTCTCAAATCAACGGAATGTTAAGAATTTGTATATCTTTGTAGATCAGTGCATAAAGTAGGCCGAATATAAGACGGATATGGATTTGAATGAATGAAGTGCATTTATTGATAGAGCGAACCAACTCGACCGTTTGGCCTTTCGTCTGTTTGTCTATAAATTTGTTTGTTACGCAGTTATAACCAAACGCGTTATTCGATTTTCTTCCCATTTGGCATTAATGCTCCTTTAAGTTATTAAAAACTATGTAGGCTATGTGCAAGGAGTTTTACTTTTTATTAAGTGCCAGAATGGCACTTTCTGGGGAATCATTTAACCCTTAAATTCGTAATGGATCCTGTTGAATAGTATTTTTCTTAAACTTTCAATACAATGATGGGGAAGAAATAAAAATAAATATTTAAACTTAATATAAAATTACAGAGTAAGGGACAAAATAATAAATAGTGGGCCTAATTACTGAGTTAACTGTTTTCTTTGTAGTCTGGCATGGGTTTGTATAGTAGGCCTACACTACTTTACTTGAGATTTCATGTCGTGTATAGAGAAGAAGAAGAAGAAGAAGAAGAAGAAGAAGAAAGAAAGAAAGAATGAAAGAAAGAAAGAAAGAAAGAAGACAGACCAATAAACAACAACAATTAATTTATCCCAATTCTTGTCCATCAATGACTTCACAATAAATTACTAACATTTTTTTATATACATTTTCTAGTGAAAAGCGATGTCGTGTATCACTTAGCACTAAATTTATAGGGTAAAAATGAGAGCTCCATATCTTTTGAGTAATTTTTTCATGCATGGTGAATTGTGATGAAATATTCTTGTGGCAATATTTGTGTAAGAAAGTTTTAAAACCAAGGAATGATTTTCATGGATAAGACATTGCTGCTCTTTAGACATATACTGTACAATGTGAGCTAAAAATGCAATACGAACTGAAAATAAATTGTGGAATTTATAAGAAAAATGTTGGAACGTGACATTGGAACGTTACGAGGAAAACATGCAAAGTATTAAGCCCTAATATAAAAATAGGCCGTTTGAGGTCCTATCAAAGCATAAGTTTCAGGCTTTGTCACCTATGAAACGCGTATATAACTTACAAGTAAATATAAGCATATGCATTCATGAACCTCAGATTATTGCTCTGTTGGACATTACTTAAGAATATTATAGAAGAAAAATTCCTCTGGCACTGGGATTTGAAACCAGGACCATTGACTATCCGTGCCACTGCTCTACCAACTGAGCTAAGACAGAGTACGCTTCACAGCACCAGATGGAACCTCTCTCCTATAACTGAATGCCCTTAATGGTCTACCTCACTGACAGACAAGTTATGTCATTCTCAGTACTGTGAGGCACACTAATTTAGTGATTTTGTGACCGGGCTTCCAGTGTTTTTGTACAGTTAAAATTCAAGATGGATATATGCATTCTTGAGCCACAGATTATTGTCTCTGTTGGACATTACATGAGAATTTTTCCTCCTATAATATTCTCGCGTATATACAAGTTTTTGCGTTTGTATCTTTCAAGGATTTTACCTAAAATCCGAAGTCTACTAACAATACAAAGCATTCCGGTATTTTGTATGCACATACAAACTGACACATTATGTAAACGGTCGTGATTGCTATGACATAACTTAATAAATAAAGAGCAATTAACAGAACTGTGTGACGACCGGTTGTTTTGAATATGCGCATTATGCAAATTACTTTAAGGTGGTGTTTGATTCTAGCACAGCTGCTGCTGTTAGTTTAATGTAAGATGCAAATGGGCCCTAAAAGTGGCCGCTCCTTAAAATAAAGGGAAAAATAAGAATAAAAGCTGTACGTATACACGCAATTTAGATTTCTGTACATTTCAAATATTTTTCCGTGTTTGTTCTTATGAAGGCGTCTTCACCTTAATGATGTTGACTTCTGTTAAAAAAAAATGTAGACTACATTTGCATGTAAACTGACTTAATGAAGGAAAAGATCATGAGAATTGTAAACATTGGTTAGCTTGGTGCAGTATAGCATAGCTGTCTGTGTGGCAGCCTTCATCCATCCCAGAATCCCTAATTTTTGTAAAGATGTAAAACGGTACGGTAAATTAATTTCTTTATTTACTAAAATTTTATATACTATATATTTTGTAAGTTACCCTATGACTATATTGAGCGACTTCTATAATAATAAGAGGGCGTGTTTGTTTGTCTGTCTGTGCGCGGTGCCCAGCGAAATCTACTGAACGCAGAGATCTGAAATTTTAAACATAGATGGATTGAAGGGTGGCCAAATCCACTCCGAAACCGGATTATTAATTTTATAATTCGTTTGCGAGTAATGAGGGAAAAACTTGCAGGAAACGTGAATTATTTGCGCTATCGAAGCAAATCAGTTTTCGGTAATAATTTCAATTGTCAAATCAATTGTGGGCGGCTTTGCCTTTTTTTGTCATAATTTTTAAATAAAAGCCTCGCGATTTTTAAATATATTCCACGGAATTATTATCGATCATTTCAATTCTGTGAACTAACCCTGATCGACTCGTTTGTTTATAATGTCAAATACAATAGAGGCGTTTTCTAAACGTGGAATGCACTCCATAACCGGATTTTTAGCTGTTTCATTAGAATTATTAATCGATTAGTTTATGAATGATTCGCGTGTAAGTGTTAATTTATATAATGTTTTAATTATTTTGCTCTTAATGTTTAATCTTCGAATCTTAATTAACATAGGCGAAGCCGTAGCACCTGCTAGTTATAAATAAATTAAAATTAGAATTAAAAAACCTGTAATTTATTAGCAGGTCCCGGATTCTAATGACATGTCATCTTTTTATTGATGCTGCATAGGAATGCCAACTTGTGGATAAATCCTAATCATGGCCTCTAGATTATAGAAATGCATTTTTAATAGGTCTTTTTTTTTTCATTTTATGCACATTATATTTTTTAGGGCATTTATTTCAATTTTAGGTCATTATTTTGTCATTTTCATGTCCTTTGCTTCCTTATTTAGTAATTTTCATGCATTTACATTGAGTGTATTAACTTTTTTCGTCGCTAGCGGTGCTGTCTTTGAAGTGTTGTTTGTTTAATGCAAGAAGGAAAATTCGGCACTAAAGTGTTGACATGTCTCAGTAGGAAGTAAGAATTAAAGAAACGCCTAAATTTGTATTATATTAGTTATATTACTATTGTTATTAGATTGACTCGGCACCAGAGTTTTGAATCACCAGTGCCTCAGTGCCAGTATAAATTTGCGTGAGAAAAGAACTTACACAACATTACAGTTATTTAGAGTTTTTACATTATGTACAAACTAGTCTATAACTTTATGTGTACAATAATAATTTTTTATAAATAAAATATCAGTTTTTAGGTCATTTTTTATAAGTATTATGTCATTTTCTTTAAAATTTAGAGTCATTTTATAGGTCATTTTTCAAACAATTTTATGTCATCAGAATCCGGGCCCTGTTTATTAGATACATCCACAAAAAGTGAAACAATCAGAGACAATCTAGGTATGTCAGATAGTGGATATAAAAATTATTAAGAAAGAAACTGTACGTGGAGAAAGGGAAGTAAAGCAAATCATGGCTGAAAGGAACAAGAAACACACATAAAACGAGCATGAATTTGAATGAACTTGAGGTTACAATAATCTTTATTATACACGTTTTTGCTGCTTAAGCATGAGAATGTCTGAATGAGGCAAAAATATGTTAGTTGCTACAATGCTGTTATTAATTCTCCGTTTTTATATTTATTTGGACGAGAGCGAAAGTTAATTGGGCCTTTACCCCTCAGATGGGAGGAGGGTGAAAGTGCTGGGAACACGAGGTTTTGCAGTTTCCTGGATGTACGACAAGCGGATACACATTGGCTATTGTGTAATACACACCATCAGGACCAATTAAATGTTATGCCTTCCTAGAACAAGTAGCCCTATTCCTATAACACGAAGAACACTGGCCTCTTGTTGCTCGAGTCAGTTTCTACCCTTTCGAATATTCTGAATATGTAAGTACGAGGCGCGTCCACAAAGTAAGTTTCCCTGGGGCTGTTTACAGAAACAAAACACAATTTCATAGACAGCAGATACAGGGTTAAGCTATTCTTCATTATATTCGCCACCGGAATTGAAGCATTTCTCATACCGTGGAACCAACTTTTGAATACCTGTGTCGTACAAGTCTGCCGCCAGGGATTTGAACCATGTATGACGAAACATCTCTTCCTCTCTGTCATTCCCTGTCATTTCTTGAGGTGTAGGAAAAGATGGAAATCACTGGGAGCGAGGTCCGGGCTTTAGGAAACTTGCTAGGAAGTGTTTAAACATCCACCCGAACCTCGTTCCCAGTTATTTCCATCTTTTCCTACATATCAAGGAATAACAAATAATGACAGAGAGGCGAAGAAGGTTGTCACACAGTGGTTCAAATCCCAGGCAGCAGACTTCTACGACACAGGTATTCAAAAGTTGTTCCCACGGTATGAAAAATGTCTCAATTCCGGTGGTGAGTATGTTGAAAAATAGCTGAACACTGGCTGTTGACTTGAAATTATGTTTTGTTTTGGTAAATGGACCCATGGAAAGTTATTTTATGGAAGCGCCTCGTAAATTGACCCTATGCAGCCTTCGGAGGCCTTCAGGGTTCCAGGAGGAAGAGGATCCCATATTTTTGGACACATGAAGGTGGTAAGGTTGGTAGCCTTAAGCACCAGCCACCCTTACCCCCAGGATTGTTTCTGATATTCATTTCTGTTAAATGCTGAATTGACCCGCGGTGTCATTAAAAAGACAATAAAAAAATTCTAAAGGTCTCATCGGGGATCGAACCCATGACTTTATGGTTTGTAGAACTGTGTATCCCACAGTAAAGTAAACTTACCCACTCGCTATATAAAACAATTTCAGTAATGAAGATGTGTTTTACAGATTTTATAGTGACACCACTTTAAACAACACAAAAAAATAGATACCAATTAGTAAGAAACATAAATAAAACACGAAAATAAAAACAAAATATTATACAAATGATTAGGGCTTGGAAAATGATGAAATGTCATATTTTGTTAGAATAAAAATTCCTCTCGCCTCAAAACAAACAAAATAGCCTACTTTTATTTCGATTTTTTTAAATTATTTCTCGGAATTTTTTTCTCTACTGGTAATTTTTTAGGAAATTTTCATTCTTTCGTTGCATTCTTCCCTATTTTGCATTCCGAATGGAGTTTTCCAGCATTTCAGAAAAAGCAATCTCATAGGCCTAGTTCCTTACCCCCAGACGGTTCAATGCGTAGGCCTATTGATCTGGCATCTTTATCGTCAGACAAAAAGTACTACATTCATTGTAATAGTAATAGAAAAGATAATAATAGTAGTAATATAAAATACTTAACTCTAGTCCTTTGTATATTATTATTTAATGTTATACCTAGGTAGGCTACTACTGTACATTCCCTTTTCTAAAAACGAAGGCCAATCTAGAAATATTAACGCATTTTTTTCATTTTTTACTTCCTCTGCCCATGTAGTATAGGTAGAGGAAGTATTGTTTTCGACCCCCAAATTTGAAGTTGAGTTTTTAACAAATGACACACGTTTTGAGGTTCACATAATCCAAAAATACTATTTTCGGAAACATGTCTATGTGTCTGTCTGTGAACAGGCTAGCTCCAAAATGGAAAATCGTATGAAAACAAAATTTTGTATTTGGGTCAGGTACCTTCTGAAGATGTGACACGAAGATTGGCGACAAGTTTCTCTTATTTTTAAGAAAAAATTGTTTTTCGCGACTTTCTCGAAAACGGTTCTAACAATTTTCTTTACATTTTGTACATGGGAGGCTTATACCAAAGATCTAAAATGTTTATTTGTAACATCTTTTCTTAAAAAAACAATTTATGAAGGGTAATTGATTATAAGCGATCCACTGGGTGTGACTCAATTTCTCACACAATATATAAACCCGCCCTGACTGCAAAGAAAACACTTCACACAATGATGAGGCTCATATTTTATTTCTTGTACCTATCCAGTATGTTTTACTTGAATTTTAAAGTTTCTTTCCAAATACTTTCCGTTATTTTGCTACAAAATTAAGGTAAACTATTGTATCGTATAGGATGTACGCATTAAGCATTTACTGTACTGTGGTTTCGTTATAAAGTCCCCGCAGGCCTATTCATGTAAATACAGCTGTTTTTTAAAAAGTTAGTTTGAATGTTTATGTGTACGGATGACTTCCTTTATTTCTATGCCAAAAACCGACAATAACTCAACTGTTGTTTTACTGTCATGATACATCACGGAAGCTGTCTTCAGCGGTTGACCACCAGATCCTCCTACTAAACTTAGAAGTACTCTTATATTACAAAAACATAGACTGACATTAAGAAAGTAACTACACTCATATAAGGAAGGCGTTGATAGGTGATGAAAGATCAACGCTTCCTGTGGAAATGTGAGCTCTCAGTGGTGGCTCTACATTATGATGAATTCATTCTTATGATTTGGATCAATATGTGTGAGTTTTCTTTTTGAAGCAAGCCAATCGTAGTGATCTATTCGGATTAACATGCATCATCTCTGTTATCAGACTTTCCTATTCACATGGTCACTTTCGTTCCCAGTCTGTTAGATTATAGTAATAGGCCTACAACTACAAAGTCACATGGCTAACTCACAGACATTAATATTTACCCAATTTCCAGATGAGCTAGAAACTTTAAATTCCAATGGGGAAATTCCAAAAAGCTTAAATTTGTAATATTCTGCCCCCAAAAATTGAACTTTAAAGTCGGTGCAGACTTTTTATTTTATTTTGGGAGATTTGTTATGGATAACCGGTTAGTCTTCGGCGGTCTAAATACATGGAACTCTAGCTTCAGAGGAGGGAACAACACAATTTCCCTGTCTGTAAGAATGTATGTCCCTAACACAACAAAATGTGCTTAAGAAGTTGCTGTACATTATGCAACAAGCCTACTAGTATTAGTATTTATACTAGTATGTTATACTAGTATGTTTATATATATATATATATGTTTATTATATATATATATTTTTTTCAATTCATGGGCATGTAGGTGTTCGAACAACGTTCCTATTCTTCCATGTGGCCCTCTGTAGGCCTATTTTGAATGTGGCCCTTGAGTAGCAAATCGTTGAAAACCTATGATCGAAGGCATCTTGAGACTTAAGAGCCGCCGCTGAATTATAGGTTTGTAATTCATTCTTCATATCATGGCCTCCCTCGTTGAATTTTATTGCTCAAGGTTATTTTCTTAGCAATTGTGTTATAACAATCTGACGGTATGTTAATTGTATGACTGAACTTTCAGAAGAAAGTTGAATAATTATTATATAACATCTCTATTATACTAATCCGTGAGACGCGCGCCCGAAAATGTTAAATTGTCAGAAACCAGAGATGTCGCAACGATTCACACAACAGCTGACATAATTCTTCTTCCGCTACAACGGTAATCTGATGGCGAGAAAACTACTAATTGAGCATTTGCAAATATGCGCGTGAAATTCCTTATTTCTCCTGAAATCATTACAGCTGGTTGGACTAGAACAATGGAATTCATACCTTGAGAAATTGGCATTTAATAGTTTCCTACGACGACACCCAGAACCGGCTTATAATAGTTCCGTATTCCATAGCATATTTGGAAGAGTTAAGATCTCAGAAATACAATTTTTCGCTAAACTGACCGCCGTCTCAGCCGGGCCGTACCGAGTGGGACCAAGTCTACAATAATAATAATAATAATAATAATAATAATAATAATAATAATAATAATAATAATAATAATAATAATAATAATTTTTATTAGCCTGTGTCCATACAGGTGAGGCATCGTCAATATACATAATAACAGTTCTTATAAGACAAAGTCAGCAGTAAGGTATTCGTGTACAGAGTAAAATGGTCTCCTTATTAGCCATGCATATACATAATTTTTAAAACTATTTATGGGTAAGCAACGGACGCTTAAAGGCAGTTTGTTGAATAAATTAATTCCATTATAAAAACAAGTGTTAGGCTATAAGAACTATTTAAACGACACTTCGGTAAATTTAAATCTGCCCTATGTCTTGTATTATAATTATGCATTTCTATATCAGTAAAACTCTTTAGATTATTCTTGACAAATAAGATACAATAAAATACATATAAGTTAAAAACTGTCATAATATTCATTTCAGTAAAAAGAGGTCTACAGCTTTCTCTCCGACTTTTGTTTGCCATTATCCTCAGGGCCTTTTTTTGGAAAAGTAAAATCGAATTTGTTTCCCTGGAATGACCCCAGAGATATATTCCATAAACAATATGGATTTGTAAAAGAGCAAAATACACAGTCCTTAAAACTTCGAGTGAAATGCAATTCTTAATTCTTCTTAGAACAAAAATACCTCTCGCCATTTTCTTACAAATATTTTCAACATGGGGCTTCCAAGTAAGCTTAGAGTCCAGGTGAAAACCAAGTAATTTAATAATGTCGCCAATGTTACAAACATGAGTATATGCCGATTGAATTCGGAAGATAAACGACGATTGTAACTACAGAGTGTCTCAGAAAAATGTACTAACACTTTGAATGAGTATAAAAACATTATTTATGAACACAGATAGCCTACAAGTTGAAAGGCTTGAATTACAGATGTACACATTACAGATTACACTACCATCGAGATGTAAGAGCTCACCTCCATGCAGCTTATCCAAACACACGGATTGGACGAAGGGGTAGCATTGAATACCCTGCGCGTTCCCCAGACCTCACGCCAATGGACTTCATTTTATGGGGATACCTCAAGGACAGAGTTTATCACACAAAACCAAGAACAATTGATGCAATGAAATTGGAAATTGAAAGACAATGTTGCGAAATTCCAAATGAACTGTGTCGTGACGTTCGTGTAATCAGCTTTGTCTGGACAATGACGGTCATCAATTTGAACATCTGCGAACATGATTCTTTAATTACATGTTTCTTCTGTTATTCAAGCCTTTCAACTTGTCTCTATGTTCATAAATAATGTTTTTATACTCATTTAAAGTGTCAGTACATTTTTTTGAGACACCCTGTATGTTTTATGAAAGATGTGGAAGGGTAAAAAAGTGTATACATTAAGGCAAGTAGTAACAGCTAAATTCTAGGTCAGTGACAGGTTATGTTAGGTTAGGAACAGTTATATTAGTTTAGGAGCAATATACTGAGTAGCGCAGGGTTTATTATGTCTCACATTGAATCTCTTTTGCGATGGGAAATTTTACCCTTGCACAAGTCGTTCCTCCGCGGCTCGGAGGGGCACCGTCGTTACTGGCTGAGCATACATCACTGTTTTCTGGCTATTCTATTCTGAAGGAGTTCCCAATTTTTAGTACATACTCCGCAAAACACCTGCTTATCTGACTGTTAACACGCCGGAAAGTAGCACTTTACCAACCTAGGCCAGTAAATAATTTTTACCGTACTAGGCCGGTAAAGTCGTCATGGCAATTGAAAAATCCAGATGGCAGTGACCAGTCATACCATCTATAACAGGGTTTGAAACAAAATACTGGACCATAAAAAAACAAATATAAGGCAACATAGTTTCTTTACGTTACTCAGATACTTTACCAGGATTTTGTTTACAAAACACTTAATAATATAACAACAAACACAGGCCTACAACATATAGCTATATTATTCATAAGGAAACCCACAATGCCATCTTGCCTACATCCGCATTTCGTATTGTTTCATAACAAAGGATTCAGTCGGCTTTGAGAATATAGCGTCAACCAATGGCTGACTATGCCTTTTATAATTAATTACACGGTATTTTTATTCCATTTCATATGATTTACATGGCTTTTACTAAAAAAAAAATAATTGTATGCACCACGTAGGCTACGCAAGAACTTTATCGGACTCATCCAGTATTTCAACCTTGGCTTACACCTCGGCCGCTACAGGCCTACTAGATTCGTCCACTAAAGTGTTATTTTGCGTACTTCATACATAAATAGCTATTTTTTACGTTTTAAAAAAATTCCCTTCCTATTATTACTGTAAATGAATGTAATTGATATAATTTTTTATTTAAAATAATTTGTACTTTTATTTCATGCACTTATATTAATTTCTGAGCTGCCCCCAACCACGTACAAGCGATCATTCGGGTGAAGTCTTATAAAAGAAGTGAAAAATATTGTAAAAAAATATTTCAATTAAGTAACGTTTATTCAACCAACTTAAACTTTAAAAAATTCTCTGTACACTCACTCTAATTCTACACTTCAATTCCCAACTTATTATTTCCTGCCTTAACACCAAAGTTTATCATTATTTTATTGTTTGGTACTTTTACTATTATCATTATATTTATTTAATTGTTTAATATATTTCTCAGGAGGCCCAATTTTGTACATCCGCTTTGGGGCTAAATCATTTTTTATTCGATTTTTTTTTAATGTGGTTTATTTTTTATCGCTTTGACTCATGGGAGTCTAATCGCGACTGTACATTACGTATAATAACCAGTTATGAATATTAGAACAATGTTAATGACAGAGTTTTACAAATGATGATATAACTTTTAAATTTTAGATTAAACTTGAATATCTTTTAGAAATAATATAACGTTTTTGTACATTTTTACATTATTAAGAACTTGTATTTGTCTGGTATCTTTTAACTTTTCCTGATTTGATCAAAACGGCGGCATTCTGTGAGCATTATGGGACACTGACAGTGGAGAATTGCAAGTTGTACGTTGTGGTTCATTATCCCTTGTAATTAGGTGGGAGTGGGTCATTTTTGTGTGTCCAATTCTCAGACGGGTTAGGCCTATAAGGACTTGGTGTCTACGATTTAGGCCTTTAAAGCAGCAAGCAGCAGGCGTGAAGCTTGGTTCCTTGTCGTTGAGACCATTGTGTTTTCCATGCTGAATTGATTTTGGTACGGATGTGTATAGAAAAGTCTAAATCAGCTTTCGAGGGCTAACAGATTGCAATACCGCTTCCTTGGCACTAAAATTTTGGGTCATCTTCTTTAACAAAAAAAATAATAAAGAGTTAAGAATGACTAAAATGTGACCTACATTGAATTTTATAAATACTGTATGTAGTGCCGGTAACTTATAATTTGCCATATCTACCTGATTTTTCTCGAGTAAGTGTGAAATCTGTTAGATAAGTGCAAATGTTCGTTAGGTAATATCTGGTGCAGTGGTCAGCAAACAGGCTGGGCAACCTAATTTAGTTGCAACATTGTAAAATGCCTTTCTCGCATTATCAATGTCAGTGGCAGCAGCGAAAGTGGCTTCGCCGGATTAAAATGAAATATTGAGTTCTTCAGGCAATAATTACGTCAGTACTGCTTGAGATGGCCAGTGAGTCATCAGTAATAGGCAGTAATCAGCCATACAGTGCCTATCATGAGGTAATTTAACTGTAAATCACTTGACTATATTGCAATTTGTGAATTGCGTAGCCCAGCGTTGGGCGAGTGAATTACCTACAGACAAAGTGCTAACAAAATATGTAAAAAAAATTTGTATGCACGTGATGTGATATACTAAAACGAAAATAAAATCCGTGGCGCTACATTCCTGGAGGGACTTGACCTACTACCCGACCGCTGCGTCATCTACCACAGGCAGATGGCAGGATTGGGGGCATGTGGTCAGCATGCCGACACCTACGGTTTCATGACCGGAGCTGCTACTTCTATATCAAGTAGCTCCTCAATTTGAATCACGAGGCTGAGTACACCCCTGCCAGACCGCCCTACCTTCAGACAAATCCGAGGAGGTACCGGGGATCGAACTCCGGCCGACGGATCTGTAGTCAGCTACGCTAACCACAAGACCCCGCCGGCGGTCGACGTGATAAACTAACATTCAATTTATTTTAACAATAATTTACACACTCATAACTTTATTATTTGCATTGCATCTTCAATCTTTGTTTTTATTCGTAATGCATTATTTACACTGAACATATTTTGAACTGTCGATCACAGCCTTGAAAATATGTAGGCCTATTCATATGGCGGGTCGTAACAGTGATGAAAATATGAGGGAGAACTATTCCAAACCCCTTCCACTGACAAGCTCTTTAGCTATTTTACATGAAAAAAAATATATATATACCGGGTGTTCGGAAATTCATATTACAAACTTCTAGGGCTAGTAGAGGGGACTTAGTAGACAATATTTCGAATAGGAACCAATGTCATTGATCACAATGTTTTAGAGAGCAGTTTCGTATGGTACACATCCAGTGCAGAATACAGAAACAAATTTGTTTTTTCCACTGTTGATACAAGTGTTGTTGTGTTCAATGAGATTTTTTGTTACTTCGGCATTGTTACCAAAAAAATTTGATTTTCATCTCTAATGAGTCATAGCCTATGTCATTTAGTCCTGTACTTTACGTCACACCTCATTTCACATGGTGCTCTTCTGACGTCATGTACTGCCTCTCCGGTTGCAAAACAACACCGGGAAATCCGGATGTAATGGCTGTAGAAACGGTACATATGAATTTCCAAACACGCAGTATATATATATACAATTATATATTTTTTTAAATTTATTTTGAAAGATAATCTTTCTGCTTTCCCAAAAGGGGGGGGGGTTGTTGTATACAAAACTGGTTTCATAAACATAACCAATTGTACAAAGTCATGTGAAAAGTATAAGTCCTACGTAATTCATACATGGGATAGCTTTTCCAATACAGATTTATTTTGATCTCATGCTAGATTTTGTTTTCCTTCTTCGTTAATACTGAAGAATAAAGCGATACTCTTATTTTTATTTTAATAAATGGTCTCCTACATTTATTGACAGACTAAACTCTCAGGGTCTCCCTAATAATATTGTGGCAGCTATCGCTTGTGGATTTTCTCTCTCATTGTGAAATAACATTTAAGTTCTTAATAAGTATAAGAAATCTGCAAAAGTAATATCTCATTTTATCCCTTAAATGCGCGAGACTCAATTTCTCACACAATATACAACTAATATCGGACTGCCAAGAAAACAGTTTACACAATAGAGTTACGCCCATGTTTTATTACTTATACCTCATTTTGTATGTTATATGAATATTTTTTTCAGTTTCGTTTTCATAATTTTATTACAAATTTAAAACAGACTATCCACACAGGATACATTATGAATCCAGTAACGACTGACGAGCTGACATTTTACGAGATAAAATTACATCCTTGCGATGCTTGCAAGCATATTAAAAGACTAGCTTAAAAGACCCGGCGTCGCCCGGGTTTTTTATTTTGTAATTGGAAATGAACTTATGAAGAACTTTCGATTTTTAAATTCTAGGTCCTTATATAGGTATTTATAATCTGAAATAGGAAGAACGACTTATTACACTAAAACTATTCCATCATAAAACGCTTGATATAGTTTTTTATGGCTCATAGAGGATGTAGAATTCTGCATCGCATCGCTTGTACACAGCAAGCCTGGTAAGAGTTCAAATAAGAAGAAACAGAAATTCCTGTAACATAAAATTGTAATACCGAGGCGGAAAATTTTATTTCTCCCTCTCATGTTACCATAAAACTGTTTTGGGGATGAAATTAAACAGAAAGCAATATCAATTTCGTACTTCTCTCTCCAAAAACCTGCGATATAATACCTCGTATTGTTTTCTCTGTCCAGGGTAGAGAAAAGTTATGTGACTGCATTATTTTCGTGGATTACATTCTTTAATATTTATTTATAACATTAATTACAAATTGATAACCTTTTCTTATTTGTCAAACTTGCATTTTTTTTTCCCCAAAGCCATCTGATACCATTAGCAACAATATGTTCTGTGATTGGGGTTTTATAATTCTGTGTAAAAAGGGATTAAGTACACTCAATAACATTTGATTTTTGGCATTTAAAATAAAAAATTTTCAAAATCCTTTCTTTGTGAGCACCTACATTATGAAACGAAGGTACTGTCAAAATTCCAAGTCTCTACCTGTTATAGTTTAGGCTCTACGTTGATTCCTGTCAGTCAGTCAGTCAGTCAGTCAGTCAGGACAAAGCCTTTTATATATATAGAGATAAACGATCGTAACTGGTCGATCTCCTAGGCACAGCTATACTTTCGTGCTTTGTTATGCAAAAATAAAACTAACAGCTGCAAGATCACGGCTAACTATGAATCAGCCATCCATGAATCGATTCGAGTTACCATGTCCACGATTTGATCAGTGCTACCAATGGTGCAGGTAAGTCATGGTTAACTTAATTCAGGTAAGCTAACAGCAGAACAGAATAAAAACATACGAACTGGCTTGCACCGAATCGAAATTGTGTTTTTAATCAATGTACATTTCTATTATTTCAATTTCCAAACAAGTTATGTTGTATAAAATAATCTGTTTTCGTGCTGCTTAATGACAGCATATGACGTATCAATCACGGCATATTGATCCTTACGTGTCCAGTAACGAGCAGACGATTTTATCAGGTAAAATCCCTTCCTCGTATTAATAGCAAGCATTTTATAAGATAAACGATCGTCATTTGTCTATATCCGAGGCATTGATAAACATTATTGGTCAACTAGCTGAAAAGGCCCGGCATCGCCCGGGCTTTGTATTTTTTAATTTGAAATTAACTTATGAAGGACTTTATGTATGTAGAACTTGAAATGAAGAAAAAGATTTATCACACTCAAACTATTCCATCAGAAAACGCTGGATATAGCTTTTTATGGCTCATAGAGGATGTGGAATGCTGCATTCCGTTGCTTCTACACATCATGCTTGGGAGGGGTTGAAATAAGAAGAAACACAAATTACATAAGATTGTACTGACTTGACGGAAAATTTTATTTCTCATTCTCATGTTACTATACAATCGTTTCGGAGCTGAAATAAAAGAGAAATGCAGTATCACTTTCATACTTTCCTCCCCTAGAACCCGGGACATAATATACTGCGAGCATAGGACTCAAAATGTTCCATCCCATGCTTAGGGCCTATGATAAACATCCCTATTTCTCAACTAATACAAAGCCTACAGGTATGGATAACTTATCAGCGGAAAGGATTATTTACAGACTTTTGATATAGCATACTCCCTCTTATTCTACATCAAAATGTGAAGTGAGTAAATATTTCTTATGTCGAGGGTAGAGAAAGTTATGTGACTACATCACACTGTGCTTTATTTTCGTGGATTTCATTTTCAGTAATTATTTTCGCCAATATATTACATCGATGGAATCATAATTCGTTAAAGTCCAGCATTAGGCTATATACTTGCCAAGGCCCTATGTAATCATAGTAAACAATTCACTGTTGCCATGTGAACTAAACAGCAATTCATTTTTTCAGTATAAAATTCTCAGAAATTATATAATTTTCAAGGGAAGGAGTATTTTGTTTGAATTTTAATGTTGACCGCTATACTTCCCGGGCTTAACTGGGTATGTGTGCAAAATTCCGTGTAAATTGGTAAAGAAATGTAGATTTGTATAAGGAACAAACATACATACCCACAAACACACATTCGACTTTATATATTAGATATCAAACACGAGTGGTATGAGTGGAATAGTCACCTTCTTCTTCTTTCTCGGTTCTACAGCCCTTGATGTGCTTTGGCCACCTTCACAATCTTCTTCCATGAATCTCTTTCCTCAGCCTGTCTTTTACAATTCTTTACACCCATCCTTTTTAAGTCCTGTTCTACATCCTGTATCCACCTTTTTCTTGGTCTACCCTTCCTTCTGGTCCCCATTATGTCTCCATACAGTAGATTTTTTTGGTGTTCTTTCTTTTTCCATTCTTTCTACATGACCTAAGACTTAATGACTTCAGGAATAGTCACCTATATCATGCAATTCGCCCTAAGCCCCGAAAATCAACGGAACGGACCTGGTTAGGCCTATTATAAGTTTCAAACGCACTTTTTTGCACGACTTAATTAATTAGCGGTATTTACGAATATTGTTGCCGTGGATCGTAAGTTGACAATCCCGCACGCAATCTTGTTGCTGTGGAAACAAAACAAATTTCCGTGCGGTAAGAGTTTCCGTGCGGTAAGAGTTTCCGTGCGGTAAGAATTTACTTACGGCACTCATCATAATACAAGCCCCCATTACAACAAACACATGCGAATCACTTTCTGAAATAAACATCTATCTTCAAGAATGTATATACATAATATTTTCAGGTAATATCTCAATTAATATAATTAAATTGATATAAATAATCATTGTGCAACAAATAGCATGCAATACTCGTGCCGTAAGCGCATAACTGATCTCGGAAACTGAAAAAAACTCTTTCCTCGATCCGTATGCACCGCTTACGGCACTTGTATCGGAATATACTATTTATTAACCACTCTAAATCTGGTGGAGTGGAGCAATGTAGATATATTTACCCACGCCTCCTACGCTTGAGCCACACCTCCATAAAGAGGCAGCACTAATTACACAATAGACACTAGTAATGTTATGGTAGGTGTCACTCATGTGACCTCCACAAGAGAAACTTGTCACCCGAAATAAAGACGTTGGGACACGTTTATAAAGGCACATAAAGCGAACCCACTAGAATTTTATTATGTTTACTATTGGATGCCAAAATTACAGTGCCTCGCCCCCTTGCTGCTATTTAATGTTTTTTTAGTATACACCCCCTAAAACAACTGCGTCCTACGCCGCTAAAATTGCATAAAACTGCATTTATATCGACCTAGAATGCTAAAGTTGCCATGGCAATCTATAATTAAAATTCAGATGGAATTGACCAGTCATACTAACTTTAACATGAATTTAAGCCTACATTTGGCCATAAAACAAAACATTTAAGCCAACATGCTTCTTTATGATAATCAAAAACTTGCAGGGTTTTTCGCAAAACACGGTAGCCTACTTCATCATATAACAACAAATGTAAGCCAACAATTTTTCACATCTTGGTTCACAAGGGAATCATTGCTTACCCTGGATGCACCAGCATTTAAATACAATTCCTTCTCATAGTCTACTGCTGCCGAGATTTTACTGCAGGTTGACCCTTCCCCCCCCCCCTCATGCCGTCGCCCATGCTTGTATGTATACAGTGGGATATGGATGCGACCTAAAGCTTGATTTTCAATGGATTCATAGTTTCACGAAGAAAGCCAGCCAACCTAGTTTAGTAAAGAGACGCCGTGATAGGAAAACGTAGAATTGCTGTCAAAGGATTGATGTCAATCTGCTTAGAATTTTGACCTACTTCGCTACCTCTACATGTCTTTCCCCTGAATTAGGGATTAGATAGAAAACAAAAGGTACACAAGGAGGTTTGCGAAACAGATTAGATTAAGGTGGGGCCATGTCACTTTCTCCTGTGTGGGGATGGGATAGGCATTCCAGTCGCTTTAATTGGCATTTCATGCTGAATACGCCTGCCGACAAACAATTGAATACGTAAATGCTCTAAGTGTGTGGCCATGGCCAACCCTGAATGTAGATAGTTGTCGAATAATACACCTAAATCATTAATTAATACAGTATTGCCACGCAATATCTCGAAAAGTTACAGATATTCAGCTATTCAAAGAAAGTCCGAGGTTTATCGATAAATTATTGAGCAACGAATTTGTTTTCTATACATTTTTTAACTTCAGATTTTTGAACTAACGTAACATTGAAACGAAACAATATAATCTTCTCTTTTAAATTAAAGTTTATTAAATACTCCTTTGAGTTTCGAGGTCATATCAGGAGTTCTGGTTCTGAAGGCATACCACAGTATATCATATTACTATTTACGTGCATTCGTTTTCTATTGTTGATGTGTTATGGTTTGTTAATTTCAACTGACATTCAATTGTAACTAATATGATAATGATGACATAGTGGGGATGAGTAAATTTCCAATTCGGCATTTACCTGGGAAAACAAAGAAAAAAACCAAAGTCAAATCGGGCCGTCACGGGGTTTGAACCCAGAACCTCCAGAAGCGAGTCCAATACTCTAACATCTCGGCCACCTCGCTCGGTGAATCTAATCTTGTTAGGACAGTTTTCCATGCCTATAGGGGCCAAGCATGAAAGTAGCTGACACAGGGCCTAATAAGAACGATGCTTTTAGTAAATCATGTAAGATGATAAATAAGTATCGTTACATAGTAAATAGCATAGTTACATAGTAAATTTTACATAGTAAAATACAATGTTCTACACAGTTAAACATAGAAGTTGACTTGAATTAGTAAACTATGAGAAGGAGAAGAAGAAGTAAACCATGAATGTTTCTTTTCAGAAACAAGACAATTGCCAGAATGCTTCCGTTTAATCAGTGATAATTACAATTACGATATGTAGAAAAGAAGTTATTTTCGTAATCTATCTCCGAGTTAAGCTCAATATTCAGCAGGGCTTGCGGAAGAACAAAGGTCTAAATTTTGATACATAACCTCAATTCATACTCGTATACACTGATACAAGAAATTCTTAAAATATGTCAACATTTCACAAAATACACTGGCAAAGAACTCCGTTTAATGTACGTAGGCCTAATTATTTCAAAGTTAATATACCTTCACAGTAATATGCCTTCTATATATAACAGTATTCATGGAGTACTCATTTCAACTTGATCAACGAAATAAACAAACATATGACTGCATTGTAGTCAAGGCTCTCAATGATTAGCAAAGCGGCGTAGCAGTATAGTAATGATTTCCCGTTTAAAAAGCATGTGACCTTTAATTAGTCGTTACTCCGGTACCGGTAAACCGATTAGGTCCAAAATAAATCTAGGCTTCTTGCCATGGATATTATAAATGCATTTACCAACTTTCACGAAAATTCGATAAAGCGTATTTGAGTTTTCGCGCGTACAGACACATGGACGGCCAGACATTTTCCCGTCCCCCACACAATCTCATAAAGTACCATTCTGGCACTTAATAAGTGTTAGATTCCCTACAAGATTCTTGTAATTGCAACAATTGCCATTCAGAAGTCAATAAACATAAATGTCAAAAGATTTGAAATGCCCGTTATCCTGATAAGAAATAAACATAATTGGAAATCATATATAAGTAATCACCACTTATATAAATCTACTTGGAGAAGTCAACTGCACGTTAACGTACATTTAATGGATACTTAATTTTAACGATGTATAATGCAGTTGAAATGATGATTGAAGAGCTTTTGATTTGTACACTTCCTGCTCGAGTCATCAATTATTTAAATACGTTTTGGTTTTAACAGTCTTAAATTTACTTTCGTTCGGCCATACGCTTATTACGTGTGACGTAACGGTATCATAGTTTACTTTAAATGTTTGGACAATGGACTTAATGCCTAGCTTTAACAATGTAATCATTTTAATAAAATCAGGTAAACTGATGTAACAAAGTGCTAGAATGCTTGTTTAATCAGTGATAACTGTCACTATGATGTGCAGAAAATAAATTATTTTTTTAGTACACGCTCTCTAAAACAGCTGCTTATCGGACTGGTAACACGCCGAAAAATTGCATTTTAGCAACCAAGGCCGCTAAACTTGCATAAAAGTGCATTCAAACTTCATTCAAATGCAGTTTTATGGACCTTGTCCTTTAAAGTCGTCATGGCAATCTATAAACAAAACCCAGATGGCATTATCCAGTCACACCAACTTTAACATGGATTTACGCATATAATTGGTCATAAAACAACAAATTTAAGCCAACACGTTTCTTTATGATAATCAGAAACTTTACCAGGATTTTTCGCAAAACACGGTAGCCCACTTCATCATATAACAACAAATATAAGCCAACAACTTTTCAAATTTTCGTTCACATGAAAAACATGAATGCACCAGCATTTAATTGCAATATATAGGCTACCTTCTCATAGTCTACAACTGCTGCCGTGATGTTGCTGGCACCAGCTCCAATTCAATATTTCTGGCTTCGACTGAAATTTCCTTGGGATTATCACTGACATTTTCACAAGCTTTTTATAAATACTAGTTCGTATGCATTATTGTTTACAAAAAGCGACTCGTATTGCATCCAAATCGCATTTCATATTGGTACGTACGGTTCATTGTTGTTCCCGATTCAAGGGGCGGTGAGAATATGACAAATGGCTGATTATCTTTCATTATAATTAATTTTATACGGTATTTTTGTTTCAATTCATATAATTTAGAGAGCTTTTACTAAAAAATATTGTATGCACCACGTACGCATAAACTTTATCGGACTCATACAGTATTTCAGCCTCGGCCGCTATACTACACCTTTTCAACCTCAATTTCGGAAAAAGTAATTTCAATTTCGGAAAAAGTAATTCCAATTTCGGAAAAAGTAACTTCAATTTCGGAAAAGGTAATTTCAATTTCGGAAAAAGTAACTTCAATTTCGGAAATGCGAGGGCTATGAAGAGGGTATAGTAAAGTTGGTACCACGCTAGGACAAATGACTCAATCGGAGCGAGATTATGTAGAGAAGTAGCTAGAAGGTGTACCTAAATGTTCCAAATAAAACAGTTTTGATTTTCACTGTGGTTTTCATTTTATGCCCCATCGATTGTAGATTCGTCCGCTAAAGCGTTATTTTGCGTACTTGATACATAAATAGCTATTGTCGGCCTGGGTGACGCAGTTAGTATGGCACTGACTTTCTGTGCCCGAAATTCGTTCCCGGCCCAGGTCGATGGCATTTAAGTCTGCATAAATGCGACATGCCCATGTCAGTAGATTTACTGGCTTGTAAAAGAACTCTGACAAAATTCCGGCACACTGGCGACGGTCACAGGCCTAAGTTGCAGTACATCCCCGTCGTTAAATAACCATATACCAACAACCAATAAGTTATTTCTGTAATCGATTTCAGAGTTAAGCTCTAGATCGATTCATTAAGAGGGCTTACGGAAGAACAAAGGTCTAGTTTGATAAGCATAAGTATATGAATATTAGGTAGTGTTATTTGTCAACCTAATAAAGGAATAGTGACTCCAGTTAAGGAATCCGGCCATGAGAATTGTCAACTAATAAACTACTCCCCCAACTCAATGAAATTGAAAGAAAGGCATTTCCAAATTTTCTTTACCAGAGGTGTTGCGCCAGGGAGTTTAGTAACTTATGTAATAGTTTTCTCCCCGCTGCTTGTGGTCAAGAGGTGTTGGTAGTGTGTGTCGCAAATCTGTTGGGGCTCCCGGTTGGGGGTGGCGCACACGTGGCATGGTACTAGGCTTGTTGGATGTAGAGGAGTTCCGTGGGAACGCACGGGGGGGCTCTTCGGATCTGGGGCGGCCTGTGGGCACGCAACTCATCCCATCCCGGAGGTAGGTACAATAAGTCGGTAGCAGCTGCGGTGCTTAGGCGCGTTCCCACCCCGCCTTCCCGCCTTAAAGGGCATGACATAGAATAGAATAGTATGTAATAGTTGATGATTATCACCTCAGAAACAATAGTTTGGGGTAAACGTAAATCACTGTAAATTATTACCTACCACATAGCATAAATCGAGGTAGCGGTGTTGTCTTTGAAGTGTTGTTTATTGAGGGTAAACAGTAGTTTGCACACTCAAAATCCAAGCAGGTGGCAGACTCTGGTGCCAAGTCAATCTAATAACAATAGTAATATAATACAAAATTTTGGCGTTTCTTTGATTCTCATTTCCGACTGAGACATGTCAACACTTTAATGCCGAATTTTTCCTTCTTGGATTAAACAAACAACACTTCAAAGATAGCACCGCTAGCGACGAAAAAAGTTAATACACTTAATGCAAATACATGAAAATGACTAAATAAGGAAGCAAATGACATGAAAATGACAAAATAATGACCTAAAATTGAAATAAATGCCCTGAAAATATAAAATTGCATAAAATGACCTAATAAAAATCCATTTCTATAATCTAGAGGACATGATTAGGATTTATCCACAAGCTGGCAATCTCTATGCAGCATCAATAAAAAGATGACATGTCATTAGAATCCGGGCCGTGGTTATCAAAGCCCTCAGAAACAATAGCTTGGGGTAAACGTAAATCATTGTAAATTATTACCTAACACAAAGCATAAATCGACGTAGAAGAATGGCTTATGTCAAGCAGATGATCCTTAACAGCCTTTAGCAATGTAGTAATTAAAACTACTGTTGGTACAGACATGCAAAGTCTGCATTGCATAAGTGAGGAAGAAGATGATACCAGACATCCATTATTCATTAACATTACCAAAGTGGATCACTTCTCTTCCCACACGACTTACCCAGACTTCCTCTGTGGGTGAAAATACTAATGTATTTAATTAATCTTAATGCACATTTGATTTAAGAAAAAACATTTTTGCACGATGATTATTTATATCAATTTATTTACATTAATTGAGAAATTAACTGAAAATATTATGTATATACACTATTGAGGATGGATGTTATATTTCAGAAAGTGATTCGCATGTGTTTGTTGTTATGGGGACCGAATATTTGTCCTGTTAAAGTCGCCACAAACTGGGGGGCCTTGGTTCCGGACTTCCATAAAGGCTTGTACAGGGAATCCATTTTATGCGGAAACTTTTTAACAGCGTTGCTCCTGCTCACACTTTCCCCGCTGTTGCGCTTGCACCGGCCGGGACCGTGTTCCGTTCCTACCGGCAAATCGGCAAATCAAGACTTTAGAAACACTACAAAATATAATAACTCGACCAATTTATTATCAAAATAGGCCTACATGTAGAGGCTTATTACTCACCATTTTGTACGGATGGTACAGTCAGGATATTTACGAGAAAATCTCCGAACGCGCCTTCTATGGTTATTTCTCAATAAGTAACATTCCACCAAATAAATTCGCTGTTCAACCGTATACATTTTCGATTATTGTCTTACGTAACACACAACAATAGACAAGCGTCTCACTACAAGACACCGAAGCAACTAACCGCTTGTAGGGTCTATGCTTTGTACAATGCAAGCGCGGCAATGCGGCAGTGATGCGAGGTTTCCTCAAAAAATGGACTCACTGTATTACGAGTATGATGATTTTACTTGTGGTTTTTGTAATTTTTACCGCACGGAGATTTCTTTTGTTTTCATAGCAACCAGATTGCGTGCGGGAATGTCAATTTACGATCCACGGCAACAATATTCGTAAGTACCACTAAGTAGTTACGTCGTGCAAAAAATACTTAATTCTACCGATTTATTAAATTCTTCGCCTGAGTGGTCTGCTAGTTAACGTTGCTGATCCATAGGTCTGAGTTCGAACACAAGTTCCTCCTCGTACTTTAATGATTTACTGATTGGAACGGGGTTCACTCAGTTTCGCGACACAAACTGAGGAGCTACTTCATAAAGAAGTGGCGGCTTCGGTAAAGATACTACACTTATATTTCGGTTATTGTCATAGCATTCTTACGTATGGTGTTGTACTCTGGGATAACACTCTATCCTGGAACTGTTACTGTATGTTAAAGACAACATAAGTTTATATAAACCTGGAAATACTCTACATTCTTACGCCACTATACATGTGGATGATTTTAACATTTAGACTTGCAGACTTTTTATGATAATGCCTAATTTTTTTTAGATTACTTATTTACTCAATGGCAACATACAATTCCTAAGCAAAGGAATATTATCTATTTTATGGAACACGGAGGTTCACTGCCGCGCATACATGAGCCCGCCATTAACTCTATTCTGTGCTAACTCCATCCAATCATCCCTCGCAAATTCTACTTCCCTTAAATTTATCCTAATATTGTCCTCCCACCTACGTCTAGGTCTTCCGCGTGGTCTTTCCCTTCGGGTCTCTCAGTCAATATTTTTTAGATATGTCTTTCCTCCCCCATGCGCGCAACATGTCCAGCCCATTTCATCCTCCGTGTTTTAATTGCCCTTACTATATCCGGTGACGAGTACAGGTTATGAAGCTCGTCGTTATGCAGTTTTCTCCAGTCCCCATTTTCATCTCTCTAGGTCCGAATATTTTCCTAAGCCCCCTGTTTTCTTACACTCTCAGATTATGTTCTTTCCGAAGAGTAAGCGGCCATGTCTGACATCCATATAATACAACCGGCATGATAATAGTCTTATACGTTTTTATTTTTAGATTTCTGGACAGAAGAAGAGAAAATAAAAGTTTCTGGATTGCATAAAAAACTTAATTTCCTTACTTTAGACGACAATTAATTTCTACTGTAATCCTATTTATATATGTAATTATTGCTCCTAAATATTTGAATTTCTCCACTTGTTAATGCTTTATCAGCTATTCTAATATTTTTAAAAATTAAGTCTACTGATGTTGTTAACAAGATTCTATTAGATTTAATTTGAATAAGAGAATGAGTTTTGAAATAAGCTCTGACCATGAAGACATTTTATAACAAATTATTTTTAATTTTTAAAAAATATAATTGACTTAAAGTTAAGTCAATTACACATCAATCTAAAAAAAATATTTAATCACAAGACAATGTCTATAGGCCTACACTTTGTGTTCCTCGACAACTAAGTATTTAAATTAAATTAAATTATACTATTAACATCTAATTCTATTATTTATACATTTTTATATCTTTAATTATTGTTTTTAATTACGTACTGACTAGGCTTATTTTGTAAAATACTAGGAGGTGCCCGTGGCTTCGCCACGATAATTCTTTTAAAAATTAAAAATTAAGAGTATAATAATTATTAAAGCATTATATTTATTAACACTTGCACGCGAATCATTCATAAACTAAGCCATTAATAATTAATGAATCAGCTAAAATTCCTGCTTTAGAGCACATTCCACGACATGAAAGCGCCCCCTGGGAAAACTATATCAGAATCGATTATGCAGTTCCAAAGAACCTGTGAACACATAATACGTATTGTTTCTCAGCTGTTTATTGACATGAATATGATGTGAATTTTATTTTATCAATTCAGTGTAATTTTCAGAAATTGTATAATGTTTCAAGGGAAGGAATGGTTTGTTTGGATTATTATTATCAGCGATATTTCAAGAGATAAAACCATCAATACTGTTGCCCCCGGCTTCGCCCGCCATTATTCATTGACTCCAGGATTTTTAAGAAAATTACACTGGTAGATTATTAAAAATGTTTGTGGTTCAGAGCTATGAAAATTGTAAGTAAAAATAAAATTAGAATATTTGTTCATTGTGTTCATTTCACTTAGGCCTTATATAATAAAGAAACAGTTTTCCTTCCTAATTTTGTAGTCGTCATGAAAGTTTAGACTGCGAGAGACGAAGATCGCCGAGTATACCCGATGTCTCACGAAGCGGGCGAGCAAGCACGCTGTTTAGGGCCGTTGAATTGTATAAGAGTAGATGGTATCTTTCTTGATATACTGTTTGGATTCTCTCTATGTCACACTTTTCAAAAACTTGCTTACTGTTTACGTTTATTTTCATAGCCGCCTTTAAGACAGAATTGCGGGAGTGGAAGTAGGGGGCCTTGTGAATGAGACAAGGTCATGATTACTGCAGTGATCACAACATGCATTCTGCCCCATGCTATAGTAAACATCGGCAAAATTCCAACAACATGTTACTCGACGCACATCGTAAATTCCATGCACCTGACCCGGGGTCGAACTCGGAGTTACCGGTATGCAGAATGGCACGACCTGTGCATTTTTATCAAGACGTAAGTACTTATGATTGACTTCCGCGAGTGAACGCTTCAGCGATAGCAATGAAGTGCCTTATTAAGCCCCCAAGCCCCAGGTATTCTTGTTATATGATTTTGCCAATGTTAGGAAGTCTGTGGTCTCTTATGCAACATTTATGCTTCACCGCGTTCTGTTCAGGCCGCAAATATTGACTCAAGTATCTTCAACTCAAATATAAAACCAGCAGAGAATCTTCACTAAACACGGATATCGTTTAAAAGTCGTAAAAATATTTATTGGTTTATTTTACTTTCTCGTAGTCATACTGTGCAGTTTTACTTCTTACATCAGGGAACAAACATTGTCCAGAATCAGGAAAGTTAACTTGCGTATGTAATGTTTAATAACAATATTGCTATGTATTTGTTTAAATTCAGTTTTATTTATACTCCCCCGTACTTCGCGGATACAGCCTGTAAGGAGTTCCGGTTCTGTGTGTATACCATACAACTATTTTCTGTTGTTGATTCATGTTTAATGAATATAATACTTACTTACTCAATGGCAATGGACAATTCATTGTTTATGAAATTTTTCGAGTGCCAATATATGGAATAGGCTTATTTATTTTGTTAAAAAATTGGAATAACTGTGTCAAAATTATAATACAATTTTTGGTGTTAATATTAGTGTTCATTATATTTTTTATTAAGACGGCTAATATCATTTGTTTAAAGCCTAAAAAGGGCTATTCCAAGAAAATAAAAGGCTAAAACACCTTTTTTAAAATCCTAAACATCCGGGACCTAGTTATCAGTTAGTATTAGATTTCACTTTTTTAAATTTTGAGTTTACTACACCGATCTATCGTCTCTTCTTAAATAAGTAAAGTTGTAATAGTATATTGCGACACAAGGGCGGAAAGGCACGTTTACGGGTCGAGGAAACAGATTGAAAACCCGAGGCTGCGCCTCGGGTTTTTAAGTTTTCGAGACCCGTAAATGCCTTTACGGTCCGTGTGTTGCATGCTATTTTTTGCACGACGGTTACTTATATCAATTTAATTATATTAATTGTAATATTACCTGAAATTATTATGTATATACGGTCTTGAAGAATGGTGCTTGTTTCAGAAAGGGATTCGCATTTGTTATTGTTTATGGCAACCGAATATTTATAAAGCGGGGAGGCCTTGGTCATTTCTGCTCGCAAATAAGCATTTGCGGGCGGTAAAGTAACTTTCCGCCCGTCGCCCCTAGCAACAAGTCACTTTCTGCCCGTCGCCCCTAGCAACAAGATTGCGTGTGGTAATGTCAAGTTACGATCCATGTAACAACTTTCGTAAGTATCACTTACTAGCTAAGGAGTGCAAAAAGATTTTTGAAGTTTCATTAATAGTGTATTTTCAAAATTGTAACATGTATACGTAGTGTATTGTATATTCTGTATATATGTTTAATCTATAATGCTAATGTGCCAGTTGATAAAATAAACTTGTGTACCTTTAGAAATTCAATAATAATAATAATAATAATAATAATAATAATAATAATAATAACAACAACAACAACAACAATGTGAAAATAGGGGCCGATGTACTAAATTAACTAGAACTGAAATGTCCACTTCAAGTTGCAAATACGTGCTTCTGCTGATTTTATTACTGATGAAAAAGATTATTTATTTCTCCACAAAGCTGCCTTTCCTTCATAAACATAATCCATTTCCATAAAAAGTATATTAAATTAATATTTATTTTAAACTGACTTCGCGGACCGCAAAAAGACTTCGAGCGCTGCAAGCTGACCATGCGACACTGAATTAGAAGAAGCCTTTCATGTTAGTCCCATTTACTTACCTGACACTTTCCGGTTCCTTCCTCTTCCGCTCCTGCTGGTCACTGTATCAACAGTTTCATTTCCACGAAAATCTCTGGAATCACTATCCTCAGTCAAATTAAAAACACTTTCACTACCATCACTTTCATCACTGCTGTTAATTATCTCGATATTCATAACCGAATCGTTCACATTTCCTTTCAATTTCAATGTAATTCCATCGTTGATAGCAATATAAGGTGTCCCACTGTGGTTCGTAGATCCATTCACATATATTTTCCACCAGCTGTCCGCTTTAGCAGGAATAAAAGTATACAGCATTTTCGAAGACGAAGATTCTCCATTTGATACGAAGGCGAAAGTCAGTACCTCTAACAAAACGCTAAGAAAGAAGAGATTCATTCTGAGAACGCTCTTGATTAAAGCAAACAAGCTAAGAATCCGCTGCTACAAAATCACAGCGTTGAAAATTTTTTGAAACATCGGAAGAGAGTCTTATATATACTGACAAAGATACCGGGCATTTATGCTCTTAATAGTTTTATTTAAGAAAGAAAAACACGATCGTAATTTGAACGGCACTTGTTTTTTCTTGGCCGAACGAAGAGACGAGTAAACAATAACAAATGAAAGTGAGTGAGCGCGCGTTGGAGACTGAACGATTACAAAGGGACTGACTTCAAGATATGAGTGGCAAAGCGGAGGATGGAGGGAGGTCTACTTCTCAAACAAGCCAATGAAAAAAGTGGGGACCGGCTTTAATAACCAACTTTATTTCTCTGTTTATGACGCATGTACAAAATGCTTAAAACTGAGATTTATAGCCATTTAAAAATTAACCGTGGAAGATGGTTACAAAGGTTATGACGTAAATACCTCTTGCAGTTTTACCGCGAATAAAGTGTTCTATAAATTAACCCTACAGGATGTTGTGTTAAGTTTGTAATAACATGATGGAAAAAATAGCAAGATAAAATTAAACTTAATGTGATATTACAAATTACGGTACAAGATTTAAACTATAGGCCTAATCATTGTGTTAAGTGTTTTCTATTCAGTCCGCGGTTGGATTGTATATTGTGTGAGAAACTGAGTCTTGTGCATTGGGTTAACATAATAATTATCAAGAAATTGTCTTACATTCGTTTTCTCTTAATTTCTTTCACCTACTGCTAATTCTAAATATAAACATATTTTTAAAAATTTTGAATTTCCTACTTTATTTTTTTTTTTCTAAACATTTAAGTGTTGGGCTTAACCATAGATGACAAATTAACGTGGGATGGCCATGTATACGAACTTGAACAAAAAATAAGCAGGGCACTTTTTGTACTGAGTAATATTACTAAATATGTACCCCTGAATGTAGCAAAGGGGGTGTATTTTGCTCTCATCTATTCACACATATCCTATGGGATTGAGTTGTGGGGATGTACCTCTAAAACTAATTTGAACAAAATCTTAGTATTACAGAAGAGAGCAATCAGATATATAGGCAAAACACCATACAATAGTACGTGTAGGGAAACATTCAAAAAACTTAATTTATTAACAGTTCCATGCATTTATATATTTAGAACCATTCTATTTGTTCATAATAATACACTACCAAAATTGAACTCTGACACACATGGGTACAATACCAGAAGAACGTGTGACCTAGCAGTAAATAGACATAGAATAAAGTTATTTAAGAAAAAACCCAGCTATAGTGGCACTAAGTTTTTTAATAAATTACCAAAATCTATTAAATCATTAGTACAAAATAAATTAAAATTCAAAAACACACTAATGAAATACCTAACACAGAAAGCGTATTATAACGTAGAGGAATTTTTGGAGGACAACCATTAAGGAAATTCGCTATGATATCAAGTGTGCGGACAGCAAAATGAACAATATGTGAGTAGTAAATTAAACTGCAAAATGGTTAAATGTATTGGGTGTGAGTAAATGAAAATACCATCTTTTAGTTATGTATCTGTATTAAACTTAGAAAGTAAGGGTATGACTTTGTTTCACTTGCATGTCGACAAATGAATAATTGTATATATAGGAACGTGTTGATTTTTTATGTTTTTCTATATACATTTTAGTAGGAACTGACTTAGTCCACTTGTGTATTCTACACTGTATTGGACAGAAATAAATTATTATTATTATTATTATTATTATTATTATTATTATTATTATTATTATTATTATTATTATTATTATTATTATTATTATTGCAAACTGATTTTAGTTTAGGTATTTTATTACTCTGCCCTGGACATAAAGAATATCATTTTCTCATATCACATTTTGATGTAGAATAAGAGGTCGTATTGCAGAGGCACCTTAATCCAGTCTTATGGTATTCCAATTATTTATTATTAAATTACCTAGGCTACATAGGTTTTAACATAAAGAGTTTGGAACTTCCCTTGTAAGATGAATATATATATATATCTTCCTCCAAAACTATTATATTGTGGTTTCGATCTGTACCGTTCATTGTGTAATACTGTTTTATTGTGTGTGTTTCTTTTTCTTTCTTTCTTTCTGTTTTTATTTTTAGTATTACTTTAAATATTTTTGGTGTTACTTTTAAATATTTGATATTGGCATTGAAAAAAATAGTATAATTAGTAGGCCTATAAGGGAATATTGTAGTTGGGCAATGAGCCTGTTATATTCTCAACATAATAAAATAAATAAATAAACAAAACCAGGGAAACTGATGTAACAAAGTACCAGAATGCTTTTGTTTAATCAGCAATATTTGCAATTATGATATGCAGGAAATAAGTTATATTTATTAGATCGATTCCCGAGTTACGCTCCAGATCGATTTATTAAGCAGGGCTTACGGAAGGACAAAGGTCTAGTATATGTGAAGCAATATGTGGGTAGTGTTATTTGTGAAAGCTAACTGTATTGCAACTTCAAAAGCCGTATATGAACGCTGTAAAACAATATGTTGTCATGATAACTGAGTTAAATTCTTTCTAATATATTACCATAAAATAAGTATTAAATTGAGCATTACGCCGGTAGCCCTACCGGTCAATCGATTTGGTCCAAAATCAATAGGTTTCTTCCCATGGACGTTATAAATGCATATACCAAGTTTCATGAAAATCCGATAAAATGTAGGCCTATTTGAGTTATCGAGCGTACAGACACACGGACAGACAGACGGACAGACATTTTCCCGTCCCCCAAACAATCTCATAAAGTATCATTCTGGCACATAATAATTAATAATGCGCTGAATTAAAAAGTGGAAGGACATGATGATTACATGACAATGACGGATGACACTAGCGTAGGTCTGAACTTTACGAAAGCTGGATGGAGACGGAATGCAATATTGGGAATACATGTGCCGTGCCTCAAATATAAACAACTCTACACGTACTACAGTTTATGTAAATATGACAGAAATGGTCAGTAATGCGAATCGGATATTTGCCTTCACCTTGCTTAAGCTATGAACTGGGCGTTATTTCAAAACTGTGCATGTCAATTGTGTATTGAAACTTTTAGAGGTCAGTGGTTAGCTAATCCTTCAATATATCAATAAAATCAGGTAAACTGATGTAACAAAGTGCCAGTATGTTTTTGTTTAAACAGTTATGACTGCAATTATGATATGCAGAATATGTTTTTTTTTAAATTGATTTCCAAGTTAAGCTCCAGATTTATTCATTAAGCAGGGCTTACGGAAGAACAAAGGTCTAGTTTTTTTTTAATGAGATTAAAATCTTCCAGCATCACCTGAACTGTGCAGATATGTGATATCATGACAATCGCACACTCACATAAAAATGTCAAAAAAAATTCAAATTGGCCGGTTTCGGGTTTTGAACCATGGACTCCAGAATGTGAGGCCAAAGCGTTACCATCTCGGCCACCGGGGTCATTTTAACGGTCTAGTTGGATAATCGCTTGTAAATCGATAGTGTTTTTTGTCATAACTACCTATATTTTAATTTCCAAGGCCTTATAAGATAACAGTAAAACAATAGGCAGTGTTGTCAAGATAATTGATTTTCATTTTTTTAATAAATTCTTTCGAATACGTATATTACCATAAAATAGGCACTAAATTGAGCATTACTCCGAAACAGGTCAACCGATTTTATCTATTATAAATAGACGTCTTCCCATGGACATTATAAATGCGTATACGAAATTTCATAAATATACGATAAAGCGTATTTGAGTTATTGCGCCTTTAAAGTAGACATTAAATTGGGGTTTACTCCGGTACCGGTCAACAGATTAGGTTCAAATTCAATAGGGCACTTCTCATGAACTTCATAAATGAGTATACCAAGTTTCATGGAAATCCGATACAGCGTATTTGAGTTATGGCGCCTTTCTATTAGAAAGACGCCATAATCTATTAAAATAGGCACTAAATTGGGCATTACACCGGTACCGGTGAACCGATTTGGTTCAATATCAATAGGGTTCTTCCCATGGACATTATAAACGTGTATACCAAGTTTCATTAAAATTCGACAAAGCGTATTTGAGTTATCGCGCGTACAGACACACGGACGGACGGACAGACAGACGGACAGACATTTTTCGTCCCCACACACAATCTCATAAAGTACCATACTGGCACTTAATAACAGGAGATTTATTCAGTTCCTAGAATTTCATTTTTATTGTTAGAAGAAATAATTCTGTATTTATAACATCAGAAAATTATCGATATAGCTACTTAAACAACAGGGTAACTCAGCACCTTTGTATTTTTATTTATACATTTTTACATAATTGTATTATAAATTTTGTATTTCTGTTGTAAATTAATAGCCTATATTATTTTTTTAATGTCTATGTTGTATATTTTGTAAAGAGATTTTCACATTGTACAGGTAGGGGGAAAAAAAAAGTGGACCGACTCTTGCAGCTGATTTCAGAGCCTTGTGATACGTAAATAAATGTAAAAGATGTAACGAAAACGTTTGTTTTCACAAGCAATGCAAATAAATATTACGTGAAATTATTTCTCAATTCAAGCAATTTTTTTCGACTGTAGAACAAATTTCAATACATTCCCTGCTATTCTATGAATGCCGCTAGGCATGCACAGTGGCTCATATCGGCAACTTAGATATTTTAGTCGGTCCGCTTTTTTTCCTTACCTGTACATATTTCTTATAACTGTAAATTCATATTCTTATTTGTAATTATATTGACGCGTCCCATAACATGTCATATATTCCGATGGACTAAATGAAATCAGATCTAAATGTTAATTATGAGTGGTACATCTATATTAAAATCTTATGTGATATATCACGTAAGTTGATGATTTTCATACTTTCAAGTGAGAGAACGTCAGATTTTGAGAGGTATCTTAAAGTTTTTCGCCTACTTGACCACTGCTGTATTTTCAAGTATTATAGCTGTGCAACGAAAGAGGGAGCAATTGAGAAACACCCACTACTTAATCAATAATAAATTAATGTATAATAGTTCTACAAGATTGTCTTCGTTCAATAGTTAAATTATGAAGTACTAGGCCCTTATTTTATGTACATGATTATAAACAATTTACATTAAAAATTGTAACTTATATGTACAAATTATGACCTTTACAATGGCCAAAGTCTTAAAATATATGTATACAATAGTTAAAAATACAAGTAGTATAAATTCCCGTTGGGGCTGTTGGAGTTTTTCAATTGACCTAATCCTTTTGGTGGCACTATGGCCCTGGGGTCGACTCAACCTTTAACAGAAATGAGTACCAGGAGCAGTCCTGGGGGTAATGACGGTCGGTGCGTAAGACTAACACGTAAGGCACACGTGCAAAATGTTTAAAATCTGGGAGCCTCAACCTCCTGGAACCCTCTGGGCCTCCATGGCCTGTTTAGGGATCACTTTACTTTTTACAAGTAGTATAAAGAGTTGATGCATATAGGCTATGCTTAATATTTAAAATGCATGTGAATGTAATACTGCGCTGAATTAGCACTTTACGAGGTCGTATTGCTATTCAATTGCTTCAGCCTGATGCAAAGATGTACTGGTAGCTACGCAAGACTGAGTTTGTACAAGTAGGGGAGAAAAAAAGCGGACCGACTAAAATATCTAATTTGCCGATATGAGCCACTGCGCATGCCTAGCAGCATTCACGGGAAAGCAGGGAATGTATTGAAATTTGTTCTAGTGTCGATAAATTGCTTGAATTGAGAAATAATTTCACGTAATTTGCATTGCTTGTGAAAACAAACGTTTCCGTTACATCTCTTACATTTATTTACGTATCACAAGGCTCTGAAATCAGCTACAAGAGTAGGTCCGCTTTTCCCCCCCTACCTATACAAAACAACGGCTGGCTTATAACTACCCTTCAGATAATTTTTACGACAAAAATGTTTGAAATAAAAGTTTTATCCCTCAATCAAAGTCTTCTCCCTTCACAACTTAGTCTTATTGTTTTCGATGTGAATTTCGAAGATATGTTTTTAATCAAATAAAAACTGTCATTTTCAGAGTATCATATTTTTAAACATTTTATTTAAGGGTACATTTCAAATTTAGTGAAAACTGTTAGTACAATTCTAGAGTGATAGGCAAAAAGCGAATAAGTCAAAATACCATAATTTTAGGAGAGTCAAAAAGCAATTTATTTTCACAGCATTGTTACAATATTTAATTCAGTCCACCAGATATTTTTACACAGTATCTTACACTATGTAAAAATATCTTGGTGGGCTGATGCAGATAGTGTAACAATGCTGTCTTTCCTGATACTCTGGTATTTTGACTTATTCGCTTTTCCCCTATCACTCTAGAATTTTTTTAAAAGGTTTCAGAAACACTGCTCTGTACTGCTGCCTGAAGGTGCCAATAACTTAATTCTCTCTGATGCTGAAGTCGCCAACTATTACTATCTTAAGGCAGGAGATGCTTTGGTAACAAATAAAATAGCTAATTCATTGTTAAAGAATTTAGAAAGAGCGGCTTACAAAAGGGGTTCCGCCTTGTTTCGTAATCTCTCGCTTGTCATGATGACAGTGGCGTTACGAAAATAAACTATTCTTCATAAATGTTTTGACTTGCACGTTTCTGTTACTACGACGGACAAAATGCCATCTAACATAAATGTTGCATTTTCCTTTATAATACCAACGATGTTTTGAAGAATGCTGTACCACGGGTCTTCAACCTTAAGCAATTCAAGAGCCAGGAAGGTTCGAGGATCGCACGTTCTGTAAACCTATACATACCCATGAATTGAATATATACATGTTTATATGTGTGTGTATATATATATATATATATATATATATATATATATATATATATATGTATATATATATATATATATCCTAAGTACAAACTAATATAAAAGAATATGAACATAACATAGCATTTTTATCTTTTTACCTAGTTTACCTATTGGTTCTATTTCATAGAAGAGACATCATCTGAAGAGCTTGAGAATACATTTGTATTATAGAATACAGGCCCTTTACATGTATTTGGAATAGAGATTAGGGGAATGCACCACTGAAATTACTAGAATCGAAAGTTTTCAGGCAATATAGCTCAAAATTTAACTATACACTTGTCCCGTGCATTTATTTTAAGGTTTCAAATTTCATCCTATTATGTTGAAAAGGTTTTGAGTTATTAATTTTTATAGTATAAAAGTAGAGCGATTTTCAAAATACTCCACACGATGAAAATTTTCAAAAATTAATTTTTTTACTAATGCACTTTATTTATCTAACTATGAAGAAAGAATTTGTCATATGATTTTTTTCTAAGGTTTATGGTTCCTGAGTTAAAATAAAGTGTAATTTATATATATTTATATTTCAAAATTTCAAAAATATATTTATTTTGAAAATTCATAACTAATAAAATATTCATAATTTCAAAAAATCATATGACAGATTTTTATAACTATACTACCTTAAGAACATGTGCTGAAAATTTAAGAGAAATTGCATAAAGACTTCATCGTGTGGAGTGTTTTAAATTATGAAAAATGCTGAAAAAAAAAGTTAAATAAACGATCTTTAAGGGCAGGCACGTAGCAGTCATGAACGTGCGCAAGGCCATTTAAAAAGGCACCTGACGCCTTTTAAACATGCAGAATGTCATAAACGAAAACAGATTCTGAAACTAGAATGTTTGTAGAATTTTATCAGTACAAAAATGAAAAATGACTTATTTTCACAATTTTTAACAAATCTCAGTGGTGCATTCCCTTAATGACGTCAACATCATTGAATTTTTCTTTTAGCACACGGTTACATTGCAGATCTGTTATTTCCATTTGCATTTCACCAGGAACATCATCAATAGCCACACTGAAGGGCGTAGAAAAAAAGATTGACTTTTCAACTGATCTAAAACGTGTATTCGCTACTGTACGAGCTTTTTAATTTTGTTTACGTAATTAATAGAATTTTCATGTTAAAATCACTAAAGGCTTCCTGGTTCATGAGGTTGGAATGTGTGTGAGAGCTCTATAGCCATGGTCATGAGCTCTTTCTAGTGGGACCAAACTCATAAGAGTCCTCTTACTCAATGTTTCAAGGTAATCTGAAACCAAAAGATAGATTATTTTACTCGTAATAATGAGCTAACGTGAATAGATGCTCTTTCTTCTACAGTGCATTAAAATATTTCGAAACGAAGTGTTGCCCCCCAGTGGCGTAGGAAAGGGGACCACTCCCGAAACCTAAAATTCTATTTTTGTATTTTTTATCATCATCTTCATCTTCATCATCATCTGATCTCTTAAGAACTCTTAAAAGGATAGCACAAAGAGACACTTTATTCAATTTCTATAAAGTAATGGCTGTTCCAACTCTATTGTATGGCAGCGAGATCTGGACACTAACAAAAAATGATTACAAGCGTATCCAGGCTGCTGAGATGAAATTTTTACGATCGGTGGCTGGATACAGATTGACAGATTCGCATGAGGAGCGATGATATCAGAAAGGAATTAAGGATCTTCTCTATAAATGATAAAATATCAGAATATCATACAAATTGCAGATAGACCAATAAAAATATAGCAAAAAAAGCCTCAATTATAATCCAAGAGGAAAGAAGGATCCAGGTCGCCCGAAAACAAGACGGGCACAGCAAACTTTTGAGGCCGGAACAGGCGCTATTGGGGCCTAATCCCTGTATGCAGATGCATTTTTTTTATATTTATTAAATTATATGTTTGTTGGTGTGTTAAATATGACATAGCAGTTATTTTGTTTTCCTAACTCAATGAAGAAAAAGTTTCGCATGGCTAGGCATGAAATCCATTACTATTTCCATTTCCATTAGAAATCGGTCAATGTCTTCTGTATTCGGAAATATTCGGGAGAGTTTCCAATGTTGTGTTATTTAACATTTCTTATAAATAGTAATAAATGTTATAACTTACGTATCGATTTCTTGTTTAAGTTGGCATGTCTTAGATTATAGTAAACAAATTTGCTAGCTAGTTTTTATAGTGCTAAAATAGCGTAAAATGTGATTTTCATTAGTTCACTTTCTTGTACCCTCAAACCCGCCGGTACTTTCGACACTCCCCGAAATTATTTTCTGGTTACGCTACTATTTGCTCCTCTCAAGCAGCAGGGCCCGGGTTCGATTCCTGTTACCTAGGTGGGTTTTTTTCCGGGAGTGTTCCTCATGTGTGAGACGAGTGTTGGGTAACTTTAGGCCCTTGTGGTCCCTGGACATTAGATGACCGTCATTATCACTTTCATCTCATCTATGTCTTATTTGGCTATGTCTAAGTTTTGAATTTCCAGGATATCTTGTAATTATATTCATCAAACAAACGACTCCCCTCTCCAGTTCTTTTTTGCGATAGATGGCAGATGATGGCGTGCACTGAGCCCAAGGCTTCTCCCGACATTTTAATCTCAAATCAACGCACGTTAAAACGCAACAAATGAACTCAACTTAGTAATATTAAAATTAACATGGACAGTACTGACTTTATTTTAAATACAGGTTGTTTAATGTGCAGTTTGAATTCCTGCTTTCAACGCTTGAAGATTGTTGCACCTACGATAATAACAGATAAATGAACAGTGTTACAATGGAATTCAGTATCATAATAGATATAATTTTGACACTGTTACGTAATTTATAATAATGATATTATAGTACGGTCAAACAAAAGGCTTTTTTTTTCGTTCAAATTTATTAAGTGCCAGTATGGTACTTTATGAGATTGTGTGGTGGACGAAAAAATGTCTGTCCGTGTGTCTGTACGCACCATAGCTCAAATACGCTTTTTCGGATTTTCATGAAACTTGGAAAACACATTTATAATGTCCATGGGAAGAACCCTATTGATATTGAACCAAATCGGTTCACCGGTACCGGAGTAATGCCCAATTTAGTGCCTATTTTAATAGATTATGGCGCCTTTCTAATAGAAAGGCGCCATCACTCAAATACGCTGTATCGGATTTCCATGAAACTTGGTATACCCATTTATGACGTCCATAAGAAGTGCCTTATTGAATTTGAACCTAATCTGTTGACCGGTACCGGAGTAAAACCCAATTTAGTGTATATTTTAAAGACGCGGTAACTCAAATACGCTTTACCGGATTTTTATGAAACTTGGTATACACGTTTATAATGTCCATGGGAAGACGTCTATTCATAATGGATAAAATCGGTTGACCTGTTTCGGAGTAATGCTCAATTTAGTGTCTATTTTATGGTAATATACGTATTCGAAAGAATTTATAAAAAAAATGAAAATCAGTTATCTTGACAGTAAAAAACATACTGGCACTTTGTTACATCAGTTTACCTGATTTTATTTTATTTGTTTATTTATATTTATACAAAACAAAACAAAACCACCCGAATGAGCATGCGCTCGTGCTCGGGCACAGTTCAGCCATTTATATTACAAAATACAAATTACAAATACATAAAGAAAATATAATATTAAATCAATACCTAAAAAATAATAATAAAAAAGGAAGAACAGAATAGTAAAAAGAAAAAAGGAAAAGTAGTAAGAACAAAAATTGAAACCACGAGTTATTACAAATAAAATCGTTCCTTAATTGTCTACCAAGTACAGAGTGAAGTAACTTTTGAACTATGAAATAAGATTTTTGATAAACTTATTGAATTTTTTGTTGTTCATATGTACTATTTCTGGATGTGACCTAATTATAGAGTTATAGAGTCTTGGACCATAATAAATGCTATGTTTAGAGCCAGAATACAATACCTATTTTACATATAGGCCCTACTTTACATGTGAAGTACTTCAATGTAAACTGCTTGCCCAACTCTGGATATAATAGACTTACATCAAAATTTTATACTGATCAAATATAGTTTCTTACTTCAAGTAGATTCCAATTACTTATTTAATTTAATAGGCCTACTACCTCTAGCAAGTCTGAGAGACAGAATACAATGAATCATAAATTGATTATCATTTAAACAACATTTACCAGTTTTATCGTGATGAGCAACACTAACAAAACCTTATTCAAAAGAAGTGTTAATGTGTTGAATATTTGTTTGTGAAGGATGTCGATTCATTATAATTTCAGTTAAACCTTATTCACTGAATGACTTCAACAAAAGATGATTTTATAAAGACGCTATCTAACACGCATCAATGCACAGAAAGAGAGTTGTTTGCTTTGCTTTTAGTTAGTATATGACAGCCAATGTTTGCGTTTTTTATGAGGCTTACATGTAGCTGTGCATCTGCAAACTACACAACTAAAATGTACAAGAACTCCTGCGGGCCTCTCAGCCAAATTTGGTCTCTAACTTACAGTCTAGTAGAGAACTTTTGTGCAGTTTATTACATACTAGCAGGTGTTCGCAGCTTCGCTCACGATAATTAATTAAAACATTAAAAAATGAAGAGCATTAAATCATTATGTTTATTAACATTTAAATCACGTGGAGTAAAATCCACGATTAGAAAGCGTCGCCTGGGAAAAACTACCTCAGTTTCGAGTTCCCAGGCCTAGACAACCCCTGCATATTGAGTTCCATCCAAATCGTTCAATGTTTGCCTATTTAGGCCTATATTCATTATCCCTCTTCCGTCTAAGTTTGAAGTTTCAGATGTCTGCGTGCCTTGATATTATAAACAAATGAATAGACCAGGATGGGCTTACAAAATTCAAGCGCTCGCGATGCTTTTATTTCCGAAGTATGATAAAAATAGGCAAAGCCACCTGCAATTGAATTGACAGTTGAAATGTTTTAATGAAAACTGATGCTTCGTTTTTCACTCATGAATCGCGAACGAAAGCGAAAATAAAAAAGAATCCGGCTTCGAGGTGCATTCGCCCACCCTTCAGTCCATCTATGTTTAAAATTTCATATCTCGGCGTTCAGTAGATTTCGCTGGGCATCGCGTACAGAAAAACACTTCCTCTTATTATACTAGGTATAGATATCAGGGTGGTCCAACTCTGTTTTTGGGTGAAGGGCCAGATGACACTAAGAAAAATTAATTCACGGGCTGGAATAATACATTAAAATTAAAAAAATAATTGTTATAAAAATGGGAAGGAATATGATACATCAAACTACATTGTCTCAGAGACCTATTTTACAAACGCAAATAATACAAAGATAAAAATAACATACACAATGAGAAATTTAGCTACGTGTTGGTATACTGCAGATTCAATATCTACTTTCCAGACTATCCGATTTTAATGTATTTAGCATTGACAAAATCTATAGATACTCCTTATTAAAATTCTACCATAAAAATAAGACAAAATTCCCAGCTGTTCCACATGAACACAGCTCTAGACGAAATAAAACTAGTATTTTAGTAGGACCCAAATGTTTCACTTCTGTTGGTCTATCACATAGCTCTAGTTTCGTTCCTCGTCTGTATAATTCTAAAATCACATTACATCCAGTTTTAGCCAAATATACTTATGGAGTCTTCTTTAAATCTCAAATTTAAAAACTCATATAACTTAGATTTTCTTGTATTTTAAAATAGTTTTTTATCTTTTGGTACCTACCAATATCCCGATAATTTATTTTTCGTTATTGTAATTATTTTTATATTAATTGAGTCATGCCTTCACTCTCAGCTTTTGTTTTTTTCCCCTAGTATTATTTCACAATATTTTGTCTATTTAGTTTTAAGGTAAATTTAGGTTAAGATTAGGTCTATATTTCAATAATGTAAAATATGAAAATACAAGCATGGAACTGCCCCCGAGCACGAGTTCCTGCTCTTTCGAGGTTTTAGGACCTTATACATTATCCATGTATTCATGTAATTTAAAATAAATAAATAAATTAAATAAATAAATTTGACTAGTCAGCCATTTCATAAATACGGGTGGGACATTCTGACAAATTATAGAAGCTATTTTTGTTTATTACATATCATAAATAATAAACTAGAATTGGTTCTTCACATTCTGTAAAATGTACAATGCCTTCTCCTTCACACTACATGCAAAGCATTATTTAAAATTTATTCTGAATATTTTAAATTTGTTTTTCAAAATCTGTTACGGGTGGGACATAATTTGGACACTGATTTTAATGATGCAAAACAAAAGCTCATTTTCTATTCTGCTATTACTGTTAGGGTCTTAATGTTGTTATTAATGAAGGTATGAGGGATTAAATATAAATTATAAACTGTTTCCAGGTTGTCAAAACATTTATTAAACTCATTAATAATAATTTAACAAAACTATCACGGTTACGGGTGGGACGTTACGGTTTGGTTTTATTTGTTTTTACTTGTATTAAATATGTAATACTAATAATAATAATAATAATAATAATAATAATAATAATAATTCCCCTATATGAGCAACGGTCATGTTTAGGGGGTATAGTAGATTAATAGAAATATAATTACATATCACTGCACAGTATATCATACACGAAAAATTCTAAATTTTACGAGTACATGTAAATAAAAATAATTTTTTAGCATTCACCAGTGGTTAAAAATAGCATTTACAACAAAAAATAGAATAAATTATACTGAAACATTGAAAGACTAAACAAAATTAAAGTGTGCTATTAACATTATCTAATAATCTAATAATTTTTTATTTTCCTCTTAAAATGTTTAAGATTGTCATTTACATATTCAGGTTACTCAGCAATAAAATTGTTATACAATTTCAAACCAAACTAGTTTCCAAAACTCGATAGACTGGCAATTTCTCATTGATATAAGAAAATGTTCACTTTGTAGGTCACAGAGCTCCAAAAATGTAGAAGGTATTGCCGCTATCAATATTACATGACAGTGAACAATGCTGAAAATGAGTGCCTGTCGATTACTATAGTATATTGCGATACAAGTGCCGTAAGGCACGTTTACGGGTCGAGGAAACAGATTGAAAACCCGAGGCGCAGCCTTTACGGCCCGTGTGTTGCATGCTATTTTTTGCACGATGATTATTTATATCAATTTAATTATATTAATTGTGATATTACCTGAAAATATTATGTAAATACATTCTTGAAAATAGATGTTTATTTCAGAAAGTGATTCGCATGTGTTTGTTGTTATGGGAACCGAATATTTGTCCTGGGGGCCGTGACCATAAAGGCTTGTATTATGAAGTGTATCGTAATGAATTATGACGTAGCGCTTGGACCGTAAGTGTTTTAACCTCATCGCTACCGGCCTTAGCAACAAGACTGTGTGGGAATGTCAACTTACGATCCATGTAAACAAAGTTCGTAAGTACCAACTTACTAGCTAAGGAGTGCAAAAAACAAAGAAATGAAAAAATTAGGAGTCCGGGGCCGGATGTGGCTTGCGGGCCGCTAGTTGGATCACACTAATATATATTATGGTCAACCACATGCTGACGCTTTTAGGTTTACCCTTCTTTGGAATTTACGACATGCTGAAGGTTATCGGGAGATACACGTGGCTAAAATACAGCTTATTATTCAATAAAAAGTTAACCTTATCCCTTAACTGGTGAGTTCAAATATTATTCAAACATTCCATGTGGTGAGATAGAATGGCATTCTCATTTTAATAGCAAGGATTTTTTTAAGACTATTCCACTCATATGCCTCGTGTTTGATATTGACCAATAACGTTTGGCAATTCCTCGGATATAGACCAATCGCGATCGTTCATCTTATAAAAGGCTTGCAATTAATATAAGGGTAGGGTTTTACCTGATAAAATCGTCAGCTCGTTACTGGACACGTAAGCATCAATGTGCCGAGATTAATACGCCACACGCTACCTTTATGCAGCATGAAAAAAGATTATTTTATACAATATAACTTGTTTGGAAATTGAAATAATATAAATGTACATTGATTAAAAACACAATTTCGAATCGGTGCAAGCCAGTTCGTATGTTTTTATTCTTTTCTGCTGTTAGCTTACCTGAATTAAGTTAACTATGTCTTATATGCACAACTGCTAGCACTGGTCACAACATGGTAACTCGAATAGATTAATGGATGGTTGATTCATAGTATGCCGTGATCTCGCAGCTGTTAGTTTTGTTATTATATAACAAAGCACGAAAGTAATTATTATTTGTATAATCCGTTACATTTTTATTCATGGAATAGTCTTAATAAATCCAACTCGAGTTGATGAGTTGCATCAGATAAATTTGCGACCGCGCAGCAGTCGTCAACTCGTATACTCTAGTGGGATTACCTATCATAAACGGTCGTGATTGGTCCATATCGGAGGTAATGCTAAACGTTATGTGTCAATATCAAACAAGCGGCGTATGAATGGAACAATCTATGAAAATCCTCTGACTGGTGAATTAGATTTTGAAATTGAAATTGAACAAAAAACAATATAGGCTATAAATTCTAGAGTGATAGGGAAAAAGCAAATAAGTCAAAATTGCAAGGTTTTAGGAGAGACAAATTACGATTTATTTTCACAGCATTTTAACAATATTTAGATCAGTCTTCCCACATATTTTTACACAGTATCTTATACTATGAAAAAATATCTGGGTGGACTGATCTAAATATTGTTAAAATGCTGTGAAAATAAATCGTTATTTGTCTCTCCTAAAACTTAAGAATTTTGACTTATTCGCTTTTTCCCTATCACTCTAGAATTTACAAGGTTTTGGGCTGTGTATAATCATTGATCGAAATGTTGAATCAATTAACTCTAACCAGATAGGCCTACGTGTTTTTGCATCATAGCCTGAAATATGAGGTTTTGAAAAGTCGAGTTTTAAAGTGTTAGAAATGTTTTCTGCAAATGAGGTTTTTTCAAAGGCATAGATGTGAATACGAGGAATTCTATAGAAACAAAATCTGAAAAATCGATAAAACTTGGAGATATGAGGTTATGCACTTTGGTCATGGATAAATGTAAAAACAAGCAGAGTCCAAAGGAATTTAGGGCATACCTCTACTTACTCGTACATGTCTATCGAAACTAGGGAATCCAGTTTTTTGCATTAAATGTTTACCATATAACGTATAATATCATATAAGGAAAAATTCAATTATCATCACTCAGTTACAAGTCTGAGTTACTCTGAGTTACCTGAGGCGAAAATAATAAACATGACGTGTCGCAATTAGTATTATAATAAACAATAACACAAGATAAAGTCTGACTTGCATATTTTTCATTACCACTAAAAAGGAAACTCTGATGTTCTAGTGATAAAACACCTTCATAATAATAATTATTGAATGCAGCTAAGGTGGAATGATACGGCAGGGGAAACAGGAGCACCCTGAGAAAACCTGCCCCGACCCCATTTTGTCCACCACAAATTACACATGGATCCACCAAGATTCGATCCCGGGTCCCAGCGGTGGAAGGCGAGTGGTCTAACCATTCTTCAGCCATGGGGGACCTTCATAATAATAATAATAATAATAATAATAAGACATTGACAGTAAATTAACGTTTATTAACCGAACGAAACGATGTCCTGTTTTAACTCGACTGTTCGGCATTTTCGTCTGTTTGTAAATTTATTTGTTACGCAGTTTTGCCAAACGCGTTGTACGATTTTCTTCCAATTTGGCACATTTGTTCCTTGGCGGTCACTAAAATCGACGTAAGTGTACGGATTTTTCTTTTTTTCTTTCAGTTTCAAAATAGTAAACGCTTTAGTGGTTCCGTTTCATGTAATGTTCAATTTCTTGAAACGATTCTAGCCAAACGGTTCACGTATAACAATTTCAAGACTACTCCCATTCTCCAGTATAAAATTTCTTACAACTTTGTTCCACTAGGCCTATATTTTTAACGTAACTCTATCGGTTTACCGGCATTTCGTCTGTTAGTTTGAAAAACTGTTTGTTAATGAACCATGAACAAACGCGTTTGATTTTCTTCCAGTCTGGCGTGAACATGGGTGTAAGGTGAAATTTTGTTCGGGAGGGGTTCAATGTAAAGTCGTCTCAGCTCCATGTGCTTGCGCACATTGTGAATTATTACTTTTATAATTACTAAACAGTTGTATTGTGATAATTAATACACTGTAATAAATTAATATGCAGCTCAGTCTTTGAAACTGTTTTTCTTAAGATTTCTATCCATTTCTCGTTTAAGCTAGAGTCTATAAATAAACACTTTCTTTTGAAAAATTATCATAATACTGTATGGTGCATAGGGCACAATTTTAAAGTCATCTGTAAATCCACGGTGGAGAAACCCGATTGATGCCTATTACTTCATGACCATTTTGTGATGAGCTCGTGATTACTGTTGGCTTTACAAACAGGTTGATGGATTTCGACGGGAGTATTCGAGTTGTCTTTTGACAGATTCCGAAGGGATTTTTGTTTACTAATGATACATCACTGTTATTAAGCTGAAAAACTATCAACACTTCGAGGTTTTGAAATTTGAATCTTAAATAAAATTACGATAAATCTTAAATAATGCTTTGATATGTACAAAATTGTAAAATTTGTAACAACCCAATCACAGTTTTTTTAAACTTCGTTCCATGATTTATAATCTTCAAAATATTGCAGATATTTCGGGAGGGGTTTCAACCCCCTGAACCCCCCCTTACCGTACGCCCATGGGCGTGAATGTTCATTGAAGACGAAGCATGTGTAAGGATTTTTATTTTCTAATTCCGTTTCCAGATGAATAGCAGATATTATCTTTTTTTATCTTCCTTTCCTGGACGCGAGGTCTACTGTTCACATAACTACTTGTGTATCACTGCTAATAAAATTCAGATGTGGGCATATTAACCTGTCATCATATACTTTAAGTATATTATACTGGGAAGACACAGCTTTACCTTGGAATGACGATGATGACAGGTGATGACGGGTGATGACGGTGTAAAGTTCATCTGCTTCATTTCCCACAATTCACTGCTCCATATCCTATTGTTCAATGCAGTTTCAGCAACGAATGTCAGCTGCTTTCTATTACTGTGTACACCTGTAATGAACGAGAATATGAGCTTTAAAAATGATAAGTGTGTGAATCTGTGTTTTCTTTTACTGTCTATTTAGCTGATGAATCAATCCAATCCAATTTAAGAAAATGTGGAATTTTAACCAATCTCACGTGTCTATCGTCCAACTTCTATAACTTTCATTTTATAGCACCTACGTGAAGTCGTTTTAGGTAAATTAGTAAGGAGAGAACACTGAAACATCTTCAAAGCTTCTTTGATAACAAAAAATTAATCACTGAATCCAGAGATTAGGTATATATGTTTTTAAGCAGCATATGCACGAAAGTCTGACCGTTTTAAGAAGGAAAATCTGAAGTAAACAAAAACCAGTATATCTGTCTTACTCTAGCACATTACTCGTATGACCTAAGAATGAGACAGACATACTAGTTTTTGTTTACTTCAGGTGTTTTTCTTAGCTCGTCTCGGGTACAGAGAAGATGTGAAAATATTGTACAGTGTTATGTATGGTGGAGCATTATAAATCTCGTATAATAAAATCAGGTAAACTGATGTAACAAAGTGCCAGAATGATTTTGTTTAAACAGTGGTAATTGCAATTATGATATGCAGAAATTAAGTTATTTTTGTTATCGATTTCAGAGTTAAGCTCCAGATCGATTCATTAAGCAGGGCTTAGGGAAGAACAAAGGTCTAGTGTAATAAGTATATGTGGGTAGTGCTATTTGTCAAATGTAACTGTATTGAAACTTCAAAGCCGTGTATGAACACTGTAAAACAATATGTTGCCAATGAGAACTGATTTGCATTTGATAAATTCTTTCTAATATATTACCATAAAATAGACACTAAATTGGTACCGATAAACCGATTTGGTCCAAAAACAATAGGCTTGTTTGGACGGACGTTATACTGTAAATGCGTATACCAAGTTTCATGAAAGTCCAATAAAGCGTATTCGAGTTAAGGTGCGTGGACGGACAGACGGACAGACATTTTCCCGTCCCCCACACAATCTCATAAAGTATATTCTGGCACTTAATAAGTAGACCTACAATATGAATAACACTACACCTTTTCAACCTCAATTTCGGAAAAAGTAATTCCAATTTCGGAAAAAATAATTTCAATTTCGGAAAAGGTAATTTCTATTTCGGAAAAGGTAATTTCAATTTCGGAAAAAGTAACTTCAATTTCGGAAATACGAGGGCTATGAAGAGGGTATAGTAAAGTTGGTACCACGCTAGGACAAATGACTCAATCGGAGCGAGATTATGTAGAGAAGTAGCTAGAAGGTGTACCTAAATGTTCCCAATAAAACAGTTTTGATTTTCACTGTGATTTTCATTTTATGCCCCATCGGAGGTTTAAAAAAAATAGCCCTCGTATTTCCGAAATTGAAGTTACTTTTTCCGAAATTGAAATTACCTTTTCCGAAAATGAAATTACTTTTTCCGAAATTGAAATTACTTTTTCCGAAATTGAGGTTGAAAAGGTGTAGATTGTGTAATAGGAAAGCATTTAAAGTAAAACAGAGAGTATTCTTCCTTGTGGAATTTCTGTCCTCTGAAATTTTTTACCGGAAACAATTGAATTCATTAGGACACTGGAAATCAACAGACGCAATTCTAAACTTTTGTAGAGGAATAGCCTATAAAAAATATTTATAAGAAAAGAAGGAAGTAAATAGAATTTCAATGATTCTGCCTTTTTATTTGCTAAGCAGAAACAGTACATCAATTTCTAAATCCGAATGTCTCTAGACAAATTTCGCATCCTCGTTGCTGGTAAACTCATTAATAAAATCAGGACCTCTCGTTATATTACCAAAGGTATTTAACGAGTGCACAAAATCTTATATACAGAGTGTGTCTGAATTCCCTTTACATATTTCGAGGACTTCCAAGCATAGGAACTCTACACCTGCTGCGTACAACTAATTGATAACTTTCATAATTTTCTTCCGTGCGTTTCCACACTACATAAAAAAACAAATGAATAATTATATAGACTGCAATGCCTAGGAAGCACTGCATTTACATAACTGAATCATCATCATTAAGCATTCTGCGGTCATTACCTTTTCTCAAACAAGAATAATCCTTATGGCATGTTGTAAGAGCTTATTGATTTAACGTCATACTGATGGAAAATAAGGGATTTTTTGTTTAATTCGTGTCGCCAATCTCTGACATGATTGGACACTTGTTTTTATCTGAATATTCTCTTTTCCCCAGCACGAATGCTAAAATAACGGTATACTTTATGAGATTGTGTGATAGGAGGGAAAATGTCTTTCCGTCTGTCTGTCTGTCTGTCCGTGTGTCTGAACGTGCGATAACTCAAAAACGCTTTATCGGATTTTCATGAAACTTTGTATACGCATTTATAACGTCCGTGAGAAGAAGCCAATTGATATTGGACCAAATCAGTTGACCGATACCGGAGTAATGACCAATTTATTGCGTATTTTATGGTAATATATTAGAAAGAATTTATCAAAAGCAAATCAATTCTCATGGCAATATATTGTTTTACAGTGTTCTTATACGGCTTTGGAAGTTGCAATACAGTTAGCTTTGACAAATAACACTACCCACATATTCCTTCACATAGGAGAGAATTTTCTTAATTTCGTGGAAATTTAATTCAAATGCCAGATTTTCCAAGATGTTTTTGGTGTAGCTTGGAAGGGGACCTCTTTTCCCTAAATTTCGTGGATTAAATTTTTGTCCACTTTTTTCCTTAATTGTCCCAGGTTTTTTTTTTTTTTACAAAACTCGTTTTATATAAACATTATATGGACACCCTAACATATATATGACATACATATGTTACATACTCGTACATACATGTGTTGGGTTTTAAAGATAGCTAAATATACAAGGCAATGGCGGTATTACGGTACCAATTGTACACAAATGCAGTTTGAGATCGAGAGATAACAAGACTCTTTTTATTTTCAATTTTCATGACGTAAATAGTAGGTAAATATTACGATGGAAGGGATAAGCATGCACCGCTCTCGATGCCATCTATTATTAATAAATTCCGTATTACCTTCTATCACGCTCAAATAGACTAGCTAGTCTCATTTCTCGTGCTGTAATCATTATTGTTACGTTTCCACCTTCAAAACTTCCTGTTTCGAACTTAAAGCAAATGAATGTCGCATTGCAGACAATGTACAGTTTTACCAACTCCGAAATCGAAATCAGAAGTCCATTCAACTCATTCATTGAATTTTAAAAATTCTCGAGTGGCGTTTATGAAAACAAGTTCTGGAGGACAGTTCAACAATACATTATCACAACAATATTATTATATATATGTCTACAAATATGATTAAACACAAGATAAAAGATGCACTTTATGTTTCTAGGTAAAAATGAGTGAATGTCGCATTGCGGATAGGATGAATTTTTAATGCTATCAGTTTTAGAGTTCAGAAGTCCATTTAACTCAGTCGTCAAGGTTTTAAAATGCTATACAGATGCACATGTATCTTCAGAATAATTTTAAAAAGTGTGGCCATGTAATTTTGTGTCTGATGTCTCTAATAAACCGTCATTTCGCACCAGGAAAGCCTATTGTAATATCTACTCCGAACTCCATGGCACATTCAGAAATATCTGATTTTATGTTAGAGTTGCTAAACGATCAACAAAGATGGCCACTTCATGTAATTCGTCTAGGTGCAAGAACGAAAATGAAAGATGACCTAACATATCAGCATAATGGTTATCTTATTTTCCTTTGGTCTGAACAAAGTGCCAGTGAATTGGTTCAAGTCCTGATTCAGCAGCTGAAAGAACTAAACTCTGGAAGTGCTTGGAATTCAAGAGCAAATTTTATTGTTGCTGCCATCGTCGACTTTAACACATCTTGGGACTATGTAGCTTTGCAGATAGCTAAAATAATGTGGGATATCAACAGGATATCTAATGTATTGATTCTGGGTTTTTCACCAGACGTACCAACCATAAATGAAATATTCTCGTGGTCGCCTTACAGGGATGGAAACTGTGGAGAACCAAATTCAGTCAAAGTTATAGACCACTGTTACCACAATATAAATAATAACCTTCTTCAACGTTACACATTTCCGAACACAATACCTTACAACCTTAATGGCTGTTCAATTAAAGTAGCTTCAATTGAAAAATTTGATTACAAATCAAATAATTTTTCATCCCTCACTGGTGTAAATCTAGAAAAATACAGAGGTGTAGATAATGTTTTCTTATACTTTGCTAGAGACGTCATGGACATAGAGCTCAAATTCGTACCTCACACGAGCAATTCATCTTCAAAAATAAGGAAAGAAATACTTCAGAAAACTTCCTCTGGTGTTGCCGATGTTGCAATTGGTTATCTCTGGCTTACTATTAAGCGAAGGGCTCAAGCAGAAGCTTCAATACCTTTGTACTTCGACAGAACTTTATGGTTTGTTCCTTGTGCTGCTTATTCAGAAAGAACTGTTAGACTCCTAGAGATGTATACGAAATCAGTGTGGTTCATAATGGCATTAGCTTTGATAACAACAGCGTTTGCTTTCAGGAGTTTATCTGCTAACACGACGGACTTTAAAGACTACAAGTCTTTTACAAAAAGTTTAATGAATATTTGGTCTGCTTTCATAGGCGTATCAATCCCAGAAATGCCGAAATCTTCCATGCTTAGAATGTCTTTCTCTTTTTTCCTGGCTTACTGCTTTATCATGACTATGGTATTCCAGGCTTTCTTCGTCTCTTTCCTCGTCGAACCAGGAATTGAAAGAGATATAAGAACTTTACAAGGTCTAAAACAAACGAATCTCAAGTATTTGTACAGAACATCAACAGAAGAGTTCCTTGAGGAGCAGAATTACACAAAACCGAAGGAAATGAAAAACAGGATTGAATGCCATAACGCTAAAGACTGTATAGAACGCGTTTGTGTATTTGGTGACGCCTCTTTTATCATAGAATTAATACAGATTCAATACTTAACCACCGCAATCAAGAAGAGTGCGAGGCGCAAGAAACTGCTCTGTGCTTTGGACGAAGCTATACTGACTATGCCATCGGTTATGTTCATAACGAAAGGACACCCTCTACTGGATCGATTTAATCAAATTTTTATGCGATGCAATGAAGCAGGGCTCTACGAGAAATACTGGTCTGAACTCAGGATAATTCAACACAATTTACTAGGTGGCAGTGGTAATGATGATGAAGATAAGAACAGAAATCTTTATTTCGCATTCTCGCTCCTCCATGTTTATGGTGTTTTTGTTATTCTTCTTCTTGGGCATGTATTATGTATCTCAGTGTTTGTGTGTGAAGTTGCATACAACAAATTCGTTATGGCCCGGTATAATAAGAGTAGTTAAACTAAACCGAATGTGAAGTGTGACTGCGGATGCCTTTTTATAATGTGCTGGTTAAGTGCAATGGTGTTGGTAGACCTGTCAGCTAAGAAAAGAAGACCCATAACATTATATCGTAGAAACATTTGATGTGAAACACATAAGTTCCTTAACTTCTACTAAATTCCAGTGCCTTTTTCACAGCTTAAATTTGCAAGTTGTTTTCCCCACATTCAAAATCTACCTTCTCCCACAAAAACAGAGGCATTTTATTCATAATATACTTTACAACGTGTGTAGTAAAATATCTAATTAGATTTTCTGTACAGGACGTAATTCCTTTTATAAGAAATATATAGTATAATAATAATAATGTTTTATTTTGCCTGGCAGAGTTAAGGCCATAGGGCCTTATCTTCCACTCAACCAGGATAAAGACAAAATACATTAAAAGGAATTTACAAAAAACAAATACAATAGATATCATACATAATACAAAATGTTAAAAATAAAATAATAATACAATATTGAAGTACCTATATTAAAACATAAGACAAAAATGCGTCCAATAATATGCCGAGAAAACAAATTGAATTAAAGAATTATATTATAATTGGATGTGTGTATAATTATAATATTATACTATAATATACACAAAAATTGAAACTTAAAACTAAGAAATTAACAAATAAAAGCAATATAGGCTAAGTGCCATGAAAATCGTGTACAATATAAATTTACCTAGGCTAGATAACGAGACATTCATTCTAGTTATCAGCGAGATACTTGATTGACTTTGACCTAAAAATCTGTAGGCTCCGACTACAGTATGATCATAGGGCAGTATTTTAATCTTTCTGTGTAAAATATTTCTAAACGAAAAGAAGGGAACAGGATAAAAAAAATCCGTCAGTAGTTTAGTAAAGTAAGTGTCAAGAATCTTACAAAAAAAAATCAGGTTCATATTTTAATATCTGTAGGAGGAGATACATTTTAACAAACATTGCCAAATATTTTATTGATATTAGTAAGTTACATAATATATTAAAATGGGTGTTGGTGTATAAATAGTTTTTATGTCGTTTAATGTGAGTAATTCTATGATATATACCGTGTGTCTCAAGTCATGGTGCACTTATTAATGTTTAACCGGTCAAAAGTGCACTTTACGGACATACGGGATATACATGCCATTCCCTGTCATTTATTGAGGGGTAGGAAAAGATGGAAATCACTGGGAGCGAAGTCCGGGCTGTTTGGTCGATGTTTAAACACCTCCTAGCAATCCCCCTTCAGACGTTCGGCTGGGAGGTGTTTAAACATTCGCCCTAAAGCTCGGATCTCGCTCCCAGTGATTTCCATCTTTTCCTACACCTCACGAAATGAGAAATAATGACAGAGAGGCGAAGATGGTTGTCGCACAGTGGTTCAAATCCCAGGCGGCAGATTTTTACGACAAAGATATTCAAAAGTTGGTCCCATTTTACGACAACTGTCTCAATTCCGGTGGCGAGTATGTTGAAAAATAGCTGAACACTGACTGTGTCTGTCTCAATAACTATTTACTTTAAATTGTGTTTTGTTTCTGTAAACGAACCCAGGTAAACTTACTTTGTGGACGTCCTTCGTACAAGCACGACACAAAGCATTCATCATGGTGTGGTATTTCTGGAAACCCCGAGTTGAGGAAATGATTGACCTTCTTATACAGCACTCACTTTCATATGAGATTCCTAGCGTCATAAACTGAAAGAGAGGCTCTCCTTATGACCAATCTTATGCAATAGCGACAGGTGGCGATCAGGAAGAAGTAAATCTCTCGTTGGTACTGTCACTTTGTTTAAAGTACAAACATCAAATAGTTATAAAGTAGTTACTTCAAGTGTCAACCAGTTTGACTTGATCAGAACTGATAGCTTAAGGAGGTTTCAAAACAAGCATTCACTTAGAAATTACGAAATGTTCATTCTGAATATTCATCTGCTTACAATACAATTTGTACTTAATTTTTTTAATTTATTCATTAACTGGTTATTTCGGTACCGGCCAACCGATTTGGCCCAATATCAATAGGCTTCTTCCCATTGACGTTATAAATGCGTATACCAAGTTTCTTGAAAATCCGACAGAGCGTATTTTAGTTATCGCGCCTTTCTGATATATTACTATATGAAGGCACTAAATAGGGGCATTATTCCGGAACCGGCCAATCGATTTGGTCCAATATCAATATACGTCTTCCCATGAATATTATAAATGCGTATATCAAGTATCATTAAAATTCGATGAAGCATATTTGAGTTATCGCGTGTACAGACACACGGACGGACGGACAGACATTTTCCCGTCCCGCACACAATCTCATGAAGTACCTTTCTGGCATTTAACAAACAAGACACATCTATGTAGCCTCAACTATGGAGGAATAATTATGCTGTATAGAAGTCGGTCTACTTAACTCAATTAGTGATATGTATAGCAACTTTAATATACTATTATTATATTGACATAATTAACCAAATAATCTCAATAATATCATGTCTACTGATTCCATTAATTTCTGTTATTAATAAGGCTATTGAGACTCCCATATTTTTAGACATTTGTACACAAAGTTAGTAAGATTGTCGGCTTTGCACGTAGGCCTCCTTTATCCTGAGGATTGGAGCTGCCAGTCAGAGGCTGAATCCATCCCAGAGCAACAGTGGGTTTAATCAATCGGAAAATTTCAATGGACGCGAACCCGCGTACTTCCGGTTTATAGCACAGAGTATAAGCTACGGAGTATCTATTTTAACCTGGATAAAACCATGTAAATATATTAACACACTTGAAATAATATAATTATTAACTACTATTGTATGGTAGATCATTTTGTTAATCTATATTTACAGACAGCTGTCTGTAATAAAGAAATTCCCGCCCCACAATTGTTTTTATACAGCCGTTAATATTTGCAGATTAATACGTATCGTGGAGCCTTACTCTAGCCTCGAGCTCCCCTACCGCCTCACATGCGCAGAAAGAGATTTACTCATTTTCCTTGTGCACGGCTACCAACATAAGGAATGGAGCCAACAACGCTTTTCATCCACCAAGTGTAACTATTTTTGCAACCATCATCAGGATCTAAAAGCAATGCCTTGTAGTGGCCATATCTTCCTGTTCATCACTGTTCTCTTCAAATTTTCATATGGCAGCACGTCCATATCCTTGATCATGTTTTTAACAAATGAATTTTTAGGACGTCCTCTTGATTTCTTCCCCAGTATTTTCCCTTCAAAAATGTTAATGAGTAGATCATTGTGCCGAAATGTATGACCCACTAACTTTGCTCTTCTACTCTTAATTGAATTCAGGAGGGATCTCTTCCATCACTTCACAAAGCACTTCTTCATTTGTTTTCCCATCCACCCAACTCGTCTTTGTTAGTCTTTTTGCAACCCTCGTGACAAATTTGATATTTAAAAAGGCGGAATTAATTTCAATATTTTAGATTTTTATAAAACTGAGTCTAGTTAATAATCATATATATACACATTCTTAACTAAAAGATTATATTGATTACAGAGTAATACATATAACAGATTAAAATTATTGGTTAAAACAGATTCATTTGCTTCCTGGTTAATTCATGTGATTTCTTTTCTATTTTTAATTCAAGCTGTCTAAAAAATATTCGTCTACATCCGAAGGCAAATGTAAGCGCCATACAATGATTTGGATGTGAAAACATAATACTCTATTACGTCATAAGAAAGCAGTGTGTGATATTTGAGATAATCTCGCTTTCTTCAAACGTCTTTGTTTACGTAATCATTTCCAAAACTTTAGTCTCGACCTCTTTTTCAATGTCAATAAAACTTGTTTTGTCACCGTCTTTGTATCTAAGATCAGACATCGGAGAAACCGACGAAACGATCCTGTTCTTATATGGCACGCATGCATATTAGGCATGCATATTAGGCTTTTGCCTGTCTATTAGGTGAGGCTTTGTTATTAGTATGGGTATCTGAAATAGTTTTTAATATGTATTTGACAACCACTGCCACCGGGCAAATGCCCAATTGCAGTGTAAATTAACAATAAATAATAAATACGAACGTTTATCAAACGGGACAAATACTGCTACGTGTATATTGAGAACATAACTAAAGCCCGGATTTTCATGCACTATCAAACTTAAAAATATGCATGCATTCATCTATCGTATCTCTAAATATGCACAATGAAGGGCAAAACATGCACTATCGAATTCCATGTCTTTTACATTTTCTCCACATAATACGTCTTTCACGTTTTCAGAAGTTTAAGATCAGGGTTTGAACTAAGTACCTTCTTAAGTTTTTCCCTGACTGTCACACCCGTTTCTCCACAACACGATTCTAAAATATTCAAAGCCTTCAACAATGGCTAGTGACTGACAAATTCAAGCAGTGAACATTCTGTGAAGCAGTTTTCTTTCAATGGAAGGTGGTGGTGGTCTGCAAGTCGGCATTTTCTTTTGTAGTCTGGTGTATTATATTACTGTTTATTTAGGGTAAACAGTAGCTTGCACTCTCAAATTCATGCAGGTGGCAGACTCTGTTGTCAAGTCAATCAAAATATAATAATGGTAATGCAATACAACATTTTTACGTTTCTTTGAAAAGCCAAGATTTTAGGGAGGCATATTCATAATATGCACAGTTATGCATGGTAACTTGATATTATGCACTAAAACCAGAAAATGCGGGTTTATATGCATTAAAAACGTCTGAATATGCTACATTAAACCCAAAAAATCCAAAACATGCATTATGCATTAATTTTACCATAAAAAGGCCGAAATATGCAAACATGCACGGAAAAAATATGTTTATTTGGAATCCATAAGTCATGTAATGTGTAACTACAAAGTTTGAGAAGTGTAACCAAAGTATATAAAAACATGCATTTGCATGGAAATCCGGGCTCTAGACATAACAGACTACCTGAACATTCCTGGGCTCGTCATAAAAAAATATTCCTATGAACTAGCGAAACCGTCGCGAGAACTCTTGCATGTAGAAGCCAGATTCGCCCTCCTACTATGGTATAAAGCAGGTATGGGCAACCTTTGGAAACATGCGGGCTAAACTTCACGATATTTATGAAGTCGCGGGCCGTATATAATAGGTAGTTGTGAAAAAATAATCATGATACTGTTTTTTATATTTATAAAGTATAATGTTAAAGATACATGAATGAAAACAATATCGAACTGATTAGGCATTTGCTTACAATCAGCAGAAATTAATGAGAAGATTGGGCTTGAACTTCAGAAACAAGATAATCAATGTTGACATCAATCCCACTAATACACAAGCGCAGAGTGTTTTCCAAATTTTCATCTGTAAGTCTGGTTCGATACTTTGATTTAGGACTATTACAACATTTTTTTAGCGCTGACCGGAAGGAACATCCTCGTAGTTCAGGCTTTTGTTTCCCCCTCTCACTCTCTTGTTGGCGAGAACCGAAAATATTTACTTTTTCGAGCGCGATTTTAAAATGTTCCGCGGGCCGGATCAAAAGTCAGGGCGGGCCACATCCGGCCCGTGGGCCGGGCGTTGCCCATATATGGTATAAAGGATAAAGAGTTAGAAATACTTCATATTTGAATAACAGAAAGCAATAGCTGAGTGGTTGGGAAGAAATGAGAAGTATTGTATGCATACAGTGCTTATTGTGATCACTTCGGGATGCAGCTAATCTGATAATATTAACCTATTGATAAAAGTAGCCGAAGGGATTAAATGAAGGTTATTAATTCATATACAAGGTGTTAATAACCAGGCTTTAAAACTTAGTGCCCGATCGAATATGATAACAGCAACTGTACTGTACAGACTTTGCTCGGCGTATGCGCTAGCTACTATATACTAGTTCACGTGATAGTAAACAAACCGGATTACATGTATAGGAAGACCACAAAATAACTTCTCATTCTCTAAACTCACATTACAAGCATGCAAAACGATACGTTCTCCTGTTTTTGTGTAATAGTCCCTCCCAAATGTTTCAATATATGTTTGCGTTTTAGAACACTTTACTTTGGGTATTCCGAACACGTATTATACATTTATAAACACGCATGATGACAAGGAACACTGTTGACCAATTTGAGAGGCACCGTACTACCAGCGCATTGACTTCTCAGTACTACTATCAATGACTGTCTTATCAGCATACGCAATCACCCCCACCCCCTATACTCAGGTTGTTGGTAACCGGAATCATCTCCCTCTGTGGGTTCGGGCACTAAGTTTTAAAGCCTGTTAATAACACCGAAATATTTTACCTGTTTACAGAGGGAACATAGACAATTAACTTTTATTAGGAGATTTTTGCTCTATGACGGAAAATGTGTATGCTATACAGGGACTTAAAGACATTATAATTTGGTGCTCATAAATCAATAATTATTAAGCAAAATAGAGTTAAAATTTTCATTAAATTGACTTCATACTTTCTTAGTGATCGATAAAAACCTAGTTCTTAATCATTCATCAACAGCTATGCGCATGCCCTGGAAGATTTTATGCTGTAACAGGAAAAATTGGATTCTCACAGCAAAAATATCCTAAAAAATTAATTTGTCTATGTCTTCTCTAGCCTATACACAGGTAAAATAAGATAATACTCTACAAAACAGAATAATTAAAATATTTATTCATAAAATAATACGTAACTGGGAATCATTGAACCACACATATGCTAATGCAGTAATAGACAACAAGAAATTATTTTTTCAACCAGTAACAAAGTTTTAAATTCTATTTACTTTCCTTTAGGAGCCCATTAACCAATACTCCATACTCGAGTTACGAGTATTTATGGAAGTCTATACTGATCTGTGGTGAATACCGCAAAGCAAATCATCTAACGTCTGTCTGTTCAAGTCTTTTCATTTTACACTAGCCATCGCTGCACGTCAACAGTGCTATCTTCATAAATAAAAACCTGCAGCTTAACTGTGGGGTGAAACATGTTTCATTACCGTACTTAAAAGAGAAAGTTGGTAATGCCATCCCCTCGAACTGGTCATCCTGTGAGCTGGGAACAGCGTTGCTACCTCCAGTACAACAAAATAGCCTACAGTTGATTTAGAAACCCTTAAAAAGAAAATTTTGAATGACGTACAGAACTTGGAAATAAAGCCGCAAAAAAGAAAATGTGATGGCATAAACCGAATCTTTGATCACAATAAAGAGTATTTTTTCAATGTATGAGTATTAATCCGTACGGGACTTCATACACGTGACAACATTACCCGATTGATAACATTATCCGCGATTAAATTAAGCGACGTTCACTGTAATTGGAAACGGTGATCCTCCCACGGAGCGATCCTTTAGCTACGAGGCCATGTCAGGAGTTTGGGATCTGTGTCTATACAGTAGGGTAGGCCATGGAACTTATTGACTGTCAATTATTTTCTATTGTTAGTGTATTTTATGAGGTAAATTTCAACTGATATTAATTTAAATTGATATGATACAGGATGAAATGGTGAGGATGATTCATGTATGTAAATATCCTATACGACATTTGCCTTTACGACTGGGAAACCGTGAAAAATTAATTGGCCGGCCGCGGGATTTGAAATTGGGACCTCCCGAAAGAGTCTCCAAGACGTTACCATCTCGGCCACTTCGCTTAGTATTATTGTTATTATGGATTTTCTTAATAGACAATTTCGGTCTATTATCTACGTGATACGTAACAGATTTAAAAATCCTGTACGCCAAGACAATCATGTCACGCTATCTTTAGGAAGTTGTAACGTATTATTTTCCTAACCTAACAATTGATTTCCTATTGGTTCTCATTACATACTATTATTTCCGCTAGCAAATACTTTTGAATTATAGACTATTGAAACAAATACATGAATCTTTTTCAAGGACAAGGTTCTTTCGGTAATTTATGAACAAATATAATACACTATGGCCGTTAACATACTATTAGCTACACCTATTAAGGTGAGCACTCATGTTAAAAATGTCATTTTTTAATTAAAATGTCTGTTTTGAGATTTTTAAGCCATGGGATGGCTTAATCTGTGTTTGGCTTATTTTAATGACTATCTAGCTCATGAATCCATGACTAATCCAGTATAAGAAAAGGGCGGAACCTCGATCCTCCGGACTAACTTACGAAAGGACTAAATTATTTTTCTCCTATACATTTGTTTAGAAAGGTAACTAAATCATTCTAGCAACAAAAATAAAACATATAAAGAAAAATTAATTTTTGTTTGTTATACGCAAAAATAATGGAATAAATTTCTTTCTTTCTTTGTCGTAGTTGTACCTCTCCCTTTTAGGATTTAAGCGACCCAAGCCGCCCGGGCCTTACAGGGAGAGGGATTATCTTTGGATCACATACATACTTTTTTGACCAGACAAGGACATGGAGGGCCTCCCCGGATGAGTGATCAGCCCAATGCCGGGGCCACCTCCGAAACAACACGAACACATAGGACGATACACACCATTCACACACACACACTCATTCAGAACAAGGCGAGGATGGGGATGAAGAAGATAATGACGGCCATATGATATCCGGGGACCACAAGGGCCTAAAGTTACCTGACATTTGTCTCACAGGTGAGGGAAAACCCCGATAAAAACGTCACCTAGGTAACTTGTCCCGATCAGTAATCGAAACCAGGCCCACTGCGTGAGAGGATCGAACGCATAATGGAATAAGTAAAACCTATAAATCAATGAACACACTCCCACTGAAATATCCCCTATTTAAAAATACTAATTTCTGTACTAGTTGGAATTTTTTGGATGGTGCCAACTAATTTGTTACAAATTATTAAAATAATTTAAGTACCGTAATTTGGAAGTATTTTGACTGATTGTCAGCTTTAGCACAAGAACTAAATAAATTGTTTTTTACTAGAGGATTGACTAAAAAGCAGGAAACCAAAACCAATTAAAATCGTGTGGGACTTCAAATTTCATCAGTAACTTCCGGATACTTCTGAGTAAATTCTGTCATTTTATTCTGGGCTATGGCAAGATCTATTATTAAATTAGATTTTTGTTGTGGAAACTGAAAAAGTAAATAAGATACTACTACATATTAAGTTATAATCTAGCATACATTCCCTGTTAAATTTGTACATTTAAAGCAAAGCATAAAATAATAAATTTACTAATATCTGACTGCATTGTAGACAGACCTTCTCTATTCAGTTTCAAGAATGGAATAAGCCTACTGAGGTCATGGTTCTACCAGGGCCGTAGCAAGGTCCTTCTGCGCCCTTGGGGAGTTTGACATAAATCTGCGCACTCCAACACTGGGGGTCTGAACAATTTCTTTTTAAATTTCTGTAAAATTGTTTATTATTTTAATATGAAAACACTGTTATTATCAAATAAAACCTAAAGCTCAATTTGAAAATGAAATATGTGTTGGACTTTCAAGGTACTAAAACCTTATTTTCAGACGATTGAACTACTTAAAAAATAATTAAATAAAAAAATCTAGTATCAAAAGTAAATTAGCCTACATAAAAGGCCTGAGGCCTAGTAAAATGTTTAACACATATATAATTAATACATTAATATAGGTAAAAGTATTTATTTAGAATAGAAACTTTTTAAAACAGCTTCTCCAATATGAAAGGAGAAAATGAAAAAAATGATTAGTAAACTTATTTATTTATAAATTGCACCAGTCTAAAAAAGGCGGGATTTTTCATGGTTAATTTCGCGCCCTCTTTGTCCCTGCGCCCTTGGCGGGGGCAGATCTCGCACGTTAATTTGTTCAGACTTGACGAATATCTGTTATATCTATTTCTGTTTCGTGTGGTTTTAGCAGGTGACCCCCATAAGAACTATTTGAAGAAATTTACGCATCAGAATGCTTTTGGTATGGATTTTTATATTTTATATGCTCTTGACATCATAGCCTATTCATTATTTTTTTAACAACACAATAAACCAATTTATGGATATAAACGTGATAGACATGTACTAATAATTCTAGAGTGATAGGGAAAAAGCGAATAAGTCAAAATAAAAATAAAAATTTAGGAGAGACAAATAACGACTTATTTTCACAGTATTATTACAATATTTAGATCAGTCCACCCAGATATGTTTACATAGTATTTATTTATTTATTTATTTATTGAACTAAGAATATTACAGGCTAATGCCCAATTACAATATTCTCGCTTACATAATACACCAGGATTCAAAAATTCAAGTGACATTCAAAATAATTAAGCTAATGCTACAACAATAAGAAAAAAAACACACAGAAAAGAAAAGTATAAGATACTGTGTAAAAATATATGTTACATTGTTACATTATTTAGATCAACCCACCCAGATATTTTTACATAGTATAAGATAGCCTACTGTCTAAAAATATCTGGTGGACTGAACTAAATAGTGTAACAATGCTATGGAAATAAATTTTTTTTTGTCATTCCTGAAACTTTGGAATTTTTACTTATTCGCTTTTTCCCTATCACTCTAGAATTATTCTGAGCATTTTACGGCCGGAATATTGAATATTAGACACGTTTTAATATATAAGACATGATAAATGGCATAAACATAATCAGACGTTTTTATGCAAGCTTTTGATGTAGGTGCTATTTTCATAGATTAAGTCACCACTGAAGAAGTTCCATGCAGTTGGGAGCAAAATGTCTGATTATAAATACGCCATAGAATATGACTTGCATTCCAAAACATGTTTCTAATTCATAAATTTCATTATTATCTATTATTGTAATAGGTAAATAATCATTATGTGATATTTTATATAAGAAAATCATAGTAGAAGATCTAAGGTGGCTATTGAGAATTATAATTATTTATACCAGATGCAAGAAGCTTTAATGCCTACTAGTATACCATTACTTTATCCATCATTTTAGTTAAACTGAAGAGAGATATATTCACTTGTTCATAATAAATTTGCAGCCTGCTGACTTACGAATTCAAAAGCAGTATTTTACAGTGTATAACTGGTAGCTACATTTAAATGTAGTTACGACCCAAGATGAAGGCTTGTTACACATACTGGTGAGAAACCTTTCTCTTGTGATATTTGTTACAAGTCGTTCACTCTAAAATGTACCTCTTTTTATAAAATGTGGTGTGCCACAAGGATCTGTTATTTCACCGGCAGTGACTGGCCATCAGGCAGTATTCGTACAGGAACATTCAGAAACCGTAATGATGCAAGGGATGCAATTGCTATGCACATAGTGCAAGTTAACACCGAATCAGCGGTTTTATTTCACCAAAAAATTTAAGCTCCTATTTATAATTTGTATGAATATTCAGATGTTCTACTAGTTCCTTTTTTCCAACAAATGATTTGTGGCAAATATCACACTTATGTGTATTAAGATGCTTTAGTAGTTCTCTTCTTCCGGTAAGTGATTTTTTGCAAAGATCACACTCAAATTTCTTACGTGAATGAATAGTTGATAGATGGAGTTTAAGATATTGTTTTCGAGAGAACGTTTTACTGCATATATTGCACGAGTAAGGTTTATCTTCCTTATGCGTTATCTGATGTTCCGTAAGATAATGTTTCAAAGCAAATGTCTGGAAACAAATGTTACAAGAAAAGGGCTTCTGTCCCGAATGTAAATGGAGATGGTTGTTGAGACCGGATTTCCAACAGAATTTCTTTGAACAAATATGACATGAATAGCATTTTTCTCTAGTGTGGGTAACCTGATGATATCTCAAATAAGTTCTCGAATAGAATGGCTCAGAGCAAATATTGCAGATGAACGGTCTCGGCTTTTCCTTTGTATGAATCATGACGTGTTGCTGAAGATAACTTTCGGAACGAAACTTCTTGTTGCAAACTTCACAAGAAAATAGTTCGTCTGTATGTATTATCATATGCGCTTTGAGAGATTGTTTAATAGTGTAAGATTTTTTACAGATGTCACAGGAAAATATTTTTCTTCCATTATCAATTACCTGATGTGTTGGATTATCTTCTTCTGAATTATTGCTGCATACACTATCAACGAATATATTATTCATCGCCTCAAGACACACTTTTTCATCCTCGATTTTAATGCTGCAGAGTTGTACATTTACAAAGGTTGAAGCTACTGACTCTCTCTTCGGTTCTATATTATAGTTTGTTTCTTGTTTTTCCAATTTGCATTCTGTTGCAGGAATATCATCGTCAGGTTCAGTTTTTACACATTGTGATATTGTAGCGTCTGACAAAGGATCCATCCCCCACGATCAACGTGCCCCATAAAAAACACACTTATTGATAAAATACAGTCCTTACACTTCCTTCGATCGATTTGTTGTCCTTACTTTTACAAAATGGTTTTAATACGCCAAACACCTTATGCTTATCTAAAACGGGTTTGAGAATGAAATTCTTAGCTATCATCTCATATGCCGTGACCTGCATCACAACCGCACCAATTTAAATGGTTACAAATAGACTTCGGACTTTTAGGTCGCTAAAAATGGTTATGAATAGACTTCGGACTTTTAGGTCGCTAAAAATGGTTATGAATAGACTTCGGACTTTTAGGTCGCTAAAAATTCTGGTTTAGGTACCTAAAATAGGCTCTAAAAATTGGAAAATAGGTTCTAAAAATCGTTAAATAGTCTCTTATAAAATCGTTAAGTTGCCAATTTTCTGAAATATCTCAATTGAAATGCAGAATATTATATTTATTGAAGTCACCATTAATCAATAATCATGATAGAACACAGATATAGGCCTATGGTTCACAGAATAATATATACCTATTATTAGGACCTGTATTACTACCATAACAGTGAAAACCTAATCCCGGCGCCCAGAAGCTATGCACGCTAGCATATTCAACCCCTTGTATCTCTCAGTGATTCAAAGAACTTAGTTTTTTTTTTTTTAACTGGAGGTGGGAGTCGGGAGAAAAACACTACATTTCCTTGGGAATTCCAAGGAATTTTTCTTCTGAAGACGAAACATTCCTTACTATTTAACCACGTCACAAATGTGTCATGTACTACACATTCCGAGCTAAAAATTTAGTACGAACTGAAAAATAAATGCTAGAATTTATTTTTAAAAATGACTTATTTTGAACTTTAGAGGGAAAACAAGCAAAAAGGCAATATTAGGTTCTAACGTAAAAATAGGCTGTTTTGGGTCCTATAAAAGTATCAGTTTTAGGCATAGTGACTTATGAAACATGCATATACAAGTTTTCGTCCATATATCACTTAAGGATTAAAATAGGTTTTTACCTAAAATCCGAAGTCTAGTTATAAAGGACGTGGTTGTAAAATGGTTATAAAGGACATTATTATTGTTGACAAAGTGAGTGTTAACGGAAGTACATTCGGTCTAAACAGGCAATGCCACAAGTGGAATGATTATTCATTCCCACTGGCCGTATGTAGGCTAAGTTGGAAAGGTAGAAGCAAACTGAAAAATTCAATTCCGTAACCGGGATTTGAACTAGGATCTTCGGCTCTCTGCTCTTACCAATTGAGCTACCATGGAAACGTGCCGGTACAACATTAAATTCTCCAACTGACTCACATATCCCACTCTATCACTAGTGACACGTCCACTAATAGCGTCCTCTTTCCTTTTATTACTAAAGTCTATCTCAGCCAACCTGATAGGAAGAATAAACAATTTCTCCTCTTCCCGTTCCACTGGCTACCGTCAGAGGGGAGGCTAGTACGGTCCATTCCAAAAACAATGATTCGGTTACTACGAATAATTATACTAAAATATGAAAATAAAATTATGTGTTACATATGCACGGAAGTTGGAGTAGGCTAATCAATAATGCAGTTATATTATACTAGCTGAAAAGGCCCGGCGTCGCCCGGGCTTTGTATTTTTTAATTTGAAATTAACTTATGAAGGACTTTATGTATGTAGAACTTGAAATGAAGAAAAAGATTTATCACACTCAAACGATTCCATCAGAAAACGCTGGATATAAATTTTTATGGCTCATAGAGGATGTGGAATGCTGCATTCCGTTGCTTCTACACATCATGCTTGGGAGGGGTTGAAATAAGAAGAAACACAAATTACATAAGATTGTACTGACTTGACGGAAAATAATATTTCTCATTCTCATGTTACTATACAATCGTTTCGGAGCTGAAATAAAAGAGAAATGCAGTATCACTTTCATACTTTCCTCCCCTAGAACCCGAGACATAATATACTGCGAGTCAAAATGTTCCATCCCATGCTTAGGGCCTATGATAAACATCCCTATTTCTCAACTAATACAAAGCCTACAGGTATGGATAACTTATCAGCGGAAAGGATTATTTACAGACTTTTGATATAGCATACTCACACACTTAAGTTGTCCCTCTTATTCTACATCAAAATGTGAAGTGAGTAAATATTTCTTATGTCGAGGGTAGAGAAAGTTACGTGACTACATCACACTGTGCTTTATTTTCGTGGATTTCATTTTCAGTAATTATTTTCGCCAATATACTCGTATTACATTAAATTCCAGCATTAGGCTATATACTTGCCAAGGCCCTATGTAATCATAGTAAACAATTCATTGTTGCCATGTGAACTAAACAGCATTTCTTTTTTTTCAGTATAAAATTCTCAGAAATTATATAATTTTCAAGGGAAGGACTGATTTATTTCAATTTTAATGTTGACCGCGTAACTTCCCGGGCTTAACTGGGTATGTGTGCAAAATTTCGTACAAATTGGTGAAGAAATGTGGATTTGTATAAGGAACAAACATACATACCCACAAACACACATTCGACTTTATATATTAGATGAAAATAGAGATGGGATATTCATAATTAATAACTAACATACATTGCAAACACAATAAATATTATTTACGCAACAAATAAATAAATATATATATACGCACAGATTTTCTTACACACACTCACAGACACTATAGCTACTAATTTAACCATACACAGGGCGAAATATGGAATTTGAAACGACACGTGCAGAAAACCACTTTCTTGGAGACAATAAGCACATTGACAAAATATAATTAATTTTATTTTTACTTAGGATCCCATGGCTCTACACCAAAACAGTATGGGAACACCTTTTACTTAATTTTCTACAGTTTATAGAACACAGTTAACTTTAGAAATATCCCTGTCATTTCCAACTCCACCACAAACTCAACAAGAACGTTTTTCAATTAGTAAATTAACTTTTAGAATACTTCACTATCAAACACTGGATCAAACACTGTGAATAAACTGCAAGTGTAAGCTTCTTATGAAAGTCTTTAATTTGCTTCTAAAGAAACCGGGAATTTCGGTTCAGTTAAAATTTCCTTTACCGGGGCAATGGGGTATAAAATGATAAAATGCAATGCTATATTTTATCTCACAAAATAATATAGTGGCAACAAAGAGCAAGATGCAAAAAATGTAGGTAGATATTTAAAAAGTAATTTTTAGTAGTACAATAATAATTAGATTAATCATTATAATTGTTATTGTTATTTTATCTTATTTTACTTGAAAAGTAGTTTGAACTCTTTTTTAGTTTCTAACGACTTATTTATCCATTTTTGGACTATTGTGACTGCCATGACAATGAAACGGATAATTATGTTAAAATATCACAGTTGGCTAAGAAGGAACAAAATAGTTTAAAACCTAAGAATCCGGGCCCTAATACTGGATTCAAACGGTTGCAATATTTTTCACACTAAAGGAATTACAGTGATTTTACAGTTTTCAGAAAACCTTCCCCATTTCTGCCCCCTTGGTCCTATTTAGCCCATTAACCAATTCGACCGACATCTTCCATCTCCATATTTTATGCATGAGCCTGGAAGTAGGCTAACTTGTGGAAATTTACAGCAGTCAACGTGTCCATAGATTATCTAGGTCTACATGGAGTTTAGAGATCATGAAACACCATGGTAACAAAAGCTACTTAATTCAGTAAGCCTACTTTACTGGCAGTAATTTTGAAAAGCGTGCTGCAATTCAATTAAATGGCAGTTTCGTACAAAACCACTATCCTCCATCTTTGTACACTTACATTAATACATAAAATCAGGTAAACTGGCGTAACAAAGTGCCACAGTATATTTGTTTACTCAGTCATAATTGCACTTATGATATGCAAAAAATAAGTTATTTTTGTAATCGATTTCCAAGTTAAGCTCCAGATCGATTCATTAAGCAGGGCTTACGGAAGAACAGAGGTCTAGTTTGATAAGTATATGTGAAGGAATTTGTAAGTAGAGTTGTTTGTCAACGCTAACTGTATTGCAACTTCCAAAGCCGTATATGAACGCTTAAAACAATATTTTGTCATGAGAAAAGAATTACATTTCATAAATTCTGTGTATATTACCATAAAGTAGGCACTTAATTGAGCATTACTCCGGTACCAGTGAACCGATTTGGTCCCAACTCAACAGGCTTCTTACCATGGACGTTATAAATGTAAATACCAAGTTTCATGAAAATCTGACTTCAAAATCTCAAAATATTCGTAGGAATTACTGCTATATGTTTTGAGCAAAATAACTTTAATTATTGAAATGCATTATTTTCAATAAAAATGGCTACCATTTCAAATACAATCGTTTTCATTACCAAACTATAGTAGTAGTAGTAGTAGTGTATTTATTTCTCACAAAAAAATTCTCACATATAAACCACATTATTTACATTAACCGGCGCACGGGTCGGTGTCGACCATACGTGCTCACTGCATACACTTAAATTATTGCCCCATAAAAAACCCAATTGAAAAAAAACTATATTCTATTATTTACATAACCCCAGACGTAACCCCCCACCCCCAAACAAGTAAAAATTTCATAGACACATAGACATTATTAAGACAAAAAAACAAAAATATAATAATAAAAAAAATAATACTTCGATTTCCTTAATTCTCTAAATCTAGGCTTTCTCTCATACATCTAACTTTCTGCAGAAATTTACATAACCCGTGCCAATTGTGCTCATCCAGTAATAGATTTAGACATGCCTCCCTACTTCTTTGCGAGTTTAAAAATTGGTCGGGTAGCATCATAACTCTCCAGCGCTCTGTAACTCCACATCTCGCCAAGATATGAACCCAGGTTTCATTTTCCCTGCACATTGGGCAGATTCTCCCCCCTATCTCATCCGAAATTATCTGAGTTTTCCATCTTCCCAGGCGAATCCAGGCCATTGCTGCTCTATCTTCCGCACCCAATCTTTCTATATAAATTATGCTTCCCTTCCCCAATTAGCCTTTAATTCTGCTTGTAATTCTAATGACACTTTACCATTACAATCAGCCTCGATGTTCTGCCTCTCGATATCAATTAGTCTCCCTCTTATCTTCTTCCAAATATTATACATTACGGTGAAATAGGGCTAAAAGAAATTGTATATTAAATAAATTAATTAATTAATTAACTATATACATGTTATAAGATAAGTTATTGTGTATTAACTTTGAAGAAATTGTATATTAAATTAATTAATTAATTAATTAACTATATACATGTTATAAGAGAAGTTATTAGGTCTACTTGTTGATTTTCAGTTAAAATCTCGTTAGAAATTGGTCAAATACATTGGGAAATGTTCATATATTTATTCACAACACCTTACAAACTGGTATAGCCTATGTTACCCCCACCTTAAAGACACGATGCTCCAGACAGTGTGACCTGTGCGATTTTTGTTTAGCTAAAGTGTTGCATTGGCCGTGACCTGCGCCTGAAATAGCGTCGATCAGTTCACACCCTGATGCAATTTTAATGGCGCTCACCCCTCATACATGCCAGCCACACCTGTAGCGATAATCAATAGCAATTATGTATCACATTCCAGAGCTCGAGGTTAATATCTTCCTATGACGTATGACCTCCAACCTCACTGATGTAACTATCAATCAATGCAGGTAAATCACATTTAAGTCAACAAAACAAGGAGGGCCTCATTGGATAATAAGTCCGGACGTTTATAATCTAAAAAAGGCACAAATATGCTGAAAAGGTACTAAGTGCCAGAATGGTACTTTATGAGATTGTGTGGGGGAAAATGTCTGTCCGTGTGTCTGTACACGCGATGACTTAAATACGCATTATCGGATTTTCATGAAACTTGATATACGCACTTATAACGTCCATAGGACGAAGCAATGTTTTCCTTTCCCCCCCCCCCATTTCATTTTTGTGATTTTGAGTGTCATTAGAAACATTTCTGGCTAATTCAAGATGATCATTTCGTATGGCTTTTAGGTTGTTACATATGTTTACGTTTTGCAAATAAACTTCCCATGAAGCTTTCATCACACCCAGTCCTTTTACTTCCCTTGATGAATATAACATTACATCTGGGACAATCCAATTATTTCTCTGACTGCACTTTTTATGATTTTGTCAATATAGGCCTATTTTTTTTTGCCTAAAGTACCAAATGACGTTTCATGGATAATATTTTTCTTAAAATATACTCGAAACTCAATATCCCACATATAACTTAACCCATGCCGGACTGCAAAGAAAACAGTTCACACAATCATTAGGCCCTTTTTTCAATTATTTTCATTTTTCCTACTAAGTTTTATTCGCTTCTAGTTTACAATTTCCACCTATGCTCAGTAATTGTAAACAGTAGAAACCTAACCTACTTTATAAAACATAACTTATCTTATTATAGTTAACAAAATGCGTAGAGAAGTCAATATCTGACTAATTGACTGTTACAACGTTCTATACTTCTAGACTAGTAGCACAGTATAAGTATTAATACGTATACTGTGCTAGTAGATTATTTTAATTTCTTCCTGTAACACTTACAGGCTGCCTTAAATCAAAAGAGTACCAAACATTGAAATATAGAAGGAAATAAACAAATATAAACTTAATACCAACGAACCCGACTATGTAACATAATAACGTTGCACTTTAATACACAATATAAGAAAACATAAGCAAAATAACTATAACTATATTAAGATAAGTTACGTTTTATAAAGTAAGTTAGGTTTCTACTGTTTATAAATTACTGAGAATAGGTGGAAATTATAAATTAGAAACGATTAGGGTCATGGTTTATTAAAGAATTATATTTATTAACACTTGCACGCGAATCATTCATAAACTAAGCCATTAATAATTAATGAAACAGCTAAAATTCCTGCTTTAGAGTACATTCCACGACATGAAAGCGCCCCCTGGGAAAACTATATCAGAATAGATTATGCAGTTCCAAAGAACCTGTGAACACATAATACGTATTGTTTCTCAGCTGTTTATTGACATGAATTTTATTTTATCAATTCAGTGTAATTTTCAGAAATTATATAATGTTTCAAGGGAAGGAATGGTTTGTTTGGATTATTATTATCAGCGATATTTCAAGAGATAAAACCATAAATATTTTACAGCTGTTGCCCCCGGCCCCGCCATTAATCATTGACTCCAGGATTTTTAAGAAAATTACACTGGTAGATTATTAAAAATGTTTGTGGTTCAGAGCTATGAAAATTGTAAGTAAAAATAAAATTAGAATATTTGTTCATTGTGTTCATTTCACTTAGGCCTTATATAATAAAGAAACGGGTTTCCTTCCTAATTTTGTAGTCGTCATGAAAGTTTAGACTGCGAGAGACGAATATCGCCGAGTATACCCGATGTCTCACGAAGCGGGCGAGCAAGCACGCTATTTAGGGCCGTTGAATTGTATAAGAGTAGATATTTACTTTCTGCTCTGGTTTTAGAAGAAAATGAACCAACTTACTGACATTTACGTTCAGATTAGATATTAGTATATGTTTATCCAGTACGAACGATTTCATCAGTGAACGAAACCCCGAGATATCGATTTCTTTTTTTTTTTTCATTTGGACCTACATAAGCAATAGTAAGTCCATCATTGGTGCGAATAATTGTATCTTCTAGTTTTCCATGATTAATAACGATTGCCTTTTTCATCATTTAACTGAAGACCTATGCATGTTAAACATTGATTACTAATTTCTTATTTTCTTGTTTTCTTATTTCGTAACAACAAAACAATATCTGCAAAGCGTAGAACATAAAAATTAGCTAAATTCTTGCGTAAAGTTTAGCCAAACGAGGAAGCTAATTGAATGAAAAAAGAAGTCAATTGTACAAAATATACTCAATTTCCCACGCAATAACTTATATAACCGTACGACAGCATAAAATAAGAGAAAAAAGTATGCGTGGAACGCCACGCGACAGAAGCGAAACTTGTTTTAATTTTTCAATTTTTTCAATTTTGGATTATTGAGGTTTTTGACATTTGGATTGTTGGTCTTTTTAACATTGGGTTTTTGGAGTTTTTATTCTTTTTATATAGTCTATTTTAATTTTTTTTTAATTTTGGTATTTTGGGTTTTTAATTTTCGATTTTTTTAAATTTTAGATCTTTGAATTCTTTATTTTTCGGATTTTCAATTTATTTTTTATTTTTAAATTTTGGATTTTGGATGTTTTAATTTCGGATTTTTATTTTTTTAAATTTTGGATTTTGTAATTTTTTAATCTTAAACTTTTTATTTTTTAATTTTTCGATATTTAGATTTTTTAATTATGGGTTTTTTTATTTTTTAAATTTTGGATTTTGGATGTTTTAATTTCGGATTTTTATTTTTTTAAATTTTGGATTTTGTAATTTTTTAATCTTAAACTTTTTTATTTTTTAAGTTTTCGATATTTAGATTTTTTAATTATGGGTTTTTTTATTTTTAAATTTTGGATTTTGGATGTTTTAATTTCGGATTTTTATTTTTTTAAATTTTGGATTTTGTAATTTTTTAATCTTAAACTTTTTTATTTTTTTTGTTTTCGATATTTAGATTTTTTAATTATGGGTTTTTTATTTTTTAAATTTTGGATTTTTGGTCTTTTTAATTTGGATCTTTGCATTTTTTAATTTTGGGATTTTGATTTTTTAATTTTGGATTTTTTAATTTTTTTATCTTTGAATTATTTGTTTTGAATTTGTTTATGTTTTATGTTTTGTTTTAAATGTTGGTTAAGCTTAATCATTGAGTTGATTTGTTTTCTGTATAGTCCGTTCCGCCACACATCACTAATTTCGTGACGATTTTGAGCGTTATACAAGCTCTCGATTCACCCCTACCGCGGCTAAAGAAGTTTTACTTCAAAAATCCTTAAAATATACTCAAATTCTCACACAATATATAACCCTATGCCGGACTGCAGAGAAAACAGTTCACACAATGATTAAGGCCATAGTATATTTCTGCAATTTCACATTAAATTTAAGTTTTGTCTTCCAGTTACTTGAGGTCCGGATTCTCTCAATATAAATCATCCCTGAAATCCGATTTAACTATAATAAATCTGTGATTTCACAATCTAATAACTGCCCCTGCACCCACTTTAGCCTTCAAGTTCTACTTATAAATAGAATCGATTGTAAAACTCGAGGTTATCAAGTTTGCAGGTACATGCTACATAAACCTGCGGTCAAGATGAATGACCTTCCACGTGTGAGGATCTGGTCCACGTGTATCGAGAGACCTTCACAAGGTTATGAGAACCTTGCAGCCACAGCACTATCTAATTAGAATGTAATATCTTCAACTTGAGACATTCCTACTAGATTGCTATACCCGTGATATTGACCTAAAAGAAGTACTATACTTTCAACGTGTAGCGTAACAAAAGCAAAACAAAACAAAAAATCTTATATGAAATACTCGCGTAAATCTCTCTACGCTTAAGGTGACCGACATGCAAAATTTATGAATTCTACATTTTTCATTATTAAAAAAAAAAAAGAGTGCGTGGAACGCCACGCGACAGAAGTAAGACTTTATTTTATTTTTTCAATTTTTGATTATTGGATTTTTTTCCAATTTTGCATTATTGGACTTTTTAATATTGCGTTTTTAGACTTTTTTAATTTTGGATTTTGGACTTTTTAATTTTTGATCTTTGAATTTTAAATTTTGGTTTTTTTAAATTTTCGATCTTTGAATTGTTTATTCTTTTATTTTTTAAATTTTTGATCTTTGGATTTTTAAATTTTTGCTTTTATTATTTATTAAATTTTGGACTTTTGGGTGTTATAATTTTTAATTTTGGAAATTTGTATTTTTTAATTTTGGATTTTTAATTTTGGATTTGCGCGGTAATGTACCTCCGGATTCCATAAAATAGATAATATACATTTGGATTGCTTAGGAATTGTCTATTGCCATTGAGGAAGTAAGGTCTGAAAAATTTCCTTTGATTACTCCTAATCATTGAGTTGATTGTTTTTCTGTGCAGTCCGCACCGAAACAAGTAAGAGTGTGACTGATTTCGTGACTGATTGTGACTGATTTCGTGACGGTTTTAGTGTGACTGATTTTCCAGATTTACCCTCTACCGCCACTAATGAAGTTTTACTTCAAAAAAAAAACTCGACTCAGGACGCATTTATCCCGGTAAACTCTAAAATTTCAGAGCTGTAAATTTATTAGAAATTACGAAAAATATGTTTTATGATTTTTAATGGGTTTCATGGCGAAATATTCTTTTAATAATAATAATAATAATAATAATGGTAATAATAATAGTTTTATTTAACTGGAAAAAGTTAAGACCATAAGATCTTTTCTTCCACTTCACTAGGGACTAATAGTGCATTAGTTGTTCGAATATAACACAATAAATGACACAAAATACGTTAAATGGCACAACATAACACATTAAACAATCCATTAAAATTCATCACAGTTTAGTAGTGCTGTTTAGTGTTCATACAGTTATATATATATATATATATATATATATATATATATATATATCAGCATTCAATTCTGTGAAGGGCCCATCAAGCTGGTAAATAGACATTCTAATTGCAATTGTATTCAGCATTGTAACAGTACAAATAAATATGAATCTTTCAAATTATATTAGGGCCTACATGGTTAGGCCTATATGTGCTATAAATAAAACGAATGTGTTAATATCTTACGTTTGAATCATCCGGCAAATTAATGTAGAATTAACGTCCCGAAAATTCAAAAAAAAATCCTGAATTCAATGTATTAGATATTTTGAATTTATATAAAAGAAATTTACTTATTTTTATCCATAAACATAAATCTAATTTTAAAACAAATTTTCACCCTCATAACACAAGACGAATTGCCTCCTCACCCTTAATAATTTGAAATTAAGTGTAATACATCAGCTGCGCTGAAACATGGGTTTAATTTTGGAATAAGACTATACAATAATGTATTAAGAAAGCATCCAGATATAAATAACATGAATGTGAATAATGTGAAGAATAAAATAAGATATATTATAAAATAGTTATTCTAAAATAGTTCTTATTTTCTTGATGTATTTTATAAGTAAATGTTAACAGTAATGGTATTTTATATTTTAAGAATATATTTTATGTTTTGTGATGTTTGCATGTGTATGTGTGTGTGTATGATATTGCTGTACGTTTTAAAACTGAACTGCACCCGAGCCCGAGCATTCTGCTCTTTCGGGTGTTTATCACTTGTATAATATTGTATTTGTATTTTTGTATTTGTATTTGTATAATGTATTATAGTCCGTACCTATTGAAAAAATAAATAAATAAATGTTCAATAGTAGGTCCCCTATTTACTTGAAAGTTTTCTAGTATTTACCTACGAAAGATAAATACAGCTTCAAGATCTTACATAGATACGATAATTTACTCAGATCCGATACTTAACCAATGTCCATGGCTGAGCAAAAATTACGACATAAGCTCGCTTTTCAAAGCGCAACTATATGGATTTTTTACGAACATAATCTACCTTCAAGAGCTTCATTAAAAGATATAATTTCGGAGTGGGTAATAAGAATCCAATAAACCTCCTCATCAATATTCTTAGAAGAGTCTGAGCTGCAAATCAGGTGGAAGATAACAAAAGAAGACGCAAAGCGCAAACACTTTCACCACGTATCAATGGTTACCTCACTGTTACAACCTTACGTTAACATACTAAGGCCGCCATTACACTGTCAAAGGACTTCAACAGGAATTTGAGCAAGATTTGGGTATATTTGAATCAAATACACCCCGAATTTATAAGCAAAAGGCATATTAATTTTGAGAATCCGAAATACAGCCTTAGCAGAAATGTTATATTTCGTAAGACACTCCTTGTCAAGCAAGTTAAACTTGATTTACTAGTTCTTATTTTGCTTATTCTGAGAGAAAATCGATTTTGCTTGTTTATTTTATGATTTCGGATTAAAGCAGCATATTTTACTCTTAAAAGTGCTTAGGCCTATTTCACTAGTAGACATCGTTAAATTTTATCATTATTTTTAGAATAATGCGTTAAAATGTGCTAGAAATGACAAAAAAGCTAAACTAAACTCCGTGGCGCTACATGCCTGAAAAATGCAGAAGGGACTAGGCCTACCACCCGTCCGCTGCGTCATTTACCATAGGCAGATGGCAGGATTGGGGGGCCGGCACACCTACACCCACTGCCGTTAATGGAGGTTTCCATGACCGGAGTCGCTACTTCTTTATCAAATAGCTCCTCAGTTTGAATCACGAGGCTGAGTGCATCCTGTTCCAGACCTCCCTACCTCAGAAAAATCCGAGGTACCGGGAATCGAACCCGGGCCGACGGATCTGTTGTCAGCGACGCTAAACACAAGATCACGCCGGCGGAGAAATGACATAACTTTGTTTTTTCCTACAATATGCTCCAGAAATTGCACCTAAACAATGAAAAATGCCCTATTTTTAGAATATACAGGATGTTTCACGAAGTTTTACCGCCAGTAACAGAGCATGTTCCTGACGTTATTTGGAACAACTTTTCCTAATAAAAGTTTTACCTATCTCAAATAATTACGGAGTAATGTAGATATTTATTAACGTCTCGATGTGAACAGAGCTCAACGTACGTACGTTGCAACAATAATAAAGAACAGTCCTGATAAATTACGGAACGCGACACGCGCCGTTCATACCCGCGCGTCAAAGTGTTTGGACGTACAGGGAGGCATCTTTGAAAATCTGATGGCAAACTAAGATAAAGGGCGAAGTGTATAAGTATGTGAATTAAACCCATTTTGTTTGTTACTTTCAGTTTCTGTGCGGATTTATTGCCGAATTTATTGCTATTTTGTCACGAATGTTGAAATTTCAAACGCTTATAACAACGTAACTACAAGTCAGATCACATTTTTGTATTTACACTTTTTGTTCCAAATATCCTCAAGAATGCACTCAGAGAGTGGCGGTAAAACTTCGTGAAATACCCTGTATATAAATGCAGAAAAATGTATTTAATTTCATTCCCGATTGCCTGAATAATGCTTATTTTAAATAGAGCAAGGCTTTGTGTCATCAGAAAATGGGTGCAAAGTTATTGAAATCTGGGCCCTAGTTATAGGCCACTCATTTCGTACATAAACTTGAGTTTTAGGTCTTGCCGAAAAATGTGATTTTGAATGAGGCTGAGACAACTGAATGCGTACTGCTGCAATATAACCTTTAATTTACACTGGGATTTTTAAGGGTAGAGGAGGCTGTATGTTTCACATCAAATTTTTTGAGAGTGCGATATCGGATTACGCAAGGGACTACAACATATTTAGATTTTAAAGGCTGCTAAGTACATACATACTCAATAGCAATGTACAATGTATAAGCAAGCTAAAGGAATATTATATATTTTATGGAACCCGAAGGTTCATTGCCGCGCTTCCCTGAGCCCGCCATTCAATCCTATTATGTGCTAACTCCATCCAACCATCCCTCATAAATCCAACTTCCCTTAAATCTATCCTAATGTTGTCCTCCCACCTGCGTCTAGGTCTTCCAGGTGGTCTTTTCCCTTCGGGTCTCCCAACCAGTACTTTTGAGATTATGTCTTTCCTCCCCCATGCGTGCAACATGTCCAGCCCATTTCATCGTCCGTGATTTAATTACCCTGACTATATCCGGTGACGAGTACAGGTTATGAAGCTCGTCGTTATGCAGTTTTCTCCAGTCCCCATTTTCTTCTCTCTTAGACCCAAATATTTTCCTAAGCCCCCTGTTTTCGAACACTCTCAGATTATGTTCTTCCCGAAGAGTAAGGTTGCTAAATAAAGCTACAAATACAAACGACAGAAGTTACAACATAATTATCACGTACACGTTACACAAATATGTATAGCTGTAAGCACGCGCTTGAGTTAAACACAAGATATTAATACATCACGATATTCGTGGTATGTAGCCTACATGATTCCTGCAATTGACAAATACGAGGTATAGAGCATAAGTCATGGTAATTTTTTTTTTCAAAGTAGGGCGATAGTACCATGAGATATTGTTTGTCACGGGAGAGTGTGGCATCTCTAGTATATGGACGCATCATTGTGATGTAGGGTTATACGAATAGAGGCGATGGTAATTTGATTGTGAGTCAGTCGCCGAATGGGTATGACAAGATGTGAACAGCATTATTACATCAAAATAGTCACTTTCCGAGGGAGAAATACCTGAGAATAACTTACCATAAGGAGCTGATGGAAGCTTTAGGGAATAAAGCCTATCCCTACCTAACTTTAAGTGCTCATGGAGTGGGTATGTGAATGACGTACATTACTTGGAAATAAAGCTGCAAAACGGAAAATGTGATAATATAAACAGAATCTTTGATCACAATAAACAGCATTTTTTTCAACGTATGAGTAGTAATCCGTAAGGGATTTCATAAAAGTGATAACTAGGGGGCGGATTTCTATGACCTAAAAAATAGGATATATGCCTGCATTTATGACCTAAAAAACATTAAAATATGACCAATAAAATTTAAAATATGACTTTACCACTTACACATTATGTATATATTTTTTTAAGTTTCATTACAATTCATTTTATTAAAATATAATGTTAATTATTTAAAATATCTGTAAATTCTCAAAAAGTATCAGTATAATGCAAAATTTACAAAATATGATATGAAACTTCAAAATTTCTTTAATATGCAAGCAAATATGCAAAAAATATGACCTAAATATGCATATTTAAACCAAATATGTTATAATAGTTGACAATTTCCTAAAATGCAGTTATATACACAATAAAACCCGTTCCATTTTCACCAGGATGCTTGGAATCGGGTTTAAATTAGTTGGAAACCTGAAATAATGCAATGGGGAAAAATATGACATGTCATAGAAATCCGCCCCCTAGTGATAACACATCCCGGCTGATAACATTATCCGGGATTACATTAAGCGGCGTACACTGTATTTTCTGAGTAACCTTTTTTCTTTGATTACTAACGTAGACATATCACTTTATGCATTCCTTAATATGAAACATAAATGTTCGATAACTTAGGTGTGGAAATAATACGTGGGACCTTGAAGGTCAAGGCATATACTCCTTAATCGTGATCTTAAGGATGATTGCTTCTAGCCTTGATATAATCACATCTGTTACACTGTCTGAACTCAAATGTTACGAAAGCTACGTGCCTTCATAGTATTTTACTGATAATGCACTCTATGCTAGAATCTATTTCTCTTAACTAATATTATTACCAGGGCCCAGATTTTAATGACATGTCATCTTTTTATTGATGCTTCATAGACATTGCCAACTTGTAGATAAATCCTAATCATGGCCTCTAGATTACAGAAATGCATTTTTATTAGGTCATTTTTTGTCATGTTATGCGGTTTTATATTTTTAGGGCATTTATTTCAATTTTACGTCATTATTTTGTCATTTTCGTGTCATTTGCTTCCTTATTTAGTCATTTTCATGTATTTACATTGAGTGTGTTAACGTTTTTCGTCGCTAGCAGTGCTGTCTTTGAAGTATTGTTTGTTTAATGCAAGAAGGAAAAATTCGGCGTTAAGTGTTGTCATGTCTCAGTCGGAAATGAGAATCAAAGAAACGCCAAATTTCTTTTATTATATTACTATTGTTATTAGATTGACTTGGCACCTGCTTGGATTTGAGAGTGCAAACTATTGTTTACCCTCAATTAAACAACAATATAATCCGGCAGACCACAAAAGGAAATGCCGAATTTTGACTCACCAGTGTCTCAGTGCTAGTATAAATTTCCGTGAGAAAAGAACATTCACAACATTACAGTTATTTACAATTTTCACAATTATGTACAAACTAGTCTGTAACTTTGTCTGTACAATAATATTTTTTTTTATAAATAAAATATCAGTTTTTAGGTCATTTTTTATAATTATTAAGTAATTTTCTTTAAAATTTAGGGTCATTTTATAGGTCATTTTTAAAACAATTTTAGGTCATCAGAATCCGGGCCCTGATTATTACCTTGCCCAGTATTGCATTATCTCGCAACAGTTAGATTATTGTATTGTATCACTATTGAATTACAAAAGTACTTTTAACAAATATTTTCATGGTAAATCCAAGGTTCAAGCGCCAAGAAAATTGAGACAGTATCAGTGAAAACTTAATGCTATTTTCCTACTTTGCCTTCTTTCATTCCCATTTGATACGAGGGTCATTCAATAATCAAAGAGACAAATTGGTCTGGGGAAAAGATGGTTGGTAGCATAGGCGTAACCAGGCCGACCATATGGGGGGGTTATAACATCCGCGAGGTCTGGAAATGGGGGGTCCGGGGGTCCTCCCCCGGAAAATTTTAAAAAATTAAGATGCAAAATAACGAGTTTTAAGCTTCCGGGGGTCCTCGCCCGGAAAATTTTTAAAATTAAGATGCAAAATAACGAGTTTTAAGCTTCCGGGCCCCCCCCCCGGAAAATTTTAAAAATTAAGACGCAAAATAACGAGTTTTAAGCTTCCGGGGGTCCCTCCCCGGAAAATTTTAAAAATTAAGATGCAAAATAACGAGTTTTAAGCTTCCGGGGGTCCTCCCCCGAAAAATTTAAAAAATTAAGACGCAAAATAACGAGTTTTAAGCTTCCCACGCTTTATACTTGTATTAAGTAATTTATGGGCAGACTTAAAAAAACTATACAATTTTCCTTTTTTTAATCAATGGGGGGGTTCAAACCCCCAAACCCCCCTCGGTACGCCTATGGTTGGTAGTACAAGTTTGATACATTTAGGATTTAAGGTGGGATGGCACAATATACAATGTACCACAGTGCATTTCACATAAGAGTTGGCCAATCGTGCGGGACCCTGCGTCGCTGCAGCTACAGGGGTAACTCCCGAGCGATTGAGTGAAATATCTAGCCCAGGGTCGGGAACGAAGGCACTGAAGGCGCGAAGTTACCCTCCCTCTCGTCCCCACTACTCTATATCAGGAGTGAGGTAATGACAACTGAACCGGTTGACTCAGGGACTAGTCGCGTGGCAGCAATCCTGTTCAGTGTTGGCTTGTGTGCAACGTGAGTGAACGAAGAGTATCTAATCGGGACTGGGAGAACAAGTTTTTTTTTTCTTGAAGATGATAAAGCACAGGGTTTGATATGTCCTACTATTATTGACTACATTACAAGCTTTACCATCAGGAGGAATTTCAATTCGGCTCATGTTGGAACCTAAGGCGAGCTTCTATTACCAACAGAATTGTTGATCTGGGCAAAAGTTTGGAGAAACGGTTGATAGACATTGTTCATTTTCCCTTGCCATGGACGAAACTACTGAAAATAAAGATACTGCTCAACTTGATGTGTTTGTAAGACTCAGATATAGATATTGATATAGATATAGAATTAGCTGTGATCGAGGAGCTGCTGGACATTTATTCAACGAAAGATCACGCACGCGGTGAAGATATTTTTGAGGCAGTGATGATGAAAGCGTGAAAGTTTAAGCTTGAATGGGAAAAGTTGGTCTGCGTAGCTACAGATGGGGCTCCAGCAATGGTGGGAACAGGAATGGATCTAATAGGGAGACTGAAAAAATTCCTTTGTAAAAATGGATTTTGTTCTAATATCTTTGTAGCCATTCACTGCATTATTCCCAGGGAAGCACTGTGTGCAAAATCAGCTACTTTGAATAACGTAATGGATATCTGTGATAAGACTGTGAAACTAATCAGAGCGCATGCTCTGCGGCATAGACAATTTCAGGAAATTTTGATACTCACAGATTCCGAATACCTAGATTTACCATACTTCTACCAGGTAAGATGGCTAACCAGAGGCAAAATGTTGCAAAGAATGTTTGATCTACGAAAATACATACTTTCCTAGCAAGCAAAGGGATTGCAGTTCCATAACTTAAAGATAATCTTTTCGTTTGTGATTAAGTGTTCTTAAGCGATTTAACGGTTCACGTAAATGAACTTAACCTTTGTTTACAAGTTAAATACAACACGATTGTACATTTAAGTTTTAACAGACTGTGTGAAAACATTCAATCAGAAATTAAATATGTGGCAGAGTCAAATAGAAGAGGATAAATTGCACCACTTCCCATCCTTAAAATCGGTTATGAAAGATAAATTGCTTGATATGAAAGAAAAATATATGGCACTATTACAGGAGCTATCAGGAGCATTCTCATATAAATTTGTAGTCATGCAAGCGTTAGGCAATGACTGCAGGCTTTTCGAAAATCCATTTACATTATGATCCTTTGGTGGGCCATGACGAACTGTAATTGGAATCAATTAACCTTCAAAGCAGCACACCATTGCGCAGTTCAGGAAAACTTGGTTTGAATTTATACACTTCACTGCCGAAAACATTTCCCAAACTGCGCATTTTTGCAAGTAAATTATTGGCCATGTTTGGTACTACTTATCAATTTGAACAACTTTTCAGCCTACCGACCTTGAACAAGAGCTTGCTGGGAAGACACATTTCTGATGAATATCTACGTTGTGTTCTATGTTTAAGTTCATCGAGTTTGCAGTCGGATATTAAAAAGATAATATCTGCAAACAGACTAAAAAGATGCCAACTGTCTAAATTAACACAGTGCCATTAAGAATACGCCAATATGTAATAATGTACGTTTAAATAATTTCACTACACTATTCAGCTAAATTGTGACGTTTATTTTGAGAATTACGGTGTAGAAATCACTTAAATGCCACTAGTAACATAAGGGAAATAAGTAGAACTACTTAATAAATAATTTTAATTGTATAGACCTGCTTTTGTGAGCTGAAGGCTTGGCTAGAATATTAGAACTGTGCTTCACCGTTGCCATTGCGTCTTTCCTCATGGTACTTAGTTGTCCCATTACATCTCTTTGTGCCTTCCTTGCCAACTCTTCAGCAGTTCAAGAAATATTCATTTCATTACTTAAAAGATCTCTCATCCAATATCCGAGGTACCGCCACTGTGGCATGCGTCACGAGTCTGCCTACCTCTCAGGTAGAAGGAATAGGGATGGGGCGAGTGAAGGGGTAGAGCACTTCTCACTCTCAGTGCATTGCTTGCCAAGCCTGATCTAGCCTATGCAAATAAAGCCGCTAAGTGTAATGATTCAGTTTCTCACGTTTACAGTTAAAATTACAGTGAAAATAACCACGTACCTCATCACAAGATATGTTGGAAATGCCCTCCTCTTGCATCCACACAACTCCGGCACATTTTTAGGGTATTTTCAAGTTCAGCTTCTGAGATAGAATTCATTTCTCTTGTGATACTACTTTTAAGTTCTTCTAATGTACGGAAAATTTACCTATACACTTTATTTTTCAAGTTCCCCCATAAATTATAGTCACATAGGCTAACCTTTCATTGAACACAATAACACTAGTTGAGCAGTTTCGTATGGGACACATCCAGTTCAGAATACGGAAACAAATTTGTTTTTTCCACTTTTGACACAAGTGTTATTGTGATCAATGAAAGTTTTTTATGTTACTTTGGTATTGATACCAAAAAATTTGACTTTCATCTTTAATGAGTCAAACGTCATTTACTTCTGTGCCTTACATCGCACCTCACTACACATGGTGCTCTTCTGACGTCATGTACTGCCTCTCCGGTTGCAAAACAACTCCGGCAAATCCGACACAATGGCTGTAGCACGGAAACGGTACATTTCCGGACATGGGTTCCTATTCGAAATATTGTCTACTAAGTCCCCTCTACTAGCCCTAGAAGTCTGTATTATGAATTTCCGAACACCCGGTATAGGTAGCTAAAGGCTAGTTTACACGACGAAATTAGGTTTCGTAACTAAGTTTCGCAACTGTTTTTTACTTGAATGCTCAAGCGCGAGGTGTAGGCCTACTGGCGACAATGAGTTACGACACTACACAGTTTCGGCTGATTCCAACTTTTCACGAAACTATAATAATAATGTTGATAATTTACGCTTATTTAGCTTGTTCGCGTTTCGTAAAATGAAATGGGGAAGTTAGGAAATTGTGAAATGCCTGTATTCATACGTGTTTCAAACATTTATATGGGATTTTAATAACTTGAACTTCAGAAATAACATGAAATGTGCGGTTGCATTGGAAAGAAAATGTGTGTAATTAGTTTCACGAAATCACTTTCATGAAAGTGGTTACGAAACCTAGTGTCATCGTGTAAACTAGCCTTAAGAATTCTGAATACTCAAGGTCATAACAATGATTAATTGAGAGTACAACTTGCTGATTGCACATTGCGTTTAGTGAAGTGCATTTCCTGTACCGCCCACTATTTCACTTGCGCTTTTGAACACGAGAGTGCAGATAGCCTATAATTACGAGCATTCAACCTTAACACACAGACTAGCATGCACCTTCCTAACCCATTTTGAAAACATCGCTTTAAGCTGCGTCTCCATTGATATACATTTAACAACAACATGTTGCAGTTAACATATGTTAAATGCTTATCATCAACTTGTTGACGTATACAAGTCAAGTGGTTTGCCAATTAACAACTGTCTCCACTACAATGTTATAGGTCAGTGCTTCTCAAACTATGGGTCGCGGGAGTAATTTCGGTGGGTCGCGGGAGTAATTTCGGTGGGTCGCGAAAAGGGCGGGAAAATTAAACTTTTTTCAATATAAGGCTTCACACGCGATAATTATTTCAAAAATTAAAAATTAAGAGCATAATAATTAAATCATTATAGACCTATTTATTAACACCTAAATCATGTGAATTACATACCACGATTAGATAGCGTCGCCTGGTAAAAGCGACCTCAGATTAGAGTTCCTTGGCCCAGAAAACCCCTGTATAGTGAGTTTCGTCCAAATCGAACAACGTTTGACCATATTGAGGCCTATATTGATTATCCCTTTTATAATAATAATAATAATAATAATAATAATAATAATAATAATAATAATAATAATCCTCTTCGGTGTTGGTTGAAAATTTCATATGTCTGCCTGCCTTGACATTCTAAACAAATGAATCGACCAGCATGAGCTACAACATTCAAGCGATCGCGATAGTTTTATGTCCAAGGAATGACAAAAATAGCCAAAGCCTACTGTAATTGATTTGACATTGAATGGTATTACTGAAAACTGATGCTTCGAAAACGCAAAAAATACACGTTTTTTGCCCGTTTTTCACTCATAACTCACAAACGAAAGGAAAAATTAAAAATGTAATATGCCAGAAACCTTCCCGGGAATGCACTCAACAACTTCCCAAAGTTTCATGGCGATCGGATGAATGGTGTAGTAATGCATAAAGGACAGAAACACACACACACACATACATTCATTTTTATATGTATATAGATATAAGGCATTTGAACACAATAAAACTATAGAATGGCATAGGCCTATGAAAAATATGTGCTGTATTTTATATAGCCTATATTGGTTATCGTTATGTAGTAGTGGGTCGCGAAAAAAAAATTCTAGGTGAAGGTGGGTCCCAGGACAAAAAAGTTTGGGAACCGCTGTTATAGGTTAACATGTGTTGGCGCGGTCATTCAAAAAGAAAACGCCTCTGAAGAGGGCAGCCAACATTACAAAATGAGAGCAGTTTTATATACTCGTTATTATCTTCTTGTTAACTGTCTATGACTTTCTTAAATACTAATTTTGTCAGATGTCTTGATCTTTTCAAAATAACTATCACATTTTTTAACAATGGAGTATGCCATAAAAAATAATTTTAAAAGTAGATGCAATACTATTGAGAACACTGACATACCAAATACTCACATTATACAAAATGGATGCCTGGAATATTGAGGATGCTGTCGACTGCTTTTTGTTCACCCGGAAATTCCCGAACCAAAGCCGATTAAGCTGGCGATCGCTTTTCGTTTCCAGGAAATTCCCGAAACAAAGCCGATAAAGACCGAATAGTCAGTTGACTTGACATGTTGTCCATTTTCTCCAGAAAACAAATTAACATGTTAAGTGCAACACGCTGGGTTTGCATGTCAAGTCAATTGGAACGCGAAATTGTAATATACATGTCAATATCAACTTGTTAATATTGACATGTTGGTGTTAAATGTATAGCAATGGAGACGCAGCTTATGGTTGATATATTTTAAAACGTCAGTAACACGGACGTGAGGTCTTAATGCATATGTTAAGTTACTTGGATAATTGCAAACAGGCCTACGAGGCGTGCCCATAAAGTAACTTTCCTTGGGTCCGTTTACCAAAACAAAACACAATTTCAAGTAAGTTAAATAGTTATTACAACAGACACAGTCAGTGTTCAGCTATGTTTTAACATATTCACCACCAGATTTGAGGCATTTTCATGCCGTGGGACCAACTTTTGAATACCTGTGGCATAGGAGTCTTCCGCCTGGGATCTGAACCACTGTGTGACAACCATCTTCGCCTCTCTGTCATTATTTGTCATTTCGTGAGATGTAGGAGAAGATGGAAATCACTGGGAGCGAGGTCCGAGCTGTAGGGTGGATGTTTAAATACTTCTTAACAAGTCTCCTAAAGCCCGGACCTCGCTCCTAGTGATTTCCTTTTTTTCCTAAATCTCTAGAAATGACAGGGAATGACAGAGAGGAGATGTCTGTCATACCATGGTTCAAATCCATGGCGGCAGAATTGTATGACATAGGTATTCAAAAGTTGGTTCCACAGTATGACTAATGTGTCAATAACGATGGAGAATATGTTGAAAAATAGCTGAACACTGGCTGTGTCTGTTGTAATAACTATTTACTTGAAATTGTGTTTTGTTTCTGTAAACGGCCCGAAACAGGAATTATCGATGGGCTCACAACTCTACAATTTAGCAAAACCGCTGCTAGAGTACGGTACATTGTATGTATTCTATAGCATCACCGTAAGAGTAGGCCTATGTTGTATGCAATGCATACCACAGCTGTTCAGGACTGCAAATAACCTTAATCAAAATTAATAATTACATTTTGGCTGAACTGACAGTTCTATCAGAATGAAATTTGAGAAAGACACTCACCAGGTAATAGGGAACGTATATTGAAATTTTTATACCCTAGGAAAACTTACTTTATGGACGCCAGTGAGGTCAGGTTATTTGTGGGGTATTTCTGAGACTGGCACAACAAAGTAACACAATACATTCTTCAAGGTGTGCTCAAGCATCTCCTGACATTTGCATTTTTAAAAGGAAATTACGAAACAGAAAGTACTTCATATCACTTTCTGGTGAAATTACTTTATCCAAGGTTACATGACAATCCACTTTCCTCCACTTAGGCCTATATATATCAGTATTTTATTGCATTGCATTCTTATCATAGCACTAAGTTACAAATTGCAACCTTTCAGTAAAATTCCTATACAGACCTGAGATTCGAGAATTACGTATTTGGAGGAATTCTGTCAAGGCTGTTTTTACATAACTGTGGAAAAATCTGAAAAAAAAGAAAGGTAGGTAGACAGGCAGACAAGAGATAAGGGAAAAGAAAAATGAATAAAGAGAGGAAAAAATAGAAAGAGAAATAAAGATGTAAAGGAAATAAAAATAGAAAGAAAGCAAAGAAGGAAGAAAGAAAGCAAACTAATGACTTGAAAAAAGGAAGCCTCAAGGGAACATAAAAAAGAAAAGAACAGAAAGTAAGAAAGGAAGGAAGAAAAGAAAGGAGTAAGAAAAAGTGAGAATGAAAGTCACCACCCAGAAAGAAAGAATAAAATAAATATAGCCTACTGATGGTTCTGAAGACCGGGACACAAAAGCAAGAAAGACAGACAAAACGGAAGGTAGAACGAAAAAGAAAGTGAAAAAGAAAAGCAAAAAGGTAGGATAAAAAAATTGAAAACAAAAGGAAGAAATGAAAACGAGCAATCGAAATCGGAAGAGTTGAAGAGTTGATGACTAAAGGAAACAGATAGATATAGGCTAGGCTACTGGACAGAAAAAAATAAAATAAAATGATGAGCAAGTCACGCGAAAGATAAATTAATTAGGCTACTGGTATGAGAGAAAAATATCAGTAGGCCCATTGAAAGTTGACAAGACTGAAAGAGGAAACAGTTTCGAAAATGGAAGGAAATAAAGTAAATGATGAAAGGGGGAAAGACAGAAGAAGGGAAATAAATAGAAAGCAACGAAAGAAGATAAGAAAGAGTTTTATTACCAAATCTCATCCAGATTTTGAAAAATTAAGTACCTAACAAAAAAAATTTAATAATCAAATAATAATAAAAAATTAAGTACCTAACAAAAAAAAATTAATAATCAAACAATAATAATTAGTACCTAACCTATAAACCTAATTTATAAACATGGTAGACTTATTTAGTTCTTTTACTTCGATTTCTTTATGCATTTATTTATTTATCTTATCTTTTAAGTCTCCGAAACTGTATTAATGCATCTCTCCGGTTTCTGTAGCCTATTTGTTTCTGGAACTAATACTGTTCGTTCATTAGTGAAAACACATATGTAAGTTAGAGTAAGTTGTTTGAAATAAGTAGCCTAAATGACAAAAAAAAAAATAGTAACAAAAATGACTGCAAGTTGCACAAAAAAGGAAAATACCAGGAGTGGATGTTGAAAGATCGAAACAGAAAATAAATTTATAAAAATGGAAGGAAATAACAAAAGGAAGTAAAAGAAAGCAAATAAAATATTGCGATACAAGTGCCGTAAGTGGTGCATACGGATCGAGGAAAGAGTTTGTTCAATTTCCGAGATCCGTTATGCGCTTACGGAACGAGTATTGCATGCTATTTTTTGCATTGAGATTGAGATTGAGATTTTAGCTGAAAATATTATGTTTATACACTATTGAAGATGGATGTTATATTTCAGAAAGTGATTGGCATATGTTGGTTGTTATGGGGACCTAATATTTGTCCTGTTAAAGTCGCCACAAACTAGGAGGCCTTGGTTCCGGTCTTCCATAAAGGCTTGAATTATGATGATTTTACTTACGGCACTTGTGCTTTTTGTAGTTTTTACCGCACGGATATTTCTTTTGTTTTCAAAGCAACCAGATTGCGTGCGGGAATGTCAAGTTACGATCCACGGCAACAATATTCGTAAGTACCACTAATTAGTTACGTCGTGCAAAAATGAAATAAACAGTTAAATGAAGAATCTAGGCCTATGAAGAAAATCGAACATGAGCGTCCGCATTGGGGGGGGGGGGGCAGGTGACCTCCTCTGGAATTCCTTATGGTCTCGTTAATTTTTCGGTAGGTCTAGGCCTACTCTTTGTCTCTGTTAACCAGCAGTTGTTGCAGGGAGAATAAAAAATATATAAATATTTTATACTGAGTTTAGCAAGTATACAGTTATAACATCATCATTGTATTTATAATAAAATCAGGTAAACTGATGTAACAAAGTGCCAGAATGCTTTTGTTTAATCAGTGATAACTGCAATTATGATATGCAGAAAGTTATTTTTGTAATCGATTTCAGAGTTTAGCTCCAGATCGATTCAATAAGCAGGGCTCACGGAAGAACAAAGGTCTAGTTTGATAAGGATATGTGAAGGAATATGTGGGTAGTGTTATTTGTCAAAGCTAACTGTACTGCAACTTCCAAAACCGTATATGAACACTGTAAAACAATATGCTGTTATGAGAACTGATTTGCATTTTATAAACTCTTTTATTCCCATAAAATAGGCATTAAATTGGGCTTTACTCCGGTAGCAGTCAACCGATTTAGTCCAAAATAAATAGGCTTCGTCCCATGGACGATATAAATGCGTATATAAAGTTTCATGAAAATCCGATAAAGCGTATTCGAGTTATCGCGCTTACAGACAGACAGACAGACACACGGACAGACATTTCCCGTCCACCACACATTCTCATAAAGTACCATTCTGGCACTTAATAATCTCTCACCAAGGCTGTTGCTCAGAAGGAAACGGATAATTATGTTAAGATATCACAGTCGGCTAACAAGAAATAAAATAATTTAAAACCAAAGAATCTGGGCCCAAATTAATATATCTTTATGTATACCGTTTTTTCTTATTAGAATGAGTTACATGTAGTAACAGTAATAGATTTTGTTAAATACTGGCGAAGAACTACTTTAGTATTGCCATAATGAATTTATAGAGAGATTTGTTTGAATATATTATCATATTTTCTTATGCTATTTGGTCTTAATTATTATATTATATTAGAATAATAACACCACTTATCAAACCCTTTCTTGAGAAATTATCTGCAAATGTATTATAACAGAAATCTCGTTGACGGAATTCTCCGAAATAAGATTAAAATGTGACAGTGCGAACAGAATTGCTAAAGGCAATATACTCTTAACCACAAAAATTTAGGAATTGAGCATTCTGCATTTTATTTTAATTAAGTAACCTTTAAAAATAAGCATTGCAAAATATATTGCACTTACTTAGTTATTGAGGTTTTTTTGTTGATTAATAAAGCCATTCAAAAATTAATGTACAACCTCCACGTTTTAAACTGAGTAAATAATAATTGCTCCGGCTATTTAACAGATTACGAGGCCAACAAAACTCATGAAAGAGAGTGGAAATTGGAGAAAGTCAATATATGTAACTACTAGCTGACCCATCAATGCTTCGCATTGTTAGATTTATGTGTAACTTATAAGGTTAAGTGAACACAATTTAAAGTCGATTCGATGAACTTCTATAAATCATCAGCCAACACGGTGGACGTATTTATATTTCACGTACTCCTCCACCCGTAATTTAGCCTACTCTGATTATGTCTTAAAAATTTAATCGTTGTTTCAATTTTGGCAAACATTCAGTCAATAGCTGGGCGTAGGGGATGCGTTCTCTCCTCTCTTGCAGCGGGCTCCGGCCAGGACAAGTTACCTAGGTAGGGGTTTTCTGGGATTTTTCCTCACCTTTGAGACAAATGTCTGGTAACTTTAGGCTCTGGTAACTTTAGGCCCTAGTGGTCCCCGGATATCATCTGGTAGCCATTATCATCCTCATCCCATCCTCGCCTTGTTCAGAGTGAGTGTGTGATTGATGTATCTCGTCCTATGTTTTTTTACAAATTTTTACAAATTTATTACAAATTAAAAAATACAAATTGATACAAAATTATTACAAATACAAATAATATACACACAATTTGTACAATTTGAAAAGAGTATTATTTGCCCCGCATGAGCATAGCTCGTGTTCGGGGTCAGTTCAGTCATACTAAAATTATATAAAAATAACAAAAAACATACATATTATAGTTTTAGGTAAAAAATAAGAATAAAAATAAATAAGATTGCTTATATGAAATAAATGCATGAACAAAGATACGAAAAAATAAATTACAGTAACATAACAGAGTTACAAACAAATTACCCAATGTTAAAAATTAAAAATTTACAGTTGAGAATGATTAACATAAAAAGTGGTAAAAGTACAATTACAAGTTAGATTTAATCAAATCGAGTACTCTTTTTTTAAACAATTTATTGTTTAGTGGTATCATATCAGGGTTTCTTCTAGTAAAATTGTTGTACAGCCTTGGTCCGAAATTTATACTATGCCTTAGACCTACTTCTGTAGCACACTTTGGTTCGAAAAGAGGACAAGAGATATTATACCTCCTTGTATTATAGTAGTGATTTCGTGTTATGAACTTTTCTTGATGTTTATGGAAATAATTTAATAAAGTGTAGGAGTATAATTGTTTAATATTCAATACGTCAAAATCTTTATATAAACTTTTAGATGGATAGTCCATTGATTTTTTTAAACATATCTTGATTATTCTTTTCTGCAACAACGACAATGGGCGAAGTGTAGTCTGACATATCCCACCCCATCCTATTATTCCATATTGTATAACTGATTGGACTAAACTTAGATATATTAGTCTTAAAGTACTCTGTGGCATAATGTTTCTTAATATAACAAATTTATATATAGTTTTCCGTAGTTTAAGACACAGATATTGAACATGTTTTTCCCACCGTAAATTTTGATCAATGATAACACCTAAGTATTTTACTTGTGTTGATGAACTTAATTTTGGACATTTACAATTAAAAGGGATAGAACAAGAGATTTCATGTAAGATTATATTGTGTTGTGCATTTATCGAGGAAAGTCCTTTAGAGTTTAGTGAAAATGGTAAATATGTTGTTTTATCAATGTTTAAAGATAGAAGGTTTTCATCGAGCCATTTTTTTATTTTGTTTGTTCCAATGTTAGCATTACTAAAAACGTGCTCCCAACTGTTTCCAGAAAATATGATTACTGTGTCATCAGCGAAGGAATAGACATTGCCTTTGATGAGATTTATATCTAATTTAAGAAGATCATTGATATATATTAAGAAGAGCAAAGGACCTAACACAGTTCCTTGTGGGACGCCGATATTTAGCACTACGTTTTCACTTTTTTCGTTGTTAACTTTAGTGATTTGGTATCTATTTGATAAATATGATCGAAATAGGTCTAAGGCAATACCTCTAACACCAATATTTTCTAATTTATTTAGCAAAATGTTGTGACTTATAGTGTCAAAGGCCTTTCTTAGGTCCAGAAAAACACCTAAGCATTTTTTTCCTTCATCTACTGATTTAATAATTGTGGATGTAACGGCCATTATAGCATCATCTGTACTCATATTATTCCTAAAACCAAATTGTGATTCCGCTAATAGTTTATTTTTTTCTAAAAAGTTTGTTAGTCTATTTTTTATGCATTTCTCTAATAATTTTGCAATGGTAGATAATAAGGATATTGGCCTATAATTATTTAAATTACATTTGTCACCAGATTTGTACAATGGAATTACTGTCGCATATTTTAATTCATCCGGAAAAAAGCCTTGAGCTAAGCATAGGTTGAAAATATGAGTAAGGGGTTTAGAAATAAATCTAATAATTGCTTTCATTATAGTTGATGAAATGTCATCACTTCCAGGAGTAACGCTATTCTTAAGGTTTATGGCAATTAAGATCAATTCATTTTCAATTATTGGCTGTAGGAACAGAGAAGCTGTTGGATTTGAATGTAGATTATTATTGCGAGTAGATTGTGATGAATATGATGAAATGGAGCTTGTTATTTTATGTCCAATCTGAGAAAAATGTTTATTGAATTCATTAGCAATTTCACTATTATTGGTAATGGTTAATCCTTCTTCTGTTACGATTTTGTTTATATTCGTATTTTCTCGTTTTAATGTATCTGTAGCTTCATTGATAGTTCGCCAAAATCTTTTTGGGTCATGTGAATATTGTTTGAGCTTGGTTTCGTAATAATTTGTTTTAGCCTTTTTTACAATCGTATTTAAAAGGTTCCTGTATTTTTTATATTGATTTTGTAACATCAAATTTAACGGTTCACTTTTAACTTTTCTTGCAATTTTGTCACGTACTCGAATTGATTTTACAATGCCAGTAGTAATCCAGGGTTTTATTTTTTTATATTTACAAGGTATAGATATAAGTTTGGAAATTCTACTATGTTCAATATGATTTTTTAAAATGCCATGAAAATATGAAAATGCTCTATTAGCTTCCGTAGCAGCATATATTGAGCACCATGTCTCGTTCCTTAGCCTGTCGGACAGTTGTTCTATTTTGATATGGCTTATGGTAGCAGGGGTATATTCTAAGTTGCAGCTATGGTGATTAAGTGGAAACGAGAATGTGCCAATTGTTGTGAAATGGTCTGTGATATCACTCTGGTATACACAGCTATTAAAATCCAAATTGTTCATAGATTTGAGAAATATGTGGTCTAAGCAAGACTTCTTTGTGTTGCCTAAGCGCGTTACCGCTTTTAAATATTTTGTAAAACCAAATTCATTTAAAATATTCATATATTTATTTCCATCACTATCTAACCCTATTTGATCGTCCAATATTTGGATATTGATATCACCCACAATTATGTGATCATAATTTCCTCGATTTCGTTTTAAATAATTTTCTAAGCCAACTAAGAAATTGTTTTTCATTTGGAAACTAGGTGATCTATAGATAGCTGTTAATATGAATTGACAGTTTTTAAAATTAAACGTTAAATGCAAGTTATTTGCGTCAGCGATTTCATCATCCATTAAGGTCACATCAATAAGATTGTTGACATACACTATTAGACCATCACATTTGTTATATTTATTTGTCTTTATGATTTTTTTGTATCCTTCAATATCATAACCAGCATCATTTTCCAACCAGATTTCTGTCAATATTATTATATCAAATTTAATTTCGAAATTTTGCAACAATACACAAAACATTGAGAAGTGCTTGTTTAAACTACGTATGTTCATATGTAGTAATGTTAGGTCGGCTTTAAGGTTGTTAATGTAAGTGTTACAGATATGTGAGTCATCAAATACAAGTGTTTTTTTGTTTTCATTATGGTTGTCAAATGCTGATAGTAAGGCGTTTGCGTCCATAATTACAGTTTAAAAACAGGAGGTAAGCATGTTTGTGTTGTATCGGAGGTGGCCCCTGCATTGGACTGATCAATGCAGGGAGGCATTGTCTGGTCAAGGGAGGCCCTCCATGTCCTTGTCTGGTCAAGAAAGTATGTATATGATCCATAGATAATCCCTCTCCCGACAGGTCGCGGCTCTGTAAGGCCCGGGCAACGTGGGTCGCTTAAAAGACCCAAAAGGGAGAGGTAAAAACTAAGGTAAAGATAGAGAGATGATATGGTAAATGAAAATTAATCAGGAAATTATATCTACTGATATTGTATGAAATACCTTTCGTAATTCAGTCCTAAGCTAACTATAAGAAAAGAGTTCAACTCTTAATAATAGAACCCAGGACCTTCTAAATTTACTTCGTGTCACAAAATAGTTGGTAATCATTTATAGGAATTATATTTATAGCCTTTCTCATAATTTTATATCTATTAGGTCTACATGAAATCATAGTGACATGCCAAGCCACCTGTGTAGTTTAAAAAAAATAATGTTGCCATGGGGATTGTGTACATGCAGTATGAATTCCTTTTGGTGAATATCATAACTTTACAACCCTATTTTGGCCCTTATAGGCCCTTAGAGGCCAAAGATTTTGAAATCCTTTCTTAGTGCGCATCTAGAGCCTAGTAGCAATATGTGTACCAAGTTTCACGTTCCTAGGCTGTATGGTTTTTGAGAAACTGTGATCAGTCAGTGAGTCAGTGGGTTTTGGCTTTTATATATAGAGATAGGAATACTTTTTGCTTAATTTTGTAACTACCCGTGTTATTTCCAACTCCACCACAAAAACAAGAAGAATATTTTTCAATTAATGAATCAACTTTTAGACTACATCACTTTTGACGTCTTGCTGGAGCTAACACTGTGAATAAACTGCAAGTGTAAGCTTCTTAAGAATGCCTTTAATTTGGTTCTAAAGAAATTGGTGATTTTCGTTCAGTTAAGATTTCCTTTACCGGGACAATGGGGTACAAATTGACAAAATTACTAAACGCAATGTTATATTTTATCATAGGTAATCCCACGAGAGTTGACGAGTTTATCGATAGATTCACGACTGCGCAGCAGGAGCGAATTTATCTGATAGAACTCGTCAACTCGCGCTGGATTTATTAAGACTAGATCAGAATAAAAGCACACGAACTGGCTTGCACCGAATCGAAATTGTGTTCTTAATCAATGTACATTTATATTATTTCAATTTCCAAACAAGTTATGTTGCATACAATAATCTGTTTTCGTGCCGCTTAGTGGCAGCAATCACTGCACACTGATACTTACATGCCCAGTAACGAGGACACGATTTTACCCCGATAAAACAGCCTCCTCGCGATTACTACAAGAATATTGTAAGATAAACGTCCGTCATTGGTCTACATCCGAGGAATTGCTAAACGTTATTGGTCAATATCAAACACGCGGCATATGAGTGGGATAGTCTTACAAAATAAATACACTGGCAGCAATAAGCAATATGTAGACAGACATTTAAAAAGTAATTTTATTATAATTATTTTTTTTTGTATGAAAAGCAGTTTTAGCCATTTTTAGTTTCTAATGCCTTATTTAACCCGGCCGCGGTCGATAGATTTTCAGGACGTAAAAATCATGTGCACGGAGTCCTCCGGGAGGGACTCTAAGCTGGGGATGCCTTTGTCGTAGATTTACGGCACGTAAGGGAACTCCAAGTCTAAATTAGAGCCTCTGGACAAAATTTATTGGCTCTTTCACAACCAAATAATACCTTAGTTTCCGGAGGGGGGTTGAGAGGCGATGGGCTTACCACCTGTCCCTCTGCCCTCTGTCGGAAAATAAGGGTAACAAAATTAGTGTAGGTAATGAAACCTCCACTTGGATGCACCATAGGGGTTACAGGAACAAGTCAGTTAGTCAACGCCTTATTTAGCCATTTTTAGGTTTTATAAGATTGAACTAAGTGACTGCCATGACAATGAAACGGATAATTATGTTAAAATATCACAATTAGCTAGCAAGGAACAATAGTACATTGCGATACAAGTGCCGTAAGCTATGCATACGGATCGAGGAAAGAGTTTGAAAAAACGAGGCGCTTGCGCCGAGTTTTTTCTAATTTCCGAGATCCGTTATGCGCTTACGGCACGAGTATTGCATGCTATTTTTTGCACGATTATTTATATCAATTTAATTATATTAATTGTGATATTACCTGAAAATATTATGTATATACATTCTTGAAGATAGATGTTTATTTCAGAAATTGATTCGCATGTGTTTGTTGTTATGGGAACCGATTTTTTTCCTGGGTGGCCTTGTCCATGAAGGCTTGTATTATGATGTGCCGTAAGTGAATTCATAATCGCACGGAAACACTTACCGCACACAGCAACAAGATTGCGTGTGGGAATGTCAACTTACGATCCACGGCAACAACATTCGTAAGTACCACTAATTAGTTTAAGTCGTGCAAAAAATAGTTTTAAACCTAAGAATCCGGGCCCTAGTAATAAGTAAGAATCGTTGTATTTGGAATTATGTTGAGTTCTTCCCCCCCTTAATGAAATTCCTGACGATGCCCCTGAAATTGAACAGAAATGTACTCGTAGGCAGAGAGATACATAGGAAGACAGGAAGAGAGAAAAATAAAGGAAGAAACGAACAGAGAAAGAAGGAAAAGACGCAATTAAAACTTGGCACGTGGTGACCGTGAAAGAAGCTCGTAGTGTGACGCAACAGTAGTAGCTTTCACTCTCACTTGTTCTGTATTCATTGTTACCACGCCACTCGTCTCCTTACTTACTCTTTCATTATTATAACATCCTTAACAAAACAAAAACAAAAAAAACAAACAAACAAACAACAACAAAAACCGGCCTTTCATACAGGCGTAGATAGACTCATTTCTGCAAGATTTTAGAGAATTTGCTTTTGAACGGGCCATATCAGGAGTTCACGATCTGTGTCTATACAGTACGGGAGGCCATGGAACTATTGATTGTCAATTGTTTCTATTGTTAGTGTATTTTTATGGAGTAAATTTCAACTCATATTAATTTAATTGGATATGATACAGGATGAAATGGCGAGGATGATTCATGGCATGTAAATATCCAATTCGGCGTTTGCCTTTCCGACTGGGGAAACCATGAAAAAACAAGTCAAATTTGCCGGGCACGGGATTGAACCTGAGATCTCCCGACTGCGAGTCCAAGACGTTAATAGAAAATACGCTCTCCCCGCAATACGGTCTCTTATTCCATATCAAAAAGTGAAATGAGAAAGTGATATTGCCCATATCCAGGGTAGATAAAATTATATGACTGCATCACTTTTACGTGGATTTCATTCGCTATTACTGATTGCTCTGGCTTAGCTCTCAGTTGGTAGAGCATTGGCACGGATAGCCAAAGGATCTGGGTTCAAATCCCAGTGTCAGAGGCATTTTACTCCTATAATATTCTCATGTAATGTCCAACAGAGACAATAATCTGTGGTTCATGAATGCATATAAATCCATCTTGATGTGGATATGATGTAGGATGAAATGGCGAGGATGATTCATGGTATGTAAATATCCAATTCGGCGTTAAGTGATTTGGTCTTCATTATTATATTATATTAGAAAAATAACACCACTTATCAAATACTTTCTTGACAAATTATCTGCAAATGTATTATATCAGAAATCTAGTTGACGGAATTCTCCGAAATAAGAATAAAATGTGGCAGTGCAAACGTAATTGCCAAAGGCAATATACTCGTACGTAAATACCTTTCCACATTTTAATTAAATAACCTGTTAAAAATAAACGGTGCAAAATACATTGCACATACTTTGTTATTGAGGTTTTTAGGTTGATGAATAAAGCGCCGGTATGTACCATTCAACAATTAATGTAAAACCTCCAGGTTTGGAACTGAGCAAATAATAATTGCTCCACTATTCAAAAGATTACTAGGTCAACAAAATAAATCATGAAAGAGAGTGAAAATTAAAGATAGTCAATATAATATATGAATTAGGCCCATTTTTATAAAAGCCATTTTAAGAGGGGAAATTTCATAAACCTACATAGTACAATAGGCCTACCTGAATACTTTTAAGTTCTTGAATTCAGATTTGTTCACGAAAATATAATAATCTATATTCAAGCAATTTTTCTTTATTATTAATAAGTTATTACTTAGCATATTTTGCATGCTTTAACTGCATATAAGTCTTACCCGGTGATTAACATTTGAGCAAATCGCCATTATCAATAGAGCAAATGAATATGTTCATTTGAGCAAAGTAAATAAATACAGAAAGGGTACTTACATTTTTCCTCTATACGAGATGTGGCAACACTGTGTGATTTCATCGCAATTTCATGGGCACGTCACTTCCTAAAGTTAGCTTAGGCCTATGTCCACCGCCCTTTGATGGGCCCGTCCTGATGATAATGTCGAAATTACAGTGTTTGTGTTTCATATCTAACTCCCATTAGTGTCACATATCTTAATAAATTAATCTTTCTCGAAACATAATCGTCCCAGTTCTTAATGGCATAAAGTCGGTTAATTTCAGACTTCTTATTTTTCCTTTGCTTCGCAGAAAGATGCGATTGGATTGATATGTCCGTTTGAATTTGTCGCTCCTTTAAAACCTGTGTTAAAATATGTATCGATTGATGTACACAGTAAAATTCCCTTTTGAAATGTCTGTGAAAGGACTCGGCCCGATTTGTAGTTCTGAAGCAGTTTTCATTCCTCCTCCTACTAAGAAACCATCGTACGGATAATTTAGAAGTAGGCTATAATAGCCTGGCAGTTGAATGCGGCGTTGCCAAATCGTTGGAATACATGACTAATTTCTGCTCGAGTGAAGTGGACATTTTTGCTCAAGTGAAGTAGACATTTTTGCTCAAGTGAAGTAACTTAGGAATTTTTCCCTCGATTGCTCAAAGGTACGTCACCCAGTCTTACCAATGAGCTCTTGTAATGAATCATTCGTGTGCATTTGTTTGCTATTTTTCGGTGATGCCCTTTTGGCTGATGTTCATTTTAAACGATTCTGATATTGTGTGACAAAGGGGCGATGAGTTACGGAAAATAAACAAGTCTTGCGTTTGTATTTGCGAATGAGGAAACTACGACGAACCCAAGTTAAATTGGTCGGCTAAAGGGTTTGCTATTTGAAGCCAGGACCTCTTACCTCTGTTTTCTCGCTCGAACTTTGTTTTTATTGAAATCAAAGTTTCAAACAAACACGCAAACAAAATACATATAAAATCATACATATGTCCTTGAAAGTACCAGATGAGGAAAGCTCGTGTAGAGAAATTTACAAATATGCACACAAATTAAATACAATCTTAAAACATTTTTACAAAAAAATTAAAGTAAGTCACTCAAAATTACAAGAAAAGAACTGAATTGTATAAACAAAATAAATTGTGTACTAAACCTATATATTTTATATTAGACGCTTTTTTTTAGAAAACTTTTGCCATGACTACCTCAGTAGTATTCTGTATTCAAGGTTGATTTACAAAATATTATGTACTGACTTCTGTTTAAGTTTAAGTTTGAGGAAAAATTATTTGTAATTGAACCACTTTTGAATTAAACATAAATTTTGTTTGGTGTCATTTACAGGTGAATCGACAGCTGAAGATTGATAAAATATCCCTGTATGATCAGCGTACAGGTAAGTGTTTGCTAGTTTTTAACAATCCTAATTCATTTAGATACCAAAAAGTATTGGGCCAAGTATGGACTCCTGTGGAACTCCTGATATAATTTGCAGAAGATCGTATGCCTTTAATTTACATCTACATATTTGAATGTACAAATGATTTCTTTGAAAGACAGTTTATTAAACTATGTTTCATGGATTTCTCTATAATTTTATATATACCTGGGAGAATAGAAATAGGTATATAATTTAATGGGTTATTTTTATCGCCTCTTTGATACAACTGGAATAATTCTAGCTACTTTGCATTTATAGGAAAATTCTCCCATCAAAAAAGAAGTATTTACTATTTTCGTAATATGTCCAGTTTGTTCTTGCTTACGTTCTTTTAAAAGATTATTTGTGATGTTCTCTTTTGTTTTATTGTCGTTTGATTTTAGTGTTTGAATACAAAAAGCAACTTAAGAAAATAACTGAATGCCTTAATTCAACATTTCAGTACTGTCGCATGATATTAAAAATCTAACGAAAAATCCTAGGCTGTAAATCAAAGTATTAGAGTGCGACATTTGGTTGTTCGTAACAAAATCGATGTATCAACACCCGAAGAGTAGAATTCATTTAAAAACTCATCCCCCCAAAAATAGTGAATAAGGCCCTTTAATAATTGAAACAATTCTAGAGTGATAGGTAAAAAGTGATTAAGTCAGAAAACCAAAGTTTCAAGAGAGGCAAAAAACAATTGATTTCCACAGCATTGTTACAATATTTAGATCAACCCACCCAGATATTTTTACATAGTATAAGATAGTATGTAAAACAATCTGGGTGGGATGATCTAGATATTGTAACAATGCTGTGGAAATAAATTATTTTGCCTCTCTTGAAACTTTGGTTTTCTGACTTATTTGCTTTTTCCCCTATCACTCTAGAATTCCAATAGAGTACAGGCTATGTGTCGACATTTGCTAATATTTGTGAGGAATATAAAATAGTTAATATTCCTTTAGCTTACTTAGGAATTGTCTATTGCCATTGAGTGAGTAGATAATATGTGAACCACACAAATTCGCAACATAAGGCAACAACGGAGCTAGAGTTTATCATGTATTGCTTTTATTTGCATTATAGAGGTCATTGCCACGCGATACAAGTTAACTTGGCAATGCACTTTTAGAATTCTGCGGAACTTTAAACATAATTATCTAAAAAAAAAAAAAAAAACAATCACTAAACGCAAAATAGGTTTTATTTTATTGTGTTATTATTTATACTATCCCTTCCACCCTGTACAATTTTTATTTTGACTTTACTTGCTGACAGTATGGAAGATCTCATTGGTGGAAGTGACCAATGGAAGATGTGAGACATGGTCGCTTACTCTTCGGGAAGAACATAACCTGAGAGTGTTCGAAAACAGGGGCCTTAGGAAAATATTTGGGCCTAAGAGAGTTGAAAATGGGGACCGGAGAAAACTGCAAAACGACGAGCTTCATGGGGGAGCCGGGAGGAAAGACATCTCAAAAATATTGACTGGGAGACCCGAAGGGAAAAGACCATTTTGAAGACTTAGACGTAGGTGGGAGGACAATATTAGGATAGATTTAAGGGAAGTAGGATTTGCCAGGGATGACTGGATAGAGTTAGCACAGAATATGGTTGAATGGCGGGCTCAGGTAAGCGCGGCAATGAACCTCGTGGTTCCATAAAATTGATACTATCCCTTTAGCTTGCTTAGGAATTGTCTATTGCCATTGAGTAAGTCAGGGGAAGACAGAAGGTTGCTCTGTGACGTCACTGCTTTCTGCACTCACTGCTCGCGTTGTACCTCTGCGAGGAGTATGTGAAATGATGGCATCAGTGAACAGGGGGGAAGAGAGGGGTATTAGTATTGCGGGCAGGGGGAATTTAGGGGGTTAGAACTTACGTTTATCGGTTAATTACAGCACAGTAGTTTAACATATTATAAATGATTCTATTTTTCTATTCTGTGAGAACAATTGCCTTTCCACAAAATCTATGTTCTTTGACAAAAATAGACAATACTATCATTTGAATTAACATAATTCACTACTATAAAAATAATTAAAAAAATAAACTGAATTAATTGCCATACAAGCTCGTCTGCACCTTAGATGATACAAGATTACAGTAACAATTTTCTGACTTTCCTGTCTCTTTTTTCTTTAACAAGTTTATCAATGTTGGGACGTAATGTTTGAGCAATATTTAGTCGAAGACTACATTTAGGTTGTGATTTGACAATGTACTTCTTGATTTGAGCTTTGCACATTTCATTAGTGAAAAAAATTGTTCGGCCACATATGTCGATCCAAAATTACATAATATTCGTGCGGCAAGTTTCGGGAATCTGGTTTCAGAGAAATTTCTGTAAAAGTTACCCAAGACCACTTTACGTTCGTATTTGTCCTTTAACAGATCGTCGCATTGTAAGTTTAGCAGTTCCAACTGATACGGCAATGTCTTTGACATTAACTAAATATGGGGTAGCAAAAAGTTTAAATATTGGAGAAAGGTTTTCCACATCCTGAAACCTCGATTCGAACTGAAGAAGAATGTTTTGCAGAACTAACACATGTTCTGCAGAGAGAACACTATCAGGATCGCATCTTGCATTAACTTTGAAAAATGCTCCGTATTTCCAACCAGAAGTTGTTCTACCCACAGAGCTAAAGTGAATAGGTCCTCTAGTACCTAAATCTAGCGTACTCTAAACACCCCTACTACCGTGCGCTCTTGCTGACGTCACACACATGGGATCCGCATGCTCTTGCTCCACAAACGTCATCACAAGACGTAGTTGACTTCCCCTGGAGTAAGTAATGGCCGGTTTCTATAAACTCGCGAATTACCTATGGGTAAATTATCCAATGGACAGAATTTACACAAAAATAACACCACACAAACACAAAAAATTTAAAGATAGCAATCACATACACTTGTGGCGAGTTTCTGGGTAAATATGAAAATGACAGAAAAAATGTTCCTACAAACTCGGGCTAGATCTTTCCAAGGGTAAATCTTCGGGTTAATTTATCCTTTCATGGATGGCTGGATAAAATTTAACCTTTCATAGGATCAATAGTAATATTTAAACAATGATAATCAAAGCCTTCTGAATTAAATTAACTGTACAACTCCAAGGCCTTCCTCATTATATCATTGTAGGTTAAATGGAACTAATTTGTCCGTGGATAATTTACCCATAGGTAATTCACAAGTTTGTAGACACCGGGCATAAGTTAAGTATGGAATTTCTCATTCCCAAATAAATTTTATGGAGAAGTCTTGCTTGTCAGCAATGCATAAAATTATTACTTCCCGACTCTGCTAGTTTCTAGATGAATGCTAGATAATGGCGTCTTGATTACTAATACCAGTAAATTTTAATTTTTATAGCTTTACAAATTGCGGAAAGGCTTTATGGCGGATTCAACTGTATGAAACGAAGAATTCAATTATCTCCACACGCTAATGTATTCCTCTATTACACCCATGTACGTAAATGAAGTTTCTTAAACGCTATAAAATACGTCTTTACTGTTCACGCTAGATTATTCGCTTGTTTGGAGATTCTTAATGTTGAAATAATTAATAAGAAATAAAATCAGGTAAACTGATGTAACAAAGTGCCAGTATGTTTTTGTTTAATCAGTTATGACTGCAGTTATGATATGCAGAATATGTTTTTTTAAAAATTGATTTCCAAGTTAAGCTCCAGATTTATTCATTAAGCAGGGCTTACGGAAGAAGAAAGGTCTTCCATCTCGGCCACCTGGGTCATTTTAACGGTCTAGTTGGATAAGCGCATGTAAATCAATATGTTTTTTATCATAGCTACCTGTATTTTAATTTCCAAGGCCTTATAAGATCACAGTAAAACAATAGGCTATGTTGTCAAGATAACTGATTTTCATTTTTTTTTATAAATTCTTTCGAATACGTATATTACCATAAAATAGGCACTAAATTGAGCATTACTCCGAAACAGGTCAACCGATTTTATCCATTATGAATAGACGTCTTCCCATGGACATTATAAGTGTGTACACCAAGTTTCATAAAAATCCGGTAAAGCGTATTTGAGTTACCGCGTCTTTAAAATATACACTAAATTGGGTTTTACTCCGGTATCGGTCAACAGATTAGGTTCAAATTCAATAGGGCACTTCTCATGGACGTCATAAATGGGTATACCATGTTTCATGGAAATCCGATACAGCGTATTTGAGTGATGGCGCCTTTCTATTAGAAAGGCGCCATAATCTATTAAAATAGGCACTAAATTGGGCATTACTCCGATACCGGTGAACCGATTTGGTTCATTATCAATAAGGTTCTTCCCATGGACATTATAAATGTGTTTTCCAAGTTTCATGAAAATCCGAAAAAGCGTATTTGAGTTACGGTGCGTACAGACACACGGACAGACAGACGGACAGACATTTTTTCGTCCACCACACAATCTCATAAAGTACCATACTGGCACTTAATAAGGAATAACATACTTCGTAACTAGGCTGCAAGTAACTGCTTAAAGTATGACGTTAAAATTACGTAAGCATGCTTAAATTATTCAGACTTTGAATAGTAATAAATATATTCTGGACGTTGAATAGCATGTAATTGCCATTCTGTACTGCGATGAGGCGTATCGGAAGATGACATGTATTACTAAGTTATGTTAAGAAATGTATTACAATATCTTAGAGATTATGCCCAGAGCGAGCGCTTGCATTATACTCCATAAACTTTTCTTTTAATTCAGCTGTAATTAAACTCATTTTAGCTATGAGGCCAAATCAGGAGTTCGGGATGTGTGTCTATACAGTAGAGTAGGCCATGAAACTATCGACTGTCAATTGTTTCTATTGTTAGTGTATTTTTGGAGCAAATTTCAACTGATATTAGCCTAATTAAAATGATACAGGATTAAATTGTGAAATTATATCATGTTATGTAAATATCCGATTCGGCATTTGCTTTTACGACTGGGGAAACCATGAAAAACCCCATGTCAAATTAACCGGCCGCGGAATTTGAACGTGGGACCTCCCGAATGCCAGTCCAAGACTTATTTCCATCAATCAGGGGCTAATCGTAAAAATCCAGCCGATTGTGCTTTGTCCTAAAATATGCAAACGCATGAATATGGTCGCTTACTCTTCGGGAAGAACATAATCTAAGAGTATTCGAAAACAGTGGCTTAGGAAAATATTTGGGCCTAAGAGAAATGAAAATGGTGACTGAAGAAATCTGTATAAGGACGAGCTTCATAACCTGTACTCGTCACCGGATATAGTAAGGGTAATTAAATCACGGAGGATGAAATGGGCTGGACATGTTGCGCGCATGGGGAGGAAAGACATAATCTCAAAAATATTGACTGGGAGAGCCGAAGGGAAAAGACCACGTGGAAGACCTAGACGTAGGTGGGATGAATATTATGATAGATTTAAGGGAAGTAGGATTCGCGAGGGATGGTTGGATAGAGTTAGCACAGAATAGGGTTGAATGGCGGCCTGAGGTAAGCGCGGTAACGAACCTCCTGGTTTCATAAATAGATAATATTCCTTTAGGCTGCTTAGGAATTTTCTATTGCCTTTGATAACTAAGTAAACAGGTAAGAATGTAATCTCCAAATGTGTACATATGCCCTACCGTTACATTTCACTTCTTCCATAACTGTATTTGAGGTACGCGGTATAAGGACGAGCCCTTGAGGGCGAGAGGCGGGTTGGGGAGGGCCCTGAATACTTCAGCCGTAGCCTAAAGGCTCTTTGTATCTTAATGTGGCTGTATATTTTAAGAATATGGGTTTATTATTATTATTATTATTATTATTATTAAATATATTATTATTAGGAGATAGTATTGTAGTTTTTATGAGAAACAATTTAGATACAATACATGTGAAAAACAAAAGTTGGTGTCTGTAACAACAACAGCAGCAATAATAATAATAATAATAATAATAATAATAATAATAATAATAATAATAATAATAGTAATAGCCTATTACTATTACTGTTATAAAAGAAACCTTCCAGTACGGAAGGAATGAAATACGAGAATACACTTCACATTAGAGGAACAGGAAATCCAGATGAAGATGCGGATAAGGAAGCTGTCTTCATTACCACGTGGGGCACGTAGCTCATTTGAAAGCATTTGATTACTATTCCATTCGCTGAGTAGCGCGGATTCCAAAGCCGTCAGTATGTGGGACATCGTCATTTGTTTCTGCGATTCAAATCTCAAATGATAGGCAAGGTGCCAATGGAATGCCACAATTTCCCCATCACGCTTAGATGGCCATGTTGTGGTAAAACGCTGTTTTATTCCGCTTCAACTTAGACGCCAGTTTATGGACAGGTTTTACTTGAGGTTTTAACTTTTTACGATTCTTTTAACGGCTTGTTTTCAGTCACGTGGATGTTAAAAACTCAGTACTGTCGTTAACAGAATACAAACTGATGAAATGTAGTCTGGTTTGTGCGAATAATTTTGTAATTGGAATTTATTGCTTTCCACAGAAATTTTATGCGATGACAGAAAAATTTAATATCATGGAGTATGCCTTTTTCAACAGACCGATTTAATTTCAGAATTTGAACATCGAATAAGGCCGATTTATTCATAGAGGCAATAAATAGTACTTATATCCAAAGTAAAGTAAAGTGATCCCTATACAGGCCATGGAGGCCCAGATGGTTCCAGGAGGTTGAGGCTCCCAGATTTTGGACATTCGGCACGTGAAGGTGGTAAGGTTGTCAGCCTTGCGCACCGTCCGCCTTTACCCCCAGGATTGATCCTGGTACTCATTTCTGTTAGAGGCTGAGTCGACCCCAGGGCCTTAGTGCCACCAGAAGGATTAGGCCAATTGAAAAACTCCAACAACCTCATCGGGAATCGAACCCGCGACCTTCCGGTGTGTAGCGCAGCGACTTATATCCAAATCGAACTTAAATCTCGTTTTAAGTCAATTTCGTTGCTTTATAAAATGAGACTTGACGAAGTCTAACTTGATGGCTTTTCATTATACGAAATTTGAAAAAATCTTAAATACGATTCGCTAATTCAATTGTTACGGCAGTGAACGTGCGATTTTTCATATTATCGAGTTCGACTTTAATATGTAACTTAGAACCAGTAAAGCTTTATGAAGCCAGACTTAACAAAGTACGACTTTAAAGAAGACTATGTATACGAAAAACATATAAGTCGACTTGTACAATAAGCTCAGCTTTATAAAGTCGTTCTTAAGTCGCCAACTATGAATACCGGCCTAAGACCCATTTTCCTGTTATTTCTTTTGCAGTCTTGTGATGTTAGTTCTGAAATAGCCTACAAACAGAGGTTTAACTAGGATTGATAAATCGCGGGGGGGGGGAGTTTCTATAGACTGAAGTACTAATTTTTTTAACTGACCTTTCTTCTTAACATGAAATTAATTGATTTTATTAAATTTCCTGAAATAATGGGGGGGAGGTGTAACCCCCTTAACCCCCCGGTTACGCTCCTGAATAGAAAGTATTGCCTAATTTTAATTAATTTACAAAAGTTAACTGCCACATACTTAAATATTAGCTTTCCCTTTCTAAACTACAACTTAACTGCACGGCGCTACGTCCCGGAAGGGACTAGGCCTACCATCCGACTGCTGCGTCATATACCATAGACAGATGGCAGGATTGGGTTTCTTGTGGTCAGCATGCCGACACCCACGGCTGTTAATGATTGTTTCCGTGACCGAAGCTGCTACTTCTCTATCATGTAGCTCCTCAATTTGAATCACGAGGCTGAGTGCAACCCGCTCCAGACCTCCCTACCTCAGAAAAAATCCGTGGATGTACCGGGGATCGAACCCGGGCCTACGGATCTGTAGTCAGTGTCACTAACCATATGAGCACGCAATTTCCCTTTCTAACTTCTTTATAAAAAATAATTCAGTCAGTTTAATTTAATTTTTACCAATATATATTTTTTTTTTTTTTTTTTTTTTTGGAAAATCTGCGGGTGCTGCGGCCCTGTAACACTGCCAATTAATAACAACACCAAAATATTAAAATTTTAAAACTTATTCCCCCTAATAATAAAACCACTTCCATGGCCCTCTAAGAATAATGCTGGCCGCTTGTATTTCACAAAGTCAACAATGCGAGACTATCAGCGCCTGTTTATGCAATATGTGTATCAGCTGAGTTATAACGCTATCTTCATACTGATGCATTCAAATTTCGCAACAATTCATCAGGAAATGGCACAATAGCGATAGCGGGACAAAAAGCGCTCAGAGTACGCAATGTAAAGAGGATTTCTGAAGCTGCCAACAACGCAGATATCAACAATTGTCATCGTCGTGAACGTCAGCTTTCCAATATGACATGTTGCAAAACAGTTGACTGGAGATGTGAAGGAAATGTCAACTACTCGTTAATTTTAAACTAATTATTCAGTAATAAAGATTTTACGACTAGGACATTTCATAAAACATGTTGCCAGTGGTCTTAACGAATTCCAAATTCTACCTTACGTATATTATAACTAGGCGGATTTAAATGACATGTCATATTTTTCCCCTTTGCATTATTTCAAGTGTCCGACTAATTTAAACCCGATTCCAAGCATCCTGATGAAAATGGAGTGGCTTTTATTGTGCATATAACTGCATATTTAGGAAATTTTCAACTATTGTAGCATATTTACTACGAATATGCATAGCTTATTTGGGTCATATTTTTGGCATATTTGTGTGCATATTAAAGAAATTTTGAAGTTTCGTATCTTATTTTGTTAAAATGTTGCATTATACTGATATTGAGAAATTACAGATATTTTAAATATTTAACATTATATTTTAATAAAATGAATTTTAATGAAACTTAAAAAATATACATAATGTGTAAGTGGTAAAGTCATATTTTAAATTTTATTGGTCATATTTTAATGTTTTAGGTCATAAATGCATGCATATATCCTATTTTTTAGGTCATAGAAATCCGCCCCCTAATTATAACATTTAGCTCTTGTAAAGTCTTTAATAGCGTCGCTGACTACAGATTCGTTGACCCGGGTTCGATCCCCGGTGCCTCCTCAGATTTTTCTGAGATAGGGAGGTCTGGAACGGGGTGCACTCAGCCTCGTGATTTAAATTGAGGAGCTACTTGACAAAAAAGTAGCGGCTCCGGTCATGGAAACCACCATTAACAGCCGTGGGTGTCGGCATGCTGACCACATGACCCCAATCCTGCCATCTGCCTATGGTAGAAGACAAAGGGGTCTGGTGGTAGACCTTGTCCCTTCAAGGATGTAGCGCTACGGGGTAGCGCCACGGGGTTTAGAGTTTACGGAATCTTGGTAGGGGTAGCGTATCTCAGACAATTTGCTTAAAACTAATTTCACTTCAAAAGAGAATAATAATAATTTGTTTTAAAAAAAAACAATTGATTATCGTATACAACTTTTATCCTCTGAATTCAAGGTCATGAAAATCGAACTAGTGTCGTAAGATCGCTTTACCATAAAAACTGACCAAAATTTATTTCCTTCAAACATTGTCAAAATCAAGAAAAAATACAATTCTTTCCTTTTGCAGAAACAAAATGTATCTACTACTACTACTACTGGGCAATTACATCGTCGAATGACTAGCTTCATAACCTGTACTCTTCACCGGATATAGTAAGGGTAATTAAATCACGGATGAAATGGGCTGGACATGTTGCGCGCATGGGGGAGGAAAGACATATCTCAAAAAGACTCGAAGGGAAAAGACCACTTGGAAGACCCAGACGTAGGTGGAAGGACATATTAGGATAGATGTAAGGGAAGTAGGATTTTCGAGGGATGATTGGATGGAGTTAGCACAGAATAGGGTTGAATGGCAGGCTCAGGTAAGCGCGGCAATGAACCTTCGGGTTGCATAAAGTAGATAATATTCCTTTAGCTTGCTTAGGAATTGTAAATTATGGTTTGAAACTTTATAATACTTTTATTTCTGAGAATCCTGATTATAGTGTCAATCAATTGAAGATAAAAATAGGAAACTATCTAATACTAGTATAAACAAATCTTAAAATTATTTGCCTTTCAATTGTTTAATCTTAATTTCTTCCACCTATTAGGCCTATAGCTTTATGTCCAAATTATTACGTAAATATAAACAAATTTGTAAAATGGGGCTAGGATAAAATATCGGTTAAAAAAAACTATGTAAATTCTTCAACTAAATCTTAAATTTCTTTTCTTTCATTTTGTTTCATCTTAACCCTTACATTGACTGTTATGTATTCTATACGATACAGTAGTTTGTGTTAAATTTGTATTGGAAGAGAAGAAATTGGAAGAATAATTTAAATTTCAAATAAATTACAGAATACGAAAGAAAGATATACACTATAGACCTTGTGTTAGCTGTTTACTTTGCAGTCCGGCGTGTGTTTGTTTATTGTGTGAGAAATTCGTATAAAGGCTAGTTTACACGATGACACTAGGTTTCGTAACTTCTTTCATGAAAGTGATTTCGTGAAACTAATTACACACATTTTATTTCCAATGCAACCGCACATTTCATGTTATTTCTGAAGTTCAAGCTATTAAAATCCCATATAAATGTTTGAAACAAGTATGAATACAGGCATTTCATAATTTCCTCACTTCCCCATTTCATTTTACGAAACGCGAACAAGCTAAATAAGCGTAAAATATCAACATTACTATTATAGTTTCGTGAAAAGTTGTAATCAGCCGAAACTGCGTAGTTTCGTAACTCATTGTAGCCAGTACATCTTGCGCTTGCGCATTCAAGCAGAAAAGAGTTGCGAAACTTACTTACGAAACCTAATTTCGTCGTGTAAACTAGCCTTAGGGTTAACTTCTTTTGGTGTAGCTCCACGTCTATGATGAAGATAGATAAATACACATAATTGTATAAAATGGGTCTGAAAATAAGAGAACCTGTACTTAAAAGGGCTCTTAAGAACTTGAGAGTCTCTACATGAAGTAATTATTGCTTTTAAACGGGTATTATTAATAATAATAATTTATTGCATCTGTAGCTATACATTCTACAGATAGACATTCTCGATATTATCTAGAACAAATAAGGTTACAGTGACTGCAGTAATCATTTATGTAAAAACCTTAAAAGAATAAAATGACTTCTCATACAAAATTTGTATTTAATATTCTTTCAGTTTAAATTTAAAACACCTGGGATTTTCCACATTTAAAATATTGGCTGGTACGTTATTTATAACTTGACAAACAACGTAAACTGGCGATTTAGAGTACCTAAAAGTTCGATATTTAAAAATATGTATATCGTATTTGCTCCTTGTGTTGTGCTCATGTAATTCTCAATTAAAGATGAACATAGCTTTGTTGTTAAAATAAAATAAAGCAGCCTTGTATATTAAAATTCCAGTTACTGTTAAAATCTTAATTTTTAAAATCATTCTTAAATACTCCCTTGGTGCCAAGTTAAAAATAAGTCTTAAGATTTTCTTTTGTGCAACAAACACCCTATCTATGTTCGTTGCCCTGCCCCAGATCAGTATATTATAGGAAATAATACACATTAAGCAGGCTTTTACTGTCCATAGAATGTTTTAAAACTCTGAAAGCAAAACATAGCTTGCTAAGACGTCCACAAATATAACCTAACTAGCTTAAAAGGCCCGGCGTTGCCAGGGTTTTTTATTTTGTAATTGGAAATTATCTTATGAAGGACTTTTGATTTTCAAATTGAAGATCATTATATAGGTATTTAAAATTTGAAATAGGAAGAACGATTTATCACACTCTAACTGTTCCCTCAGAAAACGACGTTTCGTATATCTTTTTATGGCTCATAGAGGACGTAGAATTTTGCATCCCATCGCTTGTACACAGCAATAAGAAGAAACAGAAATTCCGGTAAAATAAAATTGTATTGTCTTGGCGGAATATTTTATTTCTCACTCTCATGTTACCATAAAACCGTTTTGGGGATGAAATTAAACAGAAATGTAATATCACTTTCATACTTCTCTCTCCAGAAACCTGCGATATAATAATATACATATTACCCATACCTCGTATTGTTTTCTCTATGCCAAGGGTAGAGAAAGTTATGTGACTGCATTATTTTCGTGGATTTCATTCTTTAATATTTAATTATAACATGGATTATATTGATAGTTCTCTAATTTGTCAAGACTCGTTTCATTTATTTCCAAAGCCTTATGTGAAGACTGCCAATAATACTGTTGTCTAGTGAACTGTGATTTGGATTTGATAATTCTGTGTAAAAAGGGATTAAGTATTCTGAAAAACATTTAATTTTTGGCATTTAAAATAAAAAAAATTCAAAATCCTTTCTTAGTTAGCACCTACATTATGAAACGAAGGTACTGTCAAAATTCCAAGTCTCTACCTATTACAGTTTAGGTTCTGCGTTGATTCTTTGTCATTAAGTCAGTCAGTCAGTCATTCAGGACAAAGCCTCATATATATATATATATATATATATATATATATATAAAGAGAGAGAGAGAGATTGCGATTCCCATGTGAACAAGAGAACAAGAGAATCAATGAAAGAACACAACAGTTCTAAATGTAGGCCTACCAGCAGAAGAGTTTTGGAGTCTTAAGAAGGTCAAGCCATACAATGGAGTAAGGTCTGCTTGTCTGCCATATATAGCAGAATCTTATTTGCAGTTCTCATGGTGCTGATATAAAATTTGATTAATGGCATTTGAGAAGAAACCATGCAGATGTAAATACCAAACACGCAAGGTATATTCTCAAGAGTCCGAAATCAGCCTTTCAAGCACGCAAGTACCATCATAAAATGAGCAGGGCCTTATTTCATGACGTGACAGGCGCTAAACATCGATAATTCGATAGAAAAATGTTTTGCTCAATCCATCAAAGCTCCTTGGTAGGCTATATCAAAGTATGAAATAGGACTAATTTTAATTGCATAGGCTATTTTCTTCAATAGTATATTGCGATACTAGTTCCATTAGCGGTGCATACGGATCTAAGAAAGAGTTTGAAAAAACAAAGCGCTTGAGCCTGAAAAACAATTCCCGAGATCCGTTATGCGCTTACGGAACGAGTATTGCATGCTATTTTTTGCACAATTTAATTATATTAATGCAGATATTAGCTGAAAATATTATGTATAGGCCTATACATTATTGAAGATAGATGTTATATTTCAGAAAGTGATTCGCATGTGTTGGTTGTTATGGGAACCGAATATTTGTCCTGTTAAAGTCGTCACAAACTAGGGGGGCCTTGGTTCCGGTCTTCGATAAAGGCTTGTATTGTGATGGTTTTACTTAAGGCACGTGTGCTTTTTGTAATTTTTACAGCACTGAGATTTCTTTTGTTTTCATAGCAACCAGATTGCGTGTGCGAATGTCAAGTTACGATCCACGGCAACAATATTCGTAAGTACCACTAATTAGTTACGTCGTGCAAATAATATTTATTGACACTAGGCCAGTCAGTATGTTGCAAAAGGCGGTGTAGAACCTTTTATTTTTTTTTAACTTGTATAGAGGAATAGAAACATGTAAAAATAAAAATGCTAACACGGACGGCCTCGGAAAAACTTCTGGCAGCCAAAAAATCTCGAAATTTTATTACTTTTTTAGTTTTTCGCCTATAACTCCTACACAGTACATCCTAGCGAAAGAGTTTCAATATAACTAATTAAAGAGCATTACATTCTGAGTCGAATGAGTATAACAACGTAATAGTTTAGTCAGGTGTTATGGTAAAAAACCACGGTCAAATAAGACGATTTCTCCACTTTGTCAAAAACTGAGTCTATAAAATATGAGTCTATAGCATGGAAATGAGTGCTGTAAGAGATAAACTAATAAAATTAAAGTTGTAGAGCATCAAATTCTGCGTCCCTCGAGTACCAAAATTTTTTAATTTGGTCAAGTACATCTCTCGAAATTGGCAATCTTCCGACGTCCAATACATTCCTCCTTGTTCCGATCCTCTACTGACTGGCCTACAAGGTAAGCAAATTCGTCAATCCGCAGTGAAAAATCTTTCGATTGATACTTCACTCGTTCGTATTGACCCAGTATTCGCTTTTAAAAGTTGCCTACAACAGAAATCTCTATATATATAAAAGGCTTTGTCCTGACTGACTGAATGAATGACTGACTGACTGATTGACTGAATGACAGGAATCAACGTACAGCCTAAACTATAACAGGTAGAGACTTGGAATTTCGTTTCGTTTCGTTTCATAATGTAGGTGCTCACTAAGAAAGGATTTTGATAAATTCTGATTTTAAATGCCAAAAATTAAATGTTTTTGAAAATACTTAATCCCTTTTTACATAGAATTATCAATTCCAAATCACAGAATATATTGTTGCCAAATGGTATCAGGTGGGCTTGGAAAAAACAATTGAAATGCACTTTTGACAAATAAGAGAAGTTATCAAAATAATTCATGTTATAAATAAATATTACAGAATGAAATCCACTAAAATAATGGAATCACATAACTTTCTCTACCCTGGACATAGAGAAAACAAAACGAGGTATGGTAATGTGTATATTATTATATTATATCGCAGGTTTTTGGAGAGAAAAGTATGAAAGTGATAATGCTTTCTGTTTAGTTTCATCCCCAAAACAGTTTTATGGTAACATGAGAGTGGGAAATAAAATTTTCCGCCTCGATATTACAATTTTATGTTACAGAAATTTCTGTTTCTTCTTGAACCTCTACCAGGCTTGCTGTGTACTGTACAAGCGATGGGATGCAAAATTCTACATCCTCTATGAGCCATAAAAAGCTATACCAAGCGTTTTCTGAGGGAATAGTTTGAGTGTAATAAGTCGTTCTTCCTATTTCAAATTATAAATGCCTATATAAGGACCTAGAATTTAAAAATCGAAAATCCTTCATAAGTGAATTTCCAACTACAAAATACAAAACCCGGGCGACGCCGGGTCTTTTAAGCTAGTCTCTCTATATATAAAAGGCTTTGTCCTGACTGACTGACAGAGAATCAACGTAGAGCCTAAACTATAACAGGTAGAGACTTGGAATTTTGACAGTACCTTCGTTTCATAATGTAAGTGCTCACTAAGAAAGGATTTTGAAAAATTTTGATTTTAAATGCTAAAAATTAAATGTTTTTGAAAATACTTAATCTCTTTTTACACAGAATTACCAAATCCAAATCACAGTTCACTTGACAACACTATTGTTGGCAGTCTTCACATAAGACTTTGGAAATAAATGGAACGAGACTTGACAATCGTTATAATAAAAATTGTTTATGCATGATTTTGGTAAGGTTCATGAATCTATGGTTCATTTTAATCGTTTCATTTCGAATTTCTATGCCCATATGGCAGCATATGATTCGTTTAGTTCCTTTTTTATTTATATTTTTAACGTTAAAAAATATAATTAAGAGTAAATTATTTAATTCCTGCAAATTATGTAAAAAAGATGTCAGTGTTAATAAATGTAATGTTTCAATTATTTTTCTGTTAAATAAATGATTTAAACATTTTAGCAGTTGAGTAAGTAATCGCGGGCGAAGCCGCGGGCACCTGCTAGTAACATATATGATAATTGTAGGTTTCTCAAACATTTGTCTGACTTGGAGACGTTTATGAAACGGGCCCCAGGCTGAGGAAAGCCTTGTCACTTTCTCAGTGTAAGATTTTATGTACTGGCACTTGCAATTTATAGTACTGTCATGTAATTTTAAAACCTCTTGTAACTGGTTGTCAGACTAATTGTTAAGCAGGCACAGTAAATCACTTGATTTTATGTGTGGGTAATTGCTACTGTAAATGCACGTACTTAAAAGTGGCTTGTGAGAAAGACCGAGATGTTCAGCTTTTATCTCTGTAGTGAGATTATTTGAGTAATGCAATATGCACAGTAAAACATACTGTAGAGGTTTCCATACGACTTTCTTATGCAACTTCAAATACCTGGAAGCAATAAGTACTTTAGAACCTATAGGCCTATAGCAATGCATCACGTAATCTATCAAAGCTTTTATTATTATTATTATTATTATTATGATTATTATTATGATTATTATTATGATTATTATTATTATTATGATTATGATTATGATTATGATTATTATTATTATTATTATTATTATTATTATTATTATTATTATTATTATTGAGTTTCCAAAAGTACAGAACCCTATTTTACCAATTGGCATACTAGGGTTATAAATTAAACCAGCGTTTCTCAACCTACGGTTCGCGGACCAGTGGTCTAGTAGTAAATCTCCGGTTTTAATATTTTTCAATAACTGTGTTTCCGTCAAATTAAAAAAAAATGTATTTTTCGTTATAATGACCTATAAATAATGCCCCAAATATTATGAATATAGGCCTAAATATAGCCTACTTTTAAAAATGGGATTAAAATTAGGTGTCCGTAAAATTTTTCAGACTTTTAGAGGCCCTTGAGTTCAATAAGGTTGAGAAACGCTGAATTAAACATATATACAGAATATACAGTAGGCCTACACTACATATACATATTACAATTTTGCAAATACACTACAGATGAAACTAGAAAAATCTTTATAACTTTGCTTATTTAAGAATAATGAAGCTTTAAAGAAGTGCTCATAATGAAGTTTTCAGTTCAGAGCTGGCCATGTAAATAGACCTAAACCTACACCATACTATTTAACACCATACTACCTTATGTATCACTGAAGATGACCACAAGCTGGTCGATAATATATATGATAATTAAAAACTTTAATATTGAAAGGCGGAGTTAGGCCTACTGCATTTCATTGATATTTAAGAAAAGATGATGGACTGGTGTAGTAGAATCAGCATCTTAAAAATTAAAATATATGATATAATTAACTGATAGCGTTTATGCATAAACAATGAACTAAGAGATGCCTAACAGACAGGTTTTCCTCTTTACATTTACAATTTTCAGAGGTAGAAATTTTACATCTATGTAAGTATTCACAAAATTTCCCATGTCCTGTTAAGGATTGAGTCACAATATATTTTGGAATCAAATGTGTACAAGCTATTCCATCTTATACTCTTGGGGGGGGGGTGATCTTTCGCTGTGCTGCCGTTATTGGTTTCTTCCCAAATACGATCCATTGGGTGTACACATCTTCTCTTAATGTTTTCTTAATAAAGGATAAGGGGGCATAAACTATAGAAAATTTGAGAATTTGAAGAAGCCCCTAACTTCTTATTTATGCATGACAGTCATAAATTGAATATTTAAATCTCATGTATACCTGTTCTTTTGTACAAGATTCATTTCAATGATCGATAAAAATTTTAAACAGCTTGCATAAAAGACTTGTAAAACTTAGGGACATAAAAATTTATTGATGGAGTAAGAGCTGCGTAGCCTATGTCCTTGTGAAAGTTAGCAGTACAAAAGAAAAGGGGGCGCAGTGATAAAAAAAAAGTGTGCGTAACTAACCATCTCACCTTTCGATTGTGCAAGTGATTCGAACCGCGCGGAAGTGTTTGAAGACATTTAGCAATCAAGGACACTTTTATTAGCAGACTTTCATTAGCATAACAACACACCACACCTTCAATCATAATGACATTATTCCCCCTGCTGGGTCGTAAAACGTAAAGAAAAATGATGTATGACAGAAAGGTGGAAGACATGAAATTCTGTGCAGAAGAAATTAGTCAATGATCGTAAGTAGGGCCCGGAATTTTATGTTTTTATAAACCTTGAAGAAGTTGCACATGTTGAATATTTTAAATACCTAGGGTATATTATACAACAACAAATTTAGAGATTCAAAGAAGAATAACGGATGGGAAGAGAATTATAGGAATGCTAAATTCAACATTATGGAGTAAAAATATTTTACATAGAACTAAGAAATTAATATATCAGGTATTATTCCAAAGCACAACATTTTATGGCGCTGAAACTTGGACCATAAGTAGACAACAAGCAAACAAATTAATGGTATTAGAAATGCATTTTTGGAGGCGTTCAGCAAGAAAATCCAGGAAAGAAAAAGTTCGGAATAATAGAATAAGGGAAATAATACAAGTTGAAAAGTTGGAAATTGTAGAAGAAAGACGCTTGAAATGGTATGGACATGTACTCAGAATGACAGAGGATAGAATACCCAAGAAAATTTTGGATTGGAAAATAGAAGGAAAAAGAAGAAGAGGGAAGCCCAAAGAGTGCTGGATGCATTGGGGTGAAAAGGAGTATGGCTAGAAAAGGATTAAGTGAAGAAAATGCTATGGACAGGGACTTATGAAGGCAAAAGATTGTTGTGGGATGAAGGAAAACCATTGTATTGTGGAATATTCCTTAGTAAAAATAATAATAATAACCCTTGTAATACTGTTTTAAACATACCGGTATTAAAATACTTTTATTTTAGCTTTTTACCATTTTAAATCAAGTATTTTTAAGTATACATTTAATCAATATAATAAACACATTGAAAAAATGTTAATTTTATTTTTCATACAATTCCATGGTTCTGAACCATAAAACTATAGGAACATTTTTTGCTTAGTTATCAAAAGTTACTGTTTATATAACACAATTATTTTAGAACTCCCCTATCATTACCAACTCCACACCCTAACTCAAGAAGAACGTTTCTCAATTAATCAGCCAACTTTCACAATACTTTACTTTCGTTAACTTGCTTGGGAAACACTGTGAATAAACTGCAAGTGTAAGCTTCTTAAGCTCCAGATCGATTCACTAAGCAGAGCTTACGGAAGAGCAAAGGTCTAAACTTTGATTAGCATATGTGAAGAAATATGTAGGTAGTGTTATTTGTAAAAGCTACCTGTATTGCAACTTCCAAAGCCGTATATGAACACTGTAAAACAATGTTGCCATGAGAAATGATTTTCATTTGAAAAATTCTTTCTAATACCATAAAATAGGCACTAAATTGGGTATTACTCCGGTACCGGTTACCCGATTTGGTCCAATATCAATAGGCTTCTTCTCATGGACGTTGTAAATGCGTATACCAAGTTTCATGAAAATCCGATAAAGCGTATTCGGGTTAAAGCGCCTACAGACACACGGACAGCCATTTTCCCGTCCCCCCACAAAGTCTCAGAAAGAATCATTCTGGCACTTAATAATTAAAAAAGTTAAATTATATATATATATATATATATATATATATATATATATATATATATATATATATATATATATATAATTAGGCAAGCGGGCTGCAAAAAGATCTAGTTATAGATAAGTCAAAACAGCAAATCCTCTAGATTCAAAATCCCCTAAACGCCAAATTATATTTTCCTACTTTTATACATCACCAGATTTGTATGGATGGCTTAAATTGGTTTATTTATAGCCTATGTGAGGTTCAAAACCCCCTAAAGTACTATATAATGCCATATCGAATATCAGACTTAAGTTCAAAAACCCCTCTATCGCACTGCTTTAAACTTCAAAAACACCTCTATTTTTGAATGGAGTTTAGTGGGTTTTGAATCTAAAGGATTCCTCTAGATTCAAAATCCCCTGAACTCCAAATTATATTTTCTTACTTTTGTACATCACCTGATTTGTATGCATGACTTAAATTGGTTTATTTATATGTGCGGTACAAAACCCCCTAAAGTACTACAGTATATAATGCCATGTTGAAAATCAGAGTTAAGTTCAAAAACCCCTCTATCCCACTGCTTTAAACTTAAAAACACCTCTATTTTTTAATGTCGTTTAGGGGGTTTTGAATCTAGAGGATTCAATCTTAGTTGTTGCCATACTAAACTAGACCAGCGATATTTTCGTAAATTATCACAAATGAAGGGGGGATTCCGAACTTCATCATCATACATAAGTGTTTCTCAAATTATCTTCTTTAAATATTGAAATACACAACACACTGTAAACTGTTACATCTGCAGTTTATCTTATTCAGAGTTGACTGTACTATTCCATAGTTTCACATAAGCTACCGTGCCCGAGTCAATTGTAATCTTATCAAAATAGTAGATAAGATATCTCTCGGATTTGAATTACACTGGATGATTATCCTATGTATTCAGTCTACCTTTACTCAACGGGCTTTACAGATAAATGCAATGAAGAATATTAGGCACGTTATAAATCTGTACAGGCCTATACATTTGTGCATGGGCGTTATTCTTCCAAATAAGTATCAAATTACAAGATAAAGAAGTTTACACTATATTCATTGAATGAAAATTCATAACTGTGCGATAACAGTGATAAAAGTATGAAGAGAATCTTGAAGTGTTAGCAGAGAATTTTAGGTTATGATGGTGATTGTGCATGGGCATTATTCTTCCAAATAAGCATCAAATTGCAAGATAAAGAAGTTTACGGTATATTCGTTGAATGAAAATTCATAACTGTGCGATATCAGTGATAAAAGTTTGAAGAGAATCTTGAAGTGTTAACACAACATTTTAGGTTAAGTTAGTGATTTTTAAAGTACCGTTATCGATATTTTTGTTCAATTTGTTTTGCCTGATAATAGAATTAGCTAATAAAGGAATCTATTACAATAACTGAAAGTGTTTATTCAGTGATTGCAACGCAAATACGTTACGTTAAGTGATAAAAATAACCGAGGATTTGTAACATCCTAATAGATAATTTTAGATAATGTCATTCGAGTTGCAAAACTATTCCAGTAATCGACGTTGAAATGGATTTTGAGAAGCAATAACACTGATTTTGTTTAATTTCATTTGTTTGTGAGTTTTCAGTGGATAAATCAGTGCGTGTGGTATTCGTGACGTCATGAAGATGCCAAGTGATACGCAAATACTCTATTAAATGCCATAAACTTACAAATAAACACATAAGTTTGCCATCCATTGGAAGGAAAGACTCAGGAGTAATAAGCTTATGAGATATTCAGCCAAAATGTTAGTGATGGGATTGTGTTTTGTTATTATCTTCTTACTATATTGCAAACAAACGACTGCAGAATCCTGTCATGATGATTGTCGATGTGTCGGAACGATCGCTAATTGTAGTGGAAAAGATTTGCTACGTCCTCCCTTCAAAGATGCTTTTAGTTTCCTAGTAACTCAGCTAGATATGTCGGACAATACTTGCAGTGATTTAGAAAATGAATTAGAAGGTTTCTCATTGCTTCAGACTTTAACCTTCAAGAATAACAAAATACATAGAATTAAAACAGATGCCTTCCAAGGTTTAATCAATCTAAGACAATTAGATCTTTCAGGCAATAAGATTTTCGAGTTTGAAGAAGAAACATTTGCTTACGTACCAAGCTTGAGGGTCCTGAACCTAGAAAACAATAGCATTACAGATATTAAAGAGAATCTATTCAGTGGCTTATCAAAATTAGAAATTTTATACCTTTCATATAATTATATATCAAATATTGGCAATCCTTTTTCTCAAAACATTAAACTGAGATTTCTGTCGCTTGAATATAACAAATTAAAAGCAATGAACGAAGATACTTTCAAGCAATTATTCAATCTCGAACATCTAGATTTATCAGGAAACGAAATTAATTCAATTCGTCATGGTGCCTTTGACTCTTTGAAAAATCTTAAATGGCTGTCTTTATCCAATAATAAGATTAAACACTTGCCAACTATTCCTTGTGAAAGACATCTACAACTTCAGCACTTGAACCTATCAAGCAATCTTCTGACGTATCTCAATACAGGTACATTTTGCAGTTGCAAAGATCTGGTGAATTTATCTTTGGCCCACAATCAAATAACAATACTGCATCCACATTCATTGTACGGCATATCTAACTTAGAATATCTAGATATTTCTTTCAACAATATCACCTCACTGACTCCACAAGTGTTTACGAATTACAAAGAAGACACACATGTAACGGAAGACTTTTCTCAAGAGTGTTTCAAGTATAAATTGAATTACAAAATAAGGTATTTCAATATAGAGCGTAATATGATAGCTTCTATATACCAGTGTATGTTTGTGGTCATGGAAGGTGTGGAAGTTGTTCAGATGTCCGGGAACCTCTTGAGGTACCTGGATTTGAGGCTCTTCAGGCCCTTGAATAAGCTCAGAACTCTGAATGCTAGTTTGAACAACTTGGGCTCTCTTGACCAGCAACTCGCTCATTGGCTGAGAAACACTTCAGCGGATGTTTTGCTATCAGGTAAGCGTTTAACTGAAGATGAAAAAGTCACATAATGACATATAACTTATATAGAATTTCACATGTTTTACGCTTACATCCTTACACCTCTATACGAAATTCTTGTATAAATAAAAAGCTCCTTTACGTTACATAATAAATTAGCGTAAAACTTTTACATAAATTACGAATCAACATTTTTCTTAAACCATTAAACACCCAACCGTGTATTAGGCCGTCAAGTAGATTAAAAAATAAAATATTACAAATCCACAAGGGAAAGATACAATTAACAAATTCATTTTTTAAATATTTTTTTATTATCTGTGTGCCGTACATACAGTACATATAGAATCGTCAAATAAAAAACGTAAAAGAATAACAAAATACAAAACAAAATACAATTAAAAACAAAAAAATTCATTTAAATCATAAAACGAATTCTTACATAAAAATGTCTTTATGTCTTAACTTGTACAGATGAAGCTTATTAATACTAGAAATGCTATTTGGAAGTTTGTTTACTATCCTACTAATGAGGCAAACTGGAGATTTTGTATACTTTGTAGTTGAGTAATGAGGTATGTTCACATGATTTCTTTGTATTGTTTCATAATTATGTATATCCATATTAAGTCTAACATTTTGGAGATTCTTTTTATAAAACACACCAGCTTTAAAAATTAAAATGCTTGTGACAGAATATTATGTAATTTAAAATACTCACGTAAAGAATCTTTAGGTTTAAGATTAAATATTACTCTTAAAATTATTTTCTGAATTGTAAAAACCATCTGAATATTAGAGGCACAACCCCCATACTAATATATTATAAAAAATCGTAGATTGTACAGAAGCCAAGTACACACTTAGTAAATAATTTATATTAAGAGAATTCTTCAAACATCTAATAGCGTAACCTGCTTTGTTTAATTTACAACAAACATTGTCAATTTGCAAATTCCAAGTTAAATTAGAGTCCAAATAAATACCTAAAAATTTACATGAATCTGAAGAATTTAAAATAAAATTGTCGCACTGAACAAACAGTTGGGTAATATTTCTATTTTGGAATAGCAAACAGACAGTTTTTTCAACATCAATAATGAGATTATTCATATTACACCAGCGTTTAAATTGAGCTACTGCGTTAAAAATTTTAGATTTTAAGTTAATATTGTCTGCGGTTATTACAAATGACGTATCATCGGCATACATAGTAAGATGATCAGCAGTGATATTGAGTTCTAAATCATTAACAAAAAGAGAAAAAAGCAGGGGACCAAGAACAGATCCTTGTGGGACTCCATGGTCCAAAACAAAATTATCAGAGAGGTGATTTGAAAATTTTACAATAGATTCTCTATTTGAAATGTAAGACATGATAAGGTCACCAGCCACACCTCTGATTCCTAAATGGAATAATTTGTGTTTAAAAAAATTATGATCAATGACGTCAAAAGCACTAGACAAATCAAAGAATAAACCAGCAACACATTGTTTCCGATCAACGTATTGATAAACAAAGTTAATAAAACCAACGCAAGCTCTTTCAGTAGATTTACCTTTCATAAAACCATGTTGAACACTTGATAATAAACTTTTGCTATTTAAAAATGACAGTATTCTAGTAATTAGTAATTTCTCAAATATTTTAGATAATGTTGATAAAATAGATATTAGTCTGTAGTTTGTTGTTAATTTAGCATCCCCTTTCTTAAAAACTGGAGTTATAATTGGCCTTTTTAGACATTGAGGAAAATTACCATTTACAATACACAAATTAAATAGATAAGCTAGATGCTCAGCAATATGATCCACCACAAATTTCAGTAACTTCAGTCACTTCAGTTTGAGAAATGTACGAAAGAACTAATGAACTATCGCTTGTGAGACCTTTAGTGCATTCTTTAGAAAAAATCTTAATATTATTATCCAATTTAAATTTGATTTGTGTAGAGAAAAGTTCAGCAAAGCTATTGGCAATTAGCAGTGGATCATTTGTGAGAACATCATTTGCAAATAGTTCATCACTAGACTATTTCACATTCCGACCTGTCTCCATATTGACCAGATTCCCTAACGTCTTGTTTGCATTAGCAGAAATGCATATTATATTACCATATTAATTTTTTTGGTTTCTTACGAATTTTTTATATTCAGATTTATAAGAACGATATAGTTTATCGAATTCTTCAGAATTAAGTTGTTTTTTAATCGAAAACAAGATTTTCAACTGTTTACTACGTTTCACAATATTATTAGTTATCCAAAGGTGTTTAGCTTCCACAGTATTTAAACATTTAGATTTAATTGGACAGGCAATATGAAGTAAATAAGTGAAGGTGGTCACAAAATTTAAAAAGGCTAAGTTTGGATCAGTGATATTATAAAGAGAAAACCAACTAATATTAGATAACATTTTCAATTAGAACAAATTGCTATCACTAAAGTCTCTATATGTAAATATCTGTTTAAAATTATCACTGTCCTTTAATAAACATTGGTCAAAGTGCACTTCTACAGCTTGTGCAGCATGATCAGATATAAACGGGTCCCAGATTTTAACGGTACATGCATCCTTATCAACATTAGTTACAATGTAATCAATTGCAATTTTATCATGAGTAGGCTAGTTAATTACGGAATTCAAGTTAAAACATCCAAAAATATCAAAAAGCTTCATTCTGGGTGATGTTCTTACAAGACTATCAATATTAAAATCTCCAGTGAGAATGAGTTTATCACACATGTTTAAAACCCTATTTAGGATCAGCAGAAGTTTATCTAAAAATATATCAATATCACTATCAGGTGACCTATACACACATAATATAATAAATACTAAGTCTCTAATAACTATTCTAATACTAGCACATTATAATATGGGTTATTGAGCAATCATGTTTACAATTTCGTTTTTTAAATATTTATTTGCAGCTCTTTTAAATCTTTCGGTAGCTTCTTGTATGACATCATTCCATATACATAAAAATTCCTATTTGTCTTTGACAGTCTACAAAAGGTAACATGTTGGTTGTCCTTGTATCTGGTATTAGGATTGTGAGTATTGGTTCTACAGTTGTAGCATTCTAAGATTTTTATGATGTGCCATTATTAATTCCAATATATACAGATTAATCACAGTCAATATTCTGTATTTTATAAACAAAGGTTTCACACTGTCTCTCGCATTGGATTTGTTCATTAATCTTAGTAGGCCTGCGTACTTCTGTTGTTTAAGAATGAAATTTATTTTATCACATTATACATTAATTACATACTAGATTAGCATAACATTTTTACTCTTGACTATGTAGAAAAGCTAACGTGTAATATAAATGTAAAAGTTTTATACTAATTATTATGTAATTGTAAATCAGGATTTTAATCACACAAGAAATACTTGAGTATGAGGATACAAGGCTGTAAATGTAAAACACTAGGAGGTGCCCGTGGCTTCGCCCACGATAATTAATTAATTAATCTAATCTCAGATTAGATTATGCAGTTCCAAAGGAACCTGTGAACACATAATACGTATTGTTTCTCAACTGTTTGTTGACAGATGAATATGATGTGAATTTTATTTGATCAATCCAGTGTAATTTTCAGAAATTATATAATGTTTCAGGGGTTCAAGGGAAGGAATGGTTTGTTTGGATTTTTATTATCAGCGATATTTCAAGAGTTAAACCATCAACATTTTACAGCTGGTGCCAGCGGTTTCGCCCGCCATTATTAATTGACTCCAGGATTTTTAAGAAATTTACACTGGCAGTTTATTAAAATTGTTTTTTGGTTCAGAGCTATGAAAATTGTAAGTAAAAATAAAATAGAATATTTGTTCATTGTGTTCATTTCACTTAGGCCTTATATAGGCCTAATAAAGAAACGGTTTTCCTAATTTTGTACTCGTCGTGAAAGTTTAGACTGCGAGAGACGAACATCGCCGAGTATACCCGATGTCTCACGAAGTGGGCGAGCGAGTGAGCACGCTATTTAGGGCCGTTGAGTTGTATAAGAGTAGATTCAATTACTATGTACATATGATTCTGTACTGAAATAATAACCAGCATTGCTGTAATCCTGAGATATACAGAAAGATGGATTACAGCTTTAAGTTTCATGTACCAAGGTCTTCTCAATTTTACACGTCAAAACTAATTAAGAATGACAGACGGAATAACACGTTCTGTAATAATTCTCGTTGGTGTAAACTGAAATAAAGCAATGAAAATATAACTCCAATGAACGTAATTTGAACATTAAACTACATCTGCGAGTTAAAAGTTGGTTATTGCCTTAAAAAAATTTTACATATGAGAGTTTTATTCACATTTTTTAAGTAAAACTTCTTTAGTGGCGGTAGAGAGTTAATCGGGAAAATCAGTCACACTAAAACCGTCACGAAATCAGTCACACTCAAAACCGAACGAAATTACTTGTTTCGGTGCGGACTGCACAGAAAACAATCAACTCAATGATCAACTCAATGATCAACTCAGTAATCAAAGGAAATTTTTCAGACCTTACTTCCTCAATGGCAATAGACAATTCCTAAGCAATCTAAAGGTATATTATCTGTTTTATGGAACCCGGAGGTTCATTACCGCGCAAATCCAAAATTAAAAATCCAAAATTTAAAAATACAAATTTCCAAGATTTAAAAAAACAAAATTAAAAATTATAACATCCAAAAATCCAAAATTTAATAAATAATTAAATCAAAAATCTAAAAATCCAAAAATCAAAAATTTAAAAAATCAAAAAATAAACAATTCAAAGATCGAAAATTTAAAAAATCCAAAAATAAAAATTCAAAGATCCAAAATTAAAAAGTCCAAAATCCAACATTTAAAAAGTCCAAAATCCAACATTTAAAAAGTCCAAAATCCAACATTTAAAAAGTCCAAAATCCAACATTTAAAAAGTCCAAATACCCAATATTAAAAAGTCCAATAATGCAAAATTTTAAAAATCCAATAATAAAAAATTTAAAAAATAAAAAAATAAAATGAAGTTTTACTTCCGTCGCGTGGCGTTCCACGCACTCATTTTTTCCTCTGCCCATACCATAAGTTCTACAGGTAGAGGAAATAATGTTTAAGACCCCAAAATCCGAAGTTTAACATTAATACACGCTATGAGGTGCCATAAAACCAAAAATAGTATTTTTCAGAAACGTGCGTGTGTGTTTGTCTGTGAACAGCCCAGCTGCAAAATGAAAAATCCCTTGAGGCAAGCCTACAGGCTGATTTAGATTTCGAAGTGCTTTGGTTTAATTTATTGTCACTGCGCAGCACTCTTCTTCCTTAGCCTTGGCACGACAAACCCGCAATAATAACTGCAAAAAAAGAGGAAAGAGCACTTTTTCAAACATTCAAATCTCGCCTTAAATGAGAGCTATCGAGAAACTAGTTATTGATTTGTAGAGTACTCATGAAGAGCTTTTCAATGATACCCCACAAGACGTGGTTTCAAATATTTCGAATTTCCATCCCCCCACCCCCACTCGTACCCCCAAAACCCCCGAATCGTTGGTGTCACTGTTAACTCCATAGGGAGTACTCTAATTTATTCAAACAAAGTTTCCCTCAATACTTCATAGGGGCTGAGATATAAAGTTTTCAAAATTTTAAACCCCTCCCCCGACCACCCCCTTGGGCCAATTTTGCTCATTAACGAACCTGTCCGAACTATTGGGCCTAGAAATAACATAATAAAATTTGGTTCAAATATCTTCAAAATTACGGCCGCTAGCGTGTACAGATATATATATATATATATATATATATATATATATATATACACAATATATAAATAGGCCTATCACATTTTTTTTTTTAACGCGCGGTGGTTTAGTACTTAGGGAAGCATGAAACGTAAAGATATGAAAGAATTTTTCGAAAATCATAACATGGTATCGATTGCAATAGGTAGATTTTTCTTCGAAATCTACCTAAAAATCGTATAAAAACAGAACTTTGTTCTAGGGATGTGACACTACGAAAATCGATTACAAAAATAACTTATTTTCTGCTCATCATAAATGTAATCATCACTGATTAAACAAAAGAATTCTGGCACTTTGTTACATCAGTTTACCTGATTTAATCTACATTATTTCCTTTCATTACAGAACACCATTTGTTCAAGAGTTAAGGATATACTGAATTTCTAAAGTCTTTTGGTATGGTATTTTAAAATAGAACTTTGCTAAAGCTGTACCCAACCAAAATAAAATAAAAACTGACACCTCACTCGTACATACAGATTCAGTATTTTCTTTTATAATTATATGAGGACAAAGTAATATAAAATGACAACTGTTTTCTTCACTCATAATACACTATTAGATAACTTATCTCGAAACATATAAGCATCTATATCCACTTCAAGCTCTATTTCCAAAATCCACAATTCACAACAGTGCTTCACTAGTCTTTCTTCTCAATGGTAAGTCGATACGAAAGTACATTTCTGTCATATATGTGCAATTTTAGAGTGATGTAATCTAGCAGGAGACAATTACCATTCGTATAAGCAGCCTCCACATCTTCAGTGTCTTTCAGAGGTGTATTCTTCACTATAATAGTCTGATTGTTGGATTTTGTGGTGAATTCATGAGTATACTGAAAACTGGAAACGTTATCATGTGGTCCTATATACTGCAGAGCCTGGTAGTACTTCTTCTGCACTGGATCTCTCTTCCTGTGAAGCCAAAATATTTCACCAAATGCAGTCACCAGATGACAGCTACGGATTGCCACACTCAAATCTATGATAGTCGCAGATATGTCCAGAACGTCCCCGTTCTTAAAATATCTAGGATGTGATTCCATGACATGGGGAAGAATATCACCCCTTGTACCTTTCCAGCCACATATTATGACATGATGTTTTCCAACTAAGCATTCATATTGCCTATGGGCGCAGATAGATTCATGTTCCCTGATATCGCTCAACGACAACGATTCTTGGCATCCGTGCTCTTTGTTGCAGCACGGATAGGCAATTGTCGCAACAATGCTTCGAATGTCAAGAGTACCATCCCTGCAGACGCAACATTCCTTTATCTTGGGTTTGCATTTCCCACAGATCAAGTGACCATTCTTGCACTGATTTATGGGTGGTTGCATGATGTCAAAACACAATGGACATTCCAATATGGTCAAGAGGCTCTTCAGGATGGGGTCGTCCACATTAGATGCCATGCCAAGAGATATTTCCAGATAAAGGCAGGGATAATCTGAAGAAAATTAACAGAGGTTACTAAATGTAATTAAATTAAGCCTTATCATTTAGTTAAACTGCCATAGGCCTAATCACAGAAATTTCTCCCAATAAATTATCTGAATGGTATTTATAAGTAGCACCCGCATTTGAAGGTTTTAACCTATTTTTCCCCCCAGCTTCCCAATTAGAACACTTTAACTATTTTTCCGTTTCATGCCCCTTGCTTCCGAATAGATGAATCTTATAGAACAAAAAAAGGGACTAAATCGGACTGAAGGACCTAAAAGGGGCTAAGTAGGACTTTGCTGAAAAAAACTAGCGGCTAAAGAGGACTACTGCTGAAAAACTAGGGGCCAAAGAAGACTTTTGCGGAAAAACCCAATTTTTAAATAGATTTTCCAACTAATGCAAAGGAAAAAAAAGTACAGTCCAGTTATTCATTGCATGGCCAGGCGGCTTCCTTTCATTAGGAGAAAAAGATTGCCGACAGCTCAAGCCATATTCTTTAATTTCTGTTAAATAAATGATTTAAGCACAATATCTAGCAGTTGAGTAAGTAATCGCGGGCAAAGCCGCGGGCACCTGCTAGTATTATATAACAGTTTAACTGACAGTCAGATTAAGAAATTATGCACTTGCGAAGATTTACAGTTTTATGTCCGCTCTAAAAACATTTCATAATTATAGTAATTTCGTAAACTCAGCTCTATTTCTACTGATTCATGGCGGCTATAAAACGATAATTTTAAGTCCTCTGTTTTAGAACTCATTTATAAAAACTACTGAAGTAGCAAGAAGTATGATCCTTAATTATATCTTAATGATCATATTTTAACATCGCACTGGCTTTAAATTAGCAAATGGTTGTTTTCAGTGAACTCTAAAGAAAAAGAAAAAATCCAAGCACATAACTCAAAAAGAATTTGCAATTTTAAGCACTCAATTTTTAATGTTTCTTACAGATAGGCTTGCCAGACGTCCCGGTTTGACGTCCCGGGACGGTGTCCCGGCCGGTTTACTTCACATCCCGGTAAAAATTAAATTTGATTTTCTAGATGACCAAAAAAGTTTAAAAAAAAAAAAGTCCTAGCCAATGAAAAGTACATGTAAATATTGTTCAAGTTTTTATTCCTCATCCAAAGTGTTTCTTCTTACTTAAGTAACTTTTAAATATTAACATGTTAGAAATAAAATGTTTAAATTTATATGCTTGATGCCCGGTTTCTACAAACTAGTTATAATAATAATAATAATAATATTTATTTTCCTCATTGCCATACATAATGTACAGATTGAGATGTCGTGGTTTAGAATACAATTTAATTTAATTTATAACATTATTAAAACAGTAATTTAAGAAATATTTAAAATTTAATATTATAAAAGTCATGGACGCTATACAGTGGGTTTGCCAACATTGTCTTTCTGACTGATGTTTTAAACATATTGAATGACATATTTCTTATTTCAGTTGGTAAGAAGTTATAAAATTTAAAAGCCAAGCATATAAAACTATTCATAGTTGTGCTATAATTAAATTTTCTTAAATAAATATTGGATCTATTACGGGTAGAATAGTTATGAATTGCTGAACATGTGGAAACGTTATGCAAGTTGCGTTTAACGTACAAAAGGCAGTCCAGAACAAACATTGATGGCAAGGTAAGTATTCCTAGTTCCGTAAAAAGTGGCTTACAGTGAGTTCTCTAAGGTACACCATATATCATTCTCACAGCACTTTTCTGAAGAATAAACAGTTAATTACCTATGGGTAAATTATCCATGGAAAATTAGTTCCATTTAACCTACAATGATATAATGAGCAAGGCCTTGAAGTTGTACAGTTAATTTAGTTCAGAAGGCTTTGATTCTCATTGTTTAAATATTACTATTGATCCTATGAAAAGTTAAATTTTATCCAGCCATCCATGAAAGGATAAATTAACCCGACGAGTTACCCTTGGAAAGATCTAGCCCGAGTTCGTAGGAACATTTTTTCTGTCATTTTCATATTTACCCAGAGGACATTATCTAGTAACTCGCCACAAGTGTATGTGATTGCTATCTTTAAATTATTTGTGTTTGTAAAAGTTATTCTTGTGTAAATTTTGTCCATTGGATAATTTACCCATAGGTAATTCGCGAGTTTATAGAAACCGGCCATGTAATTCATTATTACCCTTGGTTTAGGTTCTTAATCACTAACCATTTATTCATATCATTGAGAACAAACTACCCTCTAAAACACCCTAAAAACCCGCCAAGGGTGTGTACCCTTGAATACCCGCGACGCTGGGGGGCATTCCGGTGTCCCGGTTGAACATTTCAGAAATCTGGCGAGCCTACCTTTAGGATACGGGGAAAATATGAAAATAAAGCTTCCAATGGAAAATTGTGAATAAGGTACAGAAATAAACGGTAGTCTAACTATTAAGTTAAATGTTTTCTTTGCAGTCCGACACGGATTTATAAATTGTCTGAGAAAATGAGTCTTGCTAAAAAATTACGTTAATCGCTAGAAGTTGTCTGTCCTACACCTGGAAGTTGTATTTCTGAAGACGGGACTGAATATAAGAAAGTGTAATTTTAATTCCATTGAGGGATGACAGAAGTATTTATTTAGCCATTTTGTTAAAGCTTTTGATACAGCTTTCGATGAAATTCATTGGTTAGAAATATGTAAATTTCATTATTTCTTTTCTCATCAATGAATTGCTGTACAGTCTTGCAATCTGACATACTCTTTTTATTGACTATTTTTAAAATCACATAATATTTTCAAAATTAACAAAACTGTTACAGTTAGGGGGTAATTGTCTTTTCAAAATGGCTGCCACGTTTCATGCACTGAACAGCCGTTTCCCTGATAACTTACACAAGTAGCCTATAGATATTTCTGAGGGATTATTTTTATGTATGTTTGTTAATATCATGTGAACAACATAATCTAGGATCTTTGAAATATCTTCAATATAAGTATTTTAAATATATATATATATATGTAATTTAACGAAAAAGAAAATTTCCCCCCCAAAAATGTCGATACTAATTTTGCATAATCTTCAGTTCATTAATGCCCGGTTTCTACAAACTAATGAATTACCTATGGGTAAATTATCCATGGACAAATTAGTTCCATTTAACCTACAATAATATAATGAGCAAGGCCTTGGAGTTGTACAGTTAATTTAATTCAAAAGGCTTTGATTCTCATTGTTTAAATATTACTATTCATCCTATGAAAGGTTAAATTTTATCCAGCCATCCATGAAAGGATAAATTAACCCGAAGATTTACCCTTGGAAAGATCTAGCCCCCGAGTTTGTAGGAACATTTTTTCTGTCATTTTCATATTTACCCAGAGGACATTTATCTATAAACTCGCCACAAGTGTATGTGATTGCTATCTTTAAATTATTTGTGTTTGTGTGGTGTTATTTTTGTGTAAATTCTGTCCATTGGATAATTTACCCATAGGTAGCCTAATTCGCGAGTTTATAGAAACCGGCCATAAGATACACTAGACTTAGGAAAACTGATATTTAGTATAGTAAAATGGAGGTGTTTAGTATGTGTCTGTATTAATCTATATTATGTCTGCCGTTATTGTAACATATTTTGTTATTGTAACACAACGGTTGTATTTTAATGAAAGAATGTCTAGATATTGTATAATGTAATGAAGTTTAATGAGCAACCTTACATATATGTACATAAGGAATTGTACTTACAGTTATTTATAACTTATCCTGACGAGTTCTGGCAGGCTACTAACCTAATTAGCTGGGTGTGGGTCTGATGTTAACTCGAGGCATGCTTCAAAAAGTTTATTCTGGTCTATGATGTTTACGTTTACTGCATATTGTCTGTGTTTATAAATTTCAAGTTCAAGGGTATTTAACTTTGCGCTTTTATCTTCTATATATATAAAAGAGGTTTAGTCCTGACTGACTGACTGACTGACTGACTGACTGACTGACTGACTGACTGACTGACTGAATGAATGAATGAATGACAGAGAATCAACGTAGAGCCTAAGCTATAACAGGTAGGGACTTGGAATTTTGACAGTACCTTCGTTTCATAATGTAAGTGCTCACTAAGAAAGGATTTTGCAAAATTTTGATTTTAAACACCAAAAATCAAATGTTTTTGAGAATACTTAATCCCTTCTTACACAGAATTATCAAATCTAAATCACAGTTCACATGATAACGTATTGTTGCCAGTGGTCTCAGATGGGTTTGGAAATAAATGAAATGGGAGTTTGATAAATTAAGAGAAGCTATCAATATAATTCATGTTATAAATAAATATTAAAGGATGAAATCCACGAAAATCGGACACATAACTTTCTCTACCCTGGACATAGAGAAAACAATAAGAGGTATGGTAACACGTATATTATTATATCGCAGGTTTTTTTGAGAGAAGTATGAAAGTGATGTTGAATTTGTTTATTTTAAACCCCAAAACGGTTTTATATAATATTTTATGGTATTTCTTATTAGTTTTTCTTCTATGTCAGATAAATGCCAGACAAAGGAAAACCCATAGCTAGGCCTTCTTTTTGTTGGTAAATTTTCTCATTAAATTCAAAGTTAAATTTACGAATGTCACATAATTTTATTAGCAACATAATTAAATACACAGTCTTTAAGGGGATTCTAAATGGAATAGATCAATGTTATTGCCCCATTCGATGTGTTTATACATCACCACCTTTGTCTTAACTGGTGACTAACACACTTCTTTTCCGATAACCTCAACATTATTCCGAACAGGACACAATACCTGTTTAATTTATGACCTTATCAATTATAACAGAACAATAGGTTTTCTGAATGCTGAAACAGTTTATGAATTTCATCATTTACTAACTCTACGATAAAAAACTTGAACAATGCTTCTGATCTTATTTGTAGAATAGACTTAGGAAATAGGTTATATAAAAAAAATTAATCGCGTCAGTTAACTGGTACCGGAGTAAAGCCAAATTTAGTGCCTATTTTATGGTAATATATTAGAAAGAATTTATCAAATAATAATCAATTTTCATGACAACATATTGATTTACAGCTTTTTCATACGGCTTTGAAAGTTGCAATGCAGTTAGTTTTGACATATAACGCTACCCACACATTCCATCACATATGCTTATCAAACTAGATCTTTGTTCTTCCGTAAACCCTGCTTAATGAATCGATCTGGAGCTAACTCGGAAATCGATTTAAAAATAATTTATTTTCTGCATATAGTCCAGTATATAGGTAGCGAAAAAAGGGTCCACCTTGCATTAATTAGGGTAAAAGATTTGTCTTTCTTATATTGTTTGGTATTGTAAGAGTAGTGTAAATCTAAGTTTTCGACCTCGAAAGCCCTAGGGACAACTTTCTGTGAGCAAAAAACCACGAAATCTTTTACTCTAATTAATGCAAGGTGTATCTATATACTGGACTAATATAATAATTGCAATTATCACTGAATAAACAAAAACATTCTGGCACTTTGTTACATCAGTTTACCTGATTTTATTCATTACTAAACGTACAGTACTATGGAAAACCAAAGGATCTTGCAGCTTCACTTACCACTAATAAAAACGCCCATCAGTTGGGATTTTTACGAGTTGTTAAATGTTATTGGTTTAGTAGTCTTGTATGATGTAGATAAGTCATATCTAATCAAAGTTTGATAACTACAGTTCAATGCAGAATTCTTCCCCATGCGAGATAACAATTCGCTATTGAATGGAATGTATAAGTTCACTATTATACGTCATCATCAGGCCCCAGATTTTGATGACCTAAAATTACTTAAAAATGAGCTATTATATGTCTCAGGCTAGTTTGATCCTGTTCAAAACAAAGTGGAGGAGAACTCACAGAGAATTCGCATCATGTGACAAAACGTGATGGGTGAATGTCATTAGCATGCGCCATTAGCAGGGTGTGGTTAACGAGTGTTCGTAAGTTCATGCAACAATAATATCAACATTTACTCGTGAAATAAACTCTCACTGGCATCGTCATCATTATAGTGTATCAATTAGCAAACAAAACAAAAGATTCATTGTTTAAGATAGAGAGGAAGTGAGTTGTACTGAGAATAACCAAACTACCATTATCACGGTGATGACAGGCGTTCTCATTTGCGGAGCTGTACAACGGCTGCGACTATGACAGTCACACGTCTTTGTTTTGAAATAGGATCAAACTTGCCTGAGACATATTTTATAAAATTACTGCTAAAATACAAAACAATACCCAAAACTAAAAAAAAATACCCAAAATGTGTATGAAAACACTAGTTTATTCATTAGATTTGTGTCTATTACTCATTAATGTTGTTGACCTAATATAGGCTTGTAATCAGTTAATTGGTAGGCCTACATACAGTTAAATGCAAACAGCAAGCACCATCTTTCTGTATCCAAATTATAATTATAACAAGATTTAATTCAAGCTCTCTAAAGCTATATATTTTTCAGGAAATCCTTGGATATGTTCGTGTGATGAACTTTATGGAGCCTACGAAATATTAGCTGGGAATTCATCCAAGAAATTCAATCTAGAATGCCATCTTCCTGCCGATGTTCTGGGTAAATCGTGGGATGTCCTAGAGGACACATGCAAATCCACCAAAAACTCTAGCAAGAAGACAGAAGAGCTAAAACAAGAAGAAGAGGAACAAGAAGAAGAAGAAGAACAACAACAACAACAACAACAAGAAAAGGAATATAGGAAGGCAGAAGAAGACATGCAAAATGTAGAAAATTCAACAATATCTGAAACATCGGCGGAAATTTTCATGAATTCAAGCGATGTGTTTAACAACGATACTCTGCAATCTTCTGTGACAAGTGACAACGAAACAGACATAAAATTATACGTACTGATATCTGTCAGCTTTTTCGCGTTCTTGCTGACAGTCATCATTGTTGTATCAGGGTTTGCCCTTATAAGACGTGTACAGAGGCCAAATATCGATGATTTATGGTGGGAAGACGCGCCGGCTAGAAAAGACATGCTGTCCGAAATGTAAATCAACGAAAAAATAAATTACGTAGCATATATTGTGGACTGAGATTTTGTTTTGATGTTACTCATTTTGAAAATTCCCTACAACTGAAATTCCTGCCAGGTACAACACTTTTGCCATGAATGAAACATTTTACCGTCTGTATAGCCTGCAAAAATGGCCACCGTGTCAGTACAAATACTGTTAATTTAGTCACATATATTTAATAGTTATTTACAGGGCCCGGATTCTAAAGACATGTCATCTTTTTATTGATGCTGCTTAGACATTGCCAACTTGTGGATAAATCCTAATCATGGCCTCTAGATTATAGAAATGCATTTTTATTAGGTCATTTTTTGCCATTTTAATTCTATTTTATGTTTTTAGGGCATTTATTTCAATTTTAGGTCTTTATTTTGTCATTTTCGTGACATTTGCTTCCTTATTTAGTCATTTTCATGTATTGACATTAAGTGTATTAACTTTATTCGTCACTAGCGGTGCTGTTTTTGAGGTGTTGTTTGTTTAATGCAAGAAGGAAAGATTCGGCGTTAAAGTGTTGACATGTGTCAGTCCGAAGTGAGAATCAAAGAAACGCCAAAATTTTGTATTATATTACTATTGTTATTAGATTGACTTGGCACCAGAGTCTGCCACCTGCTTGAATTTGAGAGTGCAAACTACTGTTTACCCTCAATAAACTACAACATAATACGGCCGACCACAAAAGGAATTGCCGAATTTTGACTCACCAGTGTCTCAGTGCCAGTATAAATTTCCGTGAGAAAAGAACATTCACAACATTGCAGTTATTTCCAGTTTTTACAATTAGTATGTACAAACTAGTCTATAACTTTGTGTGTACAATAATAATTTTTTATAAATAAAATAACAGTTTTTAGGTCATTTTTTTATAATTATTAAGTCATTTTCTTTAAAAATGTAGGGTCATTTTAAAGGTCTTTTTCAAACAATTTTAGGTCATCAGAATCCGGGCCCTGATTATTTATGATACAAATAGTAAAAGAGGGATTTTATTTTGAGAGTAGGTATGTTTGCGAAACGAGCTTACAAGGGCGAGTGCATTGAATTCTACGAGCAAAATAAAGTATTTTTTCCACGAGTGTCATACACTATTTTTTAGAACCAACCGTTAATACAGAGTGTTTCAGAAAAATGTATACACACTTTGAGGTGTCATAGAAAATCTATTTTCCGTTCTACGAGGCTAAATTTCTGGAAATGAAAAGCTTTAAGTCCAATTTGAAAAATACATTACTTTCTAATGAAAATGTGATTGTTCAAATGATCAAAATGGTGGCCTTCAGCATCAATACATTTCTGAGTACGAGTCACCACTGATTCCGTACATCGTACCACAGTGTCCAATGAGATTTCTGCGCACACCGCTTGAATCTCATTCCAAAGTGTATCTAGGTTATATGGTTTACGTTTGTACACCTCATTTTTTACTGTGCCCCATAAGAAGAAATCCAGCTGCGTAAGGTCTGGAGAGCGTGCAGGAAATTCGATTGGCTCCCTGCGTCCTATCCACTGCCTTGGCAAATTAGGGTCCAGGTATGCTCGTACGTCCTTTGACAGTGTGGCGGATCGCCATCTTGTTGGTAATAAAACCGTATAATGCACGAATGGCAGGGAATATGGAATGAGCAAGCATTGTCTGGTACTTTTCATTGTAGGAAGAAACACTAAGTGTCTGTGAAATTACAATAAAATAATAGATATTACGAGAGTGGATCGAAAAGTAACGCACAAAAAGTTTAATAGATACAATTACAAACAAAAACACACATGAAGGGACATCTTCTGTCTATTTTTCTATATAGTCGCCAAGTTTCTCAACACATTTCTCCCATCGTGATACCAGTTTCAAAATACCCTGTTCATAGAAGTCCGTTCGGTTGGAGTATGCCGACTGCTGTTTTCACTGCTTCATCTGACATGACAAACGCTGTTAACATTCAAGCTGATGGTGTCAAACTTCTTCACGACAATGCTCGCCCCCATGTAGCTGCAGCTGTTCGTGAGAAAATCAACAAATTTGGTTGGGAGGTGCTCCATCATCCTCCATACAGTCCAGATCTGGCACTTGTCGGACTTTCTCTTGTTTGGTCACAAAAAGAAATTACTGGCCGGTAAACTCTTTGCTCAGGTTATGTATGTATATCAGTGTTCATGAAATTATTGTTATTCAACTTTTTCTATTGTTGAGTGTTCGTGGCATGTGTTAATTTCAACTGATATTAAATTTTAATGAACATGAAACACGATGAAATAGCAGTTAAAAGTCACGGTAAGTAAATATCCAAACTTCTCTACCTGCAGTAGGTATGCATGGCTTCAAAACAAAAGAGGTCACAAAATCTACTCTAATACAATTCTACGGCCCTAAATAGCGTGCTCACTCACTCACTCGCTCACTCACTTCGTGAGACATCAGGTATACTCAGCGATGTTCGTCTCTCGCAGTCTAAACTTTCAAGAAGAGTACAAAATTAGGAAAACAGTTTCTTTATTATATAAGGCCTAAGTGAAATGAACACAATGAACAAATATTCTAATTTTATTTTTACTTACAATTTTTATGGCTCTGAACCATAAACATTTTTAATAAACTGCCAGTGTAAATTTCTTAAAAATCCTGGAGTCAATTAATAATGGCGGGCGAAGCCGCGGGCACCAGCTATAATATTATATTGATAGTTTATCCCTGGAAGTATCGCGGACAATAACAATCCAAACAAACCACTCCTTCCCTTGAAAAATTATATAATTTCTGAAAATTACATTGAATTTATCAAATCAAATTCACATCATATTCATCTGTCAACAAACAGTTGAGAAACAATAGGCCTACATATTATCAGTGTTCACAGGTAGCTTTGGAACTGCATAAAACTTATGACATAATTAATTTCTGAAATCTACTGGCAGGAATGATTTGTATTCTAAAGGAAAAAGCGATAGAATATGATGAGATATTTCAAATAAAAATTGATGAAGCCAGCGCTGACTTTTGTAAATGTAGCCTATTGTCAGTGCCTTCAGGATTCTAGACCTGTAAATTTCGTATTTAAGCATCATTTTCGCCACGGGCTATTTTCTAGTCTATTACTAATCACTACTTTCGATATCTGCAATAATATGTAATACGGAATGATGTAACTTCGCAATACGTGATGCAGGCCACGTCACTGTGTAATCGGCAGACGTAGTTGCCTTAGGTACACATAAAAGCCGGGCTTAACGAGTCTGCAACGACGATCCCATTCTAGGAAGCCAGACATGTCTGCCCGACAAAACACAAAACAAACAAGTTTTTATAAAATCAACATTCTCTCGTAAATTATACGTAATTATGAAGGTATTTGATAGTGGTGATTACATTAGGAGCATACGAAATCTCTCAGTAGTTGCTGTAAACAGTAATATGCAGGTATAAGTTTTCATATTATTAATAATTACCAGGGCCCGGATTCTAATGACATGTCATTTTTTTTATTGACGCTGCATTAGACATTGCCAATTTGTAGATAAATTCTAATCATGGCATCTAGATTACAGAAATGCATTTTTTTAGGTAATTTTTTGTCATTTTTAATGCCATTTTATTTCAATTTTAGGTCATTATTTTGTCCTTTTTGTGTCATTTGCTTCCTTATTTAGTCATTTTATAGTACTGTAGGCCTATTTACAAATTCAAGAAGGAAAAATTCGGCGTTAAGTGTTGACATCTGTCAGTCGGAAATGAGAATCAAACAAACGCCAAAATTTTGTATTATATTACTATTGTTATTAGATTGACTTGGCACCAGAGTTTGCCACCTGCTTGGACTTGAGAGTGCGAACTACTGTTTACCTTCAATAAACAAAAATATAATCCGGCAGACCACAAAAGGATGTGCCGAATTTTGACTCACCAGTGCCTCAGTGCCAGTATAAATTTCCGTGAGAAAAGAACATTCACAACATTACAGTTATTAACCGTTTTTACAATTATGTACGCACCAGTCTATAACTTTGTGTGTAAAATAATAATTTATTATAAATAAAATATCAGTTTATAGGTCTTTTTTATAATTATTAAGTCATTTTCATTAAAATTTAGGGTCATTTTATAGGTCATTTTTTAAACAATTTTAGCTCATCAGAATCCGGGCCCTAATAATTACTTACTTACTCAATGGCTAGAGACAATTCTAAAGGAATTCTATCTATTTTATGGAACTCGAAGGTTCATTTTCGCGTTTACATGAGCCCGCCATTCAACCCTATTCTGTGCTAACTCTATCCAACCATCCCTCGCAAGTCCTACTTCCCTTAAATCTATCCTAATATTGTCCTCCCACCTACGTCTAGGTCTTCCAAGTGGTCTTTTCCCTTCGGGTCTGCCAGTCAATATTTTTGACATGTCTTTCCTCCCCCATGCGCGCAACATGTACAGCCCATTTCATCCATGATTTAATTACCCTTACTATATCCGGTGGAGAGTACAGGTCATGAAGCTCGTCGTTATGCAGTTTTTTTCAGTCCCCATGTTCATCTCTATTAGCCCCCAATATTTTCCTAATATTTTCGGATTCAAGGTACCTCGAATCGTGTATTTATTTTAAAAATTCAACTTCGGACACAATACTCTTAGAGGAAGTTAACATATTGTAATGTAGAATACACTAGAGTTTTGATTTCTGAATATAATTTGATTGTTGAAGGTAACTAACACGGAATTCATATCTTAGCCATGAAAGGAATGTGCAATCAATCCTACAGTAGAACTTATCACTGTCGTAAAATTCAACAGTACCTTGATAAAGAACTCAGTACAATACACTTGACATTTAAAGGAGCAGAAATGTGTCCAACTTCATACAGTAAACATGAACTTGATGGTTGCTGTCATTTGTGTTCTTGTACTTACTGAGTCTCAAGCAAAAAGTAACAATACCTGTATAAAGAACGGAGATCGGGTAAGTATGTAAAAAATACTTCTGTAATAAAGATTTTTTATTTTTTATTTCAGCTGTGTTTATACTTCTTTTAGCGACGAGGCCATATCAGGAGTTCGGGATCTGTGTCTATAGTCTATACAGTAGGGTAGGCCATGTAACTATTCATTGTCAACTGTTTCTATGGTCGGTGTATTTTTTTAATGGAGTAAATTTCAACTGATATTCATTTAAATGGATATGATACAAGATGAAATGGTGAGGATGATTCTACTTGCTTATTTAACCGGCGTTACAGTCCTTTATAAGCCTTAACCTCCTTGATGATAGCCTTCCACTTGTTTCTATCTTACGCCTCCTTCTACCATGCTTTAACTTTTAGAGTTTGTAGATCTTTTAAGGCTCCATCTAACCATCTCAGTTTGGGTCTTCCTTTCTTTCTACTGCCTTCAGGCTGAGAGAAGGTTATCTTCTTACAAGGATTATCGTCTTCCCTTCTTCTTATATGCCCTAGCCACTTCAGCCTGTTGAATTTTTATGGTATGTACTATATCTGGTTCTTTGTACAGAGCACATAGTTCATCGATATATTCTATTGGTGAGGATGATTCATGGTATGTAAATATGGAAATCGGCCCTTTCCTTTACTACTGGGAAAACCATCAAAAAACCATGTTAAATTGGCCGGCAACAAGATTTGAACCAGGGCCCTCCAGAAAGCAAGTCCAAGACGTTACCATCTCGGCCACCTCGCTCGGTGATAAAGAATTTTTAATGCCCGGATTAGATAGATTTCAAACAAACACTAACTACTGCAATGGTTATCGTGGTGCAACTTACGCAAAATTATTACGTACTTTTACGTTTCATGGTCCTTAGATCCATACCATCGTCAAAAAGGTATACATCTACCTGTACTATATTAAATGCTTCTCCGAGACCCTTTCACCAGAGGTCTGATATTTTCACCGTATGTTCCCCATGACCTGGGGAGAGTCTATCTCAATTTAACCCTGATAGGTCGAAATTTGTTTTTAATTTTGTTTAAGGGTATTTATTGTGCTTTGTGCACTGTCATGGTATGGACTGCATACAACATAGGCTACTCTTGCGGTGATTGTATAGATTGCATACAACGTTTTCTAGCAGCAGTGTTGCTAAGTTGTAGAGTTGTGAGCGGATAATTCCTGTTTCGGAACCTCAGTGTTTTGTTATTGTATACACATAGTGTGCTTATTTACGTTCAGAGACCAGTGTTGTATTATTATTCTAACTTAATGGTAAAATTATTATTTTCCCATCCCGCGTAACATGCTTAATTATCTAGTATATCTAAATCACTCTTTATGGATTTGATACATGATGTAATTTTTCACAAATTAATTCCAGACTGATATATATAGATGGAAATATAATTGAATAAACAACAAATAAATAATCAACCTAATTAACAAACCAACTCCCTTTGTCGACACATAAAAATCAATTATATTTAATGCGCAAAATACGACCATATCTCTTTTAATATGAAAAATATTTCATCCGTTTGAAGTTGTTATACCACCTAATAAGAAAACTCCGTGGCGCTACATCCCTGAAGGCACAAGGCCTACCACCCGACCGCTGTGTCATCTACCATCGGCAGATGGCAGGATTGGGGGGCATGTGGTTAGCATGCCGACACCCACGGTCGTTCATGGTGTTTTCCATGACCGGAGCAGCTACTTCTCTATCAAGTAGCTCCTCAATTTGAATCACGAGGCTATACCTCCTAATAGTAGGCCTAGTACCAAAACCTTTTGTCTGAAAGGTTTTTGGAGAAAACCAACCATTACTGCAAGGTGTTGAAAAAAATAGGAGGTGAATCAAGACAGAAATCGTAAGTCGCTTAGTAGGCACGTCGGAATTTCTCCAAACAACTACCTGGTTAGAAACGCAATAAAATATTCTAGCACCAGGAAAGTTCAAATTACCATAATTAAACAAGCCTAAACAAATTCATAAATGTCATCGTAAGATAATCCGTACATTTATAAGAGCAGAAATAAAATAATATGGGCGATGGACGAGCTTAACACCGACCTCAACTCTTTGCAGTGTAAGACAGAAGACACCTGCTGTTCTGGTGATCCCTGCAGTTACAGGGGATCTGTAGAGTTTGGATGGTGTCTGTCCCTGGAAGGAAGAATTCTAGGAGACGCTGTAAGTATTAGCCTAATAGACCTACGAAAACGTCTGTCTGTCTGTCTGTCCGTGTGTGTGTACGTGCGATAACTCAAATACGCTTTATCGGATTTTCATGGAACTTGTTATACACATTTATAACGTCCATGGGAAGAAGGTTATTTATATCGATATTGGACTAAATCGGTTGAACAGTATCGCAGTAAAACCCAATTTAGCGCCTATTTAGTGGTAATATATGAAGACCTGAAGTAAATTATGATCTAAGTGCCTTTTTTCAAGTTCTGAGAAAAGTGAGATTTTATGCGCCAGGATTGCCTATCTCTTGGCACTTAGACCACGATTCCGGAAAAAAACTTAAAAATGACCAAAATGGCACTTAGATCATAATTTACTTAGGTCTTCATATTAGAAAGAACTTATCAAATGCAAATCAGTTCTCATTAAAACATATTGTTTTACAGTATTCACATACGGCTTTGGAAGTTGCAATACAGTTAGCTATGACAGATAACACTACCCACATATTCCTTCACATACATTTATCATACTAGACCTTTGTTCTTCCGCAAGCCCTGCTTAATGAATCGATCTGGAACTAAATTCGGAGATCGATTTAAAAAATAACTTACTTTCTGCATATCATAATTGCAATTATCACTGATTAAACAAAAGCATCTGGCACTCTGTTACATCAGTTTACCTGACTTTATGAAATACGTAAACATGGGACTGTCAAATTTATGCACACATATTAAGATATCGATCTGGACCGTGAACGAACCAGCGACTATATAGATACCTTATTCTCTGAAAACATCTTGATTTGGTTAATTTACAGTATTAATTTAAAGTGCACTGCGCTCTGTTTACAGGATTGGTTGGAATCGTTCACCGACAGAGAGAATGCATCAGCCATTGCGCCTGCATACAGAGCTGACATACCCATAAGACCTTAATGATGCAGATGCACAACTTCATGTATTTTATGTAGGCTAATAAACTACCAGATTTCGTGGATTATGCGGAGAACTATGAACTCTACTAAATCCCTCCTGAGAATGAAATAAAATAAAATAGCCTATAATTAATAATCTGGGTGAGGATTTTCCGGGGTTTTCCCTCACCTGTGAGACAAATGTCAGGTAACTTTAGGCCCTTGTGGTCCCCGGATATCATCTGGCCGTCATTATCATCTTCATCCCATCCTCGCCTTGTTCGGAGTGAGTGAGTGTATGAATGGTGTGTCTCGTCCTATGTGTTCATGTTGTCTCGGAGGTGGCCCCGGCATTGGGCTGATCACTCATCCGGAGAGGCCCTCCATGTCCTTGTCTGGTCAAAAAAGTATGTATGTGTTGTGATTCATAGTTCATTTCTCTCCCGACAGGTCGCAGGCCGCATAAAGGTCCCAATAAGGGAGAGGTAAAACTACGAAAAAGAAAAAAAAAAATGATAATAGTTACCATCAGCTTAACAACCCTTATTTTGTGCCAAAGCTTTTCGATATATTTGCGTCTTCTTCAGGTTATCTTGACATTCAAACATGGTTGTATTCATAATTAAAAAGGCATTGTCATCTAATTTTGTCGTTGTGACTATTCCATCCATATTTACTTACTTACTTACTTACTTACTTAATGATAATAGGCAATTCCTAAGCAAGGTAAGGAATATTATCTATTTTATGGAACCCGAAGGTTCATTGCCGCGCTTACCTGAGCCCGCCATTCAACCCTATTCTGTGCTAACTCCATCCAACCATCCCTCGCAAGTCCTACTTCTTTTAAATCTATCCTAATATTATCCTCCCACCTGAGTTTTGGTCTTCCAAGTGGTAGTTTTCCTTGGGGTCTCCCAGTCAATACTTTTGAGATATGTCTTTCCTCCCCCATGCGTGCAACATGTCCTGCCCATTTCATGTTCCGTGATTTATTTACCCCTACTACATCCGGTGAAGAGTACAGGTTATGAAGCTCGTCGTTATGCAGTTTTCTCCAGTCCCCTTTTTCATTTAATTTAGGCCCAAATATTTTCCTAAGCCCCCTGTTTTCGAACACTCTTGTGAAGTAAATTTGTCTTGTGTTCTTCCCGAGGTAAGCGACCATATCTCACATCCATATAATACAGTCTTATGAATATTAATTTTTAGATTTCTGGACAGAAGACGAGAAGATAAGAGTTTCGAACTGAAATTAATATTATTTTTTTATGCGAGTCAATTACATGAGAATAGCATAATGACAACTGAAATGATTGGCTACTGTCCGCATCATCCGGGTACAATATTCTCACACCAGATGGCAGCAGGCACCGTGACTCTCACTTTCGTTATTACGCCAACATCTGCCATCTGCAGGCCGAAGTGGTAACCTGTATCGATCGTTTCGAGAGGGAGGCATGCATAATACATGATCCTATCACTAGATGTCAGGACATAACTTTGAAATAGCATCCCGGATCATCGTCAGATACAGGACCATGCATTATAATCCCTGGCAAAGCGCGTTAACACTATTATTCTCGTATCATATTTCATTTACACTCAAAAGACAAAACTAATGCCGAGTGGCGGATTAGGTAAACAGCGTAACATACAACAGATAGGCTGTAACATGTATTATCTAAAAAGTAATACATTTATGAAGACTTTAACATAGAAAACTCATGTGATTCACTCACACGGCTTTCTCTATCGTAAACAGTGGCTTAACGGAGAATGATCATGGACGTCCGCAGCAGTGGCGTAGGAAAAGGGGGGGTCCAGGGGTCCGGACCTCCCCCGAAATCAAAACCTAAAATTTTATTCAAGTTATTTAATTTCTGTATATTTAATTATTTTATATAATAATAAAATACTGAACTTGTAAATGTAGGCTTATTATTTCCACTGCACCATGTGTTATTTAACTTCTGTTATAAATAGTATTAAGTGTTATAACTTAGGTAATGATTTCTTGTTTAAATTGGTATGTCTTAGAGCAGCGTTTCTCTACCTTTTTGAACCCGAGGACCTCTAAAATAGTAAAATGTCTAAAAAATTTTACGGACCCCTAATTTTACATCCCATTTTTAAAAGTAGGGTATATGTAGGCCAATATTCTTAATATTTGGGGCATTCATTATAAGTCATTATAACGAAATAAATCTGAACACATTTTTTTAATTCAATGGAAACTCAGTTGTTGAACTGGAAGTAAACTATTGACAGTTAAATATTTATTACTAATTTGATAATATGATTAGGAATTATGATATTACTTTTAATAAGACGGTTGAGCTTGTCGCCTCTTGCAGAGTACCTGGATATCTGGCTCAATATTAGTCAAATTTAGTCGATGATCAGCAGATACAGTCATCTTAATTATATCTGCGGACCATCTGCACCATCGTCGCGGACCACAGGTTGAGAAACGCTGTCTTAGAGTAAGTATAGTAAATAAATTTGTTAACTAGCTTTCAGTGCTAAAATACCGTAAAATGTGAATGTCATTAGTTCAATATGTAAACATTTTCCGAGGGTGGGTACCCAGACCCCCCTTCCTTGGGGAGTATTCCATACCCGCAAACCCTCCGGCACTTTTGACCCTTCCCGAAATTATTTTCTGACTACGCAACTGGTCCGCAGAAATGTTGCCAAGGTACTACTTTAATGGGCCAAGATGTGAAAATCCGATAGTGAAAAAGCGAAGGGGATTGCTGAGTGCAGGTGTTTTGCTGCTACATGATAATGCCCGTCCTCATGCTGCTCGTGCAACGATGAAAACCGTCGACGACATCCGCTATAATCGCCATTTTTGGGACCATAAGATTTCCACATCTTTGGTTAGCCTATAAGAATATAATGTAAGGATCTCGCACGAAATCTGTGCCGATGAGACCGTCACTCTCTAGAGAGAGACATGCTATTGTGCGAGAGAGAGAGGTAGATTGGCCAATCGACGCTACAGTCCCCACGAAAACGTAATGCAATGACTTAAGCAATCGGCACAGATATCGTGCGGGAACTTTTTAGTAATATATTTTGCATATAGGGTTATATTATAAGTTATTTCAATTAGGTGTATTAGTACTATTGTCAACGTTCTTACATTCAAGCGACGAAGCCTTGAATGTGTAAAATATTCTTCTGGTAAACAAAAATGATTATGACTATAAGAGTTTGCATATGGTACAAAGCACCTTACCACTATGCCTACTCTATGCGAAACATACAACACCTAAAGGCATAAGGAAAATTTCCAAATGACAGTGACATTTTTGTAGAATATATAATTTCCAACAGATATTGCACATATTGCATTGTTACTGTAGTGTATGCTTGGAAAGCCTATTTTAATCGCTATTTTTATTTGTTTCAGGACACGTCGAATTCTTTATGGTGCCTAGAAAAAGGTAAGCAGACAATATACCTACTTACTTACTTAATGACAATAGAAAATTCCTAAGCAAGCTAAAGGTTTGTTATCTATTTTATGGAACACTGAGGTTCATTGCCGTGCTTACCTGAGCCCGCCATTGAACCCTATTCTGTGCTAACTCCATTAAACCATCCCTCTCAAATCATACTTATGTTAAATATATCCTGATATTGTCCTCCCAGCTACGTCTAGGTCTTCCAAGCGGTCTTTTCCCTTCGGGTCTCCCAGTCAATTTTTTTGAGATATGTCTTTCCTCCCCCATGCGCGCAACATGTCCAGCCCATTCATCCTCCGTGATTTAATTACCCTTACTATATCCGGTGAAGAGTAAAGGTTGTGAAGCTCGTCGTTATGCAGTTTTCTTCAGTCCCCATTTTCATCTTTCTTAGGTTCAAACATTTTCCTAAGCCCCCTGTTTTCGAACACTCTCAGATTATGTTCTTCCCGAAGAGTAAGCGACCCTGTCTCACATCCATATAATAGCTACAACCGGCAGGATAATAGTCTTATAAATATTTATTTTTAGATTTCTGGACGGGTACAAGTGATATAAACTGCAAGTAAATCGGATCAACGATGTTCGAGTTACACGAGTACAGGCATACAAATAACAAACATTATTTTTAAGGATAAATATTAGAGAGTTTTTGCCATAGCGTGTTGTCGGATACGGTAACACTAATATCACGTGATCGAATACGGTAACTGGAATAACGTCTTGTGCTACGACGGAGTTTTTGCCAGCGTAAATTGATACGGTACGGTAAAGGTAACAGAGAAAATGGAGGAACTGCTTCAGATTGCTGTACTTGGAGGTTTTAACAATGACGTATTGGAGGATATGATACCCAATTGTTCCCCGAATGTAATAGGCCTATGAATAAATTTAATTGTCCATTGTTTCTGTTATAACCCTACAGATATATGAATTCCACAGCACCTCATAACAGAATATAAATATTAACATAACCTCAAAATGGGATTTTAATCAGAAAAATATGTTAACATGTAAAAAATTTTCAACACTGCTACGTACGTTTATTGAAATGTTTCTGAGTATATTACATGCATTAAATTATCTGCAGTGGTTTATTATACTACAAATAATTGAGCCTATAAATACACATAATTGAACCAATAACCTCACGCAAGAGATTTAGGCCTAAGTCGTTATTAATGTTAATCTTTACAATGCTGAATTTATACAATAATATAAGCCATCATCAACTGAAATCATCAGTGGGATCTAAGTTTTAAATCAATAGAGAGAATTGCAGAAGAAGAACTGGTTATTATGGATTACAGTCGAACACAAGGATAAAAATTCTCACAATTTTGCATGTAACTTTACTCTATAAATATTACATTTCTCCTTTTATACAGATTTTCAACGAACGAATTTATACGTCAGTAGCAGTGAAAAGGTTAAAGCGAAGTCTTTCCTGTTTTTCGGGATTCATGACTATTACCGTAAGCTTCACGCTAATCTGTCCGAAATAACGTGTCACCTTATCAGATATAGCGTTACGGTAAACCGGCGCATGCGTAGAGCATCAATCATGTGACTTTAGCGTTTACGGTATCTTAACGTAAGCTTGGCAAAAACTCTCTATTTATTTTAATTTAGGCCCTATACAACTATTATGATAAAAATTCGATATTACTAGCCTATTATATTGAATGGACGCTAGCAAACATGTACGCCGCACTGTTATTATTAGCATTATTAATATTATTATTATATTATTCAGTAATAACTAAAATTACAGTTGATTCAATATTAATATCTACGCGCATTTCAGGTTTTGATTCATGGCGCCTGATCAAAAACAGAAAGAAAAAACTCCACAGAGTCTTTTTTTTTTGTGACTGGAGAACTTTTTTAACATACTTTCGGAATGGTCTTCCTAGTCAACGGCAGAGTTGATACATACTTAAATAAATACACAGATAAACAGATAGACCTAAGTAGGTTATATATAAATAGATAAATAGAAAATAGATTAATACTGAATAGGTAAGTAGCCTAAATTATCCATTATGGATTTTATCTTGGGGTACATAGGCCTACATATTTAAAAAAAACATTACCAAAAATTTTAAACAGTTTATACAAAATTTAGAACATATTTTGATACTTGTTAACGTAATATGAACAATGATACATATTGTTAGAAAAAAAAGTTATAAAAAGGGGTCTTGAAAATTTCATGTAGATATGTCTAAAAGTTTTTTGTAATGTTCACCCGAAGTTCATGAATTTAACATTTTCAACATAGGCAGTACCTTCTCACCTTAAGGGTAGTCAGTCATAGAAAACATGTTCCATCTTGGCGCTGTGAATCTCACTATCTCAATTGTTAAACAGTGGCATAGGTTCGTATCCCAGTGTCGAGAAACTGTTCTGTTTTACGGCAGACCTACTTTAAACTCAACTTTTAGACATACCCATTCAGAATACCTAGGAAAATAAGCGTAACAAAATTCACATAGGTAAATGGAAACCTCCACTTGGAGGCCTTTCGCTTCAACATGGGGACATAGGATTCGAGAGAAAGAGATTCAGAATACAATAGAACAAACTCTTACTGACAGCTAAAGTAATTACAACTTTTACTGGCAAGCATAATCTTAGATCTTGCAGTAATGATTACACTGTAATATGTACTAAAAGCTTTCGTAATGCGAAATTATTTTAGGAGACCACAAACTCGCCATTTTGTGTAGAAGCTATCTTGCCGCATTGTGCTATATAATCTTTCCTGCCGTTGTGGAAGTTTTCAAACAGCCACTAAAGCGGGCAACATTTTCATGAGATAAACACGACTTCAAATTTACATGAATTGCGACATTTACGAGCTTCCAGATATTAAATTCAATGTCTCCTACTTCAATTGTTTCGTTCCACGAACTTTCCTAACGAATGAGGGTCCTGTGAACTGTAAAATTATTTCTGGAATTAGTTGGCAACCTGGGGTCCGCAGTTCCTGTGGTACCAGCGATGTTATTCTACTATCGCGATTATTAATGCAATGGCTAGAAGCTTTTCAAATCTTTATTTTAAGAGCAAATAATTAAAAAATTATGTCGTGTATAAAATAATTCCACCTATTCCCTCGTATAAAATGTTTTTGTTATAACATCAGCTCATAGCTTTGTCAAACCTAAAATTTATACTTATGAATATTATAAAATATAATTAAAAATTATAGCTGTCAATTTTATAAAACAATTTTCGTATTTTGTAGACAATATATTTCTGCTATTCAGCCATCTTCAGGTCATTTTTCTTTCTCCAAACGATCTTCTTCTGTTCGTTAATCCATTACAACCCATGGATTAACGAACATAATAAGATCGTCTGGAGGTTCATAGAGGATGTCGAATGCTGCATTCCGTTGCTTCTAAACAACATGCCTGGGAGTGGTTGAAATAAGAAGAAACATAAATTACATAAGATTGTATTGACTTGACGGAAAATTTTATTTCTCATTCTCATGTTACCGTACAACCGTTTCGGGGCTGATATAAAAGAGAAATGCAGTATCACTTTCATACTTTCCTCCCCTAAAACCCGGGACATAATATACTGCGAGCATAGGACTCAAAATGTTCCATCCCATGCTTAGGGCCTATGATAAACATCCCTATTTCTCAGCGGAAAGGATTATTTACAGACTTCCGATATAGCATACTCATACACTTAAGTTGTCCCTGCAATATGACCTCTTATTCTTCATCAAAATGTGAAGTGAGAAAATATTTCTTATGTCGAGGGTAGAGAAAGTTATGTGACTGCATCACACTGTGCTTTATTTTCGTGGATTTCATTTTTCAGTAGTCTAATTATTTTCGCCAATATATTACATCGATGGAACCATAATTTGTTGAAGTCCAGTATTATATAGTTGCCAAAGCCCTATGTGATCACAGTAAACAATACACTGTTGTCATGTGAACTGAACAGCATTTCATTTTTTTCAGTATAATATTCTCAGAAATTATATAATTTTCAAGGGAAGGACTGATTTGTTTGAATTTTAATGTTGACCGCGTTACTTCCCGGGCTTAACAGGGTATGTGTGCAAAATTTCGTGTAAATTGGTAAAGAAATGTAGATTTGTATAAGGAACATACATACATACATACCTACACACTTTCGATTTTATATATTAGATTTATATGAACAGAATGTCATACATAAGATATTACGCTAAGAGGAAAACTTTATTTGGGCAGATTATATATTATATTGCTACTTTCAATGTTTATTACACCTAGATGGTATCTCGGTTATTAATATTGATTCTGGAATTACAGTGAATATCACGCTCTACATCTGTTCAGGAATCAGCATTATAACGCTTTTATTTGCCAACCTTTTCCCCGTCTTTCTTAGTTTGTACTAAGATTGTGATGGAATAAGTCTTTTGTTTTCCTTGCTTTCGTTTTTGTGTGTGCACAAGAACTGGAAACAAAAGACTTGATACCTTTAATTACGTAATTACTGCTCCAGCGAGGTTCTTAGAGTGCACTTCAATTTATTTGAATTCCCCAAACTTTCTCCCTCATTTACTGGCAGCTTCAATGCAGCTAAGGCTCCGTGAAATCACGGCGAATCTGTTTCTACAGTTTTCATTACAATGAGCTGTATCCCTCACAGGTTAGAGGTCAATGCTCTTTGTCAGCCTAGCTGAATGTAATAATAATAATAATAATAATAATAATAATAATAATAATAATAATAATAATAATAATAATAATAATAATAATAATACAGTAATAATATTAAATTAATAAAATCAGGTAAACTGATAGAACAAAACGTCAGAATGTTTTTTCTTAATCAATTATAATTGCAATTATGATACGCAGAATTTTTTTTTTTAATCGACTTCCGACTTAAGCTCTAGATTGATTCATTAAGCAGGACTTACGGAAGAACAAAGGTCTTGTTTTTTTAATCCGATTAACATTGTCCAGCATTAGTAGAAGTATAAAGATTTGTGATATCTTGACAATCGCACACTCACATAAAAATACAAACAAACAAATGTCTAATTGGCCACCTACGGGATTTAAACCAGAGTTCTCCAGAATGCGAGTCCAAGCCGTTATCATCTCCGCCACATCGCTCAGTTTAACGGCCTAGTTTGATAAGCATTTGTGAATGAATAGTGTTATTTGTCATAGCTATCGTATTTTACGGACCATAAGACGCACTTGAAAACATAGCTTTAAAAGTTGGGTGCGTCTAATGGTCCGAAGTACACTAAAAAAATTAAAACTTGTGTGAGTTATACACAAGGTGTTGTAAACGATAAGATAGTTACAAATTTTAGCAGAATCTGTACATCACTACACTTGTCAGAATCGTAAAGTGAGGGTACCTGGAAGCCATGTATACAATGCGAAAAGAAAGGAATGTTGAGTTCTTTTACACAAAAGAATAATCTTCGTCGGATGGTTTAAATGAATGCAATGACCTCTAAACAGCCTTGTCCCGTTACATTTACCGTATGCTGAATTGAGGGTTAGAGGGTGTAAAAGTAGGCCTATTTTCAGTCTTTCATGAGAAGTGATTTTCGTACATTGCAGATTTTTAAGTTAGAAGTGATTTACACCGATTCCATTGTGCAGGGTTATAATTTCTATACATATATAATGAAGTATATTATTCCCTTTAAAATGTTTCGTTTAGAATTACACTAAATTTCTTTTCCTTTAAATTTCCATCCTAAAATTAAGATACGTCTTATGGTTCGTAAAATACGGTAATTGTATTGCAACTTCCAAAGCCATATATGAACACTGTAAAACAATGTGTTGTCATGATAACTGATTTTCATTTGATAAATTCTTTCTAATATATTACCATAAAATAGGCACTAAATTGGGCTTTACTCCGATCAAATAATTTGGTCCAATATCAATAGGCTTCTTCCCATGGACGCTATAAATGCGTAAACCAAGTTTCATGAAAATCCAATAAAGCGTATTTGAATTATCGCGCTTGGAGAGACAGACGGACAGAGATTTTCCCGTCCCTACACAATCTCATAAAGTACCATTCTGTCACCTAATAATAATAATGATAAAAAATAACAATAATAAATTAATAAAATCGGGTAAACTGAAAGAACAAAGTTCATATCAGGTAGCCTACTTAGAGGCACTGATAAAGGAATGATTAATTCACAGACACTTAGCTTGAACCCCAGACGTCTGAGCCGGATTGCTGGGATGGCTGCTATTGATTCCCTGTCACTGTGCTACATCTATATTACAGTCCATTGCCCCAAGCTCGAACCCAGATTACTCTGCTTCAAGATTACTCTCAATCTACGATTATCTCGCTACGGATTATCCTATTTCCCGTTAAGCTCTGATATCTGAATCATATCTACTAAATGTTAGATTTCTGACAGACATGTTGATTACAATACGAAATGAGAAACGTGAACTGCCAATGCTTTATACGGTACTAGCTTAAAAGGCCCGGAGTCGCCCGGGATTTTTATTTTGTAATTGGAAATTGACTTATGAAGGACTTTCGATTTTTAAATTCTAGGTCCTTACATGGGTATTTAGAATTTGAAATAGGAAGACCGACTTATCACACTCAAACTATTCCCTCAGAAAACGCTTGGTATAGTTTTTTATGGCTCAGAGAGGATGTAGAATTTTGGATCCCATCGCTTGTACACAGCAAGCCTGGTAGGGGTTCAAATAAGAAGAACCAGAAATTCCGTTAACATAAAATTGTATTGTCTTTGAGGAATATTTTATTTCTCACTCTCATGTTACCATAAAACCGTTTTGGGGATGAAATTAAACAGAAATGCAATATTACTTTCATACTTCTCTCTCCATAAACCTGCGATATAATAATATACACATTACCATACCTCGTATTGTTTTCTCTATGTGCAGGGTACAGAAAGTTATGTGACTGCATTATTTTCTGGATTTCATTCTTTAATATTTATTTATAACATGAATTATATTAATAGCTTCTCTATTAAATATGTTAAACTCCCATTTCATTTATTTATTTATTTATTTCCAAACCCATCTTGAGACCACTGGCAACAATATGATGTCATGTGAACTGTGATTTGGATTTGATAATTGTGTGTAAATTCTCAAAAACATAATTTTTGGCATTAAAAATCAAAATTTTTCAAAATCCTTTCTTAGTGAGCACTTACATTATGAAACGAAGGCACCGTCAAAATTCCAAGTCCCTATCTATTATAGTTTAGGCTCTACGTTGATTCTCTGTCAATAAGTCATTCAGTCAGTCAGTCAGTCAGGACAAAGCATCTTATATATAGAGAGATAGAAAGTTATGCGAATGCTTTACATCCGATCTTATTTGGTACTAGCAAATCGTGATTTATTCATAATGTTGGCACGACTCTTTTTCCTTAATGATTTTCCGTTGTAGGATACAGTGCACTTACTTAAACATAAAATTACAGAGATATTATTTTTGCGATGTGCAGAGAACGCACGTTCTAAGCGGTGGCCTGGAAGAAAGTCTTCGGCCAGTAAAGACTCATGTATATAACGCCTTTTTTCAAGCACACGGATTTCTGAATTAGGCCTACGAGGGGTTTCCCTCGCTCTTAGGCGAATGCCGGACTGGATAATAATCCCCTCATACAGAAATACTGCAACATACACTAGAAAACATCTCCATACAAAACAATCAACACACCAAGAAATCTAAAACTGACTTCATTGAGAGAAAGTCAAACTTGCGCCACTTAAATCTGAAACAAGTACACAGCCCTAACATGTCATAAACATCACATATCCCATAAGAATGAAAAATTGGCAACCCTAGGTACACACGTCAAACAAATGGTTACCAAAATTTGGTTTGACCGGAGGTAATCAACTTCATTGTTGGGCACTCCGGGGGTAAGGGTGGGCACAAAAAAAGTTAGAATATCCACATCTTTGTCATAGATGTTGAAAATGATCTCCGTTTACCGCCACACATTCTGACATCTTTTAGGAATCTTTGCATGCAAACTCATTAATTCTTCTTTTGAAATTGCTGCAATTTCTCTTCTTATGTTCTCTTTCAGTTCTTCAATTGTATGATGTTATTCTTGTACACTTTATCATTTAAGTTCCCCCAAAAATAAAAATGACATACAGTAAAGTCTGGAGATCTTGCTGGCCATAACCCCTTATTAATTACACAAACTTCATACACTTCTTCAGTTAAATCTAACGAGAGATCTGCAGTAGGCGCTGTAGTGGAGTTTTGTTGGAAAAATGTAAATTTGATTGTTGTATTGGTTAGTAGGTGGCCTTTTCTCGCCTACTAGGCTAAGTTAATTTCTCTATACACGGCCAAACTTTCAAGTCCCTCTGTTGCAACGACGGTCATGGCCGGCAAGCTTTAATTTATATAGATTTGAACTCGAACTTCCGTTTACATCCAACGCCACCTATACACAAGATCGCAATCAATGTGAAATAATTTCTAGGTGGCCTTGTACGGTGTGCCTTAGCAAACGAAAAAAAAAAAAAGATTATCGTTAAAATCGACTTTTTGAAATATAATACACCAATTTCTCGACCGCTTCGATTTTGTCAACCCGCTCATGAATGCAGGAATAAATGGGAAAACATTGAATGATTTTGACGAAACTCACTACACGGGCTTTTTTTTGTGCTATTTTTTCGGCTAAATGTTTTGCTATTTCGCAAATTACCATCCCAGAAAGAGGGTTTTCCCCAATGCTCACTGCTGCAAAAAATACTTGAACACGACCTCAAAGCGATCCGAATAGTTTGAGTTCGGATAACTGGGTTTCTACTGTATGTAAATCAGACGTCTAGACGTGTTGGGGTTGGTGTACCTGCTAAATGCGAAGGTTTATCAGAAATCGTAAATTTGGAGCAATTTCAGGTATTACTACTGCACTCTTCCAACTCAATTTCTTCAATTCCCTTCAACACCCACCACTTTGCCCTTTGGGAAAGGTTATGTAACATAAAGCAGCAGTCACTAGTGTAAGGGGACAGGGAAGAGGGAGAGCATAAAGCTAGAAAGGGTAAGGTTTATTAAAGGACAGGTACAGCTTAAAACACTGAAACGTATACGCAACTTTAAGGCAAGAGTGTCTTCATCTAGTAGTGTGTTTCTTTATATTTGCGTGACGGAGGTCATTTCCATCCGGAAGAGGTATCTGGTAGTGTACTGTTACTATTATGCCAAATCTTTCATCCTGATTATTTCATTGACTAAGGTCATAATCACGAAACGTAAAATAGATTTTCTCCTATCAGAACCCAAATGTATCACATGAGGGCAGGATTAAAACATAGCATTAATTTCGGTCCCCGCTTCTATAACTCAATTTTCAGAAAATATCCTGATCTCTCAGCATACTCCACTGTTAAATTTAATATATATGTAAAGCATTTTTCTGTAATTCTTTTGCTGTTTAAGACATTTTTGTTTTACTCCTTTTAGGTATTTATGTTTAACATTTTTTACTTGCTTTATTAGTTAATCACATTTTATATACACTCTTTCTTTGTCTCTTCTCTTTCTTCATTTTGATATTTTTTAAGCTGTATCCGAGCAGGGGCAGTCCTGCTCATTCGGGTGTATTTATAAATGTTAATATTTCTTGTGTTAGAAATAATAATTATAATTTACCGAGCAAGTGGCCGAGATGTTTTTCATTTAAACGTGGGTTCGCCTGAAGCCTCGCGACTAGACTACACGCAATACTCGTGTGCGCTGCACGTAGTCTAATCGCCAGCTTCAGGCGAACCTACTTTTAAATGCTTGACTTTCACGTTCTCTTTGCTGTATTCATTAGCAAACATGCAATATTGTTTGTGTATAATACAGGTTTTACTAAAATAAAGTAAAAACAAACAATATGATACAAAGTAAAAAGATTTTGCTACTGTAAAAGGTCTTCAGTTCTTGTTTAACATGTTTAGGTACCTCTAGTTGTAAAAAATCTCAATACACTCTACCTTGTAAATCTGCAGAACACTAAAGCTGCGGTTTGTCGACGGCGTTCATCGCCAGCGATCAACGCCGGCGGTGATCGCTGCCTATTGCTCTCCATGTAAATCAATGTACCCGGTTTGTCTACGACGATGAACGCTGGCGATGACCGCCGGGGTCGGCGGTGATCGCCGGCAGTTGCTTCTGAGGCAAATTCAGGGCGATGAACGCCGCAGATTATCATGCATATAGTAGGTCAAGAAAAGCAGAAGACAGCCATTTTGCACAAAGTACTGTCATTAGTTGCAGACGAAATGTTATAGATTTCACATTGCCCTGTATGACATGAGCTTAAATGACCATAAATATAGCTACACAAAAGAAAATGTGTTGCAAATGGTAGATAAATTGTCAGAAAACACTATTATCTGTAATTACAATTTATGTAACGTACAGTAAAATTATCAGCTCATTTATTAGTAAAAGTATTTTCGATATATTATTACTGGTTTTATTATTTTGTGTTCATTGAACCATTTAACATTTAGTTCATCAAAAGTGACTTTCCTTTGTTCCTGTCAGAGTTTTCTCTTGCGTGAGTATAATAGCCTATTAAAAGCTATGCTGAGGTTATGAAAGCTAACAAATTTCCAAATTCCATGTCCCCCACCACACCGAACTGTTTGACATTGCCAACTATAACTGTGGATAGCAACAGTGTCGAGGACGATGAACGCCGGTAGACAAACCACCCCTACGACGATGATCGCTGACCCCGGCGGTCATCGCCGGCGATGAACGCCGTAGACAAACCATAGCTTTACTTAACCTGTCCTTCAGAAATGTATGTTATAAAATGAAACTTTAAACCACCTACTTGTGAGTGGTAACATTGTTTAAAAACATCAAGATTTCTCGAAACTATGTCCTTGTGCCTTACGCCCTTATGGAACAAGGCCCTTCATTTTGTTTAATCAGTGATAAGTACAAGTATGATATGTAGAAAACAAGTTATTCACATTTTTTATACACTCTTTCTTTGTCCCTCCTCTTTCTTCACTTCGATAATTGTGAAAACTGCACCCGAGCACGAGCAGTCTTGCTCATTCGGGTGTATTACTAAACGTAAATACTTCTTGTGAAGATATAGGCCTAGCCTATATTTCTTTTCCTCTTTTTAAATAGTACTTGTAGTTACTTTTGAAATTTGAAAATTGCTTTATTTTACTTTTATAAATATGTATTTGTATTTGTATAAATATGATAAAATAAATATGAAAAATATCTAAAACACACAAAAGCTTCTGCTCTTTCCGGGTTTTAGGACCAACCTACGTATTATTTATGTAAACATGAAATAAAATCAGGTAAACTGATGTAATATATTGCCAGAATGCTTTTGTTTAATCAGTTTTAATTGCATCTATGATATGAAGAAAATAAATTATATTTCTTAGCGATTTTAGAATTAATTTCCAGAATGATTCATTAAGCAGGGCTTAAGGGAGAAAAAAGATCTAGTTTGATAAGCACATGTGAAGGAATATTGGGTAGTGTAATTTCTCAAAGCTACCTGTATTGCAACACCCAAAGCCGTTTATGAACACTGTAAAACAATATGTTGTCAAGAGAACTGATTTGCATTTGATAAATTCTTTCTATTACCATAAAATAGGCACTAAATTGGGCATTACTCCAGTACGGGTCTACCGATTTGGTCCACTATCAATAGGCTTCTTCCAATGGACGCTATAAATGGTTATACCAAGTTTAATGAAAATCCGATAAAGCGTATTTGAGTTACCGCGCGTACAGACACACTGACACATGGGCAGACATTTTCCGTCCACCACACAATTTCAGAAAGTACCATTCTGGCACTTAATAAATATCTACGGCCACTTGAATCTGCCCACGTATATTCTGCTATCCTGCATGTATAAGAACTACTGTATTCGTAATTACTCTGAACGGAAATGAAAGAGTGTATAGATTGCTATCATTATGGGAGTGAATAGCGGTGATTAATCAAAACAATAATCCTTTGTTTAGTTTCACCTGGACCACTAATTGCCCTCGCAATTACCTCATCGTTTTCAAATTACATCGACGAGAGAATTTTACAGTTTAAATGAAACTTGTTTTCTCGTAAAGCGATCGGTACGAACATTTAAAAAAAATCCCCTGAGGACGTTAAGAGAACAATGAATGACTGGAATAATTACTAAAATATCAACTCCCTCAGCCGTTCACGAACATTTAGAGTAATTTGTTTAAAAAAGCCTATAGAATATCCAAAAGAATTGATATTTCCTGAATTTAATGTGATGACTGTAGAACTGGTGTGCCACAAGGAACAATTTTGGGTCCAATTCTTTTCATTATTTACATAAATGAGTTGCTGCATTTGGACTTAAATAATTTCCATGGCCGTCTTTACTCTTATGCCGATGATACCGTATTGCTATTTTCCGCTCCAACTTGGCAGGATACTTACAAATGGGCTAATAAGGGATTAAGAGTAGTTAAAAGTTGGCTTGACTGCAATAGGTTAGTATTAAATATAGATAAAACAAACTGTGTTACATTCTCATTAACAACTGCTGGTACTCCACAATTAAAAATGGATCAAAACTTGTGCGTAAGACTACATGATATCAACTGTGAATCTGATTCATGTACCTGCCAGGCTGTGAAGGAGACAAATCAGGTCAAATACCTTGGTATTATTATAGATCGTCATCTGAAATTCGACAAACACATCACATATTTATGTACCAGATTAAGAAAAACATTATACAAATTTGTCTGTCTAAAACAATATTTACCGACTGAAGTCTTAAGAACAGTCTACTTAGCTCTAATACAATCTGTCCTCCAATATGGTATCATTGGCTGGGGGGGAAGTGGCACATCTGTATTGACTCCTTTGATTCTAATACAGAAGAGAATTATAAAAATTTGTTTAAAAAAGCCTATAGAATATCCAACAGAATTGATATTTCCTGAATTTAATGTGATGACTGTAGAACAAATTTATAAGCTCACACTTTTAAAATACTTTCAAAAATACCGCAACGTACATGTATCGGATCCTCATAACTACAATACTAGAAGAAATAAAACATTGCCTTTAATAGAACCAAAATACTTCACCTCTTCTGGCTCTAAACATAGCATTTATTATGGTCCAAGACTCTATAACTCTATAATTAGGTCACATCCAGAAATAGTACATATGAACAACAAAAAATTCAATAAGTTTATCAAAAATCTTATTTCATAGTTCAAAAGTTACTTCACTCTGTACTTAGTAGACAATTAAGGAACGATTTTATTTGTAATAACTCAGGGTTTCAATTTTTGTTCTTACTACTTTTCCTTTTTTCTTTTTACTATTCTGTTCTTTCTTTTTTATTATTATTTTTTATGTATTGATTTAATATTATATTTTCTTTATGTATTTGTAATTTGTATTTTGTAATGTAAATGGCTGAACTGTGCTCGAGCACGAGCGCTTGCTCATTCGGGTGGTCTTGTTTTGTTTTGTATAAATATTTTGTATAAATATAAATAAATAAATAATTGTAAATTTTTTACACATAGGATGAAACTTCTATATTTAATCTCGTACTGTGCAAACGATACGAGAAAAGAACTTTGAAAATACGAAGCGAGCTATCTAAACAACTAGAGCCAAATCTAAGGAACGCAGAGATCTTACAATTTTAACAGTAGATGGACTGAAGGGTGTCCGAATGCACCTGAAGGCTGATTTATAATAGTTCGAAAAAGTTTGTTAATGAGCAAAATTGGCCCAAGAGGGGGGTTGAAATTTTGAAAAATTTATATCTCGGCCCCTATGAAGTATAGAGGGAAACTTTGTTTGAATAAGTTAGAGCACTCCCTATGGAGTTCACAGTGACACCAATTATTCGGGGGTTTTGGGGGTACGAGTGGGGGTGGGGAGATGGAAATTATAAATTTTTGAAACCACGTCTTGTGGGGTACCTCTTGATGAGTACTGTACAAATCAATAAGTAGTTTCTCAATAGTCCTCATATAAGGCAATATTTGAATGTTTGAAAAAGTGCTCTTTCCTCTTTTTTGGAGTTATTTTGCCAAGGCTAAAGAAGAAGAGTTATTAGCAAAAAACGGGCAGAAAATATGATTTTTGGCGCTATCGAAGCGCCAGATTTCGCTATAAAATGCGAAATTAGTTCCAGGTGGCCTTGTTCTGCTGACACAGCAATCCGGATAATTAGTGAAAAAATAATTTCTTTAAAAAATGTACAGTACTGTACTTACATAAAGTGTCACATCTTGAACATATCGGTCAGAGTCAGTTGTTTTGTTGACAAACTGTCCATTTTGTCGGTTAAAAGTTTTGCTTTTTCGCAAATAATCGGCCCTGAAAGAGGGTTTGCTGTTGCAAAAACCACTTGAATACGGTCTCAAAGCGATCCTGATAAATGGTGATCCGGTTAGGTACAGTTCGAATAAAATCAGGTAAACTGATGTAACAAAGTGTCAAATGCTTTTGTTTAATCAGTTGTAATTGTAATTTTGATATGCAGAAAATTCAGTTTTTTTTTAAACTATTTCCGAGTTAAGCTCCAGATTGAGTTATCTAAATATTGTTAAAATGCTATGGAAATAAATTGATTTTTGAAAGTCCTGAAACTTTGGAATTTTGATATATTCGCTTTTCCCCCTATCACTCTAGAATTTTGTCTAATATATTACCATAAAATACGCACTAAATTGGGCATTACTCCGTTACCGGTCGACCGATTTGGTCCAATATCAGTAGGCTTCTTTCCATGGACGTTATATATGCGTATACCAAGTTTCATGTAAATCCGATAAAGCATATTTGAGTTATAGCGCGTACAGACACACGGACAGAGAAACAGACATTTTCCCGTCCCCCACACAATCACTTAAAGTACCATTCTGGCACTGAATAATTGGACCCTACTGTGTTTACGTTGTTAAGAAAGTTAATTTCATTCACAAATCAACCACACTGTTTCCTTCGACATACGAAAACTTTCTTCAGAATTAATTCACTTATAAATCGGATATTTATGGAGAGTTAAAAAAATGCAGCAGAAAAAATAAAGAATTGGAGAATGGGGTAAGCAGAAATAATGGTGAATATTTGGAATATTCTTTGTTTGTAATAGTATATTGCGATACAAGTGCCGTAAGCGGTGCATACGGATCGAGGAAAGAGGAAAGATCTGTTATGCGCTTACGGAACGAGTTTTGCATGCTATTTTGTGCACGATGATTATTTATATCAGTTTATTAATTTTAATTGAGATATTAGCTGAAAATATTATGTATATACACTATTGAAGCTGGATGTTATATTACAGAAAGTGATTCTCATATGTTGGTTGTTATGGGGACCGAATATTTGTCCTGTTCAAGTCGCCACAAACTGGGGGGGCCTTGGTTCCGGTCTTCCATAAAGGCTTGTATTATGATGGTTTTACTTACGGCACTTGTGCTTTTTGTAATTTTTACCGCACGGAGATTTCTTTTGTTTTCATAGCAACCAGATTGCGTGCGGGAATGTCAACTTACGATCCACGGCAACAATGTTCTTAAATACCACTAATTAGTTACGTCGTGCAAAAAAGTATTTATTGTGATTATAAAAAGCGCAGTCTGTACACAAAATACAGACAACTACGCTGATGGTGTTAGACTCCATCTTCTTGAGGGAGGCAGTAACATTTATAATGGGGTTGCGGGACACAATCCCAGCCGGGGCTGTCTCATGAATACTAAGTCAGGCGACGTGCAATAAAACACAACTGGCCGCGTGGACACATCTAGGTTTCACACCATTCTTATATCTTAACTAATATAATTATTACTGCCTGACACACGTGTGCAAGTGGACCACCTCTATTTGTTCTAGGTCAAATTTTCCGCAAAACCATAATAGTATATTATGCAACGAGCGTATAATGGCATTTATTTATTTATTTATTTATATTTCCCTCTGGTGTAGTTAAGGCCTTCTCTTCCATTAACCAGAGGTGATACATTCAAACGTAACCAAATAAAAAGAGGCATGATTATATTATATAAACCCAAATTATGTTAGTGAAAACTATAATTAAAACTATATCAAACTACAATAATGGAAGTTCACAACATGTAAGTAAAACAAATTAAAGAAAAATAATAGCCTAGTAATAGGCGGAAGACGAAAAAAGGTAAAATAGAAATAAAAATAAATGAAAACAATCAGAGGCGTAACGAGGGGAGGGTTTTGGGGGTTTTAACCCCCCCCCATTGATTAAAAAAAAGGAAAATTGTAAAATTTTTTAAAGTCTGCTTATAAATTACTTAATACGAGTATAAAGCGTGGGAAGCTTAAAACTCGTTATTTTGCGTCTTAATTTTCAAAATTTTCCGGGGGGAGGACCCCTGAACCCCCCCTCTCCTGGGGGTATTCCATACCCCCCAGACGTTATAACCCCCCATATGGTCGGCCTGGTTACGCCTATGAAAACAATACACAAAAGCAACAATTTTTAACAGCGACAGAAAGCTTGGATGCAATATATCCTTTTACTCGGCTTATAGCCCGTGAAACCACCATTAGTAATCAACGCCTAGAAAGCCTTACGTATTAATGGGTGTCATTAGAGACTGTTACGAAAGGTGTAATAACGAAAATAATATGAGTTCCAATACTGGCAAGTTCTATGAAAAAGGTAGCTGCTTTACAAACCGGAAGGTCGCGGGTTCGATCCCCGATGAGGTCGTTGGAGTTTTTCAACGGGTCTAATCCGTCTGGTGGCACTATGGCCCTGGGGTCGACTCAGCCTCTAACAGAAATGAGTACCAAGAGCAATCCTGGGAGAAAAGGCGGCCGGTGCGTAAGACTGAACACTTATCTGAGAGCCTTATGCCGGTTGTCGACCAAGAGCTAAGCTAACTTAGTGAGGGATTTCATATATAGTTGTGCCGGATTTCATATGTAGTTTTGTCGGCACAACTACATATGAAATCCCGCACTGTATGTAAGCTAAGCTAAACTAATTTATGCCTGTTGTCGACCAAGAGCTAAGCTAACTTAACTTAACTCACTGTATGTGAGCTAAGCTAAGCTAACTTAACTTAGCTTAGCTTAGCTCACATACAGTGAGGGATTTCATATATAGTTGTGCCGGATTTCATATGTAGTTTTGTCGGCACAACTACATGTGGAATCCCGCACTGTATGTGAGCTAAGCTAAACTAACTTAGCTTAGCTCTTGGTCGACAACCGGCATAAACCTCCTGGAACCCTCTTGGCCTCCATGGCCTGTATAGGGAACACTTTTCTATGAAAAAGGTCGTGAGTATAAAGAAACGAAAATAACATTTGCATATTGATGGTCTAGTAGTGGAACCTCACTGGAGTTAATTGAAAAGAAGTGGAGCCCACGCCACTAGTGCAATAACAGTTAAGATTGCTAATGTAGCCTACAGCATGGATACACTATCCAATTATCCTGACCGGACTCTCTCACCTGTATGGATATCTGGATATTTTATCAATATTGGAATTGTACATCCATTTGCATACCTGATCACATTCCCATTGTTTGCTCACATTAAATTGAAAACCCCTGCCAAGTGTCAGCATTCTGTTTTCAAAGTAAATTAAAGAATGGGATTAAAAGAATGCCTGCGGGGAAATCACTTTTATGCTAAATTATATCGGTTTCCACGGTGTATCGATACCGAAATTCGATATTCAGTCGATCTATCTATTCTGCGATACATGGTCTCAATGTTGTAGGCGTGATGTGTACAATAATGTAATACGATGAAATCTGTGATAATAATTAAAATAAAATACTGGTCTCTGATCTCCAGCAGCGCTGTTAAAATAGCCAAACCAAGAGTTTTAGTCGTCATTTTTCTTAAAATTCATTACAGATACGCCTTTTTAAATGCTAAATTTCTCATGGGGGTCACAAAAAAGTCATATCGTGTTTGAAAAGTCTTGACTCCATTTCTTATATTGGCAGCCCTGCACCAGAAAAATCAATAAACTGTTTCTGCGTATGCGCATGATGTACATGCGGCGGTAGATGCCAAGGCAGCTCAGTTTGAATAAGGCTCCACGGTACATAATTGATTCTTGGTGCACAGCCACCAACATAAGGAATGAAGTCGACAAATCTTTTCTATAATCAAGTGTGATTTTTGCGGCCACCATCAGAGATTTAACATTTACAAAGTGGTAATGAATTTAACATTTTTATCAAACTGAGTCAATGCCTCTTTCGCGAAACAAAATCTTGCTTGATAATATAGCTAGTGAAGGTTCTTGACCATACTTTGGACACGTAGGACAAAAACTGTACGAGGTACAGAAAATCTAAAAACTGGATTACTTTTTGGCCCTCAAATTGACAGCTCATAAGTCATAAACGACCGTACAATATGTGATAACATCAATTTTTTGAAAACCCCCATATTATTTTGTTATTGTAATGTTAATGTAATGTTAGTGTGTTGCTTTTTTCTTCACATTATTTCGAAGCTACAAATAGGCACTGTTTTTTATTTATATCAAACGTAAAATGGGATAATATGTATAATGGTAATACCATATCTCACAAAACTAAAGCTGATGGGGCAAAACTAATGATACATTTGGCATCTTCTTCTTCTTCTTCTTCTGCCTATCCATTAATGGATGTTGGCGACCACATGATGCATCTTCATTCTATGAACCACAGTATGTAATAGTTGATCTACCCGTGGTAATCCTGTCCACTGCTTAATGTTATCCAGCCAAGATATTCTTTTTCGCCCTCTTCTTCTTTTACCTTCTATTTTCCCTTCAATTATCAACTGTAGAAACATATATTTAGTATTCCGTAATAGATGTCCTAAGTATGCAGTTTTTCTTCTTTTAAAAATTCTTAGTATTTATCTTTGTTTGTGTAGCCGTTGCAATATTTCGGTATTAGTTATTCTTGCTGTCCATGGAATTTTAAGCATTCTACGGAAGATCCACATTTCAAAGGCCTCGATCTTTTTTGCTGTTGTTGTATTCAGTGTCCATCCTTCAGAACCATACAGAAGTATAGACCAGATGTAACATCTTACAAATCGAACTCTGACGTTTAAATTTAGATCTGTGCTTGTGAGAACTTTCTTGAATTTCATGAAAGCATTACGGGCATTCTCTATGCGACATTTTATCTCCATGTCTGATCTCCAATCTTCACATAACCATGTTCCAAGGTACTTAAACTTGTCCACTCTTTGTATTAAAGACTCATTGAATCGGAGCTCTGCATTTAGAAAGGAGTCGGGCTGACGTGTGACAAAATGTGTCTTTTTGACGTTGATGTTCAGCTCTAAGTTTCTACTATACTTTCCTACTAAGTTGACGAGTTGCTGAAGATCATCTAAATTATCAGCAATCAATACTGCATCATCAGCATATCGAATGTTGTTGATGAAGACTCCATTAACCTTTATGCCTTTGCTTATTTCCCCTATTGCTTCTTGAAAGATATTTTCTGAATATAAGTTGAATAACAGCGACCTAAATATAGCGACCATCAGCTAAATATACCCATCAGCTAAATTTGGCATCAGCGACCTAAATATACCCAAGAATTCTAAGGCACCAAAATGGCTGTTAGTCTGTATAATGTATTATTTAGCACTAGTGCGAAAATGTTAGCTTTTATTTTGTGTGACTAGTGTTAAGAGTTCTGATCTAAATCCATGCTGATTTAATGCATTTACACCTATGAGACCCCTTATAAAGTGCGCACATAGTAACTATGACTCCAGTCACTATTTAAAGTTAACAGAACGACGCAGTAAAGTCGTTCAGAGCAAGTCGAGATATTTGAGTGGCAATAAAACAGAATACGATTTCAATATGGCGGGGGTTGTACACTTAATGGTTATAGCCGACAGCTTTTAGTCGGTTTATGAGCGATCGCTTCTCTCTGTATTGGTCCATATCCATCATCCAACGGACCCAAGGTGTGGACACTCGTAAAATTATATATCGATACACACCACTATCGATCTTCCCTTTCCTAACTCTCTTTCTGTAGTCTCTAGTAAATGTCTTTGCTACATTCTTCAGTGAAACTAGGTATTACCACAGTATAGTATAACAGTAGCGAAGCTCTAATGAAAGGAAAATGCATCCTTTTGACAGATCGTGCGACACTAGCACCCCAAGCGGCCAGCAGGATGGAACGAGCAAACAGCCATTTCCAGCACTGGAAAGATACGAATATATGGCTGTATTTTTTCTTATTTTTAAAATTACCAGAACGAGATTATTACCGGAAAGGCATACTGGTGAACTCACCAAATCATAGACTTTATGGTAATAAGAAGTTGTAGTTTCAAGATCGATGATATTGTATATCTTATTAAGTATCAGACCGGTTTCCGTCCACCATATAAGCTACATCCCTAAGACAAATATTCAAGAATTTAATTGACCTACTACTAACATATACTGTACTTACACTGAAAATTCTGACAAATAAGAAAACTTAATAATTTCAATAAGCATGTAGGAGTACTAGTTCAGAAATTAGGAGGGAAAGTAAAGTTCTATAGGCATATAGCACGATAGGCCTATGGTCAGTATCAGATGCAATAGCAAAACACTTTTGTCTTTTTCTTCATTTTGTTAAACACGATAAATTATTAAAATGTAAAGGATTAAACACGTTATCTTTATTCTCGACAGTTTAATTTTGTTAAATTCAATTATATAGGCCTAACATAACCTCATGTTAAAACATTTTTAAAATTAGTAGGGTCAGGTGGGGTATTTGTAAAGAGGCCTATATATTTAGAAACCTTTGCTTCGTTAGGATTTTCATTTATGATATACATATAAAAATAATTAATTGTATATAGCATTTACAAGCCATTTTCTGCTTTTAAAATTAAAAGAAATAGGAGTAAATACACTAGTATGGATGCAAGCATGATAATCACAAATTTGCAATTTAATTTCACAAATAACTGTTTTTGCTTACCTCTCAGGATCTTTAGGGAACCTGAAGAAAGATAAATCGGGAGAATTCCTTTGGCTGTTGGTGCAATTTATAGCACCACAAGCATTTCCATAAAATATTGTTGACATTTTACATAAGCAACAATGTAACATATTGTGTGGCTTCTTGCTCACCGCTACGAGCGCTGCAGTCGCGCCGGTTGAAAAAAACTGTATGGAGCTTCGCTACTGTTATACTATACTGTGGTATTACTTGGACGTAAAAGGCCTGGAATTTTTGCCCAGAGGCTTGTGTTTAGTATAGTAGTGATTAAATGAAAGTCACAAAAGTGGCAGTGACAATGACAGTTGTTGTAAGTATATTATATAAGTACAATTCCTGTCATTGTGTAAATATTTAGATAGGCCGATACATAGTAAGCATATTTCATGAACGATGGAGTTTATCAATAAATAAAATCTTTCCGAGTAAAATTTGTAGATTTATATAAGTAAGGCCGCAGCACAGGAGATAACACCGGCTCTTACAGAACTACTAAACCAATGCGTCAGAACAGGAAATATACCAGAAAAATGGAAACTGGCAACGATAAAAGTGCTGTACAAGGGCAAAGGCTGCAAAGAAGACACAAACTCTTATAGGGGAGTAGCTCTTGAAAACACATTCCTGAAAGTTTTAACAAGACTCATCAAACAAAAGATTACACCCGAAACCGACAAGTACATCCCGGAGGAGCAGTATGGTTTCAGGCCAGGAAGGAACACACTACAAGCCATAAATAATCTCCTAGAGGACATAGAGGACAACATAAGACTCGAGAGAGGAAAATTCCACACAGTATTCATAGACTTTCGAAAAGCCTTCGACCTCCTAAACAGAAGTGTAATAGTAACAAAACTGGAACAAATGGTAGAAGAACACAAAGAACTACTGACCTTGACACACAACATACTAGTGCAAAACAAAATACAAATCAGTGACGGAATAGACATGTCAGAGGAGATTGTACAAACCAACGGAGTACTGCAAGGGGACCCTTATAGCCCACACCTGTTCATCGTAGCCACGCATGACATAGTTAAAGAAATAAAACAAATAACAAATAAAGTAAATATTTACATATACGCAGACGACATGACCATCGGCTCAAACAGCATAACAGAACTACAAAAAGCAATAACGACACTAGAAAAATGGGCGGTAGAAAATCAACTACAAATAAACAAAGAAAAAAACCGTAATGATGACGTTCAGAAAAGGGGGAAGAGAAGCTCAGGAGGACAAAATCTATTATGACCAAGAACCACTGTCAATTGTAAACTCCTACAAATATCTTGGATTAACGTTACAGACCACAGCAAGATCATTCAGACTACATATAAAGGCACGAGCAGCCGCAGCAACAAAAGCAATATTTGAAATAAAAACCATAACAAAGCTATCTCTGGACACAGCAATAACTTTATTTAAAGTAAAAATTATTCCAATACTCACATATGGAATAGAAACCATATGGGAAAAATTAGGAAAAAGAGACCTTCAAATCATGGAAGCAGTCAAAGCAAGATTCCTAAAAGCAGCCCTCGGAGTCTCCAAATACACTCGATCAAGACTGGTATACGAACTCGCCAGGGAACCGTTCCTGATGGAAGACCTGCGATTCAAATACGCGCTACCATCAACAAACAGCTGGACCATCCACATGGAGGAAAGGAAAAACAAGCAGCAAGAGATCTGGCAAGAATTTTACGGTACAGAAGCCATGATAAACCGTGAATGGACACGCCCCAACCAGGAACTGAGACACTTTGAAAACTCACTCGCAGTTCATGACTACCACCACAAAGTGTGCTCCCAAAAAACATACCACGACCCGGATCAAAATTGTGTATGCGAACATTGTGACAGTGGTTGTGACAGATACCACGTCATCAAGTGCAAGAATAGAGGGAAGCCCTTAATACAGTTCTGCAAATAAGACTCAAGTGTAGTGAACAAGACGGTGCGCAGTCACCATCAATACTATTTAATGCTCAACTTGAGTGCACCTTTCAATTATTATTATTATTATAAGTAATCGTGAAGTGAAATCGACAGTGGGGTCTAAGTTTAGAAACGACGAGGTAAATTTCATTAAAACAGCTGATATCCATGAATGACAATCATATCAAGAGGAAAAAAATCCTCACATTTTACATAAAACAACAATATATTAATCTTGTATCTTTACCTATTATAAATAAATTTATATGACGAATTTATACGTCAGTAGCTCTGAAAAGGTGCCTTTGTAGCTATCACCGGGTAGAATCTCAATATTAATCATTCCTTTACTGCAACCAATGACCATAGTATGGTGAATGGAGCTCTAGTGCAATTATATTTGTCAGGGGAAACAGAAGCACCCCGAGAAAACCTGCTCGACCTAATTCTATCTACCAATAATTCCACTTGAATCCACCGATATTCGATCCCGGATCCCACCGGTGGAAGGCGAAAAATCTAGGGACTTACCCATCGGGGCTGCTGGCAAGTTTTATTCATTCACTTCGGCTTCGAATTGCAGAGTAGAACGCAATGGGTCTCCTTCCTCTATCTAAAGTACCGGTACCAATAATAAGGGTGAAGAAAAAAATAATAAACACTTGTTTTAAAATAATGTTCTATGTTAAAAAAAAATTCTAATGGGGATGGTTTCGATGATTACGTACTATGTTTATTCACATAAAGTAGTTGAAAATCTGTGATTTTAGGAAGATTTCGAAGAAAAATCCAACTATTGCAATCGATACCATGTCATGATTTTCGAAAAAATCTATCATATCTTTATGTTTCATGCCTCCCTAAGTACGAAACCATCTCTTTACATGCTAGCGGCCGAAATTTTGAAGATACATGAACCAAATTTTATTATCAGACAAGTTCGTTAATGAGCAAAATTGACCCAAGGGGGGGGTCGGGGTCGGGGGTTGAAATTTCGAAAAATTTATATCTCAGGCCCCTATGAAGTATAGAGGGAAACCTTATTTCAATAAATTAGAGTACTCCCTATGGAATTCACAGTGACACCAACGATTCGGGGGTTTTAGGGGTACGAGTGGGGGTGGGGAGGATGGAAATTCTAAATTTTTGAAACCACGTCTTGTGGGGTATAGTTGAAAAGCTCTTGATGAGTACTCTACAAATCAATAACTAGTTTCTCGATAGCTCTCATATAAGGGGAGATTTGAATGCTTGAAAAAGCGCTCTTTCCTCTTTTTTAACGGGTTTGTCATGCCAAGGCTTACCCTACTGTACAGACACAGATCCCGAACTCATGATATAGCCTCGAAGTTAAAAGGAGTATAAACACAGCTGAAATGAAAAAAAAAAAGTTCCAGTGTGTATATTTACCAGCATTATGCAGACCACAGCTCCAACCTTATGCTTTAAACAATCCTGGTGTACTCATTAATTTTCTCCTGATATTTCACTCATTCTCTTGCTATACCTCGAAGTACTATTTGTGCATTTAAAAGTATGACAGACTCGAAATATGAGTAATGAACCCTCCCTTCCCCCAACTCGTTAGAGCCCTCTGAGGGTGGCATCAGAATGTCGACTTTAAAGGTCACCCTCTGAAAGGTCAGCACGTTTTCATAGCGTCTGCCTTTTACAGGAATTGATGAATAGCAGTGCAGCAGTGCGCCCAACCTTTAACACCGGGGGGGGGGGGAGATGTGTTAAGAATCACCAGCGATTAGACCTGCTTGCCATCAGGTTGTTGTCTCCTAAAGTATCTGAAATCAATTGGCCATCTACTACGCTTCTAAGATGTATTGCGACCAAACCTCTACTTAGAACTGAAATAACAATAATAATAATAATAAAATCAGGTAATCTGATGTCACAAAGTATTAGAAGGCTTTTGTTTAATCAGTGATAATTGCAATTATGATACGCAGAAAATAAGTTATTTTTGTAATCTATCGCTGAGTTAAGCTCCAGATCGATTCATTAAACAGGGCTTACGGAAGAACAAAGGTCTAAAGTTTGATACTTAACCTTTATTCAAACTGATATAAGACTGATATAAGAAATCCTTAAAATATGTCAACATTCCACAAAAAACAGCAGCAAAGAACTCAGCTTAAAGTACGTAGGCCTAATAATTTCACAGTAATAGGCCTATGCCTTCTATATATAACAGTATCATGTAGTACTCATTTCAATTTGATCAACGAAATAAACAAACATCTGACTATTTTGATAATCATATGAGAAGGAACATGTCATAGCTAACTGTATTGCAACTTCCAAAGCCGTATATGATCACTATAGAACAATATGTTATGAGAAATAATTTGCAATTGATAAATTTTGTCTAATATATTACCATAAAATAGGCGCTAAATGGTGTTTTACTCCGGCACCAGTCAAACGATTTGGTAGAAAATAAATAGGCTTCTTCCTATGGACGTTATAAATGCGTGTACCAAGTTTCATGAAAATGCGATAAAGCGTATTTAAGTTATCGCGCGTGCAGAAAGACATACAGAAGGATAGACATTTTCCCGTCCACCAAAAAATCTCATCAAGTACCATTCTGGCACTTAATACTTTCATTAATGTTATCATTATGCCATTCTTGAAGCCTAAACTGCATCTATACTGAGGAGTGGATTATTAGCCTAAAGATTATTTCTTTCCGGTTGAATGCATTTACATACCTTTGTGTTATAATACAATTTTGTCAAAATATTTAAATTAAAACTTTAGTGAACTCTTATTTTGACGTACGAAAGATGAGTTTTGGAAATACAGTCGATTCATAACAAATTTGATAGAATCCTGTTATGAAATAAGGATATAAGTTAATATAAGTATAGGCGTATTTATATCTTATACACAAGGAATGTTGGATGGTTCAGGATCCATGAAGATGGTACATGTATGGAAGATGGCAAGTACACTATAGATTTCCCCCAAAAGTTTTCATAGTATCTGACCTTAATGTGGATAGATATAAAATTTACAGGAGGAAGAATTTCGGTAAGGTTCACTGCTTTTTTCCTTTAATACACTGCAAATTCACAATAACTTGTTTCTAGGCTGATTTTCATTTGTGACACAATTATCTGGAGTTTCGTAATATATTCAGCTTCAAGGGTATTGGAAAATTGAAATATAGCTAAAAACAAGGCATTGAAATTTAGAGTCTAATGCAGTAATATTTATATGGCGTTCTGTAAGGGTGCTTTAAGAATTTTAAAAGAATTGTTCATCAACGGTTGGCTGTTAACTCATTTTATAGTTTAGCTGAATTCTATGAATCAGACCAATCTGCTATTACATTCTAATTGTTATTTTATTTTTATTAAGTGCCAGTATGGTACTTTATGAGATTGTGTGGGGGACGAAAAAATGTCTGTCCGTCTGTCTGTCTGTCTGTCTGTCCGTCTGTCCGTGCGTCTGTACGCTCCATAACTCAAGTACGCTTTTTCGGATTTTCATGAAACTTGGTATAAACATTCATAATGTCGACGGGAAGAATCCTATTGATATTGAACCAAATCGGTTCACCGGTACCGGAGTAATGCCCAATTTAGTGCCTATTTTAATAGATTATGGCGCCTTTCTCATAGAAAGGCGCCATCACTCAAATACGCTGTAACGGATTTTCATGAAACTTGGTATACCCATTTATGACGTCCATGAGAAGTGCCCTATTGAATTTGAACCTAATCTGTTGACCGGTACCGGAGTAAAACCCAATTTAGTGTATATTTTAAAGACGCGGTAACTCAAATACGCTTTACCGGATTTTTATGAAACTTGGTATACACATTTACAATGTCCATGGGAAGACGTCTATTCATAATGGATAAAATCGGTTGATCTGTTTCGGAATAATGCTGAATTTAGTGCCTATTTTATGGCAATATACGTATTCGAAAGAATTTATAAAAAAAAATGAAAATCAGTTATCTTGACAACATAGCCTATTGTTTTACTGTGATCTTATAAGGCCTTGGAAATTAAAATACAGGTAGCTATGACAAAAAACACTATTGTTTTACATGCGCTTATCCAACTAGACCGTTAAAATGACCCAGGTGGCCGAGATGGTAGACCTTTCTTCTTCCGTAAGCCCTGCTTAGTGAATAAATCTGGAGCTTAACTTGGAAATCAATTTTTAAAAAAACATATTCTGCATATCATAATTGCAGTCATAACTGATTAAACAAAAACATACTGGCACTTTTTTACATCAGTTGACCTGATTTTTTTTTGTTTATGGCGAAGACATCTATAACAATTTGTCCTTTGATCAAACTAATAAATAACAAAATAATAGTCCAGACAGTAAAAGTAACACAAAAACTGGACTAGTACATAAACACAAGCAACACCAGCGACTTCTTTAGACAAACCAACGAACTAAAACACTGAAAACTACTCTTTCTTAGGGTACGTATAGATCTGCGCTCCTCTTGCGCGCCGTGCAGCACGCGTGCCGCTCGTTGAAATTATTTTTACAGCGCTCCTCTTGCGTTCCATAGGAAAGCGACGAACCTACTGCGAACCACTATATAGCTTTCATCATTAGGCCTAATATTTTGTGTGTTTTTTGCTTAGAAAACGAAGTTTTGAAAAAAGTCCTCAATTGCAAAACTTGTCTACGGCTTAAATATCGAAACAAAACCATTTTTAAAGAAGAGTTGAAAAGTGTGTAAACAGTGTTATTATTTATATTTTATAACTTACCTTTTCCTGTACCTTTGCTGGCGTTAACTTTAATTTTCTCTCGCCGGTTACAAGAAAGCATAGATAACATCTTCTTCTTGCACTCTTCTGAGGACGTATTTATTTCCATTCCTATTTCCCTCCATGCATCCTCCTTTAATTTTTTTTTTTGTAGTTATCCTTATGTTTTGGGTTCCACAGTAGATGTTTTGATTTGTAAATATGTATCATCTGCAGATCTTCTCCTCGTACCACTCCATGATTATCATACAAGCTAGCTCATTCAATCTTGACAAATGTCCTTCAGAGAGGGACCAGTGGGCTAGCCAGGCACGTCAGCAAAATAGCACATGTTACAATAAACAAACAGTCAAATTTCCTGCACTCTGTTTGGAGACGACAATTCACTGCTATATAATTCATGCAGCACGGGTGCATGCAAGTGTTTTAACGAATGCTATTTATTTAATAACGTGATAATGCCTCCTATACTGTCAAAACTAAAAGGGGAAACTCTACACAGTCAAAGTAGCGAGATTATTGCTAATGTTTATGAGTAGGCCTACATGAAGGAAGAAGCCAAACATAAAGATCGATTTTCTCCAGCGTATTTTAAAGAAATTCAGAAAATGCAAAATAACGTACACAACATCTGACTCAGCTTCTGCTTCTGTATACCTATCCTTCCCCAAAAGGTGAGTAAGTGACTCGCATCAACCTATCATATAATTTTTTCATTTGCCAATTGTACAGCAAAGCTTGAGGAGCGGAGCGCTGTGAAAATAATTTCAGCGAGATGCACGCGAGCAGCACGCAACTACCAAAAACACGTCCAAATATGAAATCAGAAACCCTTTGTGTTCGTCGAAAAAACCGACAGGAGACGGATCGTGGCGAGCGGCACGCGAGCGGTTCGCGTGCACCTCAAAATGCCGTACACATCTGCGTGCCGCACGGCGCGCAAGAGGAGCGCAGATGTATACGTACCCTTACACGCCTGTAAGAGACTGATTAGCCTGCCCGCAGTACACCTATGCAGGAGATGTTGCCTGCAGTATACCATGCAGGCGATGTTTCCTAGGACCGGTAAAGTAGCAATCATTGGCCCCTGTGATGCAGTAATTTATTCATTACTAGGGTCAGAAATGTTTCATTCCTTCACTTTATGACACGATAATGAATGCTACATATTTTTAATTCATGTATATTTTTCATCCTCACTAAACGAAGATGAACGACTTGAGACTTTTTCTGCATATTGACTCTTCGCTTCCAACGGAAAGTGCTCAGTGATAAGAAGGATTAAGCATATTGCAAAAATACGGTCATTACTAGACTTCGAACTTTTAGGTCGCTAAAATGCTGTTTTAGGTACCTAAACTAGGCTCTAAAAATTGGAAAATAGGTTCTAAAAATCTCTTATAAAATCGTTAAGTTGCAAATTTTCTGAAATATCTCAATTGCAATGCAGAATGTTATATTTATTGGATTCACCATTAATCAATAATCATGATAAAACACAGATATATGCAGAATTATATAGAACTATTACTAGGGCTTGTATTACTACCGTAACAGTGAAAACCTAATCCCTGCGTCCAGAAGCTACGCATATCATACTAGCATATTCTATCCCTCAGTGATTCAGAGAACTAGGTTTTTTATTTTATTTTATTTTTCTAACTGGATGTGGGAGTCGGGAGAAAAACACTACATTTTCTTGGTAATTCCAAGGAATTTTCCTACTGAAGACGAAACATTCCTTACTATTTAACCAAGTCACAAATGTGTCATGCACTGCACATTCCGAGCTATAAATTTAGTACAAACTGAAAATAAATGCTAGAATTTATAACAAAAAAATGACTTATTTTGAACTTTAGAGGAAAAAAACAAGCAAAAAGGCAATATTAGGCTCTAACGTAAAAATAGGCTGTTTTAGGTCCTATAAAAGTATCAGTTTTAGGCATAGTCACTTATGAAACAAGCATATACACGTTTTCGTCCATATATCACTTAAGGATTAAAATAGGTTTTTACCTAAAATCCGAAGTCTAGTCATTACAAATAGTGGTCTTATACTTACATACAGTAGATTTAAGATTTCTACCTCTGCAAATTGTAAATTAAATAGGATAGCCAGTCTGTTAGACATCTCTTAGTTCATTGTTTATGCATGAACATTATCAGTTAATATTATATTTAATTTTTTTTATTTCTACTTTACTACAACGATCTAGCGCCTTTTCTTAAATAAACAAAGTTATAAAGTTTTTTTTTTAAGTTTCATGAATAGTGTATCTTCAAAATTCTAATTTGTAGTATATTGTATATTCTGTATATATGTTTAATCTGTAACCCTAATATGCCAGCTGGTAAAATAGGGTTCTGTATTTTTGGAAATTCAATAATAATAATAATAATAATAATAATAATAATAATAATAATAGTAATAAATAGTGGTCTAACCAAGTGTGACTTTCAATAAAATGAATTCCATCAAGAGAATGCATATTAATTCTTACACTCATAATGTATCATATGGGTGCAATAAAATTATGGAAAATATATAGGAATAAACTTTTAAATTGCAAGTAAACTCTATATAATAATAAGAGGAAGTGTTTGTCTGTCTGTGCTAAATCTACTGCACGCAGGGATCTGAAATTTTAAATATAGAGATGGACTGAAGGGTTGCCGAATGCACCTCGAAGCTGGATTTTTAACTTTCGCTTTCGTTTACAAGTTAAGAGTGAAAAACCGGCAGAAAACGAGATTTTATTTTTTGCTCTATCAAAGCAACAGTTTTCGGCAATACATTTCAATTGGCTTTGACCTTTTTTTGTCATAACTTGGAGACATAAGCACCGCAATTTTTTCAATAAATCGCATGGAATTATCAATAGTTTCGTTTCTGTGAGCTCACCCTGGTCGATTCGTTTATGTATAATGTCAAATACAATCGTGGAATGTAGCTGTTTCTTTATAATTATTAATCGTTTAGTTTATGAATGATTCGAGTGTAAATGTTAATAAATATAATGTTTTAATTATTTTGGTTTTAATTATTATTATTAACCTTCCAATTAATTATCGTGGGGGAAGCAGCGGGCACCTGCTAGCAACAGAATAAGATTCAAGAATTATTAAACTATGAGTCTAATCATTGTGTTAACTGTTTTCCTCGCGGTCCGGCGCGGGTTTGTATATTGTGTGAGAAATTCAGTCTCGAGAATAAATTTATAAATTTGGTATCGTTCTTCTCAGGATAACTTTTTATTTTCTCATTTTCTTACTGGAGAGGTTAGGGACGAACCCGATACAGTAACTTTGAGGTAAAATGTGTATGCTACAGGGCATTAAAGTCATTACAATTCGGTGCTCATAAGTCAATAATTAAGCGAAATAGGGTTACAATTTTCATTAAATTGACTTTATGCCTTCTTAGTGATCGATAAGAACCTGATTCTTATTCATTCAACAGCCGCTAACTTATAATCACCGCCGTCTCGAGAATTACACTGCCTGTCCTATGCTTTATTTTAACATGGAGTTAAGAGAATTGCTCAATTGCCTAATTTCTCCAGTAGAGGCGACACAGTTCACACCCAGATTGCAGCAATCACCGCCACCTATACAACCGCCGTCTCGAGAATACACGAGTAATAGAGTCTACAGTAGAAGGCAGTTCCCTATACATTACCGTACATTGCTTCTATGCGTTTGCTGCGTCAAAATAAACATTAAACAGACACAGATACTTGTGGTATTTGTTTAGAACATAATATTATTCCAGTATATGACACTTAGGCCTACCTTGAAATGGAATTTTGGAGCAATAATTAAAATAAATATAAATTAATTAGACGCATTGATAGTAAATTTTATAATTATTATTTTACAAAATTTTATTCATAGCAATTAAGTACCGGTCCTAGAATAATACACTACGTAATCAACAATGTCGTAGCAAAAAACAAGAAGCAATCTGGGTGTGAGAGGTGCTGCCATCTGTAATGTCGCCGAGTACGCAAAATTAGCCGTATAGGACAGACAGTGTATACACGAGTAATACAGTTTAGAAGGCAGTGGTCATAATCTAGTGTTTCCCTAATCTCAAAAATTTACTGACCAATCCACGCCACTGCATTAGTTTTTATTTTTTAATTTTTTTTATTTATTCATAACGCCAGTATTAACAACTTAGTTCTTTTGTTTTGCATTTTTTTTCAAATGTTAGAAGTCAGTGGCGGCCATGCCCTGGGATATTTTGTGCTGTAACAGGAAAAATTGAATCCACAGAGCAAAAATCTCCTAATGAAAGTTGCTTATCTATGTCCCCTCTATACACAGGTAAAATATTTCGGTGTTATTCACTAACACCCTGGATATAGGCTACGAACTCCTTAGGACTAGCTCACTTAAGAAGTTAAAGTTTACAAGCAGGAGGCCATGGCCCTTATGGGATGTATTTACGGCTAATTCCATTCATTCTTTTATGTAGGCTACCCACATCAGAATCTCTATGCGTATACTGCGTGCATTAGTGAGGCGAAATTCGGAAACAAATACAGATCAGCATTTAGTCCATATAACAAATGAAAATACGCAGGGCCAAATCAAGTTACGCAAACAATTTATTAGAACGTGTATGCGTGCAGATAATCACGCAAGTTAACACTTGATACAGGCATCACTTTAACAGGCTTATGTTTTCACTGCCACCACGATGCTCACCGCCAGTTAAATGCAACATTAAATCAAACTGCTGGGCTTGTTGTCATGTGTAATTTGAAGGTGTTATGAACAGGATAATTATGTATGATATATCCCTCACGGCCATGTAGAGCTCATTAATATGGATTCCAGTGCAGTGGATGTAACAGTATGACAATCTTATGTTTATAGTAGGCCATGCAGCAAGGACTCTATCTTCAGAAACCGTGCTTCTGCCATGACCAACTGTAGGCCTATGTGGGCTGTTAAGAGTGGGAAATGCGAACAATCTATACATTTTAGCTTCAAACGTAAAGACACTTAATATAGTTTTTCCGGAAGCTCTATAAGAAAAAAATAGTTATATATATAATACTTATACCGTATATATAATACATGTATATATATATATATACACACACACACACACGAGTATAATGCCGGTTGTCGACCAAGAGCTAAGCTAACTTACAGTGCGATATTTCATATTATGTAGTTGTGCCGACAAAACTACATATGAAATCCGGCACAACTATAAATGAAATCCCTCACTGCATGTGAGCTAAGCTAAGCTAAGCTAGCTTGGCTTTTGGTCGACAACCGGCATTATACTGGGTCTCTTATATTGTTTTACTATTATTTTTTGTACCACCACTAACCCGGTATGCTGAACATTGAACGTAGCAGCGTGATTAAAAATAAAATGATATAAATAATGTCAGTTTTAATAAATATAGGCTAATGATTTAATTACTTTGCTGTTAAAAATGATTTTTTTAGTACACGCTTTCTAAAACAGCTGCTTGTCGGACTGGTAACATGCCGAAAAATTGCATTTTAGCGACCTAGGCCGCTAAAATTTCAAAATTTCATAAAACTGCATTCAAAATGCAGATTTATCGGCTAGTACGCTAAAATCGTCATGAAAATCTATAAACAAAGCCAGATGATACTGACCAGTCACACCAACTTTAACATGGATTTAAGCATATATTTGGTCATAAAAATAACAAATTTAAGCCAACATGTTTCTTTATGATAATCAGAAACTTGACCAGGGCTTTTCGCTAAACAGAGTAGCCTATTTCATCATAAGAACAAATATAAGCCAACAACTTTTTACATCTTGGTTCACAAGAGAAACATTGCTTACCATGGATATATAAGCATTTAATTGCAATAATATATTCCTTTTCACAGTCTACTGCTGCCGTGATGTTGCTGGCAGCAGCTCCAATTCAATGTTTCTGGCTTTGATTGAAATTTCCTGGGTATTAGACCTATCACTCCTATTTTCACAAGCTTTTCATAAATATTAGTTAGTATGCATTATTGTTTATAAACAACATATGTTACGCTTCTATACCATATTTCGTATTGGTAGGCCTACGGTTCATTGTTGTTCTGCGATTCAGGTGGCTGTGAGTATATGACGTTAAAAAAAGTGGCTGAGTACACCTTTCATTATAATTAATTGTACGGTATTTTTATTTCATTTCATATAATTTAGAAAACTTTTACTAAAACATATTGTATGCACCACGTATGCAAAAACTTTATCGGACTCATCCAGTATTTCAGCCTCGGCCGCTATACTAGATTCATCCGCTAAAGCGTTATTTTGCGTAGAGTAGGATTACTCCCACAACGTCTCTGGCCTTGAAGACTAACCCAGCCAGCGAGCTTCTCGTTACGTCTCGTTACCAAGATGCGCGGATTCGCTGCGCGTAAGATCAGTAAGCTACCGCTGGGCAGAGAGTGAACATCAAGCAGCATGTCGCCAGTCGCAGAAAATACTATAATAGTTGAGTGGAGGGATAATGCCACAGCGAGAGAGACAGACAACACGTGGAGTGGGATAGGAGAGCTGAGCCAATCAGGGTGCAGCTACCTCCCCTAGCCAGGAACTCTACGAGCGGTGAGACTCGCTCCTAAGGTATTTACGTAAAAACCCAGAGACGTTGTGGAGGTAATCCTACTCTACTTGATATATAAACAGCTATTAATGTAAACTGATTATGCTACTTAAGAAGTCAGTAAAATATAATATCCTCTTATTTCGTATTCATTGCTTAAAGCTTTGTATTAGTTGTGAAAAAGGGTTGTAGTTTGGAGAGGGACAATTGCTGACAATGCTGACTGCATAGTAGCTATGTTCCAGTGTTGCAGGGAGAGGAAGCGCGGTGCCGCCATACTTGATTTGCAGTTTCGGGATCAGCAGGCTGCATCCCCACACATTAAACAATTTTAATTGTAAATCAATAATCCCCGCCTTCATACAAGAAATATTACCCATAGCAGAGCTGTAATTCCGGCCGCCCATTAACATAGTAACACAAAAGAGGGAAACTATCCAGTCTTGGCTAACTTACACCAATAATATCCCGGCTTAAGTATTTATCGGATATCCTATATCTGTTACAACGGATATTTAAACATACCTTAGTCTACACAATAGGGGTGAACAAATTACACGAGCGAGTTACTGGAAAAGTCATCTTACCCCGACTCTATGAACACAGTGAACAAGTCTGACAAGTTTCTAATACAGTGAATGCCGCTTAATGTAATCGCGGATAATGTTATCAGTCGGGTAATGTTAACACTTTTATGAAGTCTCGTACGGATTAATACTGATACATTGCAAAAATACTGTTTATCGTGATCAAAGATTCGGTTTATATTATCACATTTTTCTTTTTGCGGCTTTATTTCCAAATACTGTACGTCATTCAAAATTTCGTTTCTATGGCTTTCGTTTCTAACTCAACTGTAGGCGTATTGTGTTTTACTGGAGGTAGCAATTCTGTTCCCAGCTCACAGGAGGACTAGTTCGAAGGGGTGGCATTAGCTAACTTTCTCTTTTAAGCAATAAAACATGTTTCATCCCTCAGTTAAACTCAGCTTTTGATTTATGAAGAATAGCAATGCTGACATGTAGTGATGGCTAGCGTAAAATGAAAAGACTTGAAAAACACTCGTAACTCGTAACTGAGTATGGAGTATTGGTTAATGGACACCTAAATGAAAACAGATACATTGAGAACTTTGTTATTGGTTGAACAAATAGTTGCTTGCAGTCTAATACTGTATTATGATTGGTTCAATTATTCACATTTACATATTATCTTATGATTAAATAGCTTTCAATTCTATTTTTGTAGTGTATTATCTTATGTATGAATAAAATAACCTTCAATCAATCGTTTCGGTTATTGTTATCTATCTGTTATCATATTAGGTGAGTCCCAAAGTGATCAAAATAAGCGGCACTGTAGTAGGCCTATACGCATTAAGGGAAAGAAAAGAATGATTTTTCCTTAGGTACATATCCCGAGATAAATCGTCACATTTTGTTTATCAAGTATCAGAATAGCACTTTCCAAGAATACATGGTGGACGGGAAAAAATGTATATCCGTTTGTCCATCCAACAGTTTTTAGGATTTGAGGTTAGATTTTAGCCTACTGCTATCTTGAATAAATGCCTGGCAGATTTATTAATTTCTTAAAGCTGGTTATTATTTGTTACATTTATGTAAGGAAGGATACACATTTAAAACTTTAGGCTGTACCTACATTATTGTATGGTTCGCAAATATGGATTCTGAATAAACAAATACTGAAAAGAATAGAAGCTGCAGAAATGAAATATCTACGATTTGTGGCAGGTTTCATTTAATCATTTAATCATTTATTTTTACAACCTTACACATACAAGATGTATGTAATGGTATAGTCAAGGTAACAATAAAATAACAATGTTAAACTAAATTACAATTGTAGGGTTCCTACTTGCTCATAAAATTCCCCCGCTTTGTAAAATGGATTTTCCGCTAGCCATCTCTTTATGGTTGCTCTAAATCTTGGCAAGCTAATATCATGAGCACATTGAGGTAGTTTATTAAAAAGTTTTAAAGACATAGCATGAAATGACCTTTTTGTTTTACATAATCTAACTGCAGGCTCAATTAAAAGATAATTTGATCTTGTTTTTGATTATATACATCATGAGCACTACTATATTCATTAAGTCCACGTTTCACCGTTATTAGGCATTCGAATATATACAAATTAACTATAGTAAAGATGTGCTCCTTCTTGAATAACGGTCTACAGTGTTCACTGAACTGTGAACCTGTTATTATACGTATGGCTTTTTTCTGTAGAATGAGAAGTTTTGATACACCTGGACTGTTCCCCCATATCGTAATGCCATATAACAATAGGCTAATAAAAAGCAAAATATGACATTTGTAAATATGACTTTGATACTAATGATTTCAACTGTCGAAGCAAATAAATGACTCTAGATAACCTTGCACATAAATGCTCGATTTGACTGTCCCAAGATACTTTTGGATCCAATATTAGTCCAAGTAATTTAACATTGGTTTGAAGTTGAGCGTTCATATACATTGATGGATAAAAAAAGAAGTGAAGATATTCGTGATGAATTGGAAATATATAGTCTTACAAATAAAATAGAAGAGTATAGGAGAAAATGGTATGAACATGTCTGTAGAATGGACCCCATGAGAATGCCTTAGGAAAGTCTGAATTATCAACCGAGAAGTGGAAAAAGAGACCAGGGACGTCCAAGGAAGAGATGGAAATAGCAACTGTAATAAGTGGAGCCGGAACGAACCAACAAGGTTTAATCCCTGAACGAAGAAGAAGAGGAGAATATTATTAACTGATATTATTAGCAAGTTGTATGAAACAGGGTCCTCTACTGAGTAGGCCTATAGGAAACTAGAGTTTCCACCATGGATGAACGGCAAATGAATTATAGAATACCACCCTCGAAAGAAGTTATATGGACATATCTACGCTTTTCTTTCCTCAGAAACAGGTAGATAACGTTCTGCATTCACTTATTTTTAATTACGTAGGCCTACCCTAGGAGCACGTGGGTGGAATGGCGGTGGGCGAGTGCGTGTGGATAGATTAGATGACGCCTACTCAGGCTACGTGGGTATAAGCGATATTCAAAACGAAAATAATTTTCAGAAATCGCCTTTTTCTTCTTACCGAATATAGTGAAATCTCCGTATAGCGATATTTGTGGGTCCTAGCAGATTATATTGTTACTAGCATGTGCCCGCGGCTTCGCCCGCGATAATTATTTCAAAAATTAAAAATTAAGAGCATAATAGTAAAATCATTATATTTAATAACACCTAAATCACATGGACTACATACCACGATTAGATAGCATCGTCTGGTAAAAGCGACCTCAGATTCGAGTTTCTTGGCCCAGAAAACCTCTGTATAGTGAGATTCGTCCAAATAAAACAACGTTTGACCATATTTAGGGCTTACAACATTCAAGCGATCGCGAAAGTTTTATTTTCAAGGTATGACAAAAATAGCCAAAGCCAACTGTAATTGATTTGACATTGAAATGTATAACTGAAAACTTATGTTTTGAAAACGCACAAAATGCACGTTTTTTGCCCGTTTTTCACTCATAACTCACGAACGAAAAGTAAAATTAAAATTCCGGCTTGGAGGTGCATTTTCCGACCCTTCAGCCCACCTATGTTTAAAATTTCAGATCTCTGCGTTCAGTAGATTTCGCTGGACATCGAGGACAATTCCTTTTATTAATACAGATAATATGAATTATAATGATACCTTCTCTAATTTGTCAAACATCCATTTCATTTAATCAAAACCCACCTGATACAACTGGCAACAATATGTTCTGTGAATTTGTTTGGATAATTCTGTGTAAAAAGGGGTTAAGTATTTTCAAAAACATGTAATTTTTGGCAGTTAAAATCAGAATTTTTCAAAATCCTTTCCTAGTGAGCACCTACATTATGAAACGAAGGTACTGTCAAAATTCCAAGTCTCTACCTGTTATAGTTTAGGCTGTACGTTGATTCCTGTCAGTCAGTCAGTCATTCATTCAGTCAGGACAAAGCCTTTTATATATATAGAGATATGAGGGTTGTTGTTATATTGAGGGGTTGTAATTTACCATGCATTAGGAAGACTGACTGCAGAAAACTGTGTAATCTATAGGATAATTCATGGAACGGACGTGCAAAAGAAGTGGAAAATAGTTAATCACAATTCCAAATCTTATTTCAGTTTTTATAAGACTTAAAACTTCTAAGTGATATATAAATATGTAATAGTTTAATCTATTTCAGTCTTTTCTCTCGTGTGTAAACCTATGTCATGTAATTATTTTTGTACAACATTTATAAGTCGCGATATGACCATCTGGGTTAAAGCGACTATAAACACCTTACAAAAAATATATATAAATCTAAACACAACTTACTGACTTTCATTGAATCGTAAACATAGCTACTTTACATCCGCACGCTAAAAAAAATTACTAATTCAGACTGGTTTAACATCACGGATCACGGCACGCTTGAGCCTAGCCATGTGTCTGAGATTTCAAACTCGTAGACGGTGGGAAGAAGGAAGAAAAAGACAAGCAAATTCACAACGTAGCTAAGGAAAAACTAAAACAGTTGCTCCTTAAGGTGTTTTCATTGTACATTAGGCCTTTGTACAGGTAGGGTGGGGGGAAACCGGACTGACTCTTGTAGCTGATTTCAGGTGATATACACTGTTATCTGTGCATTTTTCTGTCTGAAAACACACCGACAAATTAATGGCTTATTTTCTAATGGGTTCAGAAATGGGCTAAGTCAACAGTCGACACTAGAACAAATTTGAATACATTCCCTGCTATCCTGTGAATGCAGATAGGCATGCGCAGTGGCTCATATTGGAAACTTGTTAGATATTTTAGTAGGTCCGCTTTTCCCCCCTACCTGTACATGTTGAAGTATCAACATAACTCACAGTATGTTTTTACGCACATAAGGAATGATTTTAGCCTCACTGATCCTATTTTCCACCCATTATGAACCTTTCTTTCCTTAAATTTCTAATAAATCTAACAGGTATCAGGCACCCAGAAAACAATAATGGTGGCTGGGAAGGATACCGATCTGATACCAGCTACCATAAATAGGGCTAAGCTACTGGTTTGCAGTAACAATTCAACCTCCAAATATCGTTATAAAGGGGATTTTCTGAAATAGCTTCAACGTTATAGTAAGTTACATTTAACATTTTTAAAATGGGAAATTCGCCGGGACCAAACAAAAAATATTGCTATATGCGGGTTTATCATTATATCGATCTTCGTTGTACACAGGTTTAACTGTAATATTGTATCTGGCCAATATCTGGACTTAGTCTACATTGGTTGAAGTGGTGTTGAAGTTAGGAAATCACAATGTTAATAGTTAACATAACATAATGAAACCAGCGGCTTTCTAATGAAACAAAAACTTTAAAATATTTTACAGCAAACCCCTGATTATCCATGGGCAGATTATTCGGTTTGTGGATTATCCGTGCAAGGTTCTTTCCCCCTTTTTAATCCTTTTTTTTACCGGAATCCGGATTTAACCGGGCGTGAGATTTTTTTATTTCGTCATAGTGTGCATAGATAATGTTACATGGCATTCAGAGAAGCCAAGCTACATTCTCTATTCAAATTAAAGTGCGGAAATTCCAAATCTTGCACCGCCAAGATTCCGCAAATGGTTAAAATGTATGTATGTATATGTATTATCTTCGGACAGTATAAGTACTGGACTGTACCCTGTCAAATTGACAATAAGTCTGCAATGAAGATGCATGCCTAGCGATGCATATCAAGTAAACTAGAGTTTTTCATTACATACCCAGGCGACTTTAAAGGAATAAACCATTTATGCCCAGTTTCTATAAACTCGCGAATTACCTATGGGTAAATTATCCAATGGACAGAATTTACACAAGAATAACACCATACAAACACAAATAATTTAAAGATAGCAATCACATACACTTGTGGCGAGTTTCTAGATAAATGTCCTCTGGGTAAATATGAAAATGACAGAAAAAATTCCTACAAACTCGGGCTAGATCTTTCCAAGGGTAAATCGTCGGGGTAATTTATCCTTTCATGGATGGCTGGATAAAATTTAACCTCTTGTAGGATCAATAATAATTTAAACAATGAGAATCAAAGCCTTCTTAACCCCTTCTTAACTGTACAACTCCAAGGCCTTCCTCATTATATCATTGTGGGTGATTCTGGAACTAATTTGACCACGTGGATATAATTTACCCATTGGTATTTCACGAGTTTATAGAAACCGGGCACAAGTCTGTGTTTCTTTATGTTAAGAGACCTGACCATTTCGGTCTTGGTTTCCGTTTTCTAAAACACAAGCAACTTTGCAATATTCTCTCATAGTTATACTTATCACTGACCTCAGTTCTTCCCTCGCTTTAATCAATTCTCACGTGTTATTGTTTCTGTAACTACACCTTTTCAACCTCAATTTCGGAAAAAGTAATTTCGATTTCGGAAAAAGTAATTCCAATTTCGGAAAAAGTAATTCCAATTTCGGAAAAAGTAATTCCAATTTCGGAAAAAGTAATTCCAATTTCGGAAAAAGTAATTTCAATTTCGGAAAAAGTAACTTCAATTTCGGAAATACGAGGGCTATGAAGAGGGTATAGTAAAGTTGGTACCGCGCTGGGACAAATGACTCAATCGGAGCGAGATTATGTAGAGAAGTAGCTAGAAGGTGTACCTAAATGTTCCAAACAAAACAGTTTTGATTTTCACTGTGGTTTTCATTTTATGCCCCATCGAATGTTTTAATAAATAACCCTCGTATTTCCGAAATTGAAGTTACTTTTTCCGAAATTGAGATTACTTTTTCCGAAATTGAAATTACCTTTTCCGAATTTGAAATTACTTTTTCCGAAATTGAAATTACTTTTTCCGAAATTGAGGTTGAAATGGTGTAGATCTTGCAACCCCGCGATTCGCTCCACGCGAAGTTGACAAGTAGCTAACACAGTCGTCACAGGACGTTCTTAGATTTTGATTGGCTGAGGTAACTAGCTGATTGGCGCGGTAAAAATAAAGAGCATGGTTTGAGCTGTCGGGTAACTTTTCCTTCTAACAAAAGGAAGCCGTCTGGCCATGCAATGAATAACTGGACTATACTAGCCAATAGGCTGTAGGCTATATATAAGCAAGTCTTCTAGTATAAATTAATGGGCAGGCGAGGGAAAAGAAGCGAAAAAATTACAACATAATAATTTTAATTGCATTTCTTCATTTCACTAATGTAATGTCTTGCTTAAGAAATGTATTTCTGTGAATGCCAAACGCGAATCGAGTAAGGAATATTTTTATTATTTATACGAAAAAGCAATTCCTGTCTTTGATCTTCGTACCAGACTTGCGTTTGTCTTCACTCGTTCAGAATAATGGGTGGTTGAAATTCTTTTTCTAAAGGGATTGTTTAATATCAGTAGTGAGCTTAGAGATTTAAACGCCTGTTTTAGAGTATGGGGGATCCTTTGTTTTAGTTGTGAAAACAGTTCTGCCCGAGTGCTTAGAATTTCTGCCCGCTTTGTACTTTAAAAAAAAATATATAATCGCTTAAAAGTGTGGTTAGAGCAGATGTAGCAGCGTGAAAAATGTATTTAGCCCCCACAAATTCAGCATGAGTTAGGATAATTTTGAAATAAAACCCAATAAGCGACAAAATGCTCAACTGATAGCATATCGCGACTTAATGAATATCATTATAGGCTCGCTGCATAATATACTAATTTTAGACAGCTTGGATTAAAAGCAAAACTTATAACTAGGGTTCGGATATTTATGACTTAAAAAGTGGCTAATATGACCGCAAATATGATCTTAAACATTTCTAAATACTAAACTAAACTAAACTCCGTGGCGCTACATCCCTGCAGGGATTTGGGCTACCACCCGACCGCTGCATCATCTACCACAGGCAGATGGCAGGATTGGGGGTGCATGTGATCAGTACGCCGCACCCACGGCCGTTAATTGTGGTTAAAAATTTCTAAATATGACCCAAAAATCCTAAATAAGACCTCATAAAAGAATGTATTTTCTAAAAATAAGTGTTGCAATCTAAAACGTTTAATGACACTAAATTATTATATCACATTGATTCAATCAGATAAAAACTTATTAACAATTTTACAGGTGATTTACAGTTTTACTTGTAAAGAACTTCTAATCTGTAAATGTTTCCAGATACCACTGCAAATGTGAACTGAAAATATTTTAAAAACATGTTTATTGGAATTTGTTAACAACATGGAGGAAGAGGTGAGTGTGCTGTTACTTGTTATTGTCCCTTCACATTTCAGCTACACTAAAACCAAAATATTCATGACTCTTTCCCAGAAAAAAATTATTAAGTCGACAATTTAGTGCACATACTGCATAATTGTCTCTTTTACCGAATTTATAACTGAAATCATAGGCGTAACCAGGCCGACCATATGGGGGGGGGGGTTATAACATCCGTGGGGTCTGGGGGGTATGGAATACCCCCCAGGGAGAGGGGGGTCCGGGGTCCTCCCCAGGAAAATTTTAAAAATTAAGATGCAAAATAACGAGTTTTAAGCTTCCCCCGGAAAATTTTAAAAATTAAGACGCAAAATAACGAGTTTTAAGCTTCCGGGGTCCTCCCCCGGAAAATTTTAAAAATTAAGACGGTACGCCTATGACTGAAATATGACGTTAAATTACAAATATGACCGAAATATGACCATGACCATGCAAATTACGAAAATATGACTTTATATGCAAAATAAAAACGGTCCGATTAGAATAATAAGCGTGCAATTCATGTTTAATTTGTGTTTGTGGCGAGAATAGAGGTCAGGATAAAAATATGACATGTCATAAACATCCGAACCCTACTTATAGCACATGCATTATTGTTTACAAACAGCTTATTATCATAATGACCTATACCGCATTTCGTATTTGTGCTGTTTATTGTTGTTCTGTGATTCAGGTGGCTGTGAGAATATGACGTTAACAAATGGCGTTAACAATTATAATTAATTAAACGGTATTTTTTATTTAATTTCATATAATTTAGAGAACTTTTACTAAAAATATTCTATGCACCACGTACGTAAAAGCTTTAGCGTTATTTTGCGTACTTAATTGATACACAAATAGCTATTAGGCTACTTTGCTCCTACTCGGAAAATAAAATCTCGTTTTTACTACTTGTTTCATAATTAACTATTAATCCTTGTGCAGTGAACCTTTTTCAAGTTATTCGCCCCAGCTCTAAAATGTGTTGGTCGATCACAACAACTTCCTATTACCTACGGGGCGCGTTCATAAAATAAATTTCCCACAGGCCATTAACGGAAAGCAAACACAATTTAATTATAAACATTTATTGTAACAGATACAGCAAGTGTCCAGCTATTTTGCAACATATCGCCATCGGAATTGAGTCATTTGTCATACCGTGGGACCAATTTTTGAATACATGTGCCAATAGAAATCTGCCGCCTGAGATTTGGACCATTGTGTGATAACTTTCTCCGTTTCTCTGTCAATCTCTACCATTCTCTGTCATTCATTGTAATTTCTTGAGGGGTAGGAAAAGATGAAAATCTCCGGGTGCGCGGCCCGAGCTGCAGGGTGCAGGCTTCAACACAATTTCGGCTAAGAGAAATTTCAATATCCACCCTACAGACCACACCTCGCTCCCAGTGATTTTCATCTTTTCCTACATCTCAATATATGACAGAGAATGACACAGAAGCGGAGATGGTTGTCACACAATGGTTCAAATCCCAGACGGCAGACTTCTACGACACAAGTGTTCCCAATAGCTGGTCCCACGAAATGCCAAATGTCTCAATTCTGGTGGCGAATATGTTGAAAAATAGCTGAACACTTGCTATATCCGTTGCAATAAATATTTCCATGAAATTTTGTTTTGTTTATGTAAACGGCCTCAGGGAAACTTACTGTGTGGACACGTATCGTAGTTAGCCTCCTTATACGAATAACAGTAATCATTATTTCATTTGGAAATCAGCCTGTGAGATCGGAAAAACAAATACATCTGATCGATCATTAGTCCCACAGGCAAACAATGCGGGAACAAAAGCTTGCATCAATCATACCATCAATGCACATAGCGATTAGACTGTGTCCGAACATTCACAATGTTTTGTCTGGTATCTTGTTTCCCATTGTGACGGGATAAAAGAGGCGATTTTGTGTTGAACCACACCAGACTTCATTATTAAAATTAACAATGAGTTTTAAATTAATACACTTTGTAAAAAAATAATGCCTTTTAACGTATATTATTAAAACGATTTACTACATGAGGAGATTACGTAATTATTAATTAGACTAATTAGGGAAAAAGCGAATAAGTCAAAATACCAAAGTTTAAAAATTTATTTCCACAGCATTGTTACAATATTTAGTTCAGTCCACCAGATATTTTTACACAGTATCTGCAAAAATATCTGGGTGGGCTGATCTAAATATTGTAACAATGTAACAGATATTTTTACACAGTATCTTATACTAGGTAAAAATATCTGGGTGGGCTGATCTAAATATTGTAACAATGTAACAGATATTTTTACACAGTATCTTATACTATGCAAAAATATCTGGGTGGGCTGATCTAAATATTGTAACAATGCTGTGGAAGTAATTTGTTTTTTGTCTTTCCTGAAACATTGGTATTTTGACTTATTCGCTTTTTCCCTATCACTCTAGAATTAAGGGGAGAAGGTAAATTCTATCTCCGCTATTTTAAATTTGTCAATTGAGGAGTTATATGTACAAAGGGCGTATATCAGAAATCCATGTATTGAGAAAATCACATTAATAATATTTACATGTCGTTGAAAACCTGTATTAATGATTTTATTTTTTCAAATATACAGAGTGAATCACCTAAAACTTGCACCGCAGATATTTCGGACATGGAAAGTGCCATTGATGTACGGTTTTCACAGCATTGATTGGTAGTCACGGCCTCGTACGATTAGCCTATAAACAGATTTGAATAACACTTAGAAAGTGTATTTTCGAGCAAACATACAATTTTTTAAATGGAACAATGCCTGGTTAAATCAACAAAACAAAAGTAGAGTAAATTAGAATGTCATTGTTGTTTGTCGCAGGATTCTGGTGTCGACAGTTCTTGATTATTTCTATATATTCGCCTAAAGAATGAAATGTTCGTCATTTTTTCGAAATAGCGCCAAACCTCTAAATTTCGAGATATCGAAACGAAAATTTACAGGTTAGCCAACAGGACCATGGGGAACAAGAAGGTGCACTATCCCTACAAAGGGTGTATACAGGCATAAACCCCTTGTACATTTGGCTCCTCAATTTCAACGTACATTTTCTCATGAATCGTAAAAAGACAAATTAAGTTTTTCCCACTTACATTTACACTCCTTAGCAAGAAATTGACATTTTTTAGAAAAGTATCTTTAAAAATGTTCTGTCTAGAATTTTTAAATAATTTCTCTTATTTTTCCTAATTTTAAACATGAAAAATCTTACATTAATCTTAGTACTGGGGCCAGAAAGTTAAAAAATTTCAAATTATACTTATATAACACAAATGTACTGTAAAAAATTTATTGTTCTGGGATGAACAATTTCAAAAAAAGGTACTGTATATAAAACTAGAAAAAATAAAAGTTACGGGAAAACGATTTTAAAGTCCTACGCTACTGTTTGTTGGTCCAACACTCACTACAGAGCTTATGTAATCTAACCTAAATTCAATTCAATTCAATTTTATGTTTATTTATCTCGACGTATGTGAAAGGATTTTTTATTCGGTTTAAAGATGGTGACCGCACTAATGGTCCAGTTTCATTTAATGTTCAGTTTCTTTCAACGATGCTAGCCAACGGTTCGTGCTATGAAAATTTAAAGACTACTTCACTGTCCAGTGTAGAATTTTCTACAACTTTGTTCCAGTACATATTTTACTAACTCTAATGTTTTACCGGCATTTCGTCTGGTTGTGAATTTGTTTGTTATTCACTTACGACCAAATGTGTAGTTCGATTCTTTTCCAGTTTGGCAGAAATGTTCCTTAAGTCATTAAGAACGTCGTATGTATACGGGTTTTTACTTTTTATTCCTTTTCAACATGAGCAGCAGATCTTAGTTTTTTCGTACAACTACTAGTTTAAACAGGAAGAAATAAATTATAAGGGCCTAGATTTATCATAGAACTACTAAACTCCGTGGCGCTACATCCCTGAAGGGACTAAGCTTACCACCCGACCACTGCGTCATCTACCATAGGCAGATGACAGGATTGGGGGCATATGGTCAGCATGCCGACACCCACGGGCGTTAATGGTGGTTTCCATGACCGAAGCCGCTACTTCTCTATCAAGTAGCTCCTCATTGTGAATCACGAGGCTGAGTGCACCGCGTTCCAGACCTCAATACCTCAGAAAAATGCGAGGAGGTATCGGAGATCGAACCCGGATTTTTAGTCAGCGACGCTAACCACAAGACCACGCCGGCGGCTAGATTTATCATAGTCAACATATTTTATTTTCCTTCTTGGACTAACTCTGACTTTTGTTGTTGTTGAGGAAGTAATTGAAGAGCGTTTTTTCAAAAGCCGATATCTACATAAAGTATAGTTTTGAGATATCGGATTTTGATAGAACGCCTTAACCGTAGATATCAGATTTTGCAGAAACTACTGTTTTTCTACCATTTCTGAGTGGAACAGGTGTCGGAATATGAATAACCATTGGAAAGGCAGCCACTTAAACTATACGAAACAATATGTATCTCAATTTCGTCACAACCTGCAGTTATCGGCTTTTGAAAAAACGCTCCTCAATTATTTCGAGACAACTTTCTCCGCTGCCTATCACGTACGATGAAAAATTTATTTTGTTTACATGACACTTTTTTGCATAATTCCAGTGTACCCTAATGTACAGTTTGGTTGTTTGCGCTTTCTGATCAGTGCTAGTTTCTGTTTGCAGTGAAATCCCGGGTTAAGTTATTCAGTCTCACTTCGGGGCGGCCAGATGAATTTTTCAGGACGCGGGCGAGCAGGCAGACGAGGGATCCAAGTGGAGTGACAATTAGAGTGCGTTTCCATAGCAACCAAGTCGATACTAACATGCTTAACAGGCATCCAGAGAACACCAGTACACGTATGCAACAATGTTACAAGTGAGGCAGCACCTGTAACCATGCGAGACGGCACTTGTAAAATATCTACCAGAGATTTCATCAAGTACGACCAACAGGGGGTTTAGAAATTACCGTTACTAGTATTGTCTACGATAACTAAAGACAGGAATTCCATGGCAAATGCATGTTTTTATATACAGGGAGGTTGTTCATGAATAGCACATTTTACCTGTGTATAAAGGGGACGTACACAAACAACTTTTATTAGTAGATTTTCCCTCAATGACGTAAAATGTGTATACTGCAGGTCATTAAAGTCAACATAATTTTGTGCTCGTAAGTCAATAATTAAGCGAAATAGGATTAAAATTTTCATTAAATGGCTTCATGCCTACTTAGTGATAGATAAAAAAACTTATTTTTAATCATTTACCACCAGCTATATCATCATTTTTAGAGCCTCTGGACAAAATTGCTCGGCCCTTTCACGTCCAAGTAATACCTTAGTTTCCAGAGGGGGTTGAGAAACGATGGGCTTACCACCTGTCCCTCTGCCCTCTCTCGGAAAATAAGCGTAACAAAATTCATATAGGTAACAGAAACCTCCACTTGGAGGCCCTTCACCCCAACATAGGGGCATAGGATTCGAGAGAGATGGATATATCATCATTTAGAGTTCTTATAATCTGCAAAATTTAAAGACTAATCACATGACTGGTCGCCACTGCATTAGTCTTTCTTTTTTATTCAAAACTACAGAGTTAACAACGAAGTTCATTTGTTTTGCATTTCTTCAAATGTTAGAAGTCAGTGGCGGCCATGCCCTGGGAGATTTTATGCTGCAATAGGAAAAATTGAATCTATAGAACAAAAATCTCCTAATAAAAGTTGCTTAACTATGTCCTCTCTATACAAAGGTAAATTATTTCGGTGTTATTCATTAACACTCTGTATCCAGCTTGTTATTTCATGGCTTACTTGTACCAAATGTGTAAACGCTTTCTGCAAATATTTACTTGTAGGTCTATTAGCTTTTTCTACGGACAATTTCATGAAAAATGCATGCTTTAGGGGCTTTAAGTTTAATACAGATGTTACTCAATGTAAATCCATGAAAATGACTAAAAAAAGAAAGCAAATGACACGAAAATTACGAAATGATGACATAAAATTGAAATAAATGCCCTAAAATATAAAATGCCATAAAATGACAAAAAATTACCTAATAAAAATCCCTTTAGGCAAGCCTACAGGCTGAGGTAGATTTCGAAGTGCTTTTGGTTTAATTTACTCTCGCTGCATAGCACTCTTCTTCTTTAGCCTTGGCATGACAAACCCGTAATAATAACTGCAAAAAAAGAGGAAAGAGCACTTTTTCAAGCATTCAAATCTCGCCTTATATGAAAACTATCAAGAAACTAGTTATTGATTTGTAGAGTACTCACCAAGATCTTTTCAACGATAATCCACAAGACGTAGTCTCAAAAATGTCGAATTTCCATCCCCTACCCCCAAAACCACCGAATCGTTGGTGTCACTGTGAACTCCATAGGGAGTACTGTAATTCATTCAAACAAAGTTTCCCTCTATACTTCATAGGGGCCGAGATATAAATTTTATAAATTTCAACCCCCTCCCCCGACCACCCCCTTGGGCCAATTTTGCTCATTAACGAACGTGTCCGAACTATTGGTCCTAGAAATAACACAATAAAATTTGGTGCTAATATCTTCAAAATTACGGCCGCTAGCGTGTAAAGATATATATATATATATATATATGTGTGTATATATATATATATATATATATATATATATATATTACAATTTTTTTTAACAGGCGGTGGTTTCGTACTTAAGGAGGCATGAAACGTAAAGATATGAAAGAATTTTTCGAAAGTCATGACATGGTATCGATTGCAGTAGGTAGATTTTTCTTCGAAATCTACCTAAAAATGCGTTCGTACACTGTAGAGGCCATGATTAGGATTTATTTAGAAGTTGGCAAAACCAACAATAATAAGATGACATGTCACTAGAGCCCGGGCCCTGCTTATGAAGAAAAGAACAAAGTACATAGGCTTGCACCTCTAATGACCTGTAATGGAACACTTGGATTTTAAAAGGAACGACTAGAAAATTTAATTTTGTCAGCCATGCTGTCTCCTTCGCTATAAATCTCTGGGAACCTCTCTTAACCCACTCTTTATAAGGAGTATTAACGAACATGAGGCAGAGAATCTGAGCTACTTGAAAAATTGCCGTAGATTAAACGAGACGCAGAACCTTACAATATTTCCACATTGAATTACAGCCAGCCTTTTTCTTTCTCTCTTTATGCTCTTAAATTTCTGTCTCTTGTAATTGCTAGAAAGCGCTGGATTGGAAAGGTGCTGGATCTATAAGATGAAGTGTATAAAATCACCTTTTCTGTTAAGACATAGCCACCCGGTTACAAGACAAAAGAACATAACTATAATGTCCTGTTATATAATGCCTACGAGCAGAAGCAATAACAGAATAGTAGGAAAAAAATTAGATGTGAAACACACATAACTTCACGACCAACTAAAAGTTTTATCTCTTAGTATTATACTAGCATGTGCCCGCGGCTTCGCCCGCGATAATTATTTCAAAAATTAAAAATTAAGAGCATAATAGTTAAATCATTATATTTACTAACACCTAAATCACGTGGACTACATACCACGATTAGATAGCATCGCCTGGTAAAAGCGACCTCAGATTCGAGTTCCTTGGTCCAGAAAACCCCTGTATAGTGAGTTTCGTCCAAATAAAACAATGTTTGACCATATTAGGGCTTACAACATTCAAGCGATCGCGAAAGTTTAATTTCCAAGGTATGACAAAAATAGACAAAGCCAACTGTAATTGTCAAACTTCCATTTAATTTAATTCCAAACCCATCTGAAACCCACTGGCAACAATATGTTTTAATGTCAAATGTGATTCGGATTCGATAATTCTGTGTAAGAAGGGATTAAGTATTCTCAAAAACATTTGATTTTTGGCATTTAAAATCAGAATTTTTCAAAATCCGTTCTTAGTGAGCACCTACATTATGAAACGAGGGTACTGTCAAAATTCCAAGTCTCTACCTGTTATAGTTTAGGCTGTACGTTGATTCCTGTCAGTCAGGACAAAGCCTTTTATATATATAGAGATATATAAACTAGCTTAAAAGGCCCGGCGTCGCCCGGGTTTTCGATTTTGTAATGGGAAATTAACTTTCTCACTCTCATGTTACCGTACAACCGTTTTGGGGATGAAATTAAACAGAAATGCAATATCACTTTCATACTTCTCTCCCCAAAACATAATATTTCTCGTATTGTTTTCTCTATGTCCAGGGTAGAGAAAGTTATGTGACTGCATTATTTTCGTGGATTTCATTCTTTAATATTTATTTATAACTTGAATTATATTGTCAAAATCCCGTTTCAATTATTTCCAAACCCATCTGAGACCACATTTAGGTCATGTTTCAGTGGAGATAAAGAGGAGCTTTTCTATGTAAGAATCGTTACTTTCAGACAATAGACAAACGTTTTTATTTGAGAATATCCGTCAAGTTAATTATAGGCCTAGTTAATTTTAATTCAGGTTTATTGCAAACTTTTCGCTAAGGGTGTCCAAGTAGCATAGATTTACTTACTTTTTTAGCATTGAAATAAGGGTGTTTTATATTGTAAATTCATATCATCTATTAAATTGCTTTTAGCTATTCATTACTTTAAAAACGCTAAATTTAAGTAATAGTGGAACATTTATTGGTATTTTTTTTTAAATTTTTTGTAATTTTTCGCTATTTTTAGGTCATAGACCCTAAATGCAATTTTTTATTTTTTATTTCTTCACTATTTTAGGGTCATTAAATGCCTTGCAATCTTTATACGAAACAGGGTGGTTCACTAAGACCGAATCATGGTTGGCAATGTGAGAAGGAAGACACTTAAGCTGGCAACCCTTTCTTTACATTTCAGCCTGTTTCCATTATGCATGCGAGTGTGTGAGAAGGGGTAGAGAGTGACCTTCCCACTCTTGCAACGTTCTGACTTCTACTTGTAGTACTGGGCTGGATTAATGTTTGAAGTGGCCCATCAATTAGTCCCCGCCACCTCTCGTGCTGTAAGGGGAGACGGAATACCTATTTACAATTCAATGATTTCCCAACTATTTCATCCTGGTAGCAACAGCCATTTTCAGAGAGTTCTTCCTGCTTTATGTGGTAAATGAAAATCAAGATAATCTACAATATATCTAGTAAGCCTAATGATTGTCGTGAAAGTGGTTTTATTTTTTGGAAAATTCGCTTTAAAATTCCATATTTCGGTGTTATTAATTTGGCGGTGTTTTTTATTTTTTTATTTAGGTTTTTGAAGTAAAACTTCTTTAGGCGCTCTAGGAGTAAATCGAGAGCTAACCCAAAGTTGCGTTACAAACAAAATCATCACGAAAGTAGTGGGGCTGTGACGGACTGCATAGAAAACAATCAACTCATTGATTAGGCTTATCTAAAATTTAAAAAAACCAAAACATCGAACGTATAAAAATTTAAAAATAAAAAAATCCAGGAATAAAAATCCAAAAAATTAAAAAAAAATTACAGAAACGCAATTAAAAAATCCAAAAAATAAAAAATTCAAAGATCCAAAATTTAAAAAATAAAAATTCCAAATATAAAGGAATTCAAAGAAAAAAATTAAAAGCTCTAAAAAACAAACCAAAAAAGTCCAAAAACCAAAAATTAAATAAGTCCAACAATCCAAAACTGAAAAGATCAAAGAATTTTAAAAAAATCCAAGTTTCACATCTGTCGCGTGGAGTTCCACCACCCGATTTTTTAAATTCATAAATTAACAACATTGTTAATTACTGCTGTCACTCTCAGATTAATTTGACTTTCCCGCCTCTTATTTTAGTTGTATAAAATATTAATTTCATTTTTCTTTAAAGTTCATAATGAATGTTTACAAGAATTTAGAAAACTATATTTACTTGAAAATATAATGTTGTGTATTTTGTTAATATACATCTTTGTGAACTAAAATAATGGTCCTGCATTATGCAAGTAACCTGTAATAGCATTTATTAAGGCACGAGTATGTTTATGAAAAGAGCAAAGCGTGTATCATAATTTTCTGCGGTGAAGTCTTGCTACTGAACCCATATGCTTCAGCGTAAATTTTCTGTTACGGGGCCCAAATCATGCTTTGCAGGAGGGCCCAGTCTTTCTCCGTGTTCGAGGCAGCCGATCCTCTGACATATTTTGGAAGGAATTCCACAGTGTATAGTCTACAACTCTACATGAAGAGCCTAGGCACAATTCAGTAGAGTTGAGAAAAAGTATCACAGTGATTTTATTGATATAGCTCAAAGGAAAGCGAACAGCAAAATTGGGTAAAATGATTAAGTCCCAGAATGGTACTGTATGAGATTGTGTGTGGGACGGGAAAATGTCTGCCCGTCTGTCTGTATGTCCGTGTGTCTGTACGCGCGATAACTCAAATACGCTTTATCGGATTTTCACGGAACTTGGTATAGGCTACGCATTTATAACGTCCATAGGAAGAAGCCGGTTGGACGGTACCGGAGTAAAGCCCAACTTCGGGTCTATTTTATGGTAATATATTAGAAACAATTTAAAACTAAAACTAAAACTCAACTCCGTGGCGCGACATCCCCAAAGGGGCAAGGCCTACCACCCGACCGCTGCGTCATCTACCTATAGGCAGATGGCAGGATTGGGGGGGCATGTGGTCAGCATGCCGAACCCACTGCCGTTAATGGTGGTTTCCATGACCGGAGCCGCTACTTCTCTATCAAGTAGCTCCTCAGTTTGAATCACGAGGCTGAGTGCACCCCTATCAGACCTCCCTACCTGAGAAAGAATTTAGCAAATCCAAATCAGTTCTCACGGCAACATATTGTTTTACATTGTTCATATACGGCTTTGGAAGTTGCAATGACAGGTAACTTTGACAAATAACATTACTCACATATTCCTTCACATATGCTTTCCAAAGTAGACCTTTGTTCTTCCGTAAGCCCTCCTTAATGTATCGCTCTGGAGCTTAACTCTGAAATCGATTTTAAAAATTACTCATTTTTCTTCATATCATAATTGCAAATATCACTTATTAAACAATAGCATTCTGGCACTTTCTTCTTCTTCTTCTTCTGCTTTTACGGCCTCATTGGACCACTTCAGTCAATCATTTCTCGGTCTTCCTTTCCGATTTGCCCAGTAGTTTTTCATGCGTTCCGATCTTCTCTGTCGCTCTTCATCTATAAATACCCTCTTTATTGTCTGGCGTCTGTCTATTTTTGGCTTAAATCTTATTTTAATATTTTTAAGTTTCCTTGAATTTCCTGTTTTGTTTTTCAAGTCATCCAAAGTTATTTCTAATTCTGTCATATCCTCTCTAATTTCTGTAATCCATCCTATTTGTTGCTTCATATTCCAGAGTTTCTCTATAATTTTTCTTGTCAGTCGAGTTTCTGGTGTCCTCATAATGTGACCAGAAAAAGAAATCCTTTTCTTCCGTATAGTATCTGTGATAGGTTCTAGTTCTCTGTACACCATTTCATTTGGTATTATCCGCCACTGTCCATCTTTTTGGTATTTTTTATTTATGCATGTTCTAGCTATTCTTCTCTCTACTTTCAGGATTTTGTCTATTCTGGCACTTTATTACATCAGTTTACCTGATTTCATATTCCATGAAAGTGGAATTAGATTACTGGTCAGTTAAAAAAAAAATTCAAGCTCTGAATTTAATTATAATAAACTAAGATAAAAACGTTTATATCGCCATAACTATTTCCTAGTTGTGGACTTTTTCATGGCTCTGGTGTAAAGCATTTTGAACAAGCGCCAAGTTTGTAGAATTACGAGGCACGGCCAGTCAGATTCATATATCGATAAACAAAGGCATTAAACGAGCTCTCGTATGAAATATCCATGATCGATAATATTTTTATTAGTGCTCATTATATCTCTGCAGGAAGTTAACTGATCGAGTGAGTACAAAAATGTTGTATGCACCATTCTATAGTTGAATAACTTTTATAATTATGAACAAAGAGGGACGATAGATTCACTTAGTACAGTCTAGATATTCTTTGCATGGCCAGGCGGCTTCCTTTTGTTAGGAGAAAAAGTTTGCCGACAGCTCAACCCACGTTCTTTATTTTTACCGCACCAATCAGCTAGTTACCTCAGCCAATTAAAATCTAAGAATGTCCTGCGACAGATATGACAGCTACTCGTCAACTCCACGTGGAGTGGAACGCGGGGTTGCAAGATCTTGTTACGGTAAACAAGAACACGTGAGAATTGAAAGAACTGAGGTCAGGATAACAATGAGAGTATATTGCAACGTTGGTTTTGTTTTGGAAAGCGGAAACCAAGACCAAATTGGTCAGATCAATTAACATAAAGAATCACCGACTTAATGGTTTATTCCTTTGAAGCCGCCTGGCCATGCAATGAATAACTCCACTATACAGAATGGGGTACGCCGTACGTAGTGGTGGTTGAGGCGCTGCGCTACAAAGCGGAAGGTCGCGGGTTCGATCCCCGATGAAGTCGTTGAAGTTTTTTAATTGTCCTAATCCTGCTGGTGGCACTATGGCCCTAGGGTCGACTCAGCCTCTAACAGAAATGAGTATCAGGAACAATCCTGGGGGTAAAGGCGACCGACAACCTTACCACCTTCACGTGCCGAATGTCTAAAATCTGGGAGACTCACATACTGGGATCCTCTGGGCCTCCATGGCCTGTAATAGGGAACACTTTTACATATACGGAATTTGGTGAATACTGCGGACAACCCTGAAAGCTCGTTCTTGTTTTATTTGATACGTGTGATACATAGCTTTTTTGTCATTAAGTAATTTGATTAATAACCTATAAGTTCTATAGAGTTTGGTAATAGTTTAACTTCATCTTTGTACATTTTTTTATGAGCAATCTGATTCAGGAACTTTTTGCTTAATGCAACTTAATAGTTTTGCCACTTTAACCATATCTTGAATAAAAATAGGATGGTTCACTGGCATTGATGTCGGGGAAGACTCTCTAGGAGTTGAATTGCCATTTATGTTCGTAAGCGTATCGAACTTTTTACGCACAGGCACTACTGGTGAAGTGAGCCCAAACTCCTATTCATTTATTACTTGAACCAAAAAATGTTACAACTGCTGGAGCTAAGCACTGTTCAAGTTTTGGCCCAAGACTATTCAATTCATTTATTACCAACCATCCTGATCTAAATAGCTTAAACAACAAACAATTTAGGTCTAAAATTAGAAAATTTATATAATTATTACTTCTGTTATCTACTAATACTGTTATAACATTTTTCATATTAAACTTTAAAATTTGAATAGAACTTAATTTCTTTGTTTTTACTAAAATTGAACAAATAAATTGTTATGTATTATTATTGTATTACCTCGCACCTTTGTATTGTAAATAGAACATGTTCTAACCTATTATACATCATTTTTGTCATACTTCTCCAAATTATGTATTGCTTAAGTAATTGTTTAGTATAAGTTTTTTTTTTTTTTTTTTTCTATATATTGAACCGAACCACCCCCGAACACAAGCTCTGCTTCTTCGGGTGGTGTATCAACTTTTGTATTTTTCGTGTAATTTGGAAAAATAAATTGTAATTGTAATTGTAATTTAATTTGCGCTTCTTACATCGTACAAGTTGCCATTCAGGCTTAGTTTCAGTGTCACAGGACATTTCTATTGACTAATCTTGTTGAGGGAGTCAAGATTTGACACTCTTGCTTCTGTATCACTGCTTGGTATATATGGTTATTTAACGAAGGGGATGTACTGCAACTTAGGCCTGTGACCGTCGCCGGTGTGCCGGAATTTTGTCCCGCAGGAGTTCTTTTACATGCCAGTAAATCTACTGACATGGGCCTGTCACATTTATGCACACAAAAATGGCATCGACCTGGGCCGGGATCTAACCCGAAACCTTGGGTCAATGATTCTATTAATAGCTGATAAGTAGTCTTCGGATTTTAGGTAAAAACCTATTTTAGTCCTTAAGTGATATATGGACGAAAACTTGTATATATACATGTTTCATAAGTTACTAGGCCCAAACCTGATACTTTTAAACATCAGTTTAACAATTTTTACGTTAGAGCCTAATATTGCCTTTTTGCACGTTTTTCCCTGTAAAGTTCAAAATAAGTTATTTTTTGTTATAAATTCTAGCATTTATTTTCAGTTCATACTAAATTTTTAGCTCGGAATGTGCAATAACTGACACATTTGTGACGTGGTTAAATAGTAGGGAATGTTTCGTCTTCAGTAAAAAATTCCTTGGAATTCTCAAGAAAATGTAGTGTTTTTCTCCCGACTCCCACATCCTTAAAAAAAAAAGTAGTTCTCTGAATCAGTGAGAGATACAAGGGGTTGAATATGCTAGCGTGCGTAGCTTCTGGGCGCAGGGATTAGGTTTTCACTGTTATGGTAGTAATACAGGCCCTAGTACTAGGGTCTATATAATTCTGTGTACCATAGGCCTATATCTGTGTTTTATCATGATTATTGATTAATGGTGAATTCAATAAATATAATATTCTGGATAGCAATTGAGATATTTCAGAAAATTGGCAACTTAAAGATTTTATAAGAGACTATTTTACAATTTTTAAAACCTATTTTCCAATTTTTAGAGTCTATTTTAGGTACCTAAAACAGCATTTTTAGCGACCTAAAAGTCCGAAGTCTACTGATAAGTCACAGTTTGCTGTTGGAATGATTTAGATTACTGTATGTTTTTATATTACTTTTGTTCATGAATACAACCTTTGAAGTTGACGATTTTTCATCTGAAAGTCTCTTTTTTATTTGTGTAGAGATATTAGATTCACCATTGCCTTGAATGCCCACATAGGGGTTCGTCATATCAGTTAAAGTTTTTGCACGTACACTGTTTATTATTTAAAGATAACAGTCACACTATTACAGAAACAAGTTTTGCACAATTTAACAGTAAAAGAGAATACATTTTATTGAACAAAATGAGCTGCTTGCTTCAAGCAAGTTGCCATAGACACAGCATACCAATCAATCACTTTTGACAATAGTTCAAATGATGGTAAAAAATGGGTAACATATAAACAATAGTTTAAATAAGACATCTAAACAATTTTTGCTATATATTCTTATATATGTGGTGGTGCAATATGCCCACTGAGTCAGCAATGATGTTTTCTGCCATCTGATTTAAGGATGATAAGTCCAGTCCCAGCTTCCTAAGTACATCAGCAACCGATCGGTATACAGTACCTCTTGCTCCAAATAAAAGTCCATGGACAGTAAAATGCCGATCACCAAAATTCCTCCTATATATTTCTCTTTAAAGAAAGGAATACAGCTTTCATATATATATCCTTTTTTTTCACGGTCTACGTTGTTTGCTTGGTCGGCAGCATTATTTTCATACCTTATTGTGGGGTCAAGGATGTAAGCTTCATGTGATCCTTTCTTAAAAGCCACGATGTCGGCAAAGCGATTGGATCCTGTCCCATGAATAGCATGAAATTATTTATATCACGAGACTCAATGTTGCATAGTTTATAAAACCGTGACGGACTGCACAGAAAACAATTTACATAGTGATCGGCGCCAAATGAGTATCTACATCTTGTATAATATTCTGATTCATTCAAAATAATATGAAATATGAGAAAATGGCGCAACAAAAAGGCGATAGGAAAACCGCCCGTTCGGTATAAAGAAGTCTGAAAAAGAAAAAAGGAATGACAATTTGGCAAAATTTTATAGACAAGTACTGTTAATACAAGCGCCATTTTCAGACTGAGAAGTGTGGCAAAATATGCTACTGAAGAAGTTCCCATCTGAGTGCGAAACGTTTGGAATACATCCCGAAAAAGATGTCTGACATTTATGATTACGACCTTGAAAGCCTAAAGATATACGATAAGCCTAAAGTTATTGCCAACCTTTATCCTGGATAAACAACTGTTCTATAGATAGTGTAATACCTCATTTTCCGTTCAGTCAAAGTAAGCAGATGATCAAAGTCTTCTATTGACATAAAAAAAAAAAATTCGAACTGATCACCGCCAAACAAATCGTTTAAAAGACGGTTCTCGCCAGATAATATTATTTATACTCATAGTTATACTTTTATTTACTCAATGGCAATAGACAATTCCTCAGCAAGCTAAAGTAATATTATATATTTTATGGAACCCGAAGGTTCATTGCCACGCTTACCTGAGCTCGCCATTCAACCCTATTCTGTGCTAACTCCATCGAACTATTTCTCGAAAATACTACTTCCCTTAAATCTATCTTAATATTGTCCTCCCATCTATGTCTGGGTCTTCCATGTGGTCTTTTCCTTTCGGGTCTCCCAATTAATATTTTTTTAGATATGTAAAACTTTATTTATTTATTTAACCTGGCGGAGTTAAGGGCATAAGGCCTTCTCTACCACTCAGCCAGGGCAAAAACATGAAATACATAATAATAATAATAATAATAATAATAAATGAAAGCAAGAAGTGATATACCTGAATACAAGAAACGAACATCAAATACAAAGGAAAAAATTCAAACATTAAGTACTTGAATAATATATAGGCCTAATACAAATGACTAAAAGAAATGAAAGAAAGATGAAAGACTAAACAAATACATTCTTAGTTCTTACAAATAATGCAAATTTAAAAAAGATAAAAGTTTACTAATTAGCATGAATTCCTAAATGTTATTGTATACTAAATTTATTAAATGACGCTTGAAATGTGAAGTGAAGTTAATGTTTTTTAAAAATTATTTTTGTTATTTAATGTTTTTTTATTTTTTGGGAGTGCTCAGCTAAGAAACTACTATAGCTATAACTCAATTCTCTTTTAAAATTACCAAACTGTTCACCACCTCTATATTTACGAAATTTCTGTTAGACGTTGGACAAGAAATATGAGAGTGTAATAGCTCAATGTCCTTTCATCGTAGGCATACTTCATATCCTGTTTTTTTTTATATAATATAACGCGCAGGTAATAGATCCGTAATCTGCCGTGATATTATAGCTAAGAACTTGATCTCTTCATCCATCTTTATAAAGAAAAAAATACAATTGGTTTAGCTTCTTTGATCTTAATTGCCGGTTTTTGGAGCAAATTTTGATAGATCCTCTTCAACTCACGATGAGCAACCCACGGTCTTACCAACAAACATTTTTTTTTTCTTCTTTTCCTCCCACCAATAAGGTCACCGTGATGGCTGTTGAAGCTTTACACAGTGTAATAAGTACGGCACGGAAGTTGCCAATAGTATATTGCGATACAAGTGCCGTAAGGCACGTTTACGGGTCGAGGAAACAGATTGAAAACCCGAGGCGCAGCCGAGGGTTTTTAAGTTTTCGAGACCCGTAAATGCCTTTACGGCCCGTGTGTTGCATGCTATTTTTTGCACGATGATTATTTATATCAATTTAATTATATTAATTGTGATAAAACCTGAAAATATTATGTAAATACATTCTTGAAAATAGATGTTTATTTCAGAAAGTGATTCGCATGTGTTTGTTGTTATGGGAACCGAATATTTGTCCTGGGGGCCGTGGCCATAAAGGCTTGTATTATGAAGTGTATCGTAATGAATTATGACGTAGCGCTTAGACCGTAAGTGTTTTAACCTCATCGCAACCGGCCTTAGCAACAAGACTGTGTGGGAATGTCAACTTACGATCCATGTAAACAAAGTTCGTAAGTACCACTTACTAGCTAAGGAGTGCAAAAAAATGTATTTTCGATTTGGGTGGATAGGCCTATATTATTGTTATTATTCTCCTATAGCCTACAAGAAGCCCTATTTCACCAAGTGCAGGTGTGCTAGGGCTATATGTTGTTCATTAGTGTCCTATGATGATGATGATGAAGATGATGAGTGTTCTGCCGGAAGGCAGTCCAGACCCGAGACGAAGCCGTGGGATGATGACCACGACTCGTCCGAGGTGATTCAGGCAAGGGTGATACCGCGGAGATTTGCCAATGCCTCTCGCGGGATGGGAATGAAAGGACACAACACACAACACCCAGTCCTGAACCCAGGAAGGGAATTTTCCACCACTGAAAAATCCCCGACCCGGGCCGCCAGGGCGAAAGGTAGTCACGCTACCAACATAGGTTTATATATATATATATATATATATATATATATACATGGATGATTAAACTGTTAGGTTTGTGATGCATAATCATGAAAAGTACTCGTATATTACAGTCGCAGTCAACGGGTTTTGAAAATGTGAAAGATGGAACAGAGAAAGGAAGATGCGCAACACTTCCGCCTAAATATTCCATTAATGCCCGGTTTCTATAAACTCGCGAAATACCTATGGGTAAATTATCCAATGGTGAGAATTTACACAAGAATAACTTTTACAAACTCAAATAATTTAAAGGTAACAATCACATACACTTGTGGCGAGTTTCTAGATAAATGTCCTCTGGGTAAATATGAAAATGACAGAAAAAATGTTCCTACAAACTCGGGGGCTAGATCTTTCCAAGGGTAAATCTTCGGGTTAATTTATCCTTTCATGGATGGCTGGATAAAATTTAACCTCTTTGAAGGATCAATAATAATTTTAAAAGTGAGAATCAAAGCCTTCTGAATTAAATTAACTGTACAACTCCAAGGCCTTGCTCATTATATCATTGTGGGTGAAATGGAACTAATTTGCCCATGGATAATTTACCCATAGGTATTTCACGAGTTTATAAAAACCGGGCATAAGTGGTGTTTTTTTATTGAAGCCCACAGAAATCTAGATGGAAGGTAAAGGAGAATCGATTCTGTTGATAAATTGGACAGTCGAACAGAAGATGAACTATATGCTGTTCTTTGCAGGAGCACAATTATCCAGAAGGTGATACTATATGAAATCGAGAAAAGTAACTACCGATTTTCCCATGTCCTGTTAAAAATTCTGTAAAAGTGTAGTTAATTTCGAAACATTTAGAGTTGAATAGAAAAACATGTTTCCGTGCATTTAGGAACGGTAGGCCCAGTTTTTATTTTGCATTTTTTGCCCTATTTTGGCATCTGTTGCTAATTTAAGGTTAAAAGTCTTTTTGGTCTGTTTTGTATCGTTATGGTTTTTTTCCCTGTGATTATTTACACATTAAAAAGCACATAAAGAATTTCAATGTATGAAAATGAAAAATGTTACACAAATAATGAAATGCTACATTCACGCCACATAAATATTTATTGAGGATCTTGTTCCACATAAACGCATTTATTGTTTACAAGCAGTCGAAAACCTACCTCCTCAAAAGATTCAATTCAGCTCTTTTCATAGGAGAAACTATGAAAGGTTGCAGGGTATGCCAGACATAATGAATACCAGGAAATAAATAAATTATTAATGCTATTAGCTATTTTCATTAATAATGATTGGGATAACTCTCTGCCTTGACTTTTAATAAATGTCTATTTTAATAATTATATTACTGCCTATTTTCGGTATATTGAGTTCCTTTTTGCCTGCCTATTTTAACTAAAATAAAATCAGGTAAACTGATATAACAAAGTGCCAGTATGTTTTGTTTAATCAGTTATGATTGCAGTTATGATATGCAGAATACAAAAAAAAAAGTCAAATTGGCCGGTTTCGGGATTTGAGCCATGGAACTCCAGAATGTGACGCCAAGACGTTACCATCTCAGCCACCTGGGTCAGTTATGGGATAAGCGCATTTAAAGCAATATTGTTGTCATACCTAACTGTATTTTAATTGCCAAAGCCTTAGAAATCACAGTAAAACAAAAGGTTATGTTGTCAAGATAACTGATTTTCATTTTTTTAACAAATTCTTTCGAATACATATATTACCATAAAATAGGCACTAAATTGAGCATAACTCCGAAACAGGTATACCGATTTTATCCAGTATCAATAGACGTCTTCCCATGGACATTATAAATGTGTATACCAAGTTTCATAAAAATCCGGTAAAGAGTATTTGAGTTACTGCGTCTTTAAAATAGACACTAAATTGGGTTTTACTACGGTACCGGTCTACCGATTTGGTTCAATATCAGTAGACGTCTTCCCATGTACATTATAAATGGGTATACAAAGTTTCAAGAAAATCCAATAAAGCATATCTGAGTTATCGCGACTTCTTATATATTAACATAAAATGCACTCAATTGGGCATTATTCTGGTACTGGCCAACCGATTTGGTTGAATATCAATAGACGTCTTTCCATGGATATTATAAATGCGTGTACGAAGTTTCATAAAAATCCGAAAAAGCGTATTCGAATTATTGCGCCTTTAAAATATACACTAAATTGGGTTTTACTCCGGTACCGGTCAACAGATTAGGTTCACATTCAATAGGGCACTTTTCATGGGCGTCATAAATGGGTATACCAAGTTTCGTGGCAATCGGATATAGCGTATTTGAGCTATGGCGCCTTTCTAATATAATCTATTAAAATAGGCACTAAATTGGGCATTACTCCGGTACCGGTGAACCGATTTGGTTCAATATCAATAGGGTTCTTCCCATGGACATTATAAATGTGTTTTCCAAGTTTCATGAAAATCCAAAAAAGCATATTTGAGTTATGGTGCGTACAGACACACGGACAGACAGACGGACGGACGGACGGACGGACGGACAGACAGACAGACGGACAGACAGACGGACAGACAGACAGACGGACAGACAGACAGACGGACAGACAGACAGACGGACGGACAGACAGACAGACGGACAGACATTTTTTCCTCCACCACACAATCTCATAAAGTACCATACTGGCACTTAATAAATGCCTGAACTTCCGGGCTCTAGTAATAGGTTTTTTTCTGGTCATAGCACATCTTTTATAATTTAAAAATAATGTTATAATTTATTAATTTAAAATAAAAAGATTTATAAAATATCTTAATCAAAGAACTTTTATATTGTGAAAGGGAGCGGCCATTTCTACGGGGTATTAGTCCTTATAAATGCATGAGATTTAATTTCTCACCCATATTATAAAATCTGTGCCGGACTGCAAAGAAAACAGTTAACACAGTGATTAGGCTCATAGTTAATTTCTCGTATCTTATTCTGTAAATTTTACATGCGTCTTAATGTTTCCTTCAAGTGAATTCAATTATTTTATTACAAATTCCATAATTGTAAACTTAATAAAAACATTAAATAACAAATTATAATAAAAATAATAAAAAACATTAAATAAAAAAAAAAATTAAAGTTTTACTTATCTAAAAAATATTGACTGGGAAAGTATTCATTATGCATCTAAGGGTTAACAGATATTCCCTTTACAAAGATGAGAACCTCTGAAGCCAGTTACAAACACCACGCTTCATTCCAAGTTCAATGGCTAAACTAATTCCTCCTCTCATGGCTGAATAACAAATGACTAGCAGCGCCAAGCACGGCCAATTGAAACAATGGATTGCCGATACTCTCTTGTTCTGTCCAGAGAGCTCTAATATGATTAGTCCTATCACATAATATACGTATATAGGAAAGAGGGAATCTGCTACCAACTGCCACATCACATATATCGGCGGAAGGGGAAAAAAAGAATGAAATGTAGCAGGAAATTAGATTCTGGTTTACAATAGAATTTCAAGAATTCATTATTGATTTATTTTTCGAAATAAGTGTATTTAAAGCCTGTAAGCGAAACAAAAATTAAGATTTTATAGAAGAAACTGCCCTCGGACAAGAATCGAACCCGCGTTTATAGATTAGTCTTGAGTAATAGTGTTCAACCTTTCGGATTTCGGACAAGACTAGTCCACAAGACTCTCCACCAAGACGAAAATCCTTAAATACCCCAAAAAATCAAATACATGAAGAAATAAAACCTTGCCTTTAATAGAACCAAAATACTTCACCTCTTCTGGCTCTAAACATAGCAATTATTATGGTCCAAGACTCTATAACTCTATAATTAGGTCACATCCAGATATAATAATAAATATGAACAGCAAAAAATTCGATAACCGTATCACAAATCTAATTTCATAGGTTATAATTTACTTCATTCTGTAATTAGTAAATGTTTAAGGAACCATTTTATTAATGACTAGCTTAAAAGGCCCGGCGTCGCCCGGGTTTTGTATTTTGTAATATGAAATTAACTTATGGATTACTTTCTATGTTGAAACTCTAGGTCCTTATATAATATGTATGTAGAATTCGAAATGAGGAAGAACGACATATGGCACTCAGACTATTCCCTCAGAAAACGCTAGATATAGCTTTTTATGGCTCATAGAGGATGTCGAATGTTGCATTCCATTGCTTCTACACACCATGCCTGGGAGGAGTGCAAATAAGAAGAAAAAGAAATTCCTGTTACATAAGATTGTATTGTCTTGACAGAAAATTGTATTTCTCACTCTCATATTACCATACAACCGTTTCGGGGCTGAAATAAAAAAGAAATTCAATATCACTTTCAAACTTTCCTTCCCAAAAACCTGGGACATAATATAGGCCTACTGCGTGCATAGGACTGAAAATGTTCCATCCCATTTTGTCTTCTTTTAGATGCTTCGGGCCTCTGATAAACATCCCTAGGCCTATTTCTCAACTAATACAAAGCCTACAGCTAAGAGTGACGTATTATTGGATAGGATTTCCAGGCGGTTCATGTCGAAACCTCAAAGCATTGCAATGTTGACAAACGGTGCTCATGGTTCCGAAATCCACCGTTACATCCGCGGCGTAATCGATTGATGGATCGTATCTGAACGCCAAACGTTCATGTCGAATTGTTACATTTGGCCGTCTGTTTTGTCTACGTTATCTCCAACTGAGAGAGTCGAACTACACTGTATTCGTTGTTCCGGAGTCATAATTGATCGCGCTTGAGAAATTCTTATTCGTTTTGCCTCCAAACGCTATGTTCTTCATCAATCTCATTGACTCGACTATCATGCATTATTTTCTCTTGCTTTGCGCGTACGCCGACCGATATTAAGACGTCTTATTGGCGGCATTTTTCCAAGAAACCAAAATAATCTTTTTAACACACCACTGTTAACACAATATTCATAATGTCGCACTTCTATTTCTTTTTACACATTTTAATGGCTTGGTTGCAAGACTCGCACTTCTTTTTTTTTATGTAAACAAAACTCTCAACCTATGTCACTTCTTTTGTCACACTTTTATTTTGTTATATAAACAATTGAGAGCAGAATTCTCTAACTGTGCCTCATTTCACTTTTCCGACTTTTCCCGTGGATTTTCCAAAAATTTTCTTTCATACAAACCTTCTCCTGACAATTACGAACAAACCAAAAAAGAAATCAGCCAAATCGGTCGAGCCGTTCTCAAGTGATGCGGCAACAACCCTTTTGTAAATTCATTTTTATTAATATAGATAGATAACTAGGGGGCGGATTTCTATGAAATGTCATATTTTTCCCATTTGCATTATTTGAGGTTCCCGACTAATTTAAACCCGATTCCAAGCATCCTGGTGAAAATGGAACGGCTTTTATTATGCATAGCCTATACATGTAACTGCATATTTAGGAAATCTTCAACTATTGTAGCATATTTAGTATGAATATGCATATTTAGGTCATATTTTTGGCATATTTGAGTGCATATTAAAGAAATTTTGAAGTTTCATATCATATTTTGTAAATTTTGCATTATACTGATACTTTTTGAGAATCTACAGATATTTTAAATAATTAACATTATGTTTTAATAAAATTAATTGTAATGAAACTTAAAAAATATACATAATGTGCAAGTGGTGATGTCATATTTTAAATTTTATTGGCCATATTTTAATGTATTTTTAGGTAATAAATGCATACATATATCCTATTTTTTAGGTCATAGAAGTCCGCCCCCTAAATTGATAACTCAGGATTTCAATTTTGTTCTTCGCACATTGTATTTTTTCTGATCTTTCTTTCTAGGTATTAATTTTAAGTTAGAGTTATATTTTACATGTATTTGTTTTTAATTGTGTATTTAACTGTATATTAATTAATTGTGTAATATAAATAACTGAACTGAACCAGAACAATTGATGTAGGCTATCAATAATTAATATTAATAATAGAAGTTAATAAAAGAAATGAAAAATTGAAATAATATTTTGTTTCTCCAGTTTCTGTTAGATTGGCATTAGCAACGAAAAGTACCCATCTTACTGTACGGACTTCCATGTTAGGAAACCTAATACGTGCACTTTCTAGATGGCGGCAACACTGTGAAAATTACTGACTCTGTTAACAGAAAAAGCGCAAAACGCGTTTAGATTTCTTCGCAACACAGGCAAAGAGTTATTTTAGTCTCACAAAGAAGATATTCCTCGAAATAATGTTAGGATCATCAAAGACTAAAATGAGGCAAAACTAATGAAGACTAAATATTTAATACAATATTCCGCCTTTACCCTTAACATATAATATACAACTTACTTTGAAAATGCATTTCGGCGTATGCTGCGCCATCTTCAGTTCAAATAAGATGTAATGAACACCACAATTCTTCTCAACATTATTTGAGAAGAATTGTGGTGTTCATTACATCTTATTTGAACTGAAGATGACGCAGCATACGCCGAAATGCATTTTCAAAATAAGTTGTATATTATATGTTAAGGGTAAAGGCGGAATATTGTATTAAATATTTAATATTAACCCTTATCTGTTGAAAATGAATTATTTCAATAATGAAGACTAGTCACCTCAACCTTTGCAAGACTCAATTCGTGGAACAATTTATACACCCATCCCGGACTGCAAAGAGAACCATTAACACAATGATTAGCCCCTTGGTTTATATCTTGAACATTATTGTGTAATTTTATACGCCATTTAACCGCCATTTTATTTAAATAGCATACATTGCCAATTTAAGGGCGAAGCACTAACAAAAACTGGCCAAATTAGAAGAGAACTTAAACTCTGTGGAACTGCGGTGAACGTCGCTTAATGTAATCCCGGATAATGTTATGAATCAGGTAATGTTTATTTTTATGAAGCCCCGAACAGATTAATACTGATACATTGAAAAAAAGCTGTTCCCAGCTCACAGGATGACCAGTTCGAGGGGGTGGCATTACCTACCGTCGATATTCTGCACTAGTAACTGTGGGTCGATTTTTCTTGGTGTCCATCTCCTTACCTCGTTTATTTCTTCTTTCCAGCATCGAGTCATGTTGAAAATAGTTTTGACTGCGAGGTGTTTTCTTAGTGGCGAGTTTGCAGAGTTTACAACAAAATCAATTAAAAACTTTGTTACTAGTTGAAGAAACAATTGCTTGCAGTCTGTTACTGTATTAGCCTATGAGCGGTTCAATGATTCACAGTTACTTATTATTTTATGAATAAATATTTTTAATTCTGTTTTGTAGTGTGTTGTCTTAAATATGAATAAATATCTTTCATTTAATTCCTTTGGCTACTGTTATCAGTCGTTTAATATTATCAGATTAGCTGCTTCCAGAAGTGATCACATTAAGCGGCGTGCACTGTACTAAAATTAGTATAGAGGCCACTATCCCTAGAATTCCCTTAAAACCAGCTGTTTTAAGATTTCTGAAGCCCATCTTGCTCGTATCTCAGACTTTATACGGGGTTTGTAAAACGTACTTCAGATAGCGTAAATGCCTGGAGTTGCAATCGATTTTAGGCTATAATTGACCTTGAACAAAGGCAATGCCATCTTTGCGACGACCAGTGAAGTTACGATGCGTAGTTTGTGTAACTTCCAACAGAGGGAGCAGGCGAGCAATAACTTCTCCATGTTCATGATCCTGAGAAAGAAGCTGAAACTTGCCAAGCCGTAAATGGGGGGAAATCCAAGCGGATGGCAACGCTACACCCACAAAAACGTTTTAATGACCATTTCGCGAACAGTTCTAGCATTCAAGAGCCTCTAAGTTGCACAACAGAGCGTTTAGATTTAGATTACATCCTCTTTCTGAATTACAATTTCTTTAACATGTAATATTTCTAAACAATTTTCACCTAAACCTACCACTTGCGTATTATTTTAGGCACATGATCTGATGCATATGTTACAAACATTAGTAGTTCTGTAAACAGGAGACCTCGTGTAAAAAAAATCTTACAAATACTAGTAGTTCCGTAAACAGGAGACCTCATGTCCAAAAACGTCTCACAAATACTAGTAGTTCTGTAAACAGAAGACCTCGCGTCCATACAGATACTAGTAGTTCTGAAAACAGGAGACCTCGTCTCCAAAAAAATCTTACAAATACTAGTAGTTCTGAAAACAGGAGACCTCGTGTCCAAAAAATCTCACAAATACTAGTAGTTCTGAAAACAGGAGACCTCGTGTCCAAAAAATCTTACGAATACTAGTAGTTCTGAAAACAGGAGACCTCGTGTCCAAAAACATCTCACAAATACTAGTAGTTCTGTAAACAGGAGACGTCGTGTCCATACAAATACTAGTAGTTCTGTAAACAGGAGATCTCATGCCCATACAAATATTAGTAGTTCCGTAGATAGAGCAATAATTTTTCGCTCCAGAACGGATACCTAACTAAACATCAACAATAATCAATCAATTTTCAGTAGCTTGGGCAAGTCTATTACCGAAATACTGTCGTTTGAAGGGGTGACGTTTCATTCCTGCGCCAATCTTCAAGGGAATCACATCGCGCTAACTAAGGTATGCGGCTATGGCTAGCGGGAGGGGAAGATGGCTTGTCTCATTGAATTCAACTCCTACCCCTCACACGCGTTTCACCAGTGCCAGGAAGAAAAAAGTTCACCGTACATCATTGTTACCGTATTTTACTGACTATAAGACGCTCCGGACCATAAGACGCACACTGATTTTAGGATGGAAATTTAAAGGAAAAGAAATATAATGTGATTCTAAGCGAAAATTTTAAAGGGAATAACATACTTCATTGCATAAACAAATTATATCTTTGTACAAGGGAATCAGTGTAAATCACTTCTAACTTAAAATCTGCGTTCTACGAAAATATCTTCTGTACAGGTGGCAACGCGTAAATTGTAACAACTGAACTTATTTCTCATGAAGGACTGAAAATACTTTTACAATCTCTAACCCTCAGCATACGTTAAATGTAGGCTAACGGGACAAGGCTGTTTAGAGGTCATTGTCTTCATTTAAACCACCCGGTGGAGACAACTCATTTCGTATAAAAGAACTCAACATTCCTTCCTTTTCGCAATGTATACCTGGATTCCAGCTCCCCTCATTTTACGATCGTGACAAGTGCGCTGATGTACAGTCTGTGCCAAAATTGTAACTATCTTATCGTATACAACAACTTGTTTAAATCTATGATATTTCGGCAATATTTACCATAATTTAAATTTTTTAGTGTACTTCGGACCATTAGACGCACCCAACTTTCAAGGCTCAGTTTTCAAGGTAAAAAACTGCGTCTTATAGTCTGTAAAATACGGTATATCTTTCTTCTGTTTCGTTATTAATATTAGATAGCAATATTTAGACTCATTGACAAGTGTGTCAAATAAATTTGTTAGCGCTACCTTTAAGCACACTTAGCAAGTTTAAAATAATTTATTCAACAGTTTCATACTCATGCAGAATTATTACCCTCTTAAATCATCACCTTGTTAGAACTCTTCACCTCCCTAATGTTAGTTAATTAACCTTATTTCCTACACTACTTAGGAGAAAGTGTGGGCACTTTATCAACTCTACACGTCTTATGAGAATCACTCAAGAGCCCAGGTCCTCAAACTTCCCCTGGGTCTGTGCAGCAAAACCCATCTCTGCGCAGAACTCATGATGTCATTGAGATGCTGCTTCTGCGCAGGGTAATCAGTTGTGCACAGACGAGTGATTCGCATAGACACCCTTCACCACAATTACCCCGAATTATATGAAAAATGATGGTTAAAACAAATTTACAGTTCTGATATTTACCTTTCCCAGAATTAAAAAATAATGGTTATGATAAACTGTCTGAATATTTCCTCTCACAGAATTGAAAATGATAACTATATTAAAGAAAAACTTGAATGAAACGTCATGATATTTACTTTTCTAAAAATTGAAAACAACGGTTATGAAAAAGCATTATAAAAAATTGAACGAAATATGGTTATTGAAAACCATCCTGATATTTATCTGAAATTTAAAATAATGGTTAGGAAAAACTAACCTGATATTTCTTTTAGCCAGAAATGAGAAATGATTGTTATCAACAATTGTCCTGATATTTACCTTACCCAGAAAAGAAAAGAAAACATAACAGTGAATAAATTTTATGTTTTCAAATCAAATTTCTAATGTAAACAAATTTCAAATAATATTATACTTTAAATAATAAATAAATATGATGGTTATCAAAACCTGTCCTGGTATTTTCCTTGCCCAGAAATGAAGAAACAAAATGAAAAACTGTCCTCATTTTTAGCATGCCCAGAAATGAAAAACAATGGTTACGAAAAACTGAACGAAAAAGCTGTCAAAAGCTACTTTACCCAGGAATGAAAAATAGTTATTATTCAAAACTGTCCTGATATTTACCTTGCCCAGTAAAGGAAAACTTGTTTTCAAAAACTGTCCTCATATATACCTTATCAGAAATATCTAGACTACCAAAGAATCTATAATTTTTAAACCTTGTAAGTCATTGATAATTTTTCATTACACACAGAAAACTAGATAATACAAAATACTTTCACCAAATTAAATAATACTTCCCATACATTAATTTCAGTAGTACAACAAACTTACTGTTACATAAGTTATTTTAAAAAATTCGGGGACACTATGAATCACAAATTTCGGGAAATATCCCGGGTGAGAAAAACGAACTTCCGCTCTGTTGTCATTCTATTTCTTTAGTATTTCTGAAGATGACAGCAGGGTACATTGCCGAAAGCTTTCAGTTCGTGAATCTCACTAGGGTAATCGCCTAAGAATTTGTGATTAATAATATCCGCCAAGAAATTTTGCAATCATTTATCTATAGCCTTACTCTTACAAAATTAAATATGAAACAAAACAACACTTAATTTCAAAACAATGTTAGTAAACTTTATACTTGTTGCTTTCAAAACCTACACCCTTACGAATATTTACACAAAAACCCTTACTAATGTACAGGTAGGGGGGAAAAAAGCGGACCGACTCTTGTAGCTGATTTCAGAGCCTTGTTCACGCCAATGTCCATGCATATTCCTTAGACCTGTGTTGTTTCCTTAATGCACATTGTTTTCCTACTACTTTCCGATTGCCGCAATATTTAACTATATAACGGATTTTCCCAGAAAATGAATCCTACTAGCTTACTTTCTAATAGGTTTCGAAATGGGCTAAGTCAACAGTCGACACTAGAACAAATTTCAATGCATTCCCTGCTATCCTGTGAATGCCGCTAGGCATGCGCAGTGGCTTTTATAGGCAACTTAGATATTTTAGTCGGTCCGCTTTTTTTCCCCTACCTTTACACCGATAACAAAACACGACAATACAGTGTGCTTTGAAATGTCGAAGTCTGCAACTTTAATACCATGAAAATTTGTAGAATATAAAACAGCATAACGCATATTTGGACTGGGATTTTATGAGGATTACTGAAAAATCAAGTAGCCCTATAGTTTTAGTTTATAAATATATAAACTGTGAAACAAATGCATTCATTACGACCTTGAATTACTTTTTAATGCAGTTTACTCACATTATTCTTTAAACCTTCAATAAGCAAGAAATGTGCACTACTTGTAGTGAAAATTGCTTCACACGTAAATGAATAACCGACATACGGTGTAAAAATTTTTGTAAAATTTAGATTATCAAATTTCAGCTCAAGGCAATTAATTAATGGAAAAATACAAAATTAAAACTTAATTTCAGAACATTGTAAATGAACTAAAGAAGACAGCAAATTCTGAAATCATTATTTATGCTTGAAATTAGCTAAAAAAAATTGTGCTCTAAACCAAAACCCAATGTGCATGGAGAATTTTATTTTACAAATTAGAAGTACCGTACTTCAATATTTATATCTCAGAAACAATAGTCCAATTGTGTTGAAATTATTTAAGACACGTATTATTGTTGAAGTCAATGTTATAAAAATTTTAAAAAATTAACCCGAAAATATTTCAAAACTCAGTCTCTATGCCCATGTTAGTTTGACGTCATCGGCATGAATTTTGGAACAAATTGAGAAAATACAGTTAAATTTTGACATATTGGAGAGCAGAATTACAAGTATTTCAAATCACACGTTATTGTAATGTAAAACTAAGGCAGGTTAATTGTTACTACTAAAACACATAATGACTAAGCGTACACATGCTAGTTGTGGTCAAATATTAGAATCATAGCAGTGATTCTTGCTTCTTCGATGTTAAGGGTCATAATCAAATCCCCGAACACATGGAATTACACCATAATGAAAGTACACATAGATACCATTTTACGGAAAGAGAATACTTGAAATTTGTTTTTCCACTTTAAAAAAACCAACAGTTTTAAGAAAAATCTAGACTTAAAAAGCCCTGTATGAATTAATAATTATACTCTACAGTTCATTTTTAAATTCTAACGCCTAAACGACTTATCTCGGATCATTTTAAATCTGTAGATTTCATCCCTTCAATAAATTAACATACTACTTAGAATATTACATAATTACTCTACAAAGAAAAATTAATATTGGTTATATTTTAACATCAAAAGGAAACATTTCCTTTTCCATCCCTTCTTCAAGATACTCAAGGAATTATTTTTAATTCACTACCTAGCATTTTTAACAATTATTAATTGTTTATCTAAAAAGGTTCGCCATGAATGATGATTGATATAGGCTATTAAATTCTAAGAGGCACAATTTTAAGGGCTTTCTGCACCAAAAGTAAAGAGCTTCAAAACTATATATCTCGGCAACAAACCTCTAAAATTCATTTTTCTTTTCAAGCAAGGAAATAATCTGATTTTTCTGAGAACAGTTTTAAAACTATAGAAAGTTCACTACGTCAATCAAAATCTACTTCTGAGAAAAATTTGTTTGAAAGTTTTCCATTATAATTTTGTTTCTCTTGGTGGGTAACTGAAAATGGTGTATTTAGAGGCCAGTGCCACAAACCATGGGCACTCGACCTACAGGTAAATTGAAGATTGATTTTATGTAAAAATGGTAACATGATTTTTTTTTTGCGAATTCTAAAGCCCCAGTAATACTTAATTTTACATAATGTTTGCCATATTAGTCCATAGGATTTCTTGTTTTTATTGAAATGTTTATTAATGATTGATTTTATATTAAAAAGTGGGAAAATTATTTATTTATTTATTTGTAAATTCCGGGATATTTCCTTAATCTAATTACAAGTTACTTAATTTCACGTAATGTTTGTCATTTTATTCTTTTTTTTTAATTTTATAATTCCATCATTCCAAGAATTTTTTCATATCATGAACTTTTTTGTTAAAAAATGGTATGTTGAATAATGCTTAATGTCACGTAATGTTTACCGCATTATTCTTTAATATTCTTAATTTTATCAAATCATTCCTTCAAAGAATCTTTTCAAAGATTTTTTTTGTCCAAAAATATTATTTTTGTGAGACACTAATACAAGTTATTTTTGAAGTTACTGGGCATTGATTTGACCACAACCAGCATGTCTACATTTTCTGTATACTGATTGGTTAGTTTTCCCTCAGCCGGTGTTGTTGCCTCCCACGAGCCCTTATCAGTTCTCCGTCCAGTCGTCAGAATACAACACCGGACCCGAGAATGACAAGGGCACGTAAGCTGCAAGAATGTGAATTCACTACTCCAAACTATTCTACATTTCTACACACTACATACTACACACTACACACAAGTCAACCTGAGATGAGAACACAGCGGAGCAATACCACTATGCAATTGTATGTTGTAAAACATGTGGCTAGATGAGTCATTTTTAGAAGAAAAAAATTGGCAATCAGGAAAAAAAAAACTCAATTACTTGTACGAAACTCGCTATGCGAAGAAGTGGATAGTGAGGAGAGGATAGTTGAATGGCCAACGCGATCGCCCGACTTAACGCCGATGTACTTCTTTCTTTGGGGGCACGTGAAGAGTGGATCTGAAATATTCTACAGTGAAACTCGTAAATGCGAAAAGAATTAAACTAGTAGTAGTGCACTTACGGAGTTGAATTTTATATTTTGTTATAAGCATTCATTAAGTAAAATCATCAGTGGTTGTAAGTTTGATCTCAACTAGGAAAATTGTAGTCGAATAACAGGTTTCCATAAATGACCAATTTAATACGTGAATAAATAAATATCTTCATATTATATGATAAATCATTAATGTATCAAACTTATATTTTCTCAGCCTTTATTCAATTTTTGCGAAGACGCATGCGTTCGTCAGTGGCGTAGGGGAGGGGGGTCCAGGGGTCCGGACCTCCCCCGAAATCAAAACCCAAGTTATTTAAGTTCTATTTTGTCTATTATTTAATTATTTTATCTAATAATAAAATACTGAACTTGTAAATGTAGGCCAATTATTTTCACTGTTACATGTGTTATTTAACTTTTCTTATAAATAGTAATAAGTGTTATAACTTAGGTAACGATTTCTTGTTTAAGTTAGCATGTAAACAAATTTGGTAGCTAGCTTTCAGTGATGAAATAAGCGTGAAATGTGATTTTCATTAGTTTAATACTTAGAAATTTTGGGGGGGAGAGCCCCCAAACTCCCTTTCTTGGGAGGGGAATTCCATACCCCCAAACCCCCCAGCACTTTCGACCCTCCCCGAAATTATTTTGTGGTTACGTCACTGGTGTACGTGAATAGCAATAAAAAGGCTAGAAGATGTGAACGAAATACGTCATGTTGTAAACACTGTAGCTTCTAAAAGGGCCAATGTCAATTTCTCGCAAAAATGAGATTTAAGTATTAGGCCTATTGAGTTCGCCACTCTTTATCTTTCGTATACTAAAAGTGTCAATGTCTGTTGCTATCAATAGACATAATACAGAAACCTTAGAGGCCAATGTAGGAAGTTCTCAGCAAAAAAATGTTACTTCTATATAGGGTTCAAAGTCAGTTATCTCAAAAGCAAGTTTTATGACTAGACTTCGGACTTTTAATGCTGTTTTAGGTACCTAAAATAGGCTCTAAAAATTGGAAAATAGGTGCTAAAAATCGTTAAATAGTCTCTTATAAAATCGGTAAGTTGCCAATTTTCTCAAATTCTCAATTGCAATGCAGAATATTGTATTTATTGAAGTCATCATTAATCAATAATCATGATAAAACACAGATATAGGCCTATGGTACACAGAATTATATAGACCTATTAGTAGGGCCTGTATTACTACCATAACAGTGAAAACCTAATCCCTGCGCCCAAAAGCTATGCACGCTAGCATATTCAACCCCTTGAATCCCTCAGTGATTCAGAGAACTACTTTGTTACTGGATATGGGAGTCGGGAGAAAAACTCTACATTTTCTTGGGAATTCCAAGGAATTTTTCTACTGGAGACGAAACATTCCTTAATATTTAACCACGTCATAAATGAGTCATGTACTGCACATTCCGAGCTAAAAAATTAGTACGAACTGAAAATAAATGCTAGAATTTATAACAAAAAATAACTTATTTTGAACTTTAGACGAAAAACCAGTAAAAAGGCAATATTAGGCTCTAACGTAAAAATAGGCTGTTTTAGGTCCTATAAACGTATCAGTTTTAGGCATAGTCACTTATGAAACATGCATATACAAGTTTTCGTCCATATATCACTTAAGGATTAAAATAGGTTTTTACCTTAAATCCGAAGTCTATTTATGACATTGGCCCTTTTAGAACCAAGCCACAGAACTATCTCTCGTACCGGTACTAAAGACGTGAAGAAACTTGAAACCGATTTGCAATGAGAAAGCAAACATCGCTATGTAGCAAGTGAATATAAATCGATTCTCAATCTGCAGATTAAACATTTGCACGTAAATGTGCTAAGGAAAAGTAATACTAGAAGCTTGAGGCTGTGGACAAGAAAGTCGTCTCTCTGCTGGCAGACTGCATTAGCTGGTAATTAGAACCACTTAACCGAGCTGCCTGGCTCCATTTACTTGAGGTGGCTCCCGTGGAAGTGACAGGGAATTCTACGTTTTCTCTAACGTTACTTGACATAGATGCTAAACAGTATGGTCTCATCTTAAAATTCTGAAACTGTACGATCATTATCAATATTAACACCAGGGCCCTGTTACATAGAACTTTTTCACTCATATTAATAGCAAATGTACATAATAATATTAGTTATTAAGTACCAGTATGCATGGGCGTACGGTGAAATTTTGTTCGGGAGGGGTTCAATGTAAAGTCGTCTCAGCTCCATGTCCTTGCGCACATTGTGAATTATTACTTTTTTATATTATTATTAAACGGTTGTATTGTGATAATTAATGCGCTGTAATAAATTAATATGCAGCTCAGTCTTTGAAATTGTTTTTCTTGAGGTTTCTATCCATTTCTCATTTAAGCTAGAGTCTATAAATAAAAACTTTCCTTTGAAAAAATATAATACTGTATGGTGCATAAGACACGTTTTGAAAGTCATCTGCAAATATACCGGTGGAAAACCCCGATTAATGCCGATTACTTCATGATAATTTTGTTATGAGCTCGTGATTACTGTTGGTTTTACAAACAGATTGATGGATTTCGGCGGGAGAATTCAAGTTGTCGTTTGACAGATTCCGAAGGGATTTTTGTCTACTAGTAATACATCACTGTTATTAAGCTGAAAAACTATCAACACCACGAGGTTTTGAAATTTGAATCTTAAATAAATTACGATAAATCTTAAATAATGCTTTGATATGTACGAAATTGTAAAATATGTAACAACCGAATAAGAGTTTTTTTTTTTTTAAATTTCGTTCCATGATTTACGATCTTCAAAATATTGCAGATATTTCGGGAAGGGTTTCAACCCCCCTTACCGTACGCCCATGCCAGTATGGTACTTTATGAGATTGTGTGTGGGGACGGAAAAATGTCTGTCCGGCCGTCTGTACGCGCGATAACTCAAATACGCTTAATCGTATTTTAATGAAACTTGGTATACGCATTTATAACGTCCATGGGAAGAAGCCTATTGGTATTGGAACAAATCGGTTGACCGGTACCGGAGTAATACCCAATTTAGTGCCTATTTTATGGTAACGTATTAGAAAGAATTTATCAAATCCAAATCAGTTATCATGGCAACATATTGTTTTAGAATCTCCATATAGGCATACCGCTTTGGAACTTGTTATACAGTTAGCTATGACAAATAACATTATCCCTTTACATATGCTTATCAAACTAGAACGTCAAACTGAGTGAGGTGCTCGAGATGGTGTCTTGGATTCGCATTCTGGAGGTTCTTGGTTCAAATACCGAAACCGATCAATTTGACATATTTTTGTATTTTTATGTGTGTGTGCCACTGTCATTATACTACAGATCTCCAGATTATAGTTCTGCTGATGCTGGACGATTTTAATCTGATTAAAAAAACTAGACCTTTGTTCTTCCACAAGCCGTGCTTGATTAATTAATTTGGAGCTTAACTTAGAAATCAATTTTTAAAAAACTTATTTTTTGCATATCATAATTGCAATTATAACTGATTAAAGAAAAGGATTCTAGCACTTTGTTATATCAGTTTACCTGATATTATTATTAGTCTTCTGTTTCATAAGAATATTTTCTAATAATATTAGTTATGAGATCATGGATCTAAATTATTAGTAAATATTGCTAATATTAATAGTGAACTGTTTCATAGACTGCAGAACTAATAAAATTTACTGATAATATTAGGTGTTTTTCTATAAGTGTATTTGGGCTAATAAGTTATTCTCAAAGCCATGTAATCCGCATTTGTGATCTTAAGATTGTGGATAATGGATCACTCTGATTTAATTATCAATTTAGATAAAGCTTTCATACGCTCTCAAAGGAATTTTTGTCATAACAAGTTTTTAGGATTTGAGGTTAGATTTTAGTACATTAGCATACTGCTATCTTGAATAAATGCCTGGCAAATTTAGTCATTTCTTAGAACTAGTTATTACGTGCCAGTATGGTACTTTATGAGATTGTGTGGGGGACGGGAAAATGTCTGTCCGTCCGTCTAGCCGTCCGTGTGTATGTACGTGCGATAACTCAAATAAGCTTTATCTGAATTTAATGAAACTTGGTATACGCGTTTATAATATCCATTGGAAAAAACCTATTGATATTGGACCAAATCTGTTGACCGGTACCGGAGTAAAACCCAATTTAGTGACTTTTTATAGTAATATATAACAAAAAGCGCGATAACTCAAATACGCCTTTTCAGATTTTAATGAAACTTGGTATATGCGTTTATAATATCCATGGGAAGAAACCTATTGATGTTGGACCAAATCGGTTGACCGGTACCGGAGTAAACCTCAATTTAGTGGCTTTTTATAGTAATATATAACAAAAAGCGCGATAACTCAAATACGCTTTATCAGATTTTAATGAAACTTGGTATACGCGTTTATAATATCCATGGGAAGAAACCTTTTGATATTGGACCAAATCGGTTGACCGGTACCGGAGTAAAACCCAATTTAGTGGTTTTTTATAGTAATATATAACAAAAAGCGCGATAACTCAAAATAAGTTACGCATTATCGGATTTTCATGAAACTCGGTATACGCCTGGAGCTTAACTGGGAAATCGATTAAAAAAATAACTTATTTTATGCTTATCATAACTACAATTATCACTGATTAAACAAAAGCACTCTGTCAGTTTTTGACATCAGTTTACCTGATTTTATTTTGAATCTACCGGTATTTTCACACCCTGAGCTACTATTACACGTGGGGCACCTAAAAAAAAATACTGAACTCAAGGTACGACTAATAATAATCAGTTGGCGTTCACTTAATGCCGGTGTTCTGCTCAGTCTAAGCGATTGTTTCTGATCTCACTTCAAGACGAGAACGCGGTTTGCTTTATGAAACATGTATTCAAATGAAATGCAAAGCCACATGTATAACAGTGCCGCCAACTTCAAAAACTAATATTCCCACCGCACTGCACCATGTTGTAATATCAAGACTTACGCTTTGTAAATGAATACACAGCATCTGTAAACACGGTGTTATGCTTCATGAATACGATTTCCATGGCCTCCTCGATCATGTCTCTTGTGATGTCGTAAGATCAAGTAAGCAGAGATTGCGAAAAAAAAGTCTAATATGAGTATAATATTTTTTCATGGCCTCCTCGATCATTTCTCGTGTTGTGATCTCGTAAGATCAAGTAGTAATAGAGATGGCGAAAAACGTGTCTAATATTCATTGTATGGCTTGCACATTGAATTCAATTCAATTCAATTTATTATCGCCTTTGAGTATAAAATACAATAGGCTATGTCATTAAAAGTGTATATAATTCATTATACAATACTAAAATACATACTACACACAATTCAATGGCTACACATTAATATCAGCATAATTAAAATCAATACATTAGTCAAGACTATAAAATGGATTATTTTTCAGACAGGTCTGGATTTTGAACTTGAACTGTCTAAAATTAAGCAATTTTGCATTGTCAGGAAGTTTATTAAAAACGGATATTGCTATAAAGACATGTGTGGATTTAGTTTTAGACAATCTATTAAAAGGTATATGAATGTGGTTGCTATGTCTTGTGTCATATGTATGAATGTCATTCCTTGGATAAAAATTATTAAGATTCTTTTTTAAAAACAACAAAGCCTCAAGTATAAACACATTATACACAGTCATGATTCCTTCTTGTATAAAAAGTGGTCTACATGCTAAATCTGGGGCTGATTTAGTTATTAATCTGACAGAAATACTGAATTACAATATAGATAAAGAAATTACCTGACAGAAACTTTAGTATATAACAAAAAATTAAAGAATAAATTACTAGCACATCAGAAAAAGTTTTTCACGGCCTCTTCAATAATGTTTCCGTACTCAGTCAGACGTAATGGGAATCAAGTATGCAGTGACGACTAATATAAAGCCTACACCACGAAGTCTTAATTCTTCAGCAGTAAATTTTGCATGGCCCCTTCGATCATGCATCCTTCAAATTATGTTATATCTTACATATTGCATTATCTAATATATAAAGTTGAATGTGTGTTTGTGGGTATGTTTGTTCCTTATACAAATCTACATTTCTTTACCAATTTACACGAAATTTTGCACACATACCCAGTTAAGCCCGGGAAGTATAGCGGTCAACATTAAAATTGAAACAAATCAGTCCTTCCCTTGAAAATTATATAATTTCTGAGAATATTATACTGAAAACAATGAAATGCTGTTCAGTTCACATGGCAACATTGAATTGTTTACTGTGATTACATAGGGCCTTGGCAACTATATAGCCTAATGCTGGACTTTAACGAATTTTGATTCCATGTAATATATTGGCGAAAATAATTACTGAAAAATGAATTACACGAAAATAAAGCACAGTGTGATGCAGTCACATAACTTTCTCTACCCTCGACATAAGAAATATTTACTCACTTTACATTTTGATGTAGAATAAGAGGGACAACTTAAGTGTGTGAGTATGCTATATCAAAAGTCTGTAAATAATCCTTTCCGCTGATAAGTTATCCATACCTGTAGGCTTTGTATTAGTTGAGAAATAGGGATGTTTATCATAGCCCCTAAGCATGGGATGGAACATTTTGAGTCCTATGCTCGCAGTTTATTATGACCCGGGTTTTAGGGGAGGAAAGTATGAAAGTGATACTACTACTACTACTCTTTTATTTCAGCCCCTAAACGGTTGTAAGATGAGAATGAGAAATAAAATTTTCCGTCAAGCCAAATACAATTTTATGAAATTTATGTTTCTTCTTATTTCAAGCCCACCCAGGCATGATGTGTAGAAGCAACGGAATGCAGCATTCGACATCCTCTATGCGCCATAAAAAGCTATATCTAGCGTTTTCTGATGGAATAGTTTGAGTGTGATAAATCTTTTTCTTCATTTCAAGTTCTACATACATATTATATAAGGACCTAGAGTTTCAAAATCGAAAGTCCTCCATAAATTAATTTCAAATTAAAAAATACAAAGCCCGGGCGACGCCGGGCCTTTTCAGCTAGTCTAATATATAAAATCGAAAGTGTGTATGTATGTATGTATGTTTGTTCTTTATACAAATCTACATTTCTTTACCAATTTACACGACATTTTGCACACATACCCAGTTAAGCCCGGGAAGTATAGCTGTCAACATTAAAACTGAAACAAATCAGTCCTTCCCTTGAAAATTATATAATTTCTGTGAATATTCTACTGAAAAAAATGAAATGTTGTTCAGTTCACATGGCAACAGTGAATTGTTTACTGTGATTACATAGGGCCTTGGCAACTATATAGCCTAATGCTGAACTTTAACGAATTATGATTCCATGTAATATATTGGTGAAAATAATTACTGAAAAATGAATTACACGAAAATAAAGCACAGTGTGATGCAGTCACATAACTTTCTCTACCCTCGACATAAGAAATATTTTCTCACTTCACATTTTGATGTAGAATAAGAGGTCGTATTGCAGGAGCAACTTAAGTGTGTGAGTATGCTATATCAGAAGTCGGTAAATAGTTAGTTATCCATAGCTGTAGGCTTTGTATTAGTTGAGATTTATCATAGGCCCTAAGCATGGGATGGAACATTTTGAGTCCTATACTCGCAGTATATTATGTCCCGGGTTTTAGGGGAGGAAAGTATGAAAGTGATACTGCATTTCTATTTTATTTCAGGCCCGAAACGGTTGTATGGTAACATGAGAATGAGAAATAAAATTTTCCGTAAAGTCAATACAATCTTATGTAATTTATGTTTCTTCTTATTTCAACCCCTCCCAGGCATGATTTGTAGAAGCAACGGAATGCAGCATTCGACATCCTCTATGAGCCATAAAAAGCTATATCTAGCGTTTTCTGAGGGAATAGTCTGAGTGTCATATGTTGTTCTTCCTCATTTCGAATTCTACATACATTATTATATCAGGACCTAGAGTTTCAACATCGAAAGTCCTCCATAAGTTAATTTCAAATTACAAAATACAATGCCCGGGCGACGCCGGGCCTTTTCAGCTAGTAGTCTATATATTCCGACCCTGATCGTTATATTAACGTATACTACGCATATTAAATATAGGCTACAGTAAACAATTCTTGCTAACATGTACGATCCCACAAAGTAATATGCTTAAAATTATACAATAGAATGAGTTAGAAAACAGTGGAAATTAGATTAAAGTGATTTTTTTCACTATCGAGCATCAGTTTTCGGTAATATATTTCCACTGTCAAATCAATTGCAGGTGGCTTTGCCTTCTTTTGTCAAAACCTGGAAATAAAAGTATTGCGATATTTTCAATATATCGCATGAAATTATGGATGGCTTAGATTCTGCGAGCTCACCCTGGTCGATTCGTTTGTTTATAATATCAAAGCACGCAGACATCTGAAATTTTTATATTTCTTGCAAAATGCATAGCCTACATTATAAGTTGCATTCAGGAGATTGTATTCTTGTGAGAACGATAAATAATTCACTCTAAAGAACACGTTTAAATATTGATTTCTTAGAAAATGCTACTGACTCTTGCCAGGTTCACAGCAGGCATAATAGAAGACAACTCAGCAAAGGGGAAACGAGAGGAAGAAATTAAATTTCTTTGAATTCAGCGAAGTCAATGAACGAAAGGAAAAAAAAAGAAGCGGAATCGGTACATGTTTGCAGAAGTGGAACATAGGTGGCTCTGCAAACATTCGCATTATTGGAATCTAGGAGAATGCCAGTCTCCTCAATGCGAACTCATCTCCTGGGAACAATACAAACACAGAGAGGACCTCTATCGGTAAACTGTCCGAACTAAACCGCAGAAAACGCTGGAAATAAAAATAACGAGAGAAAAAAAAACAAGCAGACATGAAATACATTCCCTTCAACATGTGAGTTAGTGATACTCAGTAACCAAATAATGTTAAAACGGGAGAGAGAAAAAAAAGAAAAGTATTTATGTCTGTCACAACAACCAAAACAGAAGAGCTACTGACCTCTGGGTGGGGTTATGAAAAAAACAAAACATTCAAGCGGAGAGTAAAGCAATGTTCTCTATACGTCAGAAGAAGTAAATTGCCTCATTCAATTTTCTCGTGATCAGCTAACACAAGACGCTTGCTTGACAACTCATCACTCGGCTACAGGATGTTCATGAAGTTATTAAACCAGTCACTACAAATGATGTGAAAATCACATACTTCCTCTGCCCAAATAAAAGTTTCACAAATCCTTTTACAGAATCGCAAGACACAATTTTACGCTAATTATACTATAAATACCTGATAGCCTCTTCTTTCAATGATGCGACTAAAAACGCAGGCTATATAACAAACTAAAAAAAAGGTGAGTGCAGACGTTTATTGAACTTTCCGCCGTTAATAATAATTTCCGAAATTTATCGAATATTTCCCTCAGATACTTCTTTACGCTATGCACGGCCAACAATACATATTTCTCACTTCACATTCTTATAAAGAATAAGAGACCGTGAAAGAGCGCGTTGTTCACCACGCAAGACAAACTTCCTACAAACCGTGGGTGAACAGTGGGTGGCTTGTAACTACCCTTCAGAGAATTTTTTAGAAAAAAATGTTTCAAATAAAAAATTTAGCTCTTAGTATAAGCAATAGATGTGCAAAATTTAAAGCAAATCGTCAGAGCAGTTTTTGACAAAATCGCGAAAAACGGAAATTTTATTTAAAATCCCCTTAAAAATAAGAGAAACTTGTCGCCGATCTTCGGCTCACATCTTCAGAAGGTACCTGACCCAAATACGAAATTTTCTTTTCAAATGATTTTCCGTTTTGTACCTAGCCTGTTCACAGACATCCACAGACACACAGACATACAGACATGTTTCCAAAAACACAGCCTTGAAGAGATTCATCCAACTCTAACCACTCTTCCGAAATCCTGTACTCGCAGCTTTCTCCAGTCACCGTTTTCATCTCTCTTAGGCCCAAATATTTTCCTAAGCCCCCTGTTTTCGAACACACTCAGATTATGTTCTTCCCAAAGAGTAAGCAACCATGCCTCACATCCTTATAATACAACCGGCAGGATAATTGTCTTACAAATTTTTATTCTTAGATTTCTGGGCAGAATGTAAAACCAACAGCATTCAAAAACCCCAACAGAACCAATACAATGGTCGCAAATTTCTTATTCAAGATACACTTTACTGTGCTCCTCATATCTAAGCAAGATAAAAGTGCAAACGTTTTGCACGGCGGCAGCAGCAGCAGCTGAACTTGGCGAATGGAACATTTCCTGAAGAAACTCTACTATTTGAACCCCGAGTTGGCAGTTAGTTGTTTTTAACGATCCATGCCGGGGCAGTAAAATAAATGCGGCATGACAGGAAATTAATATAGTGATGATAGCGTTCGTAATGGCCGCCGCTCCCGAGGAAATTATTGCGATTCCGATGTAACAGCGTCGTAAGTAACAAACACGCTGAAATTAAAACACAAAACGCCGTCGCAATTAATTTGTTAAGGATGGAGACTATCTCTTTAAAAGCTATGTCATATCGCACATGAATTCGAAACCTACTCTGTTGTGCTTATACATCAGGACTCCTCAAGGTTCTATACTGGGACCAGCGACACAACATGGATACAATATTGAGGGGAAAAAATATTCACCTTCTTATAGTTATGCTGTGTTTGCAAAATAATAAGGGGACCACTTCTCCTTCAATTGTAAAAGATGGTTAAAATGAAGGAAAAGGATATTTATTTGTACGAAGGGGAAGATAACGATAGTGACATCTGCTGGTATGTTCAATAAGTATCATAACTGATTAGCTTCTTTTCCTTTACAGTCAGACTGTAAGATGGAACTTTAAATAGACTGAGAAAGTTCTGCTAGTGCCAGAATGCTTTTCATTAATCAGTGATAATTGCAATTATGATATGCAGAAAATGTTATTTTTGTTATCGATTTCCGAGTTAAGCTTCAGATCGATTCATTAATCAGGGCTTACGAAGGAACAAAGGTCTTAAGTTTGATAAGCATATGTGAAGGATATTTGTCAAAGCTAACAGTATTGCAACTTCCAAAGCCCTATATATGAACACTGTAAAACAAAATGTTGTCTTGAGAACTGATTTGCACTAAATTCTTTCTAACATATCACCATAAAATAGGCATTCAATTGGACTTTACTCCGGTACCAGTCAACCGATTTGGTCCTAAATGAATAGGCTTCTTCCCATCGACATTATAAATGAGTATACAGAGTTTCATGAAAATCCGTTAAAGCGTATTTGAGTTAGCGCGCTTATAGACACACGGACAGACAGAAAGACGGACAGACATTTTCCCGTCATCCACATAATATCAGAAAGTACCATTCTGGTAATTAATAACTAGGGGGCGGATTTCTATGACATGTCATATTTTCCCCCCTTTGCATTATTTCAGGTTTCCGACTAATTTAAACCCGATTCCAAGCATCCTGGTGAAATGGAACGGCTTTTATTGTGCATATAACTGCATATTTAGGAAATTTTCAACTATTGTAGCATATTTAGTATAAATATACATATTTAGGTCATATTTTTGGCATATTTGTGTGCATATTAAAGAAACTTTGTAGTTTCATGGTATATTTTGTAAATTTTGCATTATAATGATACTTTTTTATAATTTACAGATTTTTTAAATAATTAAAATTATATTTTAATAAAATGAATTGTAATGAAACTTAAATATATATATATATATATATATATATATATATATATACACAATGTGTAAGTTGTAAAGTCATATTTTAAATTTTATTGGTAATATTTTAATGTTTTTTTAGGTCATAAATGCATGCATATATCCTATTTTTTAGGTCATAGAAATCCGCCCCCTATAATAACATAAATAGATAGTAGCACCTTTTTGTCTGTCTCGGAGATATGTTAAAAGCTGAAAGTAGAACTTTGCACTATGAACTAGAGAGAGATTAGTTTCCCATGAGCTCACTGCATGACATGTGTAACATCTCCACAGTTTTCATGGTTCATTTCTCGTGACTGCAAGACAGATGTGGTAGTGACGTCACTCCTTGTTGCCAATACCAGGGCAAGCAAAATTATTAATGCTCCCACAACACAACCACGAGTGCGGAAAAACGAAAATCGACAGATTGGTTGGACCAACTAATATCTAAAAAGAATCTGGAGAGAAAAAAATATTTGTTATATAACTTCGTGGGCAGCCTCCTATCGGGGCAGAAGGGTGGCAATCCGATACGAGGGAAGTATGGATTTATCATCCCTCAAAACAGTGTTTCGTATGAAAAGAACGACGCTTGTATATAGGCGTAAGTAAAGATACCATTCATGAAGAGAAAATCTCTAACATATTTTTAAACAACACTAGCTTAAAAGGCCCGGTGTCGCTTGGGTTTTGTATTTTTATAAATTCGAAAATAACTTATGAAGGACTTTCGATTTTTAAACTCTAGGTCTTTCATAAGAAGCATATTCCATATTAAATAAATATTTAATATTACCTTATCATCAACTATTCTAGTTTTTACAATAACATGAGATATCGATTGCCTTCCATAGCTTTTACTTTCAAGGTATGACAAAAATAGACAAAGCCATCTGCAATTGATTTGACAACTTAAATGTATAACTGAAAATTGGTGATTGGAAAGCGCAAGAAATGCACGTTTCCTTCCCGTTTTTCACTCATAACTCGCGAACGAAAGCTAAAATTAAAAATGTACTATGCCAGAAACCTTCGTGGGAGTGTACTCAACAACTTCCCAAAGTTTCATGGCGATCGGATGAATGGTGTGGTATTGCATAAAGGACAGACACACATACATTTGTTTTTATATAGATAGATTAAAAAAATCATCAGTAAATTTTTAAAGCCAGCAACAAAAAATTTCACATGAAACAATTATGACCACATTTTAATATCTGTCGGAGGAGATAGATTTCAATTTTGATTAAAAAAACAATTAATTTAATAAATATCTCAATGATAAATTGAAATAATTTATTAGAATGAAACGTTAAATTTTAGTTTTAGTTTGAATTTTAATTACGTGTGCAAAATTTAAGTTTCTAGGACAAGTAGTTCAAGAAACACTCAACACTTAGGTCATCTGTTTGTCTGTACGCGACGCCGAGCGAAATCTACTGCACGCACAGAACTGAAATTGTAAACATAGATGGACTGAAGGGTGGCCGAATGCATCTCGAAGCCGGATTTTTAATTTTCGCTTTCGTTCGCGAGTTATAAGTGAAAAACTAGCAGAAAACGTCAATTTTCTGAGCTATCAAACCATCAGTTTTCGGTAATACAAGTCCATTGACAAATCAATTACAGATGGCTTTGCCTTAGGCCTATTTAGTCAAAACTTGGAAATAAAAGCATCACGACATTTTCAATACATCGCATGGAATTATTGATGGCTTAGATTCTGTGAGCTCACCTTGGTCGATTCATTTGTTTATAATGTCAAGACACGCAAACATCTGAAATTTCCAACCCAGACGGGAGAGGTATACGTAATGGATGTAGGCCTATATGGGTAAATATTGTTCGATATGGACGGAACTCACTATGCAGGGGTTTTCTGGGCCAGGGGACTCGAATTTGAGGTTGTTTCTCCCATGCTGCGTTTTCTAATCGTGGAATTCACTTCAAGCCCGGATTTTTAGCTGTTTCGTTATAATTATTAATCGTTTAGTTTATGAATGATTCGCGTGTAGGCCTAAATGTTAATGAACATAATGCTTTAATTTTTTATCTTCCAATTAATTATCGTGGGCGAAGCCACGGGGTTCTTCTAGTCAAATCAATTGCAAGTGGCTTTGCCTTTTTTGTGTAAAACCTTGGAAATAAAATCATTGCGATCTTTTCAATACATCCAATGGGCTTATCGTCTGGATTCTGTGATTCCTGGTCGATTCGTTTCTTTATAATGCCAAATACAATAGAGGCACTTTCTAATCGAGGAATGCACTCCAAAGCCGGATTTTTGGCTGTTTTGTTAAAATTATATAATCGTTTAGTTTATGAATGAGTCGCGTGTAAGCGTTAATAAATATGTTTCTATTATTTTGTTCCTAATTTTTAATTAAATATCGGGAACCTGCTAGTTCCTTAATAAAAAAAAAAACGCACTGTACTTTCACCCATATGATGCAGAAGCCTTTCTTATAGGCCCAAGTATGTGTGTGATGCAGATTCATCAAGTTGATTAGCTGAGCCAGATGTAAAAATACTAGTAATCCCTCGGCGAGAGAAAACAAATAGCAGAGAGAAGAGGAGAGGAGAGGGCAGAGATGATGATGGAGCATGCGACGATGGGATTAATGAAACAAACAGACACGGCCTCCTGAATTAAAAAGTCTCGCTCCAGACACTGTTGCCAAATGGGGGTTTAATCTGTATCTCAAAAGAAACCTTCCATCTGCGTGCTTCATCTGTTAATTCTGCTGAAAAAAAAACACTAGCAGAGCATACGAACAGACCAGGCTGGACGCGAGATGAAAGAAATTTCTAAATGAGGGAATGATTAAAAGTGTAAACGCCTATGAGTAAAGGCCTATATTATTTTCCTTTTTCTCTAACAAATCTACGACACGTAAGGATAGGCTATGACATTTTAAAAATGTTATGTTATGAGAGAAAAAATGGCGGAAAACGTGATTTTTAGGAAAGGAACGCGTCAAGTTGTCGAGCTAAGTTTATGGCACCGATAGATATGAAATTATTTTTTATCATAGATCATGTATGTAGGACTAAACGGGTAAACATTGATTGATCAAATTATTTGGCTTTTCAAAATAAATTATTTAAAAGGCATCTAGCATTTGCATTAATAAACGCGGGCGCAGCCATGGGTAGGCCTACATACTTATTTAGTACCAGAAGGCCCCTTCGCCCCAACATAGGAGTTACAGGAACAAGGCAGTCAATAAGAATGCTAACTAATTAATAGCACAGACCAACAGCTATTTTGGTGCCTTAGAATTTATACTTATTCTTAGGTGTATTAGGTCGCTAATGCCAAATATGCCATTAGTTTTGCCCTATCAGCTTTAGTTTTGTGAGACATGGTATTACCATTATGCATATTATCCCATTTTACGTTTGATATAAATAAAAATCAGTGCCTATTTTTAGCTTCTAAATCATGGGGAGAAAAAAGCAGCACACTAACATTACATTAACATTACAATGACAATATAACATGGGGTCTTTCAGAAAATTGATATTATCACATATTGTACGGTCGTTTATGACTTATGAGCTGTCAATTTGAGGGTCAAAAAATAATCCAGCTTTTAGTTTTTCTGTACTTCGTCCAGTTTTCGTCCTACGTGTCCAAACTATGGTCAACACTAGCTATATTATCAAGCAAGATTTTGTTTCGCTAGACTAAGAGTTCACGAATAAAATCTACATAAAAGTAGAGCTGGTAAGGAAGAACTGTTTATATATTTGGAATAAGCACATTAAGTATAGCCATAATCCGGTAAAACATCTGAGAAAAGTTATTTTTTGTTGGGCTGTGTAATAAAATGAATATAGGCCTAGTTTATTTATAAATTGTTGTACACTTCGACAATCTCTGATATGACAAGGTGACGAATTACATAAGCGAGAGATGGACACACTAAAAGGTGATGATGACGATGAATATAATGATGATGTATGTCGGGCAATAAGCAATAGGTGTGAAATACAGATGTGACAAGTAGAATAGTTGTTTCACATGATGCTGAATCAGAGAGAAGCTGATGCCAAGCTGCAAATTGCTCTGTTCACTTAATTGTCGTACGAGATCCCTCATTTCCTCTTCCTGAAATTCTTAACTGAGTCATTTCTCAATTGCTCCACTTTACAAACCACAACACATTCCAGCTCCACACACAAGCTGTCAAAATATTCCCACACGATATCTTAACTTGCGTTTACAACCTTACGCAAACTTCAGCTCTTCTGAGACCAGTAGCCTTTGTATGCTAACATTTTTGCTGACGTAAACATCAAGGCTGATAATGGAAGGGATGAGAATGGTAAGACTATTTTTATGAATTTGAGTTATTACTACACCTGGGATTTGAAAATGCCTATTTGGACCTTTGGAGCCTATTTTACTATTTTAGTCCCTAAAATTCCTACTTTGTACATTTACAATAAAATTCAACTTCTGCAATTTTTACAATCATATAATGGACACCCCTCAATGAAAAGCAGAACAGCAGAGGTGGGTTTTTTCACAGAAACTTGATTATTCCAAACAGTTGTCGCTAAAGGAATGCTGACTGACGGGGTAGGGGAGGATTAAGGGGGAAGGACTACTAGGTCAAGTCACCAGTGTTTAAGTGAATGCCTAATTTTGCAGTTAATTCTGTTAAGAATAGGTATACCACGTTTTTTGCAGTAAAAAAGACCATGTTTCAGTTTAAGTGTACATTGTAATATTTTAAAGTCTATTTTCTATTTTTACACATTTTTAAAGCATATTTTAAAGGCCTATTTTATCCTTTAAAAGGCTATTTACTTGTTTCAAAAGCATATTTTAGGTGCCTAAAACTAATGTTTTAGAGCCTAAAATCCCAGGTCTAGTTAGGCCTATTACTTACTTACTCAATGGCAATAGACAATTCCTAAGCAAGCTAAAGGAATATTATCTATTTCACGGCACACGGTGGTTCATTGCCGCGCTTCCCTGAGCCCGCCATTCAACCTTATTCTGTGCTAACTCCATCCCACCATCCCTCGCAAATCCTACTTCCCTTAAATCTATCCTAATATTCTCCTTCCACCTACGTCTAGGTCTTCCAAGTGGTCTCTTCCCTTCCGGTCTCCCAGTGAATACTTTTGAGATATGTCTTTCCTCCCCATGCGCGCGACATGTCCAGCCCATTTCATCTTCCGTGATTTAATTACCCTTACTATATCCGGTGACGAGTACAGGTCATGAAGCTCGTCGTTATGCAGTTTTCTCCAGTCCCCATTTTCATCTCTCTTAGGCCCAAATATTTTCCTAAGCCCCCTGTTTTCGAACACTCTCAGACTACGTTCTTCTTGAAGAGTAAGCGACAATGTCTCACATCCATAGAAATTGAGTTATTAGCACACAAAATACTAGAAGAACGTGTCCTCCATCTATTGGTGTGCGAATGGTAGGCCTACTAAAGTACGCCATACAGCTGCAAAAAGATCAGAAAAAATTGGACGATATTGTGTACTAGGAAACGTTCTTCCGTCCAGTATATAAGCAATGGTATGAACGTATACTCTAAAACTTGGTGTGGAAAATAAAAACAATGTAAATATGATGTCCGTAATAAGCAGGGGGAAAAACTGGATAAATCCATTGTCGTTTTTTGTTAACATCTCACTAAAACTGGATTAATATTTATGTTAATAATATTAAAAAAATAATGATATACCTACATGGAGCATTGCAGGGACTACAAAATATGTACTATGTGCTAAAATAAACTCCTAAAATGATGATACTTTTTGTTGATTGTCTCATATATGGCAATGGTCTTGATCCACTTACCACACTAATCAGTAGCTAATGTTAAATCGCTTTTAATTCGCTCATACCACTTGTAAACACTCTTCAGAGTTACTACATCATCGCCATACACTGATTCCAACATTTCATGAGCTTCTTTTGATTTTTTTTTAACTTGAAACAAAACTTAATGTTGACGAACTGTTCGAAATCCATGATGCACGACAGACACAGTAAACGCGACCTGATTATCAAGTCAGAATGTTCATTGATGAACTTCATTATGAAGTGATTAATTTTCCAACTACTGTAGTACGTTTATGTATAATCTGTGCCTAGTCCTAAAAAAAATACTAGTACTTGGTGGAAAAACATTTTTTAGATTAAGTCAGAATGTGTTCAAACTTGGCACTGCCTGTCTCAACAGATCAGGATATCGGATATATTACATCAAAAGGATCTAACGTCAGCAGTTGCTGCTATAAAAAATCGTTCACCGTATTTTTACCACACCTTGTGTTTTATATATATATATATACTATATATATGTGTGTGTGTGTGTTTTTTTTTTTTAATGTGTTTATTGTAGTTTTTAGAGTGAAACTAAAAAATCAGAAAATGGTAAAAACCAAATAAAACTATTGTAGTATGTTTATAAAACTAAAACAGGGCTTTTAAAAACCTAAAAATCCGGGCCTTAGCTTTGCTCATTCGTAATATTGCGTGTATGTATTTTTATACCTGTTTCAAATTTCACAGGAAGTTAGAGCTGTGGAATAAGGAAGCTGGACAATCGAACTACACAACCAGAATTGCCAACTGCTTCCTGGAAAAACCAATTGACGGTAGAAGAGTCGTATCCATGGTAAGTAATATCCAACATTTATGTAGATGGGTTATTTTCCTTTCTTTAATGTCTACTGCCGAGGAAATTGAAGCCGTTCGTCTTCCTAAAGGGGAAGACTCACTGTGTTTTCCTCAATCGAGATAGCATTTCTCTTTGTTTAGACTATTACGATATCTGTCGTTCGAGCTATCTTCCGCATTGATGCCAATTCGCAGAAAACTAGTGAGAGACCGTAATATCAGAGTTCTTTGTACTGTAAGCTAAGGAAGGTAAATCGCGATAAAAACGTTTAGAAATAATTATTAGCCTATTACATGACGAGTTTGTACAGTCGACTCTCGATTATCCGTAGGCGCATTATCCGGTTCGCAGATTGACCGTGGTGTATTCTTGTGTTTATTTTTTAATTCACAGTAATGTATTTATTTATTTATTTAAATTGGCTACTTAATGGCTTCTAAATTTATTATAATTTTTGAGGGTATAGGCTAAACATACGATATACGGTGCACGCCGCTTATTGTGATCACTTCTGGACGCTGCTAATCTGATAACATTAACCGAATGATAGCAGTAGCCGAAGGAAGTAATTAAGGTTATTTATATATATATGATAATACACTAGAAAACAGAATTAAAAACATTTATTCATAAAATAATAGGTAATGTAATTGTGAACCATTGAACAACTTATAGGCTAATATAGTAATAGACTGCAAGCAACTACTTTTTCAACCAATAACCAAGTTTTGTTTTCACTTTTATTTATGAGTTCATTAACCAATACTCCAGACTCAGTTACGAGTTACTGATCTGTGGTGAACACCGCGTAGCAAAACATCTAACGCCTGTCTGTTGAAGTCTTTTCATTTTACACTAGCCACCACTGCATGTCAACAATGTTATGTTCATAAATCAAAAACTGCAGCTTAAGGCTTAACTGAGAGATGAAACATGTTTTATTGCTTAAAAGAGAAAATTAGATAATGCCACCCCCTCGAACTGGTCATCCTGTGAGCTGGGAACAATATTGCTACCTCCAGTACAACATAATAAGTTGAATTAGAAACGAAACCCTTAAAAACTAAATTTTTAATGACGTACAGAACTTGGAAATAAAGCCGCAAAAAGGAAAATGTGATAACATAAACAGAATCTTTGATCACAATAAACAGCATTTTTTTCAATGTATCAGTATTAATCCGTACGTGACCTCAAAGAAGTGGTAACATTACCGGATTGATAATATTATCCGCGTTTACATTAAAGCGGCGTTCACTGTATTGTGAAATATATTAACCAACACAATATATTGTAATTTCATTCACTGTGAAGTTTCAATTTAGCAATTACTCTTTCACAAAGCAAACTGGAAAGTAGTAATTGAGCTGAGATGACCTTTGATTCCTACTATCAGAAAAGTAATCGGATAACCTTTAAACTAATTAATTATTTCATGGCAAACAAGAAATTCTAGAGCTGAATCGTGTAAGATTACTTCAAAATGAAGTTCGTGGAAATAGTGCGGACGGAACAAGATTAGATTAGGATCATAAGAGATAATGATAATAGGGAAACTTCCTTTAAGTGTATGACGAAATTTCATTAAGGGTCAACTGTAACTGTCTCCAGCTAAGTGAAGTACAAGAAGATGTACATTTGATGTACATGCAGAATTATATTAAACTTCCAGCACACGGTTACGTTCTTAAGATTTAGCGATAAATGTGATGAGCCTACATAAAACATAACACTATAGGCTACAACATGAAAAACGTCCTTTAGATGAAAATGTGTGTTTGTTGTATATTTTTGGCTGAAAATAACGAATCTGTAATTATTTTTTGTTTAGCACGCATTATTTTCCCAAAAAATCCACATTTTTGCTTTTAACGTGTGTCTCCTACAAAAACGGTACATAATGGATCATTTTGGTTTTGATATATGAATCAAGAATCTTTTGTTTATACAGAATCACATAGTTTCATACTCGTATAAAGGACAGAAAAAAGTTCAAATTTATTGTTCAGTGCAATGTCACACGATCCAATTAGCCTATTGGAAGAATTTTCTGTAAGATATTAAATTGGATCATATCACTGAATTCAATTCATCCTATATTTTCCATCCAGTTCAGAATCAACGGAAAAAGGAACGTTTCTAATTATCTACCCAAAAAATATGAAATCAGCCAATGAGGGTCATTCTCTGTATTGCCACTTCGAAAGACGTATATAAACACTGTAAAACAATATGTTGTCATGAAAACTGATTTGAATTTGAAAAAAATTATTTATAATATGTTACCATAAAATAGGCACTAAATTGGGCAATACTCCGGTACCATTCAACCGATTTAGTCCAAGATCAACAGGCTTCTTCCCTGTTAGCTTTGAGAAATAACACTACCGACATATTCCTTCACATATAGGCCTACTTATCAAACTAGAGGTTTGTTCTTCCGTAAGCCGTGGTTAATAAATCGATCTGGAGCTTAACTCGACAATCTATTACAAAAAACTTATTTTCTGCATATCATAATTGCAATTATCACTGATAAAAAAGCATTCTGGCATTCTGTTGTACCTTTTTTATTTATTTATTTTCGTTGATGTTCTATTGAACAGAAAACTAACCCAGAAAAGTTTAAATGTGTTTTAATTCATGCTGAAAACTCTAAATTGAATTGCGGGATCGAGTACTTCCTCTATCTGTAGTACCTAACTGGTAGAGAAGATAAAAAATGACAGGCACATGGAATTTTCACTCTACAAAAAGGCTGACAGTGTTGCCACTCCAGCGCGCTGTTACAACCCCTCCGCGAGTAATATTGGGTTAATTTTAGTGTGTAAAAATGTGTTAAGGGTTTGTGGTTTGGGTTAATGGATTTTTAACAGAATTTAATGTACTGGTTTAAGCGCAGGATCGTACGGCACAAGTTTGTTGTTTAACATCGTAAAATGGAGGTCGTAAAATGATAAATTTAGCAGAATTATATTAGGTTTAGTTTCCTGGTACCGTTACAACTTGTTCATAGCAACACTAATGCACTGTTGTGTGTGTGTGTGTTCACAAATTCTCACAAGAGAAATTGCTTAGGAGCATACAGAATTCTATGTAATGCTTTACTGAATTTTAAGGGCTTTAGTGCGAGATGTTAATTTGTTTCTAGCTGAACTCGCGAGATTTATAAGCAAGCTCTATGCTAAATCCATCCATCCACCCCTCTCAATCCTACTTCTCTTAAATCAATCCTACTTCTCTTAAATCAATCCTACCTAATATTGTTCTCCCACCTACGTATAATTCTTCCAGGTGGTCTATTCCCTTCGGGTATTCCATTCAATACTTTTGAAATATGTCTTTCCTCCCCCATGCACGCAACATGTCCAGCCCATTTCATCCTCCGTGATTTAATTACCCTTACTTTATCCGGTGACGAGTACAGGTTATGAAGCTCGTCGTTATTGAGATTTTTCCAGTCCCCGTTTTCATCTCTCTTAGGCCCAAATATTTTCCTAAGTCCCCTGTTTTCGAACACTCTCAGATTATGTTCTTCCTGAAGAGTAAGTGACCATGTCTTACATCCATATAATAGAACAGTCCAATCTTATAAAACCTAAAAGTGGTATAACTATTCATAATTAAAATAAGATAAAAGCTTAACAAATATATATATATATATATATATATATATATATATATATATATATTATTGAATTTTGTAACTTTGTCATTTTGTAATCCTATTGTCCTTGTAAAGGAAATCGTTAGTGAACCAAAATCCCCGGTTTCTTTAGAAACAAATCAAATATATTCTTAAGAAGTTTACACTTGCAGTTTATTCACAGTGTTTGCTCCAGCAAGAAGCCGAACGTAAAGTATTTTAATAGTTTATTGATTCATTGAAAAACATTCTTGTTGAGTCTATATGGTGGAGTTGGAAATGATAACGGTAATTGTAAAATTAATTACATCTAAAAACTTGAAAAATTATACAAAAAGCGTTCGTATTTATTTATTTTAATTTAGAAAGAAAATCTTTCAGCCTCCTCCATTAAGAGGTTGCCATTAGACAAAGCATATCTGACAAAAAATAATAATAATACATAAAGGAGCATAAAGATACATAACAGAGGAACATAAATATGTAACATATACATAAAAAATC